>OY288248.1:67313626-68732398 GCA_958450325.1 Agrostemma githago | reverse complement strand
GGTATATTAACGCTTTATACTTTTATGTTAGTGCATCACCTACTGACCTACACCAGTAAAATGTGAAAAAATTATTCCAGTGAAGTTAATCTTGGTTTAAAATTCAATTCAAAGCTACTAAGTTAGGCCGCCACCTTCTAAATTCAATTCAGTTTAATTACATGCATGTTATTTCGATTCGATCAGTACAGTTTAACATATACATACCATTTCAAAATTATTTTCACTCTTAAAATTAACGGAATTACTTTTTTATACTTCAATGTTACTCAATCATCCCTAATTTTTTTTTTGTATTTTCCAATTTTACCCTTTTCTATTCTACAACAACATTCATTGTTTTTCCTTGTTCTAACTCAATTTTTTCATAAAAAATCTTTATTTAAACTTCATCAATTCTAATAATCGATCCTTACTTGCGACTATGGATTATAATCCGATAATCTATGTATCGTAAAGTATATATAAAACTAGAGTTAATTTAATGTTATTTTATTTTAATAATTAGGGTTTAGGGTTGGTAAATAGAGCGGTGATAAACGGCGGCTTGCGGTGGTGGAGGGTTAGGAATGGTGGAGGAGGGAGTGGCAGGGGGAGGGCGAAGGTGGGATAAGGGGGAATGTAAGGTGGTTTGTTTTGATTATTTTTTATTAATTGTAATTTGAAATTTTTTAATTAGAATATTTTTTAATTAGAAAAAGGCCATGTTTGGTAAACCGCGAAATATTATTAGCATAAGCAGATTTAGAAAGCAGATTTGACTAGCAGAATCAATTGACAAGTTTGACTGACAGATTTATTTAGCAGAAAATTTTAATAGTGTTTGGCTATTAGCTGTTTTAGATTAGCGGATTGTTTAACTGTTTTGTAAAATGACAAAAAAGGACATAAACAATTTTTTAATTAAATATACGTCAATTTCTTCTCACAGGTCACACCAACAATTTCAATAATTAATATCGTCGATTTCTTCTAATATTGATTAAAGTTGATATTTCTTGAGTTTATGAAGTCTAAGCCGAAGCTTGCGAGTCATGAATTAATTACTGCAACAAATAATTGTTTATCAAATTTAAATACTTCTTCCATTTAATTTTTATCTTCCAATTTTAATATAATACTCCACCTATATATTAAAAGAATGAGAAGATAAAAAAAAAGAGGGGAAGCTAAGTATAAAAAAATCGAAGGGAGGAAAAAGTACTTAGAATGAATTCTACGAAAGAGTTTAGAATAATGAAAACATGAATAATGAAAATATGGTTTAAATTGTAAAAGGGTAAAGTGGTAAATAAAGAAGAAAAGTGATCCGCTAAGCTCAATATGCTGCTCTTAGCAGCATATTGCAAAACAGCATATTCGACCCCAATATGCTATTACAATCCGCCATTTACCAAACACTACCATTAGCATATTTTGTGGTCAAACCCGCCATTTGCTCTCAATATGCCAATTTTTGGCGGATCCGCCATTTACCAAACACCCCCAAAATCTTTAGTTTCTCTAAGTTCAATTAGATTAATTTGTTTTTCTTAATTAACAATACAATCAACAATAATATACTAATACTAATAATAAAAATTAGAAAAATAAACTACGATATTAACACTAAAGAAAACATACAATAATTTTATTTTTCAAAAAAAATCTCAACAAGACACTAACATCAATAATCTAAAAAAAAAGTGTCGTGGTGGTCGGAGTGATGATCAGAGTGGTGGCCGGCATGATGGTGGACGGAAACGATATTAAGGAATTTTTTTCTCTCAAACTCTCTCTGTGGTGAGGAGAAAATGGGAGGGGTAGGGTAGTAATTTTGAGGTATGATTGAGCAATGTTAAAATATATAAAAAAAGCACCGCGTGTAAAACTAATAAAGATAATTGGGTAATGTCTTAGTTCAACTCCCCATAACTCGAACTCGTGACCTCTGACTCCCATACCATATTTACAAATCGATTCAACCAAAACCTTAGGACAATGGTTGACATCATATTCTATTAAATACTAGATTAAAGCCCGTGCGTTGCACGGGTTAGTTGGCTTCGGGTTAATTGGCTTAATTACATTGATGATGTATATTCGTTAAATACTCCGTAAGAAACTTGATCAATCTATATCATTATAATAAATAAGATGATCACGTGATATTAGTAATCAAACTTAATTTCAGCTAAGTTTACAGTCTTAATAGCTTATTTTAAAACTTAAAATAATACATGACAACTCTTATTTATAATATAAAATTTCATCAACTTATTATAATTTTTCGATGTGGAAATAATTTTACGTTCGTTGTCTTATTAAGAGATTTTTTAAGACTCAAAAGTTTCTTTGATGGATATCTAAGAACGAATGAATTTTTTGATTGATATCTAAAAATGAAAGATTAATCTTATTTATAATATAAGATTCTATCGCCCCATCATAATTTTTCGATATAGGATAATTTACTCAAGGTTTATAGTTTTAAGATCCGCTTTTAAGACCCAGAAAAACAATTTTTTCGATGTGAGATAATTTTAGGTTTGTAGTCTTTTTAAGATTTGTAGTCTTTTTAAAAGTTTTTTAAAACTCAAAAGATTGTTGGTTGATATTTAAAACCGAAAGATTACTCATTTATGATATAAAATTTCATCACCTCATCATAATTTTTCGATGTGGTATAATTTTGTTTTTATATCTAAGTTAAAGGATAGACGATTAGTTTTTAATTATATAATCGAATTTGATCATCATATTGGAGTATATGTTTTTGATGAATGATTAGTCTTATTTATATAATAAAAAAATTCACCTTATTATAATTTTTCGATGTGGGAAAATTTACTTAAGTTTTTTTAAGTTTAGATATAGTCTAATTCAGAACTTTTATTTATAGAGGAATAATTACTCTTATTTATAATATATAGAATTCCAACTTTAACTATATAATCTTAGTCTTAGTCTTAGGAACTGTTTTTTAAGTCTCAAAAGATTGTTGGTTACATAGAATTCTATCACCTCATTATAATTTTTCGACATGGGATAATCGTTTATAATATAGAATTTCCTCATCTCATCATAATTTGAAGAAATTGTTACTTTTATTTATAATAGAATTCCACCGTCTTATTATAGTCTCAAAAGTTTTTTAAAACTCAAAAGAGAGGGAGTATAATTTTTCGATCCTTTACTTAAGTATATAGTCTAACAAATAATTAGTCTTATTTATAATGTAGAAATTCATCATCTTATTATAATTCGTCGATGTGGGATAATTTAACTAAAATTTGTAGTCTTATTTATAATATAGAATCATCGCCGTACCTTATTTTACTTGTTTCGATGTCGAATAATTTTAAGTTTTTATTTATATAATAATAAAAATTCACCTTATTATAATTTTTCGATGTGAGATAATTTTACTTAAATTTATTTAAGTTTAGATATATAGTCTAATTAAGAACTTTTATTCATAGACGAATGATTACACTTATTTATAATATATAGAATTCCATCAATCCATCTTCATTTTTCGATGAGAGATAATTATACTTTAACTATATAGTCTTAGTCCTAGAATTTTTTTATCTCAAAAGATTTTTGGTTAATATCTAAGAACGAAAGATTACATAGAATTCTATCACCTCGTTAAGAACTTTTTTGGACAAATGATTAATCTTATTTATAATATAGAATTGAATCACCTCATCATAATTTGGAGAAATGACTACTTTTATTTATATAATAAAATTTTATCATAGAATTTCATCGTCTTATTATACTCTCTTTCACTATTTTTTTCTCCATTACCTTAATATTTGTGATTATAGCCTTAAGAGTGTTTTAAGACTTAAAAGAGAGGGGTATAATTTTTCGATGTGTGATAATTTACTCAAGTTTATAGTCTTAATAGTTCCTTTAAGACTCAAGAGATTTTGATTGATATCTAGGAATCTAAGAACAAACAATTAGTCTTATTTATAATATAAAAATCTATCACCTTATTATAATTTGTCGATGTGGGATAAATTTAACTAAAATTTGTAGTCTTATTTATAATATAGAATCATTGCCGAAACTTATTTTAATTGTTTTGATGTGAGATAATTTTAAGTTTGTAGTCTTATTAAGATCCTTTATAAACTCAAGACCACAAATTCATGACTTTATCATAATTTAAAAAACAATGACATAGAATTTCATCATAGATTTTTTAAAAAAAAACAAAAGTTTTTTTTGTTGGTTGATATTTAAAAATGATGATTACTCTTCTTTAGTACAAATTCATAAGCTCATCATAATTTTTCGATGTGGGAGAATTACATAACTTCGTTGATGTCTAAAGAATTTTTTTTAGTTTTATTTATAATATAAAATTTCATCATCTTATTATAATTTCTTTATTTAGGTTTATAGTCTTGACAACTTTTTTAAGACTCAAAAGATTTATGTTTGATGAAACTTTATAATTTTTCAAATGTGAGATAGTTTTAGTTAAGTTTATAGTCTTAATATATATTTTAAGACTCAAAATATTTTTGGTTAATATCTAAGAGCACATGGTTACTACGGAGTATTATTTATAATATAAAGTTTCATCACCTTATTATAATTTTTCGATGTGAGATTATTTTTTACTTAAGTTTGTAGTCTTATTAAGAGATTTTTTAAGACTTAAAAGTTTTTTTTGATTGATATTTAATAGCGAATGGTTAGTCTTATTTATTATAATATAGAATTCATCAACTTATCGTATTTTTCGATGTGAAATAATTTATTTAAGTTTATAGTATCCCATCATAATTTTTCGATGTGGGATAATTTAAAAGTTTTTCTTGGTCGATATTTAAAACGAATGATTATTCTTATTTATAATATAAAATTTCATCATCTCGATGTAGGATAATTACTTAAGTTTATAGTCTTAGAAGCTCTTTTTGAGATTCAAAAAACTTTTGGTAGATATCGAAGAACGAATTATTACTCTTTATTTATAATATAGAATTTCATTATCATATTGTAATTTGTCGATGTGGGATAATTTTAAAACTGTTATATGTTATAAATTCATCACATAATGTGAAACAAATGATATGAAATTTATACTCTAATGAAAGCATTTTTTAACACGAATCTAATTATTTCATTTTTATAATTTATTTTACGATAATGTTTTAAAAAAATGAACTCTAAAGGTTTTCACGTCAGAATTGTAAAATATCACATTAATATAATAGATTAAATATATATTGTAATAATCAAAAGATTCTCTAATTGATTTTTATTATTATTTATGATACTTTCCTAATTTGAGGTTTGATTGAACGGACCAATGAGATCGCTCGAAAAAAGCCTAATATATATATATATATATATATATATATATATATATATATATATATATTGATGATTACTCACAAATCATATAAATGTAAACAATTGACTAAGGGGTCGTTTGATTACTCATCCAATTACCGGGAAGTGCAAGTTTCCAGGAAGTACATTTTCAGAGAGTTGTTTGGTTGCCCACTTCCCGGAATTGCCACTTTCCGAGAATTGTTACTTCCTCCACAATGGGGGAAGTTACTCACCAAGTCCCCTTGGTGTGTAAAACTTCCCGCATGAAGTCATTTTCCACCTGGGAACCAAACAATATTTTTTAATTTCCATGAAATACAACTTCACGTGAATTTAAGGTTCCCGGTAACTTCATCTTCCCATGGTGAACCAAACGAGCCCTAAGACGAAAAGAGTATTTTTTCGGGATTTTATATATGATTCCCATGTGTTAATTTTTACGTTTTTAACGTGATACACCTTAAATTTTCGAAACATATATGTTAATACCCAATGTATTTTTTGCATTTTCGATGTCCAGTAAGTAGTAACCCTTTTGGCCATCAAGTGATGATGCATGTGACAAACTAATTTGACTTAGGCCTCGTTTGGTTGTCCTTCTACTTCTCGGGAAGTGCAAGATCCCATATTTATAGGGAGTTGTTTGGTTATCCAAGAATGAAAAAAATGAGAGAACTCAAACTTACCCCATTGGCTGCAATTCCTACGTGATGGCGGAAGTTGTTCATCAAACCCTCCCTCGGTGAGTTGCACTTCCCACCTCCTAACTTTCTTCAAATATCTTTTTTGCCCTTATATACTCATATATTTCTCACTTTATGACCCTAATTTTTTATTCAACTCTTCATCTACTAATTCTCAGCCAGCCGATCTACTAATGTCTGAGATGTTTTACTAGAGTATCAAACTTTCACTAGTAAGCGTTTTATTTTAATGAAAAATGATTTTTCCGGTACAACGATGGTAATGTAACTCAGAAACTTTTTTTTCAACAAGTTTCGTTCTTTTTTATGTTGATATGTAATTTGGTTACGACTGCATATTATGGAGAAGACAATTTCAGCTATTTCATAAGTTGTTGTAAAAAAAGTCATTTCATAAATTTTATACCTGATTAATAAAGGGCATAATAGTCATTATGAACAAAATCATGAGAATTAGGTCGAGACAACCAAACAAAAATGTAGGAATTCAATTCATGAGAAGTGTGAATTTCAGGATATCAACCAAACAAATATTGAAAATTTCGAGAAATTGATGTGGGAAGTAACTTCCTGCGAAATGCAACTTCCTCCAGGAAATAAGTTCCTGAATCAAATAAGACATGTATGATCATATACTTCCGTACATACTTATTAACTTCTAAGAATAAATCAGATTTTGTATTGAAACACCAAATTTAGATTTTATATAAAAAAAATTAATAAAATTATTCCCAAAAGTTGAGGAAACATTAAAAATTGTGCCCAAATGATAATGATTCTCAACCCATTTTTGTGATCAAAATAGTGCTCCCCTAATAATTTTACCCTCGTAGTAAGTTGACAATCACATTATTGAAAGCACATGTTTGATTGATTACCATTACCACTATAGGCTGGAGTGTAATTTGTGAATGAAAAAGTGATGGAGGATTATATATATGTATGCATGCAATCAGGGCCGGTCCTGAACAATTAGGGGCCCTAGGCAAAATTGTAAAATGGGGCCCTTTGTAGCGAATTTCGGAATTACTAGGAGTGCATACTCGGTTTTTTTCCCTAAATACTCCTTCCGTTCGTACGTAGTTCTTTTTGGACCGTTCAAATTCAATTGACCCATTTTCTTTCTAGTCCAATTTTTGGATCAAATTACCCTTATTTTAACATATTTACACAATATTGTCATTACAAAAGTATATTTTGGATAATTAAATATTAATTTATCCCTAATTATTGTATTTTTAATATTATTTTACTACTTTCTTAATCCTTGTGCAAAAGGAAAGCGTATCCTTTGGATACGAATGGAGGGAGTACTATAACAAAAATCAAAATTATGGTTCAATATTTGTTACAGTATATTTTATTTTTGGGAAAAAATAAAGTAGGTACCTAAATTTAATTTGGTTATAATAACAATTATAGTAAAATGGCTCCTAAATTTTTATATTAATTATGGAGTAAGATTTTTATAATCATTAGGATATGTTTTGGATTACAAAATATTCCGTAATTAACCTACTAGAGTACTAGACAACACAAAAAAGGACTAAAAATTACGTAATAATAAAAAAAGTACTGGTAACAGCATACGGAGTACTATATTAATTAATTGTGAAAGAAATTATTAGAAAAATGTGCTTATGGGGGTTTGCAAAACCAAGGCTTCAACCACTCCACCTTCCCTACTTCACTTTGTGTATTCAATGCTTAAATATAAATATATATTGCTTTCCTTATTTTTTTTCTCCTCAAAAATGGGCCCCTTTCAACCGTGGGCCCTAGGCCTTCGCCCCTTGGGCCTACCCTCAGGGCCGGCACTGCATGCAATAATGAGACGTGCTATTATGACTCTCACTTGGTCATCTCATCACTTGATGAATGGGAGTAACTTTTGCCTTGCTTTTACCCGTGCAACAAGTTGACTGAAAGCACATACTATACACCACACGTCCACGCCACAAGATACAACTCAATATTCAGGGTACGTAAACACTTAAAGGAGATATATGGAAGAACAACATGATTAAGGTTAATAAGGTAAACATCATCACAAGGGATATAAGTAGGATGAACCGATTAATAATGGCGTAATGCGTGTTAGTGGGATTATTATTGTGGAAAATGGATCATCTCAATATGAATGGGTGAATAAGTGGCGTCGGTGGTGACATCAACATGAAGTAGGAGTACGACACATTACATACATATCTAATTAAAGTGATTGTTGTGTATAGAAATTCTCAATGAATGTCTCATTCACATTGACATTTCGTCATTAGTGTGTACCTTTACATCTTATCGTCATTAGTATTGATTACCTAGATTCATCGAATTTTGTTGTAGTGTTTCGGTATTTACCCCGAGTTTAGTCATTGGAATAAAATGAGAACTTTACAATTCTACTGAAAGATCATACCGGTGCGAAAAGTGGAATTTCAGGAAACAATTTTCTATCACCAATCCAAGATTACAAGCATAATATAGATATGAATCAGGACAAAAGTAGATCGACAAATACATACCCTCGTAGCGTAAATTTCTCGATATATAAGATAAAGAGATACTAGAGGCTTATGTGTTGCTCCTCTACTCGGTCCACCAACCCAGTTAGAATCTCACGCCTGCTAAGACGGAAGAGATAAAATGATTTTCTCTCTTACTTTTAAGGGTGTTTGAGGCAATAAACTGAACTAATTTAGATTAGGGTTTTATCCTTAGGTTGATTCTCAATCACCTAATGACTCATAACTATATCCTTATATAATAATAGAGATTATGTTTGTAGACACCCGCATTTTGACTGCCAGGTGTCTATGACAGTTTCCAAAAAACACCCGATGATGATCGGACGCTAACGTGCTTCTATGCGCTCGGATACGGGCTCAAATCCATTAATTGCTGGCTAACACACTTACAGAGTACAAATCTCACAAAATCAACCTCGAATCCAGGTCCAGTGGGCCGTTTCCAATAAAATAAGGCTAATTTTGGCCGACACCGACACCGGAAATAAAACCAACTTTTATACGATTGGGTCAACCCTGGTCAAGGTCGTTTCCGAGACATACAAAACAACCATTCACAACATCAGAAGTCCAACTCAAGAAGCAAAACCAACAGTCCACCTTCAGACGGGCCATCAGGTCAAGTCCGTCAGGGCACAAAACCCTAAACATCCAAATACATGGGCAATGCTTATATAAGCAACCCATGCACACACAATTAGACATCTTTTACACAACTTTACAACCCTAATCACAACTACACAAAACCTTTTTACACAATTTTTTCACAATACAACTTTTTAGCAACCCTAATACATCTTTTACACATCTCTACACAACCCTAAGCATTACACTAGCAAACCCTAAATTTAGTTTTAGGAAATCGAAACCCGAGCCACCATAACTTAACCTCCATAAGCCTCGAAGCTCTTGTGTTAAAGCCACGACTACGAGCCTTATCCGAGACAAGAACATGTAGGTTGAGGGTGCCAAAACCCCTTTCTTTCCTTCTTCTTCTCTTCTCGTCATCTTCCTCCTTTTCCACGTTTTTTTTAATTTTGTTTATTGCATAATAATATCAATAATACCGTTAGCATTAAAACATTAAAATACTTGTCGATTTGTGTCGAGTGTGAATGATAGTGGGATAAGAAAACCCGAATATACAAGTGTACTGCACACAGCGTTGCCGGTCGCTTATCCCATCACCATGATCACTTGATTATTGAGACGAGTTAACCTAAACAATAATTCGTTTATTTTCATTTGCATCGTCATTCAAGTCACATATTTATATCGATTTCAAAAACATGCATTCTATTTAATAAGGGTCGAAACCCGTTGACGCGGATCCGACATCACAATCCCTAGGGATTTATTTCGATGTCGGAAAAGCCGAGGGAATCAAGCCTTTCAATTCAAGCAAAGCGTCGATCTTTTGGATTCGATACCAATTCCGTAATTGGATGTCGAATCTAACGATCTAGTCAAATAAATTAACTAATGCGATTTTTTCGTTGATGCTAAAATAATTGTCATACAATTCGTTAGAATTACGACATTATTAAACGCGGAGGAAATCTACTCATATCGCGATAGTTAATTTAAGACGACTTAAATCAATTTTTATTTTATTTTATTTTATTTTCACTCTAGTATTCCATATCGATTCAATAATCGAATATGGGATACAACGAGTATTCAAATTTAGAATCGAGTATAAATCCCATAATATTTGTATCTGATTCAACAAAATCAATAATTTATAAAATCCGAGTTGAGCATAAATTGTACAATATTTATGTCCGATTCGGCAGAATCATCGAATTATCAAAAATCAAAAAGTAATTTCGAAAGTCAATAATAAATTGCAAAGCGAATTATAATTCGTACAGGGGGCACTCGACCGAGTGCCTAGCCCACTCGATTGAGTAGCCCATCATCACGATCAATGTCGTGAGTCCTACAACATCATTCGAGTCTCGTCAATTCTTTTTATGACTTCGGTCAACACGTGCCTAATTAATCACGTGTACTACTATCTTTTCAAACCATGCATCGTCCAATTTTACATCATTCTATTTCATTCATTAATTTGCAAACCGTTATTATTCGTTATACCGTTACTAACCGTTTGTTATTCTTGTTGATTTATAGTTTGTTTTATTTTATTAAAATGAACCCACATGCTAAAATTCAACTTCGACGTTAGAATTAATTGCATTAAATTGACATAGAAACCCTTTTCAATTTCATTCACATGCTTAGAGAAAACAACGTTTGCATAAGCATTTTTCACCGAATTACTAACGCGCGTATTAGAAAGTCATTCGAGATCTTAGTAGAGGCCGCTAAGTGCGGGCGGGGTTGGGTGTCCTTTGTGGGCTTCCCAACACGTACCCTCACCCCTTACTCAGAAACTCGGTTTCCGGATGCCCGAAACCGTTGGCGCACGAGAGTCATTCAATACACGATAACCGGTAGTGACGGTATCGGTATCGCAATGCAAAGGGACGAGCCCAATAAACTCTGACATCGGAAATGGGCCGTATTTTGTATACGATCCACTACGACATAGAGTGGGCTCGAATGGTTCCGAATAACCACAAAATTCGGTGGCGACTCCACTTCGACCTAAATTTCAATTCGATCTATTCTCATATGGAGAATCATTCGCCTACCCAAACCCGCGCGTGGCCGCGTCGGGGTGGACCTATGTCATGTCCACAATTTGGCGACTCCGCTGGGGATTAACTGATGCGTGACTTACCATCGGCAACCTCAGGGTGAGACTCGAATAGAAATCGTTTGACTAGTACAATACGCGTTTTAGTTTTACGGTTCATGCATAACCCATATTTTCCCGGGCCGGTACTCGCGACCGACGTCCCACTATACCGTTGATGTACTCCAATATGGATATGTCAAAAGGTGTCCATAGTCGATTCGATTGGGTTTCGCGGCATGTTCTAAGCTCAACTCGACTTAGGAAGTCCGTCCCGATCAACGTCTAGACTATGTACACTGGTATAGACCCCTTATAGATCGACCGAGACTTAGTGTAGAGCATACATGGTGTCGTTATAATGCTTGTGTGACTACGTGCTATTTGGTTTCTGTGTCGTTTTCAAAAACCGTCAACTTTTTTCAAAAATGCATCTTTTCAAAATATTCAATTTTCAAAACCCGAGACATACCGAATTTAGGACTTATGATTTTACTCAAAATAGCCTATTTTCTAGACGATATGCTGCCCAATTCAAAACTCGAAAAGCATTTCGAACTTTCAAAACCCTCGGCCCAATACCCTTTTCGTTTTTTTTTGAAATTGGGCCTTCAACCGAGTGTTCTCGGACCCTTTTCAAAAACAATCAATTTTCAAAACCTTCCTTCTCCTTAGGACTCCCCATATTTAACAGTGTCGGGTCATGTCATAAGTCGTCGAGGTCTTTAGCGTCGAAACTCCGTCGATCTTACATCACGAGTTTCTTCCCTATCCCAGTCCGCCTTATTAGACTAAGGCAAGGCCCACCCACGTAGGACATACTCCTACAAAGGAGGGCCCGTCTACACAATTGAGTCCAAAAGTCTGGGGATGTCTCACGTGGACCTTCCTTCGAGCGGGACTCGGCCCACATGCCGAATTCCAAGGGAGGCCCATCTTTCACGAGTCACTCGTCTAGGTGTCTTTTCCGAGTCAACCTTTTACAAGGCATAGCCCTATAACAAAAGGTTCGTGGTCCTTACGTCTAGAGGGTCACTCGTCCCACACTCGAGTCTTAACAAAATTAACGATCCCACTTGGGGGCTATTCTCCGACGGAGTGATTAATCACAGTCACCCCGAGAATCGCGCCGTACACATTCGTCTTAGGAGGGTCTAACCCAAGTCAAAAATGGTCGCCCCATTTTCAGACTCACCCTTCTGCAGCTCGAGTCTAATTTGCGGTCGTTACCTCGTCTAGGTCAACATTCAAGTATCCCGGTTCGAGAGTCCTAGTCATTTCCGTTACCCCGGGCCATGTCTATTTTGACTCATCATGTACGCAAAACTGAGCTTAGGCGAGTTCTAACACCTGTCATTTCTTCCGAACATGGACCCTATGAACGAGACACTACCAAACCACGACAAATCCCATGCCGTCAAGAAAGGGGATATCCAGGGGAGTATGCTTATGCTATCTTGCTCCATTAACAACATCTTCTCGAAAATCAATACTGCCCTAGATAACCTAAGTTCCAGGGTAACCATCATCGAAGAAGACCTTGTAAGAACCCGATCCCGTCTAACACAACTAGAGCGGGTAAGGCAGCCAATCACCAAACCGAGTCATTTGAAGGGTGAACACTCTTGCGAAACTGTCCGATACCCTCAAGATGGCAAGGCCGAGAGAAGTAACCCTCAAGTCACCTCTCCAAAAATCAAGAATCAGTCAAAGGAAAGGACATTTACCCACTTGGATATGTCCTACACCATCGCTTTCCAGAGGTTGGTTCCGAAGGACCTAGTGCTACCTATAGGCCCAACAGCCGACCCACCTGTGGAGAAACGTTCCAAAGCATGGAACACCGAGCATTACTGCAAATTCCACAGAGGGAGGGGACACGATACAGAACAATGCTGGAAGCTGAAACATCTCATTCAAGACTTCCTCGATGCCGGGAAGACTCCCGTTTTGGAAACATTGTCACTTGTAAAGCCCCTCGTGGACTACACAGGGCCCGATGACCGAAGCATCCAGTCTACCTCTCATGCATCCAAGAGTCCGGATTTGATTTAAGTCCGAGTCTGAGTCTAGGATGTTCTATTCCAAAGTCAAAGTCAAAGTCAAAGTCAAAGTCAGAGTCAATTGTATTCTGTCCTCTTTTCCAAAGTTCAATAAAATCAGCTTTCCTGTTTCTCATATATACTTTCCTTATGTGTTTCCGAGAACGTGATGAACACCATCATACACTGTGAGCACACGCACGTGACTATTATAGGCACATCTGTAATGACTGCAGGAAACCGAGCCCTTGTTTTCTTTTTACCTATTCCATGTCTGGTATAGAAAAGCCACACGACTACCCGTAGCAGGAGCGGTATCGAATCCTATGACAAATCTAGGTAATCTCCTAGTTTGGGTTCAAGACGGGAGGCAAGCCCATTTCCCACGATAAAATACCCCTCCAATAAGACTGACCAATCCCCACCTTAGGTGTTAGTCTGACCGGCAAAAAAAACAAAAAAACACTGGACAAAAAAAATCAAAAGTAAAAAAAAAACAAAAAGAAGGCCATCAAAAAAGAAAGGGCCAAAACAAAAAGAAGACCATCAAAAAAAGAAAACTGGACAAAAAAAAAATCGAAAGTCCATGAGAAAAAAAAGCAAAAGGCCAAGAAAAAAAAAGCAGGCCATCATCAAAAAATTCAGAATACCCATGACCGTGGTCAACGATCAATTCAAGGGAAAGCCCCACGACCAGGGTACGGTCAAAATTATCAAAACCCATGACCGCGGCTAAGTGGTCAATCAAAAATCAAATACCCATGACCGTGGTCAACGGTCAACTCAAGTGAAAATCCTTTGACCGTGGTACGATCAAATTCAAAATTATCCATGCCATCCAATAGGGGAGTAACAATCAAGCTGGTCAGCTAACACCACACGCAGCCTTCCCACATTACAACCCTCAAGACCTTCCCGAGACCCAGGCCAGAGACAGCCCGAAATTTTGAGGATTCAAGCTCCATAGGATACCCCTAACAATTAGGGCCAGACATGGAAACCAGATCCCGCATTATCAAACCAGCCCTCGAAGCCTTAGCTCCACAGAACCGAGCTCTAAATTTCGAGTCATCAAAACCAGATCCCACATTATCAAACCAGCCCTCGAAGCCTTAGCTCCACAGAACCGAGCTCCAGATTTCGAGTCATCAAAGCCATTTACTTCCTAGCACCACATTCCCAAAAACATCAAATTCCCCGAGAGCAGAACTCGTCAAAAATCCCGAGAACAAAACTCGTTAAAATTCCCCGAGAGCCGAACTCGTTAAAAATTCCGAGAGCAGAACTCGTTAAAAATCCCGAGAACAAAACTCGTTAAAATCCCATCCAAACCAGTTACCAACCCCAAACACGGGAACTCAACTTGCAGAACATGCCCAAATAGTTCACACCACCTCTGGGGGCTACCTCGGAGAACGCTCACAGTCACAGGATTAACATCCTAACCATTCTAGCCCTTTGATCAAGAGATCATTGGGAATGCACCTAGCCTACACCGTCGCTATGGCTAGTTACACACAAAGCCCTAATAAACTAGGCGCCATAATACATCTTCCAGTCCACTGAACTACGACATGGTTTGATTTCACTACACGTGAATACGTAGGCAGCCTTTCCACAGAGGCACAACCATTCACATTGACACACATTCCAGTCACGACACCGTCATGTTCTCAACAGCTAGCTTTGTTGTCTTGGGGGCTTCTCCTAGGCAGAAGTTCCCCATCCACTCACAAAATCCAGATAAATCCAACAAAAAATCTAGCCTCCTTTCTATAGTGTGTCCTAGTACTCGGCTCAGTCGAAGATAAGAATCTGTCAGGACTCGAGGCAATACCCACTTTGGAAATGTACCCAAAAATCAGAAATCCAGAGGGGCACCAGACTAAAACAGTCTCATTACAGACTACTGTCAGTCCCCTATAGCATATCTATCCCATTTCGATGTACGATCGTGTTGCCACTCGCCTAGGCTACGGGATAGCGCAACTTAAGAGTCTTGTTAGGCAGCCCACACCCCTACCGAGTCACGGTCCAATCCCTCGAGAGTCCAGTCGTGTCTGTCAACTCGTCCGGTCACGTCCAGAGTCGAGTCTGTCGGTACGCCTCTCTCTTCAAATTACACTTTGAAATTTGCAAAATTTAGCCATTTAAAAAAAAGATCCTTTTTGACAAGGTCAGATTTCGGTCTATTTAAACTGCAAATTACTTTCCTAATCTTTGTTAGGAGTCAAAAATCTCAAAGTTTCCAAAATTCAAAAATCTCAAATTTTCAAGATTTCAAAATTCAAGTTTTCAAAAAATCATTTTCCCCCAGCGCGAGTAATTTTGCTACCTACGTGTTGCATGCATTTTATGTGACTTATACAGGTACGACTCAAACAGGGACGTGCAACCCACGATATCTCCCCAGCGGAAGCCAACGGCGGCATTTCACGGGATGGGCCTACATACAGGCGCACCTAAGACTTATGCGACAAGTCCAATTCCCCACGGAGTTATCGGCTCAGGTATGACTTCTAGCTTACGGCTGGCGAGCCCTTCACGCGAGTCTAATGGACTATAAACGACCCGGCCGGAAGTCCGCCAGGTTTCAATCCTCGATTGGCCTGGTGGCTACTCTGACTTTCGCCCTGTCCAAGCCTCAGTCAGAGTGGGGGCTCTGTAGACACCCGCATTTTGACTGCCAGGTGTCTATGACAGTTTCCAAAAAACACCCGATGATGATCGGACGCTAACGTGCTTCTATGCGCTCGGATACGGGCTCAAATCCATTAATTGCTGGCTAACACACTTACAGAGTACAAATCTCACAAAATCAACCTCGAATCCAGGTCCAGTGGGCCGTTTCCAATCAAATAAGGCTAATTTTGGCCGACACCGACACCAGAAATAAAACCAACTTTTTTACGATTGGGTCAACCATGGTCAAGGTCGTTTCCAAGACATACAAAACAACCATTCACAACATCAAAAGTCCAACTCAAGAAGCAAAACCAACAGTCCACCTTCAGACGGGCCATCAGGTCAAGTCCGTCAGGGCACAAAACCCTAAACATCCAAATACATGGGCAATGCCTATATAAGCAACCCCATGCACACACAATTAGACATCTTTTACACAACTTTACAACCCTAATCACAACTACACACAACCTTTTTACACAATTTTTTCACAATACAACTTTTTAGCAACCCTAATACATCTTTTACACATCTCTACACAACCCTAAGCATTACACTAGCAAACCCTAAATTTAGTTTTAGGAAATCGAAACCCGAGCCACCATAACTTAACCTCCATAAGCCTCGAAGCTCTTGTGTTAAAGCCACGACTACGAGCCTTATCCGAGACAAGAACATGTAGGTTGAGGGTGCCAAAACCCCTTTCTTTCCTTCTTCTTCTCTTCTCGTCATCTTCCTCCTTTTCCACGTTTTTTTTTAATTTTGTTTATTGCATAATAATATCAATAATACCGTTAGCATTAAAACATTAAAATACTTGTCGATTTGTGTCGAGTGTGAATGATAGTGGGATAAGAAAACCCGAATATACAAGTGTACTGCACACAGCGTTGCCGGTCGCTTATCCCATCACCATGATCACTTGATTATTGAGACGAGTTAACCTAAACAATAATTCGTTTATTTTCATTTGCATCGTCATTCAAGTCACATATTTATATCGATTTCAAAAACATGCATTCTATTTAATAAGGGTCGAAACCCGTTGACGCGGATCCGACATCACAATCCCTAGGGATTTATTTCGATGTCGGAAAAGCCGAGGGAATCAAGCCTTTCAATTCAAGCAAAGCGTCGATCTTTTGGATTCGTACCAATTCCGTAATTGGATGTCGAATCTAACGATCTAGTCAAATAAATTAACTAATGCGATTTTTTCGTTGATGCTAAAATAATTGTCATACAATTCGTTAGAATTACGACATTATTAAACGCGGAGGAAATCTACTCATATCGCGATAGTTAATTTAAGACAACTTAAATCAATTTTTATTTTATTTTATTTTATTTTCACTCTAGTATTCCATATCGATTCAATAATCGAATATGAGATACAACGAGTATTCAAATTTAGAATCGAGTATAAATCCCATAATATTTATATCTGATTCAACAAAATCAATAATTTATAAAATCCGAGTCGAGCATAAATTGTACAATATTTATGTCCGATTCGGCAGAATCATCGAATTATCAAAAATCAAAAAGTAATTTCGAAAGTCAATAATAAATTGCAAAGCGAATTATAATTCGTACAGGGGGCACTCGACCGAGTGCCTAGCCCACTCGGTTGAGTAGCCCATCATCACGATCAATGTCGTGAGTCCTACAACATCATTCGAGTCTCGTCAATTCTTTTTATGACTTCGGTCAACACGTGCCTAATTAATCACGTGTACTACTATCTTTTCAAACCATGCATCGTCCAATTTTACATCATTCTATTTCATTCATTAATTTGCAAACCGTTATTATTCGTTATACCGTTACTAACCGTTTGTTATTCTTGTTGATTTATAGTTTGTTTTATTTTATTAAAATGAACCCACATGCTAAAATTCAACTTCGACGTTAGAATTAATTGCATTAAATAGACATAGAAACCCTTTTCAATTTCATTCACATGCTTAGGGAAAACAACGTTTGCATAAGCATTTTTCACCGAATTACTAACGCGCGTATTAGAAAGTCATTCGAGATCTTAGTAGAGGCCGCTAAGTGCGGGCGGGGTTGGGTGTCCTTTGTGGGCTTCCCAACACGTACCCTCACCCCTTACTCAGAACCTCGGTTTCCGGATGCCCGAAACCGTTGGCGCACGAGAGTCATTCAATACACGATAACCGGTAGTGACGGTATCGGTATCGCAATGCAAAGGGACGAGCCCAATAAACTCTGACATCGGAAATGGGCCGTATTTTGTATACGATCCACTACGACATAGAGTGGGCTCGAATGGTTCCGAATAACCACAAAATTCGGTGGCGACTCCACTTCGACCTAAATTTCAATTCGATCCATTCTCATATGGAGAATCATTCGCCTACCCAAACCTGCGCGTGGCCGCGTCGGGGTGGACCTATGTCATGTCCACAATGTTATACCAAGGGACTAACCGGACCTTATACGTAGTTATAGCCTAATACCTCACAAGTCCATATTGGGCCATTTTAGTTTTCTGACTAAATCTAATTGTGTGACCTTATAGGATTATATATTCATAGTTATCAACCCAATCGAATTGGACTAATTATCATAATTATTCTCTAGCAATTATCGAATTGGACTAATTATCATAATTACGACAGGTGCCACGACTCGCCTAAACTCGACTTTGCGCAAATGCAAGAGAGGGAGTCAAACTAGACACGGCTCAGGATGACGGGTCGACAAAGACTCTTAGACCGAGATACTCGAACGTTGACCTAGACAAGGTAACGACCCTGGCTTGGACTCGACGATGAGACTCAAGCTGCACGGGCGTGAGTCCGAAAATAGGGCGACCGTGTTTGACCGCATCACGTGTTCGGACCAACCGTGGCGACCTAAACCTTTAGGAGACTCGAGTGTTCGTAGCATATGTACGACTCGAAGAAGGCATCATAAGGACGTCGGTGCATGATGAACGTAAGGTACCCCTTAAGGTGACTGTGTTCGAATGCTCGGGTGGAGGACAGCCTCCAAGTGAGACTAAAGACTCTGATAGGACTCAGATGGTGTGGCATATGAGTGACTCAAAAGTGGGGTACGTGAGACAACACGTGTAAGACATGACCCTTAGAGCAACCGTGATTGATCGCTCTGCTGAAAGGTAGCCCCCAAGTGAGATTGAAGATTTTGTTAATACTCGAGTGTTGGACGGGTGACCCTTAGATGTAAGGACCACAAACCTTTTGTTATAGGGCTATGCCTTGTAAAAGATTGGCTCGGCCTCGAGGAAAGGCAGACGAGGTAAGGAACTTCCGATGTAAGATTGACAGAGTTTCGACGCTAGAGACCCTCGACTTGACTTGAATAAGGGTGGCCCTGTGATTAGGGTAGACCCTTAAATTAAAGGACTCTAGAATTGAGACGACTCGACTAACGGATTGAAAGACGGGCGAAATTCCCTTAGGAAAGATCGTGGGGACCGTTTTGCTAGAGGGATAGGTCGCGTGGGACTTTCTAGTTAGAACTCGAGTGTTTGGACGAACCTTCCATTTACGAGTGTATGACTCGTGTTGGTCGGTTATGCCCTTAGCAAAAGACGGACTGGGATGGGAAAGAAACCCGTGATGTAGGATCGACAGAGTTTCGACGCTATAGACCTTCGACAAATTTTGAAAAGACCCGACACACGGATAACGGTAGGTCCTATAATAAGGAAGGTTTTTTTTTGGAAAAGAATTGAATTTTGAAAATTGAGAGAACGGTCCCAAAATTGGTAGTGGGCCAATAGGACCGGGCATTTTGAAATGTTAGAAAGGTTGCGAGTAATTTCGCATTTAGAAAAATTGGGGACAGTCCACCTTTTGAAATTGGCAGCATGCCGACAAAACTGGATTTTTTGAAAATATGAATATTTGGAATTTTGAAAACTTGAATATCAAAAATAAATTTCCAAAAATTTGAAAAAATCGAAAACAGGATCCCTAAGATTTGAAAATCGAAAACGGCATCTCGAAGATTTGAAAATGGAAATGGAATTTTGAGGACCGGAAATTCGAAGCATGCCGGCTATAAAATAGGCTCATTTTGAGTTAAATCATAAGTCTAAATTTCGGCAGCATTCCGATTTTTGAAAATTGGATATTTTTTGAAAAGATGCATTTTCGAAATGACAGTTTTTGAAAACGACACGGAAACCAAGTAGCACATAGTCACGCAAGCATTATAACGACACCATGTATGCTTTACACTAAGTCTCGGTCGGTCGAAATAGGATCTATACCAGTGTGCATGGCCTTTTCGAGAAGCAAGATGGACTTCCTAAGTCGAGTTGATCTTAGAACATAACGCAAAACTCATACGAATTAGCCATGAACACCTTGACATAACCAATTTGGAATATATCACGGTATAGTGGGACGTCGGTCACAAGTAATCGGCTCGGGTAAAATTGGGGTTATGCATGAATCGTAAAACTAAAGCGCGTATTGTACTAATCAAACGATTTCTCCTCGAGTCTCACTCTGAGGATCCCGATGGTAAGTTACACATCAGTCTTCCCCAGCGGAGTCGCCAAATTGTGGACATGGCATAGGTCCACCGCGATGCGGCCACGCGCGGGTTTGGGGAGGCAAATGAATCTCATGTGAGATGGATCTCGGGTTGAAATTTAAATCGAAATGGAGTCGCCACCGAACTTTGTGGGAGTTCGGGCCCATTCGAACTCACTCTATATCTTGGTGGACCGCGCACAGAGTACGACCCATTTGGATTTCAAAGTTTATGGGGTTCGTTCGTTTGCATTGCGATACCGATACCGACATTATCGGTTACCGTTTATTGAATGACTCTCGTGCGCCAATGGTTTCGGGCATCCAGAAATCATGATTCTGAGTTAGGAGTGAGGGTACGTGTTGGGAAGCCCACAAAGGACACCGCACCCATCCCTGCCCGCACTGTAGTGGCATCTACTAAGATACCGTTCGATGTTTTAATACGCGCGCTAGTGATTCGGCTGAATGTTACGCCAACAACGTTTTTGACTAAACATGTGAATTGTGTTTAACTACGTCATCTAATGCATCTAAACTAACGTCGAAGTTATTTTAGCACGTGAGGTTTGTTTTAGTACAATAAAACAAACGACAAGATAAAAGCGTGAAAATAGATTACAAATACACGGGCGGAATACAACCCGGAATTACAATACAACAATCGCGAAAATCGAAATAATTGGAATAGCAACGATCTTAACGGATTATATCGGACAATGCAATGCATGGTTTTGAAAATCTAGGCACGTGATAGTCTTGACACGCGACGACTAAAAGTCGTAAAAAAATATTTGATAATGCTTTTAATTTTTAAATCGATAATTTATTAAGCCGCGTAAAAATATTGTATAATTTATACTCGACTTAATTTTCGATACTCGTCATATTCGATATTTGATTACGGAGCCAATATCCAATATTCAGAGTGAATTTTAGAAAAGACGTTATAAGTCGTTTTAAATTGAACTAGGACAAAATAATTCCCCCCGCGTTATAATGTCGTAATTAATCCTTTCGGACTATGTGACAATTATTTCGGCTCGATTTATTGACTAATTCTTTTAGACATAATATTCGACTACGGAGTCGATATCACATCTTAAGAATAAATGTTTTATTTGTTTGATTAGAGCGAAAGTCGATTCCCTCCGCGTCACGACATCGTTATTAATCCTTGCGGATTATGTGATGTTCGATTTGCATCAACAGGTTTCGTTCTAATCTTGAAAAAAGGAATCGAATATGTTTAAGGAGGAATATTCGCGATCCCATCATGCCCTTGAGTGTTTAGGGTGGGTCTCCTCAAGAGGGTTCCACCACTGTTACAACTCGTAAAGGGATTAGAAGGGTCTTATACAAAGTTCATCATTAAATGTATTCGAATCGAGATAGTTTTAAAAAATCGATATATTCGCGATGTTGATGATGATAAAAACGCTAGTGAGGAAATAAAATAAAAAACAAAAAAAAGGAAGAAGAAAACGAGATGGAGAAAAGAGAATCGGGATTTTAGTTAACACCCTTAACCTACATGCTTAATTATCTCGAAAACAGACTCGTATAGTAGTGGCTTAGACACGGGAGCGTCAAGATGTATATAGGAGAGTTATGATGTGTATAATTGGGGAAGGGATTTGACGAGTTTTGCTCTCGGGTTTCCTAAAGGATTTCTAGAGGAAAGATCGGGATTGTAAAAGTATAGGATTGCTGAAATTTGTAGGTGAAAAGTTGCTGAAAAATTGATGAAGGGGGTGGGGTATTTATAAGGGCATACACAATGGAGGGTTTTTGTTTACCTCTTATCTTCTCTTTCTTCTAAGAGGCAAATCCCTCCATTGTGGGCTCAATTTTTTTTCCCTTACGTAGAGGCTGCCTCTTGTTTGGGGTTTTCTTTCCATTGGCCCTTGTGCCATCCTCCTCTCTTATTTGTTTTTCTTTTTTATTTTCAATTCTTGTTTGGCATTTAATTAAGTAGGTAAATGGTCATTTGGTTAGTTTGTAAGTAATAATTGAAATGTACATTTTTTTAAAAAAAAATAATTTCAAAAAAAAACTTTATTTCATCCCCTCTATAAATAGAGTCCAATATCAACACATTTTTTCAAAATAAATTTCCTAACTTTTTTCTCCCTCTAATTAGTTGAGTGTCATTATGGATGATAATAATCGAAATTATGGAAATAATCCATATTCTTAAGAAAATTCAAACAATCAGTTCAACCCAACTAATTTTCAGTTTGATCCGAATTTTCTAAACTCCTCTCAAGGTCAAATTTATTTACAAATGTTAAGCAATCCAATAAGGCCAAATTACCCAAACTACAACCCATATACAAATTTTAATAATCCACTAATGTTTACGAATCAATATCAACAACCAACTTTTCAACAACAAAGTTTTTTACCGAACTCAACTTTTCCTATACCTCAACACATAAATCAACCGGTTGACCAGTCTCCCGGTGGGGACGGAAGTAGTAATCGAACACCGAGTGAAAATCAAAGAGAGGTGCGACGAGTAGAAAATACTGATGACATTGTTGTCGAGTTGTTTCCCGAAGAGGTTAGGGATAAATCAGCTAGGGTGAAATGGAGTGTGAAAGAAGATGAAGCCCTTGTATCAGCTTATTTACAAGCTGGAGGAAATGAAAAAACAGGAACTAATCAAAGTAAGGGTGATTTGTGGAAAACTATAATGAGGCTGTATGAAGATGCTCGCGAAGATGCTACATCTGGTATCAAACAAAGGACCATGAAATCTCTCACAAGTCGTTGGGAAACAATTAATAGAGATGTTTCTCGTTGGGTTGGGGTGTATGCTCAAGCTAAAAGAGACAAAGCAAGTGGGCTCTCTGATGAAGATGTTGAAAATGAAGCTCACTATTTGTATCAAACGAAGTAAAATGGCGTTAAGTTCACACTTATGCACGCTTGGAAAGAGATGAAACATTTAAGGAAATGGCAACCTGGAAAGACTTTGACTTCATCTGAGAGTGGTGGTAGTTCAAAAAGATCGCAACCAGATACACCTACCGATGAAGGGGAAAATCCTCGCCCTGATGGAATTAAAAAAGCGAAAAAGAAAGGAAAGAAAGTCGCGTCTTCAAGTGCAGACATAGATGCATTTACTACTGCAATTTCTGAAATGAATGTGAAGAGTTCTAATAGAGAACGTGTAGCCATCCAAATGCTTGAATATCAAAGGGAGCGAGATGCTGCTAGGATTAAGCAAAAAGAAGTTGATCAACAGTGACAGTTATTCATGTTTTTGCTAAACAAAGCAGATCGTGATGAAGATGATAATGTCATGTTAGCTAATCTGAAAGTGAAGTTCAACTATGGTGCACGCTAATTAGCTTATGAAGAATGTATCTTCAAACATGTTTTCTAATTAGTCATTTTAATTAGCAATTGTAATGTTGTGTCATGGAAGTGTAAGTGTATGGTCTTGTCATTTTAATTAGTAAGTGTATGGTCTTGTCATTTCAGAAGTCAGTGTACTATCTTATCTTTCAATTGTCATTGTATTTTCATATCTTTCAAGTGTCATTGTACTGTCATCTCTTTCATCTGTCATTTCAGTGTCATTGTATTGTATTGTATTGTATTGTATTGTATTGTATTGTATTGTATTGTATTGTATTGTATTGTGGTGTCATTTCAGTTGTCATTGTATTGTATTGTTATGGCATTGTATTTTCTTATCATGTTTGTCTTTTACGTTTTTGTATTTTTTATGAATTATTTCTGATGAGATAAATTTGAATTGACAACTCATTGTCTTAAAAAACTGTGTCAAAAATTAGTTAAACAATGAATTATATTTTAATAGTGTATAAAAGGGTACTTCACTTGCCTTCAACATCATTTATCATATTACAATCATCTTATACTTTCTTATTAAATAATGAATTATGATTCTAATTCATCCACTTCAGGTGATGAGTTTTACGATAATATGGTTAGAGATTTTATTAATGATAATGAAATAGATAACAATATTCAGAATACTATTAATTCTATAGTTGTTCCAATTATTTCCTCTTCTATTGAGAAAGCTAGTTTGAGTAAGAAGTCGAGGATATTCGTGCCAAGAGATCGTGAAGAGGCTCATGAAGGGCTAATGAGAGATTACTTTTGTAATCACCCATTATACAATGAAACAATGTTTCGTAGAAGGTTTCGCATGCACAAACATGTCTTTCTCCGCATTGTTAGTACATTAAGTGCGCATGATCCTTTCTTTCAACAACGACCTGACGGTTGTGGAGTACTTGGAGCCTCAGCTCTTCAAAAATGTACGGCAGCTTTGCGTATGTTAGCATATGGCACATTTGCTGATCATGTTGATGAGTATCTCAAACTTGCAGCAAGCACAGCAAAAGAATGTCTATGACATTTTGTTGATGGGGTTGTAAATCAATTCTCTAATCAGTATCTGAGAAAAGCAAACACAACCGATGTTCAACGTCTCCTTCATGAAGGAGAACGTCGTGGATTTTCTGGTATGATGGGCAGCATTGACTGCATGCATTGGGAGTGGAAAAATTGTCCTACTGCTTGGAAAGGGATGTATCAAGGAAGATCTAGAACGGCAACCGTAATATTAGAAGTTGTTGCGTCTAGTGATCTATGGATTTGGCATGCTTTTTTCGGAACTCCTGGTTCATGTAACGATATTAACGTGCTACAACGTTCCCTTGTTTTCGACGATATTTTGCATGGACGAGCTCCACAAGTAAGTTACAAAGTTAATGGAACAACTTATAATATGGGCTACTATCTTATAGACGGAATATATCTAAAATGGGCCACATTTATTAATGCAATAAGTTTACCTCAAACCGCTAAGCAACGACTATTCACAAGTCACCAAGAAAGTGTAAGAAAAGATGTTGAACGAGCATTTGGAGTGTTACAAGCCCGATTTGCAATAATACGACAACCCGCATTAGCATGGAGTGAAGCTATATTATGGAAAACGATCATGGCGTGTATTATAATTCATAACATGATTGTAGAAGATGAGAGAGATGCTTATCAAAATTATCAAGACCCGACCAAATTTATTCAAGATCAAGCTGAAAATATAGCTGAAACATCTGGAGGGACTTCTAACATGTCATTTAATGTTCGTCCGGGAAGACTTGGAAATTTAAATTTAGGCAATTATATGCAAGTTGAGAATGAGATTCGAGATAGGCCAACACATATTGCATTAAAAAACTATTTGGTTGAGCATGTATGGAATAATTTCCATACAAGTACGTCAGGTTAAGAATGTCCATTCAATTATTTTATAAATTAAAATGCACGTTTTAATAATTTTAAGTTTATATGTAAGTAAGCACGTTATTAACAATAATGTACGTTTAATTAGTTTATATGAAATAATTATGTTTTATGACGTTTATTAAAAATGATGGATGTTTTAATATGGTGGGGTCAAATTAAAGGAAGAGGTTTGCCCCTCCATTGTAGAGAAATTTGGGTAAAAATTAAGAGGTAATGAAAAAATGAGTTGGATGAAAGAGAAGATGAGGTGTAAGAAATATAGGAGGAGAGAGGAAAATTGGAGGGGAAGAGGTTGCCCCTCCATTGAACATGCTCTAAGAAAAATGTACTCGGTTTTGGATAGATTTTAGGAAAGAAATCCTATCCTAAATTGAAGAGGTTTTGGTTGTCGGGTTCTCTTCTAAAAGTGCATGCAGCTGATATTTTGTGGTTTTTGACTTCGAGTTGGACTCTCGAAGTTTGCATGGCTGTTTTTTTATGTCTCGGAAACGACTTTGACTGGGGTTTGACTCGGTCACTAAAAGACGGTTTTATTTCCGGTGTCGGTTTTGACCCAAATTAGTCTTATTTGATTAGAAATGATCCACTGGGCCTGAATTTAAGGTTAGTTTTGTGAGATTTGTACTCCGTTAAAAATCTCAAGCCAAAACTAATGATTTTGAGCCCATATCCGAGCGCGTAAAAGCACGTTCGCGTCCAATCATCATCGGGTGTTTGTTGGAATCTGTTATAGACACCAAATAGCCAAATGTGGGTGTCTACACTATTATGCAACGTAACAGATTTTATGAGTTAAAGTAACATAGTTCATGAATTAGAGTAACATATTGTATGAGTTAGAGTAACATAGTTTATGCCTTTATGGGTTATGATAACATTAGGATGCGTCAAATTACAGTATGTTAGGCGGAAGGCTTTTGGAAGTGAAAAACTTAATTTTGAAGAAACTTGTTGTGTGAGAGAAAGAGACAGTTAAAAATTTGATAGGAGAGGGAGAAGATTTGCATTGAGATAATTAGGAAGGAGAGAGTGAGAAATGAAATATTTACCAAGATTTTGTTAGTTACGGAGTATTTTCTTAATTGACAAAATAAACCATAATCATTCATCTATGTCTAATCTAAGGGTTAAGGTGAGGACTCACGGACTCATGAGAAGTGGACTCACCTGATCCCTCTTATATATATATATATATATATATATATATATATATATATATATATAGACTCCCAGATTTTGGCCTGGTGGCTGTAGGAATGCCCGACAAACACTCAATGACGATCAGACTGCAACGCGACGCGAGATTATGATGTTCTAGATGGTTTTTCTATAAGACGGATCAAATAATTACTCGGAAAAATTAATTCAACATCAAGATGGTCTTAGTCGTGTCATTACGATCGCGTCGACATTAATTAGAGTCAATTCCAACACCGAGGCTCCGAGTCGGTCCCGAAACACGCAAAGTCAAATCCGAGTCAACGCGTCAGGCCGAGCGAACTTCGAGACGCGCACTCGAGGCCCACCCGGCGATGGACACGCTAGGTCAAAGAGGGAACTCTTAGCCCCCAAGTAAACCAAGATACGTATCCTCTGCATTTTGGAAAGTTTCGAAATCGGATCTTCGAAAATCCAATCGCCCCCCCACCAGGCGATCGAGTCTTCCCACGCTAGCCTTCAGACGCCTCAATCCTGGTGCGCAAGCCACCAGGCGCCTGAGTAGTTGATTCGAACTGCGCGAACAACTATAAATACCCCTCATATTCTGCTCATTTCATCAAAACAACTACTCGTATTCAATTCTCTTCCCCTCTTAGGCCTTGTTCTTTTCGACTTATATTCAGCATGTTTCAGACCAGCTCAGCTTCTGTCAGCTCAGCACAGCTCCTATCAGCTCAGCTCCAATTGATGGGGGTCGGTAGCCTGCCGCGGGTCGCCCGTCAATTGGGCCCCAGGGTGGCCCGACCCGAGAATAGAGGAAGGCCTGCCCAGTAGACCACCCAGCAAGATCACTAAAAAACCTCCAAGTAGGTAGCCTTAATCACTCAGCTGTCCGGCACGACCTTGCCGCCTGCCGCGCAAGGCAATCAAGCCCCCTGCCTGCTTCCAGGGCGCTCTCGCCCCACGCAGGACTATGGAGAACCGGGGATCCTTCCGTCATTTTGCCTAAGGTAAAAGGAAATGAGTGGACAAGGTGAGTCCACTTGTCACTCACCCGTCCACTCATTCTCCTCTCTCTCCCTTTCTCTTTTCTCTCTCTTGGAGGAAGGTATAAATACTTTTCCTCCTCCCACATACAAAAGGTTGGATTTTCTCTCTCTAGACTCTCACTCTAAAACTGCCACCTTACTCCTCACGATAAGGTTTCTCAAGGCATTTTCACGGACTGACTTAGGCATCAGAGAGGGTTCCCTTAGACACCCCCGAGGCCTTGTGCGTTCATTGTGCAGGGAGCTGGCCGTCTTCGCCGGGAAGGTCCGACCATCGGGGTGAGGGAAAGGAGAGGTCAAAGGAAGTCAGACGAGTACCACCCGAGTAACATCTTAATCACAAGATCCGAATCCGAAGTCGGGTCTATTGTTTCCGTGACCGGAACAATTTGGCGCCGTCTGTGGGGAAGAATTCGGTTGTGCTCACGAGTTACCCACAAAAAATCAAACAAAATGCCTGAAATCGTAGAAGCCAGTTCTGGGGCGGGTCCGACGGTACCACCGGTGATCCCCCAGTATGGCATGCCTCCACCTAGGACGACGCCTGCTGCTACAATCCCAGGGGTAGGGCGAGCGAGCCTCCAAGGAGCGCCTAACGGAGAAACTACAGTTGCAGCCGGGCAGGTTGGCCATCAGAGGCCTAGCTTGAACATCACCCCTGCCCAGGTTGCGCAGACCGCTGCCTTCTTCTCGGCCATGCTCAACCAGGAGTTCACTCCAGAGGACCTGGTAGGCAGGATCGCAACGACCCCCAGGCAGCTTCACTTTGAAGGAGTGGATGGAGCTGGGGGCACGAAGCGAACTGCCGCCAGGAATGTCTAGAGGAAGGCAAGGAAGACAGCTCAGGGGTATGTGCAGGCCCAGAAGCGCCTCACCGGAAATCAGAAGCAGCCTGCCCAGCAGCAAGCCTTTTCCATACATACCACTGAGTCTACCTCAGCCATGGAAAAAGGGGTTTATCCCAGGATCTCCGGGATAGGATGAGGCACAGGGAGCCGGCGTCGACACGCCAGGGGGAAAAGCAGGAGGATGTCTTCTCCCGGCTGACCCCAGCTGGGTCACAACGAGCTCCAGGGTTGTCCCAGAGCCTGCAATCAAGGCTCAACCATGGGCAGCCACTGGAGTCAAAACACCGTCAGGGCGATAATCTGGAACCATCCCAAAAATAATGGTCCGGGCACCGTTCCCCTGGCAGGAATGATGAAGCTATGAGTAGGCGGCCACCCAAGCACCGCTCCCCCAGCGCTGGAAAACTGACCCCTGAAAAATGGGATGACCACGGTTACCACTCTGGTGATGTGATGTGATGGGATGACCCCTGAAAACTGACCCCAGCGCTGGAAAACTGACCCAAGCGTGAGAATATTTGATAGACCGTATTTAGTACGGGTTAGAAGCATCAAGTTAGACGTATATTTGGTGATGTGATAATAGTTTTGGGCTTAATTGAGTAGAATTCTCATTTTACGATATTAATTGTAATTGAGAATAATTATGTGATTTAATTGAAGCATGAAAGCGGAAAGCCCAAGCGAAGCCGAAGAACTGACAGACTCGCGCTACTCAGAAATTGAAGACGGAACTTAAGTTGCTTTAGGTTCCGTGACAGCTTAGTATTTATGAGGGTTATTATATTTTATTAATATATTTTATTATTAGCTTTTGGTAATTAGTGGACTTTCCTATTATTATACTACTATTATTATTAATTTATATAGTCATTACTAGTATTAGTTTTATCATCATATTATTATTCATATTGTAGTTTTACGTTAGATATGAAGTTGTACGTTCAACCTAGAGTTCTCAAGAAAATTATGTGTAACTAATTTCTCATCTCGGTTCAAGACATTGAAACGCTTAATTATCAATTGTGAGTTTGAAAGTTCTTATCTTTATTCTTGATTATTGATTAATTGCTCAGTTTAATTACATGAATGTTGTTATTGATTTCTAGAGTGATCAACTAGTTTTCTATTTCATCGTTCTATTGTTAGTTTTGTTAATTGAACAAGATTTGTTGATTAATTTGACCTGAGTAACATCTAAGACTTAATTATTGAACGGGATTCGTTGATATTAAGATTTAGGAGCAATTATCATAGATTTATAGCACAACCGGATTGTATGTGTTTATTTATCTCTTTATCGAATTCTTTATTTATTAATGCTGATGTTGAATTAAATCTAGAACTGGATTGTTTAGGTTATTTAACAGTTAGATCTAATTAAGAACGGGATACGTTTTAATTAGTTATTCGTAAGGAGAATTAAAATCTACGATTCACGATAAAGTAATCAAGAATAATAATTTGAACCGGATTTCGATGATCAATTGTGATTAAGTTGTGGATTTGTACTTGACCCGAGACCTTTTTTATCATTTGATTTAGTCAAAGTTTTCATCTTTATTAGATTTAGTTGTTAGATAATTATTCAAAACCCCCCTTTCTTATTGTTTAATTAATTAGTTATTTTTCATTCTATATTAGTACGCAGTTATAGTTAAACCAATTCCCTGTGGGTTCGACCCTTATTTCCATTATACTATTGTTTTAGTTTGTTGGTTATAAGTGATTATAAATTGTAATTTGAGACATACGACTTTAGCCTGTCAAATTTTGGCACCGTTGCCGGGGAATAGGTATTAATTATTTTTGTGTTTTCTAGTGTAGTTCTTAATTTTTTTTTATTATAGCTAGTTTAATTTTATTTTATTTTATTTTGTGTAGTTTATGTATAATATTCGTTCTTCTAACTTGAACCTCGAGGCATTCGACTAAGAGATTGAACGCACCTTGCACAGGTCACGAAGAATCGGAGAGGGAGCAATAGTTATCGGAACACAGGAATTCAAGGATCTAGAGTTTTTCGACGATATTCCTATTATTCCCGTGAATACTGAAGTTTCTTCCGAATCCGAAGACGAGTCGTGTATCATGGCCAACATAATTAAGCAGCTGACAGCACCCGACCTTGCACAACAACCTTTGTGTATTACGTACCCACCATTGGGTGCGAATGCCACTTTCGAATTGAAGTCGGGTTTGATCCATCAACTACCCACATTCCATGGCTTAAGCGATGAGGACCCTAACAAGCATTTGTCGGATTTTCATATTGTATGTTTGAGTATGAAATCGGCGTCCGTCACTGATGAGCAGCTTAAGCTAAGGGCCTTTCCCTTCTCGTTGAAGGATTCTGCTAGGGATTGGTTATATTACTTGCCACCGGCAAGTATTGATACATGGGTGAAGATGAAGAAGGCATTCGTTGAGAAGTACTTTCCGGCATCTCGAGCCTCCCAATTGAAGAAACAGATTAGTAATGCGGAGCAACGAGATGGTGAAACGATGTACGAATATTGGGAACGCTTTAAGAAGCTATGTGCGACATGCCCCTATCATGGCTACAATCCTCAAGACCTTGTCATGTACTTTTGTGGAGGTCTTTGCGTGGAGGATGCCCGCACTGTGAATGCGGCATGTGGGGGATCGATCGTCAACAAGAGTCCAGATGCTGCCATAGAGGTTATCCAGGAGCTAGCTGAAAGCTCTCGGGATTTTTCTCGAAAATATTCCAAACGGGGAGTGCATGCTTTAGGTAATTCATCTTCCTCAAATCTTGAACATAAAGTTGATAGCTTGACAAACCTTGTCCAAAATATGATGTCGGGGAAGATGAATCAAGTCATGATGTGCGGAATCTGTTCCACAGAGGGACACCCGAGTGAGCGTTGCCTACACATGTATGAAGAAGGTCAAGAAGAGGTGAACGGAGTATGGGACCCCTACTCTACGACCTTTAATCCCGGATGGAGAGATCATCCCAACATGAGGTGGAGAACTCGTCAAGGAGACCAACTAATTACTCAAGGAAATAAAGTTGGTCAACCGAAGCAACAATTCTTTGCTAAGCAACAAGTTCCTAACACGGTTCCTACTCCGCCTCCACCTAGTGGTCAAATGTCCACTGAGGACATTATACGTGCCTTAGTTGCTAATCATGCTACAGTTACGAGTCAAATGTCCAATCTCCAAGCTACGGTTCTTCAAAATCACACGGAGAACAAAGCTAGCATTCAAAATCTGGAAATTCAAATGGGCCAAATGGCGACCGCCATTGGTAGGTTGGAGGCTCGAGATTCGGGGAAACTACCTAGTCAAACCATTCTTTCAAAGGAAAATGTAAGTGCGGTATCTCTAAGGAATGGAAGACAATTAGTGGAGGCCGACAAGCCGAAGAGGAAGGCCAAAGAAGCTATGGTACATGAGGATGAGTTAGTGATCGAGGAAGGTGAGAAAACCCCGATTGTGCAAGAGAAGGATTTGATTTCTCCTACTACACCGGTGGCGGAACCGGATGTTCCTTTTCCCGAGGCACTCAAGCGCACCCGTCGTTATGAGCACGACAAGGATATCTACGAGGTATTTGAAAAGTGCGAGGTAAACATTCCCCTTCTTAATCTTTTAAAGAGTATTCCTAAATATGCTAAATTCTTGAAAGAATTATGTACTATTAAAATGAATAACAAATTGAAGGGAACTAAGAAAGGGAAGGTTAGTGAATATGTGTCGGCTATTTATCAAAATAAATTACCCCCTAAATGTGGCGACCCGGGCATGTTTACTATACCTTGCACCATAGGAAATACCTTGTTTGACAAGTCTATGTTAGATTTGGGAGCCTCGATTAATGTCATCCCTCTTACCATCTATGAATCTCTTAAACTTGGTCCTATGAAGAGAACCGGGAAAGTAGTGCAATTAGCGGATCGATCGAGTGACTATCCTAAGGGAGTTGTAGAGAATGTCCTAGTTAAAGTTGATAAGTTGGTCTTTCCGGCCGATTTTTATGTTTTAGACATGGAACATGACTATAGTGCAACTCCTATCATTCTAGGACGACCGTTCTTAAAGACCGCGGGAACAAAAATCGATGTCCCTAATGGTTCACTTAGCCTGGAATTTGAGGGAAGGGTCGTTAAATTTGACATAAGTAAACCTATTCCCCACTCCCCGAAAGACAATACCTTGTGTCGTGTTGATATTTTTGATCATTTATCTCCTAACTCACAAGAAGAAGTGGTGAAATCGGTTCCTAAACCGATTTCATCTACCCCTTCTAGCAAGGAATTTTTGTTGAAAGATGTGCAGGAATCTCCTTCTAAGGGACCCAAGTGTGTCATTCTTTGGGAGTCGCGTAAGGACGCGGAGTTGAACAAAGGTAAAACGAGGTCATGGTTCGATCAATGGATGGTTCGAAAGAGCTCAATCAAGCGTCCAACAACGGTCTTACAATTTCAAAATGGAAAAGTAAAAGATGTAGTCGGTATAAGGCTTAAGCCGGCTCGTGAAAGGAGTATTGAATCGGGTGTCGGGAGAAGCAAGCTCTCGGACATGACGTTTTCTACCAAACCTCCGTCTCAGTCGAGCGAACGACTTTGAACAAAAGCGCTTCCGGAAGGCAACCCGCTTTGTAGATTTTTATTGTAAAAATTTATTTTACGGGTCATAGGTCGTAGTATTAATTTTGTTGTTTTTCTTAATCGTTTGTTTTTCTTAAACTTAGTTTTTATTACTAACTTTTGATGTTTTAATAGGAGAAAACGTCGATTTTTCAAGAGATGGGGCGACTAGCATGGGTCTTGGGCGACTAGCATGGAAACCCGTCAAAATCAAAGAAAATTGAAGAAAAAGAGAGTGAATTTTCAGGCATCCGCGCGAGTCGCGCGGACCCTAGTCGAGTCGCGCACTCCCTCCACTGCACAGGTGTGATTTCTTATTTTTCTTTAAAAAAAAACAAAAAAATCAAAAAACACGAAACAAACAGGATCCTTCTTCTTCTTCCTCTCCTTAATCTCCTTTCATTCTCTTCTAATTTCACAAATTCGTTTACCCAATCTATCTTATTAATTCATCCACCATTCATCTCCCTTTCACTCTACTTCTAAATCTCACCTCATCAACTCCATTATTCATCCCCTCATTAATATCCCCAAATCAGAATTCCAATTCTCAATCCCCCTTTACTCTCCTCCGTTCATCCTCCACTTGTGGACATGACATAGGTCCACCCCGACGCGGCCACGCGCGGGTTTGGGGAGGCGAATGAATCTCCACATGAGAATGGATCGAATTGAAATTTAGGTCTATGTGGAGTCGCCACCGAATTTTGTGGTTATTCGGAACCATTCGAGCCCACTCTATGTCTTAGTGGTCCGTATACAAAATACGGCCCATTTCCGATGTCAGAGTTTATTGGGCTCGTCCCTTTGCATTTGATACCAATACCGACATTATCGGATATTGTGTATTGAATGACTCTCGTGCGCTAACGGTTTCGGGCATCCGGAAACCGAGGTTCTGAGTAAGGGGTGAGGGTACGTGTTGGGAAGCCCACAAAGGACACCCAACCCCGTCCGCACATTAGCGGCCTCTACTAAGAATTCGAATGATTTTCCAATACGCGCGTTAGTTGAACGGGAAAATGATATGCAAAGATTATTTTCCCTAAACATGTGAATGGAATTGAAAAGGGTTTCTAAGTCAATTTAATGCAATTAATTCTAACGTCGAAGTTGAAATAAAATAAAATAAACGACAAAAATTGACAAAAGAAACAAGCAAACTGTTAGTAACGATATAACGAATAATAACGGTTTGTGCAAATATTGAATTGAATTGAATGATGTGAACGAGATGATGCATGGTTTGAAAAGATAGTAATACACGTGATTAATTAGGCACGTGTTGACCTAAGTCGTAAAATACTATCGAATTTAGAAAGAAGAAGAATGTCCAACTCACAATTTTGATCGTGATGAGGCCACTCGATCGAGTGGTCGATGGACTCGATCGAGTGAACCTCTAAAAAAGGTTTCTGTTTTGCGTTTCAGACCATACTCGGCCGAGTTATTGGCCAACTCGGTCGAGTACATGGCCACTTGACCGAGTCATTGTGAGACTCGACCGAGTGGGGGTCGTAATAAGCATTCTGATCCGATTTTGGGGTACCACTCGACCGAGTGGTCTAGGCACTCGGTCGAGTGCCCCTTGTACGAATTATAATTCGTTCGCAATTTTGTATTGATTTAGAAATTGCTTTTGATTTTTGATAATTCGACGGTTTTACCGAATTGAGCATAAATATTGTATGACTTATGCTCGATTCGGGTTTTTTATAAATCATCAATTTGATTGAACCGAATATAAATATTATTGAATTTATACCCGATTCTAAATTTAAATGCTCGTTATATCCCGTATTCGATTATTGAATCGATACGGAATACTAGAGCGAAAAAAAATAAGGAAAATTGATTTGAGCCGTTTTAAGTCAATCAAAACGATGTGAATTTCTCTCCGCGTTCGTAGCGTCATAATTACAATGTGACATCTACGTTAGCATCAACGAGAAATCGAATTAATTGAATTAAATTGACTAGATTGTTAGATTCAACATCCAACTATGAAATTGGTATCGGATCTAACGAATCGACACTTTGCTTAAATTAGAGGACTTGATTCCCTCGGCTTCTCCGACATCGAAATAAATCCCTAAGGATTGTGATGTCGGATCCACGTCAACGGGTTTCGACCCTTATTAAAAATACGTGTCTTGAAAAAGGTTTTAAAATTGATGAATGCAAGATTAATGATGATGCCGACAAAAATAATAACGAATTATTGTTTAAGTTAACTTATCTCAGTAATCAAATAGTCGGGATACCGGAATAAGCGACCGTCAACGCTGTGTGCAGTACACTTGTATATTCGTGTTTTCTTATTCCGATATCCCTCTTATTCGACACAAATCGATAAGTATTTTAATGCTTTTATATTGATAGTATTATCGATACTATGACACAATAAACAAAATAAAAATAAAAATAAAAACAGAGATGAAGAAAAGGAAGACGGACGACGAAGAGAGAAGGGGAAGAGAACGGGGTTTTGACACCCTCAACCTACATGTTCTTGTCTCGGATCGAACTCGTAACCGTGGCTTTAACACAAGAGTCTTCGAGGTGGATGAAGGTTAAGTTATGGTGGCTTGAGTTGTTGATTCCTAAAACTAAGTTTAGGGTTGCTAGTGTCGTGCTAGGGTAGAATTAGGGTTGAGTTTTAGGGTTGCAAGGGTGCTAAAGTTAGGGTTCCAAAAAAAGTCTTGAAGGGTGTGCAAGAGGTTGCATATATAGGCAAAGCTAGGGCACCCGGTTAGGGTTACTCGACCGAGTAGGTGGCTAACTCGATCGAGTGGCCCTTTACGCCTGCAGCAGGGCTCGAAACAGACCCACTCGATCGAGTGGGTCGGGCACTCGATCGAGTGGCCCAAATGGGTTGCGCGGGTCCATTGACTTGGACCTTGACTTTGGGTGTTTGATGGGTTTTGTGTTTGACCTGGACTTTTGATGATGTGAGGGGCTGTTTTGTGCGTCTCGGAAACGATTTCGACCGGGGTTGACCCAATCGCAAAAAGGTCGGTTTTAATTCTGGTGCCGGTTTTGGCCCAAATTAGTCCTGTTTGACTCGGAATGATCCAATGGGCCTAGATTCAAGGTTGGTTTTGTGAGATTTGTACTCTGTAAGTGTGTTAGCCAGCAATTAATGGATTTGAGCCCGTATCCGAGCGCATAGAAGCACGTTTCGCCAAAGGTGAGTCTCGTAGGTGGACGTATCGAACCGAAATAAGATCTAGCTTGTCTCGCCCAGAAGGTGAGAAGAGTTGAGAACAAAGTCGCGCGATATGCCGATGACTTACTATTTGGAATCGTGGGTGCCTAAGGTCCCTAAGCAATCACTTAGTGGAAAAGGAAGAGGTATTTCGAATTTTTTGTTGACACGAATAAAGTCGGTACCCCCGTCTAAGCAGGCACGAGTGCTGGAAGAACACCTGCCCGGTGCTGGAAGGTCGGAAGGAAAAGTGTTATAAGCTTTGAATGGAAGCCCCAGTCCAATCATCATCGGGTGTTTTTTGGGAAACTACCATAGACACCTGGCAGTCAAAATGCGGGTGTCTACACCACTCTGCCGCCGGTGGGCCGTGAGTCTGTCGTTGTTCGATCAGGGCCGTCGGTCTGAAGGTCGCCGGTCAGTTGTCTTTGGGATCGGAGCTGTGACAGGAGTTGTTGTGTTGTGCTGCTGTCGGGTTGGTTTGCCAATGTTGCTGCAATTTATTCCGGTGTTGGTGGCGTTCTGTTGGAGTTTCGCCGGAGTTTTTGGAGTCTCCAGTCGTGAGTGGCAAGTTAGACATCTCATCCTTGTTCTCTAATTTAGCTTGAATTTTATTCCTGCTTCGATTTTTGATTTGGTAGCAGTGATGTTGGTCGTGTTATTTGTGTAATCGGTTTCATTTGAGTTGATTTGCTTCAGTTTGGGTAGTGGCATTGTTTAGTTGTTGATGGCTTGGTGCTGGTAGTTTGATCTAGTCGTGGAGGGGTTGGAACTATCCCGGCTTGGCCGAGTTTGACAGTGTATGAGTTGACTTTTGGCTGAGTTGTTAATGTCGGGTTTTGTTGGGTCGGTTCCAGTAGTATTTTTGAATCTTGATGGGCAATTGTGAGTGTGAGGAGATTGCTTATTGAAATGTGAAGGTCAGTTCCATTGTTTCATTGGGCGAGGGTAACAAAGTGTCAGAGTGAATTGAGTTGCACTGTTTCGTCATTGGTATTGACATCATCTGATTGTTCACCGTTCCGAGAGTTGAGGGAGAAAATGCATTGAGCCCGTGAGGATGAGTGAAATACGAGTTTGAATTTTTACTCGTGAATGGCCTGACATTACGATGTTGTGAGTCGGTTGACGGGTTGTTGTTTATCAATTTTCAAGTTCTTTTCCCTGGTTATTGTTTTTTTATGTCCTTAGTCTCACATTGAGGACAATGCTCGGAATAAGCGTGGGGAGGGATTTATATTTGTCTCGTCATGTAACCGTCTTTTGTGTTGTAATTTGAAAAAATGATGGAAGAAAAAAAATTCAAGAAAAAAAAAGATTGAATGAAGAAAACAAAAAAAATAAAAAATAAAATAAACCCGGGTAGGTGAAAACCCGAAAGGGCGCCTAGGCAAGAATGGGAAGTGGCCGAGGACGGAGTGAAAACCCGAAAGGGCGCTCCGGGTAAAAAGAAAAATCGAGTTGCGTGCCACGAGATTAGTGTGAGTTGAAAAAAAAAAATGAAAGCTAGAGTGAAAATCCGCAAGGGCGGACACTCTAGGCAAAATGAGGGAATTAGGAAAAAAAACTCACAGTTACTTTATCCATTCTTGGTGTGGCGTCATAAGAAGGGTGACATGGAAGGTCGGTCGGGTAGGACTAGTGGTAATGGTGAGAAGAATCGCGGTGCGGAGTGAAGTGATTGCACCTTGTTTATGCGATTGGGTGTAATTGTTTGATTTGGCGATTAGAGGAGTTTAGGATTAATCACATGTGTGGGTTGTGTAATATTGTGGTATACATCTTTTACCATTGATGACTTTTGTAGCACATGTGATCCATTTTAGGATCGGAGCGATAAGGGGTGTTAGAATTTGGTATTAGCTTTTATTGATTTATTGATATCTTTTTGTTGTGATGATGATTCGATTCTTGGCGAGACTTGTTGGTGATGTTGTCTTGTCCCGAGGGAGTTTGAAGGAAGGCGAGCGAGGGCCGTGAGTGTAATGTTTTTCCCATGCGTTTTGGACTAGTGATGGTTGTTTTTATTGTGTTCTTCGAGTTTTACTCGAGGACTAGTAAAGATTCAAGCGTGAGAATATTTGATAGACCGTATTTAGTACGGGTTAGAAGCATCAAGTTAGACGTATATTTGGTGATGTGATAATAGTTTTGGGCTTAATTGAGTAGAATTCTCATTTTACGATATATTAATTGTAATTGAGAATAATTATGTGATTTAATTGAAACATTAAAGCGGAAAGCCCAAGCGAAGCCGAAGAACCGACAGACTTGCGCTACTCGGAAATTGAAGACGGAACTTAAGTTGCTTTAGGTTCCGTGACAGCTTAGTATTTATGAGGGTTATTATATTTTATTAATATATTTTATTATTAGCTTTTGGTAATTAGTGGACTTTTCTATTATTATTAGACTACTATTATTATTAATTTATATAGTCATTACTAGTATTAGTTTTATCATCATATTATTATTCATATTGTAGTTTTACGTTAGATATGAAGTTGTACGTTCAACCTAGAGTTCTCAAGAAAATTATGTGTAACTAATTTCTCATCTCGGTTCAAGACATTGAAACGCTTAATTATCAGTTGTGAGTTTGAAAGTTCTTATCTTGATTACTGATTATTGATTAATTGCTCAGTTTAATTACATGAATGTTGTTATTGATTTCTAGAGTGATCAACTAGTTTTCTATTTCATCGTTCTATTGTTAGTTTTGTTAATTGAACATGATTTGTTGATTAATTTGACCTGAGTAACATCTAAGACTTAATTATTGAACGGGATTCGTTGATATTAAGATTTAGGAGCAATTATCATAGATTTATAGCACAACTGGATTATATGTGTTTATTTATCTCTTTATCGAATTCTCTATTTATTAATGTTGTTGTTGAATTAAATCTAGAACTGGATTGTTCATGTTGTTTAACAGTTAGATCTAATTAAGAACGGGATACGTTTTAATTAGTTATTCGTAAGGAGAATTAAAATCTACAATGCACGATAAAGTAATCAAGAATAATAATTTGAACCGGATTTCGATGATCAATTGTGATTAAGTTGTGGATTTGTACTTGACCCGAGACCTTTTTTATCATTTGATTTAGTCAAAGTTTTCATCTTTATTAGATTTAGTTGTTAGATAATTATTCAAAAATCCCCTTTCTTATTGTTTAATTAATTAGTTATTTATCATTCTATATTAGTACGCAGTTATAGTTAAACCAATTACCTGTGGGTTCGACCCTTATTTCCATTATACTATTGTTTAAGTTTGTTGGTTATAAGTGATTATAAATTGTAATTTGAGGCATACGACTTTAGCCTGTCACATACGCGTTAACCATCTCACTGCTCCCAGGAGGGATGAAGAACCAAATGATTAGAGCCTAACCAGAGACCCTGGCCAAAGCTCGAAAGATTGCCGAAGGCTTCATGCTACAGGAGGAATTCCATAGCCTGCCGGATACCCCCACAGGCCCCTCTAGGTCACAGGGGGGACCGCAGGATGGACGCAGCGGGGGTGAAGCAGGCAGACAGAAAAATGAGGAAGGCGATACTCCTAGAAAAGAGCGTGTAGCTTATCAGCCCAGGTTTGATAGCTACACAGCTCTCACAAGTCCAGAGTAGAGATTTTCGAGTTGGAAAAAGAGACGGCGAAGTGGAATCGCCCAAGCAAGCCACGCAGCCCGAAGGGTGATCCGAAGAAATTTTGCACGTTTCATGACTGCGTCGGACATACCACTGAGGAGTGTCGGCACCTAAAAGATGAAATCGAAAAACTCATCAGGAATGGGTGGCTGAGTAACTATGCTACGAAGAACAAGAGTCAGAAGGAAACGGTGGACAAACCTGAGGGATCAGTGCAAAATCGCCTGATAATCCATGTAGTGTCGGGAGACGCGGAAGGCCAGACAAGCAAAAGAGGTCAAAAAAGACGAATCTGCGAACTCCGAAACCAAATATGCTACGCTGAGAGGGCCAGGAGCCCAAATGGCATGACCCTGAGCATCACCCCCCAGGATGCAGGGCGGGTAATCTACCCTCACAGCGACCCCCTGGTATTATCCCTCGTCATCAGTAATCATATTGTGAGGAAGTGTATGGTAGACATTGGCGCCTACACTAACTTGTTGTACAAAGACGCGTTCGAGAAGATGAATCTGGAAAAGAGGCACCTCAAGCCTGCCCCTGGATCGCTGTACGGGTTCAGCGGGGCAGGCGTGCTTCCAATGGGAATCATTGACCTACCAGTAACGTTCGGGGAAGGCACCTCAGCCAGAAACATCAGGGCATCGTTTGTCGTGGTGGACACCAAATCAGCATATAATGCCCTGATAGGCAGGGCCACCTTGGATGAGATCGAGGCTGCCATATCAATCAGAGCCCTAACCATAGCCTACGTTACGGACTTCGGCATGGAAGGAAAGGTGCATGGTGACCAAGAATCGGCCAGGCAGTGCTACTCTCTAGCCCTGCGCACCCAGGAAGCGGAACGAAAGGGTAAAAGAAAAGCGGACAGTTCTCCCAGCAGGGAAGGGGAGATTCCAGCTGGCCAGCAGGCAGCGGACCACCTCGAACCTGGGGGAGAAAGCATGCTGGTAGACCTGGAGCCAGGAAGGCAAGTCCTCATAGGGGCTGACCTGGTAGATCCCTACCGTGAGGAGTTGATCAAAGTCCTGAGAGACAACAGGGATGTGTTCGCCTACTCGGCAGATGAGATGCCAGGGGTAGATCCGGCGCACATCGTTCACAAGCTGAACGTTAGCCCGGAGGCACGCCCTGTAAAACAGAAGAAGAGAAACATGTCCGCCGAAAAGGATCAGGCCATAAAAGAAGAAATCGAGAAGCTTTTGAAGGCAGACTTCATAGAAAGCTGCGATTACCCTGAGTGGTTGGCCAACGTGGTGATGGTAAAGAAGTCTTCGGGGGCTTGAAGGATTTGTGTAGATTTTACCAACCTCAACAAGGCCTGCCCAAAGGACTGCTACTCTCTCTCAAGGATCGATTAGCTGGTAGACGCCACCAGCGGATACACCACACTTAGTTTCTTGGATGCCTTTTCAGGCTATCACCAAGTCTGCCTCTGGCAGCCGGACAGGGTAAAATGTGCCTTCATCACTAGTGCCGGCACATTCATGTACAAGATGATGCCGTTCAGACTCAAAAACGCAGGCGCCACTTACCAGCGATTGGTCGATAAAGTTTTTGAGAAACAGAAGGGTAGGAATCTGGAGGCCTACGTAGACGACGCAATTGTAAAAAGCAAAGGGGATGCGGAGCACCTGAAAGACCTGCAGGAAACTTTCTCTTCCCTGCGCGCATATCAAATGAAACTGAACCCCAAGAAATGCACTTTCGGTGTCCGCTCTGGAAAATTTCTGGGTTTCTTAGTAAGCGCCAGGGGTATCGATGCAAACCCCGAAAAAGTTCAGGCAGTGTTAGACCTCCCAGAACCAAAGACAATAAGAGACATCCAGCGCCTGACAGGCAGGATGGCTGCCCTGGCGCGGTTCATTGCCAGGTCGGCCGATATATCAACACCCTTCTTCAAAGTGTTGAAGGGAAACAAGCAGTTCAAATGGGAAGATGAACAGAAAGAAGCCTTCGAACAACTCAAGGAACACTTGAAGAAGCTGCCCACCCTGGCGAGGCCAGTGGCAGGGGAGAAGCTTTACCTCTATATCGCCGTAACAAACACAACAGTTAGCGCGGTGATTTTGAGGGAAGAAGCAGGCTCCTAGCAGCCGGTATATTTTGTGAGTCACGCCCTGGGGGCAGCGGAAAAGAACTACCCGTTGGTTGAGAAAGCAGCCTATGCAGTCATTATTGCAGCTAGGAAGCTCAAGCCTTACTTCGATGCCCACCCTGTCGTGGTACTAACTGACCAACCTCTGGAAAAAGTCCTGGAAAAATTCGAAAAGTCTGGAAGATTATTAAAGTGGGCCATAGAGCTGAGCGGGTTGGGAATATCATACCAGCCCAGGACCGCCATCAAGGCACAGGCTTTGGCTGATTTCCTGACTGAGTGTTCCCACTCAGAGGAAGATGATCCACCTGCCGGAGAATGGGTAGTATACACGGATGGATCCTCGACAGCTAATGGTGCGGGGGTAGGGATTGTGCTAATTAGCCATGAAGGAACAGACTTCGAGCATGCGCTCAGGTTCACCTTCCCCGCATCAAACAACGAGGCTGAATACGAAGTCGTGCTGGCAGGCATTAATTTAGCCAAACCTGCAGGGCCCGAGAGACTCGTCCGGGCAACAGACTCCCAACTCATCGCCAACCAGATTAATGGAGAGTACGAAGCCAGGGACCAAGCCATGGCCGCCTACCTAGAAAAAGTGAAGCGGGAATTATCAGGGCTGAAGTCCTATGAAGTCAGGCAAATCCCCCGGTCCCAGAACAACCGGGCAGATGCCCTGTCTAAGCTGGCCAGTTCTAGCCTACAGGACATAAGAAGGTCAGTCTGGGTAGACGTGGTCCAGGAAAAATCCACCACCCCCTGCCAAGCAGTCAGTGTCATTGAAGAGACAGGGCCTGAAGATTGGATGACCCCAATCATCCAGTTCAAGAAATACGGAACCCTTCCATCTGACCCTGCGCAAAAAAGAAGGATGTCGGCGAAAGCCGCGTGGTTCATATTAATCGGTGAAGAGCTGTACAAAAAATCATTTTCCTCTCTTCTGCTCAGATGACTGGGGGCAAGGCAGGCCGCAGAAGTTCTAGATGATAATCACTCAGGAATCTGCGGCCACCACATAGGCGGGAGGTCACTAGCACATAAGGCCCTAAGGGCAGGCTACTACTGGCCAACTCTCCTAGCTGATGCAAGAGATCTAACCCGAAAGTGCAGAAAGTGTCAGTTATTCGCCCCATCAATTCATGCTCCGGCCCAGGAACTCAGGCCAATCTTGTCTCCCATTCCCTTCGCCCAGTGGGGCATGGACATATTGGGCCTCTTTACTGCGGCAACGGGGGGGGGGGGAAGTTTTTAATAGTAGGGATCGACTATTTTACTAAATGGATTGAGGCCGAAGCAGTCCCAAACATTACCGAGCCTACGGTCAGGAAGGTGATTTGGAGGAATATCATAACCAGGTTTGGCCTGCCAAAGATGCTGGTATTCGATCATGGAAGACAATTTGACAACGACCCCCTAAGAGCTTGGCTGGAAGGTCATGGCATAGCAGTCGCCTACTCTGCCGTCTGCCATCCACAAACTAACGGGCAGGCCGAGGCTGCCAACAAACAAATTCTGAACGGGCTAAAAAAGATGGTGGATGAGCTCAAAGGCAGGTGGGCAGATGAATTACCAAGCATACTATGGTCAATCAGGACCACCCGGAAAGAGTCCACGAGACAGACCCCCTTCGGCCTGGTCTACGGGGCCGAGTCCCTGCTGCCCATTGAGGTGCGAATCCCCACCCTGCGATCCCAACAGTATAGCAGGGCGGATAATGAAGCGGCAATGACCGAGGCTCTGGACCTAGTCAGTGAAGCAAGGCAAGAGGCCGGCGTTAACATCGCCGCCTACCAGCAGCGAATGAGGAAAGCATACAACAAAAAGGTGAACGAAAGAAGTTTCCAAGTAGGAGACTTGGTTTTAAGAAATACGCAGGCAGTCGGGAGGTCAAGAGAACATGGAAAGTTGAGTGCCAATTGGGAAGGCCCGTATGAGGTCACCCAGATCATGGGACCAGGTACCTACAGAATTGCCAACCCTGAGGGCCAAGAACTGGCCGCCCACTGGAATGCCGACACTCTAAAGAAATACTATGTCTAGCCCCAAGAAATTGGAGGATTTTCTTTTCTTTTCAAAAATTGGCGGAGGACAGTCAGAAAAAAATGTAGACGACTCTGACCATGGATGTCTTAAGAAATGAGAAAGTGTCCTGAATTCATACTCGTTGTCTGTTCAAACTTGCATTTCACACACAAACGAGCAGGGGGCAATAGGGGAAGGCCCCCCTGTTGCTAAAACCAGGGAAAATGGACCCCTCAACAAAAAAACCTAAGTCCCCCCGCCTACCTTTGGGCAGGCAGGGGGCAGGCCCCCTGGACTTCGACCAGAAGCCAGGGTCAGGCCGGACCTCACGTGCCGAATGAACAAGGACTGGGGGCATCCCCCAACCTTGTATAAAAAACGCAGTCCCCCTGCCTACCTCTGGGCAGGCAGGGGGCAGGCCCCCTGGACTTCGGCCAGAAACCAGGGTCAGGCCGGGCCCCACGTGCCGAATGAACAAGGACTGGGGGCATCCCCCAACCTTGTATAAAAAAAACGCAAAGTCCCCCTGCCTACCACTGGGCAGGCTGGGGGCAAGCCCCCTGGACTTCGGCCAGAAGCCAGGGCCAGGCCGGGCCCCACGCGCCGAATGAACAAGGACTGGGGGCATCCCCCAACCTTGTATAAAAAACGCAAAGTTCCCCTGCCTACCTCTGGGCAGGCAGGGGGCAGGCCCCCTGGACTTCGGCCAGAAACCAGAGTCAGGCCGGGCCACACGCGCCGAATGAACAAGGACTGGGGGCATCCCTCAACCTTGTATAAAAAAACGCAAAAATCCCCCTGCCTACTTCTGGGCAGGGGACAGGCCCCCTGGACTTCCGCAAAGAAGCCAGGGTCGGGCCTGACCTTGAAAGAAAAAACAACAAGTAAAACAAAGAAAGTACATTCATAACAAGAACGGAAGAGTTTAACAGACGAACAATAAAAATCCAGGCACAAGAGAGTTAAAATATTACATCAAACCGGCAGCCGGCCACATTAGGGCCCGGCGCGCAAAAGGATTAAAATATCAACGGGGAAGCAAAGGCGCAGCAAGGTATGGACAAGAACCCTCAGAGGACGACTGCCCCGCATGTTAAGCATTGGGGGCATCTTGGTCAGGGTCAGTGGCCTCCTCAGGCGACCTATTGACCCGAGTTTCATTCTTTGCAGCATAAAGATCTTGAAAGGCATCCTCGTCAAAGTTTGGGAACATCTCCCAAAAAACTTCCATAACAAACTGCAAAGAGGAGGAGGCTCCTGCCTCAAAATTCGTCGCCACTGCAGCTTGGGCTTCTTGAATAATGGCGTCTTTCTCCTTCTGCCATTCCTCGCCTTTTGTCTTCAGATCACCTTGCGCCTTCTGGAGGTCCGAGTCAGCTTTTATCAGGCGATCCTCCAGCTCAGCAATCTTTTTCTTGGACTGCTCTAACTCAGCAACCGCTTTCTTGGCCTCCTCCAACTCAGCAACCGCCTTCTTTGCTTGCTCCAGCTTTGCCTCCAGCCCAGTTACCTCCCTCACAGCCTGTTCACCCTGAGCCTTCCAATGTGCTGCCTGGACCTTGGCCTCCCCCAGGTCGCCCTCGCACTTTGCCAATTGGTCCTTGAAGCTGGCGATAAAGGTAACATCCTTTTCAACCATCGCCAGGCGATCAGGAAAAGGGAGTCCAGGAGTAACGACTAACTCTTCATCGCTCAAGCGGTTGAGGGCCGCCAGTTCGGTCAAAGCCTGGAAAACCCTGGAAGTGCGCTGGATGTACTGAATCACCTGGTTGGTAGTGGAAGTCACAGACTTAGTAAGGTGATCTGCCAATACAGCACTGGAGTCGGAAAGCAGGGCGGAAACGTCAAGACTATCGCCGGCGGTATAATGAAACTCAGTATTCTCCTCTGAGAAGAGAGTGCTTGGAACATCATGAGCAGGGCGCTTGGAGTCAGGCGTATTGACATCAGCCTCCAGATCCACCACTGGCGTAACATTCGCGGGTTCCCTGTTTTTTCTCTTCCTGGTCTCCAAGGGAGTACTCTTCCCAGTTTCCTCGAAGCTACCTGGTCTCGACCCCAGGGGAGGGTGAGTCCCTGCAGGGGAACCTCCCTGTTTTCTAAGAGGGGAGGAGGTGGCCTCTGAAGCAGCCTTCCTCTCCACATCTCGAGAAGCACGAGGAGCCGCCGACCTTGCAGGCGTGAGCCTAAGAGGAAGAGGAAGTCTCGCTCGGTTGGCAGATATATTCTTCACGTACTTCATTAGGGCTTTCCCACCTTTCTTATAGCTGGACGGAAGGGAGGGGCGTTTTACGACGATGTTAAAATCACTGTCCAGTCCGAGGTCCCTTACCTCGTTCTTCGACCAGAGACAGGTGGCGAGATCTGCAGGACAAAGGAAAGTTAATCAGAAGAATACAGAAAAATAAGGCCGAAATAAGACAAAATATCATTGATATCCCTGAACTACCTCCTCCGAGGCCGGGGGTCAGACCCACGCGGGTCAGATAGTTATCGGTGGCTATGAGCTTTGCATGAGGAAGCCAGAAGTCAGGGCCAAACACGCCTGATTTGTCCTTGGAGGCGGAGAACCTCTTGACCAGTTTCTAGTCCTTGTCAGTCAGTTTCACCTCAAGGGCCTTCCCCCCAACGCCAGGGTGGTACTCCTGACGGGTCTCCAGTCTAATATGAACATGATTCCTGAAGTGACGAGGAATCCTCCACCCTGTGGCGCTGTACACGTACAAGAAGTTATTTTTCCAGTTCTTCAGACTGTTTAAAACTGGCCAGACCAAAGAGCAGTTTTTTTGCCTAAGGATAGAAAAATAACCAGGGGAGCCTTCACCCTCAGAAGAGGCCACCATCTGCAAGTCGGCCATGAACCTCAAAGCATCGATTGAGGGCCCCTCGCCCAGGAATAAACAGGTCCACGTGTAAGCTATTAATGACCTGACCGCCACAGCTGTTAGCTGGGCAATGGCCACATTCATTCGTCTAAAAGTCTCCTCCAAAAAAGGGTGCAAAGGAAATCGCAGGCCGAACTCCAAGCACTTATGATAGACGGCTATGCAGTCGTCAGGAGGGCAGCACACAGTGTCCCTCTCTCCAGGAACAATGACTGTATACCCCTCCCCGAAATTATAAAACTGTTCGATAGCCCCAGCAGCGTTTTTCTCTAAAATCAAGTCCCGTTTCTTGGACTCCGGGTAGGTTCTCAGGGGAATTTTGTGCTTAGCCTTGTCTAAGTAGTAAGTCTTCTCCAGCTCCCTGGGGACGAGTGGGCCGGCGATTGTGGAGGTGTCAATCTCCATCGCCTCGTCATCAAAGTCAATGACGTCAAAGGGAGCAGAGTCAAGAGAGTTGCTCCCCCCTCCCCCCCACTCCCCTCCGAGCGGTCCTCCTCGATCATTCTAACGCCAGGCCTCCCGGAGGAGGAGGCAAGATCAGTCCTAGCCCCACCCCCACCCTCCGCCTTTTCAGCCGAAGGGTCAGGAAAAGTAAGAATACGAGCGCGGCGGCTACCCATGAGGACTAAGGAGAAGAAAAAACGAGGAAATGAAAAGATGAGGACTGAGGATAGGATTCTGACCTAAATCGACGGCCACCGGATGAAGGTCCAAGAAAGAGAGCTCCTCAGTCTAAAGCGTTTTAGCGAAAAGAGAGTACGAAGAAAGGGTTTTCTGGGTTTTCAAAAGTGTGAAAGGGAGAAATGGGAGGCGTGGGAGTGCTTTTATAGGCAAGAGAAAACGAAGGGTCGCCCATCCAAGAGACTTCCCCAAGAAAAGCCCCCACGTGTCACACATTTTAAAAAACCCAACTACCCATCACTTCCCAAGAAACCTCGAGAAAGCAACAGAGGTCAGAAGGCAATCATTGCATGATGTCATTCATTCATTAAAAAAAACAAAACAAAACAAACAACAAACACACATGAAAAAGCCCGCCTGATTTTCCATTGATTGAAAAGGCCTAAAGACGGCCAAAATTACAAAGTAGGTAAGAAATAAATTACAAAAGGTGCCTGCTATCCCAGCTCAGTCAGCCAGCCTGCATGCACGGGGAAGGCCTAATCATCATCAAAACCCGGAGAGTAATCCCTGGGGCTGTCATGACCACCTACGTCGGATCCCCAGTCCCAGTCATCAGAGTCCTTGAATGGATCATCAGGGTCTTCTTCCTCATCCCTGCCAGAGAAGTAGCCCTGGCCTTTGCTATCTTCTGAGTCGTGACTACTCACTTCCCAGTCCCTGCCATAGGGAATTGCCCTGACGCCTTCAAGACAGCCATGGCCTTCCTTCCTCACCAAGGGCGAGGAAGGACCTGACTCAGGAGAGGAGCCTAATTCGGGGCAATCAAGATCAAACTGTTCAGGGTGCAGCCAAGGAAAGCACCTATGGCATCCCCTATAAAAACAACCTCCCGCCTGGGAGCAGCGTCTAGGCGGAGGCCCAGCAGGAGATGGGGACCTTTTGGGGCGCTTGCTGGCCCTGGATAGAGTTTTCCTCCAGATAACCTGTTGAGGACGGGAGCGGTTCCGCCTATTGCGACGAAGAATCAGATGAGCCATCTTAGAATACCTTAAACGTCGGCGCCCTCTGAAGCAGAGGACGCCCACATAAACTCCACAGCGAAAAACCATTTTCCTAATCCAAGACATTTTTTCTTTGAAGAAAAGAGTAGAAGAAGAGTGAGAACGGATTGTGAAAATGATAGAAGAAGTTGAAATTTATACAAAGACAAAAGCAAGGCATTAATGGCATCTCAACCATTTTTGCAAGAAGCGGCCAATCGACAGTCTTGAGCGAAACCCCAGGAATCGCTTTACAAGAAAAGCAATCATGAGGGAGGACATTCCAACTCTTTGCATGCCCGGGGTAGTTGAAGCTCCTCCCTCGGGAATGCGTGACGCATTAAATGCTAAGAGGAAGCTCAGAAGGTCAACCTCCCGCCATCCCTATCAAGAGGTCGCCAGCCAAAGGGAAGCCCTGTTCCCCCTCAGCCGGCGAGGGCCAATTGATTGGGGTCGATAGCCTGCCGCGGGTCGCTCGTCAATTGGGCTCCAGGGTGGCCCGACCCGAGAACAGAGGAAGGCCTGCCCAGCAGACCACCCAGCAATATCACTAAAAAACCTCCAAGTAGGTAGCCTTAATCGCTCAGCTGCCCGGCACGGCCTTGTCGCCTGCCGAGCAGGGCAATCAAGCCCTCTGCCTGCTTCCAGGGCGCTCTCGTCCCAGGCAGGACTATGGAGAACCGGGGACCCCTCCGTCATTTTGCCTAAGGTAGAAGGAAATGAGTGGACAAGGTGAGTCCACGTGTCACTCACTCGTCCACTCATTCTCCTCTCTCTCCCTTTCTCTTTTCTCTCTCTTGGAGGAAGATATAAATACTTTCCCTCCTCCCACATACAAAAGGTTGGATTTTCTCTCTCTAGACTCTCACTCTAAAACCGCCACCTTACTCCTCACGAGTAAGGTTTCTCAAGGCATTTTCACGGACTGACTTAGGCATCGGAGAGGGTTCCCTCGGACACCCCAGAGGCACTGTGCGTTTGTCTTCGCCAGGAAGGTCCGACCATCGGAGTGAGGGAAAGGAGAGGTCAAAGGAAGTCTGACGAGTACCACCCGAGTAACATCTTAATCACAAGATCTGAATCCGAAGTCGGGTCTATTGTTTCCGTGACCGCAACACCAATATTTTTAGCTCCTAAAATAATTCTTCAATAATAATAATAATAATAATACTCCGTAATATTAATAATTTGTTTGGATCTTAATACAAGTTCCATTTTTTTAAAATAATAATAATAATAATAATAATAATAATAATAATAATAATCATATCATTATTTATTTATCTATTTATTTCTATATATAAAACGGAATATCTCTTAATTGCTAATCAAAATAATAATAATAATAATAATAATAATATTGCAATATTTGTAGAAGAAAATATTTGTCACTCATACAATTTTAAGAAAATAATTTATCTTCGTATATCATATAATATCGTTCTCTACAATTCACTTGCTTCCATATGTTCTACTGTTTCATCTTCCTCTTGTAGTCCGTCTTCTTCGAAGCCATTAGCTCGCCATATCTCTTTAGCTATTTTTTTCGCACTTTGTCCATGCGTTTTCTTCCTTTCTTTATCATCCATTTTTGTATCTGTCCTTCCTTCACTTCTTCCATGTTGTACAACTGGTATACCAACTTTATGCATCCTTATGAAATTATGTAGTGTGAAAGCGGAAACGATAATTGACATTTGATACTTTTTTGACATTTGCGGCGTATTATATTTTATTTTCCATCTCTTCTTCAACTGACCAAACGACATTTCAACTTTCATTCTTGTTACAGCTTTCTGTAAACTGCGACCTTATTTTGAGTCTCATGTTATTTCTGTAATAACGAATTACACACAAAAAACTATTATGAGAAAACTTGAGTTGTCAGGAAGAATGGCCAAGTGGTCCATGCACCTGAGTGGCTTCGACCTGAAGTTCGTTGATGTGTTGTATTTATATAGCTTTATTCCCTCGATTCCGTTGTCTTTTATGGTCGGAACGCGCTCTTTAGAGCCGTTTCTTCTAACATTTTGCTTTGAGTGAGTGTTTTTGTAGATTCTACACGACTTCAGGTCTTTATGTGCATTTACACTCATATCTGGTTAGAAGAACGATCCCGAGACAAAACCCGTGCCTCAAGACGTTTAGGCGAAGAAGAAATGGGTAGTGACGATTCATTGGGCCATGAGAAGCGGCCCATAGCTTCTTTTATTAGTGCGTGCACACCAGCCTGCGTGTGACCGGCGGCCTGCCAGCCGGCCGGCATGACACAAGGCCATTTTAGCTTCATTTTCAAGTGTGCCTCGGCCCCTGCATGTGGCAGGCGGCCTGCCGGCCGGCCGGGGTGCACACCCAATTCATTTTCCGCCTAATTTTGTATAACTAAGGAGGAGGATTATTTTGTATCAACACTTCTTCATACTTAGAAATTTTATTTGAGAAAACTCGTGACCCTTAGGATTCTAGCACTCGGTTTTCACTCGGATTCGATTTCGGTAATTTCATTTTATGCAATTTTCAGTTCTACGTTTCAATCTTCATCGTAAATTACTTAGTTCGTCGTGATTTTCTCTATTTGTAATTCGTTGTTCCGTTTAGTTCGCTAGATTTCCGTCCGTTTATCATTAGATTTATTTGCTTCACCTTTTTATCATGAATTCCATATATGCGATTATTTGTTTCGTAATCATCATGCGTAGCTAATTTTCTCGCTAGGGTCGAGGGGGATCGATGGATTATTATACGATTATGCCGCTTTGATACTAAACTCATAATTATGCTAGTACCACTTTCGCGTGTTTATTTGTCGATTAATTTGTTAAAGGCCACAACATTTTAATCTGTTTGGGAAATTCTAGTTCCTGTGCGAAAGCCGAATTAGGATTAGATCACGCGCGATTTGGTAGGGAGTCTAATAAGTTGCGAGAGCCCGTTAGATCCTTCCTAGGTTGACACGATTCGAGAGAACGTGTTATAGCCGACTAGCATGTTATATGTTTATTATTATCGTCGCATAATTGTTGAGCATCTATCGTGAACCCGTGACCTTAGTTTTCATCTCTTTATTATATTCGATTATTTATTATCGCGTTTTAGTAGTGTTTTTTATATCCTTCCATCAATTCGACCGTTTAGAGCATCCTAGAATCGCCATAGCTATTTGACTAGTTTAACTGTTTCCCTGTGGATTTGATACCTTGCTTGCCGCTATCTTCTTGTTAGTAGCATTAGGTTTACCTTGATTGGGTGAGACGACTTTACCCACATCAAATTTGGCGCCGTTGCCGGGGAAACGGTTTTTCTTGTTTTTTTTAGCTTGTTTCTTCTATGCTCTCTTTCGTCTCAAGGAATTAAAACTCCTTGAGATTGATCTCACTTTTCTACTGTAGTTTTGCTTATGCCCAGGTCTTTTCGGTCATCAGAGCTTACTCCGTTCAACCCTGAGCCCGAGAAAACTTTTCGTAGGCGACGACAGTTTTGGAGAGAGATTTCCGCAGCTCCCGATCTTGCGACTTTGGAAGCTATTCATACTGAATTTGTAGCTGAGAATCAGTCCTTTGAAGAGGAACAACAATCTCAGCCCGAGATCATTTTACCACCCCTTCCGATCATAAAAATGCCGAAGCTTTCTAGTCATTCGGAACCCGAGCAAACTGCTCTTCCCAAGTTGGTTAAACGACCAACTGCCACTCAGGGTACATTTGAGATTCGACCCGCCTTTATCACACTGGTGGAGAAGAATCAATTTGGTGGTGACCCTAAGGAGGATCCTCACAAGCATATGAGGATTTTTACCGACTATTGCTCCACGATTCCACTTCCGGCCGGGGTAACTCAAGAAGAAGTCATGGAGATGCTCTTCATGTTCTCACTACGGGATTCCGCTAGGGAGTGGATAACCGATCTTGATAAAGTCACCGAAGGGATTACCGACTGGAATTCTCTTGCTCTTGCCTTCTACAAGCACTATTACCCTCCACAAAAGACGAACATGCTCCGGAGTCAAATCACCAATTTTCGTCAAACTCCGAACGAGAATATTCATGAAGCGTGGGAGCGGTTCAAGAAGCTTGTGAAGGAATGCCCGCACCATGGTTTTCAGGTTTGGTTTCTTTGTAACCAATTTTATAACGGGTTGTATGATGATTGCAGGAGTACACTGGATTCGGCGTGCAATGGGCGTTTCCAATGTAATGTGGATGATGATAAGGCTTGGCAAACGATAGAGGAGATGACATCTCATCACTCCCGATGGGGTAATCCACGTGGTAATACTCGATCAAATTCCGGTGAAAGTGGGTCCTCTAATGCCGTGGCCATTCAATTAGCCGCTTTGGCTAAGAGGTTTGATGCATTTGAAGTGTCAAATTATCAAGGGGGAGGGGGCATGCATCAAGTACATGCCATGCAAGAATATGCATGTGTTCGTTGTGGTGCCGCGGACCACCAAGCTCAAGACTGCCTAGGCTCCATAGAACAGGTGAATGCGTTCCATTCTATGCGCCCTCGTTATCCATATATGAATCAACCGGGCTATGATGCATCTCTCTTGTCTTACAGGAGTACTAATGTCTTGAACCCGCCTATTACACCACCCTATGTGCCCCCGCACAAGCAGAATCTCCAGAATCAGCATCAGTAGAATTTCCAGAATCAAGGAAATTTTCAGAACCAGCAGCAATTCCATAATCAAGGGAATTTTCAGAATCAACAGAATTTCGGAAATCAAAGGAATTTCCAAAATTAGGGAAATTTTCAGCAGCGACCTCACTTGGGTCAAAATCAACAACATTTTGGCAATACTAATCAGAACTTCGGGAATTCTCATCAGAATTTCGATACTAGTCAGCAGAATTTTGGCCAATCCTCATCACAAGCTCAAGGTAATTCTTCTTCTTCTTCGAGTTCTAATGAAATGGCTGAGCTTCGTAATATGATGCAGATGATGGCCAAGACCCAGGAATCTATGATGGCTCAAATGCAAAAGAATGATCAAGCTAAGGATAATGTCATCAAGAATTTGGAGAACCAAGTGGGACACCTTGCCGCGTCACAAGCAACGCGTCAACAAGGTAAACTCCCTTCTCAAGGTGATCAACAACATGATACGGCTAATGCAATCACTCTTCGTAGTGGCACACACTATGAAGGTCCGTCGATGCCTACGGATGATTCACCGGCCGAGAAGGAGGAGGTTTTAGTGGAAGATGTCAATGAGGATGCAAATGTGGAAACTCCAAGTGATGAGCGAGTTCCACCACCCACTACTCCCGTTCCCACTCCGACTAGTCCAACAATTCAAGTACCATTTCCGGGTCGATTGAAGAATCGAAAGGAAACTACCCAGTTTGGCAAGTTCATGGAGGTTGTGGAGAATTTGCAGGTTACAGTCCCATTTACCGAGCTCATTATGCAGGTCCCGTTTTACACCAAGTTTATGAAGGACATCTTGACTCGGAAGAGAAGCATTGGTGAGGTAGAAACCGTCGCTCTTACTGCAGAGTGTAGTGCCTTTTTACAAAACAAGGCCTCACCAAAGCTAAAGGACCCCGGTAGTTTTTCGATTCCTTGCACTATTGGCACCTTATCGATTGATAAGGCTTTATGTGATTTAGGTGCTAGTGTAAGTGTCATGCCTTACTCTGTTTGTGAAAAACTTAATATGGGTCCTCTTAAGTGTACTAGTGTCACTTTGCAGATGGTGGACCGTTCCATAAAACGCCCTTTGGGAGTTTTAGAAGACGTGCCCGTTAGAGTTGGAAAATTTTTTATCCCGGTTGATTTTATCGTCCTTGACATGGCTGAGGGCACCCAAATTCCCATAATTTTGGGAAGGCCATTTTTGCACACCGCCGGCGCGGTGATTGATGTCAAGAACGGTAAATTGACCTTGGAGGTGGGTGGAGACACCATTGTTTTCTGCTTAGATAGTACACTTAAGAATCCGATGATAACGGATTCTTGCTGCATGATTGATGTTGTGGATGTTTTAGTTCATGATTCTATGGAGGCGTCCCTTATACGGGATCCCTTAAAAGCTTTGATATGTTTGGAAGCGTGTGCAGGTGATGCTTCCGTTGACTCTGCTGTTGTTGATGCCTTAGAAGCTGCTTTGGAAGGAAGGATGCTCACGGAGGAGCAAGGTGTCGATGTAACCAACATCGTACACACCTCATTTGCTATTGACATATCCGTTCCGGAGCGTAAGCCACTTCCGTCTCACCTAAAATATGCCTTTTTAGACGATACCGAGAGCTTCCCCGTGATTGTAAGTGCCGATTTAACTGAGCAACAACTTTCTGATTTGTTAGTTGTTTTAAAGAAAAATAGGAAAGCTTTGGGGTATAGTCTTGATGACTTGAAGGGAATCAGTCCCGATTTCTGTATGCATAGAATTAATCTTGAGGAAGGTCATCGTCCTTGTGTCCAGGGTCAATGTAAGTTGAACCCGAACATGCAAGAGGTTGTTAAAAAGGAAGTTATGAAGTTGTTGGATGCGGGAATTATTTATGCGGTTCCCGATTCAAAATGGGTGAATCCGGTACAGGTTGTACCTAAGAAGGGAGGGACTACTGTGGTCCCGAATGAGAAGAATGAGTTAATCCCTACACGAATTGTGATGGGATGGAGAATGTGTATAGATTATAGGAAGTTGAACACCGCTACACTTAAAGACCACTTCCCATTGCCCTTTATCGACCAAATGCTTGAGAGACTAGCTTCTCACAAATATTTTTGCTATTTAGATGGATATTCAGGATTTTTCCAAATCCCGATACACCCCGCCGACCAAGAAAAGACCACGTTCACTTGTCCATATGGCACTTTTGCATATCGCAGGATGCCATTCGGGCAATGTAATGCACCCGCCACCTTTCAAAGGTGCATGATGAACATCTTTTCCGACTACATCGAGTCCATTATGGAAGTGTTTATGGACGACTTTAGTGTGTATGGTATGAGTTTTTCAGCTTGTTTAGCTAATTTGGATACCATTTTAAACCGATGTGTCGAGGTTAGTTTGGTCTTGAATTGGGAAAAATGCCATTTTATGGTCACTGAGGGTGTTGTTTTGGGTCATGTGGTCTCTGAAAAGGGCATTCAGGTGGATAAAGCAAAGGTGCAAGTGATTGAGCAATTGCCCTTGCCGGTTAATGTAAAGGGAGTGAGAAGTTTCCTTGGTCATTCGGGATTTTATCGCCGCTTTATCAAGGACTTTTCCAAAATTGCTAAGCCACTTACACAATTGCTCCTAAAGGATGCCCCTTTCGATTTTTATGATGAGTGTGTGGAAGCTTTTAACAGGATTAAGCAGGCCCTCATTTCTGCTCCGATCATTCAGTCACCGGATTGGAATTTGTCATTCGAGATAATGTGTGACGCGAGTGATTATGCTGTGGGAGCGGTTTTGGGCCAAAGGAAGGACAAGGTCTTGCATGCTATATACTACGCTAGCAAAACACTTGATAATGCTCAGGTGAATTATGCCACCACCGAGAAGGAGTTGCTAGCTATAGTGTATGCTTTGGAAAAGTTCAGAACCTACTTGGTTGGATCGGAAGTCCTGGTTTTCACCGATCATGCGGCGCTCAAGTACCTCCTTGCTAAGAAAGAAGCAAAGCCCCGATTACTTCGATGGATCCTCCTCCTCCAAGAGTTTGATTTATCGATCCGGGATAAAAAGGGAGCGGAAAATGCCGTTGCAGATCATCTATCGAGGCTTAAAGTTGAGGAGGAAGGAGTTGTCATCCCCATAGATGACTCTTTTCCCGATGATTCTCTCATGGCTTTAAGTACCGGTGCAAGCGAAGGACCTTGGTATGCGGATTATGCCAATTATTTAGTTGGCAAGGTATTACCTTCCGATCTTTCTTATCAACAAAAGAAAAAATTTCTACATGATGTCCGACAATTTTTCTGGGATGACCCTTATTTATTTAAGGAGTGTGCCGATGGTATTTTCCGTCGATGTGTCCCTCAATGGGAAGTTCGAGGAGTTCTAGAGAGTTGTCATTCATCGCCATATGGTGGCCATCATGGACCGAGCCGAACCACGGCTAAGGTCCTCCAGTCGGGTTTTTATTGGCCAACCTTATTCCGGGATGCCCAAGCTTTTATTATGTCTTGCGATGCATGTCAAAGGACCGGTAATATTTCTAGGAGGCATGAGATGCCTCAAAATGGGATTCTAGAAGTAGAAATTTTTTATGTTTGGGGTGTAGACTATCAAGGCCCATTCCCGTCATCCAAGGGCAACCGATATATTTTGGTTGCGGTTGATTATGTCTCTAAGTGGGTGGAGGCGGTAGCATCTCCTGCTAATGATGCTAGAACGGTAATATCTCTGTTTAAAAAGACTATTTTTCCCCGCTTTGGTGTTCCAAGAGCGATTATTAGTGATGTTGGAAGCCATTTTCATGAGAAGCGACTTGATGCTTTGCTTGCTAAGTACGGTGTCTCGCACCGTACCGGTCTTGCCTACCACCCTCAAACGAGTGGGCAAGTTGAGGTGTCCAATAGGGAAATCAAGTCTATTCTCCAAAAGGTCGTGTCAAAAGCTAGGAAGGATTGGAGCTCTAAGCTAGATGATACACTATGGGCTTATCGTACCGCCATTAAAACGCCTATTGGTACTTCACTTTACCGATTGGTCTATGGCAAGTCATGCCATTTACCGGTCGAGCTTGAGTATAAGGCTTGGTGGGCGATTAAGGAGCTTAACTTGGATCCACATTTGAGTGGGGAGAGGAGACTTATGCAGCTGAATGAGTTGGAGGAATTCCGACTTGGTGCCTATGATAGTGCTCGAGTTTATAAGGAGCGCACCAAGCGCTGGCATGACAAGCATATCCTTCACCGTGAGTTCGATGTGGGAGATAAGGTATTATTATTCAATTCGAGGCTCCGGTTGTTTCCCGGAAAGTTAAAATCTCGTTGGTCCGGACCTTTTTCTGTCACCCACGTGGGTAAATTTGGCTCGATTGAAGTCGAGAGTGATGCGGGTGAACGATTCAAGGTGAATGGTCAACGATTGAAGTTATATCATGAAGGTGCTCAAGTTGGAGCGATTGAGGTCATACGACTTCATCCCGTTCCCTTATCCCACTAAACCTTATTCTCATCAAGTCGTGCGGGACTCTAAACCAGCGCTACCGGGAGGCAGCCCGAGTATGTAAATAATTTCCCTCATTCTCGTTTTATTTTTATTTTTCCTTTAGTTGATTTAGTGAGGACGAGAGGAGGGACTAATGTTTTTTTTTGGAGACGCGCAGAATCATCGGAAATGATGTGAATTGAAGGTATAAAAAAAAAGGAAAAAATTCGTCATACTTGTGATAAAACAGCAGGTCACCTCAGCCTGGGCCTAGGGGGCCTATCGACTCTAGGGGCCGAGGTACGAGTTGGATTTGAACTCGAAAAGAAGGATTTGTGCACCTCAGCCTGTGCCCAGGCCTCCTATAGACTTCAGGGGCCGAGGCACAAAGGAAAAATTAGGAAAATTGGAGCAAAAATCTCAAAAAGAGCAGTCTGGCCGGCCAACCGGCCCCCGGTCCATACCGGCCGGCTGTGAGAGGAAGGATTTGATTTAAATAATCGAAATTAATGAGGAAGTGCGTCAGGCCGGCTAGCCGGCCGCCGGTCCAGACCGGCCGGGTCGTATAACACCCCCCAAACCCATTCTTTTCGTCATTTGATGCATTCTTCAACTCTTCTCTCGCCTCTCTCTTCTCTCTCTCATCCTCCAAAACCCCAATTTTCTTAATTTTCCAGCATTCATCCTCACTTTCTTCACCATTATTCCTCAAAATTTTCCCATTCTTCCCTCAAGTGTGCTACTTTCAGCTGATTTGCAATGCCTCCTCGGAACAAGCGCACCAGAAATGACCATGCTCAACCCGACATTGAGCCCGATCCAGTTTTTCCAGGTGTAATTTTTACCACTATTGACCAAAAGGTACGGTTTCAGAACTTGAGAAAGCGGTCTATTGTTCCAACTCGTTTTATTGATCGTGATGCTATGCAAACTTTAGGCTTAGATTCTGCTTTGGAACTATTGTTTAAGGGTGTTGGTATGGGTACATTTATTACGATGCGTCGTAACACGTTTACCCAGCTTACGTTGGAATTTCTGAGTTCGTTTGAGGTACATAAGAATAGGCGGACTGGTGATATTTATGTTGAGTTCCGTTTATTGAATACTAGTTTTGCGCTGAGCCTGAAGCAGTTTGGGGATTGTTTTGACCTTAAGGATTATGACGACCGTACACCACCCGAGCATGCTAATTTTAGGGTGGGTGATTTTTGGGAATGCATTGCTGATGCCCCGTACACTACCGCGGGGCATATGAGTTCAAACAATATTCATAATCCTGTTATTAAGGTTTGGCAGAGGTTTATGGGGTGGACGATTTTTGCTAGGAAGGAGCCACATAATGTGCGCACCGAGGAGGTGTTTATTTTGGGCTCGTATTTGCGGCGTAAGCCGAAGGTGTGGCATATCAATATTACCTATCACCTCGTCCTCCAGTTTAGGAGAATAGCTACGGCCGTTGCCGATGTTCCTATTTATATAGGCGGGTTAGTCACGCAATTAGCTCTCCGGTTGACCGCTTTTCGCGAAGCGGATCATGATCTGGTCCAGGGTGAGATTACTCTTAGCCTCCGATATTTGGCTTCTCTTAACTGGATTTCTTCTAGACATCAGAATCGTTGGGCTTGGCTTATTCATGAGCAGGCGACTATTATTTTGCAAGCCGGGTCGGTTTTGTCACTTGAGGCTGATCAGCCTAATTATTTATTACCCGTCGCTGCCCCTAGCTCTCTTCTTTCGTCGCATGCTGTTACCTATACTCGTCGCCCGACGAGCGAGCCTAGTACCTCCCGGCCCACTTCTGAGCCCGGTCCATCTCAGCCTGCTCCCGAGACCACCGCCACTACTACTTTTGAGCAGCCTCCTCCACCACCCCAGTATGCTCCCCTCCATCCCGATCTGATTTCATGGATGGAGCGCATGGAGTTGAGTGCCGGTTCGTCACGTTCTGACTTTGATACTTTTCGCACGGAGACTCGTGCCGACACCGCTGCTACTCACGCTCGTCTAGACAGGTTATATGCTGATTAGTGTCTCGGGATGTATCCCGTTTATGATGACTATGCTAGGCGTGCAGCTGTGCCACCACAGGGCCCTTACCCCTCGTACTTTTCGTGGCCCGTGGGTGGTTATACTGACCCTTCGATTCACGGCGGCTTCCATCTTCACACTGACTATTTCAGTGCCCCGACGGGCCCTGCTTTTGGAGCCGCTAGTGATTATCAGGGAGGTGGTTGGTATACAGGTGGTGCGTCGGGTTCTGGGACCGCTGCAGATGATGATATGGAGGATGATGATTTCGGTGATGATGATGATGATCAGTAGCGGATTGCTGACTCCGCTACCTCTCCATGTGTATATTTGGTATGTCTTTTCTCTTTCCTCAGATTTTATTTGTGTCCCCCCACCAATTTTGGGTCTGTATGATTTGGACATTGAGGACAATGTCGAGTCTAGCGTGGGGGAGTTTTTAGTATTTCTAGTTTTATTTCCTTGAGTCTTAGTGGTTGTCTATGATACCGATTATGCAGCAATGATGATAATTTGCACTCTTTAGGCCACCTACTCATTCTTAATTGGCATTCACTTGACCTTTGTTATGTGGAATAATAATTAATCGGCAAGTTTGCAACCAACCGAGCTATGATTTGTGGTTCCCATTTAGACCGACCCTGCATTTAGGCTTTAGCTACAAAATTGGTGAGATTTAGAGCCTCCTGTAGCCAGTACATTCATACCTGGCTACCACTTAGGATTGTGTGTAGGACTCCTCGTGGAATATGCTATGTCAATACGCATAAGTATGGTGTTTGCCCCTTCATTTTGACTAACTTGCCTAGTGATCATTTTTGGGTCATTTTCATTTTCATCTATTTCTATCCATTTTCTCCTTGGCTAAAATGTTAAAGAATTCACAAAATGAACTACAAAATCAAATTTGCCTACCCAGCCAAGCTTGATGAAGTAGGTCACCTAGTGCGTTCTGTGCTCGTTATTGTGTGATTTTGGAGATTTTTTATGGATGATTGGATGTGGTTGACTCTGTCTCAAGGGAGTTTGTAGATCTTGTCCGGGTCAATTTGGGTTATTGTATATATTTGCTTCTAATTTCATCAAGCTGAAAAAAAATAGTTCAACAAAAAAGAAAAAAAAAGGAAAAAGGAAAAAGGAAAAAATCGAAAAAATCGAAAAAGAAGAAGAAAAAAAAAAGAAAAAAATAAAAACAACAAAAAAATATGTTATTCTTGTTACTTTTATTTTCCGTTTACTTGATGAAATTTGAGCGCCCTCTTTTGATCCCGGACTCGTTCTCGTTGGTTGGTGATTTGTATGATTTGTTTATGGAAGTGGAAGAATTTTTTAGTTGAGCATTATCGCACTAGTTAGTTCACTAGCTTGGCTTTAACCTCACATGACCATATCGATTTCCACCTTGTTATCACCATCCTTGCCTCCCTTTGTGATCTTAGCATGTTTTGTAAAAATTTAGAGGTCGATACCATATTAGATTGCGGGCATATTTCCATGAGTTGGAGTAGTTGAGCGTTTTCATATATATATTTCACATATACACACCCTTCCTAATTGAGCGATGAGTGGCTCCGTGAGTAGCCTATGCAAAGGCTTTGGTTGAAAATGTGGTTTCTACATATCATGCTTGGTAAAATTGTGCATTTGTTGATGGATTATTTTTCCTATTTCCCGTCTTGGAATTCGTTTCTTAGACTTGGTCTAGATGTTTGCTATGACGGACTTGAGTATTTGGTGGCCTATTATTTGCTTTGAGCTGTTTCGGTATTATATTAGTTGTTTTCTTACGGGTCTTGCTTGAGGACAAGCAAGGGTTCGGTTCGGAGGAGTTTGATGTGTTGTATTTATATAGCTTTATTCCCTCGATTCCGTTGTCTTTTATGGTCGGAACGCGCTCTTTAGAGCCGTTTCTTCTAACATTTTGCTTTGAGTGAGTGTTTTTGTAGATTCTACACGACTTCAGGTCTTTATGTGCATTTACACTCATATCTGGTTAGAAGAACGATCCCGAGACAAAACCCGTGCCTCAAGACGTTTAGGCGAAGAAGAAATGGGTAGTGACGATTCATTGGGCCATGAGAAGCGGCCCATAGCTTCTTTTATTAGTGCGTGCACACCAGCCTGCGTGTGACCGGCGGCCTGCCAGCCGGCCGGCATGACACAAGGCTATTTTAGCTTCATTTTCAAGTGTGCCTCGGCCCCTGCATGTGGCAGGCGGCCTGCCGGCCGGCCGGGGTGCACACCCAATTCATTTTCCGCCTAATTTTGTATAACTAAGGAGGAGGATTATTTTGTATCAACACTTCTTCATACTTAGAAATTTTATTTGAGAAAACTCGTGACCCTTAGGATTCTAGCACTCGGTTTTCACTCGGATTCGATTTCGGTAATTTCATTTTATGCAATTTTCAGTTCTACGTTTCAATCTTCATCGTAAATTACTTAGTTCGTCGTGATTTTCTCTATTTGTAATTCGTTGTTCCGTTTAGTTCGCTAGATTTCCGTCCATTTATCATTAGATTTATTTGCTTCACCTTTTTATCATGAATTCCATATATGCGATTATTTGTTTCGTAATCATCATGCGTAGCTAGTTTTCTCGCTAGGGTCGAAGGGGATCGATGGATTATTATACGATTATGCCGCTTTGATACTAAACTCATAATTATGCTAGTACCACTTTCGCGTGTTTATTTGTCGATTAATTTGTTAAAGGCCACAACATTTTAATCTGTTTGGGAAATTCTAGTTCCTGTGCGAAAGCCGAATTAGGATTAGATCACGCGCGATTTGGTAGGGAGTCTAATAAGTTGCGAGAGCCCGTTAGATCCTTCCTAGGTTGACACGATTCGAGAGAACGTGTTATAGCCGACTAGCATGTTATATGTTTATTATTATCGTCGCATAATTGTTGAGCATCTATCGTGAACCCGTGACCTTAGTTTTCATCTCTTTATTAGATTCGATTATTTATTATCGCGTTTTAGTAGTGTTTTTATATCCTTCCATCAATTCGACCGTTTAGAGCATCCTAGAATCGCCATAGCTATTTGACTAGTTTAACTGTTTCCCTGTGGATTCGATACCTTGCTTGCCGCTATCTTCTTGTTAGTAGCATTAGGTTTACCTTGATTGGGTGAGACGACTTTACCCACATCATTCGTCCCCAGAACAGCAATCAAATCCCAAGCGCTGGCAGACTTCCTATCCGACTTCAGCCCAGCACTGCAGTCCCAGGCAGAGAAGGACATCCTCATCCTGGAGGAGGACAAGGGTGAGCAGGTGTGGAAGCTAAATGTAGATGGTGCCTCCAACATGAGAGGATCTGGAGCAGGGTCAATTCTCAAGTCACCTCAGGGGGATCTCATAGTCCATGCAGTACGGTGCGAATTCGAACAACAAACAATGAGGCAGAGTACTAAGCCCTGGTCTTAGGCCTCCAGCTGGCCATAGATCTCAGAATCAAGCGCCTGGAAACGTACAACGACTCCCAACTAATAGTCAATCACATGAATTGTTCGTATGCAGCGAAAGATTCCAAAATGTTAGCCTACCTTGAGGTGGCCAGAGATTTATCTCTCAGATTTGAAGCCTTTTCAGTCAGTCGGTGGTGGTGAGGGTGGGTGGCTGACTGGTTGTACGTTCACTGCAGTTTTTTTTTGTACGCTCGTTGTAGCTTTGGTTTTTTTTAATTGAATTTTATTTTAATATTTTGTAAGTAGATTCTTGTGTTAATTATTTTGATTTTTATTCGAATTAATTTTGATTTGTACAATTGTAATTTTTTTCCGAGAAATAATAATTGGGGAACAAATAATAATTTTCCCCAAATTAGAAAATAAATAAATAAGAGTACTAATCATTTTTTCCGAGAAAAAACTTGACAATAATAACATTAATATTTTTTTTGTAAAACGGAAAGAAAAAAATGGCGGTCGGAGTGGCGTCCGGAGTAGGGAGGTGATGGAGGTGGCCGGACAGAATTTGGAACGCTTGAGAATTTTTTAGATTTCTATCAAATCTCTTTCTAATTCAGTGACGAGAGGAAGGGGAAATGGGAAGGACAATTGGGTAATTTTCAAGTACAAATGAGTAATACACAATTATGAAAAAGCACCACCCTTTTTTTATTGCTTTGTAAAATGACAAAAAAAACATAATTTTTTTTTCATTAGATATACGTCAACATATATCACACTACAATTTTAATAATTAATATCGTTGATTTCTTACATTGACCATCAAAGTTGAACAAATATTATCACAAAGAGTTGATATTTCTAGAATTTCTTAAGTATCGACCGGAGACAAAGCAATTCAATTCCATGAAATTGTATAAAAGACTGAAAATCGATTCAATTGAAATAACCAAAAATTAATTAGGAAGACAGATCTTAGAAGGATGAATTCACGAAATAGTTGAAAATAATGAAAGTAAGGTTCAATTTGAAAAGAGGTAAAAAGGTAAAATATTCCAATCCGCTAATTCAATATGTTGTTCCTAGCAGCATACTTAAAAACAACATATTAGATCTCAATATACCATTACAATATGTCATTTACGAAATACCATCATTGACATATTTTGTAGTTAAATATGCTATTTTCTTTCAATATACTGTTTTTTGGCAGATTCGCCATTTACCAAAACACCTCCTAAATCTTCTTCTTGCACACTTTGGGTTCAAAGTTTTAGGAAAGGAGAATATGTGGTTGAGATTTAGTAGTGTAAAATTTGGACAATATTAACCATGTATTTTGTATCAAAAATTAAAGAGGAAGATAGAGAATTTGCCCAAAAAGGAAAGAAATAAAGAATTTAGTGAAAAGGAGAGAATACTTTCTTAATGAATACATTAAGAATATCAACCTTTTCCAATTTTTAATACTCCCTCCGACCCTCCGAATCTGAATGATCTTCAGATGTTTAACATGTGTAAGATATATTTTAATCAAAGGAGAATGTAAATAACGATATTAACCAAACAAAACAAACATTGGTGTGATAAAGCAAGTACTCACAATATAAGGTAAAGCATTTTGTCAAAAAAAACAAACGTTAAAAATTGATTGAATTATACCTTTACAATAAATATAAAAAATTGAATGGAGGAAAAAAATTATAAAATTGACCTAAATTTCAAACACGGCTTTGGCACCTCTGTATAGGCGGCTCAATTTTATGGCCAAACAAGTACAGTATTGAACTCTTTTATAGGATTAGAAGTAGAATTATTTTATGACAATAATAAAAACTATAAGAGGACATCTTAAAATAATAACAACTATAAGAGGACAGTATAGGTGGGATCCATCGCAAGAGAGACCTGAGAGAGATGCCGATGATCTATATCAATAAGAGATTAATGAAGACATAATTCATATTTAAACAAGATTGCCTATAATTTAGAATTAATCTAAGAAACTCCATTATAGTTTGATATATTGTCGTAAAAGTATTCAACTCTTTCAAACGATTAATCATTTTAGTAACACATGGAGACCATCAAATTTTCTTAGTTCCACCTCATTTTGTGAGGTTTGAATTGAAACGATAACATTTAAAATGACTTCAAAATATTTCTGATCGGAACTCAAATCACTGACAAAATATATGTACTCCGTATAAATTTAAATTAAGGAGGTAACAACTAATATCGGTCCACTTAGGATACACCCTTCTCGATTTTACAGCAAACAACAATCAAGTCTGTTTTTCACAATCGATGAATTTGCAGTCTACACGCCTCAATACATATTGCATAAGATCAGCCTCAAATATTCCCCATCGCTCCTCCTGTTTTGGAGTTTGTTTTCAACAGAAACAATCAACAAGTTGTCCCAAGTTTCGTTTTTCAGTATAATCCATAGTCGAGGATGCAGGTACTGAACCAGCTGTTGCATACTACGCCGTCAATAAATAAATCAAAGACACTGACGAAAGAGTAACACACATGAAGTGGAGAATAGTTAAGTCTTATGTGAGACCGTTTAACACGAAAAATTGTGGCTAGAGAATCACAAGGGATTTAGACCCCCTATTTCATTTAGCCAGGCAACCTAAATCTTCATTACTGGTAATCACTATTGTTTATAGGTATTTAAAACGGCATAAAAACTAAGAGAAGCATCATAAACAAGAATTAGAGCGACTTTAGATATTAAAAGAATGTGAGAGGTGGGTGTTTGGTTGAGAAAGAAAGAGTGTAGTTGAGATGACAACCCATTAAAGCAATGTTAAAATTGCTGAATGGTTTCCAAAGTTATAACAGTGGTGCCATCATTAACAGAAGTTCAATCTGGGTGACTGACTGACTACATCACATATTTCATTCACGTGAAGAGCTAATTTAGTCACCCTTAACTCTATAATTATTTATACCATCTCACAGGATATTTAACCACAAAACTCAAAATTCACAAATAACCATAAACAAAGACAGAAATTATAAAGAAGAAAAAAGCAGACTCATCTAATTAACATAGATTAACCCAAGTAGAGAGATTTATAATAAGATGGTTGGTTTGATTTAAGACGTGAGGGAGTTCAATTGATTCATGAAGCAAACAGAGAGAGATCAAAATCAAAGAATGATAGATGAAATAGTTCCGATTTGTAGATCAAGTAAAGGGAGGACGTCATTATGAATAAGCCACTGAACTAAAAAGACCCAGGAGGAAATTCAATGGCCTTATTCATAATGACAATCTCCCTAACTTGAATATTAGTAGTAATCTCTTCAAACTCATCATCTAATCAAAGGGATCTTGTATACAATAAACACGAGAGATTGGGGTTTTAGTGGAGGGAGGGATGTGAAAGGGAGTGTTAGAGTGGAGGAAGGGGTGTATCATGTATGTATATAAACAAGGGAGGAGTTACTAGGTTTTTTAAAATGTCTCAGCCCACGGCCCCCTGCCCTCCTTTTTAACCTAAACAACACAACAACAAGAAGAAGAACAAGTGTAATGGGCCTTAGAATCTAGTATGTTACGTATGTATGTATGTATGTTCCAAATTCCAACCTATCCTTGTCATTGTCATGCTTCTACCTCCTGGGCTCTATGCCTCCATGGCTCTTTGGGTTTCATTAACTCGCCCATCTCCATCTCCGGGAGTGTGTCCCATGCTCCCATGTTTTTCTAGATTTTTTTTTAATTCAGTTTCGTCAGTAGTCACTCCAGAAGAACAAGTCTTATATCACGACGGGAAGTCAAAAATAGCAAGTTGGAGATGGAATTCACCTCGCTCGTAGCTAACCAACATCAGATATATTACCTTAAATAGCACGGATTAGTGAATGAAACGTTCTTTTATTTTAATTATCAGCACGGCTAGTCAATTAAACTGTTCTCATTCACAATAAGAAAACAGTTGTGCGTCATAACAGTGCTATAAAATGTATCATCCTCGTTCTATTTCATTTACCCTACCGTCCCTGCTCGTTCTATTTGATTTTCAAAAACTTCCATATTCACGTATATCATCTTCCCAACCCAACCTAGCTTCAACGTTTTAAAACTCAATCCGACAACTTTTTTTTTGGTTATTTAACAGGAATAATACCAACTTTGGGTGGTATTCCATAAATAAAACCAAAACCAACTTTATGTAATACGGGAATAAAACCACGTATGAGACATATTATACACGAATAGAATTGTCTCACCTGCTACCGTCTACGCCTGTCAATATTTCACTGATACTGACCTTTCAGGTAACCCCATACAATTCTGGGTTTTTTTAACTTCATCTTCAATCCATCTTCTTCTACCTCAATTCATCTTATGCTTCACTTCATCTTCATCTTCTTCCTCCTCAATTTATCTTGTCGAAGGTAATATTTTTTCAAAAAATTTGTTTGTTTATCAACTTTCGAAGGTAATTCATCTTGTCCGTCTTTATAATTACCATTAAAATTGTCGAAAATTAATTTTTAGGGGTTATAGCTGTAGAGAAGTTCATTTCTCAATCATTTGCGTCGGCAATGTCAATGGTGAGTATTGTTTTCATTTCCCCAAGTCGATTTTTCTGCGTTTCCTTTACTAATTTAGGGTTTTTTTAATTCTGGGTTTAATTTAGGGGTTATTCTGGGTTTCCTATTAGTCTTCTTTTTAATTGGTTTGATTCAAAACGTAGGTTCATCCATGAAGACTTGTGACCTTGAAGTCTTGTTATGGGAAAAATCGAGTTTGTTGTGGACTTGTGGGAATGAAGAAGAGGAAGATGTGTGTTAATTAATACTAGTATGGGACCCACAAAACCGACTTCATCCGGTCATTTAAGAGGCAATTTAAGCTGGTATTATTCTTGTTAAATAACCATTTTTCCCACCCACTGAGGAATATAACTAAAATCCCAAAAAAAAAAAGACCAAATGAGCTATGTGTGAATTGAACCCTTGACCTCATGTGTGTCACCCTTCTCCTCTCCAACTACACTCCAACATCTTACTAATTTAAATATCACTACATCACATATAAAGCTATACACCACAGAAAGTATGTAATTAAGGAAATTTGATTGATTACATTGATTACGAAAATCACATGTTTTAAATGGAAGATATCACATACAATATTTAATATGGAATGTATGATCAATTTTTTTTTAAAAAAAAGTATAAACATATTGTATTCCGTTTTAACCAAATAGTCGCATTATTTTTGTTAATAGGAGATTGCACTATCCCGTACAATATTTTACATAGAATATAAAATAGTTATGATTATTATTGTATATCTTTCTGATCATATTCTTAACATCTATATAAAATTTAGTAACTATATAAAAATGAAATATATATTACGATTGGTCTTACAAATCCTGATACATAGTAAAAACTCACCGAAAATTCTCTATATACTACTCTCAGTTACTAACATTTTTCTCAAAAATACACTAATTTAAATTGAGAAGTAAAAGAACATTTCACTAATAAATTCACAAATTATTCACATTTTCATTAATGTTAAAGAAATTGACAAAAAAAACTTCTTTTTATGAAAATAATTAGATAAATTTTAAGATATGATGTCATTAACCTTGAAAAAAAATCAGTTATCTAAAAAATTTATTTTTGAAATTAGCTATTTACTTTAACTTTTACAAAGATATACTCTCCCCGTCCCAGTGAATTCTTTGTCTATTCCATATTGGGGCGTCTCAATGAATTCTTTCCCTTTCTATTTTAGGAATGTTTTTTATGGGAGTTGACAGCCTGCTACGGGTCGCCCGCCCATTAGGCCCCAGGGTGATCCGTCCCAGGAGCAGAGGAGGGCCTGCCCTGCGGGACCACCCTACGAAGATCACTGAATCACTCCAAGGCACTCACCTGCCCGGCAAGGCCACGCCGCCAGCCGAGCAGGGCAGTCGAACCCCCCTGCCTGCTGGCCCCCAGGGTGTTCTTACCCCCAGTAGGGGCAGGAGAAACCATGAGCCCTTCCGTCATTTTGCCTAAGGTAAAGTGGAATGGGTGGATAAGGTGAAGCCACTTGTCACTCTCTCATCCACCCATTCTCCCTCTCTTCTCCTCTCTTTTTCTCTCTCTTGTGGGAAGATATAAATACTCTCCCATTTCCCACATGAAGAGGGTTGGATTTTCTCTCTCTAGACTCTCACTCTAAAACCGTCACCTAGCTCCTTACGAACTAGGTTCGTTAAGGCATTTCACGGGCTGACTTAGGCATCGGAGAGGGTTCCCTCGGACACCTCCGGGGCCCTGTGCGTTCACTGTGCAAGGAGCAGACCATCTTCGCCGGGAAAGTCAGACCACCGGAGTGCGAGAAAGGAGAGATCGAAGGAAGTCAAACGTAGACCATCCGAGCAACATCACATCTGTTAAGACCTGAATCCAGAGTCAGGTTTAATTGTTTCCATACCGGAACAATTTGGCGCCGTCTGTGGGGAACTTACGGTTGTGCTCACAAGTTTCCCACCCAAACCAACCACAATCAATCAAACAAAATGCCTGAGATCATAGAAGCCAGTTGCGGGGTGGGTCCGACGGTACCACCGGCGATCCCCCTGTATGGCATGCCAACACCTGGATAACGCCTGCTGCAACGATCCCAGGAGTTGGGCAAGCAAGCCTCCAGGAGGCGCCCAACGGAGGAAATGCAGTCGCAACTGGGCAGGTCGGCTATCGGAGGCCGACCCTGAATCTTACTCCTGCCCAGATTGCGCAGACTGCCGTCTTTTTCTCAGCCATGCTCAACCAGGAGTTTACCCCTGAGGACCTGATGGGCAGGATCGCCACTACCCCCAGGCAGCTCCACTTTGAAGGGGTAGATGAAGCTGGGGGCACGAAGCGAACCGCCGTCAGGAACACCCAGAGAAAGGCGAGGAAAACGGCCCAAGGGTACGTGCAGGCCCAGAAGCGCCTCATCGAAACCCAGAAACAACCTGCCCAACAACAACCATTTTCCATACATACCACTGAGTCTACCTCAGCTATGGAAAAGAGGGGTCTATCCCAGGAACTCCGGGATAGGTTGAAGCACAAGCAGCCGGTGACCACCCGCCTGGGAGAGAAGCAGAGCGATGTCTTCTCCAGGCTGACCTTAGCTGAGTCACAGCGAGCCCCGGGGTTATCCCACAGCCTGCAATCAAGGCTTAACCACGGGCAACCACTGGAGTCAAAGCATCGTCAGGGTGATAACCTGGAGCCGCCCCGGAAAAAAACGGTCCAGGCACCACTCCCCAGACAATTATGATGAGGCTATGAGCAGGCGGTCGCCCCAGACGCCGCTCCTTCAACGCTGGGAAACCGACCCCTGAAAGATGGGATGACTACGGTTACCACTCTGGGGGGAGCAGGTCAAGAAGGGTGGCCCAGCCCACCAAAACGCCCCTTCATCCTGATGTGCAGGAATATCCTATTCCAAAGATCAAGATGCCATCCATCAAGTTCCATGGAACTACTAACCCAGAGGATCATCTGGCGACACACGAAAGCCACATGAGAATGTATGATGTGGATGACGCAGTCTGGTATAAAGTTTTCCCCACTACCCTCGTAGGGCTGGCACAAGGGTGGTTAAGGGACCTGCCGCAGGGATCTATCAGCTACTTCGTAGAACTAGCCGAGGCTTTCTTGGACCAGTATGCAGGGAACAAGAGACGCCGGCTAACCCGATTTGACCTAATGACTCTCAGGCAGAAGAAAGGTGAAACTGTCAGGGAATATCTGAAGAGATTCGACCTGTCCTACCAGCAGGTCAAGGAGATCGATGATTCGACTGCAGCGTATGCACTAACCATCTCCCTGCTTCCAGGGGAGATGAAGAACCAAATGATTAGGGCACAACCAGAGACCCTGGCCAAAGCTCGTAAAATCTCTGAAGGCTTTATGCTGCAGGAGGAGTTCCACAGCCTGCCGGATACCCCCGCAGGACCTACCAGGCCGCAGGAGGGACCGCAGGGTGGACGCAGCAGAGCCGAAGCAGGGAAGCAGAGAGCTGAGGAAGGAGACACCCCCAGAAAGGAGCGCACGGCTTACCAGCCCAGATTTGACAGCTATACAACTCTCAATAAATCCAGGGCAGAAATCTTTGAGTTAGAAAAAGAAACAGCTAAATGGAACCGCCGAAATAAGCCACGCAGCCCGAAGGGGGACCCGAAGAAATTCTGTACATTCCACGACTGTGTAGGACATACCACCGAGGAATGCCGCCACCTGAAAGATGGGATTGAAAAACTCATCAGGAATGGCTGGCTGAGTAACTATGCAGCAAGGAACAAGACCCAGAAGGACACGGTGGAGAAGCCTGAGGGCTCGGTACAGAACCGTATGATAATCCACCTAGTGTCGGGGGACGCAGAGGGTCAGACAAGCCGGAGAAGCCAGAAAAGACAAATTCATGAATTACGAAATCAAATCTGCTACGCTGGAAGAGCATAAAGTCCCAAGGGAATCACCCTGAGCATCACCCCTGATGATGCAGGGCGAGTAATATACCCCCATAGTGCCCCTTTGGTACTATCCCTCGAAATCAGCAATCATATCGTGAGAAGATGCATGGTGGACACAAGCGCCTATACAAACCTCTTGTATAAGAACGCTTTTGAAAAAATGAACCTAGAAAAGCGACACCTCAGGCCTGCCCCTGGATCGCTGATGTGGGTAAAGTCGTCTCACCCAATCAAGGTAAACCTAATGCTACTAACAAGAAGATAGCGGCAAGCAAGGTATCGAATCCACAGGGAAACAGTTAAACTAGTCAAATAGCTACGGCGATTCTAGAATGCTCTAAACGGTTGAATTGATAGAAGGATATAAAAACACTACTAAAATGCGATAATAAATAATCGAATCTAATAAAGAGATGAAAACTAAGGTCACGGGTTCACGATAGATGCTCAACAATTATGCGACGATAATAATAAACATATAACATGCTAGTCGGCTATAACACGTTCTCTCGAATCGTGTCAACCTAGGAAGGATCTAACGGGCTCTCGCAACTTATTAGACTCCCTACCAAATCGCGCGTGATCTAATCCTAATTCGGCTTTCGCACAGGAACTAGAATTTCCCAAGCAGATTAAAATGTTGTGGCCTTTAACAAATTAATCGACAAATAAACACGCGAAAGTGGTACTAGCATAATTATGAATTTAGTATCAAAGTGACATAATCGTATAATAATCCATCGATCCCCCTCGACCCTAGCGAGAAAATTAGCTACGCATGATGATTACGAAACAACTAATCGCATACATGGAATTCATGATAAAAAGGTGAAGCAAATAAATCTAATGATAAACGGACGAAAATCTAACGAACTAAACGGAACAACGAATTGCAAATAGAGAAAATTACGACGAACTAAGTAATTTACGATGAAGATTGAAACGTAGAACTGAAAATTGCATAAAATGAAATTACCAAAATCGAATCCGAGTGAAAACCGAGTGCTAGAATCCTAAAGGTCACGAGTTTTCTAAAGTAAAATTTCTAAGTATGAAGAAGTGATGATAGCAAATAATCCTCCTCCTTAGTTATACAAAATTAGGCGGAAAATGAACTGGGTGTGCACCCCGGCCGGCTGGCAGGCCGCCTGCCACATGCAGGGGCCGAGGCACCCTTGAAAATGAAGCTAAAAATGGCCTTGTGTCATGCCGGCCGGCTGGCAGGCCGCCGGTCACATGCAGGCTGGCGTGCACGCACTAATAAAAGAAGCTATGGGCCGCTTCTCATGGCCCAATGAATCGTCACTTCCCATTTCTTCTTCGCCTAAACGTCTTGAGGCACGGGTTTTGTCTCGGGATCGTTCTTCTAACCAGATATGAGTGTAAATGCACATAAAAGTAACAAGAATAACATATTTATTTATTTTTTTTGTTGTTTTGATTTTTCCTTTTTTTTCTTCTTTTTCGATTTTTTCCTTTTTGCTTTTTTTCCATTTTTTTCCTTTTTTTTTTGAACTATTTTTTTTCAGCTTGATGAAATTAGAGGGAAATATATACAATAACCCAAATTGACCCGGACAAGATCTACAAACTCCCTTGAGACAGAGTCAGCCACATCCAATCATCCATCAAAAATCTCCATAATCACACAATAACGAGCATAGAACGCACTAGGTGACCTACTTCATCAAGCTTGGCTGGGTAGGCAAATTTGATTTTGTAGTTCATTTTGTGAATTCTTTAACATTTTAGCCAAGGAGAAAATGGATAGAAATAGATGAAAATGAAAATGACCCAAAAATGATCACTAGGCAAGTTAGTCAAAATGAAGGGGCAAACACCATACTTATGCGTATTGACATAGCATATTCCACGAGGAGTCCTACACACAATCCTAAGTGGTAGCCAGGTATGAATGTACTGGCTACAGGAGGCTCTAAATCTCACCAATTTTGTAGCTAAAGCCTAAATGCAGGGTCGGTCTAAATGGGAACCACAAATCATAGCTCGGTTGGTTGCAAACTTGCCGATTAATTATTATTCCACATAACAAAGGTCAAATGAATGCCAATTAAGAATGAGTAGGTAGCCTAAAGAGTGCAAATTATCATCATTGCTGCATAATCGGTATCATAGACAACCACTAAGACTCCAGGAAATAAAACTAGAAATACTAAAAACTCCCCCACGCTAGACTCAACATTGTCCTCAATGTCCATATCATACAGACCCAAAATTGGTGGGGGGACACAAATAAAATCCGAGGAAAGAGAAAAAACATACCAAATATACACATGGAGAGGTAGCGGAGTCAGCAATCCGCTACTGATCATCATCATCATCACCGAAATCATCATCCTCCATATCATCATCTGCAGCGGCCCCAGAACCTGACGCACCACCTGTATACCAACCACCTCCCTGATAATCACCAGCGGCTCCAAAAGCAGGGCCCGTCGGGGCACTGAAATAGTCAGTGTGAAGATGGAAGCCGCCATGAATCGAAGGGTCAGTATAACCACCCACGGGCCACGAAAAGTACGAGGGGTAAGGGCCCTGTGGTGGCACAGCTGCACGCCTAGCATAGTCATCATAAACGGGATACATCCCGAGACACTGATCAGCATATAACCTGTCTAGACGAGCGTGAGTAGCAGCGGTGTCGGCACGAGTCTCCGTGCGAAAAGTATCAAAGTCAGAACGTGACGAACCGGCACTCAACTCCATGCGCTCCATCCATGAAATCAGATCGGGATGGAGGGGAGCATACTGGGGTGGTGGAGGAGGCTGCTCAAAAGTAGTAGTGGTGGTGGTCTCTGGAGCAGGCTGAGATGGACCGGGCTCAGAAGTGGGCCGGAAGGTACTAGGCTCGCTCGTCGGGCGACGAGTATAGGTAACAACATGCGACGAAAGAAGAGAGCTAGGGGCAGCGACGGGTAATAAATAATTAGGTTGATCAGCCTCAAGTAGGGATGGCAACGGGTCCAGGATCCGGTCCAGACCCGGCGGGTCGGACCCATATGGGTCGGGTCTGGGTCTCATTTTTTCAGACCCGGCGGATCCGGGTCGGGTCTGGATCTTATTTTTGAAAACCGGGTCCGGGTCCGGGTCTGAAATACTGGACCCGGATCCGACCCGTGGACCCGGCACTTTAATTAAAAAAACAAACAAACAAAAATCTACCAACATACATACGCAAAACTGCTAACAAATAACTAAATTACTAAAATAACTCACTCTCTCACTTCTTTCCTCACCATTTCAATGTTCATTCAAGGTTTCCTAAGACCGTTATGAATGAGTTTGTAAGAGTGTTTAATTTCTTAGTACAATATATGTCGTAGATAATTTTGTACGTGATAAAAAATACCGACAAAATTTGAAATTTGGAAGAAATGAGGAATGTAGGACAAAATAAAATAAAATAGTGAGACTCGCGGGTAGACCCGGACCCGAACCGGACCCGGCGGGTCTGGATCCGGGTCTTAAAATTTTGGACCCGGCCGGGTCCGGGTCGGGTCCGGGTCTAGGGTGATTTTGACGGGTCCGGGTCCGGATCCTAGTGGACCCGATCCAGATCCGGTCCATTGCCATCTCTAGCCTCAAGTGACAAAATCGACCCGGCTTGCAAAATAATAGTCGCCTGCTCATGAATAAGCCAAGCCCAACGATTCTGATGCCTAGAAGAAATCCAGTTAAGAGAAGCCAAATATCGGAGGCTAAGAGTAATCTCACCCTGGACCGGATCATGATCCGCTTCGCGAAAAGCGGTCAACCGGAGAGCTAATTGCGTGACTAGCCCGTCTATATAAATAGGAACATCGGCAACGGCCGTAGCTATTCTCCTAAACTGGAGGACGAGGTGATAGGTAATATTGATATGCCACACCTTCGGCTTACGCCGCAAATACGAGCCCAAAATAAACACCTCCTCGGTGCGCACATTATGTGGCTCCTTCCTAGCAAAAATCGTCCACCCCATAAACCTCTGCCAAACCTTAATAACAGGATTATGAATATTGTTTGAACTCATATGCCCCGCGGTAGTGTACGGGGCATCAGCAATGCATTCCCAAAAATCACCCACCCTAAAATTAGCATGCTCGGGTGGTGTACGGTCATCATAATCTTTAAGGTCAAAACAATCCCCAAACTGCTTCAGGCTCAGCGCAAAACTAGTATTCAATAAACGAAACTCAACAGAAATATCACCAGTCCGTCTATTCTTATGTACCTCAAACGAACTCAGAAATTCCAACGTAAGCTGGGTATACGTGTTACGACGCATCGTAAAAAATGTACCCATACCAACACCCTTAAACAATAGTTCCAATGCAGAATCTAAGCCTAAAGTTCGCATAGCATCACGATCGATAAAACGAGTTGGAACAATAGACCGCTTTCTCAAGTTCTGAAACCGTACCTTTTGGTCAATAGTGGTAAAAATTACACCTGGAAAAACTGGATCGGGCTCAATGTCGGGTTGAGCATGGTCGTTTCTGGTGCGCTTGCTCCGAGGAGGCATTGTAAATCAGCTGAAAGTAGCAAACTTGAGAGAAAAATGGGGAAATTTTGAGGAATGATGGTGAAGAAAGGGGGAGATGAGTGCTGGGAAATAAGGGAAATTGGGGTTTTAGGGAGATGAGAGAGAAGAGAGAGGCGAGGGAGAGCTGAAGAATGAATCAAATGACACGAAAATTGGGTTTGGGGGTCTGTTGTACGCCCCGGCCGGTCTGGACCGGCGGCCGGCTGGCCGGCCTGACGCACTTCCCCATTATTTTCGATTATTTAAATCAAATCTTTCCTCTCACAGCCGGCCGGTATGGACCGGGGGCCGGTTGGCCGGTCGGACTGCTCTTTTTGAGATTTTAGCTCCAATTTTCCTTATTTTTCCTTTGTGCCTCGGCCCCTGAAGTCTATAGGCGGCCTGGGCACAGGCTGAGGTGCACAAATCCTTCTTTTCGAGTTCAAATCCAACTCGTACCTCGGCCCCTAGAGTCGGTAGGCCCCCTAGGCGTAGGCTGAGGTGACCTGCTGTTTTATCAGAAGTGTGATGAATTTTTTCTTTTTTTTTTTACCTTCAATTCAAATCATTTCCGACGATCCTGCGCGTCTCCAAAAATATTAGTCCCTCCTCTCGTCCTCACTAAAACAACTAAAGGAAAAATAAAAATAAAACGAGAATGAGGGAAATTATTTACATACTCGGGCTGCCTCCCGGTAGCGCTGGTTTAGAGTCCCGCACGACTTGATGAGAATAAGGTTTAGTGGGATAAGGGAACGGGATGAAGTCGTATGACCTCAATTGCTCCAACTTGAGCACCTTCATGATATAACTTCAATCGTTGACCATTCACCTTGAATCGTTCACCCGCATCACTCTCGACTTCAATCGAGCCAAATTTACCCACGTGGGTGACAGAGAAAGGTCCGGACCAACGAGATTTTAACTTTCCGGGAAACAACCGGAGCCTAGAATTGAATAATAATACCTTATCTCCCACATTGAACTCACGGTGAAGGATATGCTTGTCATGCCAGCGCTTGGTGCGCTCCTTATAAACTCGAGCACTATCATAGGCACCAAGTCGGAATTCCTCCAACTCATTCAGCTGCATAAGTCTCCTCTCCCCACTAAAATGTGAATCCAAGTTAAGCTCCTTAATCGCCCACCAAGCCTTATACTCAAGCTCGACCGGTAAATGGCATGACTTGCCATAGACCAATCGGTAAGGTGAAGTACCAATAGGCGTTTTAAAGGCGGTACGATAAGCCCATAGTGTATCATCTAGCTTAGAGCTCCAATACTTCCGAGCTTTTGACACGACCTTTTGGAGAATAGACTTGATTTCCCTATTGGACACCTCAACTTGCCCACTCGTTTGAGGGTGGTAGGCAAGACCAGTACGGTGCAAGACACCGTACTTAGCAAGCAAAGCATCAAGTCGCTTCTCATGAAAATGGCTTCCACCATCACTAATAATCGCTCTTGGAACACCAAAGCGGGGAAAAGTAGTCTTTTTAAACAGAGATATTACCGTTCTAGCATCATTAGCAGGAGATGCTACCGCCTCCACCCACTTGGAGACATAATCAACCGCAACCAAAATATATCGGTTGCCCTTGGATGACGGGAACGGGCCTTGATAGTCTACACCCCAAACATCAAAAATTTCTACTTCGAGAATCCCATTTTGAGGCATCTCATGCCTCCTAGAAATATTACCGGTCCTTTGACATGCATCGCAGGACATAATAAAAGCTTGGGCATCCCGGAATAAGGTTGGCCAATAAAAACCCGACTGGAGGACCTTAGCCGTGGTTCGGCTCGGTCCATGATGGCCACCATATGGCGATGAATGACAACTCTCTAGAACTCCTCGAACTTCCCATTGAGGGACACATCGACGGAAAATACCATCGGCACACTCCTTAAATAAATAAGGGTCATCCCAGAAAAATTGTCGGACATCATGTAGAAATTTTTTCTTTTGTTGATAAGAAAGATCGGAAGGTAATACCTTGCCAACTAAATAATTAGCATAATCCGCATACCAAGGTCCTTCGCTTGCGCCGGTACTTAAAGCCATGAGAGAATCATCGGGAAAAGAGTCATTTATGGGGATGACAACTCCTTCCTCCTCAACTCTAAGCCTCGATAGATGATCTGCAACGGCATTTTCCGCTCCCTTCTTATCCCGGATCGATAAATCAAATTCTTGGAGGAGGAGGATCCATCGAAGTAATCGGGGCTTCGCTTCTTTCTTAGCAAGGAGGTACTTGAGCGCCGCATGATCGGTGAAAACAATGACTTCCGATCCAACCAAGTAGGTTCTGAACTTTTCCAAAGCATACACTATAGCTAGCAACTCCTTCTCGGTGGTGGCATAATTCACCTGAGCATTATCAAGTGTTTTGCTAGCGTAGTATATAGCATGCAAGACCTTGTCCTTCCTTTGGCCCAAAACCGCTCCCACAACATAATCACTCGCGTCACACATTATCTCGAATGGCAAATTCCAATCCGGTGACTGAATGATCGGAGCAGAAATGAGGGCCTGCTTAATCCTGTTAAAAGCTTCCACACACTCATCAGTAAAATCGAAAGGGGCATCCTTTAGGAGCAATTGTGTAAGTGGCTTAGCAATTTTGGAAAAATCCTTGATAAAGCGGCGATAAAATCCCGCATGACCAAGGAAACTTCTCACTCCCTTTACATTAACCGGCAAGGGCAATTGCTCAATCACTTGCACCTTTGCTTTATCCACCTGAATGCCCTTTTCGGAGACCACATGACCCAAAACAACACCCTCAGTGACCATAAAATGTCATTTTTCCCAATTCAAGACCAAACTAACCTCGACACATCGGTTTAAAATGGTATCCAAATTAGCTAAACAAGCTGAAAAACTCATACCATACACACTAAAGTCGTCCATAAACACTTCCATAATGGACTCGATGTAGTCGGAAAAGATGCTCATCATGCACCTTTGAAAGGTGGCGGGTGCGTTACACAGCCCGAATGGCATCCTGCGATATGCGAAAGTGCCATATGGACAAGTGAACGTGGTCTTTTCTTGGTCGGCGGGGTGTATCGGGATTTGGAAAAATCCCGAATATCCATCTAAATAGCAAAAATACTTGTGAGAAGCTAGTCTCTCAAGCATTTGGTCGATAAAGGGCAATGGGAAGTGGTCTTTAAGTGTAGCGGTGTTCAACTTCCTATAATCTATACACATTCTCCATCCCGTCACAATTCGTGTAGGGATTAACTCATTCTTCTCATTCGGGACCACAGTAGTCCCTCCCTTCTTAGGTACAACCTGTACCGGACTCACCCATTTTGAATCGGGAACCGCATAAATAATTCCCGCATCCAACAACTTCATAACTTCCTTTTTAACAACTTCTTGCATGTTCGGGTTCAACTTACGTTGACCCTGGACACAAGGACGATGACCTTCCTCAAGATTAATTCTATGCATACAGAAATCGGGACTGATTCCCTTCAAGTCATCAAGACTATACCCCAAAGCTTTCCTATTTTTCTTTAAAACAACTAACAAATCAGAAAGTTGTTGCTCAGTTAAATCAGCACTTACAATCACGGGGAAGCTCTCGGTATCGTCTAAAAAGGCATATTTTAGGTGAGACGGAAGTGGCTTACGCTCCGGAACGGATATGTCAATAGCAAATGAGGTGTGTACGATGTTGGTTACATCGACACCTTGCTCCTCCGTGAGCATCCTTCCTTCCAAAGCAGCTTCTAAGGCATCAACAACAACAAAGTCAACGGAAGCATCACCTGCACACGCTTCCAAACATATCAAAGCTTCTAAGGGATCCCGTATAAGGGACGCCTCCATAGAATCATGAACTAAAACATCCACAACATCAATCATGCAACAAGAATCTGTTATCATCGGATTCTTAAGTGTACTATCTAAGCAGAAAACAATGGTGTCTTCACCCACCTCCAAGGTCAATTTACCGTTCTTGACATCAATCACCGCGCCGACGGTGTGCAAAAATGGCCTTCCCAAAATTATGGGAATTTGGGTGTCCTCGGCCATGTCAAGGACGATAAAATCAACCGGGATAAAAAATTTCCCAACTCTAACGGGCACGTCTTCTAAAACTCCCAAAGGGCGTTTTATGGAACGGTCCGCCATCTGCAAAGTGACACTAGTACACTTAAGAGGACCCATATTAAGTTTTTCACAAACGGAGTAAGGCATGACACTTACACTAGCCCCTAAATCACATAAAGCCTTGTCAATCGATAAGGTGCCAATAGTGCAAGGAATCGAAAAACTACCGGGGTCCTTTAGCTTTGGTGGGGCCTTGTTCTGTAAAAAGGCACTACACTCTGCAGTAAGAGCGACGGTTTCTACCTCACCAATGCTTCTCTTTCGAGTCAAGATGTCCTTCATAAACTTAGTGTAAGATGGGACCTGCATAATGAGCTCGGTAAATGTGACTGTAACCTGCAAATTTTTCACAACCTCCATGAACTTGCCAAACTGGGTAGTTTCCTTTCGATTCTTTAATCGACCCGGAAATGGTACTTGAATTGTTGGACTAGTCGGAGTGGGAACGGGAGTAGTGGGTGGTGGAACTCGCTCATCACTTGGAGTTTCCACAATTGCATCCTCATTGACATCTTCCACTAAAACCTCCTCCTTCTCGGCCGGTGAATCATCCTTAGGCATCGACGGACCTTCATAGTGTGTGCCACTACGAAGAGTGATCGCATTAGCCGTATCATGTTGTTGATCACCTTGAGAAGGGAGTTTACCTTGTTGACGCGTTGCTTGTGACGCGGCAAGGTGTCCCACTTGGTTCTCCAAATTCTTGATGGCATTATCCTTAGCTTGATCATTCTTTTGCATTTGAGCCATCATAGAGTCCTGGGTCTTGGCCATCATCTGCATCATATTACGAAGCTCAGCCATTTCATTAGAACTCGAAGAAGAAGAAGAATTACCTTGAGCTTGTGATGAGGATTGGCCAAAATTCTGCTGACTAGTATCGAAATTCTGATGAGAATTCCCGAAGTTCTGATTAGTATTGCCAAAATGTTGTTGATGTTGACCCAAGTGAGGTCGCTGCTGAAAATTACCCTGATTTTGGAAATTCCTTTGATTTCCGAAATTCTGTTGATTCTGAAAATTCCCTTGATTATGGAATTGCTGTTGGTTCTGAAAATTTCCTTGATTCTGGAAATTCTGCTGATGCTGATTCTGGAGATTCTGCTTGTGCGGGGGCACATAGGGTGGTGTAATAGGCGGGTTCAAGACATTAGTACTCCTGTAAGACAAGAGAGATGCATCATAGCCCGGTTGATTCATATATGGATAACGAGGGCGCATAGAATGGAACGCATTCACCTGTTCTATGGAGCCTAGGCAGTCTTGAGCTTGGTGGTCCGCGGCACCACAACGAACACATGTATATTCTTGCATGGCATGTACTTGATGCATGCCCCCTCCCCCTTGAGAATTCGACACTTCAAATGCATCAAACCTCTTAGCCAAAGCGGCTAATTGAATAGCCACGGCATTCGAGGACCCACTTTCACCGGAATTTGATCGAGTATTACCACGTGGATTACCCCATCGGGAGTGATGAGATGCCATCTCCTCTATCGTTTGCCAAGCCTTATCATCATCCACATTACATTGGAAACGCCCATTGCATGCCGAATCCAATGTACTCCTGCAATCATCATACAACCCGTTATAAAATTGGTTACAAAGAAACCAAACCTGAAAACCATGGTGCGGGCATTCCTTCACAAGCTTCTTGAACCGCTCCCACGCTTCATGAATATTCTCGTTCGGAGTTTGACGAAAATTGGTGATTTGACTCCGGAGCATGTTCGTCTTTTGTGGAGGGTAATAGTGCTTGTAGAAGGCAAGAGCAAGAGAATTCCAGTCGGTAATCCCTTCGGTGACTTTATCAAGATCGGTTATCCACTCCCTAGCGGAATCCCGTAGTGAGAACATGAAGAGCATCTCCATGACTTCTTCTTGAGTTACCCCGGCCGGAAGTGGAATCGTGGAGCAATAGTCGGTAAAAATCCTCATATGCTTGTGAGGATCCTCCTTAGGGTCACCACCAAATTGTTTCTTCTCCACCAGTGTGATAAAGGCGGGTCGAATCTCAAATGTACCTTGAGTTGCAGTTGGTCGTTTAACCAACTTGGGAAGAGCAGTTTGCTCGGGTTCCGAATGACTAGAAAGCTTCGGCATTTTTATGATCGGAAGGGGTGGTAAAATGATTTCGGGCTGAGATTGATGTTCCTCTTCAAAGAACTGATTCTCAGCTACAAATTCAGTATGAATAGCTTCCAAAGTCGCAAGATCGGGAGCTGCGGAAATCTCTCTCCAAAATTGTCGTCGCCTACGAAAAGTTTTCTCGGGCTCAGGGTCGAACGGAGTAAGCTCTGATGACCGAAAAGACCTGGGCATAAGCAAAACTACAGTAGAAAAGTGAGATCAATCTCAAGGAGTTTTAATTCCTTGAGACGAAAGAGAGCATAGAAGAAACAAGCTAAAAAAAAAAGAAAAACCGTTCCCCGGCAACGGCGCCAAATTTGATGTGGGTAAAGTTGTCTCACCCAATCAAGGTAAACCTAATGCTACTAACAAGAAGATAGCGGCAAGCAAGGTATCGAATCCACAGGGAAACAGTTAAACTAGTCAAATAGCTATGGCGATTCTAGAATGCTCTAAACAGTTGAATTGATAGAAGGATATAAAAACACTACTAAAATGCGATAATAAATAATCGAATCTAATAAAGAGATGAAAACTAAGGTCACGGGTTCATGATAGATGCTCAACAATTATGCGACGATAATAATAAACATATAACATGCTAGTCGGCTATAACACGTTCTCTCGAATCGTGTCAACCTAGGAAGGATCTAACGGGCTCTCGCAACTTATTAGACTCCCTACCAAATCGCGCGTGATCTAATCCTAATTCGGCTTTCGCACAGGAACTAGAATTTCCCAAACAGATTAAAATGTTGTGGCCTTTAACAAATTAATCGACAAATAAACACGCGAAAGTGGTACTAGCGTAATTATGAATTTAGTATCAAAGTGACATAATCGTATAATAATCCATCGATCCCCCTCGACCCTAGCGAGAAAATTAGCTACGCATGATGATTACGAAACAACTAATCGCATACATGGAATTCATGATAAAAAGGTGAAGTAAATAAATCTAATGATAAACGGACGAAAATCTAACGAACTAAACGGAACAACGAATTGCAAATAGAGAAAATTACGACGAACTAAGTAATTTACGATGAAGATTGAAACGTAGAACTGAAAATTGCATAAAATGAAATTACCAAAATCGAATCCGAGTGAAAACCGAGTGCTAGAATCCTAAAGGTCACGAGTTTTCTAAAGTAAAATTTCTAAGTATGAAGAAGTGATGATAGCAAATAATCCTCCTCCTTAGTTATACAAAATTAGGCGGAAAATGAACTGGGTGTGCACCCCAGCCGGCTGGCAGGCCGCCTGCCACATGCAGGGGCCGAGGCACCCTTGAAAATGAAGCTAAAAATGGCCTTGTGTCATGCCGGCCGGCCGGCAGGCCGCCGGTCACATGCAGGCTGGCGTGCACGCACTAATAAAAGAAGCTATGGGCCGCTTCTCATGGCCCAATGAATCGTCACTTCCCATTTCTTCTTCGCCTAAACGTCTTGAGGCACGGGTTTTGTCTCGGGATCGTTCTTCTAACCAGATATGAGTGTAAATGCACATAAAGACCTGAAATCGTGTAGAATCTACAAAAACACTCACTCAAAGCAAAATGTTAGAAGAAACGGTTCTAAAGAGCGCGTTCCGACCATAAAGGACAACGGAATCGAGGGAATAAAGCTATATAAATACAACACATCAATCGCTGTATGGATTCAGCGGAGCAGGCGTGCTTCCCATGAAGATCATAGATCTGCCAGTAACATTTGGGGAGGGAACCTCTGCTAGAAATGTCAGAGTGTCATTCGTTGTGGTAGACGCGAAGTCCGCGTACAACGCCCTGATAGGTAGGCCCACCCTAGACGAAATCGAAGCCGCCATATCAATCAGGGCTCTCACTATAGCCTATGTAACAGACTTCGGCATGGAGGGAAAAGTGCACAGAGACCAAGAGTCGGCCAGACAATGCTATTCTGTGGCCCTGCAGACCCACGAAACTGAAAGAAAAGGAAAAAGAAAGGCTGACACTTCCCCCAGCAGGGAGGGTGAGATTCCAGCTGACCAGCAGACAGCTGATCACCTTGAACCTAAGGGGGGAGAGCATGCTGGTAGACGTGGAACCGGGAAGACAAGTCCTCATAGGGGCTGACCTGGAAGAGTCCTACCAAGCAGAGCTGATCAAGGTTCTAAGAAGTAACAGGGATGTGTTCGCCTACTCGGCAGATGAAATGTCGGGGGTCGACCCGGCTTATATCGTTCACAGGCTGAATGTAAACCCGGAGGCCCGCCCTGTGAAGCAGAAAAAGAGAAATATGTCGGCAGAAAAAGACCTGGCCATCAAGGAGGAAATAGAAAAACTTTTGAAGACGGATTTCATAGAAATCTGCGACTACCCTGAATGGCTAGCAAATGTACTAATGGTGAAGAAGTCCTCGGGTGCATGGAGGATGTGCGTGGACTTCACAAACCTCAACAAAGCTTGCCCGAAGGACTGCTACCCCCTTCCAAGGATAGACCAACTGGTAGACGCCACTAGTGGGTACTCCATGCTAAGTTTCCTGGACGCTTTTTCAGGGTACCATCAGGTGTATCTTTGGCAGCCTGACAGGGTGAAGTGCGCCTTCATCACCAGCTATGGTACTTACATGTATAAAATGATGCCATTTGGGCTCAAAAACGCAGGCGCCACTTACCAGAGGCTAGTTGACAAAGTCTTCGAAAATCAGAAGGGTAGAAACCTAGAGGCCTACGTTGACGACGCCATAGTAAAAAGTAAGGGGGAAAAGGAGCACCTGATGGATTTGCAGGAGACTTTCTCCTCCCTGCGAACCTACAAAATGAAACTCAACCCAAAAAGTGTACATTCGGAGTTCGATCTGGAAAATTCCTGGGCTTTTTGGTCAGCGCCAGGAGGATAGACGCCAACCCTGAAAAGGTTCAGGCCGTCTTGGACCTTCCAAAACCAAAAACCATGACATCCAATGCCTGACTGGCAGGATGGCTGCCCTGGTACGCTTCATCGCCAGGTCAGCAGACAAATCAACCCCATTCTTCAAAGTTTTGAAAGGAAACAAACAGTTCAGATGGGAGGATGAGCAGAGAGAGGCTTTCAAACAGCTCAAGGAGCATTTAAAGACACTCCCCACCCTGGCAAGACCAATGGCAGGGGAGAAGCTTTTTCTCTACATCGCTGTAACAAATTCAACGATAAGCGCAGTTATCCTAAGAGAAGAGGCAGACTCCCAGCAGCCTATATACTTCGTAAGTCACGCCCTGGGGGCAGCGGAAAAGAACTACCCAGTGGTAGAAAAGGCAGCCTACGCAGTCGTCATCGCAGCCCGGAAACTCAGGCCATACTTTGACGCACACCCTGTCGTGGTACTGACCGACCAACCGCTGGAGAAGGTGCTGGAAAAATTCGGGAAGTCTGGGAGACTGCTAAAATGGGCCATTGAGTTGAGCGGGCTAGGAATATCTTACCAACCCAGGGCAGCCATCAAGGCGCAGGCCTTGGCAGATTTTCTGGCCGAGTGCTCTCATTCGGAGGAAGACGATCCCCCCGCCGGTGAATGGGCGGTGTACACAGATGGATCCTCCACAACCAACGGTGCAGGGGCCGGAGTCGTACTGACCAACCCTAAAGGAGTAGACTTCGAGCACGCTCTGAGGTTCACCATCCCTGCATCCAACAGTGAAGCCGAGTATGAAGCCGTTCTCGCAGGCATTAATCTGGCCAAAGCCGCAGGGGCAGAGCGGGTTGTTTTAGCAACAGATTCCCAGCTCATCGCCAACCAGATTAACGGAGAGTATGAAGCAAGAGATCAGGTGATGGCCGCATATCTGGATAAGGTGAAGTAGGAGTTGTCAGGGCTCAAGTCTTATGAAATCAGGCAGGTCCCCCGGTCCCAGAATAACCAGACGGATGCCCTGTCAAAACTGGCCAGCTCCAGCTTGCAGGACATACGAAGGTCGGTATGGGTGGACGTGGTCCACGAAAAGTCTACCACCCCCTGCCAACCAGTGAACGTCTTCGAAGAAGCGGGTCCTGAGGATTGGATGACCCCAATCATCCAATTCAAAAAGCATGGAATTCTGCCATCTGACCCTGCTCAAAGAAGAAAGATGTTGGCGAGGGCCGCATGGTTCATACTGATAGGAGAAGACCTGTACAAGAAATCATTCTCCTCACCCCTGCTCAAGTGTCTGGGGGCAAGGCAGGCTGAAGAAGTCCTAGACGACATCCATTCGGGAATCTGCGGCCATCACATAGGAGGGAAGTCCCTGGCCCACAAAGCCCTGAGAGCAGGGTATTACTGGCCAACCCTGCTAGCAGATGCAAAAGATCTAACTCGAAGGTGCAGGAAGTGCCAGCTCTTTGCCCCATCAATCCACGCCCCGGCTCAGGAACTCAGGCCAATTCTGTCTCTTATTCCTTTCGCTCAGTGGGGAATGGACATATTGGGCCCTTTCACTGCTGCGACTAGGGGCAGGAAATTTCTAATTGTGGGAATCGACTATTTTACCAAGTGGATCGAAGCAGAAGCAGTGCCAAACATCATAGAGCCTGCGGTCAGGAAGGTAATATGGAGAAACATCATAACCAGGTTTGGCCTGCCGAAAATGCTAGTATTCGATCACGGAAGGCAATTCGAGAATGATCCTTTGAGAATTTGGCTGGAAGGCCATGGTATAGCAGTCGCCTACTCTGCTGTCTATCACCCCCAAACCAACGGGCAGGCTGAAGCTGCCAATAAACAAATCCTGAATGGACTCAAGAAAATGGTAGATGAGCTTAAAGGCAGATGGGCAGATGAGCTGCCAAGCATACTCTGGTCAATTAGGACTACATACCCGAAAAGAGTCCACGGGTTAGACCCTCTTTGGCCTGGTATACGGGGCAGAGGCCCTGCTGCCCATAGAGGCACGGATCCCTACCCTGCGATCTCAGCAGTATAACAGGGTAGACAATGAAGCATCAATGACTGAGGCCCTGGACCTAGTAAACGAAGTAAGGCAGGAGGCTAGCATCAACATAGCCGCCTACCAGCAACGAATGAGGAAGGCGTACAACAGAAGGGTAAATGAAAGAAGTTTTTAGGTAGGGGACTTAGTCTTGAGAAAAACGCAGGCGGTGGGAAAATCGCAGGAACATGGAAAATTGAGCGCCAATTGGGAAGGCCCATACGAGGTAACCCAGATCAAGGGGCCAGGAACCTACAAAATCGCCAATCTTGAGGGCCAAGAACTGGTCGCCCACTGGAATGCAGACACCTTAAAAAAGTACTACGTCTAAACCATTAGGAAGCTAAGTAATTTTCCTTACAAAAAAAACTGGCGGAGGACGGTCAAAACGAAATGTCGACGGCTCCGACCACAAATTACTGTAAAAGTTGTTGAAGAAATGAAAAGTCCGAAAGTTTATACTCGTTGTCTGTTTAAAGCTTGCTCACACACAAACGAGCAGGGGGCAATAGGGGGGCCCCCTGTTGCTAAAACCAAGGGAAATAGACCCCCCAACAAAATTTTTAAGTCCCCCTACCTACCCCTGGGCAGGCAGGGGGCAGGCCCCTTGTACTTCGAACAGGAAGCCAGGGTCAGTCCAGGCTTCGCACGCCAAGCGAACAAGGACTGGGGGCAACCCCCCCAACCTTGTATAAAAAACGCAAAGCCCCCTACCTACCCCTGGGTAGGCCCCCTGGACTTCGAATAGAAGCCAGGGTCAGGCCAGGCCTCGCACGCCAAACGAACAAGGACTGGGGGCAACCCCCCAACCTTGTATAAAAAACGCAAAGCCCCCTACCTACCCCTGGGCAGGCAGGGAGCAGGCCCCCTGGACTTCGAACAGAAGCCAGGGTCAGGCCAGGCCTCGCACGCCAAACGAACAAGGACTGGAGGCAACCCCCCAACCTTGTATAAAAAACGCAAAGCCCCCCTACCTACCCCTGGGCAGGCAGGGGGCAGGCCCCCTGAACTTCGAACAGAAGCCAGGGTCAGGCCAGGCCTCGCACGCCAAACGAACAAAGACTGGGGGCAACCCCCCAACCTTGTATAAAAAACGCAAAAGCCCCCTACCTACCCCTGGGCAGGCAGGGGGCAGGCTCCCTGGACTTCGAACAGAAGCCAGGGTCAGGCCAGGCCTCGCACGCCAAAAGAACAAGGACTGGGGGCAACCTCCCAACCTTGCATAAAAACACAAAGCCCCCTTACCTACCTCTAGGCAGACAGGGAGAAGGCCCCCTGGACTTCGAACAGAAGCCAGGGTCAGGCCCAACTATAAACAGAGAAAGCAGGCAAAGTAGAAACAAAAGATGCATCCATAAACCAATAAAGAGTTCGAACAAAGAGGATGATATGAATCCATAAACAAAGAAAAAGTTAAGATATTACATCAGATAAGGCAGCGGGCCACATCAGGGCTCGGCGCGCAAAAAAAGTTAAGATGTCAGCGAGGGAGCAAAGGCGCAGTAGGATAGGGGCAAGAGCCCTCAGAGGACGACTGCCCTGCACGTTAAGCATTAGGAGTTTCTTGACTAGGGCCAGTAGCCTCGTCAGGCGGCCTGTTTGCCCGAGTTTCGTTCTTGATAGCATAGAGGCTTCGGAAGGCATCTTCGTTAAAATCAGAGAAAATTTCCCTAATAACTTCCATAACAAGCTCCAAGGAAGAAGAGGCCCCATCCTGAAAGCTCGTTTCCACTGCGACATCAGCTTCCTGCAGAATGACATCCTTCTCTTTCTGCCATTCCTCGCCCTTCACCTTCAGATCATCCTGGGCCTTCTTGAGACCTGAATCAACCTGGGACAGGCGCTCTTCCAGGTCAACTACCCTTCTTTTGGTATGCTCCAGCTCAGCCAAGGATTTTTTAACCTGCTCCACTGCCAGCCTGCTCTTCTTCAGCTCCACCTCCAGTTTGGACGCCTCCCTCACAGCTTTTTCGCCCTGAATCTTCCACTGAGTCGCCTAACCCTTGGCCTCCTCCAGCTCGCCCTCCTGTTTCGCCAACTGATCCTTCAAATTGGTGATAAGGGTAACATCCCTTTCAACCATAGCCAGGCGGTCAGGAGGAGGGACCCCAGGGGTAACAACTAACTCCTCATCACTCAGACGGCTAAGGACCGCCAGCTCAGCAGAAGCCTGAAGCACCTTAGAAGTGCGCTGAATGTATTGGATCACCTGATTAGATGTAGAGGTCACAGATTTGGTGAGGCGATCCGCCAAAACAGCACCAGAGTCTGAGAGTAGGGCAGAGACGTCCAGACTATCGTCTGCAGTGTAGTGGAACTCCGTATTTTCCTCTGAAAATAGGGTGTCTGGGACGTCGCGAGCAGGGCGCTTGGGCTTAGGGATGTCGGCGTCGGCCTCCAGATCAACCACATGTGTAGCACCTGAGGACTTTCTGTCCCTTTTCCTCCTGCTCTCCAGAGGAACACTCTCCCCAGTTTCTTCAGAATTCACAGGACGTGATCCCAGGGGAGTATGAGTCCCTGCAGGGGAATCACCCTGCTTGCCAGCTAGAGAGGGGGTGGCCTCCGAGGTAACCTCCGCCTCCACGCCCCGGGCATCAGAAAGAGGAGCCGTCGGCTTTGCAGGCGGTAGCCTCGGAGGGAGAGGAAGTCTTGTTTGGCTGGCAGAGATGCTCTTCACGTACTTCATCAAATTCTTCTCACCCTTCTTGTAACTGGAAGGGAGGGAGGGACGCTTTGAAACGATGGTGAAATCTTCGTCTAAACCGAGTCTCCTTACCTCCTTCCTAGACCAAAGACGGGTGGCGAAATCTGCAGGGTATAAGAAAAACAGTTAGAAAAAATGTAGGTTAGAGTTGAAGGAGACAACAGCAATAAAATCCCTGAACTACCTCCTTCAAGACTGGGAATCAGGCCCACTCGGCCCAGATATTCGACGGTGGCTATAAGCTCCGCATGACGAATCCAGAAGCCAGGGCCACATACGCCAGACATATCTACAATAGCAACGAATTTCTTGACCAGCTCCTCGTCCCGTCTATTCAGTTTTATCTCCAGGGCTTTCCCCCCAACACCTGGATGGTACTCCTCGCGGGTTTCCAGGCGAGTGTGGACATGATTCCTAAAGTGTCTAGGAATCCGCCACCCTGAAGCACTGTGCACATACAGGAAGTTGTTTTTCCAGTCCTTCAGACTGTTCAGAGCTAGCCAAACCGGGGTGTATCCTTTCTGCCTTTGGAGAGACCAGTATCCAGGGGAACCCTCTCCCCCAGAAGAAGACACAATCTGCAGACCAACCATGTATCGCAGAGCGTTGATTGAGGGCCCACCATGAAATTGGCAGGTCCACGTGTAGGCTATCAGTGACCTAACCACCACAGCGGTCAACTGGGCTATGGCCACATTCATCCTCCTAAAGGTCTCCTCCAAGAAGGGGTGCAAGGGGAAACGCAGGCCAAATTCTAGGCATTTGTGGTAAACGGCTATGCAGCCGTCAGGGGGGCAACATACAGTATCCTTCTCCCCTCGAACAACAATGGTGTACCCCTCCCCAAAGTTATAAAATTTCTCAATCGCCCCAGCAGCGTTTTTTACCAAAATTAAGTCCCGATTTTTTGCCTCTGGGTAGGTCTTTGACGTAGAGATTTGTCGTGGATCCCCACAATCAAACAAGAACCTAACTCTACTAACTAACTGGGTAGCTAGGGTAAGTCGGGTATCGAATCCACAGGGACGGTGAGCTAAATGATAAGTCTCGGTCTAGCTAAAGTATTAGTTGGATAAATTCTGTTTGGATTGAATAAGTCTAAACTAATGAACTAAACTAACAAAAAAGGAAAACGGTAACAAATATAATAAAAGTGACTAGGGTCAAGGTCAGCAAGGTAGTCTCAGGGGAGTTGTCGGACTCATAAAGTAGTTGATTAAGGTCAGTAATAGGCATAAGATAGGCTCTCTCGAGTCTCTATCTACCATGGGACGGTCCTAGCGGGCTCTCGCTACTTACTAGGTCGACCCACCCCAATGAACGTAAGTCTAACCTAAACTCGGTAAGTTCAGGTCAACTAAATTGATTAACTAATCTGGCCAAGACAAGTGAATCATACAAATAAAACGTTCAAACGGAGATTAATAATGATTAATCAACAACTAAATCAACTCGAGACAAAACCCCAATTAAGAGGAACCGAACTAACCCTAACCCTAGAATTGACTACTCTATCATGATTGAAATTAAACTATCTAAATTATCCAATACTAATAACATCATAACAAATCTAATTAAGCGATAAAGATACAAACTTTGATAAATCGACAACTGAAATAAGACAAACAATGAACTTGAGAAAGTAAAATATAACGAAGAAAGAGGTGAAGAAAGTATACCATGTAAATGGAGAATCAACCTCCTAAAGAAAAAACTACCGCGGAGTACAAGATGAAATTCGATCCAATTACCCTCAATAGGAAAACAGAAAGTCACCCGAATTGAGACTACTACTCGCCTACTCCCCTTAGACTTCCTAAAACCCCCTCGTATTCACATGTTCCATGGCATTTTTTTAATACTCATCATGGGTCAATGGGTGTACGTGCCCCTCCTCCTTGATTCCTGAGGGTGAAGTGACTTTTGTCTACGTAGAGTTTTCGGTCCACTGTCATTCCTTTTGGCCCATTTATATCTATTTGATCCATCTCGACTCATTTCAAGTGTTTGCTCAACACGATTCTCACCCGTCTGGTACCTATAAGACAAAGGAGACGGAAGCAGTACCAAAATACTCGAGAATAACAATTATTCCTAAAAATATAAAATAAAACTAATAATTATAAAATCAACTATAAAATGAGCTATAGGACAATTAAGGCACACAAAATCGGAGTAAATAATGGGTAAAAGTACGGGTAAATCACTATTAAAATATTACTTATCAAACTCCCCCACACTTAACCCTTACTCGTCCTCGAGTGAGCTCACTAAACCAAACTAACGACCTGTAAAGAAAAACAACTAAAAAAACTAACAAACACACAATTTAATGACACGAAAAGTTTAAATCACAAGCTTCCTAATCAAAAGTCAAAATTCTAAAATTCAACTCAAGTATAAACAATGATAACCAGACGCTAAGACGGTTACAATCGACACCATACATCCATCGGTTTCGGTCCATGCTATGTCAGGGGTATGAGATGGAGGCGGAATGAGTACTCCCATGACGTTAGTGACTTAAGAAAACTTATCTCGACTCAAAGAGTCAAGGGTCGTCCTAATGGCCCAAGTGAGAAGAGGTAAACGATCCATAATGAGAAAATAAAAAATAAAAACAACTAACTCGGGGAGGAATCATACTTTTTTTTTCTTTTTCCTTTTTTTTCCTTTTTCATTTTTGTTTTTTTTTTCATTTTAATTTTTTTTTCTTTTCATCTCCCCCTTATTTTTTTCTTTTTGATATTTTGCGATTTTTTTCCGGTGCTTACAAACATGCACTTATTTGTGTGGAAAGATCGAGCAGAATTTGTAACGTCGCTCTCTTCCTGATAAAAGATGATAAGTAGAATGGATCAAAAAAAAGAAGTCACTTGGATCACCGTCACCTAGACAAGTTAACTAAAATCACATCACATCACGGAAGGTGGAAAATGGAACAAGTGAAGTACACACCCTCGAGCGACTTACAGTAGGAGACCGATTGATATATAATGAACAATTGCAACGATCGAGTGTCTAAAAATCATTATTTACACAAAAAGATAAAAGTTAGAAAAACGATTAAATCATAGAAAACGAGTGGAAAAAGCCGAAAAATAAGATCTTTTTGGATTTTTGACATTTTTTTACACAAAAACAAACAAACAAACTACGACTCAAAAACACAAACCGACACAAACTACTCCAATCAACCAACAACAAATCCTCTCCCACACTTAAGTCAGACATTGTCCTCAATGTTCAAGGACTAGGGATGGAAAAAAAATGAAGGGTGGGCAAATAACTTACTAAAGTGAAGTGGTCTTTGATTCTTGTTCTCGTACCCATCGAATCTTTTGTCGATTTCTTGGAGCTCACATACTACCTACACAGAAAATGACAAACAAAAACACACAAAAAAACAAGAAAATAAACATATATACACAGTATCATCTTAATTATCTCAGCAAGCTAGTGAATTGTCTAAAAAACTGGTCAAGGACCTCATTAGCTTGTCAAACAAGCTAGACCAGTCAGCAGCGAAATGGTCATAATGAATAAGCATTAATAAACATGATCAATAGTAGATAACAGAGGTAAGAAGGCTAATAAGTGGTTTGTGAGGCAAGATGTGCATACCGAAAATCACAATTTCACCACAAGGCTCATCAGTAAAATCAAATTGCACAAGAAAGGGGTTTAATACCCCAAAACCACTCAATACACCCATCTTACCACTTTCACTTCTCAGCGAGGTAGTAATATCTCCGTCTTCAGTGCTCTCTGTAACAGTTTCCATAAGAGACAAGTCTAAAAGCAAACTGATCTCCTGGAAAGAATCGTCACAATCTTCCTCATTTATCATGAGCTCAAATAAAGGGCTAAGAGAAACAAGGTCAAGATAATCGACGGCTGAAAGAGATTCATCCTCAACAAATTTCTCTAATACAGGTTTAAAGAAACCATCATAATCCCAAGTATCGTCAAGCACAGATTCATAAGGAGAAGTGTCTAAGTATAAGGAATCAAAGAGAGCATCATTATCATCACTAGCCCCCTCTAATACCATGAAGTCAAAGAGAGGATTATGCATCATTTCAACATCAATTACATCCTCAAACATAGGATTCTCAAAACAATTACCCAATGAGAAATCCTGCACTTCATTTTCAGCGTCAACATGGTGAGATTGAAAATTATACACATAATCATCATCTTCATCATCAATTATGGTCACAAGGGGTGGGGAAGATGAAATATCATGCATAACATTCACATTGACACAAGGAGAAACATGACATACACTAGCATCATATACATCACTAAGAGAGTAGGAATCGACCCCATTACTTAACAAAGAAGAAACATGTGGGTCATCTCTAGGTTGTGGACCTCTCCCAAATTCTCGATGGTCATGGCCACTGGCTATTTTCGCAATCAAAGCATGCGCGTCTTCCACTTCCAAATCATAGAATTTCCAGTTAGATGCAACAAAAATCAAATCTCTATAAGAAGGAAGCAAGCTATCAAAGAACGTCAATGTAGTAAGCCAAAGTGGGATGCCATGATGGAGACAAGCTCTCAATAAGCTCCTAAACCTACTCCAAGAATCACTCAAGCTCTCAAACTCACCCTGTCTAAAGTTAAGAATGTCGTGTCTAAACTTGGCGGTTTTCGCAGGAGGGAAGTAATTCCTAAGGAAGGCTAGAGCTAATGGTTCCCAAGAAGAGAAAGTGTTAGGAGGGTGTAAGTATAATCATTCCTAAGCTTCGCCCTTAAGGAAAAAGGGAAAAAGCATGAGAAATATGGTCTCAATGGGCAAATCACCCCTCCTCACAAAACTACAATAATCCACAAACCTCTGAAGGAGTCCATACACGTCCTCACTCTCAAACCCGTGAAAAGCATTCTGCTCCACCAACTCAATAAATCCCGGGTCAACATAGAAGTCAAGACCCTCCAAATTTCCAAGGTTAATAGGTGAAGCAAACATCTCGGGTTTTGGTGCATAATGGTCGGCTAGAGTAGGCATAGTGAGAACAAGAAGAATAGAGATATATACAACACTCAAGATAGGAAAAAGAAGAAAGAAAGAAAGAAATTCAAAAGAAATTAAAATGAAAAAGAAATACTACCACTATTATTATTCTACTACAAATAAAAATAATACTTAAAAAAAACAATAATAATGATCATGAACACGCATGCACAGGAGATGTAAGTAGTGTTTTTTTTTTAAATAAACAAAACAGAAAAATGACTAATCCTAAAACCAAAATAAGACTAGTATCTAACTAAGCACCGTCCCCGGCAACGGCGCCATTTTGACGTAGAGATTTGTCGCGGATCCCCACAATCAAACAAGAACCTAACTCTACTAACTAACTGGGTAGCTACGGTAAATCGGGTATCGAATCCACAGGGACGGTGAGCTAAATGATAAGTCTCGGTCTAGCTAAAGTATTAGTCGGATAAATTCTGTTTGGATTGAATAAGTCTAAACTAATGAACTAAACTAACAAAAATGGAAAACGGTAACAAATATAATAAAAGTGACTAGGGTCAAGGTCAGCAAGGTAGTCTCAGGGGAGTTGTCGGACTCATAAAGTAGTTGATTAAGGTCAGTAATAGGCATAAGATAGGCTCTCTCGAGTCTCTATCTACCATGGGACGGTCCTAGCGGGCTCTCGCTACTTACTAGGTCGACCCACCCCAATGAACATAAGTCTAACCTAAACTCGGTAAGTTCAGGTCAACTAAATTGATTAACTAATCTAGCCAAGACAAGTGAATCATACAAATAAAACGTTCAAACGGAGATTAATAACGATTAATCAATAACTAAATCAACTCGAGACAAAACTCCAATTAAGACGAACCGAACTAACCCTAACCCTAGAATTGACTACTCTATCATGATTGAAATTAAACTATCTAAATTATCCAATACTAATAACATCATAACAAATCTAATTCAGCGATAAAGATACAAACTTTGATAAATCGACAACTGAAATAAGACAAACAATGAACTTGAGAAAGTAAAATATAACAAAGAAAGAGGTGAAGAAAGTATACCATGTAAATGGAGAATCAACCTCCTAAAGAAAAAACTACCGCGGAGTACAAGATGAAATTCGATCCAATTACCCTCAATAGGAAAACAGAAAGTCACCCGAATTGAGACTACTACTCGCCTACTCCCCTTAGACTTCCTAAAACCCCCCCCGTATTCACATGTTCCATGGCATTTTTTTAATACTCATCATGGGTCAATGGGTGTACGTGCCCCTCCTTCTTGATTCCTGAGGGTGAAGTGACTTTTGTCTACGTAGAGTTTTCGGTCCACTGTCATTCCTTTTGGCCCATTTATATCTATTTGATCCATCTCGACTCATTTCAAGTGTCTGCTCAACTCGATTCTCACCCGTCTGGTACCTATAAGACAAAGGAGACGGAAGCAGTACCAAAATACTCGAGAATAACAATTATTCCTAAAAATATAAAATAAAACTAATAATTATAAAATCAACTATAAAATGAGCTATAGGACAATTAAGGCACACAAAATCGGAGTAAATAATGGGTAAAAGTACGGGTAAATCACTATTAAAATATTACTTATCAAACTCCCCCACACTTAACCCTTACTCGTCCTCGAGTGAGCTCACTAAACCAAACTAACGACCTGTAAAGAAAAACAACTAAAAAAACTAACAAACACACAATTTAATGACACGAAAAGTTTAAATCACAAGCTTCCTAATCAAAAGTCAAAATTCTAAAATTCAACTCAAGTATAAACAATGATAACCAGACGCTAAGACGGTTACAATCGACACCATACATCCATCGGTTTCGGTCCATGCTATGTCAGGGGTATGAGATGGAGACGGAATGAGTACTCCCATGACGTTAGTGACTTAAGAAAACTTATCTCGACTCAAAGAGTCAAGGGTCGTCCTAATGGCCCAAGTGAGAAGAGGTAAACGATCCATAATGAGAAAATAAAAAATAAAAACAACTAACTCGGGGAGGAATCATACTTTTTTTTTTCTTTTTCTTTTTTTTTCCTTTTTCATTTTTGTTTTTTTTTCATTTTAATTTTTTTTTTCTTTTCATCTCCCCCTTATTTTTTTCTTTTTGATATTTTGCGATTTTTTTCCGGTGCTTACAAACATGCACTTATTTGTGTGGAAAGATCGAGCAGAATTTGTAACGTCGCTCTCTTCCTGATAAAAGATGATAAGTAGAATGGATCATAAAAAAAGAAGTCACTTGGATCACCGTCACCTAGACAAGTTAACTATAATCACATCACATCACGGGAGGTGGAAAATGGAACAAGTGAAGTACACACCCTCGAGCGACTTACAGTAGGAGACCGATTGATATATAATGAACAATTGCAACGATCGAGTGTCTAAAAATCATTATTTACACAAAAAGATAAAAGTTAGAAAAACGACTAAATCATAGAAAACGAGTGGAAAAAGCCGAAAAATAAAATCTTTTTGGATTTTGACATTTTTTTTACACAAAAACAAACAAACAAACTACGACTCAAAAACACAAACCGACACAAACTACTCCAATCAACCAACAACAAATCCTCCCCCACACTTAAGTCAGACATTGTCCTAAATGTTCAAAGACTAGGGATGGAAAAAAAATGAAGGGTGGGCAAATAACTTACTAAAGTGAAGTGGTCTTTGATTCTTGTTCTCGTACTCATCGAATCTTTGGTCGATTTCTTGGAGCTCACATACTACCTACACAAAAAATGACAAACAAAAACACACAAAAAAACAAGAAAAGAAACATATATACACAGTATCATCTTAATTATCTCAGCAAGCTAGTGAATTGTCTAAAAAACTGGTCAAGGACCTCATTAGCTTGTCAAACAAGCTAGACCAGTCAGCAGCAAAATGGTCATAATGAATAAGCATTAATAAACATGACCAATAGTAGATAACAGAGGTAAGAAGGCTAATAAGTGGTTTGTGAGGCAAGATGTGCATACCGAAAATCACAATTTCACCACAAGGCTCATCAGTAGAATCAAATTGCACAAGAAAGGGGTTTAATACCCCAAAACCACTCAATATACCCATCTTACCACTTTCACTTCTCAGAGAGGTAGTAATATCTCCGTCTTCAGTGCTCTCTGTAACAGTTTCCATAAGAGACAAGTCTAAAAGCAAACTGATCTCCTGGAAAGAATCGTCACAATCTTCCTCATTTATCATGAGCTCAAATAAAGGGCTAAGAGAAACAAGGTCAAGATAATCGACGGCTGAAAGAGATTCATCCTCAACAAATTTCTCTAATACAGGTTTAAAGAAACCATCATAATCCCAAGTATCGTCAAGCACAGATTCATAAGGAGAAGTGTCTAAGTATAAGGAATCAAAGAGAGCATCATTATCATCACTAGCCCCCTCTAATACCATGAAGTCAAAGAGAGGATTATGCATCATTTCAACATCAATTACATCCTCAAACATAGGATTCTCAAAACAATTACCCAATGAGAAATCCTGCACTTCATTTTCAGCGTCAACATGGTGAGATTGAAAATTATACACATAATCATCATCTTCATCATCAATTATGGTCACAAGGGGTGGGGAAGATGAAATATCATGCATAACATTCACATTGACACAAGGAGAAACATGACATACACTAGCATCATATACATCACTAAGAGAGTAGGAATCGACCCCATTACTTAACAAAGAAGAAACATGTGGGTCATCTCTAGGTTGTGGACCTCTCCCAAATTCTCGATGGTCATGGCCACTGGCTATTTTCGCAATCAAAGCATGCGCGTCTTCCACTTCCAAATCATAGAATTTCCAGTTAGATGCAACAAAAATCAAATCTCTATAAGAAGGAAGCAAGCTATCAAAGAACGTCAATGTAGTAAGCCAAAGTGGGATGCCATGATGGAGACAAGCTCTCAATAAGCTCCTAAACCTACTCCAAGAATCACTCAAGCTCTCAAACTCACCCTGTCTAAAGTTAAGAATGTCGTGTCTAAACTTGGCGGTTTTCGCAGGAGGGAAGTAATTCCTAAGGAAGGCTAGAGCTAATGGTTCCCAAGAAGAGAAAGTGTTAGGAGGGTGTAAGTATAATCATTCCTAAGCTTCGCCCTTAAGGAAAAAGGGAAAAAGCATGAGAAATATGGTCTCAATGGGCAAATCACCCCTCCTCACAAAACTACAATAATCCACAAACCTCTGAAGGAGTCCATACACGTCCTCACTCTCAAACCCGTGAAAAGCATTCTGCTCCACCAACTCAATAAATCCCGGGTCAACATAGAAGTCAAGACCCTCCAAATTTCCAAGGTTAATAGGTGAAGCAAACATCTCGGGTTTTGGTGCATAATGGTCGGCTAGAGTAGGCATAGTGAGAACAAGAAGAATAGAGATATATACAACACTCAAGATAGAAAGAAGAAGAAAGAAAGAAAGAAATTCAAAAGAAATTAAAATGAAAAAGAAATACTACCACTATTATTATTCTACTACAAATAAAAATAATACTTAAAAAAAAACAATAATAATGATCATGAACACGCATGCACAGGAGATGTAAGTAGTGTTTTTTTTTTAAATAAACAAAACAGAAAAATGACTAATCCTAAAACCAAAATAAGACTAGTATCTAACTAAGCACCGTCCCCGGCAACGGCGCCATTTTGACGTAGAGATTTGTCGCGGATCCCCACAATCAAACAAGAACCTAACTCTACTAACTAACTGGGTAGCTACGGTAAATCGGGTATCGAATCCACAGGGACGGTGAGCTAAATGATAAGTCTCGGTCTAGCTAAAGTATTAGTCGGATAAATTCTGTTTGGATTGAATAAGTCTAAACTAATGAACTAAACTAACAAAAATGGAAAACGGTAACAAATATAATAAAAGTGACTAGGGTCAAGGTCAGCAAGGTAGTCTCAGGGGAGTTGTCGGACTCATAAAGTAGTTGATTAAGGTCAGTAATAGGCATAAGATAGGCTCTCTCGAGTCTCTATCTACCATGGGACGGTCCTAGCGGGCTCTCGCTACTTACTAGGTCGACCCACCCCAATGAACATAAGTCTAACCTAAACTCGGTAAGTTCAGGTCAACTAAATTGATTAACTAATCTAGCCAAGACAAGTGAATCATACAAATAAAACGTTCAAGCGGAGATTAATAACGATTAATCAATAACTAAATCAACTCGAGACAAAACTCCAATTAAGACGAACCGAACTAACCCTAACCCTAGAATTGACTACTCTATCATGATTGAAATTAAACTATCTAAATTATCCAATACTAATAACATCATAACAAATCTAATTAAGCGATAAAGATACAAACTTTGATAAATCGACAACTGAAATAAGACAAACAATGAACTTGAGAAAGTAAAATATAACAAAGAAAGAGGTGAAGAAAGTATACCATGTAAATGGAGAATCAACCTCCTAAAGAAAAAACTACCGCGGAGTACAAGATGAAATTCGATCCAATTACCCTCAATAGGAAAACAGAAAGTCACCCGAATTGAGACTATTACTCGCCTACTCCCCTTAGACTTCCTAAAAACCCCCCCGTATTCACATGTTCCATGGCATTTTTTTAATACTCATCATGGGTCAATGGGTGTACGTGCCCCTCCTTCTTGATTCCTGAGGGTGAAGTGACTTTTGTCTACGTAGAGTTTTCGGTCCACTGTCATTCCTTTTGGCCCATTTATATCTATTTGATCCATCTCGACTCATTTCAAGTGTTTGCTCAACTCGATTCTCACCCGTCTGGTACCTATAAGACAATGGACACGGAAGCAGTACCAAAATACTCGAGAATAACAATTATTCCTAAAAATATAAAATAAAACTAATAATTATAAAATCAACTATAAAATGAGCTATAGGACAATTAAGGCACACAAAATCGGAGTAAATAATGGGTAAAAGTACGGGTAAATCACTATTAAAATATTACTTATCAGTCTTCAGGGGGACCTGATATTTAGCCTTGTCTAAATAATATATTCTCCCCTCCTCCCTGGGGACGAGGGGGCCAGCAATTCTAGAGGAGTCAATTTCCATCGCCTCGTCGTCGGAGTCGACGACGTCAAAAAAGAGCAGGCTCAGGCGAATTAGCATCTTCACCCCTCTCCGTATAATCTTCTTCAAACGTCCTAACACCAGTTCCCCCAGAAGAGGAGACAAGGTCAGCCCCACCCTCCTCCCTACCCTTCGCCTTCTCAGGCGACGGGTTGATGAATGTAAGGATGCGAGCACGATGACTAGACATAATGATTTAAGAAGGAAAAGAGAGGAAATGAAAAAGACAAGGATTTAGGGCAAGATTCTAACCTAAACCGATGACCGCTGGTTGAAAATCCGAGAAAGAGAGCTCCTCAGTCTAAGAAAGTTTTCGGCAGCGAAAGAGTATGAAGAAGGGTTTAGGTTTTTCAAAAAGCGTAAAAGATGGAAATGTGGGGAATAGGAAAGCTTATATAGACCAGGGTAAGTGAAGAGTCGCCCCTCCTAAAAAAGCTTCCCCAGAAATTGCCCCACGTGTCACGCTTTCAAAACCAACCGCCCACCTCATCCTAAGAAAAACCTCGAAAAGGTAAAGGATGTCAGAGGGTTAATCATTCCATGACGTCATCTCTTCATAAAAAAAAATGCAGCGCACATAAAGAACCTGCCTGATCCTTCATTAATTAGAAAAATCCCAAAAATGGGCAAGTTACATCCGGCGCAGAAAAATAAAAGTACAAAAGGAGCCTGATATTCTGGCTCAGCCAACTAGCCTACGAGTCCGGAGCAGGCCTAATCATCATCAAGACCTGGGGAATAATCCCCAGGGATGTCATCATCCAGGACGGACCCCCAGTCCCAGTCATCAGAATCCTTGAAGGGATCAGTAGGGAAATCATCTTCGCCCTTGCCGGAGGAGTAGCCCTGGCCCTCGCTATCCTCGGAATCATGGCTGCTTGTGTCCCAGTCATGGCCAAAAGGGACGGCCCTGGCATCATCAGGAAAATCGCGGCCCACCCTCCCCACCAGAGGGGAGAAGGGGCCTGATTCTGGAGAAGAGGTCAACTCAGGGCAGTTGGGAACAAACTGCTCTGGATGCAGCCAGGGGAAGCACCTGTGGCACCCCCTGTCATAGCAACCCCCTGCCTGGTTGCAGTGTCCAGGGCGAGGACCAGCAGGAGAAGATCTCCTAGGGCGCCTACCAGCCCTGGAAAGGGCCTTCCTCCTAGCCGCCCGTTGAGAACGAGAGCGTATTCTCTTACTACAACGAAGAATCTGGTGGGCCCGCCTAGAATATTTCAGCCGACGAAGCCCTCTGAAACAACGGACTTCTACGTAAACTCCACAGCGGAAGACTGTTTTCCTAATCCAAGACATTGGCTCTTTTTTGGAAAAAAAATAGTGGAGAAGTTGAAAATGAGGCGTGAAAATGATGAAGAAGACCAGAACTTATATAAGAGCAAGAAACAAGCCATTAATGGTGCTCCAACCACCTCTGTAAGAGGGAGAGCCAATCATCAATTTTGCACATTGCCCAAAAATCCGCTTCACAAGGAGAAACAATCATGACTAAAAGAACATTCCAACCCCTTTTGGCATGCCCAATGCGGTTGAGTTTCCTGCCTCGGGAACGCGCGATGCATTAAATGCGAAAGTGGAGTTCAGAGGTCAACCTCCTACCATCCCAACCAAAAGGTCGCCCGCCGAAGGGAAGCCCTGCTTCCCTCCAGCCGGCGAGGGCCAATTGATGGGAGTTGATAGCCTGCTACGGGTCGCCCGCCCATTAGGCCCAGGGTGATCCGTCCCAGGAGCAGAGGAGGGCCTGCCCTGCGGGACCACCCTACGAAGATCACTGAATCACTCCAAGGCACTCACCTGCCCGGCAGAGCCACGCCGCCAGCCGAGCAGGGCAGTCGAACCCCCCTGCCTGCTGGCCCCCAGGGTGTTCTTACCCCCAGCAGGGAGATGAGAAACCATGGGCCCTTTCGTCATTTTGCCTAAGGTAAAGGAGAATGGGTGGATAAGGTGAAGCCACTTGTCACTCTCTCATCCACCCATTCTCCCTCTCTTCTCCTCTCTTTTTCTCTCTCTTGTGGGAAGGTATAAATACTCTCCCATTTCCCACATGAAAAGGGTTGGATTTTCTCTCTCTAGACTCTCACTCTAAAACCGCCACCTAGCTCCTCACGAACTAGGTTCGTTAAGGCATTTCACGGACTGACTTAGGCATCGGAGAGGGTTCCCTCGGACACCTCCGGGGCCCTGTCCGTTCACTGTGCAGGGAGCAAACCATCTTCGCCGGGAAAGTCCGACCACCGGAGTGCGAGAAAGGAGAGATCGAAGGAAGTCAAACGTAGACCATCCGAGCAACATCACATCTGTTAAGACCCGAATCCAGAGTCGGGTTTAATTGTTTCCATACCGGAACAGTTTTATATATAATTATATATATATATATATATATATATATATATATATATAATTTGACCTCCTCATGAATTTGACTTCACATGTCACTTTATCATTGAACATTTTTCCCCTTTGTGCCAAAAGCAAAGACAAACAATTTATCGGGACGGAAGGAGTATATACTCACTAGATACCACTAAGATTTTCTCATTTATTCAAATGTGAGGATTATAATTATCATATAGAATGATTATTTTGGTAGGGGAGACTACAAAATACGGAATATACTATTAAAATCCATGTAAAAAAGTTTCACAAATTACATAATACAGTCTTACACCTGAGACAGTCCATTTTTAATTTATTTTTTAATTTTCTAATGAAAAACTGAATAGCTTTTTTACACAAAGAGAACGTATCACGACGTGCTAACCATTAAAAAAAAGTACATTATTATACAATTTTTGATAAATATTTATGTATTTTATGGTATGTTAAAGAGAGAAGTGGGTATCTCGAGATGTGAGATGATATAAACCGAGTATAAAAAAAATACTATAAACAATATTTTCATTAATTACACGTTATTTTATACTCCGTACATTTTAAGACATTACTCAAATATTTTGATTAGTTTTGCGATTTAAAAAATATTTTCCTATTTCTAAATTATACAGTCGATAAATAGTAAAAATAAAATAATAAATTTTTTATTTTAAATCTTAAATGAAATATTCTATAAGATAAATATATTATAAATATCGTGCACGGGGTCTATACTAGTCTTATATCAACTCGTTGTAATACCCAAGTTTAAATAGTATATTGATTACTTCTTCATCCCAAAGAAATGTTCTCATTTCATTATTATATTTTTCACATTAGAATAAAAGTGGAGGGAGTATGGTTTATGTTGCTCAGATAAGAATAACATTAGATGTTTTATGGTTTATGGTGCTCAAATCAACAAACTGCATTTCCTTTTCTAGTTTTTCATGCAAAAGAATTTCACGCTTAACTGAGTCTAGTGTAAGGATGAGTGACCTCCTGAGAAGATTTTCGGGATCCGTGTAAGTGAGGCCAAAATGCGACAGAAAGGACCCGTGTTGGTCTGGAGTACTAGTACAAAGCCTAGTATGCGTCATAAGTGATACCACAGTCCGCAAGTAGTGATGGTTTGGGTGTTACATTCACAATCACACGAATTTTATACGGAATATAAAAAATACATGATAGCGACAAGACCGACAAATGACAACTAAATTTAGCTACCAATATAGCTCCGTAGCTAAAAATTTAAAATAGATACTAAAATTGCTACTCAGTTGGTTTCAGCTCTATAATAATTACGTATTTATCTACGAATTTACGAATAAAGAGAGACGGCGCTCTAGCTTAGCTATTGACGTTTTTCCGTATCTAAGTACGTAAATTAGACACTTCCTCATTCCTTCTATGTTCTTCCCATTTCTCATTTTCGTCCATCTTTCTATCTTTTTCCCTTTCAATTATTTCTTTTTTGGACCATCTTTTTAATCCGTACTATATTATTACCCTCCAACTGACTTGTAATTACAACCCTTACCAATCCATTTATACCATACTTACTTTTTTCTTCATTTATTTTACCATACTACCCTCACGAAAAAAGTGCCAAAAAAAAATGGAAATAACATTAATGGAAGGAGGAAGTACTAAATTTGTTATCCACTTTATTAGTCTCCATAATAACGATGTAATTAGGTACAATATTATTTTGACCTCTAAAATTGAGACAAAATAGATTTACATTAAATAAGGACTAAGGAGGCACCGAGGCAGCCATCCAGCCCTGGATGATCAGAAAACGGAATAAGTCAACGGACAACCCATAGTTTAGGACCATAAAATAAGGAGGGAGGCAGGCAGCCCTTGATGATCTGCATGCGAAGGCTAGACAGTCGACAGACCCCGGCCTATAATATACTAATAAACAAATGCAAATTAATTATTTTGTCATTCATTGATCATACATGTACGTAGCTTCTACGACTTACTTCTCACTTTTAAATACCACAAATTCGTCATATGAATAAGATAAAAGATCATTTATTTATTAAACCTTAATTAATCACTCTAATTTTTGTTTATTTATTTGTGTGAATAATATTTGATTGATCACATATTCGTACTCTGTCACAAATATATACTCGTATATACAAATCTGCTACAAAGGAAACTTACGAAATAAATAGACCTCCCAACTAATTAACATGGTGGTATTATACTATTATTATTATATGTGCATGCCAACTAATACTACTACTCTACTGCTTAAAAACAAGTCTCTCTGTGATCTCAAGCTTATATATTATGCTTTCATTTTAACTTGCTACCAGTAATAATAATAATAATAATAATTGTTGTTGTTGTTGTTGTAATGGGTGAGCCTAGTCCTCCAAGCAAGGAAGAATTAGCATCAACGCTGGTGCAAGAGATTGCGAAGAAAGGTGAAGAGATACCAGAGAAATTCGTGCATGAAAATGGGTTCCCTGAAGCCGTTGATGCTCCTGATTTGTGGAAACATACTCTCCTCATCGACTTCTCCCTTCTCAATTCCTCGTCTCCCGCCGTTGCACATGATGAGCACGCAAAGCTCCGAGATGCTCTTTCTCATTGGGGTTGTTTTCAGGTACCATACTGCCTGCCTTCCTTCCTCATTTCACCACGACTACTCTTTCACTTTTTCTAGATAGCAAGTAGATACTGAGTAGATAAGTAGATATAAATAAAAACGATTTTCACCTCCGTTGAAAATTTTAAAACATTTTTATAAATAATTAAATGGATTTTGCGGAAATTGTACTCTCTGAGTTAGTTCTTATAATTGATCCATTTATTTATCGGTGAAAATAGGGAAGGAAAATGATTTGACTCTAAAAAATAAAATAGAAATAAGAGGATAAATATGAATCAACACATTGACAACCCAAAAGAGAGATGGAACAGAAACTTGTGTTCCGTGAGAACTACTCCGCTGAGTAAGATACAAATGCTTGAAAGTGCGTGCTCTCTTAAATACCACAAAAAGTCAACGCGTAAGATCTTACGGAAACTAACTAATAAAGGAGTCGTTTGACTGATGTGCAAACTAGAGTGATGAGTTTTTTTTGATGAGATGTCCAAAAGTAAAAATGTTTATGAATGAGTCAAATGTAAAACAGTGGCGAATTGGGGCCTTGGGAGGCATGTCCGGGGTCCCTGGCTCCGTAAGAGTTTGAAAATTTATACGGAATACTCCCTAGATTTTAAGTAGCTAGATATTCATGAAGTTGTAGTAGCATGTTAGTTTTGCACAAGGTGAGGGCATGGAGTTGGATTGAATACATAGTAAGGATGTAGGGAAAATTGTTCTATATTCATGGACTGTCGGTCTATTCTCCATGGACGATAAATCAAATGAATCTTTGGTGAAGGATTGAAAGAAAAAAGAGTACTCCATGTGTATGTGTTTGTGCATATAGTTATGGGAAATCAATTTTTTTTTTATTAAATGTACAATTTTTTTTATAACTCTATTACCCACTAGTTCATCTCAATCTTAATATCTTATAAATATTTTTTGGGAAAGAATAGATAATACTTTGTATATCATTTGTTTAACTTTTGTATTATTGTGAAAAATATATTTTAATCAAAGATAGCACAAAAAAAATCAAAGGTAAATAAATGACTAAAACAGGAGTATCAAATACAATGATCTTAGATTTTTGAATATCTTCGGTTTCTCCAAAAGAATCACGTACAAAATTTCGCAATTTCTTCGTTTTTTATGATACATACTCGTATGTATTAAATTAGATTTTAAAAAATAGACCCACTACAAAAAAAGAAAGTAAACAAAATTTTTCAAGTAAAAAAAAAAAAACCAATTCGTAGCTCGTCGCTTTTATTTAAAAAAAAGCATGTTCAAAATTTACGAAATTTAATACAATTGTAATTTCTAAAATGAAATACTTCGTAAAAATAAAGTGAAAATTAACGATTAATGTATGATAAATGAGGTGGAATGACCCAAATGGGTGGAATCCTACTGGGATAGAAAATGAATGGATTTTGAGATTATTTTACGAGAGAGAAAAAGTGGGTTAAAAAAAGTGAGATGAAAGGGGTGACTTCTCTGGAGAGAAACTAGTGTAATACCGTGAAAATTCACGGGGTTATGCGTTCATATTGTTTACGATTATTAGGACGACTGAAATATAATAATAGACGTTGTTGAGGTCTCTTCCCATGTATTTGTGTGATGAGAATTGTCCCACATCGGTAGAATTAGAGGGGGGAAACTAGTTTTTTTTTTTTGATAGGTTTTTTTTGATGAACGAGGGAACCCGCAGCCGCTACCATTGCTCTGGGTAAACCCTCGGGTGTACGCATAGCCTGTAAACCAGGCACACCACTCGAAGTTTTAACCACTAGTTTATAAACTAATGTCTTCAATTATAAGATGATGATTTGTGAAATATTTCTAAGAATTAAATAATGAGTTTTAATTTCACGGGACTCAATTACCAGTTTCGTGATTAACGAAGGATCAAAACATCTTTGCGATAAACTCAAAAAAAAAAAAAAACATCTTTGCGATAAGGCGAGATCCATTGTTTGACATACTTACAAAATAATGCACGATGTATATTCGAACTTGAGACCTGCTGTCTCAGAACCCCTAGTCTTAACCACTGGACAAAGACATCTTCGATAAAGAACCATTTAATTTCAATTCAATAAATATTGGATTATTGGCATTTATTCATATATCAGGCTATAAATCATGGGATAGAGAGGTCATTCCTGGATGAATTGATTGAAGTTGGGAAGCAGTTCTTTGCACTTCCCCTTGAAGAAAAACTCAAGTGCTCTACCAGAGATGACATCTTTCAAGGTTACGGAACTGACGCTGTTTACGCAGGCACTCAATATGTCAACTGGAACGACAGGTTGTTTCTCACCCTTTATCCCCCCGAAAAGCGTCAGCTCCAATTCTACCCACACAACCCCCACAATTTCAGGTAATTCTTTAATACTTACTCTACTTTACTCCGACAAAGTACTCCGTAATAGATTTAATAATGTTACGATGCTGAAATTGGCAGCGGAATGATAAAGGAATACTCGGAGAAAGTAGCAGCGGTGACAGAAGCGACTTACAAAGCAATAGCGCGTTGTCTAGACTTGGAAGAACATTGCTTCCTGAAACATCAAGGAAAGAAAGCGCCGATAACAGGAAGATTTGGGTACTACCCTCGCTGCCCACGCCCCCAAAACGTTCTTGGCGTCAAACCACATTCTGATGGAACTTGTCTGACCATTTTGTTGCCTGATAACGAGGTCGATGGCCTGCAAGTTGAGAAAGACGAGCTCTGGTACAAGGTCCCTGTCATTCCCGGCGCTTTATTCATCAATTTCGGTGATTTAGGAGAGGTGATGACCAATGGGATATTCAAGAGTGTGATACACAGGGTGGTGACGAGTTCAGACAGAGACAGGATGTCGCTGGCTGCATTTTGCACCCCGGAAGACACCTATGAAATAGGGCCGCTGAGTGAATTGGTGAGTGATGATCAACCCCAACTGTATAAGAAGTTCGACATTCACGAGTTCAGACGGGTATTCTTTGAGACTTATGCTCAAGGACTTAGGACTCTTGATGCCTTGAGGCTCTAATTAGCCACCTCGATCCAACTTGGCTGAATTTCTGATGTACTGTATTCAAGAAGGGAAATAAGTCCAAACTCAAAATTCTTCATTTATTACACCATGTATCGTATCACACAAATTTGGCAATGATAATTCACAATCGGTTGATGCATTCATGTTTCTGTAGCTAAGTGCCTAAGTAATCACTAAGACAGACAATAATACACGCATGGTAGTCAATTAGTCATTGAACTTGAAGAGTGGTCAGTGAACACGAACATCAAGCATGTGCTAAAATTTGGCTTGTGAGATTTTTGAAGCTTTCAGGGTTCGAGCACGAATAGCTTAGACACGGTAACTCATGTTGCAGCAACGGGCGTTGGAACAACCACCCCCATCGGTAATGGAGTAGGCAATAAGAGAGGCAGTGGAAGAGGGATGAATAGTAATTCTGACTCATATTTTGACCCCAACTTGAACCGAAACCCGTATAAATTTGTCTCGTAAAAATTTGTAGTTTCAAACGCAAAATAATAGTTTACGCACACCTGCAATGACCGAACTAATAACCCACCCCTACCTAGTACCTAGTACCTAGTACCTAGTACCTAGTACCTACCCGTTTACCATGTCTGAAACTGGATTCAGCCTAGTTAGTTAGCCGTAGCCGATACTCATAGTACCCAAAATTTCAAATCAAACAAAATACGAGTATCCCCCCCAAAACTAACGTCCACAATCCACATCCTCCCTCTACTCCCTCAATTTCACTACTTTCTTCATTCCATCTTCCACTTTCCCAACAATTTCTGGACTTTTTCTTCTAATTTCTTCCATTTCCTACACCTACCACTTTACTTACTTCTTCCTACAATTGCTCTACCAATAATCACTCCTACCACTTCCCACTGAAATCCCCCAAGTTTGTTTTTCCAGGTAAACCCTAATTTGATTGGTTTTGGGGGTGGAAATGGTGATTCAGAAAGGTGTAGGAAACGGAAGTTGGAGTGGAAATGGAGGTGAAAGTGATGGTGCATCGCGTCCTACTTACAATCTCCGAAGGCGTTCCCAGCGTCCTGCTCCCCAATTCATTGATTTGGACCAAAAGGTTCGCTTTCTTTACTATCCTCTTTTGTGCTTGGTTTTCTTCAACTTTAACTATGCTTGTGCCTGTAATTGGGTGGTTTTGTTGCACTACTGTGGGTAAGATGATGCAAGGAGGAACAGAACAGTGTGTGGTCATTTGTATCCAGGTTAGAATTGACGACCGTTCATCGCTTGTGACACCAAGATGCCATTTGATGCAACATTGTTGTTATAGACTTATAGGGCAAGCTGTGGTTAAATCTTTTATACTCGAGTCTCGCGTTGTGATAATGTTTGGGCTAACATGGAAGCACAAGGAGATGTTAAGACTTAATAGTTTATGAAGGATATGCAAATTAAAATGATGTGTAAGGATTGAATAACAATATGCTGCTCTGACCACCACATTGGGTTCAGATCGTGTAAGCGAATGCATTAAAAGCTCAGGAATAAATGACAAATCTTTCTGCAGCAAAAAGTTTAGTTAGGCATCTATATTTGCATTGGGTTATGCCATTTTGGCAATCAGTCTGATTTTATGTAATTCAGGGTCTCAGGCCTCCTGTGAAACTTTCTTCTCCAAAGCCGACACAAAGAACACCCATTTCATTGCTAAGGCTTGTTGTCCTACTCCCCTCCCGACACATATATACGTATACAGCCCACTATTTTGAGTCGACAAATGACTGAATTACTTGCCCCCATTCCTTGTTCCCATCTTCATTATTAATCAGCTAATCTTCCCTCCTAACTGATACTGCCATTTGTTATGAAGTTTATGTCACAACAGAGGTGTGGGCAGTCCTTTTATAATGTAGGACACAGATACTCTTTCCTAAGCCTGATTTAAGAGATATGCTTGTTGGTGACTAGCGGTCTAACTGTGGGTGTAGACAAGTGGAGTTTGTTTTTGAAAGGCCTGCAGAGGCTTCCTTTTCTTTCCCCCATTCTTTTACGCTATAGTCATAGCTTGGTTTTGGAATGGCTCTTACTACCACATATCTGCCCTATTGGTTTAATGCCGATGAATAAAGACCTAATAGGTACAGGTTTACAAAAAAAATATCATCTGAGCAAGTCCGTAGGCCAAAGCTAAATTGTCATCCTCTTCTCAATGGCTCTTTAGATGATTTTTCTTATCAGCAATGAAAACATGTTTTGGAAAGCATATGTGAATCATGGAGACCTACTAAAAGAGGAAAAGGTGGTATACAGAACTCCATCATAGAAGTGCTTAAAAATTATTCTATGAAACATGCAAGGATTGCTAAGCTACTCAACTGACCTGTATGCTCCATGTTCTCTCGAAAGAGGAAAGAAAAGATTGCCTTGTCATTTGTCAAAACTTTCGTATGTGATGGTTTCAGCATTTCAGCTATTTTGGGGGAAGGAATTTGCGCATCTGAGCCCATATACCATATCTTGTATTTTCTATGGGGACAGTCGCGTAGATCATTGCATAGTTTTAATGTTTGGACACCCACAAAGCACAAATACTTGTAGTTTATCAGATGAGCTTAGACTCCATGACTCCATCACGCCTTTTTATTTTCCCGTTTAATTTTTTTCGCTAATCTCTGAAATGCAGAAAAATGTTGTTCATCTTGATGGTGAGTTTGATTGTCACAGATCTGAGATGTTAAATGGAGACCCAATTGCTGTTGAAAGACTTTCAACCTCTAATAGATCTGCAAATGAGTCTAATCACTCACCTGTTTCTAGGCTGTGTGAAAGCGCTTTTTCCAAACTTTTGATGTCTGGAGCGTTTGCCTCGTTATGCAAACTGTTATCCGAAAATTTTCATGGAGTGAAGATCGACAAACTTCTGGACTTCAGCTCAATTGATCTAGGGATGAAAGATGGGACATATGAGCGTACGCCTACACGATTTTCATCAGATATCCAACAGGTATTTTATTTTTGTTGAATGTGATCTTTGCAACACAAGTCATACTTTGGATGCTCTTGTTATGTTAGAGCAGTTTTCCTAAAAAGGGAAAAAAAACTCTGATGCTGGGAATTTGGTCAACTGGTTGGGGATTGGGGTTTTGTCTTCATCAATAAGGACGTAATGTAGCTGTGTAGGCAGTTCACATTTGGTACAAGAACAAGATTGTAAATTTGTACATTTTTTGTCTCTTGTGGAGTGCTCCAATGCCTCAACAGCTTCCAAAAACATACAGTAAGACTAACATTGCTCCAATGCCGCAATAGCTTCCAACGATTGCCGGAGTGAGGAGGGGGATATGTACCTAACATTGCCTTGTTGAGAACAATTACCCATGATGAAAATTGCGTTGAGAACCACATTGGCCGGTTGCTATGTGTATTCCAAAGCTAAAATATGGGGCAAAAATCAGCTTACAATCTTATTTGACTAGATTATATTTTGCTATTGTGGTGATAATTCCTTGTCTTCGATTGGTGCTGCAGTTATGGGGAAGACTTAATTCAATTGGGAAGGAGATGGTTTCTCTTTCAAACAATCTGTCGGAGCTGTCCAGGTCATTTTGCCACGAATTGGTGAGCGCCAAGGGGTTTGATTATTATTGTTATTAATCTTTTTTGTCTTCAATATATGTTTTATGTTTCTACCCTGTTGAATCATAAGTATGGATTTTATGTCAGGGAGGAGGCACAGAACCTGACACCTTAAGTGGCAGAAACCCCGAGGTAAACAGGATATTCACGGATTTTATTGGTACATTATGCTGCAAGAGCTTAAGTTCAAGAACATTTCATTGATTAGGTGTCTAGTGGTGATCAGTTCTTGGGGGGATGTGTCTCCTTTGGAGCACATTTTGCGACAGTATCTACTTATTACTGTCACTGAAATTTCTCATGCTCCTGACCTTAACTGACAGAGTGACAAATACATGGAACAAGGCGAAATGAAAGTAGATATGGCTTTAAGATTGTGGCAAATCTTAGGTTGCTTTTCGTTTGTCACTCATCTGTGTTCAGTGTTGGCCTGTCATTTGTTAATCAACAGAAGTTATCTAGATGTGACAGCTGCCAAACTTCCGTCCAAATTGTTTATGCTAAATTGTTTGCTCGCTAGTTGGCCTATCAGTCTCTTACAAAGCTTGCTGGTGTTTGTTTACACAGGTACCTGCACGGGATTGTAAATTTCCAATTAAGCAGGAAAATCCAGACACTTGTATATTTAGCATTTGCAAGCAATGTGGAGAAAGCTCCGATGAAAGAGATTGTCTTGTGTGTGATTCTTGTGAAGCAATCTTCCACGTTTCCTGCATAAAACCATCTATCAAGGAAATACCCCATAAGAGTTGGTTTTGTGCCACCTGCACTTCTATCTGTGTAGGATCTGCGCATCAAGATTGTGTCGTCTGTGATAAATTAATTGCTAGTTCCAGAGTTCGTGGCAGAATCAACACCGACGAAACACTCGATGAAGAGGAGGGCTCAGGCGTTATTATAGAGACCGGGCTGCAAGTGTTCAGAGGAAGCAAATGTTTACTGTGCAAGTCATGTGGCAATAACTTGAACAATGGCGAAGAGTACTTTATTTGTGAACATCGTTTTTGCCAATTCAAATACTATCACATTCAGTGTCTGAATAGTAAGGAGTTAAAATCATATGGTCCTCGTTGGTATTGCCCTTCTTGTCTTTGTCGGGTTTGCCTTACCGATAAGGATGACGGAGATATCGTGATGTGTGATGGGTGTGACCATGGATACCATATCTATTGTATGAATCCTCCACGAGCGTCAATACCACGGGGTAAGTGGTTTTGTCCAAAATGTGATGCTGGGATAAAAGAAATCCGCAAGGCCAAAAAGTTGTACAAGGGTTTGGCAAGAGTAAAGAGAGAGGAAGGTGGGCACGATGTGGATGGTCATGCAAAGAAAGCAAAATCGGGACTCTTAACTAGATCTGGTGGGACGAATATGCTTCTAACCACTGCTAGAACAATAAATGGTGTAGATAGTTTTGGTGGAAAAGAAGGCAAATGTTGATATGGAGCAAAGTATGTGGATTTGAAAGGGAGGTCGCTTAGGCAGGCATTGTATTGTTTTGCAGGCTACACTGATGCAATCGTTTTCATCCAACTCATGGCCTGACAGAATGTATATTTCTGACTGATGAGTTGCGAAAGAATTACCCTGACAGAATGACTAGTCTATTTTGTCGAGATCAGAACTAGGAATGTAGTGCAGATAAGATTGATTACAGTATTTGGCAGTTCTGTTTTTATGTTGTACTTGTTGTACCCCCCTTGGTACTTGGTAGTCCATTACTGCATTTGTATCTTAGTAAAAGTAATGGTAACAGAGATGCAAGCGTTGTGCAGTGGAGAGGTTTGCCTTGCTAATGCTTTGTAGTTTGTACTCGTATATGTTTCTCTCCTGCAATGAAAAACAGTTTTGCTTTTCTGAGGAAGTCCCAAGGTTCTACTATAAACTTATTATGAAACCGTCTCATTAGGATCAATGTTGATAGAATTGAGATTCACAATATATATTGGTAATTCATTTGGTGTAATGGCCTCATGGGAGACTATCAGGATACGGACTACTGTATAATAGTAGTGGGCTAATGCATCAGTATATAAGTTTAGGGTGTTGGCAGAGGAAAAATAACGCCGTCTGTGGGGATCGAACCCACGACCACGTGGTTAAAAGCCACGCGCTCTACCACTGAGCTAAGACGGCAACTTGATGTCTAAATTCAATAATTGTAGTTATCCAAAATAAATGAGCGAAGGACTATAATCGAATTAGGAAGTCTTCTACTACGGAGTATTATTCTCTCAATTCATCAGCAAAAACGCATTTTAGGAAGTGATTTCGCAACATTGGCCTAAGGAAATCATGAGAAATCTCATCCGGATCTGTATATTTGTACTTCCAATAACTTAAAGTGACGTTTTGAACAACATTAAAGAAAAACCATCCTTACATATATATAGTCACCTTCGTTGTTGCAAGTCACTTTCATTTTTGTTGAGTTTCTTAAACGAAAAAGCATGTGCGAAATTGATAAGCTAAAGTCATGTGCTACCAAACGTAATTGCAATGCTTATACACACTTGAACCAAAAACAATAGTAGACAAACTGATTAATGTGATACGAGATACAAAGCAACGGGAGAAGCTAATGCCACAGCCACAGGGTTAATACACAAAAAGTTCGTTGCTTGTGTAATTTACATGTAATCATCTTAATCTGTCTTTGATCCTAACTTTGCTCATACATCAACGGTTACTGATACCAGATCTTCCTTCTCTCATCGAACACACAAACAAAAGTATTGTCGACGTGTGTTTAGAGTTTAGGAGCTAAGGAATAGATCTTACGTCTGTTACTACTGTTACCATCTCCAAGTACCTTCATCACCGACCTCAACCTGGGAGCTTACTTTCACCTTCATCGCCAACTTGATATCGTAATTTATCAGGAGTTAGCCCTGATGAATGAAGCTGCTTCCTCTTCTTCACCAGCTGTATGGCAGTCTGTCTATCGTCACGTGACTCCCTCATATCTGGCTGAAATCGTGAACATTTTCATCATGTTAGGCCTAATTACCTAAAGTCCTAAACCAAACTGCATGCATTTCAAGTTTTCAACAATTACAGTTGGGTGCCACCAAACCTCTGTCAAAACAGTTAGGTTAACAAACCTTACAAAAATGCTATCTAGTCGAACAGAAAAATTCAAAGAATCCTAAAATAGAGGTAGCATCAAGTATTACTGGCATGGATCTTAAATCTTAAAAACTCTAACCTTGATAGATAAGGCCTTGTCGAAACTTTCAATTGCAGTATCTGGCTCTCCAAAATTCAGCTGTGCTCTACCGAGGGTAGTCCATGCCTGAGTCAACGACCCCAAATGAAACTCTTTAACGAAACATGGTTGGAGAAGACAACGAAAAAAACACTTGGGTACCATGTATTAAGTTATTAACGTATAGATCAATTACAAACATTATAGCTTAGCTAGCAAAGGCCGTCCGAGTAAAATCTGTCAGTATCAAAATTACCAATCTATTTACAACAGAAAAAAAAAGGTACAGATCATCTGACCTCAGCCCATTCAGGCTCCAATTCGGTAGCTCCTGCAAGACAATCAAAATAATGACTGTTTAAATTATATGTCAAGGCCGTCACATAAAGATAGGTTTCATAACAGAATTAGAGAAGACGATTCTTATATTTAAAAAAAAAAAGAGCAGAAACAAGATGCACACACATGAACAGTTCAAAGGAAGAGAAATTAGCAGCATATCAACGTCAACATTATCCCAAGGCTTATCACACAGAAGCAGAGTCAAAGGGGTCATATGTAGATAACCCTCAATATCGAGAACAAATAAAAGTTGTTTCTAAATTACCCGTGAACGACAATTATGTTAAAAATTACATCTGACTAAATTGTTTTTTGCAGTATGATGCTTTAGACATTTAGTTAGACATTCTGCCTTGATCATACTCTGAAACTATAGAGTAGTGAGTCTTTAGTTCCATATTAGCAACTCAAATGAGCTAAAATACCAAATCTTTTATGCAAAATAAAACATTAAATGCTCCACGTTTACAAGACAGCACAAGGAAGAGTGTAACGCACGAGTAGCTGCCTTCAAAGCACCCCAAGCATCTCCAATTTCAAGCAGTACTTGAGCCTTCTGTTCGTGCAATAGAGCTTTTTGAGGCATCAAGTTTATAGCAGTTTCCCATTTTCCAAGTGCTTCTCGATATTTACCGCCCTTGAAAAAGTAGATGAAAGTAGCAAACATAAGATTCTAAGCACAAAAGGTATTCAAATCAACAGTTACACCGAGTTATGTACATCCACACCTGTAGTTCAGATTGTATGACAATTGTAAGAATTGAAACTCACACTACACGATGAGTCCCACTTCGCTAACTTTATTAGGGTCAGAGCACATATCAGCCCACACATATGACCACATCAAGGTCACTGAGCTCTACTATACGTCAGCCGCTGTTCTCATGTCCTCTTGTTTAGTATCATTTTATAGTGGATTTCCTCTGTGAAATAGTGGGATCAAAGACACAGAAACACGTCTCCAATCAAAAAGCAAATTCCTCAATGTCTCGGAAACAAAGTGACGTCAAGTGAAACCAATTTTATGAATCACTTCAATTGATCCTATTCTCATTTGAAACATACACCTCCATATTCATAGATTAGCCACCATAAAGAATAACAGATGTGTGACACATATACCTCAACATTCACCAATTAGCCACTATGGAGAATAACAGATACCACCTCCAACCTAAGTTTTTGGTCCTCAATTGATTTTGGTAGACAAGTGAGGCTAACTTTGACCATAAATTTCTCCCGTATAAGTAAAATACTATTCAATGTTTATCATGTTTAATTTGACACAATAACGATTTTCATTATGAGAAAAAATCAATCAAAGTCGATCAGCCGACACAAGGAGAATAATAAGTGCTAAAATTCAATCATTTAACACTTTCACAAATTTTGATTGCAATCTTGAGACAATTTTTTATGCGTAAAAGCTCTAATGTAGCACGTGGAGTCCTTGATCCAAAGGGTTATAAACTAAAAGAAAAGCAATGTTGTCCTTCATCATAAGAGTTCCACAACCAAACTAAAGGCCGGTTCTTAATCCTTGCACTAATCATCAACAAATTTGAATATGTTAAATTTACGCCATGAATCAGTTTGAACAACTATCATCAACTATCAGTTTGAGTCAGGGTGCACGGGTGTAACGCCCTAGTGGGAAACCTAACGGTATCTAATAATCTGTCTTGTCTAGGGTTTCCTATTGCGGCATTCTAGGTTTTGTGTAATCTCCTTAATCTAATCAAACTCTCCTTCCGATGGTAGCTAAAACCCTAAAACATCATCTGTGTGTCGTTTTTGCGCGCTTTTATGGTTTTCATGCTTAAGTTATAAGCAGAACAGGCAAGCATGGGATAAAAAAAACATTTCCCATTTTCCCCAATCCAACACCAACAGGCAACTATCTAGCATTAGAATTGATAGCTAAAACTAGAGTGAAGCCTGAACCAACATCAGTAATAAAGCAATAGAAAAAGAAGTCAGCTTTTGATCAACACATACTCACAATCCGAGATAATACCCCAAAACCCAGTTGAGGAATGCATAAAAATCGATAACCCCTAACTTATAATACTGAGAAAAACACAAGAATTGAAATTGAAAAAAAGTACCTGAGCAAGGTTGTTGCCATGGTGAAGGAAGGTATGAGCGAGTGATGAGGGGTCTGAATCATCATCATCATCATCATTATTAATGGTAGTATTTGAAGGTGAATTATGGGATTGTTGATGATCATCATGTTCATGTTCATGGGTTTGGAAGGAGGAAGGAGTGACTGCTATGCGTTTCTTCCCACTCTTTTTCTTCCATGTCATCTTCATTTTTCTCCTGTCTCGTATGATGGATTGCATCCGCTCATCAATCCCACAATTTGAGTTTTGAGTTTGGTCTATTTTGATGTTCGTTATTAGTTCGAGTCTCTCTTTGTTGTAAATTTGTAATGTCATCGTGATTCATATGATACCAAAAATAAGTGTTAACTGTAGTATGAGTATCACTTATCTTTGAGCCGATTGTTAGATTAATATTGTGTTTGGCCCGACTCACTTTGGGTATTACAGAGCAAGATATACACTTAGTATATTTTCTCTTGTTAACTTTACTGAGAGACTAAGTACAAATGGACATAGAAGTAGGTAAGATTAACGTAAAAGAGTATACAAATACAAAGAGGATACGCTTCTTATAAAAACAGATACAAAACAAAGTTGTCATTCAAGGGTACAAATAGAACATAAAGTGGTACTGAAGAATGGTCTCTCAATAAGTTATTGAGAGACCGTCTCTCCCAAGAATTTGTGTATTTTCTAATGGTTGGTTAGTTTCGAGTCGAATTGGATTCAATTATAATCAGAATATCGGATGATTTCGGGTACAGCTTCACGTAAATAAAATTTCCTGCTATTCATCATCTTTAAACCCCCAGCATTTAAGTAAAGAGTCCTCGTAGTATTTTTAAGGCAAATCTATTCGTCTCATTTAAGTAAGAGTAGAATTTTTAAGTAATTAAAGTCGTCTTTTCTGTGACTTAAATCGGAGCACTCAATAACGAGAAACTAGCATCGAAAGCTCAATACCTACACAACCCCGTGTTAAGAATACAAACTCGATTTCACCCTTGGGCTACTCAAATGTCAACTGAATTAGGGTTCAGTCTCTGTTTGGAATACAAACCACTGCCAATTTGCAAATAATGTCTCTTCATTGTCAAACATTTCGGAATTAGTAGGAGGTTGTTCAGATTTACGTGTCGTGGAGATACCCGGGCGTTTGCGCTTATATCTTTTTGCCATTTCCTCTGCTTCCTCAATTACTTTCTGCACGATTAAATCGACAAAATTGAAATGATGAGTTTGATACAGAAGTCCCAATATGTATGGCAAAATGAACAAGAGAATAAGAGACTGAGACAGTGTTGGAAAGATAGTAAAGAACCTCTTTGTCTGATATAAAAAGACCAGGCTCTCTTTCCAGGTCAGCAATACTGCAGAAAACAGTCAGATTGCTCGTCAGCTACAAATCATATGCGAGGCAAAAAGCACGGTGAATATTTGTTTCAGGTGCCTATGGTGTATAAATACCATTGACAACATTGCTGCGACCTAGACCCCAAGTAGATCTTAACACAAATTAAGCTCAATCCAAAATGAAATGAGTGACCAGAAATGACATGATCAGTTGTCATTGACTTTGTCGGTCAATCGATGCCAATTTAATTCCTAATTTTTTTGAAGAAAATTTAATTCCTAATTTCATCAACCCTTCTGTGGATATGAAAAAAATGAGAGAAACGGACAATGGATGGGAGGGAATGGAGCGAGAAGCCTTCTGCTCAAATATTTTTGATGTTCTAGGAAATTTAGTTTTGCTTGTAGAAGGAAATGTGTACCTCTCCAGTCTCCATCACTCCCTCTTGTCCAACTGGCTAACCAAACAACAAAATCGCCCCCCCCCCCCCCCCCCCCCCCCCCCCCCCCAAATCGCTTTATTCCAACAAAGAATAGAATAGTAAATATATGCAAGTTATAATGTAAATTTTCCTATTGAATGCAGTAGGATAATATCGATAAAAGTTTGCACTAGTTGACTACTAAAGCCAAATACAAACAATAAAAAAAAGATGGGGGGATACTAGAACTATAGGATTTAGTTTGACTATGTATGCTCACCTGAGAGAGATCTTGTCTGGGAAAAAAGATCGGATCACTAGGACCTTGACTTTCTCACCAACTGCTAATACATCACTAACTGCATTAAATTTGCCTCGGCTTATATTTGATGCATGCAATAGTCCACTGAAATACAATATAGCTTTATAAGACATTTCACAAAATAAAATAGATCCTACATACATACTATCATACATGTTGATGATGGGATAGAGGGCATAGAATTCCAGTTAAGCGATCAGAGTAATGAAATAACTTAAACCAGTTTTGTCACCCACAACAGAAGTCCAACTATAATGTCGCTTATTCAAAGAGGATTCGCCAAATTGTTACGAATAAGCCACATCCAATACGTGATATGCTCTTATAGGCTATAGAAAACCTGTTGGATTGAATAATGGCATGCACTTGAACTGACTTGTTAATTTTTGGGGTCCAGTGGATCTACGTAACCCATATTAATAGTAGTTACCTACACGAGAGTCGAAAGCCAAGAGATGGCTGATAATATATTGAAGGAAATCAGGAATAATAATCCCACAAGGGAATATTTACTGCTACTAATAATCTTGGTAAATGCTCTTAGAAGCCTTTGTGGCATTATGAGACCTTAGTTAATGAGTACAGTATTTTTTTAGGAGACATAATTGTTTATCAGGAGACTTATAGCCTGATATGTGGAGACTATAATGATTTCTATCTCTTTATGTCCTTGTCAATTGATAAACATTTTCTGCTTTTCGCATTCACATGACACTATTATGCCTCCTGCATGCTTTGTGTCTCTAAGGTGTCCCAGCACCTCATGTACTTGAGGAGGCAGAAAGGCGGACTATAGTTCAGTGCAGCACATGGCAGGTGAGATACAAAAATACATTTATCAGGTCTGCACGGGGTAAGTAAAATGGAACTGCTGAAAATCTAGTTGATAGCATCACTTAATTTTGCTAATTTCTATCATACTAGACAGCTTAGAGTAAATCGTAATTTCATCCCATGGGAGGAAATCAGAAAAAGTAACTATTTAATGAAGAACTAAAGAAGGATTATTTCCAGCACCTTTTAATTGGGAACTAGGGGTCTACAACAATATTTCTAAACAATGCAAACTTCAGCAACGAATCATGTAATGCACCTTACCTCCTGTTTGTTTGACCTAATCGCACTTGGGCACCATAGGGAAAAATCTTCCGAACAGTTCCTTCCAGAAGCGATCCCTCTCGAAGATACAATTTCTCCTATAACATGAAACAGTTAGCTCGGTGATCATCCACAATCCGAACAGGGGAATCGTAGAATGAAGATCATCCATTGTACACTGATTGTACAATGGGTAAAATAGTAGACATCACATAAGGGTCAATATAATTAAACTCACCCAGGCTTCTCTTTCACTCAAAATCAAGTCATTGTTGGCTTCATTTATTCGATTTATCTGAACATACATCTTACTTCCCACCTGAACAGATAATTGTGAACTGTTAATGTAGATAAAACACCTAAATGCTCAGTAATCCTGTTTGAAGATCACAGCCTACAGATTTGTGAAACCTACAAGTCTATTGTACATAGCAAAACAGATGCCACCTCAGTGATAATACCAAAGACACCTAACAAAAATCTTAATACATAATGCCACCAAAAAAAAAAAAAATCAGACATCAGGATCTTTCCTGTTTGGCTGTATTTGAATTTAAGAATTTGGGAGGATAGATAACAAAATATCATAAGCATACTATCTGTAGCTTCATACTCCATTTCATTTATATTGCTCCTGTTTGAATTTAGAGGTGGTTAATTATTCCCATGTTTTATGGAGTAACTAACTACCAGTGACTAATACTCTCTCTTACTGTTTCCATCTCTTGCCAAGACCACAGCATCACTTTCCTTCATTTTGCTTTTATTTTAAGCTCTATTGACTACTCCATCCTAAGCAAGCGTAAATGCTAAAAGTAGTTTGTATAAACAAATTTTCAATACCAGACCTCACCGACACACCAAAAGGACAGCATCCATTAATATTTATAAGCTAAATCACAATTCTTAAACATGGTCTTAAAACAAATGAGTTATCTTTGTGTTACTCAGACTTTTCTCGAAGGTGTCGAGTCTGACACGTTGTCACAGTGTCGGATACGGCTATATTGAGCAACATTTTCAATTAATTGATCTACAATGAAGTGTCGAAGTATCTTGTCGGTGTCGGTGTCTGATACGTCACGAAACGTGTCGGCACAGAGAACATAGGTTTATCTTCTTTCTTTGGTACTTGACGAGGTTATCTTATGTATTCCTTTGAACCTACTCATGGGTACAGCATGAATGTTATGGGAAATTTAAGGACATCCTTAGTTCCATCAGGTCAACCAAGGAACCTACTACCTCCCTAGATCAAATTGAAGGGGATACAAAACCATAGATGAAGAGGCTTGTTATTCACCCTCAGCAACTTGTCAGTCTGAGGAATTACGTTCAGTGATGCAAGGTATGCATTGTTACCTATTGTCTATACACCTGTACTACGCTGAAAATTCAAGATATAACACTAACACAATCAGGTTCATATGAAAGATTATGGTTGCATACAAAAGCAGCATTTTTTAAGCCCCTGGAGAACAAGAATTTCACATTCAGTAAAAGCAGTAGGCCTAGTCACCTAGAAGATAGATGTCATGCACTGGAAACAGATTGCATGATTCTAAACCATGACGCTAGGAGGACAAAAAAATCAATGATTATGAGTTCCCGGAAGGGAGACTCGAACAGGGGCTTGAGGACTTGATGTGCAGAGCAGAAGCAGTGACCTGGTTTTAAACTGGATTCAATAGGAATTGAGGAGCAAGAACCAGATACATGGAAAATTTGTTGGTGGCGCAGAAATTGTAATAACCTATGCTGCCTTAAGGAACTTCTACAGACAGTTGAGCACCTGATAATTATACTGCTGACTCTACAATCCAAGATGGCCTTGTATCACAAAGAACTGACGTTGGAGATACATCTCCTTTTTAACTGAAGGCTTACAACTAGTTGGTAAATGCCTAAATGGGACTCCTTAGTCTTTAATGGCTATTATAACAAGACCCGTGGAAATGCCAAAAGCTACTCTATCAATCAGGCATACTACCGCTTCAGGGTGGTCAATGAGAGAGCAAATACTCAACAATGCACATAATCATCATCAGAGTATTTCATTTTCGTGAATTTTCCACAGTCAAAGCATACGCGAGAGTACAAGTTTAGATATATTACCTTATCTTTCAGATCGGCAAAACTGTTTACTTTATCAACTAACTCGGCCTTTGGGAGGAAGGCTCGCAAACCCTGCAAAGTTGAGCACATATATAATTGAATATTTAATGTATGCACAAACTGTACCGAATAAATTTAAGGCTGAAACCCACCTCAATTCTTGTGAGTAATCCACCTGTGTTCCATTCAGTTATTCTCACCTGAATAGGTTCACCTAGTTGTTCTATCTGCACCGATAAAATGCTCATAGTAAAAACAAAGATAGAGATCCAAAACTCAAGTGTTTGCAAGAACATGGAAATGACTAGTGTACAATAATGATGCAAGAGAAGAAATATAATGACCTTCATTTTAATTTTTTATTACCTCCATTTTACTAAATTAGCCTCATTGAACCTCTTTTTCGTGAGATGAAAAGTGCTAAAATGAGCTAACTCACTATCATGGAGGAAGTATAAGTTATACTCCCTCCATTCAAATCCAAGTGTACTGCGCCAAAACTTCTGTGAGAGTTTTTTTATTTAAAGGCCTCTTGGATTTGCAAGGATAGAGTATTGGTCTATTAGATAGGTTAGTGCGTAGTGCATCCAGATTAGGAGATGGATAAGGAGATCCGCATCTAGTAGGCGATGAGGACAAGCACTTACTACCATGGAAAAGGAGAAGCCCCAAGTTAGTTGAGCTACACCCAATTCTCATCAATCGTTGATGGTAAAGCAGCTACTAACTCACATCCAATCTAAAGGTAACATAGGGTTGTTCACAAAAATTAAGGAAATGAGGAAACTTAAGGGTATCATTGGTCATAGGGTTACATGTTAGATCCCAAATTAAAATAGGTAAAAAGCAATGATATTTGTTGTAAATAAAGGGAAAGTATGAGAATTAGTTGGTGAAGTTTCTTGCCAAAACGAGGACGGCCAGTTTGGATTGGATGGTCCCATTTAGGGTATGTGTTACCTTTGAATTGGATGAGAGGGAGTATCACGTAACAAATTGAATCTATGAATACCATACAAGCAGACCAACAAAAACTAATGTTTGTTTCACATGAGTGCTAGTATAAGCGAACCACACAATTGAAAAGAAGTGAGAAAAGAACCTGCCTCACACGATGCCAAGCAATTCTTCTGAAGTAGCGCCTACTTGAAAGCAATGGCCTGCCACTAAGCGTTCTGCCAAAAACCTCAGCAATTATGACATTTCCAGCATCTACAACAGGCCTTCCAGAAGTCGGTTTACTACTGACTAAATCCTGTTTTTGAATAATCCCCATCTTCCCATTTGTCATGAACTCTTCAGCATTTATATCCAAGTCACATAGCAAGTAATCCATCCCCTTGTCATACAAAGGAAGCACCTCTTTGGTCAACATCGTGCCTAATAAATCTGCCCCTATATTTATATCGAGCTTGTTCTCATTGCCAGAAACTACTACTCCAACAACCAAGTCACCGGGCTTTGGCTCATAATACTCCACAATTATCTTTTGAGCAACCGTCTCACGCTCAGCTGAAACTTCTTCTTCTTGTTCTAATTGTTGTTCCTCTAATGTTTTAGACTTAAAGAACTTTAGGAAAGGCTCCAAGGCCTCATCCCTATCTGGCGTTGTAGCCTCATCGACAACCTCCTCTGTGTCGGTGCCACCATTAGAAGGAATCGGTGAAGGCTTGTCTAGTAACTCTATGCCATGAGACGAGTCGTTGACATCTAGGCCATCAGTATCAGAAAATTTCCCATTCTGAGAATCTTCTGACAGCCGGGCATCTGTTAAATCTTTGGAAACACCTTTTGCAAGGCAAAAGGGACTACGAAAGGCTCCCAAAACTAGGTCTTTTTGTGGAAGCGCATAAAAACATTGCTTACGGATTTTATATAGGTCGACCTTGCTCGAGGAGAAGCTAAGAGGAGGCAGAGACGCCTTATTGATGGGCGAGAAAAGACCAAAGGAGGGTATAGTTTTCATAATCAATGGCATCTTATCTTGTCACGCTCATGAGCTCAGAATACCAGTCCCACTGACCGATGAGGCGATGGTACCAGTGTTACCAGATTCGCAGTTCGCCGGCACGATTTCCGAACTAGTTCGCCCGATTTACGAATTAGTTCGTTCGCGAACTAATTCACCATCACCAACGAACTGAATTTCGAAATAGAAATTGCTCAATCTATCAAGCATGAAAACAACAAAAATCAATCCGGAACAAATACTATTACCTGATGAGCCCGTGAAATGAACCAGAAGTAGGAGAAAAATCTTCAGACTTTCGACTTTCAATTTTTTCGACGAAGATGAGAGATGAGGAGGAGGATGATAAGCGAGGAGGAAATAAAGATGATATATTAGGAGGAGGAATATGTCGATTTCAATTTTTCCAATTTTTTTTGGGTTGATTAGGAGGAGGAAGATGAAAGATGAAAGATGTAGCACTGCAGGCTGTCCCCAGCTCGGCCCATAGAGTCATAGAGTTAGGGTCATAATTAATACGTATTGGACTCCAACACAAAATATACAGATCGCATACAAAACGCATGTCGTATTTTTCGGAAAATAAATCAAGGCACAATCCGAGAATCGACATGAAAACCGAAGCAGGGGCACGAACGGAAACGGGTAAGATCAGGCACGGGACCCTGCCCGAGTCAGGCACGAAATTCGGCCCGGCACGCCCGAAATGTCACCTCTAAGTACAGTACTCCGTATTACTTACTTCGAATCCAAAGGGTACGTTTGCTTTTTCACACTTACCGATACACGTTTTACACCGTCAATATCTTTCGTTTTACATTAAATTTTTTTTATAAAAATTCGATATTCTTAATCGGCTCATAAAGAGGAATCAAACAAGATCCAACCTAACTATATTTTCTCTTATAGATTGTCGTTAATATTAACGATTCTCTTGAGTTATGAATAGTGTCCAAAAGGGAAGCGTACCCTTTGGATTTGAACGGAGGGAGTAATTTATTTCACTCCACTTTTTAGTGTATTAGAAATTACGTCTCATATTAGTGTGAGACGGTTTTACCAGAGATTATTAATTATAATACTCCGTATTAATTAACTTTTTGTATTAGTTCACTAGTACGAGTATTAAATAGACACAATTAATATTTCGTAACTTTTATTAATTTGTATTAAGTTATATTATTGTCTAAATTAATTCGTTAAAGCATAGGACTCAACCGAGTTCACTTGAGGTATCGAATTTCAGAGTGAATTTTGAACTCGAACTTTGAATTCGAACCACATCGAACTTCGAATACACCTAGCTTTCTACTTATAAGTTGACTTTCGTCTCAAACCTCTTTTTTCCTCTATATTATATAATTCACACGATATTGACATTTATCTTAATTAGAAAGATGTTAAGATCCATCCATCCACCCAACTTTCTTTGAGGCTTTCCATTATCAAAAAACAAGTAAGGCACTAGCTAGAACTACCCAATCAACTAATAGTCAAAGAGAAGATGTACTGTGAGACCAAAAATATGAAAAATAAGAGAGTGATAAGAATTATAGTACAAAATGAGAGGGGTGTACGGTACTATTTAGCAAAAAAAATAAAAAAATCACATTGCCACCTACACTATCAAATTGAATTGAAGAGATATACTAAAAGTAGAAAAGGCAAGAAAATACCATAACAATGATGATTAGGTAAACATTGTGGGCTAAAAAATACTCCTAGAAACTAAAATAAGAAGATCTAAAGTAAGATAAAATCAATAAGATTGAGAGTGATACATGAATAAAAAAGAAAACGGAAAAAGAGGGCCTTTAACAACACATGACTAGAGAAAACTTCAAACAATGAATTTGGTAGAACATAATTGAATGAGTTAAAAATATTTTAAAACATAAAGTCTTCTGAGTAGGATGAGAGATGTGCCAAGTGTGTAGATTGTACAAACCTAATGAAGAATGTTTATTTTAAAACAATGCCAAGTGTGTTATTCCGTATAACGTATGAGTATAAAGTGAAACTACATTCCAAAAAATACCATATGTGGATATGAAACTGAAGCGGATATCTCATATGGAGTACTGTTCTGGCAGATCCATCAGTAGAATTATCAAAAGTTGATACAAATATCCCACGGACCAAATAATACTAGCACAGTTGATGACGAAAATCAAGTGTACCAGGTAATTCAACTAGTGCTATGCATTAATCTTAGGTTATCATATAGTAAAATGTGGATGTATATACATCTTTGTTTGTCTAGGAAACGTAAGAAATGACATATTTCTAGATGAATTCCATAAGCATAAGAGAGTTTAGAACATGTGGCAATGTGCCCTCACAGTTGTGAATAGACGGTGTCACACATAAAACCAGAAAGAACGGGATCCATACTCTATGCATCTGCATAAATGTATAACACTCGTAAATCTTAATTACACACAAATAAGCCAGAATGTCAAACATTCCACATTGTACAACAGAGACAATTAAGAATAACCTATGGCCTATGTGTCTTATGATAAATGGAAAAGTTGAGCAAGACTTGGACTCTGTGCATATGTTTTTTTCCTGCTGTAAAGAGAGTCACATGGAAGTTTAACCTAAGCTATCAATAACACTAGTCAATGACTTTATCGCAACTATGCATATGAAATTTGTATTTGGTGCAAATGCAATCAATAAGGCAGTTCTGATCTACGTTGGCTCAGTATTACATGTGTACTTGTAACTCGCTAACATAATTGGTCGTTAAAAGGAAGATAAGTGGACAAAGGCAACACTAACCTCTGCAATGACAGTAAAATCAGGGGTGAAAACTTTTGGTGTCAACTAGCCATTTCTCAATGTAGGGATACAATTAGAATAACAATCAAAACCACGATATTATCGAAAAACTGAAATGAGATTCCCATTTTTTTATATACATTTAGACATCTAAATTACAATCAACAAACTACACACCTTAACAATTCAACAAAATGATGACACTTTCAAACTTAATCAAAACACCTAAAACTCGATTTCGACACAAAAATTGATACTCCCTTGAACAGACAGACTCTTCATTAATTTACACATGAAAATACGATACACGTACTTTGAATACCAAGCAATTCCTTTAATCATAGCATAAATTCCAATAATACAGCGTAATTAGAGACTTAACTGCACAAAATTCAAACAATCTCAACTCAACCGATCTAAACTACGAAACATTAGTGACGGAGTCAGAATGAGGATGAAACTTACCTAAAAATTTGGAAACAACGCAGTAGCTAGAGACATTAACAAAAAGCAAAAACTCGTACTTTGCAGAAAAACTCTAACCAAAAAAACTACGGAGTATAAATTAGTAAAAAAAATGCTACACTCGAAATAGATCAGAATTAGTAACAAAAAGCTTCAATTGAAGCCTACATAGGACTTGTAATTGTATTTGAATCAAAAATAAATAATGAAATTCAACAAATTGAAAAAAAAATCATTTGTAAGCGATTGTCTGGGTTGCGTCTGTGAGAGGAGGTGGAACGACAGACTAATGACATGTGTGTTACCGGCGCGTCTTCTTCTTCTTCGTGAGTCGTCTTCTTCACGTCGTCAAATTTAGGGTTCTCCGTGTTTAGTGTATTTCTTTGGGTCGACATGTATGTTTTGTGTTTTCTGGTTATAAGTTTCATTTTGTGTGTTCTAAGTTTTTAATTTTAAATGTGAAAATCACGGATATATTTCAAAATAATTGTCACAATTTTATTTTTAAAATTAATTGTGACAAATAGGGGTGACAATATGGGCAATATTGTCACAATTATTTGTTACAACTAAATTGTGAAAGTATTTTTGATATTTTTTAAATAAAATTGTTTATTAATATTACGTAGCTTTTATAATTCGTTTAAATTATAGTATTGTCTAAATTAATTCGTTTAAATATAGGACCGAACCGAGTTCACCTGGGGTAGCGAATTTCGAACCCAAACTTCGAACTCGAACCGCATCGAACTTCGGACAATGTATCCTTGGATGGTACTGATTCCCCGATTTCAATAAAGCAACTGTCCTGTACTCCTATGCTCAACCCACAAAACATCCAACGAAAACCCTTGTTAAACTAATGCCTCTTGTCCATTCGATAATCTAAAACATTAAACACAGAGTACGGAATGTCAGCAGCAGCAGCAGAGACAAAATAACTTGGAATGAAAAGCAAGCTATTGAGACCCAATTGAAACATCAATTGCACAACAAAAAGCGACAACAAAAGGTCGGAAATGGTGGGAAAAGAGGTGGGATAAACGCATCCCTGTATATAAAGTTAGATAGGCTACCAAAACTGAGAAGTTGGAGAAATTCCAATTCAATTAAATAGTCGGCCTTTGGTTTATGATGCATGATAATTAATGGGGTTTTCAAAGGGGAGGGGAGATTACCATTTCCATTGTAGAAGATGAGAGATAGTGATAAGAAAGCAAAGGGTGGAAGGAAATCAAACCTGGTGAGGTGAGGTGAGTGGTGGCTGCCGCCTGTAAACAAGAGTGCAGTGTAGTGCAGAAGATAACGAGGAGATTGTTTTGCAGTTTCAGATACGGTAACTCGTCTACTGCCAGTACTATTCCCACCTCCCTATCCCTTCACTTATTTTATTCCAAGCTCGGGACTCCAACGTCTCTCACAATATCGTCTAAATAAATTGAAAAGTAGATTGCCCATCAATCTGCTTATTTTGTGTGTTTGGTAAACCACATGTTCTCATGGAAATCTACGATTTTTTTTTAATATGCTGCTATTGAAAAGCGTATTCAATTTTTACTTAAAATAATATAATTGTCTTGTAATGTGTTGCCAACTGTTTTCTCCTAATTCTGCTGATTTTATTTCTTAGTCAAATCTGCTGCTAAAATAGGCTAACCGTATTCTGTTAATGTTATCGGCTATTAGAAATATGCTATAGACGTTTAACAAACATGGCACCTAGTGGTTAACCCGTAGATACATGGATAATAGGTGTCAAGTTCGAGTCCTTATATTGTAATACTAGTATAGCCCCGTGCAATACTACACAAATACTTATTAGTAGATATTACGGAGTACGGAGTATTACTTAAAAAAATTTAATATAAATTTCCTTTTTAGTGTTTTGATTTAAATTAAACTACAAAATTATTCAAAAGATTAACTAATTAGTGAAATTTTTACCACAAAGTGAATGAATCATTTTGTAAGAATATTTTATGCTATAATAATATTACGGGATTATGAATTTCCTTATTATTATGGTAATATTTCTTCCTCGTAATTATGGTCTTATTGGAAATCAGGATTTTATAGAGATATGCTATCACAATAATATCGGACTAAATAAGGAGTCTTTCCATATTTACTCAACCTTAATGGAAGGTCGAGGTTACGGTAATCTAAAACCCTAATAGGAAATTGGTCCTCTCTCTTCCCTATCAGTAACTCCATACAAAAATTAAGAAAAACAACACTTATTATTATAGGAAAAGAGAGAGAAACCGACCTATTATTATTTGAAGATTGAAGATTATTTGAAGTCGTCTTATTATTATTTGGGGTCATCTTATTATTAGTTGAAGACGTCTTATAGAGATCTAATATCGTTCGTATTAGATCTCGACTTATTCCACAATGTCAGGAGGTATGTCTTAATCTCTCTCAAATTAATCTTTTGTGACCTTCATGCTGTTCAAAGATTTATGGGATTTATGTCATGTTAATAATACTCTAACATGTGGTATCAGAGCTTAGGTTATTGAACTCATGATTGTTCCTTAAGTAAGATTAATATAATATATAGTATATAACTAATTACCTTATAAGATTGACACTTACTATTGTCGACATAAACAACCGCGACACCACCCTTTATACGTTATCATTATCTTCAATAAATTTGTCTAAATACCTAAAACGTGGCATGTGCACATAATCAAACAAAATTGCATGCTTTATTGAAAATTATTGTTACGTGCATGTTTTATGAAGTTAAATTAGATATTCAATGACAATAGTATGAAAGTTGACATTAATTACCAAATTCGTCAAATCATCAAATTGGTCTGTTCTTGTCTTGTGAGCCTCTCGATCTGTTAGCCCTTGATTTGCTATGAATACATATTATTTTATGTCATTAATTCAATATGGTTCATGCGTATTATTAATGTTCTTATGTTATTTGCGTTATGTTATTTGCCCAAGTGAGATCCGTACGTTTTAATGTGATACTAGATTAAAGCCCGTGCGTTGCACGGGTTAGTTGGGCTTAATTACATTGATGATGTATATTCGTTAAATAAGAAACTTGATCAATCTATATCATTATAATAAATAAGATGATCGCATGATATTAGTAATCAAACTTAATTTCAACTAAGTTTATAGTTTTAAGATATGCTTTAAAGACCCAAAAAAAACGATTACTCTTATTTATAATATAGAATCACCACCTTATTTTAATTTTTTGATGTGGGATAATTTTAGATTTATAATATATAATCACCACCTTATATTTAAAACCATAAGATTACTCATACTTTTTCGATGTGGTATAATTTAATTACTTAATTAAGTTTATAATTTTAAGAGCTATTTTGAAGACTTAAAAGAGTTTGTTTTTATATCTATGTTAGATGATAGACGATTACTCTTTGTTTATATAATCGAATTTGATCATCTTTTATTATAATTTTTTGATGTGGGATAATTTTAATTAAGTTTATTTAAGTTTAGATAATATAGTCTAATTAAGAACTTTTATTTATAGACGGATGCATGATTATTCTTATTTATAATACATAGAATTTCATCACACCATCGTAATTTTGATGCGGGTTGGTTAATACGGAGTATCCAAGAACGAAAGATTACGTAGAATTATATCACCTCATTATAATATTTCGATATGTGATAATTTTAATTTAACTTTATTTGCAGTTTTATTAATAGCTTTTTTTAAGACTAAAAGTTTTTTTTGGTATGTGATAATTTTAATTTAACTTTATTTGTAGTTTTATTAATAGCTTTTTTTTAGACTAAAAGTTTTTTTTATTGACAAGGATGAATGATTAGTCTTGTTTCTTATTATGGTCTTAAGAGTTTTTTGAAGACTCAAAAGATTTTGGTTGATATTTAAAAACAATGATTACTCTTATTTAGTAGAAATTTATAACCTCATCATTATTTTTCAATGTGGGAGAATTAATTAAGTTGGTTAATGCCTAAGGAAAAATTACAATTAGTCTTTTGTGTATAGTCTTAAGAACCTTTTTAAGACTCAAAAGATTTTTGTTTGATAAAACTTTATAATTTTTCGGATGTGGGATAGTTTTACTTAAGTTTCACCTTATTATAACTTTTCGATGTGGGATTATTTTAGTTAAGTTTGTAGTCTTATTAAGAGATTAAGACATAGATTTTTTTTTATATTTAAGAACGAATGATTAGTCGTATTTATACTATAAAGTTTCATCACCTTATGTGAGATTATTTTTATTTAACTTTGTAGTCTTATTAAGAGACTTAAATGTTTTTTTTAATGATATTTAAGAACGAATGATTTGTCTTATTTATGATATAGAATTCATCATATTATGATAACTTTTCGATGTGGGATGATTTATTTAAGTTTATAGTCTTCCATCAGCTCGTCAATTTTTTTCGATGTGAGATAATTTACTTAAGCTTATAGTTTAAGCTCTTTTTAACTCTTGATAATAATACGAAGTATAGAATTTCATCACAATTTTCAATGTGGGATGATTTTAAATTTGTAGTCTATATATTAAAAGCTTTTTTAAAATTCAAAAGTTTTTTTGTCGGTATTTAACCCATAGGGTTGTATTTAAGCATTTAAAATATTCCACTTTTAGTATAAACATATGGATTATTTTATTATATATTTTGGATGAATGATTACTCTTATTTTTATAATAATAAAAATTCACCTTATTATAATTTTTCGATGTGGGATAATTTTACTTAAATTTATTTAAGTTTAGATATAGTCTAATTAAGAACTTTTTTTTATAGACAAATGATTACACTTATTTATAATATATAGAATTCCATCAATCCATCTTCATACTTTAATTATATAGTCTTAGTCCTAAAACTTTTTTTTGTCTCAAAAAATGGTTGGTTAATATCTAAGAACGAAAGATTACGTAGAATTCTATCACCTCGTTAAGAACTTTTTTTAGGATGAATGATTAATCTTATTTATAATATAGAATTTAATCACCTCATCATAATTCGGAGAAATGACTACTTTTATTTATATAATAAAATTTCATCATCTTATTGATAATATAGAATTTCATCAACTCACTATAATTTTGTAAATATGATGATTTTAAATTTGCATTCTTATATATCAAAAGTTTTTTAGTAGATATTTAAAACCGAATGATTACTCATATTTATAATATAAAATTTCATCACCCCATCATAATTTTTCGATGTGGGATAATTTAAAAGTTTTGCTTGGTCAATATTTAAAACGAATGATTACTCTTATTTATAATATAAAATTTCATCATCTCGATGTAGGATAATTACTTAAGTTTATAGTCTTAGAAATTCTTTTTGAGATTCAAAAGACTTTTGGTAGATATCGAAGAACACATTATTACTCTTTATTTATAATATAGAATTTCATTATCATATTGTAATTTGTCGATGTGGGATAATTTTACAACTTTTATGTGTAATAAATTTATCACATAATGTGAAACAAATGATATGAAATTTATACTCTAATGAAAGCATTTTTTACAACGAATCTAATTATTTCATTTTTATAATTTATTTTACGATAATGTTTTAAAAAAATGAACTCTAAAGGTTTTTACGTCAGAATTGTAAAACATCACATTAATATAATAGATTAAATAAATATTGTAATAATCAAAAGATTCTCTAATTGATTTTTTTTTAATTTATGATACTTTCCTAATTTGAGGTTTGATGGAACGGACCAATGAGATCGCTCGAAAAAAGCCTAATATATATATATATATATTGATTACCATGTATTATTAATGTTCTTATGTTTTACGGAAACATATTAGGACTATTATTTGTCTTATAACTTGGATATAATTTAATCGTCTGACAAATAATGATTTATGATAAAGTATAATTTCATATTCCGGTTTTAGATAATGATAATATGAAATTCTTATGCTTAAATTTCACCGCAGTGAATTTACAACTTAAGTTTAATTTTGACCTACTATAGTCATAATATCGTTCACACATATAAATTATATATATATTTATCCGCAGGTAGATTATACTGTTTTGTGTAACACTTTATTTAATCTTTTAGTGACTACCCACAAGAGCACTAATAAATATGTGTTGTTTCATATTGAGGCCTTATTATTTATTTTGTCTTGTTTTAAATCACAGCTAAAGTACCTAATCATCAAGTACAATCATATGCTAACTCTGTTGTTCAGCTTAATGGAACTAACTATTCTGAATGGAAAGTGCAAGTTGAGTTCACCTTAGGATTAATGGAACTGGATACTTGTCTTCGCAAAGACAAGCCAGCTGCCTTAACTTCTGAAAGTACCGCTGCTCAAATACCTCTCCATGAAGCTTGGGAGAGATCTGACAGACTATGCATTTTATTCTTGCGTTGGACCATTGCAACCAACATTAAGACCTCCCTACCTAAGGCTGAAAGTGCAAAGAAGTACCTTGAGGATATTGAAGAACGGTTTAAGACTGTTGATAAATCTCTTGCTGGAAAATTAATGGCAGAACTTACAACCATGAAGTTCGATGGTACTCGCACTATGCATGATCATGTTGAAACACCCCACATTGATTGAAGATGTCCTATTTATGAGCTTTGCTTAAGGGGATTTGAAGTACTACTCATATCAACAAATTACACTTTCTTTTCTGGTTTGCCCATGATAAGAACTCCACAGTTAAGCGTGCTTGAGTGGAAGCAATCTTAGGATCGGTGACCTCCTGGGAAGGTTTCCAGGATGCGCTTGAGTGAGGAAAAAATGCGCTGGAAAGGACTCGTGTTGGTCTGTGAGACCAGTACAGAGCCTGGCGAGCTACCACGATTAACATTTCCGGTTCTAGGATTGGTCCGGGCTGTACAAATGGTATCAGAGCAACCCTGCAACTGTGCATTTGGCACCTAGCGGGGGTGGATTCTGGGTCAGCGGTTATGCTGCCAGGCGCAACGAGGACGTTGCGTTCTTCAAGTGGGAGTGATTGAAACACCCCACATTGATTGAAGATGTCCTATTTATGAGCTTTGCTTAAGGAGATTTGAAGTACTACTCATATCAACAAATTGCACTTTCTTTTCTGGTTTGCCCATGATAATAACTCCACAGTTAAGCGTGCTTGAGTGGGAGCAATCTTAGGATGGGTGACCTTCTGGGAAGATTTCCAGGATGCGCACGAGTGAGGAAAAAATGCGCTGGAAAGGACTCGTGTTGGTCTGTGAGACCAGTACAAAGCCTGACGAGCTACCACGATTAACATTTTCGGTCCTAGGATTGGTCCGGGCTGTTACACATGTTCCTGAAATGACCAACCTTGCGGCCAAACTAACGAGTTTAGGAATAACAATGGACGATTCTTTTCTAGTCCAATTATAACACTCAAAGAAGAGGCTAGGCTGAATCAACAAGGTATTAAAGCAGCTCATTTCATTCAAGGAGCTGGATCTAATAATGCTGGAAAAAAGCACCACAAAGGACCGAAAAGGGAATCATCCAAAACTATTGAGGCTGACCAACAACCCAATAAGAAAAGGAAAACAAACTGCAAGTTCTGTAAGAAATCTGGACATTTCCAGAAGGACTGCACTAAACGTCGAGAATGGTTCGAAAAGAAAGGTAAACCAATGGGTTTCATAAGTCATTTTGAATCAAATCTTAGTTATGTTTCCTCTAATGATTGGTGGATTGATACCGGTGCTAATGTCCTTGTTTCAAATTCCATGCAGGGATTCCTTACGACCCAAATCACAAACCCAAGCAATAACTTTCTTATTATGGGAAATAAAGTCAAAGCTCCAGTGAAAGCTATTGGAACTTTTCGTCTTATTTTAGATAGCGATTTTCAGTTAAACTTATGTCAAACTCTTTATGTACCGTCTGTTTCTCGTAATTTGATTTCCGTTAGTGAACTTGATAAAGTTGGATATTCGTTTGAATTCGGCAAAGGTAATTTCAGTTTGTTTAAGAATTTTAGTCCTATTGGTTCTGGAATTTTGATTGATGGTTTTTACAAGCTTAGTCTTAATAAACTGTTTGCTGAAAATTGCCTTGCTTTGCATGTTAATACTGAAACAAAACGACAGTCGTCTAAAAACGACTCATATTTCTTGTGGCATAAAAGGCTGGGTCATATATCCAGTGAAAGAATTAAAAGGTTAGTAAAAGATGGAATCCTTCCGACTCTAGATTTTACTGATAATAAAGCGTGTGTAGATTGTATTAAGGGTAAAACAACAAAGCACACAAAGAAAGGAGCCACAAGAAGTACACAACTTCTTGAAATTATACATACAGATATTTGTGGATCTTTTGATGTTCCATCTTTTGGCGGAGAAAAGTATTTTATCACTTTTATCGATGATTATTCACGTTATTGTTACTTGTACTTATTGCATGAAAAATCTCAGTCCATAGATGCTTTACAAGTGTTTATTACTGAAGTTGAAAGACAATTAGACAAGAAAGTGAAAATCGTAAGGTCATATAGAGGTGGTGAGTTTTATGGAAGGTATGATGAAACAGGACAACATCCTGGACATTTTGCAAAACTTCTCCAAAAGTTTGGAATTGTAGCTCAATACACAACGCCTGGTTCGCCCTGGCAGAATGGTGTAGCTGAAAGGCGTAATCGTACTTATATAGAAATGGTTAGATCAATGATGAGTTATGCAAATTTACCTATATCATTATGCATGGATGCTCTACGCACAGCTGTTTATATATTAAATCGAGTTCCCAGCAAAGCAGTTCAAAAGACTCCTTTTGAAATGTGGAAAGGCTGGAAACCCAGTTTAAAACATCTCCAAATTTGGGGATGTCCAGCTGAGGCAAGGATTTATAATCCGAATGAAAAGAAATTGGACTCAAGAACGATAAGTGGATATTTTATTGGTTATCCCGCGAAGTCCAAGGGATATAGAATTTATTGTCCTAACCATACTACGAGAATTGTTGAAACCGGTAATGCTAGATTCTACGAGAATGGCGATGTTAGTGGGAGTCATAAATTTAATGATGTGATCATAAATGAAATAAGGGCAAATATCCCTATGCCTTTTATTTCTAAAGCCAGTGAGACTACTCCCATTGTTGAACAAACTAATGAAGAGATATTGCTGGATGATCGAGAACCACGTAATGAAAACATCGTAAATGAAAATGAACAATTATCAGAAGAAGCGACATTACGAAGATCTTCTAAAGATAGAAGGCCTTCAACGCTCATTTCTAATGATGATTATTATCTTTATCAAGTAGAATCTGATCAAGGGAAAATAAAGGATCCAGTCACTTATTCACAAGCCATTAAAGATGTTAATTCTAGTAAATGGATCGATGCCATGAAAGAGGAGCTGAAATCTATGGCTGAAAATGAAGTTTGGGACGTAGTTCATTTGCCTCAAGGACACAAAACAGTCGGCTGTAAATGGGCCTTTAAGACTAAGTGCGACTCTCAAGGCAATATTGAACGACATAAAGCCAGACTTGTTGCCAAAGGTTTCACTCAGAAAGAAGGTATTGATTACACTGAGACCTTTTCTCCCGTGTCAAGGAAGGATTCTCTTAGAATTATCATGGCTCTAGTAGCTCATTATGACCTCGAGTTACATCAAATGGATGTGAAAACTGCCTTTCTTAATGGAGACTTAAAAGAAGAAGTCTACATGCGTCAACCTGAAGATTTCATTACTGAAGGTCAGGAAGACATGGTCTGCAAACTTAAGAAATCATTATATGGACTGAAATAAGCATCGAGACAATGGTACTTAAAGTTCGATGAAATCATTACTAATTTTGGTTTCAAAGAAAATATCGTTGATCCTTGCATATATCTCAAGATCAGTGGGAGTAAGTTCATATTTTTGATTCTGTATGTTGATGATATTTTATTAGCCAGCAGCGACCTTGGTTTATTACATGCAACCAAGACCTATCTCTCTAAGAACTTTGAAATGCAAGATAAGGGTGAGGCAACCTATGTCATTGGAATAGAAATATTTTGTGACAGGTCCTTAGGGATTTTGGGTCTGTCTCAGAAAGCATATATCGATAGAGTTTTAGAAAGATTTGGTATGCTGACATGTTCTTCTAGTCCTGTACCACTGCAGAAAGGAGATAAACTTGATCTCACGCAGTGTCTACAGAACGAGTTAGAACGTATTGAAATGGGTAAATATCCTTATGCATCTCTGGTTGGGAGCTTAATGTATGCTCAGGTTTGTACTCGACCTGACATTAGTAATGCAGTTGGTATGTTGGGTAGATTTCAGAGTAACCCAGGAATCGCTCATTGGAAAGCTGCAAAGAAAGTGATGAGATATATGAAGGGAACAAGGAATTTCATGCTCACATATAGAAAATCAGATCACCTGCAGGTGACTTGTTATTCTGATTCAGATTTTGGGGGATATTCTGACACAAGGCACTGTACTCTTGGATTTGTTTACCTCTTGTGCGGAGGTGCAATATCATGGAAAAGCCAGAAATCACAGTTGCTTTATACCTCAACCATGCATGGAAGCTGAATATGTGGCTTGTTACGAGGCTTCAATTCCAGGAGCATGGTTGCGTAATTTTATCTCGGAGTTTGGACTTTTGAATTTCATCTCTAAGCCAATTTCTCTTTACTGTGATAATGAAGCTGCAATCTTTTCTCCAAGCATGATAGGATATCTAAGGGAACAAAACACATACATTGACCTTAAATACCTCTCACTGAAGCAAGATGTTAGATTACAGAAATTTGTCATTACACATAAAGGAACAGATCTTATGGTTGCAGACATCTTTACAAAAGGACTGTCTCCGAAAGTTTTTCAAGGACATACCCTTCGTATGGGTCTTGAAGACAGTCATTGATTACGAGTATGTACCATATTTTATATCCATGTTCTTATGTAAGACATTTATTGAGATCTCTTAACAATTTCTACACTTGCTATATAATATTATTTATGTTTTTTCATTGTGTACACACTTATTATTGGATTAATGATAACAGATAGTCTTTTTAGACATTATGAGACCATTACGTTAAACTTCACTTATGGCCTAGCTGTTTCAATTGTTGATGTAGTGGTACATGGAAGTAAACATGTTGCAGATTGACATGTGCACGCCATGACTCTCTTTAACGATTCCATCAATCAAGGTGTTTATGAACACCGATTTAAAATATATGTTTTAGCATAGTATGCGCAACTTATATATTCTCTAACGAACATTATTGATGTTCCAATCGACCAAGTGAGAGACTGTAAGAATATTTTATGCTATAATAATATTACGGGATATATAATATATATTCCTTATTATTATGGTAATATTTCTTCCTCATAATTATGGTCTTATTGGAAATCGGGATTCTATAGAGATATGCTATCATAATAATATCGGACTAAATAAGGAGTCTTTCCATATTTACTCAACCTTGATGGAAGGTCGAGATTACGGTAATCTAAAACCCTAATAGGAAATTGGTCCTCTCTCTGCCTATATAAAGGAGTCTTCCCCATCAGAAACTCCATACGAAAATTAAGAAAAACAACACTTATTATTATAGGAAAAGAGAGAGAGAAACCGACCTATTATTATTTGAAGATTGAAGATTATTTGAAGTCGTCTTATTATTATTTGGGGTCATCTTATTATTATTTGAAGACGTCTTATAGAGATCTAATATCGTTCGTATTAGATCTCGACTTATTCCACAATGTCAGGAGGTATGTCTTAATCTTTCTTAATTAATCTTTTGTGACCTTCATGCTGTTCAAAGATTTATGGGATTTATGTCATGTTAATAATACTCTAACACATTTACTCCATAAATAATCATTTTTTAATTTGCTTTTCGAAATAAGTAGTTTTGAACCATTTGAAATATTAGGTTGTTGATGTTGGTGTAGTGGTTTAGTCATTTGTGTTATAATTAATTGGTCAGGGGTTCGATCCTTGTTAACCAATTTCACCACCTTATACTTCATGAAATGTCGGAATTTTTTTGGTGCCCCTTAGGCGAAAAATCCTAGGTCCGCCACTGGACATACACAGCGAAACGAAGATTCACAAGTCGATCTAAACCGATATATCTGTCCCGATCTACGATATGAATCGATTTAATTTTGTAAATAAATATGGGATATGCTAAATCATACTCACTTTTTTTACTAAAACATACCCACTTTTCCTAAATTACCCTCCTCATATTTTCCTTCATGAATTACCTTCACAAATCCTTTTTTTCTCCCTTTCCACAAGTCATTATTCTCAATTAATTAATCATTAATCACCCCATCAAAAAACCAACTTTTTTCTCTTAATTGATTGAAATAAGATCATGAGATCTATGGCATTGAAAGGCCATGAGATTTATGGCATTGAAGAGTGATTTTAGCAAGGTCGGCTATTGATTTCAACTTAGGGTTGAATTAGAAAAACAATTAATCAATAATATTTAGTCCGTAACATTTAATGATTATAGTAAAAGTAAAATTATTAATGAAATCAACAAACATAATTGTTTCAAATACTAATTATGTCTGTAATTCAAAAGTTATAGAAGAATCTAATTAGGGTTTAATTAGAAATTGAAAAAAACAATCAATAAGATAACATACCGTAGTTGGTGTATTAAAAAACAAAATTATTAACAAAAAAACAAAATTACTTGTTCCACTTCCGAATTATAATTCATGACCGAAAAGTTCTTGAACAATCCGGTAAGGTTTTGAGGGATGAGAAAAGATAAAATTTATTAGGTTTAACAAGAATGGAAAAGAGATAATATCTTAAGAGGAAGGGTAGGGAAGGGAAAAAAAATGAAAATTTGGTTATGAGGTAGTAAAAGTCAGGTATGATTTAGCAATTACGATAAATAAAAGTCGCGAAAAAAAATCGAAGAATACGTCCAATTGTAGCACGATCAATTGATTAACACCACTTGTGGAAGTGTAAAACCCGTTCCTCAAGGTTCGTGAAATAAGAAACCCGATATTTTAGAAAACCACTTCGTAATACTCGATTTGTAATTTGATTTTCTAGAGAGATGAAACGGAAATGAATAATGAAATGGTTTTTAAGTTTCTATAATAAGTTGTGGGTTTTAATGAGGACGATTGTGTGGATTTATGTCGAGTTTTTTAAACGGTTTTTAAAAAAAACGCTTCACTTGAGTCGAGTTTCAAAATAAAATACTAAACACGTTTTTTAAAATATGAAGCCAAAAAAACGACGTAATAAGTGTCAATTAAAACACGATTTCAAAAAAAAGTTGATTTGGTGGAGTCGGTTTCAAAATTAGAAATTGTAAATATTACCAACTTCGTGGATCGAAAATATTGTAGACATCCGCATTTTGCCTGTTAGTGTCTATAGCAGTTTGCGACAAATATCCGATGATGATCGGACGTAAACGTGCTTTGACGCGCTCGGATATGAGCTCAAAATCAGTAGTATTTGACTTGGGTTTTTTACGGAGTATAAATCTCACAAAACCAACCTCAAATTCAAGCCCAATGGGTCGTTACCAATAAAATAAGACTAATTTGGGTCAAAATCAACACCGAAAATAAAACCGTCTTTTGGCGACCGGGTCAAAACCCGGTCAAAGGCGAACCCGACACAAAAATATCAGCTGCGTCGCTTCTAGAAGAGAATCCAACCTCTTCAATTAGAGATAAAACTTTATCCCTAAACCGGGGTATTTTTCTTGTAAATACCCCATCCCTTCAACAATTTTTACACACAACTTTTAACCTTACAACTTTTTCACCCATCACAACTTACAACTTCTTCCTACCTTCAATCATATTCAACCCTATACCGAGATCAAAACTCGTAAAAAGACCGAGAGCAAAATTCATCAAATCTCCTCTCTAATCATACACACCATAACTCTCCTATTTATCTCTATTTATCTCAACGCTCCCGTGCCTAAGCCACTCTTAGACGGGCCATTCCGAGTCAAAGCATGTAGGTTGAAGGTCTTCTCCCTTTTTTTCTCTCTCTTCTCTTCGTTTTTTTCGTCTTTTTTTTTTCTTTCGTTTTTAGTATAGTTAGTATTATTATTATTTATTAACATTAAAACATCGCGCATACATAAAATTATAAAACGATATCGAGTCGAATACGTTTAAGGATGAATCTCGTATAAGACCCTTCTAATCCCTTTACGAGTTGTAACAGTAGTGGAGCCCTCTCGAGGAGCCCCGCCCTAAACACTCAAGGGTATGATGGGATCGCGAATATTCCTCCTTAAACATGTTCGATTCCCCTTTTTTTTAAGGCTAGAACGAAACCTGTTGATGCAAATCGAAAATCACATCATCCGCAAGGATTATTAACGATGTCGTGACGCGGAGGGAATCGACTTTCGCTCTAATCAAACAAATAAAAACGTTATTCTAAAGATGCGATACCGACTCCGTAGTCGAATATCATGTCTAAAAGAATTAATCAATAAACCGTATTAGCACGAACCCGTTGACGCTAAATTAATTGTCACACGGTCCGAAAGGATTAATTACGATATTATGACGCGGAGGGAATCAATTTCGTCCTAATTCCATTCAAAACAATTTTGCAACGTCTTTTTCTAAATTTCCGATAATCGATCTCGTAATAATAACATACATATTGCGAGTATCGAAAATTAAGTCAAGTATAAATTAAACTATATTTTTACACGGCTTAATAAATTATCGATTTAAAATTAAAGCAAATTCGAGATCAACGCTTTTCAAAACGGACAGCAGTCCGTACAGGAGGCACTCGATCGAGTGCCATAGCCCACTCGATTGAGTGGTACTCCAAAAAACCGGCAGAAGGTCCGTAGCAGGACCACTCGATCGAGTCTAGTCTGAGACTCGATCGAGTGGCCCATTTACGCAGAGTACACGAGTTCCATACATCGTGTAGGCATCATCAAATATTTTTACGACTTCGGTCATCACGTGTAAAGGCAATTGATAAGCTAGTCGTATACCTATCAAAGATAACCAACTTAGGTCTAACTAAAAATATAGCTAGGGAAGTCAGGTCGAATCCACAGGGAGACAAATAAATTCTACTTGCAATTAAAGTCTATCTAAGTAACTAAATTGGGGGTTTTGTTTGTTTGTTTTAACTAATCTAAAAGTAGTGAAGGAAAGAGAATTAAAGGAGAAGAATAACTAAACTAAATAGAATGAATTAGGACGAATTAATATATGGAGAGAAAACTAGCATTGTCGGTTCACTACGAATCTCATATGATCACGGTCTAAATCACAGGTCTGTCGCAGATATTGGTCTAAGGGGTATTGAAAAGGTCCTTCCGGTCCGCTATTCACCCTAGCATGCGTCTAAAGGCTTCCGATCTTATTAGGGCAAACTAATGTGTTGTAGCAGGTATAACTTTTACCAGGCTTCCGATCTTAGGTTCAAGTTTACCGAATTCAATTAATCAATTACGTCGACTTAATCAATTAATCTCAATTAAATGCTACAATTGACAACTCAGACACAAAATCATTGACAGATCTATAAATTATTTAGCGACCACATTCAATTCGCAGATCCCCTAAATCCTAGCGAGGGAAATTAGCTACTCATAATTAATTCAAGAACAACAAGATTAATAAAAGAATTTACTAGATTAAACATCACAAATAATAATAAATTTACGACAAGTATAAAACAATAATTAGGAATAATTAAATATGAAGAAGAAAACAATCAAGAACAAAGAAGAAGGAAGGAAGATTAATAAAATTACCGAAGGAATGAAGGCGATTCGAATCCAAAAGTTCTTACAACAACCGAGTTTTGAGAAGAAATTAAACTAGAGAGAATAAAAGTAGAGAAGAAGTCTAAAAGAAATCTAAAGAGAAGTAAAAGAGAATAAGGGAGAAATTGAGAGAATTCTAGTCTAATAGTTTCTTAAATACTAAGTTAAAACAAAAGCCTAAAAATCAAATTAGGAAAGTCTCGATCTTCGTCCAGTCTCGAGAATAGTCGGTCGAGGATTTTGAATAGTCGGTCGACTATTTGGATAGTCGGTCGACTATTAGGATAGTCGGTCGACTATCTGTGCCCTGTTTCCGTTCTCAGCACTGCGCGATCAACTTCAAACGCTTGCCATTTCTTCGTTACTTCTTCAAATCGGGCGTATAATATACCGTTGGAAAGCTAAGAGAAAGAGCTTTCCAATGCAACTGGAACCATCTCAATTGGAGTTGTAGAACTCAAGATATTCACGTTTTAAGTAGACCCGTTTGGAAACGATCATTCTCTTTTCTTATTTTGCATAATATTTCATCTTTAAGAACGATTTTTGCCTTGTTTATCCGTCCACGGGTTCAAACCTGCATAAGATGCAACATGACCACAAAGTATCAAATTCGGGGGAAAATAGTAGATAATGCTACTCGATATGCATGGAAATGCGTGCGTAAAAGACGTAATAATCATATATAAATAGCACGCATCAAACCTCCCCAAACCGAACCCTTGCTTGTCCTCAAGCAAGCACAAAACTATAACCCAATCCTAATAGAATGTATATAACTCATAGCGGAACATGCTTCAAAGTTACCCAAACCAATGCGCAACGATTAAAGTCAATGTAAACAACCACATACAACAAGCTTAACCAATGACAACAATACTGAACCTTCAACCTTGCAAGACTCGTCTATGTCGGACTCTCACGGATCGCTCATCACACAAAACGGGTGATATTGTGAGTTTGTGTAAAAATGGAAAGACAAAGCACTCACCTAAACTGCGACCTACAAGAACATGCATGCAATCTAACATGAAATCAATCTCTATCAACCGTACATACGCATTCTATCGGGTAAAGACACGTGCCAAGGACTTACATATAGTATAAAGTGAGGCTAATCGGGTAAGAAGGGGCAAAACGATATGGATATGTGGAGTTAAAAGCCAAGCTAGTATTTCTTACACCCATCAATAATAAACATCCCGTTCTCACCAAACTCCAGTCGAAGAAATCGGTCATAGCAAAAAAAACGCCTTATCAAAACCGCTTTCCACTAATAACTATGAAATTAGAGAGATCAATTCTTTTCTCATAGCAAAAACACATTCTTCTTCTAGTTTCACTTCATTTTTTTTTCTTTTCTTTCTTCTTTCCTTTCTTTTCTTTTTTTCATTCAATTTTTTCCATTCGTTGATTTTTTTTCTTTTCATTTTTTTTCTTAATTCCCTTTTTTTTCTTTTCCAATCATCATAGTACCAAAGTTAACCCGAAAAAAACAATTCCGTTCAACTAATTACTAGCTTGACTAGGGTAGGCAAATTATGGCATGTAGTTAATAAACGGGTCAAACAAGTCAATTTGGCTATGTGAGGCTTATGGGAATTAATCAAAAGAAAGGATTTGCCTTTTTCGCACATGTCAAAACCACGAGTCAAAAACGTACAGGTATCAAGAGACGAATGTCATGCTTATGCAATTTGATGTTACATGTCTTATAAGGAGTACTACTCTCAATCCTAAAAGAAACTGATCATGAATGTCATCAGTTAAAGGCTCTAATTCCTTACAAATCTGAGTAGTTTGCCAACAATGAGTCAAGTTTATTCGTTCAGTACCGTTAACCAAAGATGCAAGAATACCGCATGTGATTATATACAAAAATTCTAACGGCGCACTAGGATAAGCAACTAATGAAGACATAAAAGCAATATCATCATCGATACATAACATTCCGACTCGACTATATGCAAAAACATATTTTTGGGTTTTTTTGATTTTTTATGCATGCGGAAATGCAAGAAATATGCAAATGGATGAAAACAGACAGAAGCATACCCTCCCCAAACCAAATCACACAATGCCCTCATTGTGTACAACAAACAATAAGAGGCAACAAAAATACGGGGAAGAAATGCAAGACAATGGAAGTGCAAAAAGAAAATAAAGAAAATAAAAGAACTACTTACAAGATATATATATGAGCGGAGACCTTCCCCAAACCGCTCCTAAGCATCAAAATATACCAACTTTGTCATTTTACTTAAAAAACACATCAACGCCCTAAGTAGCATGTCATATTCCTGCGCATGTGAGATATGAAAGCAAATATAAGCACATGATAAGATATAAGTATCAAATGTCAAAAGTATGGAATGAAACATCTTATCACGGAGTGGAGGACCAATTTCCACATTAAGTACCGCACTAATCTCCTCGTCCGCAAGACATGGAGCATCAAAATTAAAATCAAAAAATAAAGTGTTAGTGGTCGTAGGAAAATGATCAAAAATTGGCAACAGTGGGACCGATAAGCATAAAGGTGGAAAAAGGAGTGGAATAGGGGGAACTAAGCCCAAAACCTTAGAAGAAGAAAGGATAACGGGCAAAGTAACCAATAATGGTTCATCTACAACGTCGTGCTCATACTCGTCCCATCCAACCTCGATTTTCGAATCAAAAACTTCTTTATGAACCTCATTACGCGGATTCTCACAAAATGGAACCAAGGCACTCGTGTCATAACTTTCGTCACAACCTATCTCATTGTCAAAACAAGGTCCTTTAAAAATAACCGCATTATTAGTCTCACCAACGGGTTCATCATTAGTCAAATAAAGTGAAAAATCGGGCTTCACACTTTCTTCAGCTAACCAGTCAAAGTACTCTATCACCTCTTCATAGGACTTGCTTTCAAAATCCTTACAAGTAGAAAATATATAGGCTTTTGTAGAGTCTGTCATACCTTTAATGACTGTAAGAACAAGTGTTTCATTAGTGAAACGAGCGGATTTGAGAGAGCTAAGCCAATCGCAAAACCTCTCCATATAAGCTCCAAAAGTCTCATCGGGTTCCTGTGGAAAATCTATAATAATCCTCATGGAAACGGTGAGAACGGTCTCAAGGAACTGAAGTTCCCTAAGACAAAAGATAAACTAAAACAACAAGTAAAATTAACCGTCTCCCCGGCAACGGCGCCAAAATTTGATAAGCTAGTCGTATACCTATCAAAGATAACCAACTTAGGTCTAACTAAAAATATAGCTAGGGAAGTCAGGTCGAATCCACAGGGAGACAAATAAATTCTACTTGCAATTAAAGTCTATCTAAGTAACTAAATTGGGGGTTTTGTTTGTTTGTTTTAACTAATCTAAAAGTAGTGAAGGAAAGAGAATTAAAGGAGAAGAATAACTAAACTAAATAGAATGAATTAGGACGAATTAATATATGGAGAGAAAACTAGCATTGTCGGTTCACTACGAATCTCATATGGTCACGGTCTAAATCACAGGTCTGTCGCAGATATTGGTCTAAGGGGTATTGAAAAGGTCCTTCCGGTCCGCTATTCACCCTAGCATGCGTCTAAAGGCTTCCGATCTTATTAGGGCAAACTAATGTGTTGTAGCAGGTCTAACTTTTACCAGGCTTCCGATCTTAGGTTCAAGTTTACCGAATTCAATTAATCAATTACGTCGACTTAATCAATTAATCTCAATTAAATGCTACAATTGACAACTCAGACACAAAATCATTGACAGATCTATAAATTATTTAGCGACCACATTCAATTCGCAGATCCCCTAAATCCTAGCGAGGGAAATTAGCTACTCATAATTAATTCAAGAACAACAAGATTAATAAAAGAATTTACTAGATTAAACATCACAAATAATAATAAATTTACGACAAGTATAAAACAATAATTAGGAATAATTAAATATGAAGAAGAAAACAATCAAGAACAAAGAAGAAGGAAGGAAGATTAATAAAATTACCGAAGGAATGAAGGCGATTCGAATCCAAAAGTTCTTACAACAACCGAGTTTTGAGAAGAAATTAAACTAGAGAGAATAAAAGTAGAGAAGAAGTCTAAAAGAAATCTAAAGAGAAGTAAAAGAGAATAAGGGAGAAATTGAGAGAATTCTAGTCTAATAGTTTCTTAAATACTAAGTTAAAACAAAAGCCTAAAAATCAAATTAGGAAAGTCTCGATCTTCGTCCAGTCTCGAGAATAGTCGGTCGAGGATTTTGAATAGTCGGTCGACTATTTGGATAGTCGGTCGACTATCTGTGTCCTGTTTCCGTTCTCAGCACTGCGCGATCAACTTCAAACGCTTGCCATTTCTTCGTTACTTCTTCAAATCGGGCGTATAATATACCGTTGGAAAGCTAAGAGAAAGAGCTTTCCAATGCAACTGGAACCATCTCAATTGGAGTTGTAGAACTCAAGATATTCACGTTTTAAGTAGACCCGTTTGGAAACGATCATTCTCTTTTCTTATTTTGCATAATATTTCATCTTTAAGAACGATTTTTGCCTTGTTTATCCGTCCACGGGTTCAAACCTGCATAAGATGCAACATGACCACAAAGTATCAAATTCGGGGGAAAATAGTAGATAATGCTACTCGATATGCATGGAAATGCGTGCGTAAAAGACGTAATAATCATATATAAATAGCACGCATCAGCAATCACGTGTCTTTTCCTTTCAAAAATCATGCATTGCATCGCTATATCGCTACTTATTTCAATTATTTCAATTTTTGCGATCGTCGTATTGTAATTCCGGGTTGTATTCCGCCCGTGTATTTGTAATCTACGTTCGCGCCTTTATTTTCGTTGTTTGTTTTATTGTACTAAAACGAACCTTGCATGCTAAACCACTTTGACGTGAATTAAATGCATTAAATCGACATAGCAACTTATTTAATTTTTTGCATCTCGTAAAACGCTGTTTGCATAACATTCCACCGAATTACTAGCACGCGTATTAAAAAGTCGAACGATATCTTAGTAGAGGCCGCTAAGTGCGGGCGAGGTTGGGTGTCCTTTGTGGGCTTCCCGACACGTACCCTCACCCCTTACTCAGAACCTCGGTTTCTGGATGCCCGAAACCATTGGCGCACGAGATTCATTTGATATACGGTACCCGAAAACTCGGCATCGGTATCGTAATGCAAAGGGACGAACCCAACAAAACTCTAGTTCGAAGTTGGTCGTACTTTGTGCACGGTCCACCAAATATAGAGTGAGTTCGAATGGGCCTGAACTCCCACAAAGTTCGGTGGCGACTCCAACTTCGATTTAAATTTCAATCCGAGAACCATCTCACACGAGATTCATTCGCCTCCTCAAACCCGCGCGTGGCCGCGTCGGGGTGGACCTATGTAATGTCCACAATTTGGCGACTCCGCTGGAGAAGACTGATGTGTAACATACCATCGGGATCCTCAGGGTGAGCTCGAGGAGAAATCGTTCTATTAGTACAATACGCGCTTTAGTTTTACGGTTCATGCATAACACCATTTTTACCCGGGCCGGTACTGGTGACCGACGTCCCACTATACCGTGATATATTCCAAATTGTATATGTCAAGGTGTCCATGGCTAATTCGTATGGGTTTCGCGACATGTTCTAAGATCAACTCGACTTAGGAAGTCCGTCCCGATTATCGAAAAAGCCATGCGCACTGGTATAGACCCTTTTTTAGACCGACCGAGACTTAGTGTAAAGCAAACATGCTGCCGTCATAATGCTTGCGTGACTATGTGCTACTTGGTTCCCGTGTCGTTTTCAAAAACCGTCATTTCAAAAATGCATCTTTTCAAAAATATTCAATTTTCAAAAATCGAAATGCTGCCGAAATTTAGACTTACGATTTGACTCAAAACAAGCCTATTTTCTAGCCAGCATGCTGTCCATTTCAATATTTGAATTTTCAATCCCCATTCAATTTTCGAATTTTCAAAATTCCATTTCGATTTTCAAATCTTCAAAATTCCATTCTGTTTTTCAAATCTTCGAGATCCCATTTCAATTTTCAAATCTTCGAGATTCCGTTTTGATTTTCAAATCTTCAAAATTCTATTTCGATTTTCAAATCTTCGAGATGTCGTTTTCTATTTTCAAATCTTCGATATCCTGTTTTCAAATTTTCAAATTTTCGGAAATTTATTTTTGATATTCAAATTTTCAAAATTCCAAATATTCAACTTTTCGAAAAGCTCGATCCTGTCGGCATGCTGCCAATTTCAAAAGACGGGATCGCCTTCTAAATTTTCAAACGCGAAATTACTCGCAACCATTCTAACATTTCAAAATGCCCGATCCTATTGACCCACTACCAATTTCAGGACCATCCTCTCAATTTTCAAAAATCCAAATTCTTTTAAAAAAAAACCTTCCTTATTATAGGACCTACCGTTATCCGTGTGTCGGGTCTTTTCATAATACGTCGAAGGTCTTTAGCGTCGAAACTCCATCGTTCCTACATCACGGGTTTCTTTCCCATCCTAGTCCGCCTTTTTCTAAAGGCATAACCGACCAACATGAGTTATACACTCGTAAATGGAAGGTTCGTCTATACACTCGAGTCCTAACTAGAAAGTTCCACGCGATCTTTCCCTTTAGCAGGACGGTCCCCACGACTTTTCCTAAGGGAATTTTGCCCATCTTTCAATCCGTTAGTCGAGTCATCTCAATTCAAGAGTCCTTTAACTTAAGGGTCCACCCTAATCACAAGGCCACCCTTATCCAAGTCGAGTCGAGGGTCTCTAGCGTCGAAACTCTGTCGATCTTACATCGCAAGTTTCTTCCCTTACCCCGTCTGCCTTTCCTCGAGGTCGAGTCAACCTTTTGCAAGGCATAGCCCTATAACAAAAGGTTCGTGATCCTTACATCAAAGGGTCACTCGTCCGACACGAGTCTTAACAAAGTCTTCAATCCCACTCGGGGGTTACCCTTCAGTAGAGCGATCAATCACGGTTGCTCTAAGGGTCATGCCGTACACGTGTTGTCTCACGTACCCCACTTTTGAGTCACTCAGATACCACACCATCTGAGTCCAATCAGAGTCTTTAGTCTCACTTGAGGGCTATCTTCCACCCGAGCATTCGACCACAGTCACCTTAAGGGGTACCTTACGTTCATCATACACCGGCGTCCTTATGATGCCTTCTTTGAGTCGTACCTATGCTAGGAACACTCGAGTCACCTAGGGTTAGGTCACCACGGTTGGTCCGAGCACGTGGCGCGGTCAAACACGGTCGCCCCATTTGCGGACTCATCTTCTGCAGCTCGAGTCTAATTCGCGGTCGTTACTTTGTCTAGGTCAACGTCCGGGTATCCCGATCCAAGAATTTTAGTCATTCCCGTCACCCCCGGGCCGTATCTAGTTCGACTCTCTCTCTTGCACTTGCGCAAAACCGAGCTTAGGCGAGTTCTAACACCTATCATTGCTTCCTATCCGGGACCCAATGAACGAGACACTACCAAACCACAACAAATCCTGCGCCATCGAGAAAGGGGATATCCAGGGAAGTATGCTTATGCTATCTTGCTCCATTAACAATATCTTCTCGAAAATCAATACCGCCCTAGATAACCTAAGTTCCAGGGTAGCCATCATCGAAGAAGATCTTGTAAGAACCCGATCCCGTCTAACACAACTAGAGCGGGTACGACAGCCAATCACCCAACCGAGCCATTTAAAGGGTGAGGACTCTTATGAAACTGTCCGATACCCCCAAGATGGCAAGACCGATAGAGGTAGCCCTCAAGTCACCTCTCCGAAGATCAACCAGTCAAGAGAAAGGACATTTACCCACTTGGATATGTCCTACACCGTCGCTTTCCAAAGGTTGGTTTCAAAGGGCCTAATACTACCCATAGGCCCAACAGCCGACCCACCTTCAGAAAGACGTTCCAAGACATGGAACGCTGAATATTACCGCCAGTTCCACATGGGGAGGGGGCACGATACAGAAAAGTGCTGGAAACTGAAACACCTCATCCAAGCTTTCCTCGATGCCGGGAGGACACCCGTCATGGAAACATTGTCACTTGCAAAGCCCCTCATGGACTATACAGGGCCCGACGACCAAAGCATCCAATCTACCTCCCATGCATCCAAGAGTCCGGATTTGATTTAAGTCCGAGTTTGAGTCCGAGTCTAGGATGTACTATTTCTTTCAATTTCAAAGTCAGAGTCAGAGTCAACTGTATTCTGTCCTCCTTTCAAAATTCAATAAAATCAGCTTTTCTATTTCTCATATATGTTTTTCTTATGTGTTTCCGAGAACATGATGAACACCATCATACACTGTGAGCACATGCACGTGACTATTATAGGCACATCTATAATGACTGCAGGAAATTGAGACCCGTGTTTTCCTTTACCTGTTCCATGTCTGACATAGAAAGCCACATAACTACCCTTAGCAGGAGCGGTATCGAATCCTATGACAAATCTAGGTAGTCTCCTAGTTTAGGTTCAAGATGGGAGGCAAGCCCATTTCCCACAATAAACACCCCTCCAATAATATCGACCAATCCCTATCTTAGGTGTTAGTCTGACCAACAAAAAAAAGAGCTGGACAAAAAATCAAAAGTCCAAGGAAAAAGCAAAAGGCCAAAACAAAAGAGCTAGTCATGATCAAAAAAGAACTCTCAACATCCCTCGACCAGATACGGTCAATCCTTGACCGGGGCACGGTCAACTCAAATGAAGAATCCCATGACCAGGGGCTAAGAGGTCAACCAAAAAAAATAATTCAAGAAAAATCCATGACCGTGGTCAACGGTCAACCCAAGTGAAAGTCCCTTGACCGGGGTACGGTCAATTCAAAAATATCGATGTCATACCATTTAATAGGGGAGGGACAATCAGGCTGGTCAGCTAACACCACATCTAGTCTTCCCACATTACAACCCTTAAGACCTTCTCGAGACCTAGGCTAAGAGAAAGCCCAGAATTCTGAGGATTCAAGCTCCATAGGATACACCCTAACCATTAGGGCCAGACATGGAAATCAGATCCCGCATTATATATCAAACCTACCTCGATCGAAGTTTGAGTCATTATTACTCAATTTCCCCTTTTCCTACCACATTACAATACCTTACCCTCGAAGCCTTAGCTCCCCAAAATCGAGCTCCAGATTTCGAATCATCAAAGCCACTTACGACCTAGCACCACATTTCCAGAAACATCTAAACCAGTTACCAGCCTCAAACACGGGAACTCAACTTGCGGCCAACATAGAACATGCTCAAATAGTTCACACCACCTCTGGGGGTTACCCCGTAGAACGCTCACAGTCACAGGATCAACATCCTAACTATTCTAGCCCTTTGATCAAGACATCATTGGGAATGCACCTGGCCTACACCATCGCTATGGCTAGTTACACACCAAGACCTAACAAACTAGGCACCGTAACATGTCTTCCAATCCACTGAACTACGACTTGGTTTGATTTCACTACACGTGAATACGTAGGCAGCCTTTCAACAAGAGCACAACCACCTACACTGACACAAATTCAAAAAGCACCATCATTCCGGTCACGACACTGTCATGTTCTCAACAGCTAGCTTTGTCGTCCTGGGGGCTTTTATTAGATAGAAGTTCTCCATCCACTCATAAAATCCAAAGACTTTCAAAAACTAGCCTCCTTTCTATAGAGTGTCCTAGTACTCGGCTTAGTCGAAGACAAGAATATGTCAGGGACTCGAAGTGACACCCACTTTGGGAATGTACCCCAATACCAAAAATTCAAAAGGGCGCTAGACTACAACATTGCTACTGCTAAGTCCTGCAGAAAACAGTCTCGTTACAGACTACTGCAATTCCCTATAACGTATCTATCCCATTTCAATGTTCGACCGTGTCGTCACTCGCCTAGGCTACGGAATACGCAACTTAAGAGTCTTGTCATCTTAGGTGGCCCACCCCCTACCGAGTCACGGTCCAACCCCTTGAGAGTCCAAGTCATGTCTGTCAACTCGTTCGGTCACGTCCAGAGTCGAGTCTGTCAGTATGCCTCGCTTTTCAAATTCTTTCTTTGAAATTTGCAAAACTTAGCCATTTGAGAAAATTCTTTTCGACAAGGTCAAAATTTTGGTCTATTCAAATGCAAATTTCTTTTCTACCCCTTTCAATTTTGAAAGCCTATCTCCTAGCACGTGAGTTGCTTTCAGGACTTTGATTTCAAAATAAAGCAAAAAAATCATTTTCCCCAGCGCAAGTCAGTCTATAGGTGCTAACTGCATTTCTTATGTGCTCTCTTGCCATCTGCTATATTTGCTATTTCTGCCTATGTATCTAACATTTCAGGTACCAGCTTGTGCTTCCCAACGGAACATCAAGTTTTTATCTCCCCAGCATGAGTCGGTGTTTCACCAAAGTGGCGCATGCAAATTGGGATGTATTTGAAACCAGATACACCTAGGGCTTCAGAAGCAAGCTCCCGCGTAATTCCAAATTGGGATGTATTTGCAACCAGATACACCTAGGGCTTTAGAAGCAAGCCCTCGCGTAGTTCCGAGATAGGATGTGTCTACAAACAGATACACCTAGGGCTTCAAAAACAAGCTCCCGCGTAGTTCCGAGATGAGATGTGTCTGCAAACAGATACACCCAGGGCTTCAGAAGCAAGCTCCCGCGTAGTTCCGAGGTGGGCTGTATTTGCAACCAGATACACCCAGGGCTTCAGAGGTGAGTCCCCGCGCATCTCCAAGATGGGATGTATCTGCAACCAGATACACCCAGGACTTCAAAAACAAGACCCCACGGAGCTATCCCAGATAACAGAACTCAAGTATGATTTCTATCTTATGGCTGGCGAGCCCTTTCACGCAAGTCTAATGGACTATAAACGACCCGACCGGAAGTTTGCCAGGTCTTAATCCTCGATTGGCCTGGTAGCTAATTTGACCTTCGCCTTGTTCAAGCCTCAGTCAGAGTGGGGGCTCTGTAAAGACTCACATTTTGCCTGCTAGTGTCTATAGCAGTTTCCGACAAACACCCGATGATGATCGGACGTAAACGTGCTTTGACACGCTCGGATATGGGCTCAAAATCAGTAGTATTTGGCTTGGGCTTTTTACGGAATACAAATCTCACAAAACCAACCTCAAATTCAGGCCCAGTGGGTCGTTTCCAATAAAATAAGACTAATTTGGGTCAAAACCGACACTGGAAATAAAACCATCTTTTGGCGACCGGATTAAAACCCGGTCAAAGGCAAACCCGACACAGAAATATTAGCTGCGTCGCTTCTAGAAGAGAACCCAAGCTACTAAACCTCTTCAATTAGAGATAAAACTTTATCACTAAACTGGGGTATTTTTCTTATATATACCCCATCCCTTCAACAATTTTTACACACAACTTTTTAACCTTACAACTTTTTCACCCATCACAACTTACAACTTCTTCCTACCTTCAATCATATTCAACCCTGTACCGAGATCAAAACTCGAAAAAAGACCGAGAGCAAAACTCATCAAATCTCCTCCCTAATCATACACACCATAACACTCCTATTTATCTCGACGCTCCCGTACCTAAGCCACTATTAGACGAGCCATGTTCCGAGTCAAAGCATGTAGGTTGAGGGTGTAAAACTCAATCCCTACTTCTCCCTTTTTTTCCCTCTCTTCTCTTCGTTTTTTTTTCGTCTTTTCTTCTTTTTTATTTTGTTTCTTTTTCTTTCGTTTTAGTATTGTTAGTATTATTATTTATTAACATTAAAACATCGCGCATAGATAAAATTATAAAACGATCTCGAGTCGAATACGTTTAAGGACGAATCTTGCATAAGACCCTTCTAATCCCTTTACGAGTTGTAACAGTGGTGGAGCCCTCTTGAGGAGCCCCGCCCTCAACACTCAAGGGCATGATGGGATCGCGAGTATTCCTCCTTAAACATGTTCGATTCCCCTTTTTTTAAGGTTAGAATGAAACCTGTTGATGCAAATCGAACATCACATAATCCGAAAGGATTATTAACGATGTCGTGACGTGGAGGGAATCGACTTTCGCTCTAATCAAACAAATAAAAACGTTATTCTAAAGATGCGATACCGACTCCGTAGTCGAATATCATGTCTAAAAGATATAATCAATAAACCGTATTAGCACGAACCCGTTGACGCTAAATTAATTGTCACACGGCCCGAAAGGATTAATTACGACATTATGACGCGGAGGGAATCAATTTCGTCCTAATTCCGTTCAAAACAATTTCGCAACATCTTTTTCTAAATTTCCGATAATCGATCTCGTAATAATAGCATACATATTGCGAGTATCGAAAATTAAGTCGAGTATAAATTAAACTATATTTTTACACGGCTTAATAAATTATCGATTTAAAATTAAAGCAAATTTCAGATCGACGCTTTTCAAAACGGACAACAGTCCGTACAGAAGGCACTCGATCGAGGGCCATAGCCCACTCGATTGAGTGGTACTCCAAAAAACCGGCAGAAGGTCCATAGCAGGACCACAGGATCGAGTCTAGTCTGAGACTCGATCGAGTGGCCCCTTTACGCAGAGTACACGAGTTCCATACATCGTGTAGGCATCATCAAATATTTTTACGACTTCGGTCGTCACGTGTAAAGGCAATCACGTGTCTTTTCCTTTCAAAAATCATGCATTGCATCGCTATATCGCTACTTATTTCAATTATTTCAATTTTCGCGGTCATTGTATTGTAATTCGGGGTTGTATTCCGCCCATGTATTTGTAATCTACGTTCGCGCCTTTATTTTCGTTGTTTGTCATATTGTTCTAAAACGAACTTCGCATGCTAAACCACTTTGACGTGAATTAAATGTATTAAATCGACATAGTAACTTATTCAATTTTTCGCATCTCGTAAAACGGTGTTTGCATAACATTCCACCGAATTACTAGCACGCGTATTAAAAAGTCGAACAATATCTTAGTAGAGGCCGCTAAGTGCGGGCGGGGTTGGGTGCCCTTTGTGAGGTTCCCAACACGTACCCTCACCCCTTACTCAGAACCTCGGTTTCCGGATGCCCGAAACCGTTGGTGCACAAGAGTCATTCGATATACGGTACCCGAAAACTCGGCATCGGTATCGTAATGCAAAGGAACGAACCCCACAAAGCTCTAGTATCGAAGTGGGCCGTACTTTGTGCACTGTCCACCAAATATAGAGTGAGTTCGAATGGGCCCGAACTCCCACAAAGTTTGGTGGCGACTCCAACTAAGATTTAAATTTCAACCAGAGAACCATCTCACACGAGATTCATTCGCCTCCCTAAACCCGCGCGTGGCCGCGTCGGGGTGGACCTATGTAATGTCCACAAATATTAGAAACAAAAAATAAAAAATAAAATCTAATAAAGAGCAAAGTCGTCATTTTACGTAATTAATGCCGATAGTAAGAATTAAAGTTCCAACGGTAAAGAGTAGTCCCCTTTAGATGGGTGATATGATCGAATAAACAGGGACTTGGAAATTGCAGTAGATTATTATTATTATTATTTTAAAATTCCATCAGCACTTACTGACTTGGGCCCAAATTTTGGAGGCCCAGTTCTAATGCTCCGCCTGAACTGGGCCTTAGCCGCGCCTGAGCAATATAGTACTCCCTTCTTTTTGAATAAGCCTCATATGGGTTTGACACAAAGTTGAAGAAAAGGCGAAAAAGTAGGAGGATACTGTTGATATGGTGCATGTGAAAGAGAAAAATAAAGATGAAAAATTTAAAATATTCCCTTAATCGGAAATGGGGCTGATTAAAAAAAAATCATAAAAGAAATATGATACTTATTCAAGAAGGAGGAGGATTATAACTTATGTATTTATACTAAATATATTTTATTTGACATAAATGACACTTTGTTATAATATGGATGTCATTATCACCAAAGGATGCATCCGTTCACAAAGCAACACATCTCTTTGTATAAGTCACTATATATATAGATGACAAAGTCGATGTAATGGTTACGATCTAATATCAATATAATCTCTCAGTTCGCTCTACTTTATTGTTCATACTAATACATTTATAACACGTTATCAGCACGATCGTCTTTCAAGATTGACAATTTGCTAACGGAAATATCTTCAATCATTTTCTCGTTTGATCGCAAAGAATAGTTGGGCCGTATTCGATCTTATTTTCTCTTATTATTTGATTCTTATCTTACGAAGTCCAATTGTAAGTTTTTCTGAAAACTTTTCCTATCATTCTAAATTTATGACTATGATTACATATAACATGTCATATGAAAATGATTCTGTTTATGAACCTATGGAAATATGTACGGAGTATTATCTAAATTTATGACCATGATATGATTATGTTGTAAGAATATTTTATGATATAATAATATTACGGGATATGCAATATATCTTTCCTATTATTATGCTAATATTTCTTCCTTATAATTATGGTCTTATTGGAAATCGAGTCTTTAAGAGATATGCTATCACAATAATATCGGACAAAATAAGGAGTTTGTCCATATTTACTCAACCTTGATGGAAGGTCGGGATTACCGTAATCTAAAACCCTAATAGGAAACCGGTCCTCTCTCTGCCTATATAATGGAGTCTTCCCCATCAGAAACTCTATGCGTATTATTAAGGTCAAACAACACTTATTACGTCATGGGACAAGGGAGAGAAACCAAACCTATTAATTATGAAACCGACCTGTTATTATTATTATTTGAAGATCATATGAAGACGTATTATTATTATTTCAAGTCGTCTTATTATCGTCTTATTATTTATGAAGTCGTCTTATAGAGATCTAATATCGTTCGTATTAGATTTCGACTTATTCCGTAATGAGGTATGTCTTAATCTCGTCTTAATTAATCTTTTGTGACCTTCATGTTGTTCAAAGATTTATGAGAATTATGATTTATTTATGTCATGTTAATAATATGCTAACATGTGGTATCAGAGCTTAGGTTATTGAACTCATGATTGTCCATTAATTAAGATTGTTATTACAGAATAATGACGTATTATACATTATAGTATAATAATAAGTGAAATTACTTGTGTTCCGTTTTGCGACTGATTTTATGTAATCACCTTTTGTTACTACTCCATAATAATCTACACAAATAATCTCCTTCATGTGTGTACATGTATACTATGCAAAGCAATTGTAGATTACAAAATCACACAACTATGATGCTAAGTAATTGTTTGTAGTATGCATGTCAAATTGGTTTATGCTTTTCCTAGTCCCATTATGTTATTCATGCAATTTGTTTAACTACCTCATCCATTTGATTTTTATCTAGAGATTTATTAATTTTGAATTCAATTGAGTTATGTAAACCAGAAGTTTACCCATACGGTCATACTTATATTGTTAAACACGTTTAGTTAGATCGTTCTTCGGAATTGTAATAAGAAATGAGAATATCTTTGCTATTGAGTTGCAACCTGAAGTTCGCAAGACTAGTACAACGATCAATTGACAAGAATGAAGTAAAATATATTAAGTACACGCGTAAAATGGATAAATTATGCTGTTTAAAATACTCAAAGAAAGAAAAATATAGTGATATTCCCTGTAGGAAACTTGACGAGTCTTGCCTATTTATATGAGACACCAGTTGTGTCATGTCACATCTATCTTTTTGTTTTGGCCATATGATAAAATACAATTATTGTGCACAAACGATATATATAGCTAACCAGAAGTTTAGCATGATGAGATTCAGTTAACTGAAAATACGGCGTAAGATAAGTGGATTTATCAAGATATAGCCAAATGCACAGGAAAAATTGCAATGAATTAAAGCCAATGTCGACAAGAAAATGTTAAAGATGTGACAAATTGAGGCCATCCGGGTTCTTGTTACACCCGTTTTGATAAACCTGTAGTTTATCTTGAAATAAATGTAATAAAGTGCTGAACTTCTCTCGTGTATCAATGAAATATTATTTGAGGCAAGACAATACACTGAGATGGAAAATTATGTTGGAGATTTGAATACTACTCGTAGTTGGATGATGAAAATGAACGTTTATGTATGGTTTAATTATGTGACTTATAGTCACACCGAATTTTATGAGTAGTTTGTGTAATCAAAGTTCACAATTTGAGTATTATGTGAACAATGTAATCTCCTGAATGGGCAATTTTAAGTCAGCACTTGAAAAACCAACCGCGTTATATCTAGCTCCTCAATATATTATTCGATTGAAAAGAAACAATTGATTAAAGTTTATGAAATATGAAATAATTTCTAGCTAAGGTGAATATTATTGCCCTTAAAATCTATCAGGTAATGATAGTTTTTACCACCTTAGGGGGAGATTGATAAGGATAAGCTGGTAAAAAGAACAAACAAGTAATAATTGGTCCCCAACTGAACTCGAAGTTCAGTGAGTTGTTAAAATATGAATATATCAATCCGAGAGTCAAAAGAACTCCGTATGAATTATGATTTACATGACTTGGATATGATGACGATGATATATCAGCACCTTATCATACAAAGATATAATATTTAGAAGCTTGCCAAAATCATAAATTAATCACACTTGATGTGTAGTATGAAAATAATATCCGGTCCATATATTATATGTAAGAAAATGGCAAGCATGTGCAGTTGGTACTAAAGTTTAGAGAAAAATAAATGTCCAAGAAGTGATATAGATATTTGAAAGAAAATAGATGGCCTATATGAAATATGTGAATACAGATATCAAGCAGTACTGATAATATAAGAAATTATATCGATATAAATACTTTTTAGAACCGAATACAATTTGCGCGCGATATAAAATGGACATTAGTGGGGATTTTATATAAAAGTCCATCTAGAAAGTCGACATATAATTTATGGTTAAAATGAGCTCATGGATCTGAAGTCCACCTATTGACCCGAAGTCAATCAAATTATGGATATTCGTTAAAAGTTCCGTGTAATTTACATTTGGTTTTCATGTGCATGTAAATAGAATTTCATTTTTTGTTTCATACATTATCATCATTAGCTTAAGACATTGTTTATATTATATTACATGCATGCACACTATTATTGTTATAAAATGTTTTATTGTAGGATAAATGAATTATACTCGTAAATGTTGCCATGATCTATGACTCCCTGAAAGAGCTTGTGTTTGAATGATCATGAAATTGAGATTAATGAATGGATTAATTTTTGTATGATTATGTATAACTTCTTCATTAAGATGTGAAGTTACCTTGATTGAGTTAAAAGAGAAATATTGAAGCTCTTGAAGAGTTTATCATTTGAGTAATTTCAATATTGTCAACCAAAAGTTTGAGCGTAATTTCATCTTAACCGGAAGTTTAAGATATGAGAGTTAATAGAAGAAAGAATATCTTGCAAAGTATATGAAATTAATTATGGTCCAGAAGTACCGTAAAGATTGAAAATCATGTCAACTTATTTGATGATCGGATTGATTCTCCTGAAGAGATCAAAATGGATAGATAACTTCTACACTCTTTTTTCCTTCGACTAGGGTTTTATCCCACTGAGTTTTACCTAGCAAGGTTTTTAACGAGGTAGATGTGTGTCTTTTATGTTGTTGACATGATAATTATCGTGAACAAGTTATGTCACGAAGATACCATAAAACAGTGTATAATACTCGAAATGAGTGGTAGGTGACTCATTAATATTATGAGTTTTGAAGACACCTAATGATTACAAGTATATCACGAAGTTTTATCAAACGAAGATATCAAGTTTATTAGCTACAATGGAATCAACATCGATGATCAAGAGTTTTCGCCAAATTATGTATCATTTCAACGTATTAAGTTATGTAATCAAGAGGGGGAGTAATCCCCGCTGTACTCTTTTTCCTTAACCATGGTTTTTTCCCACTGTGTTTTCCTGGTAAGGTTTTAATGAGGCAGTAGTTCATTCGCTTCGTAAATATTATTTTTTAGATAATGTACATCTAAGGGGGAGTGTTATAATATGGATGTCATTATCACCAAAGGATGCATCCGTTCATGAAGCAACACATCTCTTTGTATAAGTCACTATATATATAGATGACAAAGTCGATGTAATGGTTACGATCTAATATCAATATTATCTCTGAGTTCGCTCTACTTTATTGTTCATACTAATACATTTATAACACACTTTATATTTTATTTTTTAGGACTCTTCTTCTAAATTTGTAGGAATTAATAATTTTTAAATAATAATTATAATGGTTTGTGTTAATTCGTAAGAATTAAGAATTGATATAATATAAACGTTCATGATTAAAACTTTCATTATTTGGTGAGAGCATTTTGGAGGAAAAATTTCATAGGTGGTTTATTGTCTTAGTATATAGAGGATAGTATGAACACTCCTTGCTGAACAAAAAAAATGCAATACCCCGTTTATGTCTTGTATTAGTTATGCTCATCATATGTCGTACCATAATCATTTGCATTGTTAACACATTAGGTTGGTAAGTAAGTAGTGTTAATAAGTGACTATTGTCTGATGTCGGGTGTCGTTGGTCATGAGGTAAGGATGGTATACTTCTTTAAGAAGGCCAGGGTAGATTGTAATAACACGTAGTTTATAGTCGTAGCAGGGCCCGTCCCAAGGGTAGCGCAGTAGAAGCAACGGAACCGGGTCTCCAATTTTCTGGGGCCTCAATTCAATTATGATTTGTTCTATAACTCTAATATAAAAATCTGACATAAAGAGGCATTGAATTATTGTTGTTGCAGTGGTAGTGTCATGGATGTATATCTGGCACATCTTGGGTTCGAAACCGTGTTTTTTTTTTCATTTTTATTCTTCCCTTATTTTGATTAAACTATGTCCACATTACTGCTCTTCTGTATTCTTTCCCTATTTTTATAAATTATGTCTACGTTAGTGCTCTTATGTTCGATTTTCGTACATGCTAATTAAAAATAAACTAAAGATAATTAAAGCTCAAACTTAAGTCACTTTCATAAATCTCGATAACATATTACAGAAATTTAAGTCACTTTCATAAATCTCTAAACTTTTTTTTTTCACTCTTTTCGTCTCGGTCATTCGTCATCCTTTGATTAAATTACTCATCACAAATAATAAAAGAGGACAACAAATGACCGAGACAGAGGGAGTATAATTATTTCATTTTTACTCTTTCATTTCCGAGAAAAGATCGCTGTCGTTAGTTTGTTGTGTTTTTTTTATAATTTTGGTATAAAAAATCCGACCACTTGTAACAAAAGGGCCTCATTTTTTTTATTTTCGCTCCAGGCCTCTCTTATCTCTGAGACGGCCCTTGCTAAACGTAAGAGAGAATTGGGAAAGGTTAACTTATCTAATTCATGAATCGAATACCTATATATAGGGTTTACAGAATATCGGGAATACATTCCCAAGAATATGGGTTACAGTATAATCTAATACCCCACAAGCTGGAGCATGGAGATCGAGAATGCCCAGCTTGGGAAGAAAAGCATGAAATTGTTTAGAGCCTAAGGCCTTGGTTAAAATGTTAGCCAACTGAGAATCAGTGAGTACATAAGACGGAGAGACTAAGCCATCAATAATAGCATCACGCACAAAGTGACAATCGATCTCAATGTGCTTTGTTCTTTCGTGAAAAAAGGGATTTTGCGAGATATGAATAACAGATTTATCGTCACAAAACATGGACATAGGATGCAATAGGGTAACGCCAAAACTAAGGAGCAAAACCTTGAGCCACTTCAGCTCACAAACAAGTTGTGTAATAGCACGATATTCAGCTTCAGTTGAAGAAAGAGAAATCGTCTGTTGCATTTCAGTTTTCCATCCATGAGATCGGAGAACCCCCCAAAAAAACAGACCAACCAGTGACGGAGCGACGAGATTGGGGACAATCAGCTCAATCCGAGTCACACCATCCCGTGACATCAAGACCACTATCAGCTCGCAGCAACAGACCCTGATCAAGACACCCTTTTAAATATTTAACAATCCGTAAAGCAGCATCAAAATGCTCCTGACGCGGCTTAGTCAAAAATTGGGACAAGACATGCACAACGTAAGATAGGTCAGGACGGGTAACAACAAGGTAAACTAGCTGACGGTATCGCTCCGAATCAGCAATAATCGGTCCAAGGGCCAATCCCAAACGATGATTCTCCTCGATGTGGGTGAGACTGGGGCGAGCTCCAAGATTGTCCGTCTCGGAAATAATATAAAGCGCATATTTACGCTGACTCAGAAGTATCCCTTCGGAATTCCGAGCAACCTCGATACCAAGGAAGTATTTCAAGGGACCCAAATCCTTCATAGAAAAACAATTTGCCAGATAAGTTTTAAAAGCAGAAATAACAGATGAATCATTACTTGCTATGGCTAAATCATCCACATAGACGAGAACATGAAGGCAAATATCAACACAGGAATAACTAAACAAAGAATAATCAGAGTTAGTGTTCCGGTCACGGAAACAATTTACCCGGCCTAGGATCCGGGCAGTATAATTGGGTTAACGGTGAACAATCGATCGTTTGATCTCCTTCAGCCTCCCCTTCCTCTCACTCCCTTGATCGGACCTTCCCGGCGGAGTTGGCCTGCTCCCTGCACAATGAACGCACAGGGCCTCGGAGGTTGTCCGAGGAAACCCTCTCCGATGCCTAAGTCAGTCCGTGAAATGCCTTGACGAACCTAGCTCGTGAGGAACTAGGTGGCGTTTTTAGGAGTAAGAGTCTAGAGAGAGAAAATCCAACCCCTCTTATGTGGGAAATGGGTAAGTATTTATACCTTCCCACAAGAGAGAGGAAAAGAGAAAGAAGAGGAGGGAAATGGGTGGATGTTGGCGCGACACGTGGACTCACCTTGTCCACCCATTTCTCCTTACCTTAGGCAAAATGACGGATGGGTCCTCGGTTCTCCTTCGGTTCTGTTTAGGCGGGAACGCCCTGGAAGCAGGCGGGAGGCCTGGCTTGCTCTGTTTGGCGGATGGCTCAAGGGATTAGGGCCACACTTGGAGATTTCAATGACTTTGATGGAAAGGCTGCTGGGCAGACCTTTCCTCCTTCTGGGACTGGTCGCCCTGGGGCCTGATTGGCAGGCGGCCAAAGGCAGGCAACCGACCCCCATCAATTGGCCCTCGCCGGCTGAGGAGGAGCGGGGTTCCTGCTCGGCAGGCGACGTCTTGCTTTGGGACGGTGGGAGGTTGTCTCCTTGGATATTTGCATTAAATGTGTCGCATGTTCCCGAGGGAACATGCTTTTATTTCTCTGGGCACGCAGGGAGTTCAAACGTCTTTTGTTATGATTACCCTCCTTTGCATAGAGAATTTTTGGGCAGTGTGCTAGTTCGATGATTGGCTCTCTTCCCTGCGGAAGTGGTTGGGGCACCATTAATGCCCTGCTTCTGTTTTCTGTATAAATTGTATTCTTCTTCACTATTTTTATGACCCATTTCCAATCTTCATTCTTTGTCTTTAATCATGGCTTGGATCAAAAAAAGTGTAACTCGTCGTGGGGCTAGGCATGTTACTTTCATCTTCAGAGGTTTTTGGAGGCTTCGATATGCTCGTGCCGCTTACATAGCTGTTCGCCGGAGTCGCCGTTCGCGACTTCATTTTCGCCGGAGGAGTCAGAGGGCCTCTGTTAGGATGGGAAAACGCCCTAGGAGGTCCTCGCCTCCTGCTGTGCCTAGGTTTAGGCGTTGCTCTCGGGGGGGGGGGGGGGGGGGGGCTGTTATGACAGGGGATGCCATGAGTGCTTTCCATGGCTGCACCCTGAACAATTCTACCCCAACCTTTCGGACACTGATTCCTCCTTGGCGTCAGGTCCCTCTTCGCCTGTGAAGAAGACAGGCTGTCGTACCTGCGACGAATCCCAGGCCGCTCCCTTTGGCAGGGACTGGGAGGACAACAGCCATGACTCTGAGGACAGTGAGGGCCTTGGCTGCCTGAGCGACAGGGATGAAGACGGAGCTTCTGATGACCCTTTCCAGGGCTCCCCAGACTGGGACTGGGGTTCGGCTCTCGGGAGTCCAGGCAGCCCTGGGGATTGTTCCCCAGATTTGGGCGATGACTAGGCCTGCGTGGCGGGGCGTTTGATTTCTGTCAGGCCGGAACTTTTGGGCCTTATGTATTTTTCTTTTCGTATCTGTCTTAAGATGTAACTTTCCTTTGTAAGGCTTAATGAAATGAGGATCAGGCGATGCGTTTGTGTACTACGATTTTTTTTTTTTTTTTTTTTTTTTTTTTTTTAGGGGGGACGTCATAGGGTGACCAATCTTCTGACACCCTTTGGTCCTCCCGAGGTTTTTCTTGGGAAGCTGCCTAGAGCAAACCTTCCTAGGGGCGACACATGGACCGCAGCCCTTGGGTGAATTCCTGAGGGTTGGGCGACTCTTGGCATGCCTTTCTTCTCTCTATAAAAGCGATCAGTCATCCATTCTTTCATTTTTTCCAATCTTTCTTTTCCTTCGACATTCCCTCATTCTCTTTGTCTTGTCAAAAACCTTGAGTATTGACGGATCGTATCTTACCTTGCACCCCCATTTCCTTGAGAGACTCTTTCTTCGGGCTTGTGACGTGCTGTCAGGCGATCTTAGGTCAGATTTTCATCCTCCATTCTTTTTCTCTCTTCGATTTCCTTTTTTCCGCATCTTTTTAGAGTAACATGTCTAGAACCCGTGAACGGATTTTGCCCCTTATCGACCCATCAAAGAGGGGAGAAGGGATGGATTTTGCCTCCTCCTCTAGGGAGGTTGGTCTAGAGGAAGAGCATTCGGCGGGCAGCGGGGGCGGTAATTCTCCTGACCCCCCTTCATTTGATGCTATTGACTCGGACGACGAGGCGTTGGAAGTTAACCCTTCCCGAACTTCCGGCCCCCTCGTTCGTCGGGAAAGGGGTAGGGTTTACTATTTAGACAAGGCTAAATACCGCATCCCTCTGAGTACTTTCCCTGACCTGAAAAATCGGGAGATTATCCTTGCCAAGAACGCCGCCGTTGTGATTGAGCAGCTCTATAACTTCGGGGAGGGGTATACAGTTGTGGTCCCCGGCGAAAAGGATACCGTATGCAACCCCCCGGATGGGTGCATAGCGGTTTACCATAAATGTTTAGAGTTTGGCCTTCGCTTTCCCCTCCATCCTGCTTTAGAGGAGATCTTCAGGCGCATGAACGTCGCCGTCGCCCAGCTGACAGCCACAGCTGTCAGGGCGCTGATCTCATATGTCTGGACCTGTCTTTTCCACCGCATGGAGCCTTCCATCGACGCCCTGCGGTTTATGGTGGGTTTACAGATGGTTTCTTCTGGGAGTACGGGCTCCCCTGGTTATTGGTCCCTCTTGAGGCAGAAGGGACATTGTTTGGTGTGGCCTGGTATGGACAGCTTGAGGGACTGGAAGAACAACTTCCTTTACATACACAGCACCCATGGGTGGAAGATTCCTCGTCACTTCAGGAATCATGTCCATACCAGGCTGGAGACCCCTGAGGAGTACCACCCTGGCGTGGGTGGAAAGGCCTTGGAGGTCAAGCTAAGTGAGAAGGATAAGGAGTTGACGGCCTACTTTGCTGGCCACACTAACAAGTATGGGGTGTATGGCCCCACCTTATGGCTCTCTCATGCGGAGCTTATAGCGACTGACAATTATTTGACCCGGTTGGGCATGAACCCGGGTCTAAATAAAGGTAGTTCAGGAGTGCTGGTGATTCCTTCTTACTTTTTTTTTCTTTTGAAAATGCCCTGACAGCCTGTTTGTTTGTCTTGCAGATCTTGCCACCTTTATTTGGAGAAAAGGGGAGGTGAGACGCCTGGGCTTGGACGAGAATCTCACTGTTATCCAAAGTCGCCCTTCTCTTCCCCCTGATTTTAAGAGAGGCGAGAAGAATTTGATGAAGCATTTGAAGGGCTTGTCATTCAGTAGACCGAGGCTTCCTCCTCCTCCTCGGGTCACGCCTGCCAAGACGGCGGTTTCTGAGGCCACCCCCTCTCCAGTTGCGAAGGCGATTGCCTATGAGGCTACCCCTTCGCCTGTTGGCAGGCAAGAGGGCCCTTCAGCAGGGATCCAGATTCCCCCGGGGCCACGGGCTGCAGGTTCCGAGGAGACTGGGGAGAGCACTCCCCGGGCGCTGCTTAGGAAGAGGGGTAGGGAGGCTCCAAGTGCCGACCAGGTGGTGGACCTGGAGACTTCCACGCCTGAACCCAAGCGTTTTGCTCCGGAGATTCCCGCCACCCTTTTTTCTGAGGAGAACGTTGAGTTCCACTATAATGCAGGCGACAACCAAGATGTTTCCGCCCTACTCTCCGACTCAGGGGCAGTTTTAACAGACCATCTTCTCAAGACTGTCAAGTCTGCTACCAGTCAAGTGACCCAGTATATTAAGCGCACCTCCCGAATTATGCAGGCTTCCGCGGAGCTGGCTGCCCTCAGTCGCCTGAGTGATGAGGAACTGGCCAACTCTGACCGCCTTTCTGCAGTTGAGAGGGACGTTGCTCTCATTGCTAGCCTAAAGGATCAGCTGGCGAAAAAGGAGACTGAGCTAGAAGAGGCCAGGGGTAAGGCGATCCACTGGAAGTCTGAGAGCGAGAGGGCTACCAGGGAAGTGTCTCGCCTGGGAGAGGAGTCCAAGAGAGCACAGCAGGCCTTTGCTGAATTGGAGCAGGCCAGAAAGGCTTTGGCTGAACTGGACCATGCTAAGAAGAGCGTTATTGACCTTGGGGAGCGCCTTTCCAAGGCAAACTCTGATCTGCAGGCGGCCCTCGGCGATCTGGCGGCGAAGACCGAGGGTTGGGAGAAAGAAAGGGACGAGATTCTTCAGGAGGTGGAAACGGCTGTGTCGGCGGGCTTCGTTAATGGTGCTAACTCCTGCCTAGGGGTTGTCATGGAAGCTGTCAGGGAGATGTTCCCTGGTTTTGATGAAGATGCTTTCCGAGCCCTTTACACTGCTAAGGATGAAGCTCAAATGCGCAGGCTATCTGAGGGAGCTGCTGCTTCCGGCCCAGACGCTCCCCCTGCTTAACATAGAGGGCAGTCTTCCTCAGAGGGCTCTTGCTCGTCCCCTGCTGCGCCTGCGCCAACGTTTTAATTTCCTTACTTCTTTGCGCGCCGAGCCCTTTGATGGCCGGCTGCCGTACTCTTGATTGTAACCATCTTGATTGTAACCATTTGTTTTGAAAACTCTTGTCCTGTATTCCTTTGACGCTACCTTTTCTTTTATATGTGAATTTTCTGTTTGCTTTTGTGTATATTTTGATTCCTCATGAACTTGATCCGCAGTCTGCCTGCCTGTAGGTAGGGGGGTTCCTGTTTATTTTATTTTTATACAAGGTTGGGGGGCCTGCCCCCAGTCTTTGTTAGTCTGGCCTGCCCCTGGCATTTGTTTAAAGTCCAGGGAGCCTGCCCCCTGCCTGCCCAGAGGCAAACAGGGTGGCTTTCGCGTTTTTATACAAGGTTGGGGGGCCTGCCCCCAGTCCTTGTTAGTACGGCCTGTCCCTGGCTTTTGTCCAAAGTCCAGGGGGCCTGCCCTCTGCCTGCCCAGAGGTAGGCGGGGTAGCTTTTGCGTTTTTTATACAAGGTTGGGGGGCCTGCCCCCAGTCCTTGTTAGTGCGGCCTGCCCCTGGCTTTTGTCCAAAGTCCAGGGGGCCTGCCCCCTGCCTGCCCAGAGGTAGGCAGGGTAGCTTTCACGTTTTTTATACAAGGTTGGGGGGCCTGCCCCCAGTCCTTGTTAGTGCGGCCTGTCCCTGGCTTTTGTCCAAAGTCCAGGGGGCCTGCCCCCTGCCTGCCCAGAGGTAGGCAGGGTAGCTTTCGCGTTTTTTATACAAGGTTGGGGGGCCTGCCCCCAGTCCTTGTTAGTGCGGCCTGTCCCTGGCTTTTGTCCAAAGTCCAGGGGGCCTGCCCCCTGCCTGCCCAGAGGTAAGCATGGTAGTTTTTGATTTGCGTTGGGGGGGTTCATTTTTCCCAATTTCGGCAACAGGGGGGCCTCCCCCTATTGCCCCCTGCTCGTTTGTGTGTGAAAGACGCGAGTGTGAACAGGCAACGAGTATAAATCTGTATCTTCTCATTTCTCTTAAAAATTTTCTTTTTGACATTGGGGTGGTCGGAGCCGTCGACATTTTTGACCGTCCTCCGCCTTTTTTAGTAAAAGTAAAAACTGCCTGTATTCTTGATCAGACGTAATATTTCTTTAGTGTGTCTGCATTCCAGTGAGCATGTAGCTCTTGTCCCTCAAGGTTGGCGATTTTGTATGTGCCTGGTCCCAGAACCCGAGTTACTTGGTATGGGCCCTCCCAGTTGGCACTCAACTTTCCATGTTCTCTTGACTTCCCAATCGCCTGCGTCTTTCTCAGAACCAGCTCGCCCATCTGGAAATTCCTCTGTCGTACTTTGCTGTTGAAAGCTTTCCTCATTCGCTGCTGGTAGGCAGCGATGTTGGTACTGGCTTCTTCCCTTAACTCATTCACCAGGTCCAAAGCTTCGACCAATGCAGCTTCGTTTTCAGCCCGGTCGTACTGCAGGGAGCGCAGAGAGGGGATCCTTGCCTCAATTGGCAACAGCGCCTCTGCTCCATATACCAGACCAAATGGGGTCTGGCCTGTAGACTCTTTTCTGGTAGTTCGGATTGACCAGAGTATACTGGGGAGTTCGTCAACCCACCTACCCTTGCAGTCATCCACCATTTTCTTCAGGCCGTTCAGGATTTGTTTGTTGGCTGCTTCCGCCTGTCCGTTGGTTTGAGGGTGACAGACAGCTGAGTAGGCGACTGAGATGTTGTGGCTTTCCAGCCAGATTCTCAGCGGATCATTATCAAATTGCCTGCCATGGTCAAATACCAACATCTTGGGTAGACCGAATCTGGTGATGATATTTCGCCAGACCACTTTCCTGACCGCCGGCTCAGTGATGTTGGGCACTGCTTCGGCCTCCACCCATTTGGTGAAGTAGTCTATGGCGACGATTAAGAATTTTCTGCCCCCTGTGGCCGCTGCGAAGGGTCCCAGAATGTCCATCCCCCACTGAGCGAAGGGGATGGGAGATAGGATTGGCCTGAGTTCCTGGGCCGGGGCATGGATTGATGGGACAAAGAGTTGGCATTTCCTGCATTTCTGGGTCAGGCTCTTGGCATCTGCCAGCATGGTAGGCCAGTAGTAGCCTGCCCTGAGGGCTTTGTGGGCCAGTGATCTTCCACCAATGTGATGTCCACAAATCCCTGAGTGGATATCTTCCAATACCTCAGCGGCCTGATCCGCCCGTAGGCATTTGAGCAGGGGATAAGTAAAAGACTTTTTGTAAAGTTCTTCATCAATGAGTATGAACCAGGCTGCTTTAGCCTGTATTTTCCTTTTTTGTAACGAGTCCGATGGTAAGATACCATGTTTCTTGTACTGGATGAAGGGGGTCATCCAGCTTTCCAGCTCTTCCTCCACGGTATTAATCGTCTGACAGGGGTTAGTGGACTTTTCGTGTAAAACGTCGACCCATACTGATCTCCGGATGTCCTGTAGACTGGAGCTTGCCAGTTTTGACAGGGCGTCTGCTCTGTTGTTCTGGGATCGGGGGATTTGTTTGACCTCATATGATTTTAGGCCGGATAACTCTCCCTTCACCATCTCCAGGTATATGGCCATTGCTTGGTCCCTTGCTTCGTATTCTCCATTGATTTGGTTGGCGATGAGCTGGGAGTCTGTTGCCAAGACAATTCGTTCTGCCCCTGCGGCTTTAGCTAGCCTGATGCCTGCGAGTACTGCTTCGTACTCTGCTTCGTTGTTTGATGCTGGGAAAACGAATCTGAGGGCGTGCTCAAAGTCGGCCCCTCCTGGGCTGGTTAGTACGACGCCTGCGCCTGCGCCGTTGGCTGTTGAGGATCCGTCAGTATGCACGATCCATTCCTCGGCAGGGGTTTCTTCCTCCCCTGAATGGGAACACTCGGCCAGAAAATCTGCTAAGGCTTGGGCCTTGATGGCTGTTCTCGGCTGGTAAGATATGCCTAGCCCACTCAGCTCAATCGCCCATTTTAGTAATCTCCCTGATTTTTCAAACTTCTCTAACACCTTCTCTAGTGGCTGGTCAGTAAGAACCACGACTGGATGTGCGTCAAAGTAAGGCCTGAGTTTCCTAGCAGCAATTATGACTGCATAGGCGGCTTTTTCGACCATCGGGTAATTCTTCTCGGCTGCCCCCAGCGCATGACTTACAAAGTATATAGGCTGCTGGGCGCCTGCCTCTTCTCGTAGGATGACCGCGCTGACAGTTATATTGGTTACTGCAATGTAGAGAAAAAGCTTTTCTCCTGCTACTGGCCTAGCCAGGGTGGGGAGCTTCTTAAGATGGTCCCTTAGTTGCTCAAAGGCCTCTTTCTGCTCGTTTTCCCACTTGAACTGTTTGTTTCCTTTCAGTATCTTGAAAAAAGGAGTGGCCTTGTCTGCTGATCGGGCGACGAACCGTGCTAAGGCGGCCATGCGGCCCGTCAGGCGCTGGATGTCTCTAATGGTCTTGGGCTCAGGAAGGTCTAGAACTGCCTGAATTTTTTCAGGGTTGGCGTCTATACCCGAGAGCTGACCAAGAACCCCAGGAATTTGCCGGAGCGGACTCCAAATGTACACTTTTTTGGATTAAGTTTCATTTTGTAGGCGCGCAGGGAGCAGAAGGTTTCCTGCAGGTCTATCCGGTGCTCTCTGTCTTCCCTGCTTTTTACGATGGCGTCATCAACGTAAGCCTCGATGTTTCTGCCTTTTTGTTTTTCAAACACTTTATCAACCAACCGCTGGTATGTAGCCCCTGCATTTTTGAGCCCGAATGGCATCATCTTGTACATGTAGGTGCCTGAACTGGTGATGAACGCACACTTCACCCTGTCCGGCTGCCACAAGTATACTTGATGATACCCTGAAAAGGCGTCTAGGAAGCTCAGCATGGAGTAACCACTGGTGGAGTCTACCAGTTGGTCGATTCTGGGGAGCGGATAGCAGTCTTTCGGGCAGGCCTTGTTGAGGTTTGTAAAATCTACGCACATTCTCCATGCGCCTGACGACTTTTTAACCATGACTACATTCGCCAACCATTCCGGGTAGTCACAGACCTCAATAAAATCTGCTTTCAAGAGTTTGTCAATTTCTTCCTTGATTGCTGCGTCTTTTTCTGCAGACATGTTTCGTTTCTTCTGTTTTACAGGGCGAGCATCCATGCTTACATTCAGCTTGTGAACGATGCATGATAGATCGACGCCGGGCATCTCGTCTGCAGAATAGGCAAATACGTCTTTGTTTTCTTTTAGCAGCTTGACCAGTTCAGCCTGGTAGGATTTTTCCAGGTCAGCTCCTATCAGGACCTGCCTGCCTGGTTCCAAATCTACCAACATGCTTTCGCCCCCTGGCTCCAGTTTGTCGGACGCCGGGTGCTCGGCTGGGATTTCGCCTTCCCTGCTGGGGGAACTATCAGCCTTCCTTTTTCCTTTCCTTTCTTTTTCGTGCTCTTGTAGGGCCACGGAGTAGCATTGCCTGGCTGACTCCTGGTCCCCACGCACCTTTCCTTCTAGCCCGAAATCAGTGACATACGCTATGGTGAGAGCCCTGATGGAGATGGCCGCCTCGATTTCGTCCAGGGTGGCTCTGCCAATTAGGGCGTTGTAGGCAGATCTTGCATCCACAACAACAAAGGTTGCCCTGACATTTCTGGCAGTAGAGCCTTCTCCAAAGGTTACGGGCAGATCTATGACTCCCATGGGCAGCACGCCTGCCCCACTGAATCCGTACAGCGATCCGGGAGCAGGTCGCAGGTGCCTCTTTTCCAGGCCCATTTTCTCGAAGGCGTCCTTGTACAGTAGATTTGTGTACGCGCCTGTGTCTACCATACACCTCCGCACAATGTGGTTGCTGATCTCTAGGGACAGCACCAAGGGGTCACTGTGCGGGTACACTACGCGCCCTGCATCATCAGGGGTGATGCTTAATGTCACTCCCCTTGGACTCCCTGCTTTCTCAGCATAGCAGATCTGGTTCCTTAGTTCACGCATTTGTCTTTTTTGGCCTCTTCGACTGAGCTGGCCCTCAGTGCCCCCTGAAATTACATGGATCACCATGCGATTCTGCACTGATCCTTCGGGTTTTTCAGACACTTCCTTCTGAGATTTATTCTTAGCTGCGTAGTTGGCTAACCATCCGTTCCTGATTAACTTCTCGATTTCGTCCTTCAGGTGACGGCATTCTTCGGTGGTATGGCCTATACAGTCGTGGAAAGTGCAGAATTTCTTGGGGTCTCCTTTTGTGCTGCGAGGTTTGTTCGGGCGGTTCCATTTAGCAGTTTCTTTTTCCAGTTCGAAGATCTCCGCCCTGGATTTGTTCAGAGCAGTGTAACTGTCGAATCTGGGCTGGTAGACTGTGCGCTCCTTCTTGGGAGTGTCTCCCTCTTCCTTTTGCTTGCCTGGCTCACTTCTGCCCCTTCCACCCTGTGGTCCCCCTTGAGGCCTTGTTTGGCCTACAGGGGTATCCGTCAGGCCGTGGAACTCCTCCTGCAGAATGAACCCTTCCGCAATCTTCCTGGCCGTGGCCAAGGTTTCTGGCTGGGCCCTGATCATCTGGTTTTTCATTTCCCCTGGAAGTAGGGAGATTGTCAGGGCGTAGGCGGCAGTGGAATCATCGATCTCCCTAACCTGCTGGTAGGATAGATCAAACCTTCTCATGTATTCCTTCACACTCTCACCCTTTTTCTGTTTCAGGGTCATGAGATCGAAACGGGTAAGGCGTCTTCTCTTATTTCCGGCATACTGTTCGAGGAAAATTTCAGCCAACTCTACGAAGAACCTGACTGACCCCTGGCGGAGGTCTCTGAACCATCCTTGTGCGAGCCCCACCAGGGTGGTTGGGAAAACTTTGCACCAGATGGCATCATCTACGTCATACATGCCCATGTGGCTCTCAAAGGCTGCCAGGTGGTCTTCAGGATCTGTCGTCCCGTCAAATTTGATGGTGGGCATTTTGATTTTTGGAATGGGGTACTCTTGTACCTCAGGGTGCAACGGGGTTTTTGTGGGCCTGCCTACCAGTCGTGACCTGCTTTCCCCAGACTGGTTACCGTGAGATTCCCATTGTTTATGGGTCGGTTTCCTCGCACTGGGGGAGCGGTGCCCTGGTGGCGGCCTACTGGCTACTTCATCCTCTGTTTCCGGGGAGGTCTGTCTGGGCCTCTTCCTCTGAGAGTGGCAGAGGTTCTCACCCTGATGGTACCTGGACTCGAGCGGTTGTCCCCGGTTGAGTCTGGATTGCAGGCTTTGGGATAAGCCTGGGGCCGACTGTTCCTTGGCTGCAGGCGTTAGCCTGGAGAAAACTCCGCCTGGTTTTTCTCCCAAGCGTTTTGACATGGGCTCCCTGGGCCTCATGCGCTCCTGTAACCCTCGGGACAAGCCTCCCTGTCCTCCAGACGCTGATTCTGTTGTATGAATGGAGAACGCCTGCTGAACAGGTGGCTCCGGATTGCCAGTAGTAATGCGCCTTTGCACATGCGCATACACTTGAGCCGTCCTCTTCGCTTTCCTCTGGGCATTCCTGGCGGCGGTCCGCCTCGTGCCCCCGGCCTCATCCCTGCTGACTGGGGATGGTTGTCTGGGAGCCGACGCGACCCTGCCTACCAAGTCTTCAGGCGTGAACTCCCGATTCAGCATCGCAGAGAAGAACGCGGCCGCCTGTGCCATCTGAGCTGGGGTCAGATTGAGAGCATGTCCTGGGTGTGTCCCCAACTCAGGTGTCACAGCGGTGTTAGATCCACCAAGGAAATTGGTTCCCCCCACCCCTAGGATCGTGGCAGGAGGAACCCTCTTCGACTGCGGCATACCATACAGGGGGGTCACCGGTGGGACCGTCGGACCCGCTTCTGCACTGGCATCAACAATTTCTGGCATGATTGTTTTAGTTTTTGTGATTATGAGTGGTTGATTTTAGTGGGTAACTCGTGAGCACAACCGTAAGTTCCCCACAGACGGCGCCAAATTGTTCCAGTCACGGAAACAATTTACCCGGCCTAGGATCCGGGCAGTATAATTGGGTTAACGGTGAACAATCGATCGTTTGATCTCCTTCAGCCTCCCCTTCCTCTCACTCCCTTGATCGGACCTTCCCGGCGGAGTTGGCCTGCTCCCTGCACAATGAACGCACAGGGCCTCGGAGGTTGTCCGAGGAAACCCTCTCCGATGCCTAAGTCAGTCCGTGAAATGCCTTGACGAACCTAGCTCGTGAGGAACTAGGTGGCGTTTTTTAGGAGTAAGAGTCTAGAGAGAGAAAATCCAACCCCTCTTATGTGGGAAATGGGTAAGTATTTATACCTTCCCACAAGAGAGAGGAAAAGAGAAAGAAGAGGAGGGAAATGGGTGGATGTTGGCGCGACACGTGGACTCACCTTGTCCACCCATTTCTCCTTACCTTAGGCAAAATGACGGATGGGTCCTCGGTTCTCCTTCGGTTCTGTTTAGGCGGGAACGCCCTGGAAGCAGGCGGGAGGCCTGGCTTGCTCTGTTTGGCGGATGGCTCAAGGGATTAGGGCCACACTTGGAGATTTCAATGACTTTGATGGAAAGGCTGCTGGGCAGACCTTTCCTCCTTCTGGGACTGGTCGCCCTGGGGCCTGATTGGCAGGCGGCCAAAGGCAGGCAACCGACCCCCATCAGTTAGAATGAGTGAAACCATAGGTCTTAAGTGCGGTGGTCAATTTGGCAAACCAACAACGGGGAGCCTGCTTAAGGCCATAAAGCGCCTTACGAAGCCGAGACACTTTAACGTCTTTACCATCGCCAAATCCAGGAGGTAACTTCATAAAAACCTCTTCAGTCAAATCCCCGTGAAGAGAGGCGTTGTGAACATCCATTTGATGAATCTCTGTAGACACCCGCATTTTGCCTGCTCGTGTCTGTCGTAGTCTCCAACAAAACACCCGATGATGATCGGACGTTAGCATGCATCAATACGCTCGAAAACGGATTCAGAATCAATAGTATCCGACGTGGGCACTCATGGGAGTACAAATCTCTCAAAACTGACCTCAAATCTAGACTCAGTGGGTCATTTCCAATAAAATAAAGCTACGTTGAGCCAAAACCGCCACCGAGGGCAAAATCGTCTTTATCAAACGAGTAAAACCCGGTCAAATTCGAAACTCAAAACAAACCAAGTTCAAAAGAGCGTCCAAATACATTCAAAATCAAAGTCAAAACGGAATAAAATCATTCATCCTTTAACCCGGATATCAATTTGTATTTTAAGCAACTTTCGATACGCGCGATTTCAACCGCCAGCACCCAGGCGCCTCAGAACTGAGCCGCCTCAGGTGTGGCGCCTCAATATCAAGGCGCTTGAATTTCGAAATTAGAGAATATACCCTTATGTTCACCATTTCGAGGGTCACAATTTTGATTTTCCAAGCTCTAACCAGAAGTGCGAAAGCTCCACCATTCTCACATACACCCATAAACACACCCTAACTCTTCCTATATACCTTGAACCGCTCCCCGTGTCTCAATGATCAAATTACGATGTCGAGATACGTAGGACCTAATGTCTACGAGGACAAATCGTTATTAATTCGGAATAAACGCCATATGACGCCAGATTCGCACATCATGGACCCGTGGTCAATTGAGGTGCGCCATCCCGGGCGCCTGATGGTCAGGGCGCCCCAAGTCAGGTGCCTGACCCTCGAGTTATGACGCGATCGCGGAATCCTTCGTCATGTGTTTTCGATGTCATTTATAAGCGTCGCTCTAAATGTTTGATATCGATTCTGTAATCGAATGTCGCGCATAAAGAGCCATTGAGAATCGAACTAATACGAAACCTAATGACGTTAATCTGAGCGTCGTACGGTCCACAAGTCCCGACAACAGCATTGCGATACAGAGGGGTCCGATATTTGTATTAAGTTTATAGATTCGATCTAAATAATAAATCGGGATGATTAGGAACAAATACCTAATGAAGGCCAGAACGAGGTATCGTGGACTTCCAAAATAATCAAACAACGATACAAGTTTTGCCTAGGGAATTATATTTGCAACGCAAGTCAGCACGTGTCAATCGCGTGTTTCCTTTTAAAACTCACATTTCGTGTCTATTTTCACTCTATCATCATCTTCCCTTTACGACTTTGAGTGAACGCCTCGCGATGTTAATCCTATATCGAGGGACTCCCTAGTCGGACTCGATATTCGATAAATCAAGGCAATCATATTTCACTAGAATAAGTCGGGACGAGACTTCAAGGCCTCGAGATCAAGCTATCATCATGCTTTGGTCCCATACACTGCCGATTTGGGTGCCCCAGTGCAGGCGCCTGAAGGCTGAGACGCCGAGCTCCTTGCGGCTAACTTCCAGGACGCAAAAGCTTACACGCCTGAGTCTTCCTCTAATCAGTACGCAACATAATGCGTAACTGATCGGATTTTGTCGAATCGTTCAGTTTATGGTTTCAGTTTTGCGTTTCTATATACGAGTTCGTTTATAGTTTATGTTTACCGTTTCTAACTCAATATTATAATTGTTTGTCGTATTGTGAGTTCCGGCTTGTATTCTGCCCGTGTAACTTGTAATATCTATTTTTAAGTTATTTAATTCACTGCGTGACATTTATCGCTTTCAAATGAACCCACATGCTAAATTCAACTCCCACAAATTCTTAAGATGCATTAAACGACGTAGCAAACGCATATTTCACACGTATAGCCTAAAATAATGGTTGTCATACATTTTCACCATCTTACTAACGTGCGCACTTAAACACCGATCAATATCTTAGTAGAGGTCGCTATGTGCGGGCGGGGTTGGGTGTCCTTCGTGGGCTTCCCAACACGTACCTTCACCCCTTTCTCATAACCTTCGGTTTCTGCATGCCCGAAACCATTGGCAAACGAGAGTCATTCGATATACGATTTTCGATAATTTGACGTCGGTATCGTTATGCAAAGGGACGAACTCCACAAGCTCTAGTACTATAAGGCAAGCCGTGCTTTCTGCGCGATACGCCTAAGTATAGAGTGAGTTCGAACGGGCCCAAACTTCCACAAAGTTCGGTGGCGACTCCAACTTCGATTTAAGTTTCAATCCGAGAACAATCTTACCACGAGATTCATTCGCCTACCCAAACTCGCGCGTGGCCGCGTCGGGTGGACCTATGTCATGTCCCCAATCTCCCAACGCTTAATAGCCACAAGAGCCAAAAAAAGACGAACAATAGTCATTTTGACTACCGGGGCTTACATCAATAAAATTTTAGAGAGATATAAAATGGAGAGTTGCTCGCTCGGAATCGCTTCTATACAGAAAGGAGATAAGTTCAGTAAATTAAAATATTATTAGAGATGGGTAGAAACAAGTAAGGACTTATTTGTTTAGCTTTCCTGTTCCTGAAACTCAATGATTAGCATTGAATATTTGTTTTATATGTACAAGAAGAAGATAAGTGGACAAGATGTTGACATGATGCTGTTCTAGATCGGGACAAGACCTACTTAGCACTTTCAACGCCTGCTGACTCGACTGAACAACTTGGTGCTCCAAGAAAGATGCCGATGATGACTTTTCAGCTCCGGTTCAATCTGCTTAAACTACGAGCCAGATGATTAAGAGTAGATTCCAGTTTCGTAACGGTGCAACAGACTCAGATGTGAAATCACTTTGGATCCAGTTGGAGCGACCCAATACTAGAGTGTTTGTTCCTCCACTTGAAGTTAAAGAAATCCAGCGAGATTTCTTTGTGAACTCCGGAGGTCCGAAAATTCTCCTCTAGTTTAAAGATCTTAATTATCTAGGATCATTGATTCTTTTCTTTCGTCTTCCACCCTCCGCTTCTTCCAATTCTTCTCTTATATTCTCATCTTCATTCTTATGGTGAGTCATCGTTCTATTCTTCTACTTTACCATCTTCCCTTTTAAGATTCTTTTTTTAGACCGAATCCTGTTTTAGTGAACCTTTTGGAAGCTATAAATGTTTGAGGTTTAATTAACCCCTTGTTGGTTTGAGGATTGTGAGTTGTAGTACCTTTTCATCTAATCTAGTAAGCTTTTTGAGATTTGATTTGAATGGTATTAGTTAATGGAATTAGAACTGTACCTTAAGTGTTGACCTTGGTTTATAGGTTACCATATTATATGGAGTACTTAGAGCCGAATATGCTTTTGGATAGTAAGAATAGAGTTTATTTTGTCTGATGGATACCTAATACCCAACATAGGACCTAGTCAAGTGTAAATAATAATATTACTTGGAGTTCCTACCTAATGTTGACTTAATGGACTAATCGTGAAATTTTGGGATCATAAATCGTTGTTTAAGCTAGAACGAAAAGAAATGGAAAGAATTCCTTATGCATCAGTGGTTGGGAGCTTGAACTATGTTCAAACTTGTAATCGACCAGACATCAGCTTTGCTATTGGAATGTTGGGTCGATATCAAAATGATCCCGGGATGGACCATTGGAGAGTTGCAAAGAAAGTGCTCAAGTACTTGCAAGGAACCAAGGAGCATATGCTTACATTTAGAAGATACGGTAATAATCTAGAGTTTATTGGATATTCAGATTCAGATCATGTTGGATGTGTTGATACTAGGAAATCAACATTTGGTTATCTCTTCCGATTAGCTGGAGGATCAGTATCATGGAAATGTGGAAAACAATCTATCTTTGTTACTTCCACTATTGAAGCTGACTTTGTGGCGTGCTTTGAAGCCACTATTCGTGCATTGTGGACACAGAACTTTATCTCAGGACTTGGAATCAACGATAATATAGCCAAGCCGCCGAGGATTATTGTGATAATGTCGCATCCGTATGCTTCTCTAAAAACGATAAGTACTCTAAGGGTGCAAAGCACATGGGATTGAAATTATTATCAGTTAAAGAGTAGGTAAAGAAACGTAAAGTGTCAATTGAGCATATTAGAGCAGATATGATAGTAGCAGATTCATTAACTAAGGGATTACCACCTAAAGCATTCATTGGCCACATAGAACGCATGAGTGTTGTAGATAAAGTCTTGATAATGTAAAAGTAGATGGCCATATTACGTTTATGAAATTTTGATATCACTTATTGTTAGGGGTGTTCACCGGTCCAAACCCAGACCGGACCAGATTGACCCGTGGACCGGCAACCCAAAAAATCAAACACACGGACCGGACCGGAAAAACTCACTAAATTTGATTATTTAAGTGTGGACCGGACCGGACCGGACCGCAACCGACAACCAAGTTTTTGGAGACCCGCGGACCGGACCGGACCGTACGGTCCGGGTCGTTCGGGTTTGCCGGTTCGGGTCACTTTTTGAACACCCCTAATTGTTATGTTTCTGTGGAATTTACATGTGATCATTATGGTATATGTATACATTTTAAAATTACATGTTTGAGAATTATTGTATTTTCTCAAATTAAAGATAGTTAAGAGTTATGATTGATTTGTGATACATGAAAGGAATCATGTCGCACAATGATGTGTGACCGCCATGATTCAGTCAATTCTAAATGTATTAAAGTTTTATAGAAAGTTTAATGGGCTCAATTTAAGGTGAATATTGCAATTATTGATCCGTTAAGGTGACACTAAGGCCAAGTGGGAGAATGTTAGAATATTTATATTCTTATGCCCTTGTATCTTCCGGGTTTGTAAATAACGAGTTCACGTTTAACAAGACTTTAATATAAAGTCGACACCGTGATGGTTCGGTCTCAGTTAACGTAATTACAGTTCGGGAATTAATATTCCCTCCTACCTTACCCGGTTATACTGATTAGTCTATCCCTTTTGATCATATCCAGTAAGCTGTGAAAAGACATGACTCTTCACACAATTACTTTATTGTAAATAATACAATGAACGTACATCTGGTTCATATGAAAAAGTTATTGACTCACAAGAAAAACTGGTGAATGAAAAATAAAGATTGAAAGGGCTATTCATTGTTTCTTATTCCATCTCAAGAGAAACATTAAAGCAAAGAGTTGAGGAGGAGAATCATCATTGGGTCTTTATTCTTCTTATTTTTATTATTGATTGCGTCTGTAAGACATGAATCAAGGTATGTATTACTTATTGTTTTTCATTATCGTTTGGGTTGAATTAATTCGAATCTATAATCGATTTTGGGACTCATTTCATGATCGATATCAAAAAGTATATCTAACATAAGAAGCAAAAAACCCCTCATTTGAGGAGACTAACACACTAATCACACACACTCTTAATATCTCACATCTTATATTAGTAGATTTTTATTAGGTTTTTAGTAGATTAGTTTAGGGAGAGATTTTTGGAGGGTGACAATCCAAAATTCTCCACTTATTCTAGATCTAATTGATTTCCTTTCAATTAGCTTCCAAGATTTCATCTTCATTATAATCAAGTTCTAATTTCTTCTTCCTCTTGCAATTCCCTTCATGTTGATTTATATTCAAGTTTTGTAAGGATTCAAGTTTTTATTGAAGATTCTTAGAGATTATCAAAGGATTAGTGACAAATCCCTTGTCATCTTCATTAAGTTTCATCTGATTTCTTTTATGCAATCTTCTTTATTATTGCCATTTTCCTTCATTATCGATATATTTCTCTTCCTCTCCCTAATCTCTAGTCTAGATTTAATTTCGTTCTTTCATTATTGCATCGTTTCTATTTATTTTACTTGCATCGTTTTTATTGTCTTATTTTGTTGATCGCCGTTTTATTTATCGTTCCGTTGTTAATTTCTCTAGATCTCATTTATGTTTGTTTTAGATCGCTTCCTAGTTTATCTTGTTGATTGTTATTTTGTTCATCGTTTCGTTGTTATTTTCTCTAGATTTCATTTGTGTTGCTCCTAGATCGTTTTTATTGTCTTGTTGTTATTTTCATTGATCTTATTTTTGTTGCTCTTAGATCGTTTCCTAATTTATTTATTAGATCGTAATTTTCCTTGTTGTTTTGTTATTATTTCCCTAGATTTAATCACTATGTTTGTTTTTGTTGTTTTCTCTATTGTTAATGTTTTTATAGTTTCCATTAAGAATAGTGAGTAGATATCTTGTTAGGGGGTTAAGGGAGGAAGATCTGGGTAATATGAATTAAGAAATTGTTTATGTGGTTGGGTTGCATGCTTGTTGATTTATCATGTTTGAGGTTTTTGTGTCTTTGTTGACTTAGACCGGCCGGCTAAATCAACCTTGACTCACTCCTATCAATATGGAGAAACTCGGGGTAAGAGTTACCTTGACTTGAGACTTACCCTTTTTCGCCGCGAAAGCGGGATCTAGATAAGTTGGGTGAAGAAATCGAAAGGTGGCATTCTCCCTTTATCGACTTTGTGACCGATCCATAATACCGAGACTCATAGAACTCGATTTCCGATTCCCGACTCCTTCTAACACCTTTTCCCTATTTGATTATCTCTTTGTTGTTTATCGCGTTCTAGTCTAGACTCAACCCTAAAAACCCCAAAAATAGACCCCAAACGTGCTTTGACTTAGACTCGACCGACTTTACATAGACCGTCCCTGAGGATCGATCCCGACTTACCGCTACTACGTAGTTAGTTTGTCGTGTATATAAATTTTGTTTGATTGCGTTAGATAGGCGACAATCTGACGCGCATCAATTGGCCATGTAGAACTCATGGGTGTTGTAGATAAAGTCTTGCTAATGTAAAAGTAGTATGCTCATATTATGTTTATGACATTTTGATATCACTTATTGTTAGGGGTGTTCACCGGTCCAAACTCGGACCGGACCAGATTGACCCGCGGACCGACAACCCAAAAAATCAAACCTGCGGACCGGACCGGAAAAATATACTAAATTTGATTTTTTTAAGTGTGGACCGGACCGAACCGCGACCGACAACCAAGTTTTTGGAGACCCGCGGACCAGACCGGACCGGACCGTCCGGGTCGTTCGAATTTGCCGGTCCGGGTCACTTTTTGAACACCCCTAATTGTTATGTTTCTGTGGAATTTACATGTGATCATTATGGTATATGTATACATTTATGTTTTAAAATTACATGTAATGATCATTTTGAGAATTATTGTATTTTCTCAAATTAAAGATAGTTAAGAGTTAGGATTGATTTGTGATACATGAAAGGAATCTTGTCGCACAATGATGTGTGACCACCATGATTCAGTCAATTCTAAATATTAAAGTTTTATAGAAAGTTTAATGAGCTCAATTTAAGGTGAACATCGCAATTATTGATCCGTTAAGGTGACACTAAGGCCAAGTGGGAGAATGTTAGAATATTTATATTCTTATGCCCTTGTGTCTTTCGGGTTTGTAAATAACGAGTTCACGTTTAACGGGACTTTAATATAAAGTCAACACCGTGATGGTTCGGTCTTAGTTAACGTAATTAAAGTTCGGGAATTAATATTCCCTCCTACCTTACCCGGTTATACTGATTAGTCTATCCCTTTTGATCATATCCAGTAAGTTGTGAAGAGACATGACTCTTCACACAATTACTTTATTATATAAATAATACAATGAACGTACATCTTGTTCATATGAAAAAGTTATTGATTCACAAGAAAAACTGGTGAATGAAAAATAAAGATTGAAAGGGCTATTCATTGTTTCTTATTACATCTCAAGGGAAACATTAAAGCAAAGATTTAAGAAGGAGAATCATCATTGGGTCTTTATTCTTCTTATTTTTATTATTGATTGCGTCTGTAAGACATGGATCAAGGTATGTATAATTGATTGTTTTTCATTATCGTTTGGGTTGAATTAATTCGAATCTATAATCGATTTTGAGATTCATTTCATGATCAAAATCATAAAGTATATCTAACATAAGGTGCAAAAACAAAGGAAACATTAGTGTGAACGAAGGATAAAGACTTCATGGCTCAGAAGAAAAGGAGTAGGGGATTGAGTCGTGTTCAATTCCTTATGCATTTCCTTGTTAGCTTCCTTGTACATTGAACTTTTGTATTGATCATTCATTAAATTATATAATTTATTTAAATTATATAATTTATTTACTCATACGTTAGCTAGACGGATAAATCCATTGATGTAGTTTACTTTATTTCATCGTTCTTTTTTTTTTGAACTTTTCATTTTGGGTTCAGTCCAAACTCGGTTATAGGTGATTCAATTGTTTTTCATAATAAGCTAATCATATGATCACTCATACATCTTCCGATAATTATAACTCAGTTACTTTTATTCACCTTCGTTAAATATGAATACAAAATCAATTGTCCAATGATTATTATGGGTTAGTACGTAATATTCCCACGGTTTTTGAAGGATGTAAATTAAAACTCGGATTCACAATCGATTACCGTGCGAGTACCTTGCGTGGTGTATAAAGTAGCTAGTACCATTCCGATTTCCGAGTGATGAATGGTTCAATTCCCTTAAATTAATTAAGTAGGAAGTAGGAAGTAGTCATACAATTTTAGCCCATGCACGTAGGAACTTATACAATCATACACGCGCAACTGCAAGCTAAGGTTATTAGGTGGTAGGTGTACTGGGAGTTGGAGATCAATGTGACAATGTGGCATCAATCATAGAATGAAGTTGTCCCCCCACTAAGTGACAAACAATATTAAATTTTGTATGTCATATACTGTATGCAACAACGTAAGATCAAGTCAATTTTAAGAACTTCATAAAATTGCCTAGAAAGGTAGCCAATAATACAATAATACTCTTGCACAATATTTGACCAATTCCAATATTAAGTGTCTCTTGTAATTTCAATTAAATTAAGTAGTTAGGCTTAGGCATGCATGTTAGTTTGATTGAAGTGGTAACATGTTTAGTTTAAAATTGAGTTTACAAGATCAAAAGTGTAATAAACATTCATTTTAAAACTTGTAACAGTGTATTTTCAATATTTTAACTCGATACCTTTTTAAAACTAGATGAACTAATTTCAATTTAACTCGTGATTTTTTTTAAGATAGATGAGCTATAAGTGTGACTTGAGTATGATTCGTCATGGGTCGACTCCTCTTGATCGGGTAGTTTGATCGAGTTAGCCCAAACCGACTCACTTACCAGGTTAACCTCACCTTTTCTATATACTAATTTTTTCTATATACTAAATGAGAAAATCAATAAAGAAGTATATGACAACTCTGAACCTCATTAAATTTTGGAAAATTCTCATTTATACCATCTAAGTTTTACTTTTTCCAGTTGTACATTTGCACCATTGCGTATTAGCAATAACAACTGTATCCCTAGACTCAATTAATTAGTCTCAAGTGTGACTAAACTATGATTAGCCTTCAATTATGCCGTTAAGTGTCAACTTGGATGAAATGACATGAAATTTAATTTAAGTCCACGTGCATTTAATTGACCCATTTTAAAACGTGAGAGTTGCGACCCGTTATTATTAACTACTCTTTTACCCACTTAATTAGTTCCCTATAGAGGTGATTATATGCGGGTTCGGATCAACATGAGCTGGCATAAGGGTGAAATTTTGGCCTACGGACAAGTGGGTTAGCGGGTTTGGGACGGATTCGCGGACTAGGCCTTTGTATATTTTTGAAAATGTTATGTCCAAACCTGCTAAAAGTTTGTGTTGGATGGGACGGGTCAATCGGACGTTACTGTCAATCTAGTTCCCTGGTTATTTTTTGGGAATGCAGTCTCTGCCTCCTGCGGCCTATATATATCCCAATAATTAAGTCGCACTTTCGGCACTCTAAACTCGAACTGCTTCTCAAAACACAAAAGTAAGCCAGTCAGCCACCCCCACCCCCACCCCCACCCCCACACCCACACCCACCTGGCCATCTTCTTACTCGTATAAACAGAGTCCAATCAACAAGTGGGAGAAAAGAGCATGATGATGATGATGATGATGATGATGGGAAATGTAATTCCAGCTAAAAAGAAACTTGTGAAACGTCTGATTTTCGACAAATTGCTCCATTGTTTCACCTCTTCCTCTTGCTGCTTCAAAACCCACACCAAAATCTTCCCAGATTACTTCTAGCTGCCTTCAATCCCAAATGCAGACGAACCATGATCCATGTTAGCCGCACCCAAGCATTAGTAATAATTTTGTATTATGTTTCTGAAGCTAATGTACACTGAAAGAACTAACTGTACAATTGGCCAGTTCTGAAATTTTGTTATTTATTCTAACTTTGTAAGATTTTTCCACTTAATTATTTAATACTCTCTCAAGTGAACATCCTATGAGAAGATTATAGAAAGTTGGAGGAAGTACTATAAGCTACAGTATAGGAATATAATTTAAGTGACAGATTAGAATTGTGATTCAGCAGTAATTTTGTAATACTAGTGTAGTTGAATTAATTAATTAATTAATTAATTAATTAATTACGGAGTACTAGGTTGTTAATTTTATAAGGGAAAAGTCTCATGGTACCCTCGAACTATGTCACATTACACATGGTACCCCAACTTTTAAGTTTGTTCCCATGGTAACCTTGAGTTTTATAGTTTAGTTCCCGATTTGACCTTACTCAAATTTCTGTCATGACGCCGTTAAATTATGACCAAAATTAATTACATTACTCAACAACTACTTTTCTTCAAAAGGAGAGGGGTTCCCATGGTACCCCTAAGTTTTCATAGTTGTTCCCATGGTACTCTTAAGTTTTCATAGTTGTTCTCATGGTACCCTTAAGTTTTCATAGTTGTTCTCATGGTACCCTTAAGTTTTCATAGTTGTTCTCATGGTACCCTTAAGTTTTCATAGTTGTTCTCATGGTACCCTTAAGTTTTTCTTAGTTGTTCTCATGGTACCCCTGAAAGGAAAGCAACGACTCATTGAAGCAAAGCCACGACTAGTTTGCTGAACTAACCGTTACACAAGTGCTTATAAATTCACTTCCCTTTCTATTTTGGCAGAAAAAGAACAAATAATCCACACTTACTCACTCAACCTTTTTACCTCTTTCTTCACTTGTACAAAAAAAGAAAAAATTTGATGTTTCCGGATGATCGAGCTTCAAGGTTATGGTGATGAAGTTTTTCCAATTTTTTTGTACAAGTGAAGGAGGTGAAAAGGTTGAGTGAGTAAGTGTGGATTGTTTGATTTTCTTCTGCCAAAATTGAAAGGGGAGTGAATTTATGAGCACTTGTGTAACGGCTAGTTCAATAAACTAGTCGTTGCTTTGCTTCAATGAGTCGTTGCTTTCCTTTCAGGGGTACCATGAGAACAACTATGAAAACTTAAGGGTACCATGAGAACAACTATGAAAATTTAAGGGTACCATGGGAACAACTATGAAAACTTAGAGTTACCATTGGAACACCAAAAGTAGTTGTTGAGTGATGTAATTAATTTTGGTCATAATTTAACGGTGTCATGACAGAAATTTGGGTAAGGGCAAATCAGGAACTAAACTATAAAACTCAAGGTTACCATGTGAACAAACTTAAAAACAGGGGTACCATGTGTAATGTGACATAGTTCGAGGGTACCATGGGAAATTTCCGATTTTATAATCTACCTCCAAAAAGGTTAGAGATACACTTGGTGTATAAGGGTCTCATACACCACCAATCACAACCTTCCACTTGATTTACGTAAATAATCTTGTTTTTTTTTATTTAATTACTTAGATTCCATCATTAATTATGCTTATTAAATGATCTTTCATTAATGTTAATATTATTTTAATAATTAATATTAGAGTTTATATTTTAAGTATTTATACGGATACTAATTTTGTATTTGGTCCATAGTATATTTGTACGGCCAGCAGTTACGTACGTCAAGTATAATTGTACAATTTCGTATTTTTGGCACATGTATCTATATCTTCGGTATTTGTTTTGTGTAATTTTTGTTACGATTATTTTTTATATAATGTATTTACTTAAACGTTTTTAAATATAATTTAAATTTAAGTATTTTAATGCACATTTGTTTTTTTTTGGTGCGAAATGCACATTTGTTATTAAGATGTACGTTATTACTTATACAGTTTTACATCGTTTGATTACTTTTCCGAAAAGGTTACACATACAATGGGTGTATGAGGCGGTTTGTACACCACCAGTTACAAATTGCCATGTGTCCATTTTAGAATCTCTTTTTTCCATTTAAATCTTGTAGATTCCATCATTAAATACACCTTATTAAATGCATTGATTTATTGTATAAATTTTGATGAGTAATTATTAACTTTTTTTTTCTTTTCAGTTTTTTTAATATTTCATATTTTTTTACTTTTACCGTATATGTACGTATACTCTGCTCGTATATTTCTAATCTCTGTATTTGTATTCTCCGTACATGTACGCTTTATACTTGTACCTTATGTTTACGTATTTTATATTTATATGTTTTAAAATGTTGTGTTGCGGAATATTTCTTTTGTGTAATTTTTTATATGAATTTGTTTCTACGTTTTAGTTTGTATGTTACGGTAGACAATATTTTTGTTGATTTATCGTCCATGTTATATAATTATGTGAATAAATATTACGTACTTAGTAAAAATTGTGTAGTCTGTAGTCGTGTAAATTTACTGACGATATACAATCTCCCCGAAATTCACTTAACAACAATTTAAATGTCATTAGTAAAAAATATTAAAACAATTTCTCGTGAGACCGTCCCAATAATTTGAAACGTAATTAGGGGCTTTGAACCAACAAAACAGAAATAAAACGTGGATTAAAAGCAATTTAAATGTTTACGTATTTTATATTTAATGTTTTAAAATGTTGTGTTGCGAAATATTTCTTTTTGTGTAATTTTTTATATGAATTTGTTTCTACGTTTTAGTTTGTATGTTACAGTAGACAATATTTTTGTTGATTTACTGTGAACGGGTCAATCGTGCGAGACAATGTTTTTTGCGGAGAAAATAATAAAATATGTAGTCATGTTATATAACTATGTGAATAAATATTACGTACGTAGTAAAAATTGTGTAGTCGTGTAAATTTACTGACGATATACAATCTCCCCAAAATTCATTAAAAAGCAATTTAATTGTCATTAGTAAAAAAAAAATTTTAAAAATTTCTTGTGAGACTGTCCCAATAATTTGAAACGTAATTAGAGGGCTCGAACCAACGAAATTAATTCTAGCTAAAACAACCAGGAGCTAAAAATAATGGAAAGTTGTCATCGTCAGGGCTTGAATACTGGAGTTTCATAAGAATAACCAACCCAAGAACCAACTGAGTAACAATATATTACTAAAATAACTAGCACTTTAGTTAGATTTCACAAACTATCTCCGGCTATGACCCAAGTAAAAAAAAGGTAAATTTAAGAATTTACAAAATTAAAAAATTTATGAAAATTAAAATTAAAGAACAAATACTTTTAACCCGTATACATCCAGAATACACCTAATATAGTTACACTACTAAAAAAATACCTTCCGAAAATATTGTTTTTAAAACATCTTAAATTTTTTTTTCTATAAAAAATTTAAAATAAAAATAAGGCGCAAATAAAGTTTACTAAAAGTAATAGAGTATAAATAAAAATGTATAAATAAAATATAAATATTGTATAAATACACTACAAATATGTATTGGGGTGTACATAAACAAAAAGTATAAATAAATTAATATACTAAGACTATATAAATACGTATAAAATACTGTGTAATAATACGTAACAAAACATACTCGGGTATAAAAATACGTCACTATAACACTAACGTATAGATACATTTAGAATACAACAACGTATAAAAATACACGTATAATATAGGATATAAAAATACACGTATAAAAATACGAAATATTAAAATTGAAGTTATTAAAGAAACAAACAAAAAAACCAAAAAAGAGGTAATTAGGTGAGAAAGTAGGTGAGAGTTAGGTGGGAGGATGAATTAATGAAGAATCTTGCAAAAAAATAGATATTTTTGAGTGAACAAGTGGCATGCTCACATTGATAGTGTATAGTACAACCCATACAATGAGTGTATATCTATCACTTGCCTTACTTTTCTTAAATTTGTTTATTTGTACGTTAGCCTAAGTGATGTATTATTAAATTAATGTTGTATGATTATTATTTACTAAGATTAATCGTTGTATCGTACGTCTAAACAAAATCGTTTTACTTAGATTTAGAGTGCAATATAATATTTTGTTAGTGTGTGTATACACACACGAAATTTATTACATTACTTCTCGACAACTACGCAATTATCGTTACCAACATTTTATAGTTTATTTTTGCAGCTTACGGATATATTATTTTAACCTTAAAAAAATAAGAATTCAACTAAAACGGTATAATTGGAGTACAAAATTAATTCTACTTAGAACAACAAGGAGCAAAAAAAAGGAAAGTTATCCTCAGCAGGGCTCGAACATTGACACTTTCAAGGAGTAACAAACCCAACAACCAACTGGGCAACAATGTATTAATAAAATAATTTGCACTTCAGTTACATTTTACGAACTATCTCGGACTATGGTCCAAGTAAAAAAATTGTAGACTTAAGAATTTAAAAATTAAAAAGTTTAAGAAAATTAAAATTAAAGAACAAATACTTTTAACCCGTATCCATCCTAAATACAGCTAACATAATTACACTACTAAAAAAATACATTCCGAAAATAATGTTTTTAAAACATCTTTTAAAAAATATTCCTATAAAATATTAAAAATAAAAATACAGTGCAAATAAAGTTTACTAAACATAATAGAGTATAAATAAAAATGTATAAATAAAGTATAAATACCGTATAAATACACTACAACTATTATAAATAAACAAAAAAATAAATAAAATAATATACTAAATACGTAACTACAACCTACGTATAAAATACAGTATAGAAATACGTAACAAAACATATTGAAGTATAAAAATATGTCTCTATAACACTAACGTAGAGATACATTTAGAATACAACATCGTATAAAAATACACGTATGATATGGGATATAAAAATACACGTATAAAAATATGAAGCATTAAATTTGAAGTAAAAAAAACAAAAAAAAGGTGATTAGGGGAGAAAGTAGTTGAGAGTTTGGTCGGGAGGTGAATTAATGAAAAATCTTGTAAAAGTTAGATTCATTTGGGTGGACAAGTGGGTTGCATACATTAGTGGTGTACAAAAGACCTCATACAATGAGTGTATCTCTATCACTAAACAGAAATTAATGACCTTAAATTAGCAGATTGAGAATTGATGACGACCGTGATATCGGTCTTATCGGACATGACGACTAGCTGCTACGTACTTCCTCCGCACAGTTTGACTAAATTATTAGTGAAGTATGGGTACAAAATGGTAAGCTAGTTCACTAAGGAGTACTCACCTATATCAAATTTTTAAGCTAAAACATTTTTCAGCTACAACTTCGTCCAATGATTTAAGCTACAATCCTCCAATTTAAACGGGCTCACCTGCCAATAAACTATCTAATCCATAATTTTAATGAAATTATTTATTACGGAGTAAGAAATACTAACAATTTAATTAGTTGAAATCTTTCGTGGGTCAATTTAAACTACTAGCTTAATGGAGCTAGTAGCTTGGAGTAAACTAGTATAAAAGGAGTGAAACAATGGTGTAAGCAACTGACTTGTAATTTTTCATATTTGCTAGCAATTTCCTATGCTATACCATTACATTTGTTCTTACGGAGTGAGTACAATTTTTTTACATGGCAAGATTGGATTGGATTGGATTAAAGGGAGTAAAAAAAGATGCGTAATGTATAAATGAAGAAAATTGAGGTCAATAACATATTGGAGCCGTGAAAATTAAATGTAGCAATTGGATTGGATGAAAGAGAGTATATACATATTGTGAAATTACATAACCGGCCTGGGCCACACCCGAGACGGGAAGAGTCCACTCACAAGATAAGAGGGTTCCACTCAAAAACCAAATGGCAATAGAGGGAGTAACCCCTTGCTTTATAAGGTGGATCATCTTTCTCTCATCTTTCAATGTGGGACACATGTGATTACTTGAGTTTAGGAGTCAATTCTCAACACTCCCCCCTCACATGTAAGCCCACTTATAAACCCGAACGGGCCTGCACTATTGTGATATATTGCTCATTGTTGTACTGTTGCTTGATCATCACTGTGCTGCTGCCGTCTGCTCACTGCTATGCTGTCTTCCTCCTGTGACGTGGCTCAACCAATCAGATTGCTGCACACGGATCGATGAGCTGGTAGAGTTGGTTAGCCAAAGTTAGTTACAACAAACCTGTGTATATAGAACAAGCACATATTCTTTGTAATTTAATTCATTCTGTTACACACAAAAACATTTACCATAATAATGAGAAAATCAACTTCTATTTAGCTTTTGTGTGACACTGTTATGCAAACTTCATTAATGGAGTAACTCAAGCTCACAAGCTCACGAAGTTCTAGACAGTATCAGAGCACCAGTAGTACGACATCTGCAGAATATGTTCTTGCTTAATCGCCTGAGATTCGTATGATCTTACCTTTCTCTATTACGCGATTTTATTGCAATTTCTGTAGTTTCCTGATGCAAATCGTTGATTTCTTTGCATTTATTCTCTGGTGTTAAGATAATTTACAATTGATTAGTCGAATTCCTTTACGAATTTGTTGAATTTCCGCTGCAACTTCTCGAAATCAGTAGCCATGGCTCCAGCTTATACTTTGGTCTATTAAGATCCTCTTTATCTTTCTGCACATGATCAAAGTCTTATTCAGCTTACTCCTAATGTCTTTCATGGACAAAATTTTCTGCATTGGTCGCGACAAATCAAAATCTCTCTCATTACTAAGAACAAATTAGGTTTCATTACTGGTTCTCTTAACCTAAGCCTGATGAAAAGGAGGCTACCTTTCATGACTGGATTAGGACGGATTATACGATAATGAACTGGATTCTGCATTTGTTGAGTGAGAAAATCGCCATTACGTTCAGTTATGCGTCTTCAAGTAAGCAGTTATGGGACGAATTGAATGAGAGGTTTGATCAATCTAATGGTCCATTCCTATACCAGTTAAGACGTGACATTGCTCACACTACTCAGGGAGACCTATCTATAGCAAATTACTATTCTAGGTTAAAAACACTGTGGGAGGATATGCGTTCATTAGATCCCCTTGATCAGTGTGATTGTGGAGCCTTAGATGATTGCACATGTCAGATGTTGAAGAAAGTTGTTGCTAGAGAAAACACACACAATCTAATTGATTTTCTTATGGGATTACATAAGAGATATGAGCATGTTCGTGGTCAGATTCTTGCCACGGATCCTCTCCTTACGGTAAACAAGGCCTTTGCTCAAGTCTATCAGCTTGAGGTTCAGCAGCAAGTTACAGCAGATGTGTCTGTACCTACTCTAGATATGGTTGCACCGACTGCAAATCATGCTTCAAATCAGGCTGGTCATGCTGATCCTCGAAATGTATGGAGAAGGGAGAACAAAAAGGCTAAGACTGATAAGTCATCATATTACTGCACTCATTGCAAGAAAGCTGGTCATACGATTGAATATTGCTGGCACCTGAAAAAGCTCAAGAGACAGCAGGCTGCTGCTGCTGCTACACCTTCTGGACGAAGGTTTGCAGCGAATGTCGAAGAAGCTGATGCATATGAGTCTGAAACTCCATGTGATATACCTGCACCGAAGCTGAAGCTAAGGAGTTATTCAAGCTGCAAAATCAATCTCAAGCTCAACCAGAAATTGCAGGTCCTGGTTTTTCAGGTACAACGCTTGCTTATTATGCTGCTGGTAATTCTCACATTCCTATATAAACATGGATTCTTGATTCAGGTGCTTCTGATCATATGTGCTTTGACTTGCGTCTTTTTAGCTCTTATACAATGCTAAATAAGCCTATTTCTGTGCATCTTCCTGATGGGCAAATAAAGATGGTAACTCATACTGGAGTTGTCCCTCTTACAGCAAACCTATCTTTGAAGAATGTCCTTTTTCTTCCTGATTTTAAACATAATCTGCTTTCTTTGGGTCGCTTATTGGGTGATAATCATCTCACTACTATATATATTTGACCAAAATCTATGCAAAATACAGGATCCTTCCACTGAGGAGGTCCTTTGTTCGGGAAGCAAAAAGGGAGGAGTTTATCAATTCCTGCAAAGTACTAGTACTGTCCATAGCAATAATTGTACTAGAACTTCATTCTCAGTTTCTGCAAACAATGATGATGTTGCTTTATTACATTCTAAACTTGGTCATTCATCTTTGGGTGCCCTTAAGCATGTAATTCCTATCATTGATAGTGACAAAACATTTCATTGTGACACTTGTGTTTTGGCTAAGCATTACAAAGCTCCGTTTCATATCAGTTCAACTGTTTCTAGTTCTATCTTTGATTTAATCCATGTTGATTTATGGGGACCCTATCGGATAAAATCTATATCTGGAGCTTCATATTTTCTCACGATTGTTGATGATTATAGTCGATCTACATGGACTTTCTTGTTAAAAACTAAGGAGCAGGTTTCATCTGTCATGCAATCCTTCATAGCGTATGTCTCTACTCAGTTTGGTTCTAAAATTAAAGGAATCATGAGTGATAATGGGACTGAGATTGTTCAACACGAATGTCAGAGCTTGTTCAACAAGCATGGCATAGTTCATCAGCTTCCATTCCAGGGAACCCTCAGCAAAATGGCAGAGTAGAAAGGAAGCATCACCATTTGCTCGAGGTTGCTAGGGCTCTACGTATTCAAGGGTCCTTGCCTAAAAAGTTCTGGGGGGAGCTGATTTTGGCATCAGCACATTTGACTAATCTTATGCCCTCTAGAGTATTGGGTTGGCTTACTCCTCATGAGAAACTTTTTCAAACCAAACCAGATTATTCTAATCTCAGGGTGATAGGATGCTTATGCTATGCTGCAGTAAAAGATACTGACAAGTTTGAGCCTCGAGCAATCAAGGGTATCTTTCTTGGCTATCCAACAGGCCAAAAAGGCTATAAGTTGTATGATATGGAGAGCCATAAGATCATTGTCAGTAGGGATGTAATATTTCAGGAAACTATTTTTCCTTATCATACCAGCTACAAGCCTAATGTTGGTCTTATTTCACCATCTCCTGCGGGTGTCATGGCTCCTATTGCAGAGATGCAGAGCCTTTGCTACCAGAGACCACTGATTCCACTCCAATTACTGCAGTCATTCCTGAGAATGATCAAGTTCCTGATAATGACATTCCTAGTGATATTTCCTCGGGTACGGTTGATTCTTCAGTTGCTGGAGATGATGTTATTGCTCCACCACGACGATCAACAAGAGTTCGTCAGGTTTCTAAAAAATTGGATGGTTTTGTCTACAAAGACGCACCTTCTCGTGCAAATGCTAATCTGATTTTCACTCCTTCTTATGATTTCCTCAGTCAATCATTGCAACTTGACGGATACTCTGCTGATTATCAGAGTTCTTGCTGCAATGCCCTTCAGGTTTACGAGCCGTCTACTTATGATCAAGCTGCTGCTGATCCTTTATGGGTTGCTGCTATGTCACAAGAACTAGCAGCACTTGAACAGAACAACACTTGGATACTCACCAAATTGCCACCGGGCAAGAAAGCTATTGGGGCTAAGTGGGTGTATAAAGTGAAGTTCAATCCTGATGGTACAGTCGAGAGATACAAAGCGCGTCTTTTTGCTAAGGGATATAGTCAAATTCAGGGAGAAGATTACACTCGTACTTTCAGTCCTGTGGCTAAATTAACCACAGTACGAACTTTAATTGTAGTAGAAGCAATAAAAGGATAGTTATTGCATCAATTGGACAATAATAACGCATTTCTTCATGGTTTTTTTGGATGAAGAGGTCTATATGAAGAAACCTCAAGGATACACGGTTGGTTCCAAGGATGATGTTTGTTTATTAAAACGGTCCTTGTATGGGCTTAAGCAAGCTTCTCGACAATGGAATTATGAGTTATCCAAATTTCTATCCAAACATGGTTATGTGCAGTCCAAATCCGACTATTCTCTCTTCACCAAAGGTCATATAAATTCCAGTTTTGTTCTTATTTTGGTGTATGTTGATGACTTGATAGTAACTGGAACAGATGAGTCTGAGATTTCTGCTATCAAAAAGGCTTTGGATAGAGCATTCACCATTAAGGATCTGGGTCAACTTCAGTATTTTCTGGGCATTGAAGTATCGTGTTCCAAAGCTGGGATTCTCCTTAATCAACAAAAATACATCATTGATATACTTAGGGACTCTCATATGGAGGATTGTACTTCTGCTAATTCCCCTCTTCCCACTGGTTTGTGATTATCTACAGACGATGGTGATTTGCTCGCCTGTCCAGAAGTTTACAGACGATTAGTTGGGCGGCTCCTTTATCTTAACTTGACTAGGCCTGATATATCTTATGGGGTACAACATCTTAGTCAATTCATGGCAGAGCCCAGGTTTCCTCACTTACAGGCTGCTCTTCATGTCATTCGATATCTCAAAGGCTCTTTGAATTTGGGTCTCTTTTATCCTGCTGCTTCCACGCTCACTCTCACTAGCTACTGTGATGCTGATCATGCTAAGTGTGAGTTTTCTGCGAGGTCTGTTTCTGGTTATTGTGTGTTCTTAGGAAGATCTTTGATCTCTTGGAAGACCAAGAAGCAGCCCACAGTAAGTAAGTCAAGCACGGAGTCCGGATATCGATGTATGAGTCAAACTTCTAGCGAGATCGTTTGGCTAAATGAGTTACTAAAGGAGATGCAAGTTTGTGTCCCGCTTCCCATCACTCTTTATTGTGATAATAAGGAGGCACAACACATAGCTGAGAATCCGATTTTTCATGAACGTACTAAACACATAAAGGTGGACTGTCATTACATCTGAGAGCAAATTCAAGATGGATTGATTGCCACTGCTCACGTGACTACATTCCAGCAAATTGCTGATGTTCTAACTAAGGCATTAGGTCAGCAGCATCACAGTTATTTTCTGTCCAAGCTCGGACTTGTTGTATCTCCTCCAAGTCCTCCTTGAGGAGGGGGTATTGTGATATATTGCTCATTGCTGTACTGCTGCTTGATCATCACTTTGCTGCTGCCGTCTGCTCACTGCTGTGCTGTCTTCCTCCTGTGACGTGGCTCAACCAATCAGATTGCTGCACACGGATCGATGAGCTGGCAGAGTTAGTTAGCCAAAGTTAGTTACAACAAACCTGTGTATATATATAGAACAAGCACATATTCTTTGTAATTTAATTCATTCTGTTACACACAAAAACATTTACCATAATAATGAGAAAATCAACTTCTATTTAGCTTTTGTGTGAGACTGTTATGCAAACTCTATTAATGGAGTAACTCAAGCTCACAAGCTCACGAAGTTTTAGACATATGGGTGAGATCTTGACATCCTGTGTGTGATTATCTTTTACATTGCAAACTATACGACTAATAATATTACTAGTATAGACCCGTGCCATACTGCACGGGATACATAGATTATATACTTATTACTCACTCCGTTTCATTTGATTTTTTGCGTTTGCTTTTTGGGCACTATTCATAGTTGGGTGAAATCGTCAACATAACTTATAATATACTCTGTATAAGATAAAATATAGTCATGTGTGATCTTGTTTAAATTGTCTAATCGAGTACGTTATAAATAACAAATTTTTACTTCCTCCATTTTTTTAGGACCTTGTTTTTTTCTAACGAGCTTTTACTCAATTCTAACGACATTCTATCAATTTGTCCTTGTCATTTCCTCCCAATTCTAAAAAGTTGACAGCTTCTCTCTCTAAAAAAATTGAACAATCAACCTTTTCTTAATTTTTCATAATTTTCAAAGGTACATTCGACATTCGCAATGAAATACAAGCCTTGGAACACTTCTTTAATCGATCGATCAATCAATCAATCTTATATCAAAAAAACTAGACCCATAAACCCTAAAAGAATCTATAAAAATCAATCATCGAGAGAAACCCTAATTGATAAACTTTACAATAAAAAACTAAAGTTAAAACTTAAATCAATATAACTCCATTATTAATTGAAAAATTATGATCCATAATAGAATTCAAAAGAGTTCGATTGATTGATCAGAATCTATTTGGTAGAGATTAAAAACAATTAGAAGTATTAATTCCTAAAAATCAAGGGTGATACTTTTTTATACTTGTATCTCAATTATACTTAAAAATTACTCATTTATCCATCTCATTTCCCCCTCCCCTTTTATTTTTTTAGATAGCTCAGAAAGAAAGGAAAAAAATCTCAAAAACTCCAAATTTCATCTCTCTCCGCCACCCCACCACACCGGCGACCATTCCGGCCCACCGCGTCGACCACCACTCCGACCATCTCAATTGTTTTTTTTGTTTTTTTTTCGGTTTTCCTGAAAGATAATTAATGGTATTATGTTTTCAAGATTAAAATTAAAATTAACTATAATTAATTAAAGTTATAGCAAAATTAAAAAGATGAAATTAATTCGATACTATTCAAATTAGAAAATGCAATTCAAATAATAATACAATTCAAATTCAAATAAAAAAACGTACAAGCTCTAAACCCCTAAACCCTAAATTTTAATGTAACCTAATTAACCCTAAATCGAATTCTTTAATTAATTAATTAAAACTAATTTACGATAAAATATCGATTAACAAATTATGATCCATATTTAATTCGCAAATACTTGATGGTATTGGTTTAGAATTGACGAGAATTAATTTTGATGAAAAAAAATCAAGGCTTTAGTTTAGGAGGAAAATAATAAAAATGAGAATATGGATAATATTGAGAAATTTATGAAATTTTAGGGATGATTGAGTAACATACGATTATGAAAAAGTAATTCCGAAAATCAATCACCATGAGAAACCCTAATTGATGATGAGCTTAACAATAAATTGTTTGAAAAATCTAAAGTTAAACTTAAAGCAATATTAATTCATCATTAATCGGAGAACCAGGTTCCATGGTTGGATTTACAAGAGTTCGATTGATTGATCGGAATTTTTTGGTAGAGATTAAATGTATTCAAAAGAATTAATTGAAGAGGTTGTAAAAAGGGTACAAGTGGAAAGTTTTAAGAAAATTCGTTAGGATTGAGTAAAGCTTTGTTAGGAAAAAGTAATTTCGTTTTTTTATATCTTTCTAATTTCATTTTTGGTCCACTTTTTTTTTATCTTTCCATTTCATTTCTTTCCATTTTGGTCCATAATATTTACCATATTATTCTTACTATTTACAACACTTTACACCTTTATTCTTTCCTATTTACACACACTTACCATTCCACCCCCAATATTTCTTAAATTTATCATTTTATATTCAATACAAAAAAATTGTGCCAAATATCCATGTGAAGATAAAATAAAAATAGAGGAAGTATAATTTTTAGAAATACGTAATTAAAGATATAGACATGCACTGACAAGTGTGAAAAAAGTAAATGCAAAGAATCAAATGGAACGGAGTGAGTAGTAGATATTAATATACATTTTTTTATATAAGATATGAAAATGTTTCGATTTAAATTAAACCGTAAAACTAATCAAAAGATTAAGCAATTAGTGAATTTTTTAGCACGAAGTGAATGAACATATTTAATATTTTTTAAAATATGTACTCGTACAAATTAAAAGTTATTTTTGTCATAAAGATCATAAATCATTATCGTTGGAAAATTTTGCAATATATAACTTATGTATTGTGTCAAATGTATTTTATTTAAATAAAAAACTGACACCTTAGAATATATTTTTTTACGCTACGTCTAAACGTGTAAGAATTAATATTGTTTTTTTACAAATTATAACAATTTGCATTTTATTTCTAGGAATTACGAATTGATATACGGAGTATAAGATATATAAAAATTACAATCAAAAGTTCCCTTACTTAATGTGAGTATTTTGGAGGAATTTTTTTAAGGCGAGTTATTATGTAGAGAATAATTATCTATAATTATTACCGTATTATTATCTACAATTATTACCATATATATTGCTTAAGGTGTTGGGCGGGAAATTTTTTCTTGAGGAGGTGACACGTCATCGCAATTCTAGAATTGCCTATCCTATTAGTGTATAAGGATTCATATACTCCCTCCCATTTTAAATGATTGTTCATTTGGGTAATATATGTAAAGAGTATTATATTGAAATGAGACAATCATTTTAAATGATTGTTCATCTTTTATATATAAAAGAGGAAACCATTTAATCCTGCGTGGCACAACAAAAACACACAATTGCTACCCTCCGAGCGTTCTCAGCAACTCAGTCAAACAAGAGTATCAAACTATCTTTTATATATAAAAGAGGAAACCATTTAATCCTGCGTGGCACAACAAAAACACACAATTGCTACCCTCCGAGCGTTCTCAGCAACTCAGTCAAACAAGAGTATCAAACTATCTTTTATATATAAAAGAGGAAACCATTTAATCCTGCGTGGCACAACAAAAACACACAATTGCTACCCTCCGAGCGTTCTCAGCAACTCAGTCAAACAAGAGTATCAAACTATCTTTTATATATAAAAGAGGAAACCATTTAATCCTGCGTGGCACAACAAAAACACACAATTGCTACCCTCCGAGCGTTCTCAGCAACTCAGTCAAACAAGAGTATCAAACTATCTTTTATATATAAAAGAGGAAACCATTTAATCCTGCGTGGCACAACAAAAACACACAATTGCTACCCTCCGAGCGTTCTCAGCAACTCAGTCAAACAAGAGTATCAAACTATCTGATAATTGCTAAATAGTCCCCACAAATTTTTCTACTTCGTTACATACTCCCCAGCCCCACCAACAATTCTCAATTTCCCTAGAAGGAAGAGTAATTACCCTAATTTACTCCTCCCAAGAACAACCTCGACAATGTACTTCTTGAAAACTGGCTGAGGAACTCTTCGATCCCCTCAATTCATCATCAAGATTCTCAATCCTCATCACTTGAACTGGCTGAGGCTCGAAAACATGAACGTGAGGGTCATTCATCGCTGGACACGTCATGGTTTCAAGGACAAGAACAAGACTGACTCAATCGAGATGTTGCTGATTGATGATACGCTATTAGTCATTAGTTGGCTCTTATGATGTTTCTCATAGTTACATCAGTTCGTTATGTGGTTTTACCTTAAGCACTATTTGATTCAATTATTTGTTCTTTAGTTTTGTTTCATAAGTTTTCTTTGACCGTTACTTCCTCTTTTTTCGTCCAATTCATGCCCCCTGATTTCGTATTCACTTTTTTTCGGTAGAACCAAATAATTCAAGGTACGGTTCGTAAGCAAGTGTTGTCAAAATTTACAAAGTCATTAGAAGTCGAAGTGTTGTACACAATAAAAAATGTGAGTGTCAGTAACAACATTGGGTACGATAAGGCTACCCCGACACCTTTCCGCCTGCATTTCGAATATTCCAGCAAGATCATTCCTTTCGCCGGTGAACATTCTATACCTGAGTATGGCTTGCGTTTTGCAAAATTCGAGGATATCATAATTGTTCGAGTTTCAACGACTCATTACATAGGTATTTTTCTAACTCTGTTTAATATTATGATGCTTAAAATTCCATGCATCGTCTGAAATACCGTCTTCTTCTCTTTCCACTCTATAATGCAGATTTGGTTGGGAAATTATTTGAGATTGGTCCCCTGAATGAGACTAAGAACGGTTTTAAATGTCGCACCATCAAACTTGAAGATATTGAGTTTGTCCCGCTCTCTCTACCACTGCAAAAGTTTTTTGTTTCTAACTAATTTGTTCTCCTTCCAATCACAGCTGCTGCCAAATCCCATGCACGTTATGAATCCCTCATTCCGTGGACCTTCCTGAAATTATTAGGAAACAGCCTAATCCAGATCAGTCGAAGGTCGTTGTTCTGCAGTGCGTTGAAGTACGCAAATTTGATGGTTGGTGGTTGCAGACGACTTACAATGCAATTAAGATCTACTTTGGACTGGACATACCTGAAGTCGCAGCTTTTTCTAACAGGTTCGCATTTATCTACTTTTATAATTTCCGACACCACGTTTTACTGTACCTTTGATAGAAATCCGGTTAGAATTTAATGTTCATACTTTCGCTGCAGTATCTCAACCCCCGCACCTAGCAACTCCCTTCAAATCATAGACAAGGTAGACGAAGAGGAGGAGACAGAGATCCTGACATTAGACAATATCAAAACTGTTAACGAGATTAAGGAGAATGAGAAGGTACTCCTTCCATTCCTCTGATTTATAAAACTTTTTCTATAGTATAACAATTCCATCTTCCTCATACATTGTACACATTACTGTAGCCTGGGTACTTTTATACGTATGGTCGAATTATCGACCTAGAATGCCTGAGCGGGTGGTACTATAACAGTTGCAATATGTGTCGTTCCAAGGCATTAAAAAATGAGCAAGGTCGTTGGATGTGCACCAGAATCGGCTGTGACGGAAACATTAACGGCTACAACTCCAGTGAACCAAGGTTAGATCCCTGTTCACAGTTTCCCCACTCTTACCTTATTCTTTTTCCTTGTGTGCAGTCGACAAATTAGTTAGTGTTCACTGCATTGGCCGTTCATACAGGTTCCAGGTCAAGTTTTTGGTGTCTGATGTCGGCGACGAGAATATACATTTTGTGGGTTTCGATTCGCAAATCGGAGAGTTCATCGAGCTATCAGCGAAGCAACTTAGAGACAGACTCGAAGCGGTAACTACTGTCGTTTAACTAATTTTACCATACTGCGCCTACCTTTACATTAATTAGTATACAACAGAACTTATTTTTTCTTATTTCTCCTTATTTTTTCATAAATACGACTACAAGAGGAAGAGCAGGATGCCATACCAGATGAATTTGAGTACTTCGTCAACAAAAATTTCATCTTCAAAATTCAAGTTAGCGAAAGGTACAACGTCGAGTAGGGATCACATTCCTACACTATAACAAGGATGAGTGATGACCCTAAAATGATGGACAGTTGGATGATTAAGTGCAATGAAAGGGTTAAGGTTCACTCTGACCACAAATTTAGTTATACTTTAGAATCCTTTTTTTTACAGTGTTTCTAAAATTCCTTCCCTCGATACTGCATGATATGACAATGCTTAAAAACAATACGGAACAAATTGCAACGATCACACATTCCGCAAAGGTATAGAACTTATTCAATCATGTTACGTTTCTTCTAAATGCAAACAACGTTAAAATTGCAATGACAACAACTGTGGCTTATTATACCGAATATTTGAAGGCATCTGCTACGAAAGAGACCGAAGAAGGTGCTCTTCCAAACATATTGGCACCTATAAATGAGGTTAGTACTCATATTCTTATGTTATCCTGCTTTTTGCAGTAACCTAATATATCAAAATCATTCAGTTAACCTTTCATTATGGGCAGGCTTACGACACAATCTCCCCTACTTCTACTTCCAAAGTCACTCCGAAAAAGAGAACTATTCCCGCTTTAAGTTTCAACTTGGAAGACGCCCTGTTTGTTGATGCAGAATCATCCACAAAGCCCATCGAAGGCAGGAAGAAGGAGAAGAGTAGCTGAAGGAGCTTTTTTACGTTAAGCCTCACCGGAGACTATATATTTTATGAGCTACTTTATCCAGATTTTCTTTCTTTATTTCTACGTACTCGAAACTCTTACTTACATTTACGTCACCGTACCCAAACAATTTAAGTTCGTCCATTAATTTAATTTTCATCTCTCCGTTTCCGTTAATCTCATTTTCACCGCCGTAATGCGGACAGTATCTCTCCTCAATGAGCATAAATTTGCCCAACATTTACGTGCTTACCCTTCCATTTCACTTTAAGAGTAACTTTTGCTACTAAATTTAGTCCTTTTTTGGTAAACCATATACGTAACTAATTTCCTACCAATATTCGTAACTGATTTTTGGATTACGCAGTGAAGTCCTACCAATGTAGTATACCTTTTACTAAGTAGATTTCATAGTGAAAGATTTTTGTTGATTACATACCAATTTCCTGAAATATATTCCGCTCGCCACGTCTTTCAAAGTACGACACTACGTCGTGACATGGACGCATGTGCGTCGTCGTTGTACTTAGTAACAAAACAAAAGCACGTCGAACAAGTAATTTTTTTTTTAAAAAAAAGTTCATCCTGATCGAATTTCGTAACATAATCCCCCCTCATAAGCCACATTGCAACTTTCTGATCAGATATTTTGTAAATAATACTCACACGCAAACTTCTTTTTATCCAATTTCATTTTCAAAATTTCGATCAAATGTATACGTGACAAGTTGCATATATTCATTCCACATTTGTGGACTCCACAAATCTACTAACAGCGTCAAGACTTAGCTCTCAAACGTATTACTATGGTGAACTAAATTCATCATCTATCGTACGAGATAAAGTTCCGTGCCGATATACTCAGTTTGTAGCGTTTATAAGCTAGGTTGCACGGACACTCCTCCAAACCAACGTGTCGTGTCGGACATACGTGTCGGACACCGATACACGTCAGACACACGACAATACGTGTCGGACGCCTATAAAATCGTGTCCGGTTTTTTAATTTATTCTGACACGGTTCGTCATATTTACAGACGTGTCTGGCCCGGTTCGTAATATTTAGAGACTCATCAGACATACCTAACGTTGTTTATTGGTTTCTGGACTTTAATAAATGACAATATTGTAGACTTAGGGTGGTTACTTGATGATATAAACACTTATTATAAGACTAAATAACTAACTAATTAATAATTATATTATAGTAGTACAATTTTTAAGATTTGAATTTTAACTTTAAGTTTATATGACTTTAATTTTTTTTTGTTATTTTACGATAATTGTGATAGTGTAAGTAACCAAACGTATATCTTAGGTATAAAAATCTTCAAATTATCTTTGTTTAAATATGTGTATTGATTTTTTTCCTGCCGTGTCTGTGTCCTACAAATTTTTGTATGCCGTGTCACGTGTCCGATAGGTGTCTGTGTCCCGTGTCCGTGTCCATATTGAGGCAACCTAGTTTATAAGTATGTACGTTTGTTCTTCTCCAATACTTATTTGTTATTAACTACGAACATTCATGTAACTAACTAGCAACATTGAATGTCCCGATTGTAACAACTACAAACTTCCAATTATGTTTCCAATGACACCTATGATTAATCAATGTACATGGTCATTACAATTCCACACTCAAAAACATGTTTTGGGATTATATATACATACATTGTATGTGAAACCAGTTGTAGGTGTACATTCCCTCATTGGTATTCGTCTTCGCTGTAATGGTACGTTCTACGAAGGACATTCTGTCCAAGTACCCCGTCATAAACAACCTATGCAATGATATTCACGGTAACGCTTCTGTATTTTCTGTTCACCTCGCAATGTATTAGTCATATCACGAAACCTGAAATAACGAATTTCTTTCCATGTGAACATTGTTCCTAATACCAACAGAAGTACTGCTTATTCGAACAACAGTGGAGGGGGAGAAGGTCTATCCAAGAGACAGGGAAAGCGAAAGTTAACTGACGAAAATGGAGTTTTAGAATCATCGTCGGAGAAACATAGCTCAAGTTAGTTTCACATTTCATTATATCACAAAAGATTCTACTCGGATATCACATTTAGCTAACCATCATTTCCTCGCAGTTAATCGTCGAAGAATTTTTGGAGACATAACAAATATAGATTGACAGTGTGGGCTGAACCCCTGTGGTGGCAAGGTTATCTCCCGTCGTATTGATTCAGGTATAGTCTCTCCTTAAGCTCTGTATTAAATTAATATCAAGTTATCTAATACATTTTTCCTGTGTACAATTACAACATTCCCTATAGGAGAAATACATCCCGTGCGTCGCAATTGCGAAACTGATTCGAATCACAAGAATGGGAACGATCCCGTGCGTGACAATGTTGACCCTGATTCTAATCACCAGAGTGGAAACGGATATTTGTCGTCTTCTCTTCGCGAAGGTTGTTTGTTATTTTTTTTAATAGTTTCGCCATCTGGATCCAATTATTCCTTTACGTTTGTGATTTGAGTCGCCTAAAGACATAGACAATTGCCACAACGTCCGTACTCAACTTTATACAGTATAACAACTATTGTGTTCCTCTACTTTTGCAGATACAGAAGTTTCAAATATTCAAACTAATTCTTCCAATGAAACTCTTCCAATTGTTCCTTACAACAATGTTCGTCTCTTGCATAATTTTGTTTCGCCGTTCCTAGAACAACAAGGTAACGTTGGTGCTAATCACGACTAAATTTTCTTCCGATTATCCATAGAATTCATGGACTGAACTTCGTGGTATTGTTTTCGACGCGAAACGACAGGTTTGATTCTTCACATACAAAAGTACGTCAACAATTACTACACAACACAAATTGCGAGGCACGATCGCATGCATATTCTTAATGAGCGTAGGGCAATTAAGTATGGTTTTCCACTGCATCATACACCCCACCATATTTTTGGTCCGCAGATTGACCCGAGGTGGAGGGCAAAGCTTGCAAGACATAGGAGACGTATTATTCGATCGGAGGAGACTCTAAACCGAACCAACATTTCCCACGCTGATGTCCCACTGTTGACAACTTCAACCCCGGTAGATCAACGTTTGCGCTCCTTCATTTTACACTTATCGATTATAATCACATAAACTTATTTTACTAATTGTCGAATGCGTACATTACGACTAATTATTATCGTTGCAGGCACACTGAACTGTACAGAGTCTCTCACACCTCCCAACACGTTCCAGAGTTGCTTAACTACTGTGTCCCATATATCTCATTATTCCGCTCGAAGACAATTCGATAGGGAGAGTGTCATCCACAGCCTCGCACGAGACATTTTTGGTTCATGTGTCTCATCGAGGACCGCTGAAACAGAAGAATTCTTAGTTGAGGGTTAGTTTTTGCCTTTTTATACAGTAAGCGAATTAATGTGCACCGATGCACATTGAAACAGCGCTGAACTATTCAAAGTACTACCTAGACAAATATTTATTTGACGCATTCAACCTTATTTGCTTCTCCAGAGTGGCCAGGTTACTTCGACATCCGTGATCTGGAGCACTCATGCCGAAAATGTGCAGCACAGTTGTGGTATGACAAAAGAGATCGGATGGACCGCAAGCTGTTGGTTTCTAGCTTCACAATTTGTTGTAAAGATGGTACAGTTGAGATGTCATTCCTCCAACGACCACCATAACCGCTTCAGAACCTGCTATAGGGAGTCCACCAAAAAGTTCGCATTTCAAAGACAACATTCGTTCGTACAATAACGGGTTCACAATGACTTCAATAGGTGGCAAGATCGACCACTCTGTTAACGTGGGCAGAGGTCCTTATACATTCAGAATCAGCGGTCAAAATAGCCATTGTATTGGTAGCCTTTTGCCAATAGAAGATAGTGACCCCAAGTTCTGGCAACTATATATATATATATACACGATACGGAGGATGAAATATCAAACAGGACAAATGCACTTAGGTAATTAAAACCTCGCAAATCTCCTCTAATTTTTTCCTAACCGTATGTAGTCTACGCTAATCCACAGAATCTCATTTCTCTCTTAAAACATGCAGTAAGTACAAGACGAAAAAATTTGATGCAATGCTCACGTCTGCCCTCAAGGACACGCTCGACGAACACAATCCTTTGGTTAAATCGTTTAGAGTTGCTAGAGATCGTCTTGCGGACGTCCATAAACGAGATGAAATTAGATTGCGACTTATTAGTGGAAGACATGTTGACGGCCAAATTTACAATATGCCTTCCGTATCTGAAGTTGCTGCCCTGATTTTTGGGGACATCGAGGACACGGTCGATATTCGTGACATTATTGTCGAGGAGAAATCTTGGAAATTACAACGCATATCAGAACTTCATCCTTCGTACCTTGCGCTCCAGTACCCACTTCTTTTTCCTCGCGGTGAAGATGGTCCACACCTTGATATATCACATAGCCAGCAGTCTATTTTGTCGTCCAAAAATCCCGACACGGGGAGGAACAAACTAACACTTCATGAGTGGTTTGCATTTTGCCTAATGGACATACCCGCAGATGTTGAACAATCTACCATTTTGAACGGCGGTAATCTCTTTCAGCAGTTCATTATAGATGGTTACACCATGGTGGAGGCCCAAAGGCTCTTATATTTCAGACTAAACCAATCTAAACTCAGGTCTGAAAATTACAAACAACTCGCGGCATCAGTCGAAAATGGTGTAACTGAACCAGGGTCATCGGGCAAGCGTTACATAGTTTCGTCAAGTTTCCTTGGTGGTAAGGGGTACATGAGGGAGTCGTATCAGGACACAATGGCAATCTGTAGGTGGTGTGGTTACCCTGATTTGTTCATCACTTTCACTTGCAATCCAAAGTGGCCTGAAATAACAAGGTTTATGAAGGACAAGGACATTAAAACCGAGCACATGCCTGCCATCTTGACAAGGGTATTTAAGATGAAACTCGAACAGCTTATCAGAGACTGCAAGGACAGTCTTATTATCGGTAGGACAAGGGCATGTACATGAACGTTTTATTTTTCCATATCTGTACTCAGTGATTTCAGCTGTTAAAATTTTGCTAAATGTCTAAGTCCGTGTAGTTACTGCTTGCGATAATATAATGTTCTGTAGACATGTATGCATTTCCTACCTAACGTTTTACCCTTTTTCATGTGCTTTGTTCACGAATCAGTTGTGTACACACTCGAATTTCAAAAACGTGGTCTTCCTCATGCCCACATACTTCTCTTTCTTCATCGCGATGATAAATTCCCAGTAGCAGTTGACGTTGATGGTATTATTAGTGCGGAGCTGCCAAACCAAAACGAGAACCCTGTGTTGTTCAAGGCGGTCATTGATCTCATGATTCACGGCCCTTGTGGGCAAGCTAATCCTAAGGCCCCGTGTATGGATCAAGGTGTGTGCACAAAGAGATTTCCCAGGCCGTTTAGTGATCAAACAACCGCTGACGGTGATGGTTATCCACTTTACAAAAGACGTGATACGAGTATTACTTTCGACAATGGAGGCATACCTATTCATAATGGATACGTCGTTCCTTACAACCTTGATCTAATACAACGGTACCGTGCACACATCAACGTTGAGTGGTGCAACCAAGCGAGATCCATTAAATATCTCTTTAAATACATCAATAAGGGCTATGACAGGGTGACGGTCGGGGCATCTAACGGCAAAACTACAGGTGAGGTTGACCAGATTCAAGAATACTATGACTGTCGATACATCTCTCCGTGCAAGCACTACAAGAAAGAATCCAATTAGCTACCAAACAAGCGCGACGAAATCTGTTAGTCGCTCCTATAGCGACCGAAAAAAGACAAGGGCGACAGATATCCGTCGCTAGACGAAGAGAAAAAGGAGGATTGTGGAAGAAAAAAAATAATAAGCCATAGCGACAGATTTCTGTCGCTAAAAAGGAACTGGGCGACAGATATCTGTCGCTAAAAAAGACCCGGGCGATAGATATCTGTCGCTAATGGGTAACGAGTAGCGACAGATATCTGTCGCTAAACAAACCTCAGCGACAGCTACAAAAAGGCCGGGCGACAGATATCTGTCGCTACCGACGAGCGAAATTTTTTAAGTTTCGCAGCACCCTCCCTTTCCCGATCACAATCCCCATTTCACTCTCTCTCTCTCTCTCTAGGTTTCGTCTCCCTTCTCTCTAACCCGCCCCCTCCTCCTTTCCTCTTTATTTCTTCCTTCTTCTCTCATTTTCCTTTAGTAAGGTATGTTTATCTATCTATATTTAGTTTTAATTATTTATTAATTTTTGTTTTTATTGATTTAATAAAATTAATTTTTGGGTTAGATAGTTTTTTTAGTGTAGTGGAATATTTAGTGTAGTTAATATGTTAATTGCCCATAGGTTCCCCAATTTGAAATAGGTAGATTGTTAGTATAAATTTAGGGTTTATGATTGAGTATTTGAATGGAAATTGAAAGTGAATATACAATCATACCGATTTAGTGATGTAATTATGGACGGATTAGGTGCAAATAGTACTATGTTTAGGTGAATTGAGAATTTTACAAAATATGTGAGTAGTGTAAATTAGTAAATTACTTTAGAGAAAATAATTTGTAGGGGATAATTTTAATAATCTATGTTATTTGAATAGTAATAATCTATATTGCTAGTAGTTTGTAGTTGATTATGTTGTTAATTTCTAACTTTCTATCTTCGTCAGCAGATATGGTGTTCGGCAGACGATTTAGAGCTAGTGGCGGTAGCAGGAGGAGCCATCAGGGGCAGGAGGATGAGCAGCGGAACGAGAACCTGCTGAACGAGAACCAGATGGTCACAGGGAACCAGCAGGGCACAAAGGAGCAAACCTCCCCCCCCCCCTCCACCACCACCTCAGGGGCTTAGATATCGGGAGCATGACGGGCGCCTTATTCTGAGCCCCGATAACACGTGGTAAACTTCAATCATATTAGAAACTTCATTATTGTGAACCCGTTGATTATACTTTTACACTTCAATCTTATTTCCTATTTTGGTGTAGGTTTCGGAACCGCAAGGTGGTGACCGGTGTCACCGACAGTTTCCTGTCTGACTTGACCACCTACTGCACAAGTTGGACCTAGGTGCCTACGTGGCAGCAGGAGAAGTGGTTCGTTAATTTCAAGGTGCATAATTTTTCTGGGTTTACATTTGTGGATCCCTATTACTGTTATTTACTGATTTTTAATTTAATAACGTCAAACTATCTTGCAGATGAAACACTGGTGGGAGGACACCCTCGAGGTGGCTGCAAGAGACCGGTACATGGAGGTCGCAGTCGATCGATACAGGGACAACATGTTCAAGATAGCGAATGAGGGGAAGAAGAAATACCTTACAGGTTTGATCATTGATCAATTCAATTAGTGTTACAACTTGAATACAAAGTTATATATGTATATCTTCGCTTGCTGATCTCTTCATATGAATTGTAGGTGCCGCACTTGAACATTTCTACAAAGTCCGCTCCGACCCCAAGTTTGCTAAGAGATCCTTACAAGCAAAGAAAAACAAAAGGGGGGAGGAGATCCTGAGACGGATACGGCGGCCACCCACTACGGTGGGTCGCAGTCGATGCACCAACGGGCTATGGAGGTAAGTATTTCCTTTCCTTTGATTTTTATTTTGGGTTCTTATTTAATGTTTTCATTAAAAACGTTAATTAGAAATTTACATGTACCGTTAACAGTTAAAGAAGAAAACAGGAGAACTCCCCGCACCTGCGCAACTGTTCCTTGACACGAAGAGCAAGGTGGACTGCAATGGTCAAAGGGGCTTCATTTCGGATAGGGACCAAGAAATTTGGGTGAGGTTCTAACATAAGGCTTCTTTACACTGTTCTTTAGATTGTGACTTTGTCAATGAATTCTCACCTAATTATTAAATCAATTTCTTTTAGGATGCATATATTGAGGCCACTTCCACTGACGACCCTAAAGGTAGAGATCCGAACGAGGTATGGTTCAGTATCGTGGAAGGGTACCGCAAGGGAGCGGTGTACGGTACGGGGAACGCTCACGCCCTTTAATGGACATCACCCACCGCTCGGAGGGGGCGTTCGACCACGACGGAGTACGTACCATCCATCGTTGTTGAGATGAGGTCAGAACCGCAAGAGGAGAGGGTGCAACGGGCTTCTATGGCTGAAAGGATGAAGGAGCAGGAGGGGAGGATGAAGGAGCAGGATTAGAGGTTGAAGACGCTGGATGAGCGTATCCAGTGACAGGATTCGATCAGCTTGCAAATACTAGAGGAGCTAGTCCGCCTCAGGAGCATGCAACAGTAGAACTGCAACTCCGGCCCCATTCCACAACGTCGAGACCCCAGAGACCCCTTCAACGGGGGGTGGTTGTGGCGCTTCTACTAGTTTTACCGTTCGGTGAGCATGTAGATTTAGAAACACAGCTTGTAGTTTAAGAATGTTGATTGAAAACAGTTTGTAACATTACTCTTAATTTAGTTTATTCAAGTACTTTTAGTTACCTTGGTTGGCAATTGTGGAAATGTGAAGCCCACATTCTGGAACCGATACGGTATGGTGCGTAGAACGTATTTGTCATTGCTGGGTTGTTTTTCTGTTTGCAGATTATGGCTAGAAATAAAATGAATTGAATCAACAAAATACTGGCTTAGTAGCGACAGATATCTGTCGCTAAACTGGTCAAATAGCGACAGATAACGGTCGCTAACATAGACGCCCAAGGTCCCCAGCCCCATCAGGTAATCCCCCTTAGCGTCCTTTCTTTGCGACAGTTGACGGTAGCTGTTATCAGTCGCCCATCACGTATTTTTTTTGTAGTGGAGGCTGTTTGGAGAATACATGCATTCGACATCCATTACAGAACACCTCCTGTACAACGGCTGGACTACCACTTACCGAATGAACAAAACTCGTCTTCAATGACGACGACCCATTGGAAGAGGTTGTAGCTAGGTCATCTGGTTCACGGACTAAGTTCATAGCATGGCTAGACTACAATAAGAAACATTCAGACGGTCGTGATTTAACCTACTCTGAATTTCCCAACCGCTACATATGGCATAGCAAGGACAAGGAATGGGCTCCGAGGAAAATGATATTTACAATTGGGAGAATGTTCCATATGTCTCCAACAGGTGGCGAGAGGTACTATATGCGGAGGTTACTGAATTTTGTTAAAGGTCCTACCTCATATGAGGACATTAGAACAGTTAACGGCGTCGTGCATCCAACTTTCAAAAGATGCTTGCTATGCTCTCGGTTTACTCGGTGACGACAAATAGTATATTGATGCAATTGAAGAAGCGAGTTATTGGGGATTTGGCAGTTTCTTACGCATTTTCTTCGCAACACTCCTACATTCGAAAAGTCTTATCAGACCTGAACATGTTGGGGAGAAGATGTGGCACATCCTCACTGAAGATATTCTACACATGAGGCGCAGACAACTTCGAAACTATGGTAGTAACTAAATATTATTCCTACTCGCATGATGTGAGCAATATTTTTTTTAATTTCTTCGATATCGTATGTCCATTGAAGTAGTCTAATTTTGCAGATTTAATGATGACTGACTCGGAGTTAAAGAATTATGCTTTATCTGATATCGAGCAGTCTTTGCTACGGAATGGTAGTACCCTCAAGAATTTTGACAGTATGTTGTATCCCGATTTTGAAGTAGCATCGCTCCACAGTAATAGGTTGGTTTCAGTTGAACGATCCTATGATCGGGAGGAACAAACCCGTATACATGAAACATGTGTAGCATCTCTAACAGATGAGCATAAATTCGTATATGATGAAATTATGTGCGCTGTGAAGCAAGGTAATAGCGGATTATTTTTCCTCTACGGTTACGGTGGAACTGGGAAAACTTTCGTGTGGAAAAAGCTGTGCGCCGCCATCAGGAAGGATGGTGACGTTGTTGTTCCTGTGCAAGTGGTATTGCTGCAATACTTTTGCCTGGTGATCGTACGGCTCACTCAAAGTTTACCATACCAATCAACGTCGACGAGGATTTCACGTCCCCTGGAATAAAACCAGGCAGCGATCTAGCAGAGCTAATATTACACACAAAACTTATTATATGGGACGAATCACCCGTGATGCACCGTCACTGCATTGAGGCACTGGATCGTAGCCTCCGTGACATAGCGAGGTTCGCACCAGACGGTGATTCCGACCAACCATTTGGCGGTAAGGTCATCGTTCTCGGTGGAGATTTCAAACAGATACTTCCCGTTGTACCAAAAGGTAGCCGCCCTGATATAGTACGGGCATCTATATGCTCATCTCCACTTTGGCGATATTGCAAGGTAAGATCGAAATTCAATATTTCCAATAATTGCAAATCATCACACTCAGACACTACCTTACGCATGTACTAAGAGTGGCTACCGATTTGCATTACATTACTCCTGCATATATATACGCATAAACTTATACAAATTAGGTACCAGCAGTTATTCGTTCATTATTCGTAATTATTTTAAAATATGTAGGTTCTTGAGTTAACTAGGAACATGAGACTTGAGGTTGGTCGAGATGAACGAGAAATTGCTGAATTAGATGAATTCTCAAAATGGATCTTGGAAGTAGGAAACGGTGTTGCAGATGGACCAAATGACGGCACCAGCAAGATTAATTTGCCAGAAGATATTCGCATTGTGGACGATGGCATGCCACTTCCAGCAATTGTGCGTACTAGTTTTCCGAAAATCCAGGACAACCTCATGAACACTGATTTCTTCATGGAAAGAGCAATTCTAGCATCTACCCACGATGTCGTCGAGGAGATTAATGGCCACGTAATGTCTTTGCTACCTGACAACGAGAGAGTCTACCTAAGTTCGGACGAAATTAGTAAGGACGAGACAAGTCCTATTGTAAATCAGATATACTCTACTAAGTTCCTTAATACAATTAGGTCATCTGGACTACCAAATCATCAGTTAACGCTTAAGGTTAGATGTATTGTCATGCTTTTGAGGAATATAGATCAAGCGAATGGGCTTTGTAATGACACTCGCTTGGTTGTAACAGATTTGGGTGATCATGTTATTGCCGCTACTATTATTTCTGGAACTACTAAAGGCATGAAGGTTTTCATCCCCAGACTCACCGTTACTCCCTCTGATGAGACGAAATTTCCAATAAAGTTTGAGAGACGGAAGTTTCTAGTTGTTGTTTGCTATGCGATGACTATTAATAAAAGCCAAGATTAGTCTTTGAAGCATGTTGGTCTGTATTTACCTCGCCATGTATTCACGCACAGTCAGCTGTACATTGCTATGTCCCGAGTTACCAGTAGACGAGGTTTGAAAATACTGATTCCTTTATCGGAGACGGTCGTAAATGACATTGGATCCAGCACTACAAACGTCGTGTACAAAGAGGTCTTCTGCCGAGTGAAGTAGTAGTGTCCCTTTTGCAGTTTAACTTATGTGTCAGCGCAAAATTCTTAAACATGTACGCAAATTTTGGAAACCAATTTTTCAAAACGGGGAGCAATTTCTTATATTTGTATAGATTTACTACGATCACTACTAAAAAGCTCTTCGTAGTTCCTTGGTTGATGTTGTTACTTATACACAAATGTGTAACACAGCTACGATACAGAGGAGCGTTTTCTCCAAATGCAGTTTCGTTCTACTCAGTGTCGGCTGCAGATCTACACTCGGAATGGTGAACAGTATGTAGAAAACAGAAACGACATATGCAATTGTGCACTGCAATGTCTATGAGTGCACTCAAATACTTTACGGTCATTAGTCGTTTTCTCAGAATTTACCAGGCAAAGTCAGTTTATAGAAAATTACACCCTGTGGTTGAAATGCACAAAGTGGAACATAATTTGTACTCCATTATACAGATAGATTCAGAACATAATTCGTAAGTATTCTAAGTTGTAGATCCTTGCACACAGAAATGTTTGCCGGGATAGAAATACTTAGGGCCTATACGTTCAAGTAGATTGCCTCGATTTCTGGCTCTCCAAGTTAACATTTAATTAAAATTCAGAAATTAGCAACAAAGCGATGATGTTAGTAAAATCAGTTGTCGTACGCAACCTTATGCCGGGTTGGATTATTAAAACTTCAAATATTAACTACTTGCAGCACGATAACATTCCATACATCTAGAGTACTTGAGATACATTACACCGTCACATGGTGTTCAATAATGATTCTAGGAAAATGTGTCCATGTACTTGGATGAAAAATACTAACGATGATTAGTTTAGAGTTACAATCGACTGCCACCAACAGGAAAAAGTTACTGACCACACCGACAATGAACATGAAAACTAACAACTTATATATATTCCGATTCTGGAGTTTTGACTACTGCTACTAACCGCATACCTAACAACCGGAGACATAACTACTTCTAGACCTTCCTTGGGTAAAACCCTGGATACTCACCGGCAAGCACGCTCATCACGCAAGCATATGTCGAAACTGGATCTTTATCAGCATCATCATAACCATTCACTTTGTCATCATTTGGCACCATCCTGTAAGCTGTTTCCCTCTTTGTGTACACGATGTCCTCTTCACATGCCACCCAAGCGTGCGGACCAGCTGCTGAGTCAAGCTGATTTTCATAGTTAGCCTTCCCTTTCTCAGCCCTCTCAAATGCGCGTTGTAGCTTGAACGCCTGCCTGTAATGAACCAAATCAGACTCAAACTCCATGGACCTCATGAAACACTTAGTCTGACAATTCTGGTCAGAACTGCCTCACAGGGTACCCGAGACATCTCAATTCATCTCTGATGCACCTGAAACTCCTCCCTGTCACTTTGTTACCTTGCTTCTCATAGGGCAGGTTGTGCATTATTATTTGGGGAGGGTAGCAGTACTTAGTAGACATTTTCAGTGAACTAAATTTTGGGTTTCTATTGGTTTTGCTTATGTGACAAATGAAGATGAAATCCAATTTATAGAGTGTCAAATTTCACCATGCAATTACCAGGTGTTGGTTGGTTCGACAGATGTAAATTTATCCAACTACAAACAGTAAAAAGTTAACTTAATTGATTACAACTTTGAAGAACAGAGTTTGTGATGGTCAAATCTCACTAGATTTATCTTGACAGATGTGGTGGGAAGGTAACTAAGGCAAGCAATATATCAAATTGTAATACTGCGCTAAGAGGTGAAATGTGAAGGAGATTACCTTTTCAAGTTGCACTCCATCCCAGATGTTCTTCCCTAATTTTGCGAGATGCCATCAATTCTCGTCAAAATTGCTGAGAAATCACTATTGCCTATTTGACTACTTAATTCAGCAAACAGATTTCCTGGGCAATTTAATTAGGGGAAGTGCAATTAGTTTCATCATGTGCGTGAAGATATACAATTGGAGAAATCTTTTTTGATTCTCAGAATGACGTAATGAAATTTGTGGCAAAGTTCTTTGGGAAGGGGAAAGTGTATAACATAGAGAATATTGTGGATGATTAATGGGTTGGCTAAACTTCTAAGTTTCGACCTTATTCAACTTTTACGACCCACGTAATGACACTACGTATGCGCACTAACGGTACGTTGTTATTCTGAAGCGGAACCTTAAGCGACACGTTGCTGGGGATTAAATAAAATTAGTACTCACTTCTAATTATTCCGAAGTACTTAATTTAATCCACGATGCATATCTAACATATCAGTCACTTATAATTTTTACATCATAGGTACTCCCTAAAATGACATGAATTCCCTTTCTGGCTAAGTTTCATCTGTCACACAATTTCCATTTTAGGCATTCCATGTGTTGTTATCTTTTAAATACCAATTTATTCAAATGTTTGCAGATTATCTACCAACCGTATCTTGGATATCAAAAGATACTCCACTATCACTCTTTAGTTTACATATCTAATTCATATTTGAAGTAGTTAACAATTACACGGCTTTTGGAATAACCCCGTGATTTATCACGGTTGTATACTAGTTATAACTAATATTCTTATTAACGTAAAATTTTTTTGCTTTCCCCCCTACATAGTCTACATTTCCACCATCCTCAACCACACTTCCACCACCCCAATAACAAATAAATGGAAATTTTAAGTTTTCCATCATTAAATGTAAGGAAAGATAACATATGGAAGAAACAATCAAATCAACAACTAAAATCAAACTTTTTAACCTTAATTGCAAATTTTGAACCAAACCCGGCCCTAAATTAGTAGATTGGAGGAAAAACTAAATAAATTGACAAAATTGTACAAACCTCTTTTTTTGAATCTAAAGAAACTTAAATTTGTGACGACTAAGAGAGATTTATGATGAAATTTGAGTTATTTTGGTGAATATTTGGGTGCGTGGTGATTTTTTAGGGGTGTTTTTTTTTTTTATAAATGATGGAGGAGGTGCATGAATCGGTATTAACACACGGCTACTAAAGTAGCATACTGATGTCGCCCACAACAATATGCCATTGTAGCATGCTCTAAAAGATTCCTCCCAACTATTGATGCGCACTGTCGCTGACATGCATGCAAACAATATTTTTATCCCAACTTACTACTATGTAGTAGCGGCAAGTCGAGGTCAATCCACAGGGAGGCAGTTTAAGCGATACTGGTCAAGTCTGAGGTTTAGTCGCATTTGGGATTGAAATGGGGGGTTTTGGGACGAGAGAAGCTAGAGTAACTAAACGAGCTATAGAACTAAGGCGAGAATATATTAATGGGAAAGGCGTTAGGGAGAGTCAGGGAGTCGGAAAACAAGATAAAACTATAACATTGTAAGAATTATCACAAGGTGTATACGGTTTCCCTACCGGCCAAGTTTAAGCCTGCTTTCGCGACGAATAAACTAAGGTCTCTAGACGAAATTACCCAAACCCCGAGTTTCCCCATATTGGTCCGAGTGAGTCAAGTCAACCTAGGTGATCAAGCTAAGTCAAACAAAACACAACAATACCATCAAGACAATATCGCCCTCAAATGCAATATTCTCACAAGGCAAAACCTTTTCCTAGAATTCCTCCCCCCCTAGCCCCCTAACTAAAATCTACTCACTACCCATAATAAAACTGACATAAGGGGACTAGAAGAAAAACTAAACATGATTAAACTAGAGAAGAAATAACTAATCTAACACAATAAAGAAAACTACACTAACAAAACAACACTAAGGAGGAAAATAAGTAAACACACAAACTATAGAGAAACAAACTAAGGAGAGAGATAAACAAATAAACAAACAAACAAACAAACAAACAAACAAACAAACAAACAAACAAAGGAAAACTACACTAACATAAAGATTAACAAGATGAACAATGGATTAACAAGGAAACAAAACTAACTATTAGAGAAAAAGGGAGAAGAGAGAAACTACCAATTATGGAGCAGACTAAGGAGGAAAATGAAGATTAACATAAATAAGAATCTTCAAGAAATAATACAAAGATCTTGTCACTAAACCCTTGCAAAACCCTTGAATCTTCAATATAAACACAATCTTCAACTAAAGATGGAAGCTTTGATCAGGAATTGTTGAGTAGAATTAATCTAATACTAATACTAGTAAGATCTACTAATTCTATGGAGATTTTTGCTAAGAGAGTTTTACTACAATTGCCACTACTACTACTAATCTTCTACACTACTCCTACTCCTAAGAGGCTCACAAAAGGCACACGAGTGGCACAAAACTCTAGGTTAAGTATTTATGATGTTTCTTAATGGGTAACACAAGCTTAAGGCCCATAATCCAATTCCTCTTCATTAAGCTAGACCTTCACCCTTTGCATCTTCATGGGGTGAAGTTTTACCCCGCGGCTTGACGACATTGGCACCACCGGGTGAAATTTCACCCGGTGAGATTTTCTTCTCGAATTGCCATTTTTTGCCGTTTTTCTCCATCGGGCGAAATTTCACCCGGTGGTCGAAATTTCGCCCGGTCGTTTCGCCCGGTGGGAACTGCCCACGAAAATCTTCGGGAGGTGGAAAAATTCGTCGGGCGAAATTTCGCCCGGTGATGACTCACCGAGTGAAATTTCACCCGGTGATACTCCTCTTTTCCGGTCTCTTTCTTTTGTCGATCAATTGGATTACTTGAACTTTCAGCTGTGTGCTTCGCTCTTTGGACCGTATCTCTCTCATGCTCGTAGAAGCTCATACACGTTTTCGGTCGAAAATCCTATCAAAATAGACAGAAAACTACCAAAAACACGTAAAATGCAAAAGAGAGATACTAATGCGAGAATTACTCAAAATACGGCGATAATCGCGCTCAAGTCTCGCAAAACGGAGGAAAAACATGTCTAAATGAGAGGAAAAACGGTCCAAATTTGGCACACAACATTTCCCCCACACTAAACCGTTGCTCGTCCTCGAGCAAAGACCCAAAAAGAAATTAGCTACTACTACTAAGCTAGACTATGCTAAGCCGATACGAGGCAATTAACGGGCCCGCTCCGTCCCTTCAACTCACATCGAAATACTCATGAGGTAGAGTACCTCCATGCAAAGTGAGTTGGGTCTTGCTCAAAATTGGGGTTGCAACTAACACACACACAAACACATAAAACAAGAAAGACACACAAAAAGATAGTCGCAACCAAAGAGAAAATAAATCACCGAATCCCTCATCGAAACGGCGAAGAAAGCACCGATTTGAGCTTAAGGCAAGCGAGAACACTACCAAGTTAGTAACACAAATTGACATGGACAAGATTCTAATAGGATGACAATCAAACAATAAAAACATTGAAAATTTACCAGGGTCCTTCTAATTCCACTAAAGATGCCTACAACGGGACGATAAATGGAGTGGATAAGTGAGAACCATGGAGTTAGTAAGCACTGTAGGTAAGTGTTATGTCGTCTCCTAATTATGTCGTCTCCTAAGCTAAGCCTAGAGGATCGTCCCAAACTCGAGAAAGACAATTAAACCAAAAAGATGGACAAGTGTTTGCAAAATGGTAAAGATTGCCAAATTACCGCTATTTTCCTTCCTCAGGACTCGGTCCTCTAGTAGGCATTTCATGGCAATAAGTCAATTAAGATATTATTTGGGTTTGGGAACGATTTTTGAGATTTTGATTTTCTTTTCGGTTTTTCTTTTCCCCATTATTTCGATCGAGGTTTTTTTTTTTCATAACGCCCTTCTTCTTCATTTTCTCTTTTTCTTTTTGAATAGCTCATTTTTGGCTAGATAGTTCATTTGAGATCAAGGTAAAGCGTATTCTTGCAAACTTATTTGTGGAAATGGGTGAATGGTAGAGAAATAGGCTAGTTGGGTGTGCACCCCCTCCGAACCCACAAAAGGATGGAAATTTTGGACTAAAAAATGGCTTCTCAAGTAAGGTCACCTAAGAGAACGGGGAACGGTAACCAAGGCCTTATCACTCCATGGGTGGTCAAGGTGGTCAAATGCAGATCCCGGTGTAGACTCCTAGTAGAAAAGATGGACTTACGGTGAAAATCCAATGCAAAAATTGATTCAAAGTCATTCTACTAGAAACATGTCCAAAAATCAAAATGGTTTACTAACAAGGGAGTAATAAACACTCGGTCTAAACTCAAAATCGGGTTTTCGAAAACTTTACCTAGACAAGCTATACAAAAAATAAAAAGAACACAAAAATGATAAAAACACAAGAAAACAAAACAAAATCACAAACATAGCCAAGCACTCCGAACTCTATCAAGTCAACACAATCCACAACCACCAATTCCAAAATGTTCACCAAGTGAACCTCCAAATAGCATATATGCCCAAACTCCCATGCATAAGAGAAAGGGATAAAACGAAGGTAGAAAGTATTACCACGCGGTCTTCATTCCATTTCCGCTACCTTACGTATCCATGCTAAATGGTTGGCGGTGTACCTACAAGAAGGAGAATGCAAGACAATACAAGTGGCACAAAAACAAAAATAAAATAAAACTAAAATGAAAAGAAAATGGAATATTTTTTGGGTTTTTGGTTTTAAAGGAAAAATGAAAACGAAAAGGAAGAAAAGGAATAGTGGATCCCTCCCCCACACTAAAACTGTGCATTGTCCTCAATGCACAAGTAGAGGAAGAATCGAAAAATAATAAAAAGAGAAAAGAACGGAAAATCTTTTTGAATTTTTATGATTTTTCAAATGTTTTTGGATTTTTGATGATTTTTCAAATGTTTTTGTATTTTTGATTTTTCAAAATGAAGAGAATAAAAAGAAATGAAATGAAAATGAAAAAGAGAGAAAAAGAAGCAAAAATAAAAGGAAAATGAAAAGAAAAGGAAAACGAAGAAAAAATGGATAATGGGAGAAAGGGCGTAGGTGTAATCACGTCACCTCGCCCGGATTCCGCACAAATTAGGAAAATTAAAAGAGAAATTTGGATTTTTCAATTGGTCTTGGTGTGATCAAATCACCTAAGATCGGGAGCAATAATCAGGTCCTTCTTCTCTAAGGCACCTGCAAATAAAACCTCACGTGTGTAATGACCCAAGTAGGGTCACGTGAGGGGATGACAACTCACCAAACCAACAGAATAACCAATTACAAATCAACCAACAACCATAATTAACAAATGCCAAAAATTGGCGTTACAAGGACTGACAGAGATTACTGAGACCAGAGAACAGATTACTGACGACTGACAACTGACATCTAACACCCCCACACCAACACTGACGACACTTGACCACTCACATCGGACCTGGGGGACGAGGTGGGGGGTAGTAAGACCCTGGCAGAGGCACACCGAAAAGTCGATCAAAATAGCTCTGTTGCTGCTGCAACATCCTTTGGTTATCCTCCGCCGCCATCCTCGCTGCTTGGGCGTCCCTAGACATCTCAAAACTGCTCCGGTCGTACTCAAAACCTTCCCTAGAGTACGTGTATGAGCTATGCGATGTATCGCGCGCATCCCGGGCTACGTTATAGGCGTCCTGGGCCAAGTTCAGTGAGGTGGTCGAATTCTCCCAAGTCTGACGTGTTCGGTCATAAACTTCCCTCCACTGGTTATAAAAGTCCTCCGATCCGATGAACGAGGAGTGTCGTGGAGGACTCATGTTAACGTCCTCCTGAAAACCTGGGGTAGACTGGGTGAACGTGGAGTGTCTGTGTGGTTCAAAGTTAGGGGTGAAAAACTGCGAGGTCTGGGGTTCGGTCTGATGGGAGGAATAGGGTCCGTGTGATGATGACGGTAAAGTTCTATGACCCTCATCCCGGGAGGTTTCAACCTCCGGTTCCTCCTCCGACACGTCTACGACCTCTATATCATCCTCGCCACGGGTATTCAGTCTGTTGAAACTTACCACGGGTGTGACCCCGAATGTACTCCCCGGACCTCTTCGGCATGCCGAAGTTCTCTTCAATATCTAGCCTAACCCATTCGGGGTTAGGCATGGCAATGGCTCTCAGCTCAGTAATCTTATACAAGAACAAACTGTCATAATCCTCTTTCTGGGGTCAAACAAGGAAAGGACAATAAACCTCATCTATATAAATTCCCGCTCCGTCAACTAGTGTCAAATCGCTTAAATTGATGCCCAAGGCTTTAGCTAACATCGTTACAACACCGCCACAAGAAATTTTCTTGCGGCTGCCCTTCGCAACCTGGGCGAAGTGAGTAGCTAAGGCCTCTGATATATCGATCGACGGGCCTCTGTTCAAAACCGCATCCTCCAATAGTTGTACAGCTGTAGCACTACAGCTACGGTGCGTATCATAGCTTGAGAGGAATGAGTTGGCTATGATACGCGCCAAATACCGAAGGATGGGGTTTCGAATAGAGAAAGAGCGCATCTTCCCTCCCTTGAAAGTCCTTTGGCGGGCTATTTTAAACCAAAATCGATCTCGGGCGAATTTATCGTCCCGAGTCTGTCCCGCCCTAGACCTTTCAAGGACAAAAGAAGGTAAACCAAGCAATGCACCAAAGTCCCTCTAGTTGAGGACGTACAGAGTTTCTCGCTGCTGAAAAGTGACAGTGGTATTATCATCACCACTCAACTCGAAAGTTGGGAAAAATCGCACGTCAACTTCTGAAAAGTTTCCTCCTCGGAGGCATAAAATTTGATGAGACCAAGGGTTCGGCACATTGCTTGTACCTGCGTTTCTATGCCCATGAGCACAAGTACATCTCGAGCCGCCCAACGAGTAGGCTCGAGACGACAGACCCAAAATTTCTTACATTTATCATGATGGGCTTTTTTAGCGAAATAGATACCAGCTTCTGAATGACGGAAATTACGACGGATTTTAGGGTAACGTACCTCTAGCGGAACAGGTTGTTCACGTGGGACTGAGTATTGCGTCTGAACGGACATCGGGACAGATTCGTCCCGAGCCTCGGCCGGCTCCTCGGACCTAGAGGATGATGTTGACCCCGAATTTTGATTAAGCATTGAGGAAATCTGTTTCCTTGCCATTTGTTTTACCCTCCTCATCCTTGTTGCTTGAATTTGATGATTATGGTGATGACGGTCTCGGTTTGGGGTTTGTTAGATTTGAGATGATTTCTGAAAACAAACTCCAAGAAGATGATAGAAATGTGATGGGGATGAGGAATATGTAATTTGATTGAATTTTGGTGAAAAATTGGAAGGATTAGAGGTGGTTTAAGGTGGTGGATTTGGGGTTTGTTTGGGGTTTTTGGGGTTTGATTGAGGTGAGAGAGAGGAAAAGTGATTGTGAAGATGGGTAAGGAGGGGTTTGGCTGGTATAGGTGCTGCGGGGTGATATTTCGCCTGGTGGTCACCATCGGGCGAAATTTTGCCCGACGGTCTTCGGGTTGAATCTCGTCATTTCCGCGTAGTTTCACCACCGGGCGAAACTTCACCCGGTGGGATTTCCTTCAAAAACCAAGTCGCAAATTTTTTTACCGTAGGGCGAAATTTCGCCCGGTGAGATTCCACCGGGTGAAATTTTGCCCGGTGGATTTTTCGTCAATTCCTTTAATTCGAGCAAAGTTGCCACCGGGCGAAGTTTCACCCGGTAAGATAATCCACTTCAAAATAAGAGTTTGCTGCGAAAAAATATCTTCGACTTGGCCCAAACCAACCTTAGCTCTTCGACAAAACCAATCTTCTCGATCCATGCATTGGCTACACGGAGAAAACTCTCACAATTGTTCATAGCGCAACCCAAAAATTCCAAAAGAAATCTTCACAATTCATGAAGATACCAAAGCAAGCTCCAAAAGAAAAATCCAAAAGCTATTGTCCGAAGAAAATAAAAAGAGATAAGAATATACAAATATTTACAAGGTGGTTATTATGGACACCACCAAACCGAATTGAATTGTTTGAGCTTAGTCGGGGTTGCTTGAAAAGCAACCCGGAGGGTCTTCGTCATTAACTTCAAATTCAATGTTCCCGATCGTGAGCTTTTCTCTAAACTCTGGTAGGCCCATAAGTCGTGCTACCTCGGGAAGCATTGCAAATTCTTCGGGAATATCTTCTTCGGAGGTAGAACCGAGTATAAATAGGGCACCGTCGTCTTCTTCGTTGTCATAGTCAAGATCTTCGGTAGAAGGTTCTTCATTGGGTGAAAATTCCACCATTTGATTCCAAAATTCCGCTTGAGAATTTTCGAGAAGGAACGCGGGAAGCACAAATTGAACCGTATCATTAGCAACATTGAAAGATAATCGCCCTCGCTTCACATCAATGATTACTCCACCTGTAGCTAGGAAAGGTCGTCCCAAGAGAATAGGATTCCGCTCCTCTATAGGTATGTCAAGAATAACAAAGTCGGTGGGGATGTATAGATTCCCCACATTAACCATGAGGTTACGGGCTAGTCCATAGGGTTCCTTTGTAGTTTCATCGCCCATTTGCACATTAATTGGGAAGTGTTCCAAGTCCTTGATGTAGATGGTTTGGGCAATGGCTAGGGGCATTAAACTAATGTCGGCGCCAGGGTCACACAAGGCTCGGTCTATCAAAACATGGTCTATGGAACAAGGTATAGCAAAGCTACCCGGATCTACTAACTTGATGGGAATTGTAGCTTTTGGGGTGGTTCTTGGGGAAACGAGAGCTCTTTCCCTTTCGGTGGGTTTCAAAATAATGTCTCGAATATATTCGAACGGTGTGGGCATGGAAGAGCTTGTATCACTGTTCTCGATAAGATCGGTGAAGGTTATTGAATGTGATTTGTGGCTTGTCATTCAAGGGTGGTACTTCAATCCTAGAGACTAGGTTCGTCTCTTCTACTGAAATTTGTTCAATAACGTAGGTAAGGTCTCCTACAAGATACTTAGATGGATCTCTTCTTGGTCTTTCGGTTACATTCTTGACCACTTTCTCATCGGGTTCATTGATTGAAGGATGAGATGTAAAAGTTCGTGGGTCAAAGGGTTTCACCGGTTCCTTTTTGCTCATTACCTTAATGGCATTCACGGATGGTTGATTGAAAGAATTGGTCGGCTCTTGAGAAGATCGAGCTTGTGAGGCGGAACGTGCCTCTAAATCCTCAAGTCTAGCTCGATTTGACGCATTTTCTTTCAATAGAAAATTGATTGTTTGTTGAATGTCATAAAGAGGTTGAAAGTTACCTTGAAAATGCCTTGGAGGACCTTGATTATACGGAGGATAGGTTCCAAATGGAGGACCATAGTTTGGTCTAGGTGGTCCTTGAGGATAAAAATAGCCTTGATTGAATTGATTTGTGTGAGGAGGTCTCGGTTGATAGTGGGACCCATATGAATTAGGATAAACCCTTTGATTGGGGGCTCTTGGAAAAGGACATGATCCTTGAGTCGGCATGGAGTAAAATCCGGTTGCCAAATTAGGATTGTTCGTTTGAGATTTTTCATGGGCTCCTTGGGCGTTGGCTTGATAAGCACTCTCCTTTCTCTTACACAATTCGAAATCGTGGTCATATCTCCCACAATGATCACATGGAATCTCGATGCGATACAATTTAGGTGGTGAAATGGATGATCGTCTTGGTGAACTCACCCTTCTTGGTGGAGTCGATCTTTTTGGAGATGTCCTAGTCTTGGGTAGAGAATTGGCTCTAGCAACATAAACTTCAAATTGCTTGACCAACTCCTCGACTCTAGCTTCAAGATTGTTTCTCCTTTCGGTTGACGATGTAGACTCACCACTTAGCTCTTCACGTTGATCATTTCCGGAGTATTCATCATTCTTGGTTATCCTTTCAATGAGTTTTGTAGATTCGATTTCATTTAACAAAAAGAAATCGTCTTTTGCCGCCACATTGACATTGTCTTTGGCGTTGTCCGATAACGAGTGGAAGAATATATGAATTAGAAGCCAACTAGGGATGCCGTGGTGCGGACATTTCCTTTGCAATGTTTGAAATCGGTCCCAGGCTTTACCTATGCTTTCATTTTCTTGTTGTTGGAACGTTTGAATTTCCCTTCGGAATTTGTTGGTCTTAGATGGTGGGAAGTATTTTTCGAAGAAGGTGTTGCACAATTGTTCCCAAGTGCGAAAAGTATTGTTGGAGAAACTTTTAATCCATCTCCTTGCTCCACTACGCAAGGTACGAGGAGAAGGGATCCGAGGTAGTTGGCACTCGGTGACACCTTCAAGCTTGACACCAATAAGACTTTCCTTGAAGAGGCAAACATGCTCTATCACATCTTCATCCGGCAATCCTCGAAAAGTTTGTTGTTGAATTAAATTGATGATGGAAGGTTTGAGCTCGAAACTCTCCGGGATGGCTCCAACGAAGACGGGTGAAGAAATATCTTCAATAGAAGGTTGTGAATGGGACCCAAGTGTAGCCATACTTGAATCCTTGGATGTTTGTTCAAAGATGGGGTGTTGAGAAATGATGAAATTGGTGGAAGATCACAATATCAAGTAATTGCTTCGGTCACAATATTTCCAAGCGACTTGTTCTCCAAATGGGGGTCAAGCAACATAAATCGAAAGTATACCTAGCAAAAACTTAACAAACAATGAGCCTCCAAGCACCTAATGGTACTAGGGTGGGAGGAAAGAAAAATAATTAACCAAACACAATAAAACAAAGACTTAATCAATTAATTAATCACCGCCTCCCCGGCAACGGCGCCATTTTGATGCGCGCTGTCGCTGACACGAATGAAAACAATATTTTTATCCCAACTTACTACTATGTAGTAGCGGCAAGTCGAGGTCGATCCACAGGGAGGCAGTTTAAGCGATACTGGTCAAGTCTGAGGTTTAGTCGCGTTTGGGATTGAAATGGGGGGTTTTGGGACGAGAGAAGCTAGAGTAACTAAACGAGCTATAAAACTAAGGCGAGAATCTATTAATGGGAAAGGCGTTAGGGAAAGTCGGGGAGTCGGAAAACAAGATAAAAGTATAACATTGAAAGAATTATCACAAGGTGTATAAGGGAGGTTCCACCTTTCGGTTTCCCTACCGGCCAAGTTTAAGCCCGCTTTCGCGACGAATAAACTAAGGTCTTTAGACGGAATTACCCAAACCCCGAGTTTTCCCATATTGGTCCAAGTGAGTCAAGTCAACCTAGGTGATCAAGCTATATCAAACAAAACACAACGATACCATCAAGACAATATCACCCTCAAATGCAATATTCTCACAAGGCAAAACCTTTTCCTAGAATTCCTCCTCCCCTAGCCCCCTAACTAAAATTTACTCACTACTCATAATAAAACTGACACTAAGGGGACTAGAAGAAAAACTAAACATGATTAAACTAGAGAAAAAATAACTAATCTAACACAATAAAGAAAACTACACTAACAAAACAACACTAAGGAGGAAAATAAGTAAACACACAAACTATAGAGAAACAAACTAAGGAGAGAGATAAACAAACAAACAAAGGAAAACTACACTAACATAAAGATTAACAAGATGAACAACGGATTAACAAGGAAACAAAACTAACTATTAGAGAAAAAGGGAGAAGAGAGAAACTACCAATTATGGAGGAGACTAAGGAGGAAAAAGAAGACTAACATAAATAAGAAGCTTCAAGAAATAATACAAAGATCTTGTCACTAAACCCTTGCAAAACCCTTGAATCTTCAATATAAACACAATCTTCAACTAAAGATGGAAGCTTTGATTAAGAATTGTTTGAGTAGAATTAATCTAATACAATGCTAGTAAGATCTACTAATTCTGATGAGATTTTGGCTAAGAGAGCTTTACTACACTTGCCACTACTACTACTAATCTTCTACACTACTCCTACTCCTAAGAGGCTCACTCAAGGCACAAGAGTGGCACAAAACCCTAGGTTAAGTGTTTATAGTGTTTCTTAATTGGTCACACAAGCTTAAGGCCCATAATCCAATTCCTCTTCATTAAGCTAGACCTTCACTCTTTGCATCTTCATGGGGGTGAAGTTTCACCCCGCGGCTTGACGACATTGGCACCACCGGGTGAAATTTCACCCGGTGAGATTTTCTTCTCGAATCGCCATTTTTGGCGTTTTTCTCCATCGAGCGAAATTTCACCTGGTAGGCGAAATTTCGCCCGGTGAGAACTGCCCACGAAAATCTTCGGGAAGTGGAAAATTTTGTCGGGCAAAATTTCGCCCGGTGATGACTCACCGGGGGAAATTTCACCCGGTGATACTCCTCTTTTCCGGTCTCTTTCTTTTATCGATCAATTGGATTACTTGAACTTTCAATTGTGTGCTTCGCTCTTTGGACCGTATCTCTCTCATGCTCGTAGAAGCTCATACACGTTTTCGGTCGAAAATCCTATCAAAATAGACAGAAAACTACCAAAAACACGTAAAATGCAAAAGAGTGACACTAATGCAAGAATTACTCAAAATACGGCGATAATCGCTCTCAAGTCTCGCAAAACGGAGGAAAAACAGGTCAAAATGGGAGGAAAAACGGTCCAAATTTGGCACACAACAACTATCCGTACGTGGCTCCTTATCATTGTGAAGTATAGTGTATAGTAGTATAGATACTATTGTGGGTGACGATGATATACTATCGTAAAATATCAAAAAAATAAAATAAACGTTGACATGGATCTATTAGACATAAACACTTTCAATCGAGCACAAAAATGCGATTTTTATACCACTAAAGCTAATGACTCATGCAAAACTTGAAAAACCCATTCTCTCACTAAAAACCTCCCTCTTTTCTCTATAAAAAACCCCCAAATCCTAAAACCTAATTGCCCACCATCACAGCCGTCACCACCCATTTTTCCTATCTTTCAATCTTTGTCGGAGATGGGGCTATTTTTCTAGCCCCATCTCCGACCACTTGATCGTCTCCATCATTGATTGACCTTTTTGCACCGATTTTCCGTTTAATAGGTGTGTTCGGTCCGTTCCCCGCCTCTCGTTCTTTTGTGTTGGGTGTTATGTTGGCCTGAGTTTCGTCGTGCCCGATCTTCTCCGATCGTCGGTCTTTGCTTCCCATCGCGCTCTGCCCCTTTCTCCGATCGTCGTTGATGGTAGAGATTTGTCGTGGATCCCGACACCATATAACCAACTAATCCTAACAAAGTAGCTAGGGCAAGTCGGGTCGAACCACAAGGATGGAAAATGGTTTAGACAACGGTTCACCTAAAAACTAGACTAAGTCACAAAGGAACAATAGAAGAGAAGAATTAACGGGAATCGATTACTAACACGATTACTAGGCTAAAAACAAGGATAAACCAACTAAAACAATGAAGGGGAATAAAACTATAACTATGAATAAGCTAAGTATAACATGAACTAAATGATTCAACTAGAACTAAATTCAAACAACAAACAAGATGAACAATGACAAAGATGATGAAGAAATCAATAAGGGGAAGAGTAGGGTTAAGTCGGGTTCATAGGTGTAATAGGCTAGTGGGGTAATTGAGGTTGTAGGTTTCACCTAGTCACTAAGGTAAGTCCGCGCCCTCGCGTCAAAGGCAAACCCGGTAAGTCCGCGCTCACGCGTCAAAGACAAACCCTAAAACTCATGCAAGATGTTACCCATGACAAGAGAATTCAATCACTACAAGAAGGAGGAAACTAGCAAGAGTAGTATTGGCCACTACCACCCTAACAAACATTTCATCAAACACATGGCATGCATAACAAGTGACTAGCAACAAATATTCAACCTTTACCCACAATCAACCCTAATCACCCATAATCAACACCTAATTCCCCTACTAACCCCACAAGAATCTACTCACACATATTTAAACTAAAACTAACAATAACTAGAGAAACCATCAAAAGAGCAAAAACATTCATTATGAAGATTGAACAAGGAAGAACAATAAACAAAAGATAAAGATTAAAACTTAACTAACAATAAAAGATTAAGTGAAAGGAGAGAAGAGTGATTACACTAAACTAGAAAGAAGATGAAAAGATGAAAACTTGCATATAAAGAAAACCCAAATACATCCACCAAGGTTGTCAATCTTGGTAGATTCTTCAAGAATTCCTTTAATACCAGAGTAACTACTAAGATTAAGCTAAGATTAAAGAAAGATTAAGAAAATATTAAGGAGAAACTAAGCTAATGATATGAGTTCTCTATCTAGGGTTTTGTGCTTCAAAAATTACAAGAGGAAGGTATATATAGAGTTCCATAAATGAAGGGATTTGAAAGAATGAGACGGAATGCAAGCTGGGCCCGTCCCGATCTGGAAGGTGGTGGTCCCGGTCGGGATCATTCTACAGTGGCTCATTTTTTCTCGTCTTCTCATCCCGGATACACAGTGAGGTCTTGCGACAAAACTCTGGATACAACCGAACACGAAAACACACAAACAAACAAACTAACTAACTAACTAACAAACAATCGGTTACATCCAAGAAGAAACAAATACCGCTTCCCTCAACAAAGCGGTGAAAGAAACACCGGTTAAGAACTCAAGGCAAGTGACAACGTTCCCAAGCTAATAATACAAACCGAAATGGGCAAAATCCTAATAGTATGACAACAAAGCAATAAAAACGTTGGTAACTTACCTGGGTCCTCCTAACCTTCTAAGAACGTACTACGGGACGATAGGCGGGATTGAAAAAGGATGAACCACAGAGTTAGTCGACTTCTTTAGCGATAAGCCAAGAGGGTCGTTCCATGCTCACAAATAGCCTAATTAGTCCAAGTAAAAAGGTGGATATGGTTGCAAAGTGAGAGAATACCGACCATTACCGCTATCATTCTTCCTAGGGACTCGGTCTTTTGGTAGGTTCTTCACGATAACAATTGGTAAAAGGCTTATTTTTTAGGGGTATGATTTTTTGTGAAACAATTTTCTTGGCATTTTTCTTCTTTCATATTTTGCTTTTGATGTGTTATGCCATTTCTTTTTCTTCTTTTATATTTTGTTTTTGATTTGTTGTGCCTTTTCTTTTTCTTTTTTCTTTTCTTTCTTTTTCTTTCTTTTTACCTTGGTTTGCCCTTTTGACTAAATTTTGTATTGTAGGTAATCATTACAACCAAGTATAGAAACCTCGATCAAATGCAACTTATTTGTGAGACATGTGTAGAAGGTAGGGTAATGGGTGAGTCGGGCGCGCGCTTCTCTTCAAACCCACAAAAAGGGGGAAACTTGGACTAATCAAACAATTTCGAACACGGTCACCTAAGAGGACGAGAGTCGGCAACCAAGGCCTTTTCACTCCGTGGGTGGTCAAGGTGGTCAAAATGCAAATCCCGCAGTAAATCCCTAGTAAACTAGGTGGACACAAGGTAAAGAACCAACGAAATTATTGATTTAAAGTCATTCTACTAAACTAAAGTCCAATAATCGATTCATGTCATTAAAAAGGGAAGGTAAACACTTGCACAAAAGCCTCAAAATCGGGTTTTCGAAAACCTTTTCTACACAAAACAAAAACTAAACAAGACGAAACAAAAACGAAGGAAAATGAGACAAACAAAACAAAGCAAAATAAAACAAACACACACAAAAAGTAAACAAACACCACCCTGAAACTTCCAAGCAAGCAACCACATCAATCCACAAACTCCGAAAAGCTCCACCCGAGCACACACCATCACAAATTCTCCTCCAAACACCAAAATGGGAAAAGGAGAAAGAGATGGGAGGGTATTACCGAATGACAAGAGCTTTCCGAAACTCACGGCGATCAAGCAACCTACAAGGAAATGGGGAGGCAAAACACACACAACACAACAATTGTACGACACAAAGACACAAAAGAAAAAGACACAAAAGGAAATCTTTTTGGTTTTTAAGAAAATTTTCAAATTTTTAGGAATTTTAGATTTTTTTTTGAAAAAACTACGAAAATAAAACTAAACTAGACTAGGATATCGCTCCCCCACACTTAAACCGAGCAATGTCCACATGCTCGATCGGTAGTGTGTGGAGACACTAAAAAGAAGAGAAAAAGGGAAAATAAAGCTAAAAATCAAAGTGAAGAAAGGTTAGAATGTGTCGGGCCTAGGTGTAATCAAGTCACTTAGGGCCGAGACGAGAAAAGATATGGATGGAGGAAGAAATAAAAAGAAGAAAATAAAGGGAAATGGGAGGGGAGGGCTAGGTGTAATCAAGTCACCTAGCCCCGATTTCGCCCAATTCCGACTAAATTCTACCAAAAAGGGAATAAAAATGAAGAAAAAGAGAAAAGAACTTGTCGGTTTGGATTTTTCAAATGATTCTCGATGTAATCACGTCATCAAGAATCTGGAGCAATAACCACAAAGGGCCCCGAGGGCCACCACGACACTAAAAGCATAAAAGGAAGGGGAATAAACAAAGAAAGACTAGCAAATAAAAGACGGAGAAGAAAAGAGAGTCGTGCCTACCAAACGGTTAGCAACTCAACAATCTTCATCGTCTCAATGATCATTTTCGGCACTTTGCTCGTCTTTGTCATCGATATTTCTGCTCTTCCTAAATGTAGTGGCATGGTTGAAGTATCGGGCTTACATTGGTTAAATGAGGTTGGGATTTAAGGGGAAACGCAGTGTATAGTGATGAGAAGATGAGATGAAGGTGTATAATTGAAGTGTAAGGATGAAATGATAGTGGCAAAGGTGAGTAGGGAGGTTGGGTGGGGGTATAAAGTGGTGGGGTGGGGCTTAAATGAAGAAAAGAAGGCGATGGAGGCTGCTGGGATCCTTCCCGGTCGTGACGGACCCATCACGGTCGGGAAGAGCTCGTCCCGAGCGTGATCACTTTGCTTCACGGACGGGGTGTCCTGTCAGTGAGCACTCTTTTCAAGCACAACTCGTCACGGTCGTGAGGGCTTCATCACGGCCGTGACACCTCTCTAGCTCTTCATTCCCCTTGATTTTACCAAGTCTTCCACCATAAGAACATTACCAACTACGGGATAAAAATCTCATCCCCAAAAGCTTACGAAAAGCTCAAAAACTGACTTCCTCCACCAAGTTTCAAAGCTTCTATCATCCATAACCCTTTCTAATTCTTCATCTTCACTTCAAACCTATCAATCAAGCTCAATAACTTCCATCAAAAATTCCTCCCTCACATCACTCAAGAAAAATTCCTAATGACAAGAACTCCACAAAACAAACCAAGCCGAGAGACCAAACAAACAAATCACACAAATACAAACACAAAAACTCAAAAGAAGAGGAAAGAGGAATATACAACATGACGGTTCTTGAGGAACTCCATCAAACCAAGGATGGTGGATTTTTCATTAATTCTTTTCCATAGCCCTCAAGGACTCGGAGGAGCAAGTTAAAGGCACGAGCCACATCATCATGAAGGTTCATTGAGTACCCGAGCCAAGCTATCATGAATAGCTTCAAAGTCGGAAGCGAGAAGTGATCTTCAAATACATTATGCCCGGGTTCCTCATGATCTCCCGGGTCTTTCCACCCAACAAGCTTTACCGACCTCTTCATCCCTAAGCACCGTCTCCATCCACAAGCAAGCTTCAAATATTTAAAATAAGGCACAAAAAGCGGTTTTGGCCCCATTTTTCTATTGCACATCTCCATATCTTTCTCAAGTTGTGGGTTCCCATCTTTAAGTCTCAAAACATCACTTGTCCTCATATCATCTTGAAGGAGAGAATTGAAACTTCTACCAGCGGTTTCAATCTCTTCTAAACCAAAGTTTCGCTTACTTGCAAGAGGCTCATGATGCTTTTCCACATTTTCGCACAAAGATAACTTGAGTTCATCATTTCCACCTCATGACTTCATAACTCCTATCACATCATTTAACTCATCCCAAAGTTCTATATCCTCAACAATAGGCTCATTAGAAGCGGCATGAAGGTCAACAAGGTCAATGGCAACTTCACATTCTTCTTGAGAAAAGACAAGATGAGACCCAATTGTGTTCTCATCAATGAAACTCTTCAAATTCTCACTAACCTCATCCAATTCTTCACTAGCAATGCCTTCATCAAGGATCATTTCCTCATTCGTCTCATCTTGGGTAGACAATTGAGGTTCTTCATAGCAAGTCTCGTTTCTCAAAGGGATTTCATTAGCGGCTTCATTATTGGGTTGTTCCCCTTCCCCATTTGAACATCCCTCATCATTTTGTGAAGTTCGAGTTAAAAGCATTAAGGTTTTAGCCGCTATAGCATTTAATCTAGCATCATATGCCTCATTTTCCTTTTGAAATTGGGCCATGATTTCATATTGATCTTTTTGCATTTGGATGGCCATTTCTTGTTGACTCTTTCACATTTGAAGAATCGATTGATATAACTCCAAATTGGGAATTTGGTGGTTATTGGAGTTTTGGAATGCTCCTTGAAGACCTTGATGATGCCCAAGGGGTGGGGCATCATATGGTTGGTAATGAGATGGAAACGATGGGTAGTATGGTGGGTTTTGGGGAGGTTGGCTTCCATATGGGGAATTATGATTAAACATGGTGGGTTTAAAATGGTGATTTGAGTAATAACCACCATGATCATAAGGTTGATAACCATTCACTTGTTGGAAGCCGGTACCACAACCCTGAAACTCGTACCCACGAGTCTCTTGATTTTCCCATGAAGCTTGATAGTAGTAGTTAGGAGACATCATGGCATAGCTTTGATTCATTGAGAGAGAAGAGGAATTTATGGGGGTGCCGAAGGGGTTTAAGAAACTCGCTCCGGTGGCTTCTATAGGTGGGGGGTTTAGATCAATCTCCAAGTTTTGCTCGAAATCTTGGCTTGTACCCGGTTGGGAACCTCTCAATCTAGCAACCGTCCGTTGACGAAGGCTTCGAAAAAAACCTTTCCGGCTCTGAGTTGTAAAGAAGAGGATGGTCACTACCTCTAGGCATAAACTGTAAACTAGGAGCAAATGTGAGAAGTCTAGTGCTTTTTGGGCACTAGACAAGAAGGAAATAAGCTTCACACACACAAGAAGCAAAGAATAACAAAGAAGAACACAAAAATGGTAACTAAATCAAGTAAATAAGAAAACAAAGTCTAAACACACACCGTCCCCGGCAACGGCGCCAAATTGATGGTAGGATTTGTCGCGGATCCCAAAACCAAATAAACCAACTAATCTTAAATAGTAGCTAGGGAAGTCGGGTCGAACCACAAGGACGGAAAACGGTCTAGACTAGAGTTTGCCTAGAACACAAGACTAAGTCACAATATCACAAGGGGAGGAGAATTAACAAGAATTGAATAACTAGGAGGCAACAAAACAAACTAAGACAATGAAAGGGAAGAAAGCTATGACTATGAATGGATAAGGGCTAGAAACAAGATTAACACCACCTAAATGATTGAACTAAAACTAAATTCAAACAATGAGCAAGAAGAACAATACTGAGATGAAGAAGAAATCAGTAAGGGGAAAGAGTAGGGTTAGGTCGGGTTCATAGGTGCATTAGGCTAGTGGGGTAATCGAGGGTGTAGGTTTCACCTAGTCACTAAGGTAAGTCCGCGCTCTCGCGTCAAAGACAAACCCTAAAACTCATGCACGATGTTACCCATGACAAGAGAGTTCAATCACCAATCAAACATACTACAAGAAGGAGGAAACTAGCAAGAGTAGTATTGGCCACTACCACCCTAACAAACATTTCATCAAACACATGGCATGCAAGACAAGTGAGTAGCAACAAAGATTTAACCTTTACCCACAATCAACCCTAATCACCCATAATCACCACCTAATCCCCCTACTAACCCCACAAGAATCTACTCACACATGTTTAAACTAAAACTAACAATAACTAGAGAAACCATCAAAAGAGCAAAAACATTCATTATGAAGATTGAACAAGGATGAACAATGAACAAAAGATAAAGATTGAAACTTAACTAACAATGAAAGATTAAGAGAAAAGAGAGAAGAAAGATTATACCCAACTAGAAAGGAGATGAAAAGATGAAAACTTGCATATAAAGAAAATCAAAATACATCCACCAAGGCTGTCAATCTTGGTAGATTCTTCAAGAATTCCAATAATAAAAGAGCAACTAACTAAGATTAAGCAAAGATTAAAGAAAGATTAAGAAAAGATTAAGGAGAAACTAAGCTAATGATATGAGTTCTCTATCTAGGGTTTCGTGGTTCAAAAATTACAAGAGGAAGGTATATATAGGGTTCCATAAGTGAGGGGATTTGAAAGAATGAGGCGGAATGCGAGCTGGGCCCGTACCGATCGGGAAGATGGTGGTCCCGGTCGGGATCATCCTACAGTGGATCGTTTCTTCTCGTCTTCTCATCCCGGCCGTGATGGGTCCTTCCCGGCCGTGATGGGTGCTTATTTACTCTTCCTAGGATTCTTATCGATGCTCGGTGCTCGGGATATCTTCAAATGGGCTCCAAGGGACTCGGGATCGAGTCTAAGTCACTGAATCATCGTCGCTTCTCTTCATTGGCTCCATATGCATCGGAAACGAGACGGAATTGTTCCACTTCTCCATGATGAGCATTAGGAATCTAAAACAAGCTAGAATAAACGTAAGTAGCCTCGAAACCGCTCTAAAGAGCGATTTCACAAAAGAAAGCGGGACCAAACACGTGAAATAAATACTACAAAACACACTTATCAGTTGTCTGTCCGGTCGTCGTTCCGTGTCCGATGATTTTCTCTACTGTTTTTGTGTCACATCTTCAACTTCTAGAGGTGATTCTCCCTCTCCTCGTCCCCTTCCCCCATCTCTTGTAAGTTGATGTTATGTTTTTCTTTTTGGTCCCGATGTTGTCTTGCATGGTTCTGGCTAGGTGTTCCCCCCACCCCCCCCCCCCCACCCCACCCCTCCCCTCGCTCTCTCCCCCCACCGTAGCCCTATGTAAGACTGTCTGGGATTGATTTTTTTATGGGTTTTCTGTTTGTTTCTCTTGTTTGGTCCTGTTGTTCCCTTCCATGGTTTGGCTAGGTGTTCCCCCCTTCCCTCGCCCATTCCCCCACCGTAGCCCTATGTAAGACTATCTGGGATTGGTTTTTTATGGGTCATTTTAGATCTAGGGGCGTGAATGACTTTCGTTTGGTTCCATTGGTGGTGGTTTGTGTCCGACGGTCAGTCTTGTCTTTCTTTTCGGGTGGGTTTAGGTCGGACCTTCCTTCTCTTTCCGTCTCTTACGTTTTGTCTCCTCTTTGTTGTGGGCGGTGGTCGACTCTCAATGCATGTGGTCATTGAGAATTTTTCTAGGTGTGGTCTTAATTGTTGTGGGTGATCGGTGTTTGATTGACCACAAGTTAAGATGGATCATGGTTTTATGTGGTTGGTTGTGATGGTGGATTTCCTTCCAAATCAATGATGCTTCTTAAATATTTAATAATTGTAAAACCTCGGCCCAATCCTAGGACCGAAAATGTTAGTTGCGGTAGCTTACCAGGCTCTGTACTGGTCCCAGGAGACCTTCCCAGGAGATCACTCATCCAAAGTTATTCTCACTCAAGCACGCTTAACTGTTGAGTTCTTTTTACATGGATGACCAGAAAAGAAAGTGCACTTTGTTGATATGAGTAGTACTTAAATCCCTTTAAGCAATAATCATTTAAGCTCATAAATAGGACATCTTCAATTAATGCGGGGTGTTTCAATAATGTTGTTATTTACATTCACAATAATCTCCTTTAGGACACTTTAAGGGGTGAGTTCAGCCCTCCGGCGTAATATAATGGGTGTGTTGATTCAACTCTAGACTCTTTCTCTAGAGTGGTGTTGCTCCGTAGAAAGGTTATTAAGGGGCAGCGTGACCTCCTTATCGTCATCTCGAGGTAGTCGTCTTTGATTTGTTGGCCTTGTTCGACTACCAAAATGCAGGAGTTTTCGCTCCATTGATGACAGGTCTTATGGACTTGTTTATCACCCTTTCTTTCTACGTCCTTATGGCATAAGTGTATTTTGTTTGTGCTAGTCGTCCTATCAGCGGTCATGTGGAGTTTTCTGCTTGGATGAGGATGAGGTGGATGCTAATATTCGTACCCCTTGTACTGATTTCCGTCAATATGCTTTGGCTCTTCGACAACGTAGTTTCATTTAGGCTGTTTTTTAAGTTCATATATGTTTTTTTTTGTAACATCACAATCTCTCAACAAAAGAGCTTACACTATAGTGGTGGTTCTTAACTTGTTGTAGGGTGGTTTATCTTTGTTGACAAAAAAAAACTAATGATTCAACACCCATTATTTGCCACACATACCCTAAATTAACACTTATCAAAAATGGAAATAAATAATACTTCATCCCGTCACTATTTTTCCCCACTTTCCTTATTTGGTAGGTCCTTATTTTTTGTCTCACTTCTCCACTTTTGTTTTATATCTTACTTTTTTTAACCATATTATCATTATTTCTATCCTTTATTTACAAGAAATGACACTGAATTCTTACACTTTAAAGTACAACCATTCATTTCTTTATCATTTTATATTCATTCTTCGTTACATATTAAGGTTGACCATTATTTCTTTACCATTTTAAATTAATTCCTTATTTTATATACAAAAGGGAGTGAGATAATAAATAATGATCGGATGGAGTAATTGGATTATACACTCAACCCAAAAGTAAAATATATATATGTATTGAATAAATAAGAGAGAGTAAATGTTTGATTGATCCAATTATCATCGATTTTGTTTTAATTTTATGGTGTTCAACTGTTCATGGTTAATTAGTTAATTAGTTTATTTTTATTTTTTTGGAACACGTGTGAATTGGGAGTAGTTTCTACTTTCTAGTTTCCTCATATTTTACCTCCCAAATATTATTGATTATCTATGTATAATTAATAATTCTAAAATGAAATTGGATTTGAGTAGTTGAGCAAAACCCACCCGGCAGCCCTGTCGGGGTCCTTAGTCCCAAAGTAAAAACCTCGAAACGTTTTCTCCTGTTATATAATACCACCATCGCACCCATTCGATCACTATTCCCTCACACCTCCATCCTCCACTCTACAAAACAACCTCCCTCCCCCCCTCTCAATTCCTTTACCTTACACCTGCAGTGTTTCATTCATTCATTTACTCAAATAAATTTAATGGAAGATAAGGAAGGTCCATCTCCATGGTACTTCAAACCCAAAGATGGGAGTGTGATTCCAGCTAAAAAGAAGCTCGTCAAACATATGATATTCCAAAAGCTCCTCCATTCTTTCATCCCTACTTGCTTCAATGCCCACAACAACAACAACAACAAGATCAGCCCAGACCCAAGCCACATATATAATTAACATCCACCTTCAATCACACGTACGCACCATCCTCCTCCATTATTTGTTGTGAAGCTGGGAAAAAAAGGAAAGAAAATGTTTCTTCTTTATTTGTATGTCAAATTAGTGTTATATACTGAAATAAGTGTACAACTTTGGTCAAGCCAAATTTATGTTTTAATTCATTAATTCAGTTGGATTATTGTGTAATCTGCATTGTGATACAGCCTACTGTAGTATTTACTACTTTATTAAATTAATTAATTAATTTTGATGTATGTTAATGTGTGCGATGGTTTTGGGAAACTAATAAATGATGGAGCAGAGTTAGTGTGAGGAACTAACTAACAGGGGAGGGGTTTTATACTATCACGTGGCTAATTATATATGCACCTCGTTTATCTGTTGAATTTGGTCCATGTAAAAGAGACCCAAGAAGAAGTGGATTAATCCAAGCCCAAGACCACTACGATGCCCAAAGAAATGGATCACAAACAAGACACAAAACAAATGAAGAAAGTGACAGGAGCTTAGCAACAGAGTAGCAGTAGTGCAGCAGTGATGCAGTATCATCAGAGATTGTTTTTTTATGATTGTTGTTTTATGGAGGTCAACTAGGGGCTACGTATGCAAGGTAGATTATATATATACACCTGATGTATTAAGAGTAAAGGTACAACTTACAAGAATATAACAATCTATTCCTCACTTCTCAACCAATACAAAAACATCTTCAATATATAATACTCATGATGATTGAACATCATCATGGTATCAGAGCATGAGTGTTGTACTTGCCCAACAAATTCAACAGCAGCACACTAATCCCTCCTAAATAATGGGTGACAAAGGAACAATTGTGGACTACACAGATCCACTCTATTGTAATCCTAATGATATTGGAAGCACTCTCAAAATCACTCCCATCTTGACTGGAGTGGAAAATTACATACCTTGGAAGAGAGGAATGGAGTTAGCACTCTCTACCAAAAGGAAGCTTGGATTTGTCACAGGGACGGTTGTTAGGTCCACTAATGACGACGCCAAAAAGGAAGCCTGGGATGCTGCCAATAATTTGGTCATCTCCTGGATCCTCCAAAACGTAAGTGAAGCCATCAAAATGGCCATTATGTACACGCAGTCAGCAAAGGAAATATGGAGAGTCTTGAAAACGAGGTATCTTGTGAGCAATGGTGCTAGAAAGTACAAACTCAACAAGGATACCTATGAAATGAAGCAAAACAAGAAAACTGTTACTGAATACTACATTCAGTTGAGGTCAGTTTGGGATGAACTGGAAAATCTCACTGACTACCCCCGTCGTGACAAAGCTCACCCCCGACATGACGGCCTTCATGGATGCCATGACCAAACACAAGGAAGAAGCCAGACTTTTCCAATTTCTAAATGGTCTAGATTGTAGTTATGGAACTCAAAGAAGTGCCATTCTACTCATGAGTCCTTTGCCCACAGTTGATGACGCCGTGTCAATCATGGTGCAAGAAGAGGCCCAACAAGCAAACATTCAACCGACATCCAAGGCTGAAGTTGAAGCTTCCGCGTTTTTGGGAAAGGGGGAGCCAAATGAGACAGAATGTAAGCATTGTGGTTACAATAATCACACTTCAGAGAAGTGTTGGTATGGTCCAGGAAGGTCCAAAAGAGGAGGAGGTAATTCCATGAGAGGTCAAGGCAGAGGAGCAAGAGGAAATGGAAGAGGTAGGGGTAGAAATTCTCTATACTCTTCTAACCAGTTCCATGAGAGCAATGGAGGATACAAAGGAGATTATAACAAACCAAATGGTCAAAGAAGAATGGCTAACAATTCTAACATGGAGCCGAGCAATGCTGATATAGCAGCGTCCCTTGCGGCCACTACTCAACAACTCGAACAACTACTTAAACTTGTGCCCAACAATAGAAGCAGCTCAAAGGCAGGACATGGACATGAAACCGATGATGAAATTGAGTGCAACTTCGCAGGTATAAGCTCTTGTCTTAATGTAGATGCAACACAATATGAATGGATAATAGATTCAGGAGCAAGTGACCATATGATAGCTGATCTCAACAGACTTGAGAAAGCTAAATTCCTTAATAAGAAACCAAAAATCAACCTACCTAATGGAGAGGTTTCATATGTGACACATGTTGGAGAAATGACCCTAGAAAGTGGATTATTGTTAAAAAAGGTCATGTTTGTCCCAGATTTTAAACACAATTTGTTGTCCGTCCAAAAATTGCTGCAAGATAACAAGTGCTATGTGGTGTTCTATGAAACATATTGTGTGGTGCAGGATTGTGTCACCCATGAAAGAAAAGCAAAGGGCAGAGTGGTTAGTGGACTTTACTACCTTGACAAAGACCCTACATCAAATGTTGCAGCCAACAAAAAGAAACATGTCAAGTCTTGCCACAACTTAGCCAATATTTTGTCTATTAGAAACACTAAGTGTCAATTTTTGAGTCAAGAAAATCAAAATTCCAGATTCAATGCTTGTAATGAAAACTTATCATCTATGAATGTTAATGTTGATCTATATTCTGTTTGGCATAATAGACTTGGGCATGCCCCCTATAAGAAAATGAAACAAATTCCCTTTCTGAACTTGAATATCGACAAAACTAAAACAAGACCATGTCTTTGTTGTCCAATGGCTAAATTAACCAAACTTTCTTACCCTTTGAGTCAGTCCACTGCTGCTCTACCCTTTCATACCGTCCATATGGACACTTGGGGACCTTATAGAGTAAATTATAGAGGGAAATATAAGTACTTTCTTACTCTTGTTGATGACCATTCAAGAGCTACATGGGTTTATTTGATGGCATGTAAATCAGAAGCTATAAGCATCTTGAAAACCTTCTATCAATTAGCTAAGACTCAGTTTAATGGAGTCATAAGAATCATAAGATCAGATAATGCCTTGGAATTCAAGGATCGGGAATGTGTAGAATTTTTTGGTATCAATGGGATAGTACATCAAACTAGTATTGTGGACCGACCACAACAAAATGGGATTGTTGAAAGGAAGCATAGACATTTATTGGAAGTCAGTAGAGCGTTAAGATTCCAGGCTGGTCTACCTCTAAGTTATTGGGGTGATTGTGTCATGACAGCTGCCTACATAATAAATAGGTTGCCTTCACCAGTGATCAAAAACAAAACTCCGTACGAAATTATACACAATCACAGCCCAGATTACACTCACTTGAGAGCTTTTGGAAGTTTGGTGATGGCATACAATCCAAGTAGAGATAAAGACAAATTTCAGGCTAGGGGAATACCTTGCATCATGGTTGGGTATCCTGCTCATCAAAAGGGTTATAGAGTAGAAGAATTACATAATAAAAGGAGATTTGTGACTCGAGATGTGAAGTTCTTCGAGGAAATATTCCCCTTTGATCAAGGGCAGATGACTAAATTTTTACAACCATGCCCTGTGCAAATGCCACGAGAAGAACCAGTAAACATAAATCCTCCTCCGATTTACCCAACTAACGCAATTAGAGAGCATCAAATTTTTGATCCAGGAAGTTTATCCCTTGAGGAGCAGGAGCAGGAGCAGGATGATAACCCTGCAGATCAGGCGGCCTCAGAAGCGATTGAAATTCAACGAAGGTCGAGTCGACACAGAAGAGAGCCTGAATGGATGAAGGACTTTGTGGCAACTTACAAAGGAAAGAACACCAAAAGGGATGTAGTGGAAGCATCTAGTGTCACTGACACTGATATACCGGATAATTTCGCAAATATGGTGGCGAGTATAGTGAGTTCCAATGAACCGACTAATTTTTGGGATGCCCTAAAATCCCCCGAATGGGTTAAGGCAATGAATGATGAACTTGAGGCCCTTGAGGAGAATGATACATGGGACATCACTCACCTCCCACCAGGAAGAAGAGCATTAGGATGCAAATGGATATTCAAGGCCAAATATAGGCCCGATGGATCACTTGAAAGAAACAAGGCTCGGTTGGTCACACAGGGGTTCAAACAAAGATATGGAGTTGATTACTCTGAGACGTTTGCCCCCGTTGCTAAAATGACTACGGTGAGAGCTCTTCTTGCTGTCGCCTCTATGAAGCATTGGTATCTATACCAAATGGATGTGAAGAATGCGTTTCTTCATGGAGATCTTGAAGAAGAGGTGTACATGTGTCTACCACAAGGATACTCGGGAATTGGTTCTAGAATTTCTGTTGACTGCGAGAAACACACGGCATTGCAACAAGTTTGCAAATTAAAGAAGTCCTTGTATGGACTTAAGCAAGCACCAAGGCAATGGTTTGCAAAATTGTCTCAATTTCTAATTCAATTTGGGTTCCATAAGTCTCACGCTGATCACTCTCTGTTTATTAAGACTTCAAGAGGTCACACAACCATGGTACTTGTGTACGTGGATGATATGGTCATTGCCGGTGACAGTGAAGAGCAGATCACCGACCTAAAGAAAAAATTGCACTCGGTTTTTCACATGAAAGACTTAGGTGAGTTATCCTATTTCCTCGGCCTAGAGGTGACTAAGACCACTCAAGGGCTATTTATCTCTCAAAAGAAATACACGGTGGATTTGTTAAAAGAATTTGGCATAGACAAACTCAGGACCCTAAGAGTTCCTCTTGACAGCCACAACAAGTTGGAAGCTACCAAAGGTTCTCCCTTGCCTAATCCTGAAGTTTATCGAAGACTAATTGGAAAGCTTATCTACTTGACCATAACGAGACCCGATGTCTCCTTCTCAGTACAACTTTTGAGTCAATTCATGCAGACTCCTACTTCCGACCATATGCAAGCCGCAAAGCGAGTTCTTAGATATCTAAAGGGCGTTCCTGGTCAAGGGATACTCCTTGCAAACGATTCAGCCGCCAAACTCACTGCGTATTGTGACTCAGACTGGGCATCTTGCCCATTTACTAGACGTTCCACTACGGGGTTTTGTGTCCTCCTTGGTGGATCACCAATATCGTGGAAGTCCAAGAAGCAAAGTGTGGTGGCTCGGTCATCAGCCGAGGCGGAGTACAGGGCTATGGCTCTAACTACTTGTGAGGTGACTTGGCTAGTTACTCTATTAAAAGACTTAGGCCTCACCAGGCTTGGTCCGGTGACATTGAAATGCGATAATCAGGCCGCCATAGCCATTGCAGCCAATCCCGTTCTTCACGAGAGAACCAAACACATTGAAATTGACTGCCACTTTATACGAGACAAAGTAAATCAAGGAGCAGTTCAACCGATGTATGTACCGTCAAAAGATCAACTTGCGGATCTCTTCACCAAACACCTTACCGCTAATCAACACAACAAGCTTTTACACAAGATGGGAGTGATGAGTAGCCCACACTCTCATCTTGAGGGGGAGTGTAAAAGAGACCCAAGAAGAAGTGGATTAATCCAAGCCCAAGACCACTACGATGCCCAAAGAAATGGATCACAAACAAGACACAAAACAAATGAAGAAAGTGACAGGAGCTTAGCAACAGAGTAGCAGTAGTGCAGCAGTGATGCAGTATCATCAGAGATTGTTTTTTTATGATTATTGTTTTATGGAGGTCAACTAGGGGCTACGTATGCAAGGTAGATTATATATATACACCTGATGTATTAAGAGTAAAGGTACAACTTACAAGAATATAACAATCTATTCCTCACTTCTCAACCAATACAAAAACATCTTCAATATACAATACTCATGATGATTGAACATCATCAGTCCATAATTGTAATAATAAACTCATCTGATGATGATGACGACGAAGACGATTGTTTTTACGTCGGCGATGATTTTGATGATAATGATTTCTGATAATTAACTGCCAATGATTTCTTCAATCTTGTCTTCATTTTCAATTTCAACCAAAAGACCAACGTTATTCAGTCTTCATGAAATTGACTCATTCACGTAGTATTTGTTGACTTTTTATATAACGCTTCCATGGATTTTTGTACGGAGTATTTCATTTAAATTAACAACTTTTTTTGGTTTGGATTCTCTTATTTTTGGGCTTAAGGGCAATAGTATGGTTAACGTTTTCATTCACACATCAACTCATATTACTTCGTACTCTTCATTAGTTATCAAACTCCTTAGTTCTCCTCAATGTTAAAACATTCTCTATGGCTCTTTTTTTTTCCTACATGAATCAGTTTCTTACTTTAGAAACCAGTTTCATATAAAAAGTTCCCTATTGTGGGAAACAATGGGTAAAGAACTTTTTAAAAGTTACTTATGAAATTTCTTATTTAAGACAATTGCTATTGCCCTAAGTATACATATTTTTATGTGAGATAGTCTTATGATATAATTATTGGACGAATCTAGGAGGTACCAACTAGCAAGGACCCAAGCCCAAAAATTGTAGGGAGTACTAGTCAAAATGTTCAATTTTTTCTACCTCAAATAAAACCATTAAAGATATACTCCCTTCAGACATTATCTTTTGCTTCATTTCATATATATTTGTGAGAAATATTTTAATGAAATGGGGCGAAAAATAGTGTCCAAAGGGAGTAATAAGCATTCATCTTTCTAGTTCTTTTGTTTGACGTTGATTAAAATACTCCTCACAATGAATGTAACATACAAACAAATGAAAAAGATGAATAGAGTAACATTTAATGCTTAGGATAACATTATAGACAAACTTTCCAAAGTCTTTAAGACTCTGCCACCTCAGTTTTCCACTCACTTTTATTATTTGTTTATTGCTCAGACTCTCCTCAGACTCACCTCGGACTGTATACATTATCAGTCAGACTTTGCTCAGACTCACCTTACCCTTTTTTGGTAAAGAAGTTAATTAATTTGTTTTAGTTTGTGATTAAACAATTACAATTTACTTGTTCCGTACAAATTACTACTTACTTTACTATTTAATTTAATAAAAAAATTAACTTGTTTTATTTTAGGGTTGTTTGTTTTTGTGTGACATACAAAAACACGGGTAGACGATCTTAAGGACTTCGTTAATATTATAGGTCCGGATTATTTATGATATTTTAATTATGCCTTTCTTATATTATTTTACGATATTTTAATATTATCGATTTAGGTTATTGACTTATGATTCCCTTAGAACCAAAATGTACTCGTAATTGTTATTTTGCAAAAACAAAAAACGTCAGTGGCCGGACGGTCATCCGTTTTTTTTCATTTTTAAAATAACGATTACATTAAAATTGTTTCCGTGTTTAATTAGTTAATTACATATAATTAGTTAATTGCATTTCTATTTGTTAAATAAGTGTTTAATTACGTTAACCCAGTTAATTAAGTGAAATTGTATTTTTATTTGTTAAATAAGTGTGTAATTAGGTGATAAAGTGAAATTAGTTGATTAGGTGTTTAATTAATTAAGCAATTATTTCGTACGTTAAATTGGTTAATTATGTGTTTTACGGAGTATTAGTTAAATATGTACTTCGTATTAAAAAGTTTATTAGGGGTCGAGGGTTAATTGATTTTATACTCCATTTGTCTTCTTCATTTATTTACCTTTGATTAAAAAACATTCTTACAAATAATATAAAAGGTAAACAAATGATCGAGACAGAAAAAAAAAGTTTGGAATAGATGGACAATTAAACAAAGAAGTGAGACTTTAAAACAATTGAAAATAAAAAATTGTATAAATACGAGTAATTTATCGGATAATATGTCGAGAAATACGTAACATGAGTCATGACCCCACAAAAGTATTAAGGTGAGTCTTTAAAATTCAAGACTCAACTTAAGACTTTGGTACTTTATTAGTAGACTCCACACGAGTCTTGATACAAGACTCAGCTCAAGACTACCAATAATCTTCTCAAGACTACCAAAAATCTTAAGACTTCCTCAAGACTACCAAAAATCTTAAGACTTTCTTCAAGACTTTGCAACATTATTGGTAAGACTCACATGAGTCTTGAGACAAGACTCACCTCAAGACTACCAATAATCTTACCCTTACCAGAGACATGAAAGTAGTGGTGCCTAGGTAAAGCCCAACATCAACGATTGTATTGATTAGAGTTCAATTCTTGTGTAGAACAAAGTTTTTCTTTTTTACTCTATTTTGCTTCAAATGGGAATTAGCCAAATAAATAGCCCAATATCTACTTATTGGTTTTCAAAATTTAAATTAATTTTACATAATGAATTATTTATTTAAATGATTTGATTTTTCAGTAAATTATAATGAAAGTAAAAATAATATCGTAATTTTAATTTGTGCGTGCTACGCTTTATTGAATGATTTATTTTCAATTTGTGATAGTTTCGTTAGATTACAATTTTAAATTTTTAGACAACGATGAAAAAAAATAGCTACCCCATACTTCAATTTCTGTATTCACCCCGTGGCCTCTTACATATGGGAAGTTACTACTAATGTAATAACTCCCTCTTAGGTGCGATCTCACGGTAATCAGTAACATTCTCTCAGATGTCTCATAAGTCATAATAATAATCCCCTATATACCAAAATAATAACAACTTTCTAAAATTTCCTTCCAAAATGCATTATTTCTAAAGATGGAAGTTAAACAAAGAGTACTTTAATAAATTGGTAACCCATTACATTTCATGAATGATGATAAAATCATCAAAATGGTAAATTTATAGTATAGCGATTCTTAGCTTCACACTAGAAAAATATATTCGGTTCTTTTTTTTCTAAATAACGTTTTTTGTTTTTCGAGTTGAATCTCTAAACATAATTTTTTTCTATTTCACAAAACAAAAAGTACTATTAAACCATTTAAGAAAAAATGGATCATATGAATGTTGATTTTTAAAATATTTTCATCTAAACATACGTTTATTAATTTTATTCCATTACCTTGATTGCTTTATCAATTTGAAATTATTTTCTCAAAATTGAGTCATTACCTTGATTGCTTATCAATTTGAAATTATTTTCTCAAAATTGAGGAAGATAAACATTAATATACCTCAAATTTTAAATCTTTAATTAGTATGCTGCAAAGTAAATTTTATGTATATCATGCATTTATGCACGATACACGGGGCCTATACTAGTTTATGATTACTAAATTCAGCCCTTTTCTTTTCCATTTATTCTCTATTTACTTTCTACCTAATCTCTCTTTAACCTTCTACGGAGTAATTTTTAAGTGTGGTTCAATGGACAGTGATAACAATTTTTTGACAAGTTATTCAATTTTAATTATCAATATGAAATTAACGTATTCTTAAATATAATGGGTTTGCTTTGATTTTTACGGATGGTGATTCTAATTCTTCTTAACTGTTAGGAAATAAGTGCCTAGCAATTGTCCTTTTGAGTCATGAATTGATTTGTTCCTGATATCTTTCCTAAAGTTGGTCTTCTTGTTTTGTAACAAGAGATTGTTTGGTTTTAGAAAAGATTGACCTTTGTTTCCTAATAAGTTTAGGTAACTAGTTTAGGTGGAATAATACTATATAAAACCTGACTAGTTTCTAGGTTAATTAGGACAGAGAGATGATTTGAGAGCACAATATAGAGGGCTGATTTGTGAGGGTTTTCTTGAGGGAAAAACTCAGTTTGTTCTGAGTCCCTATTATTTGGTGGTTCTATTGATCTGGTCTTCGTTGGAGACCGTTGGAGTTTGTTCGGATCTTGGTTGGCCGCAAGATCGTTTGTCCTTCGTCTCGTCGGTGAGTTTGTCGCAGGTCGAACTCAGTTTAGGTAGTCTCTTTCCAGTTTGAGATTACTATCTGGTTGGTAGAGTTGGTAGTACTTTTGGCTTTAGCTGTGAGCTATTAAGTATTACGGTCTACTGTTGTACTATTATCTCCACAATAGTGAATTTGGTCTCCTTGTCGGTGTGGACGTAGCCAGTGATTTTGCTGGTGAACCACGTAATTCTGTGTGTCAGTTTATTATTGTTTGCTATTTGTTTTGTTCTTCTCACGTAGTCAACAAACCGTTGGTAACGGGACGCCTCCGTTACAACAAACTGGTATCAGAGCTTCAGGTTGTTCCGCTTCCGCTTCTGAGCTCCTGGTTCGGCTTCCGCTGAGTTAGGCGTTATTTGGGTTTGTTGGATTTTTTGGTGAGAAGATGTCTGGAGCAACAATTTTAAAGATTGATAAATTCACGGGGAGTAATAGTTTTGGGTTGATAGGCTTGGGTGAGGATGGTAGTGTTGGCGGTAAGGTGGAGTTTTCATCTGTACGGGTCGAACTACGTAATTCTGAAGACAAGCTATTGACGGTTATTTCCGCTTCTCAATGAGGCGGGCTCCTAGGTGGAGCATACCCGTGCCTTGGGTTAAAAAGGCAAAGCCCGTGCCTTGGGTTAAAAAGGCAGGACCCGTGCCTTGGGTGAAAAAGGCAGGACCCGTGCCTTGGGTGAAAAAGACAAGACCCGTGTCATGGGTGAAAAAGACAATTGGAAAGAAGAAAAATTACTATTGACTGAAGACCGTTGAAAGATGCGATTGTTCAAGTCAAGGTGAAGACTATTGGGACAAGTAGTGACTTGAGAATCGACGGTTCGAAGCTGCACTTTGAAAATTGGTTCGGGTTGGACAATTCTAGTCAAGGTGGAGATTGTTAGGAAATAAGTGCCTAGCAATTGTCCTTTTGGGTCATGAATTGATTTGTTTCTGATATCTTTCCTAAAGTTGGTCTTCTTGTTTTGGTAACAAGAGATTGTTTGGTTTTAGAAAAGATTGACCTTTGTTTCCTAATAAGTTTAGGTAACTAGTTTAGGTGGAATAATACTATATAAAGACCTGACTAGTTTCTAGGTTAATTAGGACAAAGAGATGATTTGAGAGCACAATATAGAGGCTGATTTGTGAGGGTTTTCTTGAGGGAAAAACTCAGTTTGTTCCGAGTCCCTATTATTTGGTGGTTCTATTGATCTCGTTTTCGTTGGAGACCGTTGGAGTTTGTTCGGATCTTGGTTGGCCGCAAGATCGTTTTTCCTTCGTCTCGTCGGTGAGTTCGTCGCAGGTCGAACTCAGTCTGGGTAGTCTCTTTCCAGTTTGAGATTACTATCTGGTTGGTAGAGTTGGTAGTACTTTTGGCTTTAGCTGTGAGCTATTAAGTATTACGGTCTACTGTTGTACTATTATCTCCACAATAGTAAATTTGGTTTCCTTGTCGGTGTGGACGTAGCCAGTGATTTTGCTGGTGAATCACGTAATTCTGTGTGTCAGTTTATTATTATTTGCTATTTGTTTTCTTCTTCTCGCGTAATTAACAAACCGTAGGTAACGGGACGCCTCCGTTACAACATTAACAATTCTGGTGATGTCTTCTATTTGAAAGGGAGGCAAAAAAAAAGGAAAATATGATTATACACCCATTTGTAATATTATATAATCCAAATTATTGAGTTTTTGTATATACTTATTGAGCTTATACAAGTTTCTGAGCTAAGTGTTCTGAAAGTTACAACAAAACTCGAAAATCTGAGAAAGAGCTCAAAATTATAAAATCAGTTGGACATGGAGTTATGTGAAACTGGTTGTATAATCTACTCATTATTGGCGAAAAATCATATCGAGTATTAGGTAATAAATTTCAAAAATCCCACGTCAAATCACATTTATTTTCCATAATTTGTTTTTTTTCTTTCTATTTGTATAACTGGGATTATAGAGTATTTTGACTCTTTTTTTTTATATATATCTAAAACAAAGAGGGATCACAAACGATTGATAGAGACAAAGAGCAGGGGCAGACCTAGAAATAAAATGTTTCTGGGGCTGGATTTACGAATTATCAAAACATATTAATTAAAAAAATTGCCCGTGACATATATTATTTTATTGAATATTGACTTTTATTATCAAATACTAGATGATCAACACAAAAATATAATCTGATCAAAGTGATAATGTAATTAAATATTATATTCCAAATGCCTATGAATAGAAAATATAGGAGGTCTCATGTGAAACATACTCACAATAATCGCATTGTGAGACCGTCTTATCAACTCTCACATGAGAATTTAGGTTGAAAAATATGTGTAACTTAGAAATACTCTCTCCGTCTCGGTCATTTGTTATCATTTGATTAAAATACTCATTACAAATAATTAAAGAATACGGAGAACTAATTACTACTCTTTCCGTCTCGGTCATTTGTAATAATTAGTTTCCCGTATGCTTTAATTTTTTCAATTTACTACTGTATTTCGTACTATTAAATAAACACTACGGAGTAAAATATAAGCAAGCTATAAGAAAGACAATTCTTGGCAAGAGTTGGTATAGCAAAAAAACAATGGAGCTGTTGGCAAGAAGGCTCAAACCCCAGTTCTTCCCAGTGATGGGGAGGCATACAACCAACTCAGCTGCAATATCTTCATAGAACTTATTGCGCTTAATTTGTATTTGGCATAACTACTCGGGCTATAGCCCGAGTAGCCAAGCCCTAGGTCCGTCCCTGACAAAGAGCATATCTATTTGATGTTATATATACATGTTGAAAAGACAATAGACTTTATAGATGTGATGTAAAAATTGACATTGCGCTTTCGGAACAAAATGATTTATTTCATATTGACAGAAGATGTGATCTCACGAATTAATAGTTAAGTAAGTCGTGTTTTTTCCTAACGAGCCTTTACTCAATCATAACGACATTTTACCGTTTTGATCCTCTTATTTCATCACATCAAAGTTTTTTTTCTATCTCTAAATGAATCTCAAAATTCAACCACCCATAAATTAAAAGTACTAATGAACCACGGAACCCCCGTAGACATCGGAACCGTCCAGGATCGGTGTCTGGGCCGGAGTCGGGTCAGCAGGGGCTGGGATCGGCGGTAAGGTCGTCACTCGTCAGGGCTGGGGTCGGCGGTCAGGTCGGCAGGGGTTGGGGTCGGTGGTCAGGGCCGGTTTGGGTCAGGTGGTGGCTGGGTGGGCGGTGGATGGTTGGGCGTTAGGTTTGGATCTGGGTGGTTCAAGGTTGCCGATAGGGGGTAGGTCATGGGTGGGGGTGGAGTGAGGGAGTGCTGTACGTTGGAGTTCCCTTTTTTTTTGAAATAAAAGTTAATTTTTTTTTGTTATTTTTTGTTTTCCTTTTTTAAATTTTTTTTTTGTTTTTCCGTTTTACTTTGTTGTTATTTTCATATAATAAACTGTATATGTATATTTTATTATTTTAGTTGAAAATTATAAATTCAATTGGTCGTATTTTCGTCCTATGTAATTCATTATGCACTTATAAAAGTGAAATTATATATGATTATTACTGATATATTATTACTATTGACGTATTATGTTCAAAGATGATTATTATTACTCCTTTTATTTTATTTTATTTATTTATTTTTTATAAAAAAATTTGGAACTTGTATTAAAATTGAAACAAACTACCAAAAGTTAGTGGGTTTAAAATTCAATAATCATCGATTTTAGGTTATCATGCATTAGAAGTCATAATCGAATTCAAAATCGATTGATTATGAAAATTGATAGAATAAAACGAAATAAACATAGTTGAATCTCAATGTAAAAAGGTGAATCTCAATGTAAAAAGTTAATGTTGAGTATACAGGGGTATAGTGGAAAAATATAAGGAAAATTCGTTAGGATTAGTAAAGGCTCGTTAGGAAAAAGTAATTTCGTTAAGTAATCCAAAGAGTAAATTAAAAATTACTCCCTTCAAATATACACTAATTAAAAATTACTCTTTTTAAATATTTTTTTAAAATTTTAACACCCAAAAAGATGTGAAAGTTCAAAATTCGCTTGCATTTCTTAATTCTGGCGACTTATTCCGGCCAATTTGAATTTTTTGTCTTATTTTGGTCATTTCATACCCAAAGTACCACTCCCTTACCTTCTTACCCTTTTTTCCCCATCCCTTATATATTGGTCATTTTGAATTTTTTTGGCGAATTAAGATGATTGTAGATTTAGGTCTTTTTGGGATTTTGTTTTGATTAGAAATGTGAGTGAAATGTTTAGGGTTTACATAACAATAAAGAAAAAATGAAAAACAAAAATTAACAAAAAAAATGATAAAGTAGCGAATAACAAAGAAAAAAGTGGAATTTAAATAATTAAAAAAAGAGTTACTCCCTTTTAAAATACTCATTTTTAAAATTTCTTCCTCTAGAAATTTTTGTTCGAAATAACTCCCAAAATCTTTGAAAAGTTAAAAAATTGCTCCCCTTATTTTTAAGACAAAAATGCTCTTGGTTATAGAGTGATGTCAAGTAATAGCGCATAAAAAAGTTAGGGGCATTTCCTTCCAAAGATTATATTTTGAAGCAATTTTTGAACTTTTGATAGATTCTGGAAGTTATTATTAACAAAAAATTCAAAAGGGATTAATTTTAAAAGGGAGTATTCTTAAAGGGAGTAATTTTTAATTTACTCTTAAAAAAATGAAAATAAAAAAAAACCCCAAGCTTACGAGCAGTGCTGCTCTCTCCCTACGTACCTCAACCGCACCACCAACCATCCTACCCCCACCCGCCCACCGCCAACCGCCTACCACCCACCACCCGACTCCAACTCCAATCCAAACCCAAACCCCACCCATCTCTCTACCCTCCACCACCCGTCTCACACAGGCTCCAACCGACCCCACCCAGCCAGCCCCCGCCAACCCCAGCCATCTTAGGCGCCGACTCCAGTCACCTCAGCCACCAATCCCGGACTGTTTTGATGTTTGTAGTGTTTCATGGATGGTTGAATTTTGAGATTTATTTAGAGAGAAAAACAAACCCTAACTTTTTGATGGGATGAAATGAGAGGGGTAAAGTGGTAAAATATCGTTAGGATTGAGTGACGGCTCCTTAAGAAAAAGTAATTCCGTAAGTATATAAGTCGTGTCACATTTTCTTCCAATATATATGAGAGAATTAGAGATCATCTCCAAACGTCAAATTAAGTCCAGCCTCAGAAGATTACCATAAGCAAGATGTGTGATCCTATGATCATAAATCGAAGTTATCTTTGGTACTTAGATATCAAGTATTCATCCAACATCTGCTGCAAAGTACTGTCTCAAAGAGAGATCTTACGAGTTTTTTTAATTAGTTCCATAATAATGAAATTCACAAAAGATGTTACTTTAGATGTAACGTTAAATCAAATGGTAATTTGTCAAGTTATAACATTTTTTTACGAGGGACAAAGAGCAATAAGTGGTCAATATTAGTGTAATTGTGTTACTTTAATTTATAATGACACTCACCTGTCTTGGTAGAAAAGTCACCATTTTCTTTTTGTGACCCCACATATTTGAGATGAGTGACTCTTTTAGTGAGACGTAGGGAGTATAATTTAACTAAAATAGTAAGGTGTATATGTAGATCATAATTATCAGTAGATTTGAGAAAGTAAAAGCAAACTCGAAAAACTGCTCGAAAACAATCGAATCGATACCCAATATGATTAACATGATATAACATTCTAATTTTGATTCAATCTGTATCGCACCGAAATAGAATCGAACTCAATATAACCGAATGATGCCTGAACATAAATATAACTGAACTGACAATAACAGAAATTATTGACCCGATTCATATACATAAAAAATTTCTTGTAGAAACACTTTAATTTAGGAGTTTTTTCATCGATTCTTTATTATAATACTCCATGCCTCCATGGTACTTTGAATTATTACATACAAATTGAAAATAACAAACGTAAGCCAAGTTTTTAATCTTCAACACAAGAAAATTTTGACCTGAAACTCACTTGAACTAACATTGACCCGAACTGAACCGCACCTGACCTGAAATAAAAAAAATTGATAAAAGTGGCTAACTAAAATAAATACGTTTGAAATCGAAAGAAGGCCAAATGATTATAATTGAACCAATTTAACCCAATTCGAAACCGAATTATATGGCCCATTTGTCAAGTTTAATTATGACGAATCTGAATATTTTATAAAAAATTACTTATAAAATATCTTTGATTTTACTAATAAAATATCGGGTTATTTCACGGAAATTATCTCAATTATACGTGTTCTTTTTAAAATAATCCAAATTATACGTAATCTCATTTTAATATGAACTACGTATTTATTAATCTCGCTTTGTTATGTATGAAATTATGACTTGCTATTACCGGTCATTGTGACTTGTCGTATTTTTCTAAGCTAGTATTTTACTAGGTCCGTTGCAGTCATCGTGAAAGCCAAAATTACAATATTTCTTTTTCCATAGCTTCTATAAGACTAATTGAAAAGAAATGAAAGATGAATTTTCGGATTTTTTTAATGATTGACCGAAAATGAACACGAAATGTGAATCAGAAGAAGAAGAGTTAGAGGAAGAGTTGAATAAGAGAGATTCAACAGGTAGCCGGTCACTCATAGTAAAGCGAGGTTAATGAAGGTGCAATTCATATTAAAATGAGATTATGTGTAGTTTGGATTAATTTAAGAAGCACACGGATAGTTGAAATTATTCTCATAAAATAACCCCAAAATATCTTTGTTGATTTTTTGGGTAAATTTTTTTTGTAAATAGAAAAAAAAAAAGCACAAAATACAATTTTGGGTAGATATCATTTTAAAATGGTAAGATGAATTTTCGGATTTTTTTAATGATTGACCGAAAATGAACACGAAATGTGAATCAGAAGAAGAAGAGTTAGAGGAAGAGTTGAATAAGAGAGATTCAACAGGTAGCCGGTCACTCATAGTAAAGCGAGGTTAATGAAGGTGCAATTCATATTAAAATGAGATTATGTGTAGTTTGGATTAATTTAAGAAGCACACGGATAGTTGAAATTATTCTCATAAAATAACCCCAAAATATCTTTGTTGATTTTTTGGGTACATTTTTTTTGTAAATAGAAAAAAAAAAGCACAAAATACAATTTTGGGTAGATATCATTTTAAAATGGTAACAAACTATAATATATAGGCTTCTTTTTGTGTTCTTAAGAATACACATCTCCTTAAAACTTGGAGGACTATAAATAGTGTCACATTCTCTTCCAATATACACAAATAAATCATATCTAAACATCAATTTCATTAAACTTTCTCCATTTTCCTCAACCATCAGCAATGACTACTAAAACCTCCCTACTCACAAACTTAGTCGCCCCATGGGAATACAATGCCAAAAAAGAACAAAACTCGGACCCTAACCAACCCAAAGTCCCAAGCAGCTTCGTTTGGAAAGGTGACGACGACATTGGCCTTGAAAAGCCAATACTCGATGCCCCGGTGATTGACCTAAGCGGGTTCATCAACGGGGATGAGTCAGCCACCAAAACATTAGCCCAACTCATCAATGTCGCGTGCTCGAACCACGGCTTTTTCCAAGTTATTAACCATGGAATTGACCCTAAGGTTTTGGACGAGGCCTATAAAAAATCCGGTGAGTTTTTCAGGCGCCCTACTAGCGCAAAGGCGTGCTGCTTCAAAAAGCCTGGCTCCATGTGGGGCCTCGCCTTGGCCCATTCGGACCGGTTCACGTCGAACCTACCATGGAAGGAGACATTGTCATTCCCTTACCATGCAAATGATTCTAGTAACATGGTGGTTGATTATTTCACCTCCACCATGGGCTCTCAATTTGAACCGACGGGGTAAGCAAGTCTCTAATACCATCACTAATTAATTTTCATGTCTAAAACATTTTAATTTTGACGTAAAATTTCTAGATGTCTTATATATATAGGAATAAAATACAACTATAGGAGTATATACATATTTACGACGCTAGAAAATAAAAGATTTTATACACCGGATACATTTACGCTCGATCAAACACTCATGCATGGAGTTTCCTCGACCAAGATCGTTTATATTTATAAGTTGCCTTTGATAAACTTATCGATCTGTCATCATACATATAATGACCATTTATATTCTATATTCTAAATTGTTGTTTTATGATCCAAATAATTCAGAAAACAAGGCATTGAAGAAATATTTCTAGTGAGATTAACTAAATACTGCTAAAAAGACTTTGCATGCAACTCAAAAAATAATTAGGCATTGATTACGAAAACTGAAAACAAGGAATCACTTTGCCAAAAACTGCCTTACATGAGATCGATTTTCTCCATTCCCTATCTCTTGTTTTTTTGATAAGTCATTCTCACTTTTCGATACATTTTTTTCTCTCTTAAATATCTTTCATAATATAAGAAAAGTTATTATGAAATGTATACTCATTTGAAAGCTCTTTTCGTAAAGAATTTTATTGTTTAATTTTTAAAATTTTTGAACTAATATATTTACATAAAAATTAAAGTCAAAGGTTCACCTCGAAAAACAAAAACGTCATATATACTGATATGGAGGGAGTACCTTATATCATATCCAGGGACAACAAATAAAAAAGATTAATACATTTTGCTGAAACTAATGATGGGAAATAGTTAAAAATGTTAAACTCTGTAGGCTAATTGTATAATTAGTCAGTGAGATGATATATCAAGAGACTTATTACTGTCTTTCCTTTGTTACGTTTTATTTTCTGAGGTCATTCATTTCAATTTATTATTAGTTGTCATTACGTTTTTTTTCATGTAATGCATGTTTTCTACGTGGTGCGTAATCAAAATTTCCATATTTATTATACAATTGTATGTTTTCTACATTTTTCATTTGATATTATTTTTAAAATAAACATGAGGCTTTTGGGTATGTGATTAATGTAAAAAGGTACTTTATGATATTCACCTAATTATTAGTAAAATTGTTTCCATCAATTTTGGAACCCTTATACGGAGTAAGATTTTGAACTAAAACAAAATAAAAAGTTATCAGCGAGGAAATAACATGTGTGATTAATTAATGCAGGGTGGTGTATCAAAAATACTGCGAGGAAATGCACAAATTGGCCATTTTGATAGTGGAATTGTTGGGAATTAGTTTAGGCGTGGATCGAACATTCTTCAAAGATTTCTATGAAGATGCAAGTTCAACGATGAGGATGAACTATTATCCCCCATGCGACGAGCCAAAACTTGTCTTGGGAACTGGCCCGCATTGTGACCCGACCTCACTCACCGTCCTATACCAAGACGATGTTGGTGGACTCGAAGTCTTTGTTGATGGCAAATGGCAGTCCGTCGTACCTCGTCCCGATGCCCTCGTCATTAATATTGGTGACACCTTAATGGTACATTCTTTGACCCAAATTTTTGTTATTGAAATATCAATCATATTGTTATAATGAGGTCAAATATTATCTATTTAAATAGGAAAATTAGATAAAAATAAAGAATATTGAGAATAACGTGACTAGAGTCCAACTGATAGTTGAAAAGCCTTTTCTTCATCCAACACGTGAGATATGCCATGTATGCATGCAACATGCAACTAACTTGGTCAAGAAACTGTATGCGTGAAATTCTGAAACTAAGATCAATTAATAATAGTACTCGCAGTAGTAGTATGATGTTAAAATAACAGTAGAAGTAATATATTTAATTTGAAATCATAAAAATTCTACCCCATATTAATCTTGACGCTTCAAAAATGTATGCCGCTTATTGCCTTCTTCTATATAATGATTGAAAACCACAATTAAAAAAGAATCGGACACATTTCGCGATCTCAATGAAAATTTTCCTACCTAAAATAAATTATATTCCTATTAAGAAGCTGACCAAGATTTGACTATTCAAATACCTATCGAATAAAATCTTTCCATATTTATTGATAAAAAATCTTTTTAAAACATAAGAAAATCATTAATAAAAATAACGATAACGTACGACGTAATTAAGAAATACTAATAGTGCAATTATGAACACAATATCAACTAAAATGATCTTTGTATAGAGTAGTATGTATTTTATTAAAATAATAATAATGTTAAAAAGGGAGGGATGCATGCATATGTTATATGTAGGCAATGACAAATGGAAAATACAAGAGCTGTTTGCATAGAGCAGTAGTGAAGGACACAGTGGAGAGGTTCTCAATGGCATTCTTCCTGAATCCACGGTTTGACAAAGTGGTTGCACCACCTGAGGCAATCAGTGAGCCAAGGAAGTATCCCGACTTCTGCTGGTCCGATGTTATTCAATTCACTCAGAATCATTACCGTGCTGATGCCAACACTTTTCAGCGCTTCACCCAGTGGAAGTTGGACAACAACACCCTCAACTTGGCTCCCCCTGCTCCTGCTGCTTCTTCTAATGAAATTGCTGCCTAAATTATCTAGATAGTATCGCATCCACCATTTAGTAAGGTGCATGCATGGATCATCATCATCATAATATGTATGCTAAAATATAGTATACGTAGTGGGTATATATGGATTTATTAAGGAGGGGTAATAAATCATAAAATGTATGCAGTGGTAAAGACTATTCACTCATTTGAGATGAACATCTTGGGTTTCATTCTAATCAAGTCAACCATTTTAGTATGGATCGGATTATATTTTTTTACTGTTTTGTTTGCATTATTATTTAGTACTCGTTATATCTCGCAAAGCAAAATTGAATCCAAAAAATAGATCGAAAACAACTGAATGGATAATCGATCGAACATCCGATATGATTAGTCATACCAAATATTATATTCGACGAACTCGATCTAAATCAAAAGTAAGGTTAACCTGATCATCGAATTATAATTACGTTGATCAACTGACTTTATGATCTGATATAACCATTATATTTGCATTTCTCGTATTATATTTCTTTAATGAGATTTATTATGTAGAAGCACTACTGTAGAGGACACCTACTCCGATCCAACACATATTATAATACGCATATGAAAACCATCATACTTTGCTTGGGTCACACCGCAGGGGCAGATTTAGCGCAAGGCCCTATGGGTTATAACCCAAGTAACTTTTAGGATATGTAAAAATTAAGTTAAGAGTTCAGCAATTGAAAGACAATAGCCCAGTGATTAGAAACATGGTTCCTGCCAAAATTGTTAGGGTTCTATCTAGGGATGACAATGGGTCGGGTTTGGATCAGGGCCACTAGGACCCAGACCCGGACCCAGACCCAGACCCAAACGGATCCAAAATTTTCAGACCCAGACCCAGACCCAGACCTGACGGGTCCGGGTCTACCCGCGGGTCTTACTAATTTATTTTATTTTGTCATGATTCCTCATTACTGCCAAATTTTCAAAAACTTTAACCGCACAAACCAATAATTTCTGCCAAATTTCTTCATTTCTCATTTCAACCAAATTTCTGGCAACAAAAAAAAGACAGAAATGTCGATGTAATCTCACAAACTGATATAATCGCCCAAAATTATCACAAACCTACCTCAAAAATTCAGTTAATCTAATAAATTAGCATAAATCGAGATTTAAATCAAACAAAACACATGAAGGGGGTGGGGGGGGATGAAGTTAGTGTTTGTAAAGTGAGGATGGAGGTAGTAGAATATAGTAGTCTGCAAATCTGAAATATAAGTCTGCTATGTGTTTCTACGGTTTCTAAGTTTTTTTTCATAATAAAATATCGAGTCCATGGGTCGGGTCCGGGTCCAATAACTCAGACTCAGACCCATACCCATACCCGCTTTTTTAAAATGAGACCCGTACCCGACCCATACCCATCGGGTCTCAAAAAATGAGACCCAGACCCGACCCATACGGGTCCACCGGGTCTGGGTCGGGTCTTGGACCTATTGTCATCCCTAGTTCTATCCCTATGATCACCTTTTTTATTTTTAAGTGTCAACTTCCTATTTCTATTTCCTTTTCCTTTTAATGTTTTCACATACCAAGACGAACTTCCTTTCTCCTTTTTCTTTTAATGTTTTTTTGCAATTCCTATACTACAAAGTACAAACTCCACCTAACATTTTAAAGATTTAAAATTTCAACATCTCTCATTTTTTCACTCCTAAATCGATATTTATAGACTAACACAATCATATGTATTTTTTAACCTGTAAAAAAATATCTCCCATAATTTGGAAACCATAAATTCATAATAGTACACTCCAAAAATAATGTTATTCAATTCATTTTCACTACCAAATCGATACTTATAGACCAACATAATCTTGTGCATTTTTTAATCTTGAAAAAAAAATTCTACACCATACGTAAACTTTAGCCCAAGATAATTTGTATTCCTAGATTCGCCCCTGGTCACACCGCCACAAACCAATTTCTTGTTGGAATAAGAAAGTAGTTATGGTTAGTTTAACTAATGTTGGTTAAGGTCAGGGGCGAAGCTACAGGTAGGCCAAAGTGGGTCGTGACCCCAAGTGCGTTTTAGAGTTCATGTTGTATTTAGTGAGGAGTACGGACATCAAGTTATTCTTGAACAATTGGTCAAATTTTATTCAATAAGACCCATGCTTTGTTAGACATGTGTTCGATTTTACCGTAATGAATTTTAAAAGTTTTTTGCCTCTTTTCTTCTTTTCTCACCTTTTTTTTTTCTTCTTTCACTCCCAACCTTATACGAAGTACTTTCTTTTATTCCAATACTCCAATATAAAATTTTCATTCAAATCAATCAATCTATATATATATATATATAGAGAGAGAGAGAGAGAGAGAGAGAGAGAGAGAGAGTTAGTAACTCCCTAAGAGTCGCTTAGTCTTAATCCTAACCTTCTATTCAGGGGCGGACCCAGAAAATTGATGTATATGGGGCTAATTTTTTTCATCGTATAATTTTTCACAATATATTTTACGTGTCACTATCATAATATTTTAGCTAAACATGATTAATTAAATAACTTGTTTTGAGATTGTAGCATTAAAATATTAGTACTCGTATAGTCGTATACTAGCTATATGAACAATTTTGAATTATTCTAGATTTGGCAAGGAATCACTTAAATTGAACTTGGATAAAAATTCATTGAAGGTTGTTAGTTGTGATGTACGGAGTAACTTATTACAGTATACAATACGACTCAGATTCATCAATTTTGTAAACAAAAATATACAAACTCGACATATGTATGATATATATGAATGCATCCAAATATATACTCCGTATTTTACCTAAGAAATGATATACGGAGTATTCGTGTTAACCTTAATTAAAATGAGTCAAATTGGATAGATGAAAATATTTACGGTAAGGAATTAGTAAAAAAATTTGACATAAATTGATTAATTGAATAATATTTGGATAGTTTTGATCTTTAGAAAAGGAGAGAAAGTAGGGAAACAAAGGAAATGAAAAAAAAATGGCCCATTAAGTTTCGAACCCAGGGCTCCTGCTTGAAAGGAAGTCTACCAGGACACCAAGGCAAGAGTAGATTGATGCAATATCTTACACTAATATTTTTATGTCTTGAAATCATGTTGGGCTATAGCCCAACATGCCTAGGCCTAGATCCGCCCATGCTTCTATTCATCTTAAGATGAATGGATGGATGAACTTCAATTTAAAAAAAGAAGAAGGGAAGACTGTCATAAGGCTGCCAAACATCCCCTCACCCAAATCAATCACTACATTACTTCCCTCATACCCTTCCCAATCCCCTTCTTTTTAATTCATTTCCCAACTCAATTCATCTCTCTCTAACAAAACCCCAACAAATAATCTCCATCAATAACTCCGACCATACTCCGTCAACTACTCCGACCATACTACGTTTTTAACACAACATACTTCGTCAGTAACTTCGATCATCATACGAAGGTATGTTCATGCTTCATCTTCATCATCTTCATCTTCATCTTCATGCTTCTTTTTCTTCATCATCTTCATATTCATCTTCATGCTTCTTTTTATTTTCATAACTTTTTATTTTTTGTATTTATAAAATTATTCATCTTCATTATCCACAAAAAAGAACAACTTCATCTTTAAGATGAAGTTGTTCTTTTTTGTGGGATGAATGAAGTTTGAAGATGAAGATGAAGATGAACAAGTCATTTAGTGCGTAATGTTCTTACAACAATTGCAAGACTACACACTTTCAGTTGTATAGTCACACTCATTATGTTGTAGAATCCCCAGCTGTACACTCATTGTAGTCACATATTCAGTTGTATAGTCACACTCATTATGCTGTATAGTCACACTCGTTATGTTGTAGAATCACTCAGCTGTAGAATACCTTGGGATTAAGGTATCATGCGTTTAATCATCTTCATCTTCATGCTTGTTTTATTTTTCATACCTTCTTTTTCTTGGTATTTATAAAATTATTCATCTTCATTATCAAAAAAATGAAGATTGAATATGGATGAATAAAGGTTGAACATTTAATGAATGTTTAGATATTTTCGTTTTTTTAAAGTCACAGTCGTCCATTCATCCATATTCAACTTTCATTTTTTTTTGGATAGTGAAGATGAATAATTTTATAAATACAAAAAATAAGGTATGAAAAATAAAACAAGCATGAAGATGAAGATGATTAAATGCATGATACCCTAATCTTAAGGTATTCTACAGCTGTGTGATTCTACAACATAATGAGTGTGACTATGCAACATAATGAGTGTGACTATACAACTGAAAGTGTGTGACTATACAACTTAAAGTGTGTGACTTTTTTCAGGTATTTTTTTATCTACGTTCAAGATTCCACGTTCGTCAAATCCCTACTTCCGAACCTCGATGATTTTCAGGTATTTGTATTTATCTTTTTAGAGCATCTTTAAAATAATTAATCATCTTCATCCTCATGCTTGTTTTATTTTTCATTCATTCTTTTTTTTGGTATTTATAATATTTTTTATCTTCATTATTCACAAAAAAAATGAAGGTTGAATATTTAATGAATGTTTAAATAATTTGTTCTGATTCGTATGTATAATAATCTTTCTAATTATGAATGTGACTTTGCTAATGATGATTGAAGAATAATTGACTGTATGACTTTTGTTTTCCATTTTACGGTTTCAATTTTGTAGTCACACACTTTAGGTTGTATAGTCAAACAGTTGATGTTGTATAGTCACACTCATTATATTGTAGAATCACACAAATTCTTGCAGTGATTAGTGTATGTAATCATCTTTGCTAATGATGATTGAAGTATAAATTAAGTACAAGTATAATTTAGTTGTATAGTCATAGAGATTATGTTGTATAGTCACACAGTTGAAGTTGTATAGTCATACTCGTTATGTTGTAGGATTACAGTCATTATGTTGTAGGATCACACCGTTTATGTTGTATAGTCACACAGTTAAAGTTGTATAGTCACACTCATTATGCTGTACAATCATGCAGTTGTACAGTCATTGTAGTCACATATTCAGTTGTGTTGTGTGATTTAGATTGATTGTGTGTTTTGTTGCAGCGAAATGGTTGGTGGAAAGAGGAATGTTGGTAAAAGGGGCGGTGGGAAGAAGAAGGTCGTGGAAGATACAACGACCGACCACGTAATTGGACAATGTATTGTTGCGCACGTACCGGAGACCATCGTTAAACTCTTGAGTATTTATATGGGATAAAATGTTTGCTTTAGGATGAACGTACTATATGTAAAGGATGTTTGGTGGGTTAGAATGTTTTTATGTTTGACGTACTATAGGTAAAGGATGAACTTTTTCTAATGTAAATATATTTTCATCGCTATTTTCTGGTTTCATAATTGATCACGCGAGGTGTATAGCAAAATCACCTATCCTTTCACCTTTAAAACCACCCAGCTGTGCACCAATTGGTTTGTAGCCAAAAGTGGTCGTATTTGTATAGTCACATTCGCCTTGTTGTATAGTCACACTCGCTATGTTGTATAGTCACACTTCTAATATTGTATAATCAGGACAGATTTTGATTTTTTATTGTATAGTCACACCTGTCATGCAGTAGAATCACACTCATTTTGTGCGTAATGTCAAACGTCAACATAATGAGTGTGACTATACAGCATAATGAGTGTGACTATACAACTAAAAGTGTGTGACCTTGAAATTCTACAAGAACATTACACACAAAATGAGTTGTTCTTTTTTTTAATTAAAATGTTTTTACAGTCAATTAAAATAATATTTCTAACTAGAACATATATTAATTAGAATGTTTTTTTGTTGGATGAATGAAGTTGGAAGATGAAGTTGTTCTTTTTTTTGGATGAACGAATCTTAAAGATGAAGAAATTCTTCTTTTTTTGTTGGATGAATCGAAGTCGCTCATTTTACGTCTAACAATCACCTATTGTAATATTTGTGATTGGAGAGTAGAACGTTTCAGTAATTTTTCAAAATTTTAAATGCGTCTTACAAACAAGAAATCAACATAGAAGAAACGAACTTCAATGGAGGTTGAATATTTAATGAATGTTTAAATACTTTTGTATGTGATTAATACTTTCATTTTTTTAGAATGTCGTTATTGAGGTCACAGTCGTCTATTCATCCATATTCAACTTTCATTTTTTTTTGGATAATGAAGATGAATAATTTTATAAATACCAAAAAAAGAAGGTATGAAAAAAAACAATCATGAAGATGATTAAACGAATGATACCTTAATCCAAGGTATTCTACAGCTGCGTGATTCTACCACACAGCGAGTGTGACTATACAAAACATAATGAGTGTGACTATAAAACACGAGTCCTATACAGCACATTTTGTCCTCACTCATGCGCATCCCGGAAACCTTCCCAGGAGGTCACCCATCCTAAGATTGCTCCCAGTCAAGCACGCTTAACTGCGGAGTTCTTATCATGGGCAAACCAGAAAAGAAAGTGCACTTTTTTGATATGAGTAGTACTTCAAATCCCTTTAAGCAAAGCTCATAAATAGGACATCTTCAATCAATGTGGGATGTTTCATTAAGTTTCTTATTTAACGAATTCACATCGAAAAGTTATTACGAGGTGACCGAAGACTATAAACTTAAATAAATTTTCCCATATCGAAAAATTATGATAAATTGACGAATTCTATATTATAAATAAGACTAATCTCTCTTAATAAGACTACAAACTTAAGTAAAAATAATCTCACATCGAAAAATTATAATAAGGTGATGAAACTTTATATTATAAATAAGATAATCATGTGCTTTTAGATATTAACCAAAAATCTTTTGAGTCTTAAAAATATATTAAGATTATAAACTTAAGTAAAACTATCCCACATTCAAAAAATTATAAAGTTTCATCAAACAAAAATCTTTTGAGTCCTAAAAAGTTTCTCAAGACTATACACTTAAATAAAAATTATAATAAGGTGAAAAGTTATAAATAAGAATAATAATAATTCTTCCTTAGACATTAACCAACTTAAATAATTCTCTCACATCGAAAAATTATGATGAGGTGAATTTCTACTAAATAAGAGTAATCATTGTTTTTAAATATCAATCAACAATATTTTGAGTTTAAAAAAGGTCTTAATAAGACTACAAAGTTAAAATTATCCCACATTCAAAACAATTAAAATAAGTTACGGTGATGATTCTATATTATAAATAAGACTACAAATTTTAGTTAAATTATCCCACATCGACAAATTATAATAAGATGATGAATTTCTATATTATAAATAAGACTAATTATTTGTTCTTAGATATGATATCAATCAAAATGTTTCGAGTCTTAAAAAACTCTTAAGACTATATATACTTAAGTAAATTATTGCACATCAAAAAATTGTATTCCATCTTTTTCGAGTCTTAAAAAACTCTTAAGACCATAATAAGCCAAATTATGATGAGGTGATGAAATTACATATTAAAAATAAGACCAATCATTCATCCTTTGATGCCAACAAAAAAAACTTTTAGTCGTAAAAAAAGTTCTTAATAAGACTACAAATAAAGTCGCAATTTCGAGACTGTCTAGCAAATTGTGATGTGAGTGACTACAAGTCGAGCGGGTCTTGGTTTACTTGGAATAATAAACATAAAGTGGCTGAGACTAGAGTTTTTAGTCGGATTGACCGCTGTTTGATTAATGTTGAATTTGAGGATCTTTTCTCTAATGGTTATGCTAATTTCTTACCGGAAGGAACATTCGACCATTGTCCGTGTGTGGTCCAGTTGGAGATGCCAACGGGTAGGAAGAATAGGAGCTTTAAGTATAAGAATATGTGGAGTAAAGCTCCCGAGTTTGAGAATTGTTTAGCGGCTGTTTGGAACGATCCGATCAGGGGCACCAAAATGTTTCAGGCAGTGAGCAAATTACGTAGATTGAAGAGGCATTTGAAGAGGCTGAATAGGTCGTGTTTTTCAGACATCGAAAACAGATGCTCTCAGGCTGAAATCCGTCTTGAGCAAGTGCAGGTGCGGTTGCGTTCGGACAGGACAGCTGTTGTGTTGCGTGAAGAGGCTGATCTTAATGATCAGGTGCGAACTTTACAGGCGGCACGAGCTAACTTTTGGAGCCAAAAGTCGAAACAGAAGTGGGTGAAAGAAGGAGACATAAACTCGGCCTATTTCCACGGGGTGCTGAGGGCTCGTCGAGCTCATAATGCGGTGTCTAGAGTGAATGATGCTGAGGACCGTATTTGTGAGTCAAAAGAAGCAATTGAAGATGCCTTTGTTCGATATTATGAAACGCTGCTAGGTGAGTCTCACAACACGGAGTCCATTAACGTGGAGCTGGTGAGAAGAGGCAATTTATGTTCTCAAGAGCATAAGGCGTGGCTAGAGGCGAGTGTGACCGCTGATGAGGTCAAAAGAGCGTTATTCAGCATTCCTCGGGACAAAGCTCCAGGACCGGATGGCTACTCCAGTCAGTTCTTCATCGACTCGTGGAATATTATTGGGGAAGATATTGTGGAGGCGGTCCAGGATTTCTTTATCTCTGGTAAGCTTCTGAAACAGCTGAACTGTGATAATATTACTCTGATTCCTAAAGTGAATAAGCCTCAATCTGTGAAAGAGTTTCGGCCGATTGCTTGTTGTAATGTTCTGTACAAATGCATTGCTAAAATCATTTGTACTAGGCTAGGCCGGGTTTTGCCTCATATTATTTCGCCTACTCAAGGCGGTTTTATTGAGGGGAGGAGCATTGTCGAGAATGTGCTTATATGTCAGGATTTAGTCAGGATGTATAAGAGACGCCGTATTTCCCCTAGATGTTTATTTAAAGTTGATATTCATAAGGCGTATGATAGTGTGGAATGGAGATTTGTGGATCAGATGCTCTGTGCTCTGGATTTTCCGGTTCATTTTCGGGGACTGATTATGGAGTGTGTGTTTACGGTCTCTTATTCCCTTTCGGCTAATGAGGATAATTTTGGCTTTTCCGGGGGAAAAGAGGGTTGAGACAGGGTGACCCGATGTCTCCACTTTTATTCACGATATGTATGGAGTATTTCTCTCGTATTATGACTTATGATATGATGGAGAGGAACTTCAAATACCATCCGAAATGTGGGGGTTTGAAACTCAACCACTTACTGTTTGCCGATGACTTGTTGCTTTTTTGCAAAGGGGACTCGGAATCCATGGAGTTGTTATGGAAGGCCTTTGCCACCTTTAGTAGGGCCTCGGGATTGAGTATAAGTGTGGGTAAGTCTCATGCGTATTTTGCCAGAGTTGATGAGGACAGGAGGGAGGCTATTTTACAGTTTTCAGGATATGTGGAGGGTACTTTGCCCTTCAAATATCTTGGTCTGCCGATCCAGAGTACTCGATTAGGTAAGAACGATTGTGAAAAATTGTTAGCCCAAATCGTGTCGAGAATTTTTAGTATTGGTGCCCGGAAGCTTTCTTATGCGGGAAGATTGACTTTGGTTCAGGCTGTGCTATCTCAATTTCATAACTACTGGGCCATGGTTTTTATAATTCCAAAATTTATTATGGCTCGGATTGGATCTCTTTGCCGCAATTTTCTTTGGGATGGAGGTGTGGAAGGATAAAAACGAGCACAGGTGAGTTGGGATAAAGTTTGCTATCCGAAAGAGGAAGGAGGTCTGGGTATCCGTGACTTGACAATTTGGAATGAGGCAGCGGTTGCAAAATTGGCCTTTTGGGTTTTTGACCAGCCGGATCGTTTGTGGGTTTGATGGGTTAATATGATATACTTGAGAGGAACGGACTGGCGTGACTATCAACCTCAAGCTGATGTCACATGGGCTTGGAGGAAGATCTGTCAGGCTAAGGACAAAATCAAAGATATGTATGTTAATGGCATATGGCATGGTTCGTGCATGCACTATTTGATCTCGAGGGCTTATGAATTGCTCCGACCTCATAACCTGAAGGCTCCTTGGGGCCGGCTTGTTTGGAGTATTTGGAGTTTCCCGAAACATAGCTTTATAGCTTTATTTGGAGTTTCCTGAAGAGTAATCGTCTATCCTTTAACTTAGATATAAAGACAAACTATTTTAAGTCTTGAAAATAGCTCTTAAAACTATAAAGTTAATTAAGTAAATTATACCACATCGAAAAATTATGATGAGGTGATGAAATTTTATATTATAAATGAATAAATTTTCAGTTTTAAATATCAACTAACAATCGTTTGAGTCTTAAAAAACTTTTAGAAAGACTACAAACCTAAAATTATCCCACATCAAAAAAATTAAAATAATGTGATGATTCTATATTAAAAATAAGAGTAATCGTGCGTTTTTCTGGGTTTTAATAGCAATTCTTAAAGCTATAAATCTTGAGTAAATTATCCTATATCGAAAAATTATGATGAGACGATAGAATCTTATATTATAAATAATACTCCCTCCTATTCCAAGTATTTCTCCTCAATTTTTTTGGGAGGAAACCAAGGAGGGAGTAAATAATAATAAACTAGTGTACTAACCCGTGAAAATTCACGGGGTTGAGCACTTTCATTATCATTAGAAAATATCTAAGATAATTAATAAGCAATATAACATAAGGACATTATTGCATGATACATTTGTGAAATTATTGAATAGAGGAATAGTGTAATAATACCCGTGAAAATTCACGGGTTTGAAATATTTTTTTGCATCAAAAAGACAAATCATAATCCATGTAAGGATGAACGGAAAGAAGATATTGGTTGAAAATAACGTAAACGAAATGAATATTGACGTAGGCGATTGTTATAATTTGTTCATTATCAAAGTCAAAGAACCCACATGAGTATGTAGATTTTCCTCAATTTCTTAGTGTATGACAAATGTAGAAGGTATCGTAAGTATAACGACATATGACGTCGGAATGAGTACTGATTATTGGATTGTGTACGTTCATGTTTTGTACGTTCATAACTTTTGTTCTGGTTTCTTAGTTTATTAATGGGAATGAATGTCTACGTGAGTATGTGTACCATTATATTAACACGAAATTGTAACTCACTTGTTAACTAATGAGTACTAATTTCTTATAAACTCACTTAGAGAAAGTTTATGACGACAAATTTAACCCGATCGATCAGTGAGTAAAGGAGCCCGAAAGCAATCCAATTTTACACCCCTCACCCGCTACACTTGATTATTCGTGATCGAACTCGAAGCCGATTTCATGCCCACTAAGAATATGTTCTTCATAAAATATAATGACCAATTAATCATATATAATATATACTTTTCAATGATTTGAGAAATTGTTTACAATTATTAATCATGATTTTATTATTTATGAAATTTTCTGAAAATAATACTCCGTACTTATTATCTCTAAAACATTGTGTAATGGAGTACTTAATTGTTGATGGCTGATATAGAACATTATCTCTAAAACTTTGTATAATACTTAAATTGTAATTTATCCCATAATAAGAAAGTTTAATAAGAAATTAATTCTCTAATTAATAAAATAACGATTACTAATAATTACTTGTCCATGCGAATTTGCCGTAGAATCAAATATTGATGAACGACAATTTTTTGCGTTAAATAAAATGTTATTGTAATACATATAAGATACTATGTATTATATTAGAGAAAGTACTAACAAAGAATGATCAATTTTAATATTTAAATTACAAAAATAATTAAAAATGATTTTTTGGAAAATTCTTTTGTATGTAACAATATATTTTATAAAATGAATATTCGTAATACTTATATAGTATTGAGATAAGAATTAATAAAAAAAACCAACAATTATTTCCCTACGATAAAAATTAATATGTATATATTTTAGAAAATGAATAATATTTACTCCGTATATATTATGAAATTAATTAAAAAACATGAATGATTCGAGCAAGTGAAGACCGTCAACTTGTGTATATTTATACTCCCTCCATTTATATATGTTATACCCATTTACTTTATACACGTTAATTTAGGAAAATGAATAAAGAATGAAAATGGGAGAGAAGTTGGTATAAGTGGGTCCTAGTGGAAATTATTAAAAAATGAAGATGTGAAAGGCTAATATGGAAAAAATAGAAATGGGTAGAACATTAAAAAATGACCCAAATTGAAAAATGGGTAGACCATTAATAATTGGAGGGAGTACAATTTTGACAATGAAAATATAAGATAACAAATTATCTTTGAGTCAATTAGAAACAACTCAACACCATCAATCTTTAATCAGGTTGTGTAGCCCATATTGTGTATAACAATAGTCAAGCTTGTATTGTGTAGCCCATTTTGTTGATGGATGCTTTCATGGGAAGAATTGTCATAATTAGGTTGATTTAATGACAGTTGAGTATTTTGAAATACTCATCAAAGACATGTGCCACTTCACCTGTCTTGGTGTCTGTTTTAATAAATAAATAAAAGATGGTGGAGTTAAAGTAAGAGAGATGAATAGAAAGTGGGGTATGAAGTGTAAAAGGTGAGTTATAAAGTGAAAAAGTGTTGAGTTTAGGTGTGGAGGAAAAGAATAAAGAATTGAAGGAAGAATAAAAAATGATTATAATTATATCCGAAAAAGAAAAGTGAGAAGAAAACCAAACTAAGCTCAAAACGGAAGTGAGAGGAATACTTGGAATAGGAGGGAGTATTAATCTTTCGTTCTTAGATATCAATAAAAAAATTCATTCGTTCTTAGATATCAATCAAAAAACTTTTGAGACTTAAAAATTCTCTTAATAAGACTACAAACGTAAAATTATTTCCACATCAAAAAATTATGATAAGGTGATGAAATTTTATATTATAAATAAGAGTAATCATGTATTCTTTTGAGTTTTAAAATAAGTTCTTAAGACTATAAACTTAGCTGAAATTAAGTTTGATTATTAATATCATGTGATCATCTTATTTATTATAATGATAATATAGATTGATTAAATTTCTTATTTAACGAATATGTATCATCAATGTAATAAAGTCAATTAACCCGTGCAGTGCACGAGCTTTAATTTAGTTTTCATGATTATTAGGATGTTAAATTAATTCCATTCATATTACGTTTTAAGCGATAATATTTGTTTCGACATATTTTTATTTTATTTTCATGTTTTGGATTTTAAATCTTTTCAAATGACTGATTATCTAAATTTTGCCGTAATGATTTTAAAACTAATATACAACCATTGGTTCGTCTTAATACTAAAATTGTGATTTATTATATTATCATCGACATTTAAAAATTAACTATAATTTTTCTGCCCCACCCGACTTTTCATCCTGGCTTCGTCCCTGGTTAAGGCTAGTTAGTTAAGGTTGTTACAAGAGTAACAACCCATCCTATATATACCTCATGTATTACACATTGTAACCAAATCAATTAATTCTAATCAATTCTTCTCCTCCAAACTCTCTCTGTTAATCCTTTCTGTTCTTACATGGTATCATATTCATCTGATCCAATCACAGTTCCGCAATGATTCCAACAATTCTCTACAATTCTATTTTTCTTTCGAAGAATCCAGCAATTCTCTACAAGGTGCCTAGGTTTCTTGCAATATTTGCACTCAATGTAAGGTTTGGAGTATAGTTGTGGACATGACATAGGTCCACCCCGACGCGGCCACACGCGGGTTTGGGGAGGCGAATGAATCTCCATATGAGAATGGATCGAATTGAAATTTAAATCGAAGTTGGAGTCGCCACCGAACTTTGTGGGAGTTCGGACCCTTTCCAACCCACTCTATGTCGTAGTGGGCCGTGTACAAAATACGGTCCATTTCCGATGTCAGAGTTTATTGGGTTCGTCCCTTAGCATTTGATGCCGATACCGACTTGATCGGATATCATGTATTGAATGACTCTCGTTGCCAATGGTTTCGGACATCCAGAAACCGAGGTTCTGAGTAAGGGGTGAGGGTACGTGTTGGGAAGTTCACAAAGAACACCCAACCCCGCCCGCACATTAGCGGCCTCTACTAGGATATCGTTTGATTTTTGAATACGCGCGTTAGTTGAACAATGAATGATATGCAAACATTGTTTTCCTAAGCATGTGAATAATTGAATGGGTTGCTAAGTCGTTTAATGCATGAAAATTAACGTCAAAGTTGTATTTTAGCATGCGAGGTTCGTTTTAGTATAATAAAACAAAAGATGAAAAGAGATACTAAGAAGATGAACAAACGTGTTAGTAACGATTGAATAAATCGAATGAAAACATGAATGCGATGAATAATGTAAAAATATGTCGAGATCTGAAAATATTGCTAAAAAGACGTTGTTTTGTCCAAAAACGATGTTCGAAGAAAGATAATAAAAAAGAAAAGACGGGTCGCGTTTCAGCCTTCCACGCGACTCGCCCGGGGTGCACACGACTCGCGCCCCGGCCTGTTTCGAGGTCGATTTTCTGAAAATCGATGTTTTTATTAAATTGCGTTCAAATATCGCATAATTTGTACTCGATTCAATATTTTCGATATTCGTTATATTCAATATTCGATTATGAAATCGATATCAAATATTCGGAATAATTTTGGAAAAGATAAAAAGGTTTTAAGAAAACGTTTTGTAGAAAAAACGATGTTTAAGAAAAATTGAGAAAGCGAAGAAAAGAAGGCCGCGGATCAGGCCTCCGTGCGAGTCGCCTGGGAGTGGCGCGGCTCGCGCGGATTGCTGTCCCGGTTCGGGTTTTTTGAGAAATTGTTAATTTTGCTAGATCGCGTATAAATATGAATTAATTTATACTCGATCTATACTCTCGATATTCGTCGTATCCGATATTCAATTATGAAATCGATATCGAATACTCGGAATGATTTTTAGAAAAAGTTTTATAAACTTGTTTTGAAAAGAATTTGAACGAAAAGAATGTGGGTTCTCTCCGCGTTAGAATCGTTGTATTTTGTAAAAAAAAGTAACGATTTTTAGCATCAACGAGATTAATGAAATTCTTTTAATACGATATTCGATTAGAGAATCGGTATCATATTTTTAAGAATATTCGTTATATTAAAATAGTTTTAGTAGTATGGATATTAGAAAAATAAAAAAGATGCGACGAACGACCCATAATAAAAATCGACCGACGGCGAAAAGAGAGAAAAAAAAAGGACGAGGGAAGACGAGAAAGAGAGAAGGAGAGAAAAGAGAAGTCGGGTTTGATTACACCCTCAACCTACATGCTCTTGTTAACTCGGATCGGGGCTCGTCGGAATGTGGCTAAGGCACGGGAGCGTCGGGTTAACGTCGGTGAGTTTATGGTGGTTTTGGACGTGTAAAGGAGGACGTGTAAAGGGGGACGGTTTTCGTCGGTCTTGGACGTGGAACGTCGGGAATTGTATATGTCGGTGTATGAAACGGGTGTGAATATAAAGTTCTTGTATGTGATTTTCTGTGTTAGGAAAAGTTGTGTTGTCTGTTGATTGTTCATGTTTGATGTGCATGCAAAGGGTCCTATTTATAGGAGTAGAGGTAGCCTTGCTTGTACGACAAGAAATATCAATCGGGATAGAAAATGTAAGAAGTTGTGAGGAACGAGAATTCCGTTACTTGGCAAAGAAGAAAGGGAATCCCGGTTTGGGAAGAGGAGCTCGGCTGAAAACAGGCCACTCGGCCGAGTGTCCTAAGCTCGGTCAAATGCTCGATTCGGTTTTCGGATAGAATTCATACTTGAGATCGAATTCTACCTTTAACGGAATTGTTTAATATTTGTGTAGCTGATTTTTGTGGAGTTTGAGCTCGAGTCGGTCACGTGAGGTGACACGGCTGACTCACGTGTCTCGAGAAAATATCTTTGACCGGGTTTGACTCGATCGCTAAAAGACGGTTTTGCCCCTGGTGTCGGATTCGATCCAAATTAGTCTTATTTGACTCGAAATGACCCACTGGGCCTGGTTTTGAGGTTGGTTTTGTGAAATTTGTACTCCGTAAAAAGCTCAAGCTAAATATCCATGATTTCGAGCCCATTTCCGAGTACGTTAAAGCACGTTTGCGTCCGATCATCATCGGGTGTTTGTCGGGAACTGCTATAGACACCTGGCGGTCAAATGTGGGTGTCTACAATAGAAACTCTTCCACCATGGTACCAGGCAAGAAGTCTATTTCTTGTAGGTGGGTGTTCAAGGTTAAGCACAAGGCCGTTGGCTCCATTGAACGTTATAAAGCACGACTGGTAGTGAAGGGGTATACTCGGAAAGAGAGGATCGATTATACTGAGACCTTTTCGCAAGTTGTTAAGATGACTACCAATCAAAGTTTGGTTTTTGTGGCAATAAAGAAAGGGTGGCAGATGACGCGGCTTGATGTAAACAATGGGTTTTTACATGGGGATTTACATGAAGAGTTCTATATGACTTTGCCACCTGGTTTGGAAGTGCAAGGCTCAAATCAAGTTAAATCAAGCTTGTAGATTGCACAAGTCACTTTATGGTTTGAAATAAGCTAGTCGTTAATGAGATGAGAAGCTTTGTTCAGCTCTCAGATCTAGAGGTTATCAGCGAACACTAAATGATTATTCCTTGTTACACACTAAGACACGTTGATGAAATATTGGTTGTTGGTGATAATCAGTTGAAATTACTGAGTTGAAGTCTTTCTTAGATCATGTATATAAAATCAAGGATTTGGGTCCTATAAACTATTTTTTAGGAATGGAATTTGACATGACTTACAAGAGTGTTGTCATCACAAAAAGGAAATATATGAGAGAACTTTTAGCTTATTTCAGTTATGATGATGTTCGTGCAGCAAACAGTCCATTGGATGCCTCAGTCAAGCTCAATGCTACTGACATCAATCTTTTTGACAAATCCTGCTCTATATAGAAAATTGGCTGGAAAGGTGAAATATTTGACCAACACGAGGCCAGGCATCTCTTTTGTTGTACAATTATTAAGTCAAGTTATGTCTTTTCCGCGAGAGAAACACTGGACAACAACGCTAGCTTCATGTATTGAAGTATCTTTGCAGAGATCCAAATCAAGGCATTCTTCTTAACAGCACTCCAAGTTTTGCCCTTGCAGGTTTTTGTGATGCTAATTGGGCTTCCTACCATGAAACAAGAAGGTCTGTTAGTGGCTATCTTATATTTATGGTGGTTCTCTCATTTCATGGAAGTCTAAGAAGCATCCAACAAATTCATTCTCCTCTGCTGAAGTTGAGTACAGGTTGCTTAGGAGAATCACTGCCGAGCTTTCATGGTTAAGTCGCTTACTTACTGAATTGGAAGTCCCAGATCTCACCCCAATCCCAGCCAAATGTGACAGCCAAGTCGAAATTCACATTGCCAAGAATCCCATATTTCACGAAAGAACCAAATATATCGATTTGGACTGTTATTTTGTGCTTGATAAGCTCATGGAAGGCTTGATTTCACTCTCGTATCTGCCTAAATTACAGCACAGCCTGCAGACATCCTCACCAAAGCGTTGAATGGTCCTCACCATAACTCCTTTCTTTCCAAGTTAGGCGTGTGTACACACCCTCCAACTTAAGGGGGGACGTTGGAATAAGAAATTAGTTATGGTTAGTTTAACTAATTTTGGTTAAGGCTAGTTAGTTAATGTTGTTACAAGAGTAAATACCCATCCTACATATACCTCATGTATTACACATTGTAACCAACTCAATTAATTCTAATCAATTCTTCTCCTCCAAATTCTCTCTGTTAATCCTTTCTCTTCTTACATCTCTTAACAATTATAATGACATGGAGATACCGTATTCACAATACGTAATAATAATAATAATAATGATGATGAATCACAATCACATTCTAATTAACGATTAATTACAATAACTTGAAATCAGCAACACAACTTAGCTATTTTTAAGTCGTAAATCAAGAGCAAAAGCAACTTTAGTAGTACCAATTAACGAAATATCATAAGGGTAAGACTGGCGTTTGACCCTTTCGCCATCTGACTCAAGCAAGTTCCCCGTTCGGTTTACTCGACGACAGTTTCCCGTTTCTACATGCTTTGCCATGACGATCAACAAAAGTCAAGGGCAATCGTTGTCGCATGTTGGTTTGTATCTCTCTAAGACTATGTTCACGCATGGTCAATTATACGTTGCTTTATCGAGGGTTACTAACAAAAATGGATTGAAAATCCTTATTTTTGATAGCAATCATCGTACTAAAAAAAATTAAATTTGTACACTTGCGTAGATATTGACTTTTGTCTTTTCTTACTACTTTTACATTTGCATTTTAATGTATATGTAATTCTCAACAAAGAAAATCATTATTTCTCTAGATTTACTTTTTTTTTGTTAGTACGATGTTTTGATTTGGATTGATGTAAACATTTCGCTATTTAATCATCGTCTTTGTCGTGACGTGTTTAACGTCACCGTGCAATTATGCACGGGTTATAAGCTAGTACCATTATAAAGTAACAAAATTTCATTAAAATTGGCCAGTTTATCATTCATTTTCCCAGGAAAAACAATTTAAAAATTGACAAATTACTATTTGATCTTACATTTAATTAATCTTTTTTTTTTTTTTTACAAATTTCACTATTGTGAAAATAATAAAACAAGATCCGTCATACTATTTATATATGTAATATCAGGGGCGGACCCAGGATGTTTTATTTGGTGTAGCAAAAATATTTTCTCAATAATTAAATGTCTATTAGGAAAAAATATGACACTCCAAAAAAATAACCGAACAATCGTTCAAAAATTCACTTCAATCTTGAGAGCATAATCAAGTGACAGATAAATTTCTCAATTTTTCTCAAATAAAACCCAGTAACCACCCATTGCTAATTTTTTATTTAAAATCTGAAAATAAATACCAAATAATGTACACTTAACACAAATAGAACTTATGAATATTTAAACAAACATAAAAACATACAATCACCTTACTTAGCTATGCCTTGCCAAGTGCAAATTTATACATAACGTGGACAATGAAGTAGCCTGATAACAATTGAGATCGGAAATGTCATTTCGAAGCTTTGTGAAATTGAAAAGTGCAAATTTGTGAAATTGAAATACATTATGGTTATTTGTTCTTGAACTGGTGAAATTGTGGGACATTAATTATTATAGTTACTAAATAATATCAAATTGGGATTTTAAAAGTTAATATTTAACTATGTTAATAAATATGGTGAATATTGATTTCTATCCCTGGGTTTATTTTTAGGAATATGGGGATAATTAAGGAGGTTAATTAATTCTGTATGGGAAAGATAATCTTTAGATTATTATTCCACCTCTTAATTAAGGAAATTGATATATTTCTGGAAGATAAATGGGGTAGCAAACTTTGTTCTTCCTAATTATTTATGAAAAGTTTCCTGTAGCAACTGCTACACCTCCTCTAAGCATGGGTCCGCCCCTGTGTAATATATAGGATTATTTAACAAGAATAATCTCAACTTTGAGTGATATTCTTATAATAAACCGAACTTTATTTAATCTAAGAATAACTCAAGTATTGGACATATCTTACAGTAGTGGAATTAAGTCTAAAATGACCTGATACATTAGGTTACTTTGGGTCTCATCTTCTTTTTATAAGTAAAATGTTTCTTCTTCCTTTAGTTGGACTCGATAATGGTTTTCTGGGTTAAGACCCAACAATTTTATTTTACTTTTTGCAAATTTTTTGGGATCTAAAATATCGAATAATGTTTTCTGCAAACAAAATATGCGGGTGTATTTTAAACAAACAAATCCTGGAACACACAAATTGCAGAAAATCAATTTTGAGAAAAATGAAAAATCAATTAGTCGATGAAGAGGAGGGCGTGATTATTTTGTAAAGTTTAGGTTAAATTTTCAAAGAATCGTGGTTTATTCCCAGATTATCCATACGTTATGACACAAAAAAGTTTTGAAAATGGAAATGGATAATGTAAGTAAAAAGTTGAAGAGTTTATATTAGTAGGGAGCTAGTTACCCAATTCTATTAATGTAAGATATGTTCAGTACTTGAGTTTATTCACTGATTAAATAACGTTCGATTTATTTATAGAAGACCACTCAAAGTTGAAATTATTCCTGTTAAATAATCCTAATATATATTCACCACTTACATTATTTCTTCAATGTGGGATTATCACTCTTCAATTCAAAAACGTATAAAAATGTTAAACTTGACAAATTGATATTTGATTCGACATTCATACGTACAAAAATGATATCTAAGAACGAAGCATTACTTTTATTTATAATATAAAATTACATCATAGGCTATTTTCATATGTAATATATTCATCTTTTTTTCGAGCAAATAATATGAAATTTATATTCTATCGAAAATATTTTCTACCACAAATCTAATTATTGTATATTTATGATTTTAAATAATTTATAGTCTTAAGAACTCTTTTTAAGGCTCAAAAGATTTTGATTTTATATGTAAGGATGAATGATTACTCTTATTTATTCCACCTCCTTATTATAATAATTGATCGATGTGGATAGTTTTAATTAAGGTTATTATTTATTAGGATTGTTTATACTCTATTTAGGATAACAATAATTTTAATTTATAAAAAATAGTTCTAATTCTATTAGGATAATTTTGTCATAAATTGTTAAAAGAAAAATAATCTACTTATATTAATTAGGATTGATGGGGGTCGGTTGCCTGCCTTTGGCCGCCTGCCAATCAGGCCCCAAGGCGATCAGTCCCAGAGGGAGGAAAGGTCCGTCCAACGGCCTCTTCCGTCAATTGCTGGAGTCTCCAAGTGTGGCCCCAATTCCCTGGGCCGTCCGCCAAACGGAGTAAGCCAGGCCTGCCGCCTGCTTCCAGGGCGTTCCCGCCTGAACGAAGCCGAAGGAAAGCCGAGGACCCATCCGTCATTCTGCCCAAGGTAAGGAGAAATGGGTGGACAGGGTAAGCCCACGTGTCGCGCCAGCATCCACCCATTTCCCTCCTCTTCTTTCTCTTTTCCTCTCTCTTGTGGGAAGATATAAATACTTACCCATCTCCCACATAAAGGGGGTTGGATTTTTTCTCTCTCTGGACTCTTACTCTTAAAACGCCACCTAGTTCCTCACGAGCTAGGTTCGTAAAGGCACTTCACGGACTGACTTAGGCATCGGAGAGGGTTTCCTCGGACAACCTCCGAGGCCCTGTGCGTTTATTTGTGCAGGGAGCAGGCCATTTTCCGCCGGGAAAGTCCGACTCTAAGAGTGAGAGAAAAGGGAGATCAAGGGAATCAAGCGATTAATCATCCATCCTCAAATCAATTACACTACCCGGATTCTAGGCCGGGTAAATTGTTTCCGTAACCGGAACAATTTGGCGCCGTCTGTGGGGAACTTACGGTTGTGCTCACGAGTTACCCACTAAAATCAACCACTCATAACCACAAAATTAAACACAACTATGCCAGAAATCGTTGATGACAGTGCAGGAGCGGGTCCGACGGTCCCTCCGGTGACCCCCCTGTACGGAATGCCGCTGTTGGAGAGGGTCCCTCCTGCCACAATCCTTGGGGTTGAGGGAACCAATCCCTTCGGTGGACCTAACAATGCTGTGACACCCGAGCTGGGGGCACGCCCTGGACGTGCTCTTAATCTGACCCCAGCTCAGATGGCACAGGCAGCCGCGTTCTTCTCTGCGATGCTGGATCAGGAGTTCACACCTGAGGACCTGGTGGGCAGGGTCGCATCGGCTCCTAGGCAACCGTCCCCAGGCAGCAGGGACGAGGCCGGGGGCACGAGGCGGACCGCCGCCAGAAACGCTCAGAGAAAGGCGAGAAGAACAGCCCAAGTGTATACGCATGTGCAGAGGCGCATTACCACTGACAAACCAGGATCACATGCCCAGCAGGCGGTCTCTATTCACACGACAGAATCGGCGTCTGGAAGGCAGGGAGGCTTGTCTCAAGGATTACAGGAGCGCATGAGGCCCAGGGAGCCTGTGTCAAAACGCCTAGGAGAGAGGCCAGGCGGAGTTTTCTCCAGGCTAACACCTGCGGCCAAGGAACGGCCAGCCCCCGGCTTATCACAAAGCTTGCAATCCAGACTCAACCGAGGACAACCGCTCGAATCCATGTACCATCAGGGTGAAAACCTCTGCCACTCCCAGAGGAAGAGGCCCAGGCAGACCTCCTCGGGAACAGAGGACGAGGCAGCTAGCAGACCGCCACCGAGGCACCGCTCCCCCAGTACGAGGAAACCAACCCATAGACAATGGGAATCTCATGGTAACCAGTCTGGGGAAAGCAGGTCGCGACTGGTAGGCAGGCCTACGAAAACCCCGTTGCACCCTGAGGTACAAGAGTACCCCATTCCAAAAATCAAAATGCCCACCATCAAATTTGACGGGACGACGGACCCTGAGAACCACCTGGCAGCCTTTGAGAGCCACATGGGCATGTATGATGTAGATGATGCCATCTGGTGCAAAGTTTTCCCTACCACCCTGGTGGGACTTGCGCAGGGGTGGTTCAGAGATCTCCGCCAGGGGTCAATCAGATTCTTCATAGAGTTGGCTGAAATTTTCCTTGAACAGTATGCCGGAAATAAGAGAAGACGACTTACTCGTTTCGATCTCATGACCCTGAAACAAAAGAAGGGTGAGAGTGTGAGAGAATACATGAGAAGATTCGATCTATCCTACCAACAAGTTAGGGAGATCGACGATTCCACCGCCGCCTACGCCCTGACAATCTCCCTACTTCCAGGGGAAATGAAAAACCAGATGATCAGGGCCCAGCCCGAAACCCTGGCCATGGCCAGGAAGATTGCTGAGGGGTTCATTCTGCAGGAGGAGTTCCACGGCCTGACGGACACCCCTGCAGGCCAAACAAAGCCTCAAGGAGGACCGCAGGGTGGAAGGGGCAGAGGTGAACCAGGAAAGCAGAAAGAAGAGGGAGACACTCCCAAGAAAGAACGCCCAGTCTACCAACCCAGATTCGATAGTTACACCGCTCTGAACAAATCCAGGGCGGAAATCTTCGAACTAGAAAAAGAAACTGCCAAATGGAACCGTCCAAGCAAACCTCGCAGCCCAAAAGGCGACCCAAAGAAATTCTGCACTTTCCACGACTGCATTGGCCACACCACCGAAGAGTGCCGTCACCTGAAAGATGAAATTGAGAAATTAATCAGGAACGGATGGTTGGCCAACTACGCAGCTAAAAACAAGTCTCAGAAAGAAGTGTCTGAGAAACCCGAAGTGTCAGTGCAGAACCGGATGGTAATCCACGTGATTTCAGGGGGCACTGAGGGCCAGCTCAGTCGAAGAAGTAAAAAAAGGCAAATACGCGAGCTGAGAAACCAGATCTGCTACGCTGAGAAAGAAGGAAGCCCAAAGGGAGTGACACTAAGTATCACCCCTGATGATGCAGGGCGGGTGATATATCCGCACAGTGATCCTCTGGTGCTGTCCCTAGAAATCAGCAACCACGTTGTGCGAAGATGTATGGTAGACACAGGCGCATATACAAATCTTTTGTACAAGGATGCTTTCGAAAAAATGGGCCTGGAAAAAATGCATCTACGGCCTGCTCCCGGATCCCTGTACGGATTCAGTGGGGCCGGCGTACTGCCCATGGGCGTCATCGACCTGCCTGTAACCTTCGGGGAAGGTTCCGCAGCCCGGAATGTCAGGGCAACCTTTGTTGTTGTGGACGCAAGGTCTGCCTATAATGCCCTGATTGGCAGGGCCACGCTGGATGAAATCGAGGCCGCAATCTCCATCAGAGCTCTCACCATTGCGTATGTCACGGACTTCGGGCTGGAAGGAAAGATACGTGGGGACCAGGAGTCAGCCAGACAATGCTACTCCGTGGCCCTACAAGAGCACGAGAGGGACCGAAAAGGAAAAAGAAAAGCTGACAGTTCCCCCTGCAGGGAAGGCGAAGTCCCAGTCGAGCACCCGACGCCCGACCGCCTGGAACCAGGAGGCGAAAGCATGCTGGTAGACTTAGAACCAGGAAGACAGGTCCAGGTGGGAACAGGTTTAGAGGAATCCTACCAGGCCGAACTGGTCAAACTTCTGAGAAAAAACAAAGACGTGTTTGCCTATTCTGCAGACGAGATGCCCGGCGTTGATCCCTCATGCATCGTTCACAAGCTGAACGTAAGCAAGGATGCTCGCCCTGTAAAGCAAAAGAAACGAAACATGTCTGCAGAAAAAGACGCAGCAATCAAGGAAGAAATCGACAAACTCTTGAAAGCAGACTTCATTGAAGTCTGCGACTACCCAGAATGGCTGGCAAATGTTGTCATGGTCAAAAAGTCGTCTGGAGCATGGAGAATGTGCGTCGACTTTACGAACCTGAACAAAGCCTGCCCGAAAGACTGCTACCCGCTCCCTCGGATCGATCAATTGGTAGACGCCACCAGTGGCTACACCATGCTAAGCTTCTTAGACGCCTTTTCAGGCTACCACCAAGTGTACTTGTGGCAGCCAGACAGGGTGAAGTGTGCGTTCATCACTAGTTCGGGCACTTACATGTATAAGATGATGCCCTTCGGGCTCAAAAATGCGGGAGCTACGTACCAGCGTCTGGTTGACAAAGTGTTTGAAAAACAAAAAGGCAGAAACATTGAGGCTTACGTTGATGATGCCATCGTAAAAAGCAGGGAAGACAGGGAGCACCTGACAGACTTGCAGGAAACCTTCAATTCCCTGCGCGCTTACAAAATGAAACTAAATCCGAAAAAATGCACGTTTGGAGTACGCTCCGGAAAATTCCTAGGGTTCTTGGTCAGTTCCCGGGGTATAGATGCCAACCCTGAAAAAATTCAGGCAGTTCTAAACCTCCCTGAGCCCAAGACCATCAGGGACATCCAGCGCCTGACGGGACGAATGGCCGCCTTGGCACGATTCATAGCCCGATCAGCAGACAGAGCCACTCCTTTTTTCAAAATTCTGAAAGGAAACAAACAGTTCAAATGGGAAAGCGAGCAGAAAGAGGCCTTCGAGCAACTGAAGGACCACCTTAAGAGGCTCCCTACCCTGGCAAGACCAGTAGCAGGAGAGAAGCTCTTCCTCTACATTGCAGTAACTAATATAACTGTCAGCGCGGTCATCCTACGGGAAGAGGCAGGCACCCAACAACCTATATACTTTGTGAGTCATGCGCTGGGGGCAGCTGAGAAGAATTATCCGATGGTTGAAAAAGCCGCCTACGCGGTCATAATTGTAGCCAGGAAGCTCAGACCTTATTTTGACGCGCATCCAGTCATAGTCCTCACCGACCAACCCCTGGAAAAGGTGTTGGAAAAATTCGAAAAATCGGGAAGACTGTTGAAATAGGCAATCGAGCTGAGTGGGCTAGGTATCTCTTACCAGCCGAGAACAGCCATCAAAGCCCAAGCTCTGGCAGACTTTTTGGCTGAGTGCTCCCATTCAGGGGAAGAGGAAGCCCCCGCCCAGGAGTGGGTCGTATACACTGATGGGTCATCAACGGCCAACGGTGCAGGCGCGGGCGTCGTATTAACCAGCCCAGAAGGGACCGACTTTGAGCATGCTCTCAGATTCGTTTTCCCAGCATCAAACAATGAAGCAGAGTATGAAGCAGTACTCGCAGGCGTCAGGCTGGCCAAAGCCGCAGGGGCGGAACGAATTGTTTTAGCAACAGACTCCCAACTCATCGCCAACCAAATCAATGGAGAATACGAAGCAAGAGACCAGGCAATGGCCGCATACCTAGAGATGGTAAAGGGAGAATTGTCCGGCCTGAAATCATATGAGGTCAAACAAATTCCCCGATCCCAGAACAACAGAGCAGATGCCCTGTCAAAACTGGCAAGCTCCAGTCTGCAGGACATCCGGAGATCAGTATGGGTTGACGTTTTACACGAGAAGTCTACTGATCCCTGTCAAACGATAAATGTCATGGAAGAGCTGGAAAGCTGGATGACCCCTTTCGTCCAGTACAAGAGGCACGGTATCTTACCATCAGACTCGCTACAAAAAAGGAAGGTACAGGCTAAGGCAGCCTGGTTCATATTCATTAATGGAGAAATCTACAAAAAATCTTTCACCTATCCCCTGCTTAAATGCTTACGGGCGGATCAGGCCGCTGAGGTATTGGATGATATCCACTCAGGGATTTGTGGACACCACATTGGCGGGAGGTCGCTGGCCCACAAGGCCCTCAGGGCAGGCTACTACTGGCCCACCATGCTGGCAGACGCCAAGAGCCTGACCCAAAAATGCAGAAAATGTCAACTCTTTGCCCCGTCAATCCATGCCCCGGCCCAGGAGCTCAGGCCAGTCCTATCTCCCATCCCCTTTGCTCAATGGGGGATGGACATCCTAGGGCCCTTCACCGTGGCCACAGGGGGCAGAAAATTCTTAATAGTCGCCATAGACTACTTCACCAAATGGGTGGAGGCTGAAGCAGTGCCCAACATCACTGAGCCGGCTGTCCGGAAGGTAATCTGGCGAAATGTCATCACCCGGTTCGGTGTACCAAAGATGCTGGTATTTGACCACGGTAGACAGTTCGATAATGACCCGCTAAGGATCTGGCTAGAAAGCCACAACATCTCAGTCGCCTACTCAGCTGTCTGTCATCCTCAGACCAATGGACAGGCGGAAGCAGCCAACAAACAAATTCTGAATGGCCTGAAGAAAATGGTGGATGACTGCAAAGGTAGGTGGGCTGATGAACTCCCCAGTATACTCTGGTCCATCCGAACCACCAGGAAGGAGTCTACGGGCCAGACCCCATTCGGCTTGGTATACGGAGCAGAGGCTTTATTGCCGATTGAGACAAGGATCCCCTCTCTACGTTCCCTGCAATACAACCAGGCTGAGAATGAAGCCGCAATGGTTGAGGCCCTGGACCTGGTAAATGAGCTAAGAGAGGAAGCCAGTACCAATATCGCTGCCTACCAGCAACGAATGAGGAAAGCTTTCAATAGCAAAGTCCGACAGAGGAGCTTCCAGATGGGCGAACTAGTCCTCAGAAAAACACAGGCGATTGGAAAATCAAGAGAGCATGGGAAGCTAAGTGCCAATTGGGAGGGCCCATACCAAATAACTCAGGTTTTGGGTCCAGGCACGTACAGGATAGCCAATCTGGAGGGACAGGAGCTAGGCGCTCATTGGAATGCAGATACACTAAAGAAATATTACGTCTAAGCAAGAATGTAGGCAATTTTTACTTTCACTAGAGTAAAAAGGCGGAGGACGATCAGAAATGTCGACGGCTCCGACCACCCCTATGTCAAGGAGAAAATTTTAAGAGAAATGAGAAAATGCTGATTTATACTCGTTGCCTGTTCACACTCGCGTCTTTCACACACAAACGAGCAGGGGGCAATAGGGGGAGGCCCCCCCTGTTGCCAAAATTGGAAAAAATGAACCCCCCAACGCAAACCAAAGAAAGCTACCCTGCCTACCTCTGGGCAGGCAGGGGGAAGGCCCCCTGGACTTTGAACGAAAAGCCAGGAGCAGGCCATACCAACAAGGACTGGGGGCAGGCCCCCCAACCTTGTATAAAAAACGCAAAAAGCTACCCTGCTTACCTCTGGGCAGGCAGGGGGCAGGCCCCCTGGACTTTGAACGAAAAGCCAGGAGCAGGCCATACCAACAAGGACTGGGGGCAGGCCCCCCAACCTTGTATAAAAAACGCAAAGGCCACCCTGCTTACCTCTGGGCAGGCAGGGGGCAGGCCCCCTGGACTTTGAGCGAAAAGCCAGAGACAGGCCAGGCTAACAAGGACTGGGGGCAGGCCCCCCAACCTTGTATAAAAAACGCAAAAAGCTACCCTGCTTACCTCTGGGCAGGCAGGGGGCAGGCCCCCTGGACTTTGAACGAAAAGCCAGGAGCAGGCCATACCAACAAGGACTGGGGGCAGGCCCCCCAACCTTGTATAAAAAACGCAAAAAGCTACCCTGCCTACCTCTGGGCAGGCAGGGGGCAGGCCCCCTGGACTTTGAACGAAAGGCCAGGAGCAGGCCATACCAACAAGGACTGGGGGCAGGCCCCCCAGCCTTGTATAAAAAACGCTGAGGAATCTCCCTTCCTACCCCTAGGCAGGCAGGGGGCAGGCTCCCTGGATTTTGAACAAAAACCAGGGACAGGCCAAGCAAATAAAAACCCTCCTACCTACAGGCGGGTGGGTTGCAAATCAAACTCATGAAGAATCAAAATACACAAGCAAACAGAAAATCCACATATAGAAGAAAAAGTAGCGTCAAGGAAATACAAGACATAAGTTTTCAAGTTTTCAAGACAAATAGTTACAACCAAGAGTACGGCAGCCGGCCACCAAAGGGCTCGGCGCGCAAAGAAGTAAGGAAATTAAAGCGTTGGCACAGGCGCAGCAGGGGACGAGCAAGAGCCCTCTGAGGAAGACTGCCCTCCATGTTAAGCAGGGGGAGCGTCTGGGCCGGAAGCCTCTCCCTCAGACAGCCTACGCATTTGAGCTTCATCCTTAGCTGTGTAAAGGGCCCGGAAAGCATCTTCGTCAAAACCCGGGAACATCTCCCTGACAGCTTCCATCACAACCTTCAGGCAGGAGTTAGCACCATTAACGAAGCCCGCCGACACCGCCACTTCCACCTCCTGGAGAATCTCACCCCTCTCTTTCTCCCAGCCCTCGGTCTTCGTCGCCAGATCCTCGGTCTTCGCCGCCAAATCGCCAAGGGCCGTCTGCAGATCAGAGTTTGCCTTAGAAAGGCGCTCACCAAGGTCAACAACGCTCTTCTTAGCATGGTCCAGTTCAGCCAAAGCCTTTCTGGCCCGCTCCAGTTCAGCAAAGGCCTGCTGTGCTCTTTTGGACTCCTCTCCCAGGCGAGACACCTCCCGTGTAGCTTTCTCGCTCTCAGACTTCCAGTGGATAGCCCGACCCCTGGCCTCTTCTAGCTCAATCTCCTTTTTCGCCAGCTGATCCTTCAGGCTGGCAATAAGAGCAACGTCCCTCTCAACTGCAGAAAGGCGGTCTGGGTTGGCTAGTTCCTCGTCACTCAGGCGACCAAGGGCAGCCAGCTCCGAGGAAGCCTGCATAATTCGGGAGGTGCGCTTAATATACTGGGTCACTTGGCTGGCAGCGGACTTGACGGTCTTGAGAAGATGGTCAGTTAAAACCGCCCCTGAGTCGGAGAGTAGGGCAGAAATATCCTGGCTGTCACCCGCATTGTAGTGGAACTCAACATTCTCCTCAGATAAAAGGGTGGCGGGAATCTCCGGAGCAAAACGCTTAGGTTCAGGCGTGGCAGTCTCCAAATCCACCACCTGGTCAACGTTAGGGGCCTCCCGACTCCTCTTTCTGGTCAGTGACCGGGGGGTACTCTCCCCAGTCTCCTCGGAGCCTGCGGCCCGCGGCCGCGAGGGAATCCGAATCCCTGCTGAAAGGCCCTCTTGCCTGCCAATAGGCGAAGGAGTAGCCTCAAAAGCAATCGCTCTCGCAGCTGGCGAGGGGGTAGCCTCAGAAACCGCCGTCTTGGCAGGCGTAACTCGAGGAGGAGGGGGAAGCCTTGGCCTACTGAATGACAGGCCCTTCAAATGCTTCATCAGATTTTTCTCGCCTCTCCTAAAACCAGGGGGAAGAGAAGGGCGACTCTGGATGACAGTGAGGTTCTCGTCCAGGCCCAGGCGTCTCACCTCTCCTTTCTTCCAGATGAAAGTGGCAAGAGCTGCAAAGCAAACAAACAGGCCGTTAAGGCATTTTCTGAAATACACAAGAGTTAGAAGGAATCACCAGCACTCCTGAACTACCTTTATCCAGACCCGTATTCATGCCCAGCCGGGTCAAATAATTGTCAGTCGCTAAAAGCTCCGCATGAGGGAGCCACAAGGTGGGGCCGTACACCCCGTACTTGTTGGTATGGCCTGCAAAGTAGGCCGTCAACTCTTTCTCCTTCTCACTTAGCTTAACCTCCAAGGCCTTCCCACCCACGCCAGGGTGGTACTCCTCAGGGGTCTCCATCCTAGTGTGGACGTGATTCCTGAAGTGACGAGGAATCCTCCACCCATGGGTGCTGTGTATGTAAATGAAGTTGTTCTTCCAATCCCTCAAGCTGTCCATACCAGGCCACACCAAACAATGTCCCTTCTGCCTCAAAAGGGACCAGTAACCAGGGGAACCCGTACTCCCAGATGAAACCATCTGCAAACCCACCATGAACCGCAGGGCGTCGATGGAAGGCTCCATACGGTGGAAAAGGCAGGTCCAGACATACGAAATCAACGCCCTGACAGCTGTGGCTGTCAGCTGGGCGACGGCGACGTTCATGCGCCTGAAGATCTCCTCTAAGACAGGATGGAGGGGAAAGCGAAGGCCAAACTCTAAACATTTATGGAAGACCGCTATGCACCCATCCGGGGGGTTGCATACGGTATCCTTTTCGCCGGGGACAACAACTGTGTACCCCTCCCCAAAGTTATACAGCCGCTCAATCACGACGGCGGCGTTCTTAGCAAGGATTACGTCCCGATTTTTCGGGTCAGGAAACGTGCTCAGAGGGATGCGGTACTTAGCCTTGTCAAGATAATAAACCCTCCCCTTCTCCCGACGAACGAGGGGGCCGGAAGTTCGGGAAGGGTCAACCTCCAACGCCTCGCCGTCCGAATCGATAGCGTCGAACGAGGGGGGGTCAGAAGAATTACCACCCCCACTGTCCGCCGAGTGTTCCTCCTCAAAATCAACCTCCTTAGAGGAGGAGGCAAAATCCATCCCTTCCCCCCTCTTTGGTGGGTCGATAAAGGGCAAAACCCTTTCGCGGGTTCCAGACATGATTACTCAAAAAAGATACGGAATAAAGGAAATCGAAGAGAGGAAAAGAGTGGAGGATGAAAATCTGACCTAAGATCGCCTGACAGCACGCCGCAAGCCCGAAGAAAGAGGTCTCAGGGAAATGAGGGTGCAAGGTAGGATACGATTCGTCAGTACTCCAGGGTTTTTGACAAGAGAGAATGAGAGAAGGTTGAAAGAAAAGGAGGATTGAAAAAAAAAAAATGAAAGAATGAATAACCGAGCGCTTTTATAGAGAGGAAGGCATGCCAAGAGTCGCCCAACCCTCAGAGGCTTACCCAAGGGCAACGGCCCACGTGTCGCCCCTAGGGGGGATTTCCTCTAGGCAGCTTCCCAAGAAGAACCTCGGGAAGACCAAAGGATGTCAGGAGGTTGGTCACCCTGTGACGTCCCCCTAAAAAAAAAAAAAAAAAAAAAAAAATCGCAACACATAAACGCACCGCCTGATCTTCATTTCATTAAAACCTTACAAAAGAGAGTTACATCTTAAGACAGATACGGGAAGAAAAATACATTAAGGCCCCAAAATTCCGGCCTGGCAAAAATCAAACGCCCCGCAGGCCTAATCATCGCCCAAATCTGGGGAACAATCTCCAGGGCTGCCTGGACTCCCAAGAGCCGAGCCCCAGTCCCAATCTGGGGAACCCTGGAAGGGGTCATCAGAAGCCCTATCTTCATCCCTGTCGCTCAGGCAGCCCAGACCCTCGCTGTCATCAGAATCGTGGCTGCTGTCTTCCCAATCCCTTCCAAAGGGAGCAGCTCGGGACTCGTCGCAGGTGCGACAGCCTGTCTTCTTCACAGGCGAAGAGGGACCCGACGCCAAGGAAGAGTCAGTGTCAGAGTTGGGGCCAAATTGTTCAGGGTGCAGCCATGGAAAGCACTCATGGCATCCCCTATCATAACAGCCCCCTCCCTGGGAGCAGCGCCTAAACCTAGGCGCAGCAGGAGGTGAGGACCTCCTAGGGCGTTTGCCCATTCTAACAGAAGCCTTCTGACTTCTCCGGCGAAAGTGAAGTTGTGAACGGCGACTCCGGCAAACAGCAAGGTAGGCGGCACGAGCATACCGGAGCCTCCAGAAACCTCTGAAGATGAAAGTAACATGCCTAACTCCACGACGAATCACACTTTTCTTGACCCAAGCCATGATTAAAGACAAAATAAAGATTGGAAATGGGTCAAAAAGGCAGTGAAGGGGAAGCAATTTATACGAAAAACGGAGGCAGGGCATTAATGGTACCTCAACCACCTCTGCAAGGAAGAAAGCCAATCACCAAGTTGGCACACTGCCCGAAAATTCTCTACACAAGGGAGGGTAATCATAGCGAAAGACGTTTGAACTCCCTGCGTGCCCAGAGAAATTAAAGCATGTCCCCTCGGGAACATGCGACGCATTAAATGCGAGTGTCCAAAGAAGCAACCTCCCGCCGTCCCTGAGCAAGACATCGCCTGCCGAGCTGGAACCCCGTTCCTCCTCAGCCGGCGAGGGCCAATTGATGGGGGTCGGTTGCCTGCCTTTGGCCGCCTGCCAATCAGGCCCCAAGGCGATCAGTCCCAGAGGGAGGAAAGGTCCGTCCAACGGCCTCTTCCGTCAATTGCTGGAGTCTCCAAGTGTGGCCCCAATTCCCTGGGCCGTCCGCCAAACGGAGTAAGCCAGGCCTGCCGCCTGCTTCCAGGGCGTTCCCGCCTGAACGAAGCCGAAGGAAAGCCGAGGACCCATCCGTCATTCTGCCCAAGGTAAGGAGAAATGGGTGGACAGGGTAAGCCCACGTGTCGCGCCAGCATCCACCCATTTCCCTCCTCTTCTTTCTCTTTTCCTCTCTCTTGTGGGAAGGTATAAATACTTACCCATCTCCCACATAAAGGGGGTTGGATTTTTTCTCTCTCTGGACTCTTACTCTTAAAACGCCACCTAGTTCCTCACGAGCTAGGTTCGTAAAGGCACTTCACGGACTGACTTAGGCATCGGAGAGGGTTTCCTCGGACAACCTCCGAGGCCCTGTGCGTTTATTTGTGCAGGGAGCAGGCCATTTTCCGCCGGGAAAGTCCGACTCTAAGAGTGAGAGAAAAGGGAGATCAAGGGAATCAAGCGATTAATCATCCATCCTCAAATCAATTACACTACCCGGATTCTAGGCCGGGTAAATTGTTTCCGTAACCGGAACAAGGATAAATATTTAAAGTTCAAGTGTTTTGAAAAAGTTGGGGTTTAACCACGTCGCTCGAAAAAAGTCTCATATATATATATATATATATATAAAAAGGGAGATACTGCTTCATAATATAATTCCCATAATTTTAGGAAACAATATATCACGTTCATTATATTCATTCATTCATTCATTCATTCACATTACCACGTTCATCATAATCAAACCTAAAAAAAATGCTTCCCATCAATCTGTGCTCGACATCCCGTTCTATGGATTCAATGATCGCGACATCTTCATCAATTGTCGAAAGCAAATCGTAGAGTACAACAATAGTGAGTTTTTGATATTGCTTACATATTTTTTGTCAATTTTATTCATTTCATTCATCATAGATTCATATCAATGGTTCATTACTCTCGTGTTAGTATAGATTCCTGATTGTTATGTTTATTATTTAGGTTTTTCATAATCTTCACTGATGCTATTGTTTTGTTTTCTATTGAAGCAGACACGATGTTGAAGTAACATACTTTCAGAGTTACAGTAACTCTAATTTATAATTAGAATAATCCACACACTGAACGTTGAAAAAATGTTTTTGACGATGATGTTGAAGAAACTTAGTTTACGAGTTAGAGTAACTCAACTTAGGAGTTGAAGTAACACATGCATTGCATGGGTGTAACGCTGTTTAATTTTTTGCAGGTAGAATTGGCAAAGACGCGAATGCAGAGGACAACAATGGTGAGTTTTCGATATTGCTTTCAGGTTTTGCGTCAATTTTATTCATTTTATTCATCATAGATTCATATCAATGGTTCATTGCGCTCGTGTTAGTATAGATTCCAGATTGTTATGTTTATTGTTTAGATTTTTCACAATCTTCACTGATACTATTGTTTTGTTTTCCATTAAAGCAGACACAGGTTAACAAATTTTTGAAGTAACATTGTAGAGACCCACATTTGGCCGTTAGGTGTCTATAACTGTTTCCAAAAAACACCCGATGATAATCGGAGGCAAACATGCTTTAACGTACTCGAATATGGGCTCGAAATCATTGGCATTTGGCTTCGGCTTTTTACGGAGTACAAACCTCACAAAACCAACTTCAAATTCAGGCACAGTGGGTCATTTCGAGTCAAATAAGACTAATTTGGGTCGAATCCAACACCAAGGGCAAAACCGTCTTTTAGCGACCGAGTCAAAACCCGGTCAAAGATATTTTCCGAGGCATAGAAGCCTGCCGTGTCACCCCACGAATCCGGCTTGAACTCGAACACTACAAAAAATCAACTACAAAAAATATTAAACAAATCCGTTAAAGGTAGAATTCGATCCCCAGTGGGAATCCTACCCGAACACTCGACCGAGCACAAAGAATACTCGGCCGAGTACTCCTTCCCAGCCGGGTTTGATGCCTTTCCCACCAAGAAACGGAATCCTCATTCCTCTCAAATTGCTTACTTTTCCTATCAAAGCGGTATTTTTTCTCACCCAAGCAAGACTACCTCTCCTAGCTTCAGTCGAGGACCTCTACTATAAATAGACCCTCTCCCCACAAACAATTACACATCAATCACATCGAAGATACATTCAAATACAACAACAATAATTCATATCACAATTACAACTTCCACAATACAACAGTTACACATACACAATTCCTGACAATTCACAACCCGAAATTCTAGGCAATTTTAGGAAAACCATATACAAACCCGAGTGCAAAACTCGTCAAATCCCATCCCAATCATAAACCACCATAACTCTTCCTATATCATCTCGAAGCTCCCATGCCTAAGCCACAGCTAGACGAGCCCCGTTTCGAGAATACAAAGCATGTAGGTTGAGGGTGTAAATCAAAATCCCGTCTTCTTCTTCTTCTCTCTCTTCCTCTCGTTTTTTTTCTTCTTTTTGCGTCGTCGGTCTGTTTTTTTTATGGGTCATCGTCACGTTCTTTTCCTTTTCTAATATCGATACTACAATATAATTTTCTATACAAAACAAAGGTTCTTAAAATACGATATCGACTCCATAGTCGAATATCGTATCCAAAAAGAACTAAAACAATCTCGTTGATGCTAAAAAATCATCACATGGTCTTAAAAGCAAAATACGATGATTTCAATGCGGAGAGAATCAACATTGTTTTTTTATTTATTTATTTTCAAAACGATTTACAAAGCATTTTTTTTCCTAAAAGAACATTCCGAATATTTGATATCGATTCCATAATCGAATATCGAATATAACGAATATCGCAAATTTAAGTCGTGTATAAATTATGCTATATTTAGACGCGGTTTAACAAAATTGTCGATTTGCTAAAAAATAATTTCGGAAACAGGCCGCCATGCGAGTCGCACGCGTCCCGTGCGAGTCGCATGGCCACGCGAGTCGCGCCACTCTCGCGCGGGTTGCGTAGGTCCCTGAAAGTTGTAATAAAAAAAAACTATTCCGTCTTATTTCTTCAAACATCTTTTCTTTAACAAAACGACGGGCTTTTCGGCATATTTCAGGTTTCGATAGAAATTTTCTTGACCTAGGTCAACACGTGCTTAATCCATCACGTGAACTATCTTTTCAAAACCATGCATCATATCATATTTACATCGTTTATTCAATTTACAAACTGTTACTAACTTGTTCGTTCTTTGTATTTTTATTTTATTCATCGTTTTTCTTATTATACTAAAACAAACCTCACATGCTAAAACAACTTTGACGTTAAATTTAGATGCATTAAATCGACTTAACAACCCATTCAAATTCTCGCATGTTTAGGGAAAACAATGTTTGCATATCATTCATCGTATTACTAACGCGCGTATTTCAAAATCAAACGATATCTTAGTAGTGGTCGCTAATGTGCGGGCGGGGTTGGGTGTTCTTTGTGAACTTCCCAACACGTACCCTCACCCTTTACTCAGAACCGTGGTTTCCGGATGTCCGAAACCATTGGCACACGAGAGTCATTCAATACACGGTATCCGATAATGTCGGTATCGGTATCAAATGCAAAGGGACGAACCCAATAAACTCTGACATCCGAATGGGCTATACTTTGTGCATGGCCCACTAAGATATAGAGTGGGTTCGAACAGGCCCGAACTCCCACAAAGTTCGGTGGCGACTCCACTTCGATTTAAATTTCAAGTCGACCCATCTCATATGGAGATTCATTTGCCTCCCCAAACCCGCGCGTGGCCGCGTCGGGGTGGACCTATGTCATGTCCATAATTTGGCGACTCCGCTGGGGATTAACTGGTGCGTGACTTACCATCGGCATCCTCAGGGTGAGACTCGAAGAGAAATCATTTGACTAGTACAATACGCGTTTTAGTTTTACGGTTCATGCATAAACCCAGATTTTCCCGGGCCGGTACTGGTGACCGACGTCCCACTATACTATTGATGTAGTCCAAATTGGATATGTCAAAGGTGTTCATGGTCGATTCGTATGGGTTTCACGGCATGTTCTAAGCTCAACTCGACTTAGGAAGTCCGCCCCGATTCTCGGATAGGCTATGTACACTGGTATAGACCCTCTTAGACCGACCGAGACTTAGTTTAAGAGCATACATGGTGTCGTTATACTGCTTCCATGACTACATGCTATTTGATTTACATGACCTCTTTTTAAAAAAAAACCTATCATTTTCAAAAATTGCATCCCTTTCAAAATATCAAATTTCAAAACCCAGAACATATACCGAATTTAGGATTTACGATTTTACTCAAAAGCAGCTTATTTCTAGCCGCTATTCTGCCCATTTCAAAACTCAAAAATATTTTCGAACTTTCAAACCCATGGCCCGATACGATTTTCCGTTTTTGTTGAAAAATCGGGCCCTCCCCCGAATTTTTCGGGCCTTCAAAAAAAAACCTTTTTCAAAACCTTCCTCTCCTTAGGACTTCCCGTATTTAGTAGTGTCAGGTTGTGTCGTAAGTCTTTAGCGTCGAAACTCCGTCGATCTTATATCGCGGGTTTCCCCCCTATCCTAGTCCGCCTTACTTGACTAAGGCAAGGCCCACCTACGTAGGACATACTCCTACAAAGGATGACCCGTTTACACAATTGAGTCCAAAGTCTGGGGAATGTCTCATGTGAACCTTCCGTCGAACAGGACCCGGCCCACATAACCGGATCCTAAGGGAGGCCCACCTTTCACAAGTCACCCGTCTAAGTGTCTTTTCCGAGTCAACCTTTTACAAGGCATAGCCCTATAACAAAAGGTCCATGACCCTTACGTCTAAGGGTCACTCGTCCAACACTCGAGTCCTAACAAAGTCTTCAATCCCACTTAGGGGCTACCTTTCAGCAGAGCGATCAATCACGGTTGCTCTAAGGGTCATGTCTTGTACATGTTGTCTCACGTACCCCACTTTTGAGTCACTTAGAGGTCACACCATCTGAGTCCTATCAGAGTCTTTAGTCTCACTCGGGGGCTGTCCTCCACCCGAGCAGTCAACCACGGTTACCCTAGAGAGTACCCTACGATGCCTTTTTCGAGTCGTACCTATGCTACGAATATTCGAGTCACCTAGGGTTATGTCACCACGGTTAGTCCGAGCACGCAACGCGGTCAAACATGGTCGCCCCATTTTCGGACTCACCCTTCTGCAGCTCGAGTCTAATTCGCGGTTGTCACTCTGTCTAGGTCAACGTTCGGGTATCCCGATCCAAGAGTCTTTGTCATCCCGTCACCCCGGGCCGTGTCTAGTTTGACTCCTTCTCTTGCATTAGCGCAGAGTCGAGTTTAGGCGAGTCGTGGCACCAGTTGTTTTCTCCAATCAGAGACCTTACCAAAAAAAAACAACCAACCGAGCGTCCGTAAGTCCGGATTTGATTCGAGTCTAAGTTTGAGTCCGAGTCTAGGATACCCTACATCCTCATTTCCAAATCAGAGTCAGAGTCTTTTGCATTCTGTCCTCTTTTCAAAATTCAATAAAATCAGCTTTCAATATTCTATCTCTCATATATGCTTTCCTTATGTGTTTCCGAGAACATGATGAACACCGTCATACACTGTGAGCACACGCACGTGACTATTATAGGCACATCTATAATGACTGCAGGAGACCGAGCCCGTGTTTTCCTTTTACCTATTCTATGTCTGGTATAGAAAGCCACATAACTACCCTTAGGGAGCGGTATCGAATACTACCACAAATCTAGGTGGTCTCCTAGTTTGGGTTCAAGACGGGAGGGAAGCTCATTTTCCACAATAAACACCTATCCAATAAGATCAACCAATCCCTACCTTTGGAGTTAGTCTGGCCAACAAAAAAAAAAGAACGAAAAAAAAGCAGGACAAAAAAAATCAAAAGTCCAAGGAAAAAGCAAAAGGGCAAAATAAAAAAGTTGGCCATGACAAAAGGAAAAACCCTCAGATCAGCATCCCCCGACCCAATACGGTCAATCCCTTGATCAGGGCTAAAAAGTCAACCAAAAAAAAATTCAAATGCCCATGACCGTGGTCAGCAGTCAACTCAAGTGAAAGTCCCATGACCGTAGTGAAAACGGTCAATTCAAAATTATCAATACTCATACCATCCAATAAGTGAGAAACAATCAAGCTGGTCAGATAACACCACACTTAGCCTTCCTACATTACAACCTTCAAGACCTTCCTGAGACCTAGGCTAAGAGACAGCTCGGAATTTTGAGGATTCAAGCTCCATAGGATACACCCTAGCCACTAGGGCCCGGACATGGAAACCAGATCCCGCATTATCAAACCTGCCCGATCGAAGTCCGAGTCATTTTTACTCGACTTCCCCCTTTCCTACCATATTACAATACCTTACCCTCGAAGCCTTAGCTCCACAAAATCAAGCTCCAGATGTCAAAACATCAAAGCCTCTTACGACCTAGCACCACATTTCCAAAAACATCCAAACCAGTTACCAACCCCAAACACGGGAACTCAACTTGCAGTTGGCATAGAACATGCCCAAATAGTTCACACCACCTCTGGGGGCTACGCCGGAGAACGCTCACAGTCACAGGATCAACATCCTAACCATTCTAGCTCTTTGATCAAGACATCATTGGGAATGCACTTAGCCTACACCATCGCTATGGCTAGTTACACACAAAGCCCTAATAAACTAGGCACCATAATACATCTTCCAACACACTGAATGAACTACGACTTGGTTTGATTTCACTACACGTGGATACGTAGGCAGCTTTTCAATGGAGGCACAACCACCCACATTGACACACATTCAAAAAGCACCATCATTCCGGTCACGACACTGTCATGTTCTCGACAGCTAGCTTTGTCATCCTGGGGGCTTCTTTTAGACAGAAGACCTCCATCCACTCACAAAATCCAAATACTTTCAAAAACTAGCCTCCTTTCTATAGAGTGTCCTAGTACTCGGCTCCGTCGAAAACAAGAATCTGTTAGGGAGTCGAAGCGATACCCACTTTGGGAATGTACCCCAACACCAAAAAATGCAAAAGAGCACTAGACTACGACATTGTTACTTCTAAGTCCTACAAAACAGTCTCATTACAGACTACTTCAATTCCTCTACAATGCATCCTTCCCATTCCGAAGATTCGTCCATGTTGCCACTCGCCTAGGCTACGGAATAGCGCAACTTAAGAGTCTTGTCATCTTAGGTGGCCCACCCTCTTACCGAGTCACGGTCCAATCCTTAGAGAGAGTCCAGTTCGTGTCTGTCAACTCGTCCTGTCACGTCCAGAGTCGAGTCTATCGATAGGCCTCTCTTTTCGAATTCTCATTTTAAAATTTGCAAAACTTAGCCATTTGAGAAAATCCTTTTCGACAAGGTCAAATTTCAGTCTGTTTAAGCTGCAAATTTCTTTTCTACCCCTTTCCATTTTGAAAACCTATCTCCTAGCACGTGAGTTGCTTTCAGGACTTCGATTTCAAAATGAAGCAAAAATCACTTTCCCCATGCATGCTATCTTTCTATCTGCAATGTTTGCTATTTCTACCTGTATAACTAACATTTCAGGTACCAGCTTGGCTTCCCAAAGGAACATCAAGTTTTTAATTCCCCAGCGCCTGCGCAACTCACATATCTCTCCAGGGGAAAGCCCAGGGCGGCATTTTCCCAAAATAGCACGGGATGGGCCCATATATAAGCGCACCCAGGACTTATACAACAAGTCCGAGCTCCCGCGTAATTCTGAGTTGGGATGTGTCTACAAACGGGCAAACCCAGGGCTTCTTAGGCAAGCTCACACGTAATTTCAGATCGGGATGTGTCTGCGAACGGACACACCCAGGGCTTCTTAGGCAGGCTCCAGCGTAATTTCGGATCGGGATGTGTCTGCGAACGGACACACCAAGAGCTTCTTAGGCAAGCTCCCACACAGCTTTAAGATGGGATGTATCCACATATAGATACACCCAGGGCTTCAGAAACAAGTCCCCACGGAGCTGCTTCCGACAACAGAACTCAGGTATGATTTCTATCTTATGGCCGGCGGGCCCTTTCACGCAAGTCTAATGGACTATAAACGACCCGACCGGAAGTCTGCCAGGTCTTAATCCTCGATTGGCCTGGTAGCTACTCTGACTCTCGCCTTGTCCAAGCCTCAGTCAGAGTGGGGGCTCTGTAGACACCCACATTTGGCCGTTAGGTGTCTATAGCTGTTTCCAAAAAACACCCGATGATGATCGAACGCAAACATGCTTTAACGTACTCGAATATGGGCTCGAAATCATTGGCATTTGGCTTGGACTTTTTACGGAGTACAAAACTCACAAAACCAACCTCAAATTCAGGCCCAGTAGGTCATTTCGAGTCAAATAAGACTAATTTGGGTCGAATCCGACACCAGGGGCAAAACCATCTTTTAGCGACCAAGTCAAAACCCGGTCAAAGATATTTTCCTAGGCATAGAAGCCTGCCGTGTCACCCCACGAATCCAGCTTGAACTCGAACACTACAAAAAATCAGCTACAAAAAATATTAAACAAATCCGTTAAAGGTAGAATTCAATCCCCAGTGGGAATCCTACCCGAACACTCGACCGAGCACAAAGAATACTCGGCCGAGTACTCCTTCCGAGCCGGGTTTGATGCCTTTCCCACCAAGAAACAGAATCCTCATTCCTCTCAAATTGCTTACTTTTCCTATCCAAAGTGGTATTTCTTCTCACCCAAGCAAGACTACCTCTCCTAGCTTCAGTCGAGGACCTCTACTATAAATAGACCCTCTCACCACACACAATTACACATCAATCACATCTAACATACATTCAAATACGACAAAAACAATTCATATCACAATTACAACTTCCACAATACAACAGTTACAGATACACAATTCCCGACAATTCACAACCCGAAATTCTAGGCAATTTTATAAAAACCATATACAAACCCGAGTGCAAAACTCGTCAAATCCCATCCCAATCATAAACCACCATAATTCTTCCTATATCATCTCGAAGCTCCCGTGCCTAAGCCACAGCTAGACGAGCCCCGTTCCGAGAATACAAAGCATGTAGGTTGAGGGTGTAAATCAAAATCCCGTCTTCTCCTTCTTCTCTCTCTTCCTCTCGTTTTTTTTTCCTCTTTTTGCGTCGTCGGTCCGTTTTTCTTATGGCTCATCGTCACGTTCTTTTCCTTTTCTAATATCGCTACTACAATATAATTTTCTATACAAAACAAACGTTCATAAAATACGATATCAACTCCATAGTCGAATATCGTACCCAAAAAGAACTAAATCAATCTCGTTGATGCTAAAAAATCGTCACATGGTCATAAAAGCAAAATACGACAATTTCAAGGCGGAGAGAATCAGCGTTGTTTTTTTTTTCAAAACGATTTACAAAGCTTTTTTTTTCCTAAAAGATCATTCCGAATATTTGATAACGATTCCACAATCGAATATCGAATATAACGAATATCGCAAATTTAAGTCGAGTATAAATTATGCTATATTTATACGCGGTTTAACAAATTGTCGATTTGCAAAAAAATAATTTTGGAAACAGGCCGCTATGCGAGTCGCATGGCCAAGCGAGTCGCGCCACTCTCGCGCGGGTCGCGTAGGTCCCTAAAAGTCGGAATATAAAAAAACTATTCTGTCTTATTTCTTCAAACATCTTTTCTTTAACAAAACGACGGGCTTTTCGGCACATTTCAGGATTCGATAGAAATTTTCTTGACCTCGGTCAACACGTGCTTAATCCATCACGTGAACTATCTTTTCAAAACCATGCATCATATCATATTTACATCGTTTATTCAATTTACAAACCGTTACTAACCTGTTTGTTCTTTGTCTTTGTATTTTATTCATCGTTTGTCTTACTATACTAAAACAAACCTCGCATGCTAAAACAACTTTGACGTTAAATTTAGATGCATTAAATCCACTTAGCAACCCATTCAAATTCTCGCATGTTTAGGGAAAACAATGTTTGCATATCATTCATCGTATTACTAACGCGCGTATTTCAAAATCAAACCATATCTTAGTAGAGGCCTCTAATGTGCGGGCGGGGTTGGGTGTTCTTTGTGAACTTCCCAACACGTACCCTCACCCCTTACTCAGAACCCTGGTTTCTGGATCTCCGAAACCATTGGCACACGAGAGTCATTCAATACACGGTATCCGATAATGTCGGTATCGGTATCAAATGAAAAGGGACAAACCCAATAAACTCTGACATCTGAATGGGCCATACTTTGTGCATGGCCCACAAAGATATAGAGTGGGTTCGAACGGGTCAGAACTCCCACAAAGTTCGGTGGCGACTCCACTTCGATTTAAATTTCAATTGGACACATCTCGTATGGAGATTCATTTGCCTCCCCAAACCCGCACGTGGCCGCGTCGGGGTGGACCTATGTCATGTCCACAAACATACTTTCTGAATTACAGTAACTCTATTTGTTAATTAAAATAACACACACTGAACGTGGAAAAAAAATGATTTTGACGATGAAGTAACTTACTTTAGGAGTTAGAGTAACTCAAGTTAGGAGTTGAAGTAATACATGCATTGCATGCGTGTAACGTTGTTTGATTTTTTGCAGGTACTATTGACAAAGACTCGAATGCACAGGAATGGTGCAAAGATGTGGGTGAAGCATCCACTCTGTACATGGGGCAGGTATTCAGAACAATCGATGAGGCGGTGAAATTTTATAAAATCTACGCGCTGGCTTGCGGATTCAATGTGAAGAAGTATACCACAAAGCAATGGTACAGTAGTGAGATAAAGTCAAAGCTCCTAGTCTGCAAAAGACAGGTTTTACGAATTCTGTGAAAGTTGTTAACGATGCAGTAGTTGAAGAAGTTGTTGTAGATGCGCTTAAAAAGAAGACGAAGGTCCGTCGCTGCTGATGCAAGGCAAGGATTAGGCTGTTTAGTGATCAACATGTTTTATGTCGTATTTTATTGTCCTCCAACAACCGTTTTTGAGCTTTTCTTCTTCCTAAATTATTTGTTTAATGTCGATTTCTATTAGAAAGTCGATACTGTCGATTCTCGTGCTACTTTGCGGGTTAGGTACAATTTCGAGCATATTTAGGAGTAATAACCCGGATAGCCGAGACGAGGACGGAAGACGAGGAAGAAAACGAAAAGCCGATAAGCAAATAAAAGCTCAATCACGAGCTCAACAGCACCTACTCGATCGAGTGGTGCTAAGCACTCGATCGAGTGCCTCACTTCAGCGTCCAACTGGACTGCATTGGAAATTTGGGCCGATTCATCTTTCTAGCCCAAAAACAAACGAAGATTGGAGCAATTACGGGTCCACTCGATCGAGTGGCACTGCATGCACTTGATCGAGTGCGTCTGACCCAGGCCGCGGATCAGATTTTAATTCTTTTAGAATTTTGGGCCTGTTTTGAGTCCAACTGATTTCATTTAAATCAGTTGGAGGAGGAATTGTCAGACATCTTAAGCTTTTCCATACTATCACACACATTACGTTACATTTTCTTAGTATCAAAGTAAACGTTCTTTTCCCGTTTTTCTTCGCAAGATACATCGAATTCTGTCCTTCCCTTTTCAGATCTCGAATTGTTCGACATCGATTACTTAATTTCGATTTCAATTTTAGTTTTCTAGCTTTAATTCTTGTCTTAATTCGTTCTTAGTTTTCGTAGTTATTTCGATTTCAGTTTTTGTTTATTATTTGTTAGTATAGAATTATTATTGTTCGTGTAGTTTAATTCAATTCGCATTTATCATGTTTATTTGCAATTCATATTTCTTGAGTTTAATTACAATCATCAAGAGTAGCTAAATTTTATCTAGGGTTTAAGGGGATCAATGGATGTTAATTGGGCTATCGTAAACTGACCTGTTTTTAATCATATGAACTATCGCCTGAATATTGTTTTAATTCTGATTGATTGATTACTGGCCACAATCAATTAATTAGTATCACAATTAGGACTTTTCACCGACCGGGTTAAGGACTAATTAGGTCACGATATTTTGGGTAGAGTAGCTTAATACTAGCGACTGCAGTTTAAGTTTAGTTCTAAGTCTGTAGTAGTACCGACCAGACCTACACCTTAGACAGTTCGATTATTGACCTGTTAGTTGACTCCCTGACCCGATTGATATTCATTGTGAACCTGAGACCCTAGACTCTTTTATTATTGATTTACCTTTTAGTAATTAGCTGTCAGCCTATTAAACAAACAGAAAACAGTGACCTGTAGTCTTAAGTCTAGACCTTAGAACAAGTAATTGAGTCCCGTCTCCTAGTGGTTCGACCCCTACTTCACTATCTGGATTAGTTTGAGCATATCTACAATGTTTGATTAGGGATACGACTATTCCTGTCAAATTTTTGCGCCGTTGCCGGGGAGACGGTGTTATTTATTTACTTGTTTTGTGTTTTAGCCTTTTGATTGCTTGTCTCGAGAAACTTTAGTTCCTTGAGACCGTTTGTCACATTTTTCCTGTAGTTTCCTCGTATGCCCAGGTCCTCTCGAATTTCAGGCTACGTACCACCATACGATCCTGAACCAGAGAGAACTCTCCGCAGGTCTAGGAAATTCTACAAGGAGATTTCTGAGACAGAAAGATCAGAATCAGTGGAACATTCGGACGGCGAGCACATATCTGAACCGCAGTCCTTTGAAGAGGATAATTCCACTACTGCCCCCGAGACACCTCTAGTCAAGATGCCTCCCAAACTTGCTAGCCATTCCGAGACGGAGCAAAGTGCCCTACCGAAACCATTGAAGAGGCCCACGGCCACTACAGGTACATTTGAGATTCGCCCCGCCTTTATTCCATTGGTGGAGCGAAATCAATTCGGTGGAGGTCCCGATGAAGACCCGGCGAAGCACATGAAGCTCTTCACCGACTATTCCACTCCCCGCGGGAGTAACACAAGAAGAGGTGATGGAGATCCTATTCATGTTCTCCTTACGCGATAACGCGAGAGACTGGATCACGGATCTAGACAAAACAACCGAGGGAATCACAGACTGGAACTCCCTAGCCTAAGCTTTTTACAAGCATTACTACACGCCGCAGAAGACCAACATGTTGAGGAGTCAGATTACTAACTTCCGACTGACATCTCACGAGAATATCTACGAGGCGTGGGTAAGGTTTAAAAAGCTAGTCAAGGAGTGCCCACATCACGGATTCGAGATATGATTTTTGTGCAATCAATTTTATAATGGTTTATATGACGATTGCCGAGCTACGCTCGATTTTGCAGCTAATGGCAGGTTTCAAAACAACGTTGATGATGATAAAGCATGGAAGCTAATTGAAGATATGACAACTGATCACTCACGTTGGGGAAATCCACGGGGTAACACCCGAGGTAATAGTCGTGACTCCGAGTCATCAAATGCCATAGTTAGCCACCTAGCCGCTTTAACTAAGCGGATTGATACCATGGAACTTGCTAGAACCCAACACCAACAACAACAAGGCGGTATGTACCAAGTAAATGCAATGTCCGAGGTAGTTTGTGAGAATTGTGGGAATATGGGTCATTATGCACAAGAGTGTGTAAGTTTAGAAATGGCAAATGCATTCCAATCCATGAGACCAAACCTCCCATACATGAACCAACCGGGCTATGACAAGTCCTTGTTGTCTTATAGGAGCCGTAACGTGCTTAACCCACCACCACCCGGTGGTAACAAAACCGTCCCATATGTAGCACCCCATAACTGACCCTCCCAAAACCATAGCAATAACCGACAACAATTTCAAGGAGGGCAACAACAACCTTGGGGTAACCAACAATGGGGTAATAACCAACCTTGGGGTAACCAACAAAGGTGAGGGAACCAACAACAATTCCAACCAATCTCACAAAACCAAACCCAAGCTCAATCTCCAACCAACACCGAGTATGCGGAGATCAAGGCTTTATTGATGCAAGGTATCCAAGCTCATAATAAGCAAGAGACCCAAATCAACCAAATACTTGCCCATAACAAGATCTTATATACCCAAATATCACAACTTGTCGCCCAAAAGCAAGCTAGGCCACTGGGTACTCTACCTCCTCAAGGCGAACAATCGCACGAGTAAGCCAATGCGATAACATTGAGAAGCGGGACCCATTAAGACGGTCCGAAAATGCCCGAGGAGTATGTTATGGTCGATGAAACCGAGTTAGAGAAGCAAGAGTTAGCCGAGGAAGCATTGAGTAGGCCACGAATTGAGGCCACTCGATCGAGTAACACCACATCACTCAATCGAGTAGACCCCCTAAAAACTGGCAGAGAGCCTCCAGATAGTCCACTCGACCGAGTCACGCCAGACTCGATCGAGTTGGAGGTCACTCGACCGAGTGGTGTCAGCCCACTCGATCGAGTAGACCCTCCAAAATCGACCAGAAGCTCCCCAGCGATACCACTCGATACCATCGAGTGCCACCAGGTGACTCGACAGAGTATACCAACACTCGACCGAGTCAGACTGGACTCGATCGAGTGGAGACCGTAACGCTAATTCAGCTGTTTTTCGTCCCCAGTCTTCAACTAAAGATGCTAATTCTTCTCAAGTATCCCCGTCTCAAGCCAAGGAGCCTGCAATTCCGGTCATACTTCCATTTCCCCACCGACAACGTAAGACAAAGCTTGATCAACAGTTCAGTAAGTTTATGGGAGTCGTCAAGAATCTGCAGGTAAGTGTTCCTTTTACTGATTTAATCACTCAAGTTCCTTCTTACGCAAAATTTATGAAAGAAATACTAACTCGTAAGCGATCTTTTAGTGAAACTGAGACAGTTGCTTTCACAGAGGAATGCAGCGCGCTACTACAGAGTCGTACACCGCCCAAGCTCAAGGATCCAAGGAGTTTTTCTATCCCTTGTACTATAGGGACATTAGCTATTGAAAAAGCCTTGTGTGATTTAGGAGCTAGCGTCAGTGTCACGCCGCGTTCTATTTGTCAAAAATTGAATATGGCTGTTTTAAAATGTACTAATATGACTCTGCAGATGGCTGATAGATCGGTCAAATATCCTCTAGGTGAGGATGTTCCGGTCCAAGTAGGGAAATTTTTCATTCCCGTTGACTTTGTAGTCTTAGACATGGCTGAGGACACCATAATTCCTGTCATCCTTGGTCGCCCTTTCTTACACACGGCAGGGACAATCATCGATGTCAAAAATGGAAAGCTCACACTCTCCGCAGGAGATGACACCGTGACTTTCAGTCTCGATCAAGCTCTTAAGAAGCCCATGATAGAAGAGTCCTGCTATAGTATAGATGTCAATGATTTGGAAATTGAAAACTATATTGACGATTATCTTGGCAGGGACCCTTTGGAGAAATTGCTGATATCCGGCGATGCTGATGCCGAGAAGAGGTCATGGAGCGCGGAAGTAGATGAGCTAGAACGTATGCTAAACGGGAAGAAGAGCGCTACTGAAAAGGTATATAGTCTCGGCACCCCTAAAAAGGAGGTCGAGGTAAGTAAACCTGAACTAAAACCCCTTCCCTCTAATCTGAAATATGCATTCCTAGATGATAAGGGTCTAAACCCCGTAATTGTCAACGCTGCACTCACAGATAGCCAACTTTCGGAGTTGTTAGTCGTCTTACGACGACATAAGAAGGTTTTTGGGTACAACATTGATGACGTACGTGTCATTAGTCTCAAATTTTGCATGCACCGCATTCACTTAGAGGGAGACCATAGACCGTCTATTCTGGGACAACGTAGGTTGAACCCGAACATGCAGGATGTGGTTAAAAAGGAGGTTATGAAACTCCTAGATGCTGGCATTGTCTATCCCATTTCCGACTCTAAATGGGTTAGTCCAGTCCAAGTGGTCCCTAAGAAAGGAGGGACCACGGTTATCACGAACGAGAGGAATGAGCTTATTTCTACTTGATTAGTGACTGGATGGAGATTGTGTATTGATTACCGTAAGCTAAACGTAGCCACTAGGAAAGACCATTCCCACTCCCCTTCATTGACCAGATGCTAGAGCGTCTTGCCTGCCATAATAAGTACTTTTGCTACTTAGACGGCTACTCGGGATTTTTCAAAATCCCAATTTACCCAGATGACCAGGAGAAAACAACATTCACCGGTCCCTACGGCACCTTCGCATACCGAAGGATGCCATTTGGCCTTTGTAATGCCCCGACCACTTTCCAACGTTGTATGATGTCCATATTTTCGGACCTTATCGAGTCTGTCATGGAAGTCTTCATTGATGACTTCAGTGTATATGGTACTGATTTTAATGCATAATTACTTAATCTTTAACGGGTCCTGCAACGTTGTGAGGAGACCAATTTGGTCTTAAACTGGGAAAAGTGACACTTCATGGTGACCGAGGGAGTCGTTTTGGGTCATTTAGTGTCCGAACGCGGCATTCATGTGGATAAACCGAAAGTCGAGGTGATTGAGCAATTACCCTACCAGGTTAATGTTAAGGGTGTGCGCAGTTTTCTTGGTCACGCGGGTTTTTACCGCCGTTTCATCCAAGATTTCTCCAAAATTGCCAAACCTCTGACTCAGCTGCTCCTGAAAGATGCCCCGTTCGCATTTACTGACGAGTGTGCTCGAGCTTTTGACAGGGTTAAGCAGGCTCTTGTTTCCGGACCGATTATCCGATCACCCGATTGGGATTTGCCTTTCGAGGTTATGTGCGATGCTAGCGATTACGCTGTGGGAGCTGTGCTTGGGCAAAGAAAAGACAAGGCTCTACATGCGATCTATTATGCTAGTCGGACGTTAGATATGTCGCAGATTAATTATGCTACCACGGAGAAGGAGTTATTGGCCCTTATCTACGCTCTAGACAAGTTTCGAGCCTATCTCATCGGCTCGAAGGTGATAGTGTATACAGATCATGCAACTTTGACGTACCTTCTAGCGAAGAAGGAAGCCAAACCGAGACTTATTAGATGGATCCTATTACTGCAGGAGTTCGATTTGGAGATCCGTGATAAGTCCGGGGTCGAGAATGTCGTATTCGATCACCTATCCCGGCTAAGATATGATGGTGGGGATATTGCCCCAATTGATGATTCGTTCCCGGACGATCATTTGCTCGCTATTACCATGGATACCCCATGGTTCGCTGATTATGCCAACTTCTTAGTTGGAGGTACTCTACCTCCCGACCTTCAGTATCAGCAGATCGAGGAAGCGATTTTTACATGATGTGAAGAGATATTTCTGGGACAACCCGTATCTTTTCCGAGAAGGTGCAGATGGCCTATTTAAGAGGTGTATTCCCGAGAGTGAGGTACATTCTATCCTCACTAGATGCCAATCCTCCCCTTATGGTGGACATCACGGTCCTTCGAAGATATTCGCGAAGGTAATGCAATCGGGCTTTTATTGGCCCACTATTCTCAAGGATGCCACCATTTTTATCCGTTCTTGCAACGAATGCCAACGAACGGGAAATATTTCTCGGCGACACGGAATGCCTCAAACCGGGATTCTTGAAGTATAATTATTTGACGTTTGGGAAATCGATTATCAAGGACCGTTCCCTTCTTCTTATGGGAATTAGTATATTTTAGTTGCTGTCGATTATGTTTCGAAGTGGGTGGAAGCCATCGCTTCACCTACTAACGATGCTAACGTGGTGATCCGGCTTTTTAAGAAGACTATATTTCCTCGTTCTGGGGTCCCACAGGCTATTATTAGTGACGGCGGTTCACATTTTCATGAACGCCAACTCACTAAGCTTTTGAAGAAATACGGTGTTCACCACCGTACCGGGCTAGCCTATCATCCACAAACTAGTGGACAGCTCGAGATCTCAACCCATGAGATCAAATCTATTCTCGAGAAGGTTGTCCATACTTCGAGAAAAGATTGGAGTTCGAAGCTCGATGATTCTCTTTGGGCTTACCGGACCGCATTCAAGAAACCTATCGGGACAGCCCCTTATAGGCTCGTTTATGGCAAAGCTTGCCATTTACCTGTGGAGCTCGAGTTTAAGGCAATGTGGGACCTAAAGGAGCTCAATCTTGATCCGAAGCTAGCCGGAGAGAAGCGCCTCATGCAATTGAACGAATTTGACGAATTCGTCTCCACGCTTATGATAACGCAAGAATTTATAAGGAGCGGACCAAAAGATGGCATGACAAGCGCATTATCCCCCGAGAGTTTCATGTCGGCGATAAGGTATTTTTATTTAATTCCCGACTTCGACTCTTTCCCAGGAAACTTAAATCCCGATGGTCTGGACCGTTCACGGTGACTGAAGTGAACAAATTCGGGTCGGTTACACTCACTACCGACAAAGGCGAAATATTTAAGGTGAACGGTCAACGCCTCAAGCTTTATCACGAGGGTGCGTATATCGGTGTCGTAGAGGCCATGGACCTCAACGACATTTTCGATTCCACCAAAACCAACTGAGGTAAGCCGGTCGAGCGGGACCGTAAAAATCAGCGCTAACCGGGAGGCAACCCGGCACCACTTCTATATAAATTTGTAATTTCCCTTTCCGCATTTTTAATTTTTTTAGTTAGCTTGGTAGCTCTAATCTGGGAGTTAGTATTAATTATCGAGTGAGGACGAGGGAATTTTACGGTTTAATTGATTTGATTTCAGGAATTTTGAAGCAATTAAAGAGAGGAAAAGCGAAGAGTAGCAGCTACAGAGGTCACTCGATCGAGTGGCCCAAGCACTCGATCGAGTGCCCTGACGGATAGGAGTCTGCCTGTTTTTCATGGGGTTACTCGACCGAGTACCCTGACGCACTCGGTCGAGTGCCCCTGAACCAGGTTCAGTATCGGTTTTTCCGTCTTCTTTTACTTGTTTCTTATTCTTAATTTGAAACCAGTCACAGTCTTAGAACTCCCTCTCCCCTCACAATCCCTAAGAACCCTAACCCTCAATTCACCTAAATCACTCCCAATTCATCAAATCTTCACCAAAATTCACGATTTTTGCTTCTAATTTGCAATTGGGAGTATTTACTTGTGTTCCTTGGTGTTGTTTTGTGAAATTTTCGCCCCTCTTCCCCTGCACCCGTATCCGTTTATGTATGATCCAGTTTATGAGCACCAGCAATGGGTACACGAAGGGATTAATCAGAGCATCGTCAACCGCGAGATCCGCGAGTTCATGCTTACTCAAGGAATCTCGCCCCCTCACAACCCGACTTACTGGAGAGGTCCAGGTGACACTAGTGGTATATTCCACGACTACGGGGTCGATCCAGCTGCTTGGAGTCCTGACTACGGGCACACCTACGGCGGCCTAGGAGCACAGTGGCTGCGAGGTTTGAGACAGTCAGGTCATCAGGGAGGTACTAGCGGCTCAGGTCAGGGTGATACTGGAGCCGATACATCGGGGACCGGTGGAGAGGATGATATGGTTGATTAGCCGGTTTGGGGGAGCTACCATTGTATATATTGTACTTTCTTTCCCTTTTATTTCTGTTTTTATTGCTTTCTTAGATTTTTTTCTTCCCCTTAGGTCGAGTTTTCCTTAGAATTGGTTGTGGAATTTTCTGTCTTATATGTTGTAGAGTCACATTGAGGACATTGTGACATTTAGGTTTGGGGGAGAGTTTGTGTGTTTTTGTGTGTTTTCATTTTTCGTTGTGTGATTTCATTGCTTTCAAAAATTCTAAAAATCCAAAAAAAATTGAAAAATTAGAAAAAAAAAATCCAAAAAGATTTTATTTTTGTGTGCTTTGTGTCTGTCTTGTGTCTGATGTGAAACATGCAAAACGGCGATGATGACATTGCGTTTTACATGATTTCTCCTAATTGAGAGCTGACAACGTACCTGAATGCATGTAGTACTTGAGATGAGATGATTTTGATATGATTGCCTATTAAACTGTTAATTGCCAAATAAGTAAATTTGACCATTTTGTTGGCAAACCAAAAAATTCTGAGGATTTAGAGCTTCCTAGGCCAGTAACATCCATAACTGGTCTCATTTATATTTAGGAATTGAGTGGTTTCTCCTTATGGAATGTGTAACATAAATTTGCATAAATATGACGTCCGTCTCTTGATATTGATCAATACGTGTTTGGTTTGAGGAGGAGGTACATGAGGAAAGGCATTTTTGTTTTTGATAAGCTCCACATAGCCAAAACGACCCATTTTTACTACCCGGTAGATTTAGGTCATTTTCCTTTGTTTAGCCCATTTCAGTTGTTGTAAGCCTGTTTTATTATATATATCTAGACCTGTCAAACGGGTCGGGTGGTCGGGTTTTGGGTTCGGTCATTTCGTGTTCGGGTAAAATACGGGTCGGGTGTATTTCGGGTTTGAAAAATACGGGTTTTATACGGGTCGGGTTTATACGGGTTTCGGGTCGGGTTAGGGTCAAATACGGGTTATTAACGCACTTTAAAAAAATTAATTTTCTTTACTTTTTTTAATCATAAATACAATTTTATTCTTAATTTTTCTTAATCATCTCATTTAATATATGATATTAGTGGGAATAAACATGTTTTATTTAATAAATCTTTTAATTTACATTGATATTTTATTTCTATAGGAAGTACGAATATATATGACGAACTTTGACTCGATTGATTAAATTTTTTCTCTCATTATAATAATCATCTGATAAAAATATGATTTTAAAGATGTATATATAAATATTATTTCTTAAAATTTTGAGGAAAAAAAATATTTCTTAGTGTTTTTGAGAAACTTTATTGTATAATAGTAATATTTTTTTAATTTATCTATTTTCGGACGGGTAACGGGTTCGTGCGGGTTTTGACCCAATATATTCGGGTTATTATCCGGTCGGGTCACTTTTGGGTTTCGGTCATTTTCGGGCGGGTTTTTTCGGGTTTTTTTTCGGGCGGTTTCGGGTCGGGTTTTCGGGTCGGGTCAGTTTTTGACAGGTTTATATATATCAATCAGCTACAACCCAGAATAGCCTACCTTACCAGGACAGTCGCAGTGAACATAATTGGAATTACTTCACTAATAGATCATAATTTGGGATTTTTACATCTTTTGGATCTTAGTTTGTAATATTGTTATGTGACTTTGTACTCGCCTTCCCCTTATCAAAACTGAAAAATATAGAAGCAAGAAAAGAAAGAAAGAGAAAGAAAAAAAAATTAGAAAAAAGAAGAAAAATTCCAAGAAAAAGAGAAAAAAATAATAATATATATGCTTCTTGTAATTTTCGGGGAACGGTCGAGATACTATAACTAGAATTGAATTACAATTTAGAGGACGACAAAATTCTCTCTTATGCTCTTTCGAGTTTTACTTCTAGTTAATGGCCAGAATTCATAGATGAGGTTTTTGGATGGATAGTTTTTATTGTGTAGATGCGACTACTAGTCTTAGCCCCACATTTCACCATAGTTACTGTTATTCCTTTTTTCACCTCAAACAGTCACAACAATCCATATTCCACTGCATCAATGGTCCAAGATTGGACTAATGGACTAAATGTATAGAGAATGACTCACTTGATCCTTGCTCTCTCTCTCTCTCTCTCTATATATATATATATATAATCCTCAAGAATATAGGTTACAGTATAATCTAATACCCCCCTCAAGCTGGAGCATGGAGATCAAGAATGCCCAGCTTGGGAAAAAAATCAAGAATGCCCAGCCTTGGTTAAAATGTCAGCCAACTGAGAATCAGTGGGTACATAAGACGGAGAGACCAGGCCATTAATAATAGCATCACGCACAAAGTGACAATCGATGTCAATGTGCTTTGTTCTTTCGTGAAAAAGGGATTCTGCGAGATATGAATAACAGATTTATGGTCACAAATCATGGACATAGAATGTGATAGGGTAACGCCAAAACTAAGGAGCAAAACCTTGAGCCACTTCAGCTCACAAACAAGTTGTGTCATAGGACGATGTTGAGCTTTAGTTGAAGAAAGAGAAATCGTCTGTAGCTTCTTAATTTTGCATGAGATGGGGGAACCCCCCCCCCCCCTAAAAAAACAAACCAACCAGTGACGGAGCGATGAGATTAGTGACAATCGGCCCAATTCGAAGCATACCATCTCATGACATCAAGGCCACTATCAGCTCGCAGCAACAGAACCTAACCCAGACACCCTTTTAAATATTTAATAACCCGTAAGCAGCATTAAAATGCTCCTGGCACGGCTCAGTCACAAATTGGGACAAGACATGCACAACGTAAGATAGGTTAGGACGGCTAACAACAAGGTAAACTAGCAGACGATAACGTTACGGATTATTCTGCTTATTCTTAGTTTCGAGGACGAAACTTTCTTTAAGTGGGGAGGATTGTAACACCCGCTATTTTTCTAGCGCTTTTATCCTTTCCGCTATGACTTCGTCATAACTCTATCACATTTCGGCCTTGTGTTTCATCTTTTTTTTCCAAGCTTTATTTTTATTTTCAAGTCTAATGATATTTATTTTTATTTTAAAAGATTTTAATTCTTTTAAATCTATTTATTTGATTTTCTTTGTAAAATAATTATTTTCCAACGCGAGGGTTACTCGAATTGCTTTGAAATACCTTTAACGATTTTATGATTTTTCTTTTTATCAACTTACAATTACTTGAGATCTTTTTCCAATGTTTTGAACCGACACACCTCCTTGTCACACCCTTACTACGTTTTCTTTATACGTTTCATTTTATTATGTTAAAATGTAAAGATATAATTCTTTTCTTACCCATTTATTTGATTCATAATGAACAAACTTTTGATTCTCCCAACCCTCTCCTTTTGGCTGGTTTATGTAGAGTGTAGGAGTATTGTTTTCATCAAATTTTATTCACATTTATGCTTAGAACAAAACAGTTCATTTCCTAACATTCATTTTGCAATTAAACAAAAAAAAATCCTTCTTCCCTCAAAACCGTGGCATACAGCAGCCTTTCAAGGCTAATTCTTGCCTCAAATCGAGTCATAATCGTCTCATTTTCATCATCAAATTAATCGTTATTCCGATCCTTCCGTTAAGGTAATAAGCGATGTTGTTTTCGATCGTAATTCACCTCGATTTTCTTAGTTTTCTCACGGTATTTTTCTACCATGCTTTTCGTGTGTTGTAAGATTTTTGGACAATCCGGAAGCCGAAGAATTTATAATCGACTCGGATTTGGATTAGAGGTAACGTCGATGTTACTCCGTATTGCATGATTTTATTTGTGTAATTGCATGTATATAATTATAATTTTATTTTTGACAGTATATGTATGTCATATGATCTAGAAAATTTTTAAAAGTCAAAAATTTGCATGTTTCAGTGTTTTTATCGTTTTTACGAGATTAACGATTAAATCGTCATATTAACTTGTAAAATCGTAATATTCGGCCTAAACTTGTAATATATGAATATATTCTGTAAAAATGATGATTTTTTATAATTTGGTATTTTTCTGATATTTTAGATATCGATTATTGAATTATCACCGTTTACGGACAAAAAATGATTAAAAGCCGATTTTTAGTTCTAGCACTTAAACATTTTATATTAATCTGAAATTTGGCATGTATAATCTTTCTGATGAACAAGAATTTTCTGAACGTTTTCATAATTTTTCTGAATTGTTAAGTGGGTGAATTAATTAATCACTTTAAATCATCGTTTATCGTTAAAACCATGTTTGTCATTTTAATTTCTGATTTCTGGTGTTTGTTTTATATCTGGAAAAAAATGTGTTCCTGGTGGTTCTTGCGAAAAAAAAATGTATTTTTATTATTTTAGTGCTTTAATAAATTATTAGGAACGACAAGTGTTATTAAGAGAATCATTAATTGTGGAAACGAATTTTAAAAGACGGTTTTAATGGAATTTGTGAAATCTGTAAAAGTTGTTAGTTTGTTAAATCATGGCAATAAAGAAAGGGTGAAATAGACGGTTTTAATGGTTTTAAAAGACGGTTTTAACGGTTTAACAATAAATTTTGGACATTAATACTTAGATCGTTTTGTAATTACAATTTTATACTTCGTTATTATTGGCGAGATTAGACGATTAATGAGAAAACCCTTTAAAAACCGAGTTTAAAGATTCTGGAAAAATTAATTTTCCGGACAGAATGTCCAAAAATGTATTTTAGTTATTTTAAGTAATTTTTGTACTATTTATCGTTAAAATACTCTTGATGGGGGTCGGTAGCCAGCCACGGGTCGCCCGTCAATTGGGCCCCAGGGTGGCCCGACCTGAGAACAGAGGAAGGCCTGCCCAGCAGACCACCCAGCAATATCATTGAAAAACCTCCAAATAGGTGGCCTTAAAATCGCTCAGCTGACCGGCACGGCCTTACCGCCTGCCGAGCAGGGCCTTCAAGCCCCCTGCCTGCTTTCAGGGCGCTCTCGCCCCAGGCAGGACTAAGGGAGAACCGGCGACCCCTCCGTCATTTTGCCTAAGGTAAAAGGAAATGTGTGGACAAGGCGAGTCCACGTGTCACTCACCCGTCCACTCATTCTCCTCTCTCTTCCTTTCTCTTTTCTCTCTCTTAGAGGAAGGTATAAATACTTTCCTTCCTCTCACATACAAAAGGTTGGATTTTCTCTCTCTAGACCCTCACTCTAAAAATCACCACATTACTCCTCACGAGTAAGGTTCCTCAAGGCTATTCACGGACTGACTTAGGCATCGGAGAGGGTTCCCCCGGACACCTCCGGGGCCCTGTGTGTTCACTGTGCAGGGAGCAGGCCAACTCCGCCGGGAAGGTCCGATCATTGGAGTAAAAGGAAAGAGAGATCTGAAGGATTTAACCATCATTACCGGAACAACAATATCAAATACTAAAGCCCGGATCCGATTCGGGTTAAATTGTTTCCATACCGGAACAATTTGGCGCCGTCTGTGGGGAGAATTCGGTTGTGCTCACGAGTTACCCACAAAAAATCAACCACAATCAAACAAACTGCCTGAAATCGTAGAGGCCAATTCTGGGGCGGGTCCGACGGTACCACCGGTGATCCCCCTGTATGGCATGCCTACACCTGGGATGACGCCTGCTGCAACAATCCCAGGAGTAGGACGAGCAAGCCTCCAAGGAGCGCCTAATGGAAAAACTACAGTCGCAGCCGGGCAGGTTGGCCATCAGAGGCCTTGTCTAAACATCACCCCTGCCCAGGTTGCGCAGACCGTTGTCTTCTTCTCGGCCATGCTCAACCAGGAGTTCACCTCAGAGGACCTGGTAGGCAGGATCGCAACGACCTCCAGGCACCTTCACTTTGAAGGAGTGGATTGAGCTGGGGGCACGAAGCGAACCGCCGCCAGGAATATCCAGAGGAAGGCAAGGAAGACAACTCAGGGGTATGTGCAGGCCTAGAAGCGCCTCACCGGAAATCAGAAGCAGCCTGCCCAGCAGCAAGCCTTTTCCATACATACCACTAAGTCTACCTCAGCCATGGAAAAAAGGGGATTATCCCAAGATCTCCGGGATATGATGAGGCACAAGGAGCCGGCGTCGACACGCCTGGGGGAGAAGCAGGGAGATGTCTTCTCCAAGATGACCCCAGCTGGGTCACAACGAGCCCCAGGATTGTCCCAGAGCCTGCAATCAAGGCTCAACCATGGGCAACCACTGGAGTCAAAACATCGTCAGGATGATAATCTGGAGCCACCCCAGAAAAAGCGGCCCAGACATCACTCACCTGCAAAAGACGATGAAGCCATGAGTAAGCAGGCACCCCGGTACCACTCCCCCAGTATTGGAAAACCGACCCCTGGCAACAGGGATGACTACGGTTACCATTCTGCTAGGAGCAGGTCGAGAATGGTAGGCAGGCCTACAAAGACTCCGCTTCACCCTGAGGTGCAGGGATACCCCATCCCAAAGATTAAAATGCCGTCTATCAAATTTCACGGAACCACTGACCCGGAGGACCACCCGGCAGCGTACGAGAGCCACATGGGGATGTATGATGTTGAGGATGCAGTCTGGTGCAAGGTTTTCCCACTACCCTCGTAGGGCTGGCACAAGGATGGTTCAGGGATCTACCGCAGGGCTCAATCAGTTACTTCATAGAACTAGCCGAGGCTTTCTTGGACCAATATGCAGGGAACAAGAGGCGCCGGCTAACCCGATTTGACCTGATGACCCTCAGACAGAAGAAGGGTGAAACTGTCAGGGAAAACCTGAAGATATTCGACCTGTCTTACCAGCATGTCAAGGAAATTGACGACTCAACTGCAGCATATGCACTAGCCATCTCACTGCTTTCGGGGGAGATGAAGAACCAAATGATCAGAGCCCAGCCAGAGACCCTGGCCAAGGCTCGAAAGATTGCCGAAGGCTTCATGCTGTAGGAGGAATTCCATAGTCTGCCGGATACCCCCACAAGACCTTCCAGGCCGCAGCGGGGACCGCAGGGTGGACGCGACAGGGGCGAAGCGGGCAGACAGAAAAATGAAGAAGGCGATACCCCCAGAAAAGAGCGTATAGCCTATCAGCCCAGGTTTGATAGCTACACAGCTCTCAACATGTTCAGAGCAAAGATTTTCGAGCTGGAAAAGGAGACAGCAAATTGGAATCGCCCGAGCAAGCCACGCAATCCAAAGGGAGACCCAAAATAGTTTTGCACATTCCACGACTGTGTCGGGCATACCACTGAGGAATGCCGACACCTAAAAGATGAAATCGAAAAGCTCATCAGGAATGGGTGGCTGAGTAACTATGCTGCAAGGAACAAGAGTCAGAAGGAAACAGTGGACAAACCTGAGGGATCAGTGCAGAATCGCTTGATAATCCATGTAGTGTTGGGAGATGCGGAAGACCAGACAAGCAAAAAAGGTCAAAAAAGACAAATCCGCGAACTCCGGAACCAGATACGCTACGCTGAGAGCGCCGGGAGCCCAAAAGGCCTTACCCTGAGCATCACCCCCAGGATGCAAGGTGGGTGATCTACCCTCACAGCGACCCCTTGGTATTATCCCTCGTCATCAGTAATCATATTGTGAGGAGGTGTATGGTGGACACTGGCGCATACACAAATTTACTGTACAAAGACGCATTCGAGAAGATGAATCTAGAAAAGAGGAACCTTAAGCCTGCCCCTGGATCGCTGTACGGGTTCAGCGGAGCAGGCGTGCTTCCAATGGGAATCATTGACCTACCAGTAACGTTTGGAGAAGATACCTCAGCCAGAAACATCAGGGCATCATTTGTCGTTGTAGACTCCAAGTCAGCATACAATGCCCTAATAGGCAGGGCCACCCTGGATGAGATTGAGGCTACCATATCAATCAGAGTCCTAACCATAGCTTACGTTACGGACTTCGGCATGGAAGGAAAGGTGCATGGTGACCAGGAATTGGCCAGGCAGTGCTACTCTGTAGCCCTGAGCGCCCAAAAAACGGAGCGAAAGGGTAAAAGAAAAGCGGACAGTTCTCCCAGCAGGAAAGGGGAGATTCCAGCTAGCCAGCAGGCAGCGGACCACCTCGAACCTGGGGGAGAAAGCATGCTGGTAGACCTGGAACCAGAAAGGCAAGTCCTCATTGGGGCCGACCTGGTAGACCCCTACCGAGAAGAGTTTATCAAAGTCCTGAGAGACAACAGGGATGTGTTTGCCTACTCGGCAGACGAGATGCCAGGGGTAGACCCGGCGCACATCGTTCACAAGTTGAACGTAAGCCCGGGGGCACGCCCTGTAAAACAGAAAAAGAGAAACATGTCCGCCGAAAAAGATCAGACCATAAAAGAAGAAATCGAGAAACTTTTGAAGGCAGACTTCATAGAAAGCAGCGATTACCCTGAGTGGTTAGCCAACGTGGTGATGGTAAAGAAATCCTCGGGGGCTTGAAGGATGTGTGTAGATTTTACCAACCTCAACAAGGCCTGCCCAAAGGACTGCTACCCTCTCCCAAGGATCGATCAGCTGGTAGACGCCACCAGCGGGTACACCACACTTTGTTTCCTGGATGCCTTTTCAGGCTATCACCAAGTCTACCTCTGGCAGCCAGACAGGGTAAAATGTGCCTTCATCACCAGCGCCGGCACATTCATATACAAAATGATGTCGTTCGGACTCAAAAATGCAGGCGCCACTTACCAGCGATTGGTTGACAAGGTTTTTGAGAAACAGAAGGGTAGGAAACTGGAGGCCTACGTAGACGACGCAATTGTAAAGAGTAAAGGGGATGCGGAGCACCTGAAAGACTTGCAAGAAACTTTCTCTTCCCTGCGCGCATATCAAATGAAACTGAACCCCAAGAAATGCACTTTTGGTGTCCGCTCTGGAAAGTTTTTGGGCTTCTTGGTAAGCGCCAGGGGTATCGATACGAACCCTGAAAAGGTTCAGGCCGTGTTAGACCTCCCTGAGCCAAAAACAATAAGAGACATCCAGCGCCTGACAGGTAGAATGGCTGCCCTGGCACGATTTATTGCCAGGTCAGCCGATAAGTCGACACCTTTGTTTAAAATATTGAAAGGAAACAAACAATTCAAGTGGGAAGATGAGCAGAAAGAAGCCTTCGAACAACTCAAGGAACACTTAAAGAAGCTGCGCACCCTGGCAAGACTAGTGGCAGGGGAGAAGCTTTTCCTTTATATCATCGTAACAAACACAATAGTTAGCGCGGTGATTCTAAGGGAAGAAGCTGGCTCCCAGCAGCCTATATATTTTGTGAGCCACGCCCTGGGGGCAGCGGAGAAGAACTACCCGTTGGTTGAGAAAGCAGCCTATGCAGTCATCATTGCAGCAAGAAAGCTCAGGCCTTACTTCGATGCCCACCCTGTCGTGGTGTTAACTGACCATCCCCTAGAAAAGGTCCTGGAAAAATTCGAAAAGTCTGGAAGACTATTAAAGTGGGCCATAGAGCTGAGCGGGTTGGGAATATCATACCAGCCAAGGACTGCCATCAAGGCACAGGCCTTGGCGGATTTTCTGGCTGAGTGTTCCCACTCAGAAGAAGATGATCCACCTGCAGGAGAATGGGTGGTATACACGGACGGATCCTCGACAGCTAATGGTGCGGGGGCAGGGATTGTGCTAACTAGCCCTGAAGAAACAGACTTCGAGCATGCGCTCAGGTTCACCTTCCCTGCGTCAAACAACGAGGCTGAGTACGAAGTCGTACTAGCAGGCATTAATTTAGCCAAAGCTGCAGGGGCCGAGAGACTCATCTTGGCAACAGACTCCCAACTCATCGCCAACCAGATTAATGGAGAGTATGAAGCCAGGGACCAAGCCATGGCCGCCTACCTGGAAAAAGTGAAGCGGAAATTGTCAGGGTTAAAGTCCTACGAAGTTAGGCAAATCCCCAGGTCCCAGAACAACCGGGCAGATGCCCTGTCTAAACTGGCCAGTTCTAGTCTACAGGACATAAGAAGGTCAGTCTGGGTAGATGTGGTGCAAGAAAAATCCACCACCCCCTGCCAGCCAGTCAGTGTCATTGAAGAAACAGGGCCCGAGGATTGGATGGCCCCAATCATCCAGTTCAAAAAGTACGGAACCCTTCCATCTGCCCTGCGCAAAAAAGAAGGATGCCGGCAAAAGCCGCATGGTTCATATTAATCGGTGAAGAGCTGTACAAAAAATCATTCTCCTCACCTCTGCTCAGATGCCTAGGGGCAGAGCAGGCTGCAGAAGTCCTAAATGACATTCACTCAGGGATCTGCGGCCACCACATAGAAGGAAGGTCACTAGCACACAAGGCCCTAAGGGCAGGTTACTACTGGCCAACTCTCCTAGCTGATGCAAGAGATTTAACCCGAAAGTGCAGAAAATGTCAGTTGTTCGCCCCATCAATTCATGCTCCGGCCCAGGGACTCAGGCCAATCTTGTCTCCCATTCCCTTTACCCTGTGGGGGATGGACATATTAGGCCCCGTTTTTAATAGTGGGGATTGATTATTTTACAAAGTGGATTGAAGCCGAAGCAGTCCCAAACATTACCGAGCCTGCAGTCAGGAAGGTGATTTGGAGGAATATCATAACCAGATTTGGCCTGCCAAAGATGCTGGTATTTGATCATGGAAGGCAATTTGACAACGACCCCCTGAGGGTTTGGCTGGAAGTTCATGGCATAGCAGTCGCCAACTCTACCGTCTGCCATCCACAAACTAACGGGCAGGCCGAGGCTGCCAACAAACAAATTCTGAACGGGCTAAAAAAGATGGTGGATGATCTCAAGGGCAGGTGGGTAGATGAATTACCAAGCATACTGTGGTCAATCAGAACCACCCGGAAAGAATCCACGGGATAAACCCCCTGTGGCCTGGTCTACAGGGCCGAGGCCCTGCTACCCATTGAGGTACGAATCTCCACCCTGCGATCCCAACAGTATAACAGGGCGGATAATGAAGCAGCAATGACCAAGGCTCTGGACCTAGTCAGTGAAGTAAGGCAAGACGCCGGCGTAAACATTGCCGCTTTCCAGCAACGGATGAGGAAAGCATACAACAAAAAGGTGAACGAAAGAAATTTCCAAGTAGGAGACTTGGTTTTAAGAAAGACGCAGGCAGTCGGAAGGTCAAGAGAACATGGAAAGTTAAGCGCCAATTGGGAGGGCCCGTATGAGGTCACCCGGATCATGGGACCAGGTACCTACAGGACTGCCAACCCTGAAGGCCAGGAGCTGGCCGCCCACTGGGATGCCGACACTCTTAAGAAATACTATGTCTAGCCCTAAGAAATTGGAGGATTTTCTTTTCTTTTCAAAAATTGGCGGAGGACAGTCAGAAAAAATGTAGACAACTCCGACCGTGGATATCTTAAAGAAATAAGAAAGTGTCCTGAATTCATACTCGTTGTCTGTTCAAACTTGCATTTCACACACAAACGAGCAGGGGGCAATAGAGGGAGGCCCCCCTGTTGTTAAAACCAAGGAAAATAGACCCCCCAACAAAAAACCTAAGTCCTGCCTACCTCTGGGCAGGCAGGGGACAGGCCTCCTGGACTTCGATCAGAAGCCAGGGTCAGGCCGGGCTCCACGTGCCGAATGAACAAGGACTGGGGGCATCTCCCAACCTTGTATAAAAAACGCAAAGTCCCCATGCCTACATCTGGGCAGGCAGAGGGCAGGCCCCCTGGACTTCACTCAGAAGCCAGGGTCAGGCCGGGCCCCACGTGCCGAATGAACAAGGACTGGGGGCATCCCCTAACCTTGTATAAAAAACGCAAAGTCTGCCTGGCAGGGGGCAGACCCTCTGGACTTCGACCAGAAGCCAGGGTCAGGTCGGGCCCCACGTACCGAATGAACAAGGACTGGGGGCATCCCCCAACCTTATATAAAAACGCAAAGTCCCCCTGGACTTCGACCAGAAGCCAGGGTCAGGCCGGGCCCCACGTGCCGAATGAACAAGGACTGGGGGCATCCCCCAACCTTGTATAAAAAATACCAGAATCCCCCTGACCGCCTAAAGGCAGGCAGGGGGCAGACCCCCCTGGTCTTTGACAAAAAGCCAGGGCCGAGCCGGGACTTGAAGAATGGTAAAAAGAGAAAAGAAACATTCATAAAAGTAGTACGAAGCATTCATAGAATTTACAAAACAAAAGATAAAAACCAAATCCAGACGCAAGAGTTAAAAAATTACATCCGCCGGCAGCCGACCACTTCAGGGCCCGGCGCGCAAAATAAAGATTGAAAAGTCAGCGAGGAAGCAAAGGCGCGGAAAGGTAAGGACAGGACCCCTCAGAAGACGACTGCCCTGCATGTTATGCAGGGGGGCACCCTGACCAGCATCAGGAGTCTCCTCAGGCGATCCATCAGCTCTGGCCTCATTCCTGGTAGCATAAAGGGCCTGAAAAGCATCCTCATCAAAGTCAGGAAGCATCTCCCTGATAACCTCCATAATGAACTTCAGGGAGGAAGTAGCCCGTCGTTAAAATGCTCTGCCACTGCAGAGTTGGCCTCATTGATCAGATCGTCCTTCTCTTTGCGCCACTTCTCACCCTCCACCTTCAAATCATCTTGCGCCCTCTGAAGGTCCGAGCCAGCCTTGGTTAGGCGATCCTCTAACTCAGACGCTTTCCTCTTGAAATGTTCCAGCTCGGCAATCGTTTTCCTTGCCCGCTCCAGCTCAGCTGCCGCCTGTTTAGCCTGCTCCAGCTCCATTGATAGGTTGGCTGCTTCTCTCACAGCTCTCTCACCCTGGGATTTCTAGCGGGCTGCTTCGTCCTTAGCCTCTCCCAGCTCGCCCTCACATTTAACCAACTGATCCCTTAAGCTGGCAATCAGAGTGACGTCCCTCTCAACCACCGTCAGGCGTTCAGGGAAGGGGCACCCAGGAGTAACACTTAACTCCTCGTCGCTTAAACGGTTCAAGGCCGCCAACTCTGAAGATGCCTGGAACACCCGGGAGCAGCGCTGAATAAACTGGATCATCTGGTTAGTGGAGTAAGTCAGAGACTTGGTGAGATGGTCCGCCAGCGAAGCAGTAGAGTCAGAAAGCAGGGCAGAGGCATCGATACTCTCGCCGTCAGTAAAGTGAAACTCGGTATTTTCTTCGGAGAACAAGGTGCCTGGAACATCACGAGCAGGCCGCTTGGCCTCAGGTGTGCTGGCATAGGCCTCCAGATCCACCACCGGGACATCATCCAATGTCTCTTTATCTTTTCTTTACCTACCAACCAGGGTACGGCTCTCCCCAGTATCCTCGGAGTCTGAAGGATTTGACCCCGCTGGAGGCTGAGTCCCAGCAGGGGAATCTCCGCGTCTGCTAGCTGGGGAAGGGGTAGCCTCTGAGGCTTCCTCCCCTTCTGCATCCCTAACAATTGAGGCCGGAACCGCAGGTTTTACAGGAGTTGGCTTTGGGGGAAGAGGAGGAAACTTCACCCTATTGATAGACAAACTCTTCACGAACTTCATCAGGGTTTTCTTATTGAAGTCAGAAGGAAAAGGGGGATGTTTGACAAAGGCTGAGAGTTTCTCGTTCAAGCCAAGGTCCCTCAACTCGTTCCTCGACCAAAGGCAAGTAGCAAGGTCTGCAAAATAGATAAGAAGGATAGCTGAGTAAAGCACACAAATAAAAACAAGGCAAGAGAAGTTTAAAATGCTGACAGAATCCCTGAGCCACCTGCACTAAGACCAGGGTTTAGGCCCACCCGAGTCAGATAATTATCAGTCGTTATAAGCTCAGCATGGGGGAACCAGATGTTAGGACCATATGAGCCTCTCCTGTCCTTGGAAGAGGCAAACCGCGCGACCAAATCTTTCTCTGGCTGGGTCAACTTGACCTCAAGAGCTCTCCCCCCAACCTCAGGGTGGTACTCTTGGCGTGTCTCCAGCCGAGTGTGGACATGATTCCGGAAATGACGAGGAATCCTCCACCCCGTAGCGCTATGTACATAAAGAAAGTTGTCCTTCCAGTCCTTCAGGCTCCTCATCACCGACCACACCAAGGAGCTCTTCTTCTGGAGAAGGATGGAAAAGTAACCTGGGGAGCCACCCCCTTCAGTAGAGGCCACCATTTGAAGGCCAACCATAAACCTTAGAGCGTTTATGGATGGCTCCACGCACCAGAACAGACAGGTCCAGGTGTATGCAATCAACGACCTGACGGCAAGGGCTGTCAACTGGGCAACGACCACATTCATGCGCCGGAAGGCCTCCTCTAGAAATGGGTGAAGGGGAAAGCGCAAGCCGAATTCAAAGTGTTAGTCGCCCAGGAGAGTGTTAGTCTTTTAGAAATGCGTATTTTTGCCCAGGAGAGTGTATGCTTTGACCTTAAGCTAGATATCGCATCGTGTTAGTCGCCGTCAGCTGAACTAGACATATTTGTTGTCTAGGAGGGGTAGACACTACTTAAACCAGGACCTCGTTGCACGTAGTCCTGTTATAGTTGAGTTGCCTAGTTGGAGACTGAATTTTGTTATGAGTTAAGTCTACAGTTCTCGAAGCTAATTTCCAGTATTATCCTAGTGAAAGTCTAGATTCTACATTAACCCTATCCATAACGCCATATTGAATATTTTTATTATTATCGATATAATTTTGATTTGCAGGTTGACAAATGTTTATTTGGAAAACTCATTTTATTATATTGTTTCGAAACATGAAATTTTTCACTGAAAGCTTATTTTATTATAATGTTTTACTGTTTTCCATTTTTACTATTTTGTTATAATAGTAATTACCGTTTTAAAATCCTGTTATACGACTGGGAGAACGTTGACGTTGCTCCCCACTGATTGTGGCTGTTATGTTTTAACATGGCAGGTACACGTGTTCTCGCTGGGTGTGGGCTAACGAGCAGTTGTGGATCCTGCTTGTTTATTTTAATAACACTGTCTTATGGATGTTCAATCCCATTTATGGATTGTTTTAAATTTCGGCCATTTTTATTTATGGCCTATTGTTTGACTTTAATTACCTTTTTAATTTACTAAGACATAGTTATAGTGTGTTTTAATTCCGACTCTACAGTGTCCGCCACTGTATCGCGTTAGAATTTCTAGGGGATTACAGTTGGTATCAGAGCATTACTGCTTCCAACGCTTACACCTGAAATTAGGGAAAATACCAGTAAATTATTTAAACGGTAAATAAAAATATTATTGAAGATGGGTAGAAACAAGTAAGGACTTATTTGTTTATCTTTCCTGTTCCTGAAACTCGATTATTAGCATCGAATATTTGTTTTATATGTCCAAGAAGAAGATAAGTGGACAAGATGTTAACATGATGCTGCTCTAGATCGGGACAAGACCTACTTAGCACTCTCAACGCCTGCTGACTCGAGTGAACAACTAGGTGCTCCAAGAAAGATGCCGATGGTGACTTTTCAGCTCCGGTTGAGTTTGCTTAAGCTACAGGCCAGATGATCAAGAGTAGATTCAAGTTCCATGACGGTGCAACTGACTCAGATGTTAAATCACGTTGGATCCAGATGGAGCGACCCAATACTAGTGTGCTTGTTCCTCTACTTGAAGTTGAAGAAATCCACCGAGATTTCTTTGTGAACTCCGGAGGTCTAAAGATTCTCTTCTAGTTTAAGATCTTAATTATCTAGGATCATTGATTCTTTTCTTTCATCTTCCACCCTCTGCTTCTTCCGATTCTTCTTTTATATTCTCATCTTCATTCTTATGGTGAGTCCTTATTCTATTCTTCTACTTTACCATCTTCCCTTTTGAGATTATTTGGTTAGACCGAATTCTGTCTTAGTGAACCTTTTGGAAGTTAAATATGTTGGAGATTTAGTTAAATCCTTATTACCAATGGTTTGAGGATTGTGAGTTGTGCCATGTTATCTAATCTAGTGAGCTTTTGAGGAATTGATTTGAATGGTATTAGTTGATTAACAGAATTAGGATTGTACCGTAGAGATTGATCAAGCTTGGGTTATGAATTACTTTGATCGTATAGAGGACTAAGAGTCGAGTAACTTTTTGGATAGTGAGAATTATATCATATTTTGATGGTTACCTAATACCCAACATAGAACCTGGTCAAGTGTAAATAATAATATTACTTGGGATTCCTACCTAATGTTGAGTTAATGGACTAATCGTGGAATTTTGGGATCATAAATCACTGTTTAAGATGTTAGCCTAAGGGTTGTGGTACCATTTCAGGTCCTCAATAATGTTTAGTAAATTTTAGTTGACATAGATTAAACCTTGTTTCTTATGGATTAGATCATGGATCGTTGATTTAAGGTTGTAACCTACGAACTTTGGAGTTGTATGACCTAAATGTTGGATAGATCCATATTAACCTAGAAGAAGAGAAACATATTGCACAATTAAAGATTGGATTTATCGCGTTGTTTTGAGTAATACTTAATGTCAATCATCTTGATGGATTTATAGTTCAGAACCCTTAGACCAACGAGATTGTGGCTTCGTTGAGTTAACAAATATTTTAGTGGTTTCGCTGTTATGAAATGAAATTTGATGGAATTCTCAGAAACCTTAGCCGAATGACGCGTTTGAAAATGTGAGTATCTGTCATTACATGTCAGGCTGAGTGTGTTTAGGGTTTAGCGTACTTTCCTAACCTCTGTCAATTGATGATGTTAAGAATATGTTGAGGATCATTTTTTTGAAATTTTCGTGTCCTAACATTGTTAATTGGTGGATTTCATTTAGTGTTCCTTACTCGAGAAATTTGAAGTATACCTCAAGTTCAGACCTTATGAGCTTTGAATTTATGAGCCTTAGTGGTTACGAGTTGGGGTATGTTTTGATGACCGTTGGAATCTTAATTAATGGATTAGTCTAAATCATTTGTGGATTCTTACCATACTAATTGAAAGATTATATAAGTTTGTAAGACTTAATTTTGGAAGCTATAGCAGTTGATAATTTTAGAGTTTATAGATTGAGTAGAACCACCCTGTACCGATATTGGACTTTGTAATCCCCTAGAAATTCTAACGCAATACAGTGGCGGAAACACTGTAGAAGTGGGATTATAACACACTGTAACTATGTCTTGATAAAATTTAAATGGTAAAGTCAAACATTAGGCCTTAAATAAAATGGCCAAAATTAATACGATCCACAAAGGGGTTTAACAATCCACAAGACAAAATTGTAAAAGAAATAAAAATAGCAGGATCCACAATGCCCGCTAGCCCACACCCGGAAACATGCATACCTGTCATGTTAAAAACATAACAGCCACAATCAGTGAGGAGCAACGTCAACGTTCTCCCAGCCATATAACAGGATTTTAAAACAGTAATTACTAATATAGGAAAAATAGTAAAAATGGAAAACAGTAAAACAACATATTAAAATAAGCTTTAGCGTAAAACAAATTAATCAAAAGGGTTTCCGAAGAAACATAAAAATATTTGCCAACCTGCAACCCAATTTATATCGATAATAAATAAAATAATCAAAATGGCGTTATGGAAATTCGATCAGTGTGCACAAGGCTAGATTTTCACTAGGATAATACTGGAAACTAGCTTCGGGAACTGTAGACTTAACTCATAACAGAATCCAGTCTCTAACTAGGCAACTCAACTATAACAGGACTGCGTGCAGCGAGGTCCTGGTTTAAGTAGTATACACCCCTCCTGGATACCAAATGTATCCAGTAACACGATGCGATATCTAGCTTAAGGGCACAATGCACACTCTCCTGGGCGAAACTACGCCCAATTCAACGACCAAATGTGCCCCAAATGGGCACACCGGCTTTATAGCTGATGGCAATAACGTACACCCCAGATTATTACTCTAACCCCACTCTTGACTTTATTCCATAACTCCAAAACAAGCCATTATCGATATTCAAAAATAAATATAAACAATAGGAGAACAAAAGAAAAAGGAATCACTTTCCAAAAGAGGAAACTTTCTATTTTAGGAAACTTCTATTTTTAGAAACTTCACCAAAAATAGCATCATATCAAAATAGCAAAAATATTAGTTTATACTAACATCACATTTTCAGTAAACGATATAGATTTATAAAACTAATACTTTCGACCTTAACGATATTAATTACCAAAGTGAACATTTAATTTTATGAAATTATTAAAATATCGTATAAGCGTTATAAAATGATTAAAAAAATGTCTTAAACATTTTAATATTACTATGTAGGGTGTTTTCAAAAGTTAAAAGGCTAAAATTCCCTAATTATTATTAGTTTCGACAATAAAATTATAAATAAGATTTTACGGCAAACATCAAATTAAATATTTGAACGTCTTTATTTAATTAAACCAACAAATATATTTAGAGTATGTTAAGGGATGATTTAACTCTTAAAGTTTCAGATTTAAATACTTTCAAAATTGCTGGAAAAAATAATTCTTTTAGGTAAGACGAAGCATTTTAACGATAAATCACAATTTGTCCAAAAATCATTACTTATTAATTAAAGACTTTAATAAATAGTAAAAAAATTACGTAAAATAGTTAAAATATATTTATGGACATTCTATCCAGAAAAGAAAATTTTCCAGAATTCTAAAACTCGGTTTTTAAAGCGTTTTCTCGTTAATCGTCCAATCTCGACAATAATGATTAATAAAAATAGTATTTACAAAACGATCTAAGTATTAATGTCTAAAAATTATTATTAAACCTAAAAATAATCATTTTCCAGAATATACTAATTTTCCAGATTTTCCAAAGTTCCAGATTTACCAACTTCCGTCAAAACCGTCTTTAAAACCCGTTTTCACAATTAACGATTCCATTAATAAAACTTATCGTTCCTAACATTTTATTAAGGCACTAAAAATCCTAAAATTACATTTTAATATGAAATCAGCAGAATCAAATTTTTTTCCAGATTTAAACCAAAGGCCAGAAATCGAGAATTTAAACGACAAACGCGGTTTTAACGATAAACGATGATTTAAAGTGATTAATTAATTCATCCACTTAAAAATTCCGAAAAATTATGAAATAATTCAGAAAATTCTATTTCACCAGAAAGTTTCACCACGTCAAAAATCAGATTAAAATAAAATGTTTAAGTACTAGAACTAAAAATCGGCTTTTAATCATTTTTGTCCGTAAACGGTAATAATTCAATAATTGATAACTAAAATATCAGAAAAATATTAAATTATTAAAAAGAATCAAAAACAACATTTTTACAGAATATAAACATATATTACATATTTAGGCCGAATATTATGATTTTACAAATTAATATGGCGATTTAATCGTTAATCTCGTAAAAGCGATAAAAATACCGAAACATACAAATTTTCAACTTTTAAAATTTTTCCAGATTTTATGACATACATATATTGCAAAAATAAAACATAAAAATGTATACATACAAATACTCAATTAAAATCATGAAATACCGAGTAACATCGACGTTACCTCAAGTCCAAATTCGAGTCGATAATATATTTGTCTGCTTCGGGATCGACCAAGAAGCCTATAAAAACATGAAATCCATGGTATGAAAATACCATAAGATCGCTGGAAAAACAAGGTAAAAATGATTGGAAAAGAAATCGATTAATACCTTAACGAAGGAGACGAAAAGAGGATCAAAATAAGAGAAAAATAGGAGACGGAAGGCGATGCTTGAAGACGGTTTTCCGGCCAGAAATGGCTGCTGAAAAAATTCAGATTTCATTAACCAAAAGAGAGAGAAAGAGGAGGTATTTGGCTTGATTAAAATTGAAGTAAATTGAATGAGAAAAAAAAGTGAAAGGATTAAGCATAAATGAAGCTTTTAAAATTGATGAAAACAAGGTACATGCATGCTACACAACTTGGCCAAAATGATGTATGTGGAGGTTGAAAAGTTTTTGCATGAATCATCACATTAAAATATGGTAAAAGTATCTTGTGAAATAATTGTTTTCTTAAAAAACATAAAAATAATAAGTTGTAAAAATATGTAGTAGTAGTAGTAGTGTGACATGGGGGTCACGGTCCAAAATGGTGGGAAGGGGTCCAAAAATAATTGTAGGTTGATTAAAAAAAATGATCGTAAAATTATTAAAGGTATTTCGAAGCAATTCGAGTAAACCTCACGTTGGAAAATAATTATTTACGAAATTTCGTAAAAAAAATCATTAAAAGTCAAATACTCTTAAATAAAAATATTTCTTAGTTGGAAATATCATATTGTAGACACCCACATTTTGACCGCCAGGTGTCTATAGTAGTTTCCGCCAAACACCCGATGATGATTGGACGTAAACGTGCTTTGACGGACTCGGATATGGGCTTATAAACATGGACATTTGGTTTAGACTTTTTAAGGATTACAAATCTTACAAAACCGACCTCAAATTTAGGCCCAGTGGGTCGTTTCGAGTCAAATAACACTAATTTGGGTCGAAACCGACACCAGGGGTAAAACCGTCTTTTAGCGACCGAGTCAAAACCCGGTCAAAGATTTTCCCGAGACATGTGAGTCAGCCGTGACACTCACACCGTTGATTCCAACCCAAATTCCTACAAAATTTCAGATTCATTAAAAGCATTAAACAATTCCGTTAAAGGTAGAATTCGACCTCAAGTAGGAATTCTATCTGGAAACCGATTCAGACATTGACCGAGTACCAAATACCCGGCCAAACACTCCTCAATCAGCCGAGAATTCCTTTCTTCTTGGCCAAGAAAGCGGAATTCTTATGCTCCTTAAACTTCTACGTTTCCTATCCTAAGCGGTATTCAAACTCTCCTAAACCAAGGTCGGAAACTCCCTATAAATAGGACCTCCCGGCCAACACAATTTACAACGATCATACATCAGAAAAATACCAAGACACAACAACACAACAGCAGCAAAAACACGTCCAAAACCCCCTCCACACACGGTTCATACACAAACTCGATAGTTAGCAAATCCCGACATTTTTCCCGAAGCCTCGAAGCCTTGACCGCACGTCAAACCCGGCGTCCCAAACCCGTCCAAACCGATACACCCTAACTCATCCTCATCATCTCGACGCTCTCAAGTCTAAGCCACTTACCGACGAGCCTTATCCCAAGAAAACAAAGCATGTAGGTTGAGGGTGTGAATCAAACCCGACTCTTCTCTTTTCTCTTCTCTTCTTCTCGTTTTTTTTGGTCTTTCGTCGGTCTTTTTTATTTTATTTTCTAATATCGATACTACTAAAAACTACTTTTATATATCGAGTATTCTTAAAATATGATATCGATTCTATATAATCGAATATCGTATCAAAAAGAATTATATTAAGTTTTCGACGATATCGTTACATTTTTTATTCAAAACCCTTTTTTACAACTCTTCGTTCAAAATTCTTTTCTTTTTACTTTTCGTTCAAAACAAACTTTTTCTCAAAACCTTTTCTAAAATTATTCCGACTATTCGATTTCGATTTCATAATCGAATATCGAATACGACGAATGTCGCAAATATAAACCGAGTATAAATTAATCCATATTTGTACGCGATTTATAAGATTTTCGACAAAAAAATAAAAACGGACAGACCCGCACGCGAGTCGCGCCCGGTACAGGCGACTCGCGCACGAGTTTGTGAACCGGCCTTTTTTTAGTTTTTCGATCGTTGTATTTTTATTATTCTACGAAACGATTTCTAAAAGTTATATCTTTTCTAAACTATTCCAAATATTTGATATTGATTTCGTAGTCAACTATCGAATATAACGAATATCGAGAATATTACGTCGAGTACGAATTATGCAATATTCGTACGCGACTTAATCGGAAATTTCCAAAAAACCGCTTCCGAAAACAGGCCGCCACGCGACCCACCTATGTCCCGGGCGAGCCGCGCGGCCGACTGCCTAAGCGCGCCCTTTTCGTTCTTTTTATTATTTTTTCGAGCTTCGTTTTTTATACAAAACAGCGTTTTAACAATATTTTTCAGATTTTGATTAATATTTATTTTCTCGATCTCGTATATTTATTTGCTATATTATTATTCAATCGTTACTAACTCGTTTTCTCGTGTTTGTAGCATTTTATTTTCATATTTTGTTTTATTAGACTAAAATGAATTTCACATGCTAAAATAACTTTGACGTTATTAGTTTAACATGCATTAAACGACTTAGCAACTCATTTATTTATTTTCCTCACATGTCTTAGGAAAATAATCTCGGCATATCATTCAATCGTCGAACTAACGCGTGTACACAAAACCGAACGATATCTTAGTAAAGGCCGCTAAGTGCGGGCGGGGTTGGGTGTTCTCAATGAGCTTCCCAACACGTACCCTCACCCCTTACTCAGAACCATGGTTTCCGGATGTCCGAATCCATTGGCAACGAGAGTCATTCAATATACGATTAACCGCGCAAGTCGGCATCGGTATCGAACTGCAAAGGGACGAACCCGATAAGCTCTGACATCGGAAATGGGCCAGGTTTTAAATATGGCCCACTACGACATAGAGTGGGTTCGAATGGTTCCGAATAACCACAAAATTCGGTGGCGACTCCTACTTCGATTTAAAATTCAATTTGATCCATCTCATATGGAAATTCTATCGCCTCCCCAAACCCGCGCGTCGCCGCGTCGGGGTGGACCTATGTCATGTCCACAATTTGGCGACTCCGCTGGGGATTAACTGATGTGTCACTTACCATCGGCATCCTCAGGGTGAGACTCGAAAAGAAATAGTTCGATTAGTAATGTACACATTTTAGTTCAATGGTTCATGCATAACCCAATTCTTTCCTGGGCCGGTTACTTGTGACCGATGTCCCACTATACCACGGTGCATTCCCACTTGGGTGCACTAAAGACTTCGATGGCGGAACTCGCATGGGTTTTACGGCAGATTCTAAGACCAACTCGGCTTAGGAGGTCCGTCCTGATTTGCGAGAATGCTATCGTCGTTGGTATAGACCCTATTCGACCGACCAAGACTTAGACTAAGAGCATACATGGCGTCGTTATACTGTTTCTATGACTACGTGCTACTTGATCCATTTATCATCTTTTCAAAAAACGTCATTTTCAAAAACCCGCATCTTTTCAAACCCATCTATTTTTCAAAACTCGGAAAACTACCAAATTTAGGACTTATGATTTTGACTCAAAATAACCTATTTTTAGCCGGTATGCTGTCCAAACTTTCCAAAAAAATTCAAAATCTCGGCCCGGTAACCTTTTTTTCGATTTTTTCAAAAAAATCGGGCCTTCCAATCCGACCTTGCTCGGCTTTCAAATCCAAATTCCCTTTTCAAAACTTTCTTCTTCTTAGGACTTCCCGTATTTAGCAGTGTCGGGTCTTGTCATAAGTTGTTAGAATCTATAGCGTCGAAACTCCGTCGATCTTACATCACTAGTTTCTACCCCATCCCAAGTCCGCCTTATTTGTCAAGGCACGGTCCACCTACGTAGGACAAACTCCTACAAAGGGAAGCCCATTTACACAATCGAGTCCAAAGTCTGGGGATTTCACACACGGATCTTTCTTCGAACGGGACTAGGCCCACTTTGCCAAAACCCAGGGAGAGTCCACCATCCACGAGTCACCCGTCTAGGAGTCGGTCTTCAGTCCCACTCGGGGGCTACCCTTTAGCGGGGCGATCAACCGCGTTTGCTCTAAGGATCAGGTCTTACACGTGTTGGCTCACGTACCCCACTTTCGAGTCACTTAGATGTCGCACTATTTGAGTCCTATCAAAGTCTTTATTCTCACTCGGGGGCTGTCCTCCACCCGAGCAGTCAACCACGGTCACCTTAAGGGGTACTCTACGTTCATCCTGCACCGGCGTCCTTATGATGCCTTTTTCGTGTCGTACTTATGCTACGAATAATCGAGTCACCTAGGGTTAGGTCACCACGGTTGGTCCGAACACGTGATACGGTCAAACACGGTCGCCCCCATTTTCGGATTCACCCTTATGCAGCTCGAGTCCAATTCGCAGTCGTTACCTCGTCTAGATCAACGTTCGAGTATCCCGGTCCAAGAGTCTTTGTCGACCCGTCACCCCGGGCCGTGTCTAGTTTGACTCCCTCTCTTGCACTTGCGCAAAACCGAGTTTAGGCGATTCGTGACACCCGTCGTTCTCTCCAATCAAAGACCTTACCAAAAAAAAAAACCAACCAACCGAGCATCCGAGTCCGGATTTGAATCGAGTCTAAGTCTGAGTTCGAGTCTAGGATACCCTACATCCTCATTTCCAAATCAGCGTCGGAGTCAATTGTATTCTGTCCTCTTTTCACATTTCAATAAAATCAGCTTTTCTATTTCTCATACATACTTTCCTTATGTATTTCCGAGAACATGATGAACACCATCATACACTGTGAGCACACGCACGTGACTATTATAGGCACATCTATAATGACTGCAGGAAACCGAGCCCGTGTTTTCCTTTTACCTATTCCATGTCTGGTATAGAAAGCCACATAACTACCCTTAGTAGGAGCGGTATCGAATCCTAGGACAAATCTGGGTAGTCTCCTAGTTTGGGTTCAAGACGGGAGGCAAGCCCACTTCCCACAATAAACACCCATCCAATGAGACTAGCCAATCCCTACCTTAGGTGTTAGTCTGACCGACAAAAAAAAAAGCTGGACAAAAAATCAAAAGTCCAAGAAAAAAAAAGCAAAAGGCCAAAACAAAAAAACTGGCCATGATCAAAAAAGAATTATCAACATCCCTCGACCAGACACGGTCAAGTCAAATGAAGAATCTCATGACCGGGGCTAAGAGGTCAACCCAAAGAATTCAAAAATCCATGACCATGAAACGGTCAATTCAAAAATTACAATACCCATGCTATCAAATAGGGGAGAAACAAGCTAGTCAGCTAGCACCACATCTAGCCTTCCCACATTACAACCCTCAAGACCTTCTCGAGACCTAGGCTAGTGACAGCCCAAAATTTTGAGGATTCAAGCTCCATAGGATACACCCTAACCTTTAGGGCCAGACATGGAAATCAGATCCCGCATTATTAAACCTGCCCAATCGAAGCTCGAGCCATTCTACTCGACTTCCCCTTTACATAACAGAATTCACAATCACCATATGCAAATCCGAGAGCAAAACTCGTTAAAATCCCCGAGAGCAAAACTCGTTAAAATCCCCGAGAGCAAAACTCATCAAATCTCCGAGAGCAAAACTCGTTAAAATCCCCGAGAGCAAAACTCATCAAATCCCCGAGAGCAGAACTCATTAAAATCCCCGAGAGCAGAACTCGTTAAAATCCCATCCCAATTCTTCTCATTCAAACCAGTTACCAGCCCCAAACACGGGAACTCAACTTGCAGTCGGCATAGAACATGCCCAAATAAGTTCACACCACCTCTGGGTGCTACCCCGGAGAACGCTCACAGTCACAGGATCAACATCCTAACTATTCTAGCCCTTTGATCAAGACATCACTGGGAATGCACCTAGCCTACACCATCGCTATGGCTAGTTACACACAAAGCCCTAGTAAACTAGGCACCATTATATATCTTTCAATCCACTAAACTACGGCTTGGTTTGATTTCACTACACGTGAATACGTAGGCAGCCTTTCAACAAGGGCACAACCACCCACATTGACACACATTCAAAAAGCGCCATCATTCCGGTCACGACACCATCATGTTCTCAACAGCTAGCTTTGTCGTCCTGGGGGCTTCTCTTAGGCAGAAAACCTCCATCTACTCGCAAAATCCAGATAAATTCAAAAAATCTAGCCTCCTTTCTATAGTGTGTCCTAGTACTCGACTCAGTTGAAGACGAGAATTGGTCAGGGACTCGAAGCAATACCCACTTTGGGAATGTACCCTTAAATCAAAAGAATATCCAAAAGAACACCAGTCTACGATATTGCTACCACAAAGCCCTGTCGTACGGAAACAGTCCCATTCCGAGGATTCGACCGTGTTGCCACTCGCCTAGGCTACAGAATAGCGCAACTTAAGAGTCTTGTCATATTAGGTGGCCTATCCCCTACCGAGTCACGGTCCAACCCTTAGAGAGTCCAGTCGTGTCTGTCAACTCGTCTTGTCGCGTCCAGAGTCGAGTCGGTCGGTATATCTCTCTCTTCAAATTCTCATTTTAAAATTCGCAAAACTTAGCCATTTGAGAAAATCCCTTTCCTAGTCACCACGGGAATAGGAATTTTTATCACACTTCATCTAGGCATACAAGCCTAACCAGAGACTTTAGGAGTCTGTGTCAGAATCGGATTAAGAATCAAGTCATCCCAAGCATTCTAATTTCAAAAAAAAATTCATTTTCTTTCCAAAAAATCAATCAAAAATCATTTCTTCCCCAGCATGAGTCAGTGTTTCGCCTAAATGTTACATGTAATTCGTTATGTATCAACAGACAGGTACCCCAAGACTCCCCGAAGAATTCTCAAAGACTCCCAGAAATTCTAAGTTCCCCAGTGGAAAAGCTCAAGCAACTTCTTTCAGGATATATCTGCAAACAGATATGCCCATAGCTTCCAAGGCAAGTTCCCGCGCAATTCTAAGGCAGGATATATCTGCAAACAGGTATACCCATAGCTTCCTAGGCAAGCTCCCGCGACATTATCAACGTCAACCCAGGTATGATTTCTATTCTATGGCTGGTGAGCCCTTCACGCAGGTCTAATGGACCCTAAACGACCCGATCGGAAGTCTGCCAGGTTTTAATCCTTGATTGACCTGGTAGCTACTCTGACTTTTGCCTTGTCCAAGCCTCAGTCAGAGTGGGGGCTCTGTAGACGCCCACATTTTGACCGCCAGGTGTCTATAGTAGTTCCCGCCAAACACCCGATGATGATTGGACGTAAACGTGCTTTGACGGACTCGGATATGGGCTTGTAAACATGGACATTTGGTTTAGACTTTTTAAGGAGTACAAATCTTACAAAACCGACCTCAAATTTAGGCCCAGTGGGTCGTTTCGAGTCAAATAACACTAATTTGGGTCGAAACCGACACCAGGGGTAAAACCGTCTTTTAGCGACCGAGTCAAAACCCGGTCAAAGATTTTCCCGAGACATGTGAGTCAGCCGTGACACTCACACCGTTGATTCCAACCCAAATTCCTACAAAATTTCAGATTCATTAAAAGCATTAAACAATTCCGTTAAAGGTAGAATTCGACCTCAAGTAGGAATTCTATCTGGAAACCGATTCAGACATTGACCGAGTACCAAATACCCGGCCAAACACTCCTCAATCAGCCGAGAATTCCTTTCTTCTTGGCCAAGAAAGCGGAATTCTTATGCTGTTTAAACTCCTACGTTTCCTATCCTAAGCGGTATTCAAACTCTCCTAAACCAAGGTCGGAAACTCCCTATAAATAGGACCTCCCGGCCAACACAATTTACAACGATCATACATCAGAAAAATACCAAGACACAACAACACAACAGCAGCAAAAACACGTCCAAAACCCCCTCCACACACGGTTCATACACAAACTCGATAGTTAGCAAATCCCGACATTTTTCCCGAAGCCTCGAAGCCTTGACCGCACGTCAAACCCGGCGTCCCAAACCCGTCCAAACCGATACACCCTAACTCATCCTCATCATCTCGACGCTCTCAAGTCTAAGCCACTTCCCGACGAGCCTTATCCCAAGAAAACAAAGCATGTAGGTTGAGGGTGTGAATCAAACCCGACTCTTCTCTTTTCTCTTCTCTTCTTCTCGTTTTTTTGGTCTTTCGTCGGTCTTTTTTATTTTATTTTCTAATATCGTTACTACTAAAAACTACTTTTATATATCGAATATTCTTAAAATATGATATCGATTCTGTATAATCGAATATCGTATCAAAAAGAATTATATTAAGTTTTCGACGATATCGTTACATTTTTTATTCAAAACCCTTTTTACAACTCTTCGTTCAAAATTCTTTTCTTTTTACTTTTCGTTCAAAACAAACTTTTTCTCAAAACCTTTTCTAAAATTATTCCGACTATTCGATATCGATTTCATAATCGAATATCGAATACGACGAATGTCGCAAATATAAACCGAGTATAAATTAATCCATATTTGTACGCGATTTATAAGATTTTCGACAAAAAAATAAAAACGGACAGACCCGCACGCGAGTCGTGCCCGGTACAGGCGACTCGAGCACGAGTCTGTGAACCGGCCTTTTTTTAGTTTTTCGATCGTTTTATTTTTATTATTCTACGAAACGATTTCTAAAAGTTATATCTTTTCAAAACTATTCCAAATATTTGATATTGATTTCGTAGTCAACTATCGAATATAACGAATATCGAGAATATTAAGTCGAGTATGAATTATGCAATATTCGTACGCGATTTAATCGGAAATTTCCAAAAAACCGCTTCCGAAAACAGGCCGCCACGCGACCCGCCTACGTCCCGGGCGAGCCGCGCGGCCGACTGCCTAAGCGCGCCCTTTTCGTTCTTTTTATTATTTTTTCGAGCTTTGTTTTTTATACAAAACAGCGTTTTAACAATATTTTTCAGATTTTGATTAATATTTATTTTCTCGATCTCGTATATTTATTTGCTATATTATTATTCAATCGTTACTAACTCGTTTTCTCGTGTTTGTAGCATTTTATTTTCATAATTTGTTTTATTAGACTAAAACAAATTTCACATGCTAAAATAACTTTGACGTTATTAGTTTAACATGCATTAAACGACTTAGCAACCCATTTATTTATTTTCCTCACATGTCTTAGGAAAATAATCTCTGCATATCATTCAATCGTCGAATTAACGCGTGTACACAAAACCGAACGATATCTTAGTAAAGGCCGCTAAGTGCGGGCGGGGTTGGGTGTTCTCAATGAGCTTCCCAACACGTACCCTCACCCCTTACTCAGAACCATGGTTTCCGGATGTCTGAATCCATTGGCAACGAGAGTCATTCAATATACGATTAACCGCGCAAGTCGGCATCGGTATCGAACTGCAAAGGGACGAACCCGATAAGCTCTGACATCGGAAATGAGCCAGGTTTTAAATATGGCCCACTACGACATAGAGTGGGTTCGAATGGTTCCGAATAACCACAAAATTCGGTGGCGACTCCTACTTCGATTTAAAATTCAATTCGATCCATCTCATATGGAAATTCTATCGCCTCCCCAAACCCGCGCGTCGCCGCGTCGGGGTGGACCTATGTCATGTCCACACATATAAACGTGTTTTGATATTTAGGAAAAATAAATAACTCAATTCCAAGCTTAAAACGTTAGTTCGTCGAAAAATAGAACTTCACGCGCAAAAATAAATAGTTTACAATGAAAATCAAATCAATAGGTTTAAAAGAATTAAAATCTTTTAAAATAAAAATAAATATTATTTGACTCAAAAATAATAAGAATTCAGAAAGATGAAGAAAATAGAAGACGAAATTGACATAGAGTCATGACGGAGTCACAACAGAATAATTAACGGCACTAGGAAAATAGTGGGTGTTACAGACTTAGCGTTAGTTGATGGGTCAATTAGGAACCCGTGTTTGTGAGAGTCGTGCTAGGAATCTTGAGATGGTTAATTTCTTCTATAATCCTTGAGAGCTCTTTTTAAATCTCAACTCCGTCCTCCTTTCTACTTCTCTTGAATTCCGTTACCGCATCTGCTGCTAATCCCTTCGACCTTTATCGATTTTGAAAGTTCTTATTTTTAATTTATTTATCCTTGTTCTATTTACCTGTTAACCATTTTTCAAACTCCCTATTTTATTAAAAGTTTGATTAATTTAAAAAAATATGGATTATCGTAAAACTTTAACATTTTGAGTTATAATTTCTAATTGTGAAATTGCCGTTTTGTAAAAAGTCTGACTAACTTAAACTTTTCGGATATTGTGAAATTTAACAATTTTGAATTATAATTTAAGAAATTTATACTTCACTTTTGTTTTATCTTTGGTTGATATCTATATTTAAGTTATGTTTCAAAATGCTTTAATAATTTATCTTAAATAATTTCGAAATTATTTCAAATTTTGATTTTGAAGTGATCGAACTTTGATGAAGACTTTCATATTTCCAAATACTTCAATTTCTATAGGATTATTTTGTAAAACGTTTTAACATTGTCGAAATTATTTTCTATGTTCAAGTTTGATAACATATTTGGAAACTTTCGTAATTACTTTGATAACATTTTCGAAATTTTAACATTTTCAAATGAGTTCGCTTGTCCAAGTTTTCGTTTTATTGTGTAGGTGGACTTTTGAATATTTTTTTATATTGAAAAACGTCTAACAACTGATTTGATTATTACTAACTACAAAATTTGATTTCTCAAAGCGAAGTTTTGTTTCGTCGAAAAACAAAATTTTATCGAATTTCTTAATCAGATTGTTTTACTTTTGTTTTGAAAATGTTTTGGTTACCTTATTTCCTTCGAGTTTGTTTACAAATGTTATTTGACGTCGTTATTTTATCAAATAACTTTACTTTACGATTTCATTAATTAAAATATTTTAAACTTCGGGTAGCTTTAGTCCAATTCCTCTCGCAATAAATATTTGCATTCGATTTCATATCACTTTGAAGGTTGTAAAATTTTCTTTTAAAGCAAAATTTTTATCCAAAAATTTGTATCCTCATCTTTTCGAGTGGGCTAATCTTGATTCCTTTCTACTTCTTCTTAATTTCATTTTTAGTTTTGAGGACGAAACTTTCTTTTAGTGGGGAGGATTGTAACACCCGCTATTTTCCTAGCGCTTTTATCCTTTCCGCTATGACTTCGTCATAACTTTATCACATTTCGGCCTTGTGTTTCATCATTTTTTTTTCCAAGTTTTATTTTTATTTTCAAGTCTAATGATATTTATTTTTATTTTAAAAGATTTTAATTCTTTTTAATCTATTTATTTGATTTTCTTCGTAAAATAATTATTTTCCAACGCGAGGTTTACTCGAATTGCTTTGAAATACCTTTAACGATTTTACGATTCTTCTTTTTATCAACTTACAAATTATTTGAGACATTTTTCCAATGTTTTGGACCGATACACCTCCTTGTCACACCCTTACTACGTTTTCTTTATACGTTTCATTTTATTATGTTAAAACGTAAAGATATAATTCTTTTCTTACCCATTTATTTGATACATAATGAACAAACTTTTCATTCTCTCAACCCTCTCCTTTTGGCTGGTTTATGTAGAGTGTAGGAGCATTGTTTTCATCAAATTTTAATCACATTTTTGTTTAGAACAAAACCATCCATTTCCTAACATTCATTTTGCAATTAAACAACAACAAAATTCCTTCCTTCTTCCCTCAAAGTCGTGGCATACAGCAGCCCCTCAAGGCTAATTCTTGCTTCAAATCGAGTCATAATCGTCTCATTTTCATCATCAAACTAATCGTTATTCCGATCCTTCCGTTAAGGTAATAGTCGATGTTGTTTTCGATCGTTGTTCAACTTGATTTTCTTAGTTTTCTCATGATATTTTATACCATGCTTTTTGTGTGTTGTAGGATTTTCGGACAATCCGGAAGCCGAAGAATTTATAATTGACTCGGATTTGGATTAGAGGTAACGTCGATGTTACTCGGTATTGCATGATTTTATTTGTATAATTGCATGTATATAATTATAATTTTATTTTTGACAATATATGTGTGTCATATGATCTGGAAAATTTTTAAAAGTAAAAAATTTGCATGTTTAGGTATTTTTATCGCTTTTACGAGATTAACGATTAAATCGTCATATTAATTTATAAAATCGTAATATTCGGCCTAAACTTGTAATATATGAATATTTTCTGTAAAAATGATGATTTTTGATAATTTTTTATTTTTCTGATATTTTAGATATCGATTATTGAATTATTACCGTTTACGGACAAAAACGATTAAAAGCTGATTTTTAGTTCTAGCACTTAAACATTTTATATTAATAAATTTGGCCTGTATAATCTTTCTGATGAAAAAGACTTTTCTGAATGTTGTCATAATTTTTCTGAATTGTTAAGTGGGTTAATTAATTAATCACTTTAAATCATCGTTTATCGTTAAAACCGTGTTTGTCATTTTAATTTCCAATTTCTGGTTTTTGTTTTAAATCTGGAAAAAAATGTGTTCTTGGTGGTTCTTGAGAAAAAAAATGTATTTTTATGATTTTAGTGCTTTCAATAAATTATTAGGAACGACAAGTTTTATTAAGAGAATCATTAATTGTGGAAATGGGTTTTAAAAGACGGTTTTAATGGAATTTGTGAAATCTGGAAAAAGTTGTTAGTTTCTTGAAAATAATGATTTTTGAGTTTAATAATAATTTTTGGACATTAATACTTAAATCATTTTGTAATTACAATTTTTATAAATCGTTATTAGTGTCGAGATTAGACGATTAACGAGAAAACCCTTTAAAAAAACCGAGTTTAAAGATTCTGGAAAAAAAAAATTGAAGAGAGGGAAAGCTGCTCTGGATTTGCAATGGCGAATTACAGAAAAGTTAACTCGTCTTCAGATCGAAGCGGTAATCAGAAGTCACAAAAATCTAATAGTAATAAGGCATCAACTAATACTAAACACAGTAATACCATTAATAATAACCAAACTTCTAGTACACAAAAATTGAAGGAAAAAGTTGATCAGGATCAAGGGATATTGCTGGAAATTGAAGCTCAGCTTGAGGATGTTTTGGAGGAAACACTTGAGCTGGGGGAAGCAGAACCAGAACAAAAGGATGCACCTACTCTGCGCATAACTACAGAGGATGTAAAGGAGGAAGTGCAGTATTGGAGCACGGCTGTCTATGGCTTCATAGTTGGAGCGAATCCTCCATGGAGCATCGTAACCGGATATCTGAATCGCATATGGAAGAAACTAAAGATCGATAAAATTTCATTTATGCCAAACGGAATTTTTCTGGTATGTTTCCATGATACTGAGTCACAACAGCAAGCACTACTTACTGAGCACTTAATGTTTGATAATAAGCCTGTCATAATACATAAGTGGGAGGTTGATGCTGCGTTGGCGAAATATGAGGTGAAGAAACTATCAATTTGGGTGAAACTATTAAAACTTGACCTAAAATTCTGGGGGAATGACTGTTTGCGAAAGATTGGTGGACTTATTGGCAAAGTTATCCGTAATGCTACATCTACTGAGCAGCGTCAATTTCTGGGATATGCGAAATTACTTGTTGAGGTTGAGATTGATCAGACTTTTCCAGCCTCAATAAGATTCCTTGATGAGAAAGGGGCAATACAGAACATTGATGTGGAGTATGATTGGTTACCCATATCATGCTCTAACTGTAAGGGAATGGGGCATACTGATATTCAATGCAGGAATAAGGCTGAGGAAGTGAAAGTGAAGAAAGTATGGGTTTCTGTGGTGAAACCTAAGCCAAAGAATGTATTAAACACTCCTGAAAACCCAGTAGTGGCTCCAAGGGATGCGCCTGTAAGAGCAATTACTAAGCCCAGTCGAACAATGGATCATAGGAATTGTGGTATACTCTATACAACAGAAGGACTGTCCTTCCTGGAGATGCTACAAGGTTCTTGTGGACAGAAGAAAATGAATGAGCAAGGTGAAGGAAGGGAGACTGAACAATATGACACTCTTAATAATGGATAACATCGGTTTTTGGAACGTAAGAGGAATGAATAAAACCAAGAAGCAGAAGGAAATAAGGTGGTTTATGCATAATAATAGAGTTCACATGTTTGGTTTATTAGAAACTAAGGTAGAAACTAATAATTGGACTACTGTAAGCAATACGTTCACAGACTGGTCCATAACTACAAATAATAGCACTCATAAAGGGGGGCGCATCTGGTGCCTTTGGAATCCAAAAATATATCATGTTAATGTCATAGATATAAAGGATCAAGCTATTCATATGAGAGTTCAGGTTATTGGAAGGAATTCCTGGTTTGGGTGTACTATGGTGTATGGGTTTAATAAACTTGAAGATAGAGTCACACTTTGGCAATATCTCAGAACATATGCTAAGGAGGGTTCATGTCCTTGGATAGTACTCGGGGATTTTAACAATGTGTTGAGATTAGGTGAAAGAATTGGCTCTTCAGTAAGCAGGGCGGAAATCAAAGCATTCTTTGACTACATTCAGGATTGTCAAATCAGTGAGTTAAAGACGATTGGCGCACACTTTACTTGTACTAACAAGCATGAACCAGGAAGTAGAGTGTATAGCAGATTAGATAGGGTGCTTGTAAATGATGAGTGGATGATTCAGTACCCTGATTCTTATGTCAACTTTTTGGCTGAAGGTCTCTTTGACCACTGTCCAGGCATCATCTCAATGGAAAAATTGGGTTATAAAAGGAGATATGTGTTCAAATACTTCAACATGTGGTCCTCTGCTACTGGTTTTAGAGAATTGATTGCTGAAGCTTGGAGGAAAAATGTTCAGGGGAGTCCAATGTATCAGGTGGTCAGCAAACTTAAAGGTTTAAAACAAGGATTAAAAAGGATAAACAAATCCCAATTCAGTGATATAGAGACTCAGGTTGATATCATGGAAAGGGCACTGCAGAATATCCAAATCCAGCTCAAAAATACACCTAAAGATACGCAATTAATACAGGCAGAGCGAGACATTGCAGGAAAATATGCAGTTTTGGACAAAGCCAGATATGCATTTCTCCAACAAAAAGCAAAAACTATTTGGTTGGAGGAAGGAGACCAGAACACCGCCTTCTTTCATGCTTCGATCAAGAAAAGAAGATCAGTAAATAAGGTTTTACATATTTAGGAGAGTGTAGACCATAGCACACCAAATGAAATTCAAAATGCATTTCTCAACTACTTCACAAGTATTTTGGGGGAGCAGACTAATGTCAGCCCGGTGCACATTCCTACTGTCAGAAGAGGGAACACAATTACTGAGGAACATAGAAGGGAGCTGTTGAAACCAGTTACTATGGATGAAGTTAATATGTTCAACATTCAGGGCACTAAAGCACCGGGACCGGATGGGTACACCAGTCAATTTTTCAAGGACACTTGGAAAGTGACGGGTCCAAGTGTGTTCACAGCAACTAAGGATGTGTTTATTCACAGGAGGTTATTAAAACAAGTGAGCAACACCACTCTAACTCTTATCCCTAAAATACAAAATCCTTTGAATGTGAGTCAGTTTCGACCAATTGCGTGTTGCAACACTATCTACAAATGCTTGTCTAAGGTGATTTGTGCAAGACTTAGTACTGTACTTCCTGATATTATAAGTCCGAGTCAGAGTGCTTTCATAAAAGGAGGAGACATAGTGGAAAATATACACATTTGCCCAGATCTTCTAAGATTATATAGTAGGAAACAGTGTTCTCCTAGAGCTATATTGAAAATAGATATGCAAAAAGCTTATGACACAATTGAGTGGGGGTTTGTGGAAGGCATGTTTGAAGCTTTGGAGTTTCCTGCAGAATTTACTTGTATCATCATGGAATGCCTTACAACTCCGAGCTATACTCTGGCATTGAATGGAGAGAATTTTGGTTTCTTTAAGGCCAAGAGGGGTCTGAGACAAGGGGATCCCCTTTCCCCCCTTCTCTTCACCATTTGTATGGAATATCTTAGTAGAATTCTCATGAGCATTCAGGAAAATAATGATTACAGGTTTCATCCTTTATGCAAACACATCAAACTAAGTCACTTGTGCTTCGCAGATGACCTAATGCTTTTTTGCAAAGGAAATGTGGCCTCTATACGGTGGATTATGAGGGCTTTTGAAGTTTTTTCAGCTGCTTCTGGATTAATTATGAACAAGTCGAAATCCCAGCTTTATTGTAATGGCATTAAGGCTCCGGAGGAATGTCAGATAGAAAATATTACGGGCATGACAAAGGGAGAGCTACCTTTCAGGTACTTGGGCATTACCATGTCTCCTAAAAAACTTTCAGTCAAGGATTGTCATATACTTACTGAAAAGATCGTTAGTCGTATAAGGGGAATGGGTGCCAGGAAATTATCTTATAAAGGTCGACTCGTATTAGTACAAGCTGTTTTGAGTACTCTTCATATGTATTGGGCCAGGATATTTATTATCCCCACGTCTATCATTGGTCAAATTAACGCTATTTGCAGGAATTTCCTCTGGAAAGGACGTGAGCATTATAACTCTCCGCCTCTGGTCTCGTGGGAAAGGGTTTGTTGCCCAATTGAGGAAGGGGGTTTGGGGATTAAAGACCTTCATTGTTGGAATATTGCTGCTATTAGCAAATACGCTTGGTGGGTTACTTGTAAAGCGGAGCATATGTGGGTTAAGTGGATTCATTCAATTTATCTCAAAGATATGAATTGGGAAATTTATAAACCCCCCCTTAACTCAAGCTGGTCTTGGAGAAAGATTTGCTGGGTTAAATATCACTTCTACACTAACAATTTCTTCCCCACGCTACTGGCACAGAACAGGAATTATGACATATCAGAAGCCTACAACTGGACTCGTAGGCCCGGAACTAAAGTCGCCTGGAGGTGCTTGGTCTGGAACAGAGTTAGCACACCCAAGCATGGGTTCATCGCTTGGCTAGTGTGTCGAGGTAAATTACTCACAAAAGATAGACTAATCAGGATGAGTATGGTGTTGGATAAAGAATGCTTCCTTTGCGGCATTGAGGAGGAGACCCATATACACCTATTCTCGAATTGTGAATATGCCCAGAGGTGTTTCATGCTCCTGTCTAATTGGCTCAAATGTATTATACCTCATGACAATACGGCAAATTGGTGGCAGAAAGTAAGGCGTAAATCTGTGTTATTCAAGCAAGTCATGGCAGCGGGTATCATAGCAGTGTGGTACCATATTTGGAGGAACAGGAATCACTGTAGATTATACCATCAAGTGGAGAGACCGGAAAATGTCATAGCAAATGTCAAAAAAGAAATATGTAATAGAATCAAAGGAATGAACAAAAATGTAATTAGTAAATACCAACATCATATAGATAGATTGATGTAGCGTAGCACATTGAGGATGGGGAAGTGATAGATTGTATTGGTGCTGAGAATTTTTTCTCAAATTAATATTAATACTTACATTTTGCACCAAAAAAAAAATTATTTTTCTGGAGAGAATGTCCAAAAATGTATTTTAGCTATTTTACGTAATTTTTGTACTATTTATCTAAGTCCTTAATTAATAGTAATGATTTTTGGACAAAATTACGATTTATCGTTAAAATGCTCCGTTTAAGCTAAATGAATTATTTTTCCAGAAAATTTGAAAATATTTAAATCTGAAACTTTAAGAGTTAAATCACCCCTTATCATATTCTAAATTTGTTTAATGGTTTTGTTCCGTTAAGGAATCAATTGACCCAAATCGGATTCGGGTCCTAGTATTTGATGTCATTACTTTGATGGTGATAGTCCTTCCTCCTAGAAATTCTAACGCATTACTTTGATGGATTCTCTCCTTCCTCCCACTCCGCGTAATCCCCTAGAAATTCTAACGCAATACAGTGGCGGAAACACTGTAGAAGTGGGATTACAGTGGCGGAAACACTGTAGAAGTGGGATTATAACACATTGTAGCTATATTTGATTAAATAAAAATGGTAAGTCAATACATAAGCCATAAAATAAAAATGGCTACAAAATAAATAAATAAATAAAATCCATAAAAAGGGTTTTAACAATCCATAATACAGTGATCTGATTAAAATAAGCAGGATCCATAACTGCTCGCTAGCCCACCCGAAGGAAAACACATATACCTGCCATGTTAAAAACATAACAGCCACAATCAGTGGGGAGGAACGTCAACGTTCTCCCAACCGTCTAACAGGATTTTAAAACTGTAATTACTATTATAGAAAAATAGTAAAAATGGAAAACAGTAAAACACATTATAATAAAAATAAACTTTCAGTGAAAAACTTCACGTATCAAAACAATATAATAAAAATGAGTTTTCCGAAGAAAACATAAAACATTTGCCAACCTGCAACCAAGTTATATCGATAATAATAAAAATATTCAAAATGGCGTTATGGATAGGAGTAGTGTAGACGGCTAGACTTTCACTAGGAGAATACTAAAAACTAGCTTCGAGAACTTAGTTCAAACAAATTAAACTTCGGTCTCTAACTAGGCTACTCAACCATAATAGAGCGGCGACTTATAAATGCGTGGCCATAGTTTAAGATAATGCACACCCCTCCTGGGATTACCTGTCACCCAGTTCAACTTATGACGGTGACTTACTGCGAGGCCTAAGCTTAAGGTCAAAATGTACACAACTCCCGGGATACCTGTCACCCGGTTCAACAACCAATGTACCGATTTCTGATACACTAGCCTTATAGTTGATGGCAAAACCGTAAACCCTAGAATATATTACTCTAACCTCACACTTGTCCTTATTCCATAACTCCAAAACAAAGCCATTATCGATATTCAAAAGATATAATCAATATAAATAATATGAGGATAAAAGAAGTAAACATTTATATTCTAAAAGAGGAAACTTTCTATTTTAGGAAACTTCTATTTTTAGAAGTTTTACTAAAAATAGCATTATATCAAAATAGTGAAAATATTAGTTCATACTAATACCACATTTTTAGTAAACGATATAGATTTATAAAACTAATACTTTCGGCCTTAACGATATTAATTATTAAAGTAAGAACATTTGAGTTTATGAAGTTATTGAAATATCGTACAAGTGTATAAAATGATTAAAAATGTCTTAAAAATTTTAATAATACTAATCAGGGTGTTTTCAAAATTTACAAAGCTAAAATTCCCTAATTATTATTGGTTACGACAATACAATTACATATAGGATTTTACGGCAAATGTCAAATTAAATCTTTTAACGTCTTTGATTTAATTAAACCATTGAATATATTTAGAATATGTTAAGGGATGATTTAAATCTTAATGTTTCAGATTTAAATATTTTCAAAATAGCTGGAAAAATAAATCTTCTCGGTAAGACGAAGCATTTTAACGATAAATCGTAATTTGTCCAAAAATCAATACTTATTAATTAAAGACTTTAATAAATAGTACCAAAATTACGTAAAATAGTTAAAATATATTTATGGATATTCTGTCCAGAAAAGAAAATTTTCCAGAATCCTAAAACTCGGTTTTTAAAGCGTTTTCTCGTTAATCGTCTAATCTCGACAATAACGATTAATAAAAATAGTAATTACAAAACGATTTAAGTATTAAAATCCAAAAATTATTATTAAACCTAAAAATCATGATTTTCCAGAATCTACCATTTTTCCAGATTTCCAAAAATTCCAGATTTAATAAATCCCGTCAAAACTGTCTTTAAAACCCGTTTTCACAATTAACGATTCCATTAATAACGCATATCGTCCCAAACATTTTATTAAAGCACTAAAAATTATAAAATTATATTTTATTATGAAATCATCAGAATCATATTTTTTTCCAGATTTAATCATAGGACCAAAAATCGAGAATTTAAACGACAAACGCGGTTTTAACGATAAACGATCATTTAAAGTGATTAATTAATTCATCCACTTAACAATTCCGAAAAATTATGAAAACATTCAGAAAATTCTATTTCATCAGAAAATTTCACCACGTCAAAAATCAGATTAAAATAAAATGTTTAGGTACTAGAACTAAAATTCGGCTTTTAATCGTTTTTGTCCGATAACGGTAATAATTCAATAATCGATATCAAAAATATCAGAAAAATACTAAATTATTAAAAATCATCAAAAAAAATCATTTTTACAGAATATAAATATATATTACATGTTTAGGACGAATATTACGATTTTACAAATTAATATGACGATTTAATCGTTAATCTCGTAAAAGCGATAAAAATATCGATACATGCATATTTTCAACTTTTAAAAATTTTCGTGATTATATGACATACATATATTGTCAAAAATGAAATATAAAAATTATACATGCAAATACACAATTAAAATCATGAAATACCGAGTAACATCGACGTTACCTGTAACCCAAATTCGAGTCGATTATAAATTCGTCGGCTTCGGGATCATTCAAAAATCCTTCAACACAAGAAAAGCATGGTGGAAAAATATCATGAGAAAACTAAGAAAATCAAGGAAAATAACGATCGAAAACAACATCGATTATTACCTTAACGAAGGGATTGGAATGACGATTATTTAGGAGACGAAAATAGGACGATCAAAGCTTGATTATGGACGAAAATGGCTGCTGAAAATGGGCAGGAACACCAGCCAAAAAGAGGGAGAAAGAAAAGGTTTTTGCTAAAATAAAATGGAAGAATGAATAAAGAGGAAAATGTGAAGAGATATGGAGTAAATGGTGACTTAAAAGTTGATGAAAACTAGGTACATTCACCTCAAAAATTTCAGCCAAGAGTGAATGTGAGAGGAGTGTGAAGAGTTTGTATTAATCCACCAAAATGAATGAAGAAAGAAATAAATATCTAATGTTTAACATAATAAAATGAAGTGTATAAAAAAAATGTAGTAGGAGTGAGCCAAGGGGGGTCACAGTCCAAAATGTGGGAAAATGTCCCAAAATAATTTATAAGTTGATAAAAAGAAAATCGTAAAATTGTTAAAGGTATTTCAAATCAGTTCAAGTAAACCGCGCGTTGGAAAATAATTATTTACGAAACTTCGTAATAAAATCATTAAAGGTCAAATATTCTTAAATAAAAATATTTCTTAGTTGGAAATATCATATAAACGTGTTTTGATATTTAGGAAAAATAAATAACTGAATTCCAATCTTAAAACGTTAGTTCGTAGAAAAATAGAACTTCACGCGCAAAAATAAATAGTTTACAATGAAAATCAAATAAATAAGTTTACAAGAATTAAAATCTTTTAAAATAAAAATAAATATTATTTGACTCAAAAAATTAATAAGAATTCAGAAAGATGAAGGAAATAGAAGACGAAATTGACATAGAGTCATGACGGAGTCACAACAGAATAATTAACGGCACTAGGAAATTAGTGGGTGTTACAATCCTCCCCACTAAAACAAAGTTTCGTCCTCGAAACTAAGAATAAGCAGAAAGGAAACAAGATTACTCCACTCGAAAAGGTGAGGATACAAATCTCGCATAAAAATTTTGCTGTAAAAGAAAATTTTACAACTTTTAAAGTGATATGAAATCAAATGCAAATATTTATTCCGAGAGGAATTGGGCTAAGCTACCCGGAGTTTAATTTATTAATTAGTGAAATCGTAAAGTAAAGTTATTTGGTAAAATAATGACGTCAAATAACATTTGTAAACAAACTCGAAGGAAATAGGATAACCAAAATATTTTGAAAACAAAAGTAAAATATTTTGATTAAGAAATTCGATATTATTCCTTTTTTTGATGAAACAAAATTTAGTTTGGAGAAATCAAATTTTGTAGTTAGTAAAAATCGCACCAGCCGTCAAACATTTTCAATAACAGATTCAAAAGTCCACCAACAATAAAATGAAAATCAATTTTCAAAACGTTAAAATTTCGAAAATGTTATCAAAGTAATTATGAAAGTTTTCAAAAATGTTATCAAACTTGAACTACAAAATAATTTCGACAATGTTAAAACGTTTTACATAACAATCCTATACAAATTGAAGTACTTGGAAATATAAAAGTCTTCATAAAATTTTGATCGCTTGAAAATCAAAAATTAAAAATAATTTCGAAATAATTTAAAATAAATTATTAAGGCATTTTGAAATAGATCTAAGTATAAATATCAACCAAAGATAAAACAAAGTGAAGTATATAGTTCTTAAATTATAAAATAAAAAAAATGTTGAATTTCACGATAACCCAAAATGTTAAATTGCTCAAAGTTTTTACAAAATGGAGAGTTTTAAAATTTGAAATTATGCTTCAAAATGTTAAAATGTCATGAAAATCAAAAATTTTAAATTAGTCAACCTTTTTACAAAACGGGCAAATTCACAATAAGAAATTATAACTCAAAATGTTAAAATTTTACGATAATCCAATATTTTTTAAAGTAGTCAAACTTTTTATAAAATAGGGAGTTCGAAAAATAGTTAACGGGTAAATAGAACAAGGATAAATAAATTAAAAATAAGAGCTTTCAAAATCGACAAAGGTTGAAGGGATTGGCAGGAGTTACCGTAACAGAATTTAAGAGAAGCAGAAAGGAAGACGGAGTTGAGAATCAAAAAGAGCTCTCAAGGATTATGGAAGAAATTAATCATCTCGAGATTCCTAGCACGACTCTCACAAACACGGGTTCCTAATTGGCCCATCAAATAACGCTAAGTCCAATATCAGTACAGGGTGGTCCTACTCAATCTACAACCTCCAAAATTATCAACTACCATAGCCTCCAAAATTAAGTCTTACGTGACTATCCAATCGTTCAAGCGACACGATACTAATCCACAAATGCTTTAGAATCAAATCCATAATTAAGATTCCAATGGCTAACAACACATACCCAAACCCTTGATCGATAAGGGTCCTAATTTCAAGACTCATAAGGTTTGAACTCGAGGTATACTTCAAATTTCTCGAGTAAGGAAGACTAAATAAAACCCACCAATTAACAAAGTTCGGACACGAAATCCTCAAAAATGATCACCAACATATTTATAATACCACCAATACAGAAGTTGGGGAAGTACAATAAATCCTCAAACACGCTCAAACCTATAGGTAATGGCGCAAACAGTCACATCTTAAAACACATCATTCGATTAATGTTTCTGAGAAGTCCATCAAATTTCTAATCGTAATGGTGCAACCACAAAATATTTAATAACTCAACGAAGCCACAATCTCGTTGGTCTAAGGTTCTGAACTATAAATCCATTAAGATGATTGACATCAAAGTGTTCCTCAAAACAACGCGATAAATCCAACCTCTAATGGCAATATGTTTCTCCTTTTCAAGGTTAACAACAATTTATCCAATTTAGATCACTCAACTCCAAAGTTCATAGGTTACAACCTTAACCAACGATTAACGATTTAATCCTTAAGAAACACGGGTAATCTATGTTAACCAAAATTTCTAACGGTATTAAGGAAAACCTTCGATGGTACCACAACACTCAGGTTAACAATTTAAACAATACTCTATGATCAAAAATATTCCCGATGCATCCATCAAATAACATTTAGGTAGGAATCCCAAAATTCTATTATTAGCTACACTTGGTTCGGTTCTAGGTTAAATTAGGTACTAGGTATCCATCAAATACGATATACTCTTACTACTCCCAAATATCCAACTCTAAGTACCCAAAATAATCAAGGTAACCTATAACCCAAGGTTCAGTGTCTAAAGTATCATCCTAATTCCATCAAGAAACATTTTGCTATTCAAATTAATCCTCAAGAATTTCTTCCTTGCTTAGAAGGTAGGGCAGACTCAAAATCCTCAAATCAGGTAACAAGGGTTTACTAAACCTCAAACATCTATATTCTTTCACGGGGTTCACTGAGACGGAAATCGGTCTAGCCAAAGAATCTCGCTCAAGAGAAAGATGGTAGAGTAGAAGAATATAACAAGGATTCACCAAGAGAATGAAGATGAGAATATATAAGAGAAGAATTGGAAGAAATAGAGGAAGGAAGAAAAGAAATCGATATAATACTAAGTTCTAGAACCAGAGGAGAATCTTCGGGCCTCCAGAGTTCACGAGGGAACTAAAAGGATTACTTCATCTTCTTGTAGAGGAACGAGCACACAAGTCTTGGGTCGCTCCATCTCGATCTACTGCGACATCATGGAACAGGAATCTACTCTTGATCATCTGGCCTGTAGTTTAAGTAAACTGAACCAGAGCTAAAAGTCACCATCGGCATCTTTCTTGGAGCACCAAGTTGTCTACTCGAGTCAGCAGGCGTTGAGAGTTCTAAGCAGGTCTTGTCCCGATCTGGAGCAGCATCCTATCAATATCTTGTTCGTTCGTCTTCTTCCCACAAAAGCAACAAATATTCAATGCTAATCATTGAGTTCAGGAACAGATAATCTTAACATCAGTTAAGTCCTTATTTGTTTCTACCCATTTCTAAAAATATTTTTATTTACTGTTTGAATAATTTACTGGTATTTTCCTTAATTTCAGGTGTAAGCGTTGGGAGCAGTGATGCTCTGATACCAACTGTAATCCCCTTGAAATTCTAACGCAATACAGTGGTGGAAACACTGTAGAAGTGAGATTATAACACACTGTAGCTATATTTGATTAAACAAAAATGGTAAGTCAATACATAAGCCATAAAATAAAAATGGCTACAAAATATATAAATAAATAAAATCCATAAAAAGGGTTTTAACAATCCATAATACAGTGATCTGATTAAAACAAGCAGGATCCATAACTGCTCGCTAGCCCACCCGGAGGAAAACACATATACTTGCCATGTTAAAAACATAACAGCCACAATCAGTGGGGAGCAACGTCAACGTTCTCTCAACCGTCTAACAGGATTTTAAAACTGTAATTACTATTATAGAAAAATAGTAAAAATGGAAAACAGTAAAACACATTATAATAAAAATAAACTTTCAGTGAAAAACTTCACGTATCAAAACAGTATAATAAAAATGAGTTTTCCGAAGAAAACATAAAACATTTGCCAACCTGCAACCAAATTATATCGATAATAATAAAAATATTCAAAATGGCGTTATGGATAGGAGTAGTTTAGACGGCTAGACTTTCACTAGGAGAATACTAAAAACTAGCTTCGAGAACTTAGTTCAAACAAATTAAACTTCGGTCTCTAACTAGGCTACTCAACCATAATAGAGCGGCGACTTATAAATGCGTGGCCCTAGTTTAAGATAATGCACACCCCTCCAGGGATTACCTGTCACCCAGTTCAACTTATGACGGCGACTTACTGCGAGGCCTAAGCTTAAGGTCAAAATGTACACAACTCCCGGGATACCTGTCACCCGGTTCAACAACCAATGTACCGATTCCTGATACACTAGCCTTATAGTTGATGGCAAAACCGTAAACCCTAGAATATATTACTCTAACCTCACACTTGTCCTTATTCCATAACTCCAAAACAAAGCCATTATCGATATTCAAAAGATATAATCAATATAAATAATATGAGGATAAAAGAAGTAAACATTTATATTCTAAAAGAGGAAACTTTCTATTTTAGGAAACTTCTATTTTTAGAAACTTTACTAAAAATAGCATTATATCAAAATAGTGAAAATATTAGTTCATACTAATACCACATTTTTAGTAAACGATATAGATTTATAAAACTAATACTTTCGGCCTTAACGATATTAATTATTAAAGTAAGAACATTTGAGTTTATGAAGTTATTGAAATATCGTACAAGTGTATAAAATGATTAAAAATGTCTTAAAAATTTTAATAATACTAATCAGGGTGTTTTCAAAATTTACAAAGCTAAAATTCCCTAATTATTACTCCCTCCGATCCTTTAGATTCGCAACGTTTACTATTTGCACAAATAATAAGGTTGTGAGTGAAGATGGTGGGTCTCACCAATAAAGTAAAAAGTTTACACAAACAAAAACCTACCTATTATAGAAATGTTGCAAACCTAATGAATTTGCCAAATATGGAATATGTTGCGAATCTAAAGAATCGGAGGGAGTATTGGTTACGACAATACAATTACAAATAGGATTTTACGGCAAATGTCAAATTAAATCTTTTAACGTCTTTGATTTAATGAAACCATTGAATATATTTAGAATATGTTAAGGGATGATTTAAATCTTAATGTTTCAGATTTAAATATTTTCAAAATAGCTGGAAAAATAAATCTTTTCGGTAAGACGAAGCATTTTAACGATAAATCGTAATTTGTCCAAAAATCAATACTTATTAATTAAAGAGTTTAATAAATAGTACCAAAATTATGTAAAATAGTTAAAATATATTTATGGAGATTCTGTCCAGAAAAGAAAATTTTCCAGAATCCTAAAACTCGGTTTTTAAAGCGTTTTCTCGTTAATCGTCTAATCTCGACAATAACGATTAATAAAAATAGTAATTACAAAACGATTTAAGTATTAATATCCAAAAATTATTATTAAACCTAAAAATCATGATTTTCCAGAATCTACCATTTTTCCAGATTTCCAAAAATTCCAGATTTAATAAATCCCGTCAAAACCGTCTTTAAAACCCGTTTTCACAATTAACGATTCCATTAATAAAACATATCGTCCCAAACATTTTATTAAAGCACTAAAAATTATAAAATTACATTTTATTATGAAATCATCAGAATCATATTTTTTTCCAGATTTAATAATAGGACCAAAAATCGAGAATTTAAACGACAAACGCGGTTTTAACGATAAACGATCATTTAAAGTGATTAATTAATTCATCCACTTAACAATTCCGACAAATTATGAAAAACTTCAGAAAATTCTATTTCATCAGAAACTTTCACCACGTCAAAAATCAGATTAAAATAAAATGTTTAGGTACTAGAACTAAAAATCGGCTTTTAATCGTTTTTGTCCGATAACGGTAATAATTCAATAATCGATATCAAAAATATCAGAAAAATACTAAATTATTAAAAATCATCAAAAAAAATCATTTTTACAGAATATAAATATATATTACATGTTTAGGCCGAATATTACGATTTTACAAATTAATATGACGATTTAATCGTTAATCTCGTAAAAGCGATAAAAATATCGAAACATGCATATTTTCAACTTTTAATGATTTTCCTGATTATATGACATACATATATTGTCAAAAATGAAATATAAAAATTATACATGCAAATACACAATTAAAATCATGAAATACCGAGTAACATCGACGTTACCTCTAACCCAAATTCGAGTCGATTATAAATTCGTCGGCTTTGGGATCATTCAAAAATCCTTCAACACAAGAAAAGCATGGTGGAAAAATACCATGAGAAAACTATGAAAATCAAGGAAAATAACGATCGAAAACAACATCGATTATTACCTTAACGAAGGTATTGGAATGACGATTATTTAGGAGACGAAAATAGGACGATCAAAGCTTGATTATGGACGAAAATGGCTGCTGAAAATGGGCAGGAACACCAGCCAAAAAGAGGGAGAAAGAAAAGGTTTTCGCTAAAATAAAATGGAAGAATGAATAAAGAGGAAAATGTGAAGAGATATGGAATAAATGGTGACTTAAAAGTTGATGAAAACTAGGTACATTCACCTCAAAAATTTCAGCCAAGAGTGAATGTGAGAGGAGTGTGAAGAGTTTGTATTAATCCACCAAAATGAATGAAGAAAGAAATAAATATCTAATGTTTAACATAATAAAATGAAGTGTATAAAAAAAATGTAGTAGGAGTGAGCCAAGGGGGGTCACGGTCCAAAATGTGGGAAAATGTCCCAAAATAATTTATAAGTTGATAAAAAGAAAATCATAAAATTGTTAAAGGTATTTCAAATCAGTTCGAGTAAACCGGGCGTTGGAAAATAATTATTTACGAAACTTCGTAATAAAATCATTAAAGGTCAAATATTCTTAAATAAAAATATTTCTTAGTTGGAAATATCATATAAACGTGTTTTGATATTTAGGAAAAATAAATAACTAAATTCCAATCTTAAAACGTTAGTTCGTAGAAAAATAGAACTTCACGCGCAAAAATAAATAATTTACAATGAAAATCAAATAAATAAGTTTACAAGAATTAAAATCTTTTAAAATAAAAATAAATATTATTTGACTTAAAAAAAATAATAAGAATTCAGAAAGATGAAGGAAATAGAAGACGAAATTGACATAGAGTCATGACGGAGTCACAACAGAATAATTAACGGCACTAGGAAATTAGTGGGTGTTACACTCCGGCGATCGGACCTTCCCGACGGAGTTGACCTGCTCCCTGCACAAAGAACGCACAGGGCCTCGGAGGTGTCCGAGGGAACCCTCTCCGATGCCTAAGTCAGTCCGTGGAATGCCTTTGTGAACTTTACTCGTGAGGAGTAAGGTGGCGGTTTTTAGAGTGAGAGTCTAGAGAGAGAAAGTCAAACCATAAGTCCCTCTGCCTACCTCTGGGCAGGCAGGGGGCAGGCCCCCTAGACTTCGACCAGAAGCCAGGGTCAGGCCGGGCCCCACGCGCCGAACCATAAGTCCCTCTGCCTACCATTGGGCAGGCAGGGGGCAAGCCCCTTGGACTTCGACCAGAAGCCAGAGTCAGGCCGGACCCCATGCGCCGAACCATAAGTCCCTCTGCCTACCTCTGGGCAGGCAGGAAGCAGGCCCCCTGGACTTCGACCAGAAGCCAGGGTTAGGCCGGGCCCCATGCACCGAATCATAAGTCCCTCTTCCTACCTCTGGGCAGGCAGGGGGCAGGCCTCCTAGAGTTCGACCAGAAGCCAGGGTCAGACCGGCGCCCCTTGAGCCAAACCATAAGCCCCTCTGCCTACCTCTGGGCAGGCAGGGGGCAGGCCCCCTGGACTTCGACCAAAAGCCAGGGTCAGGCCAGACTACAAAACCGAACCAGCAAGGTCTGAGGCACACTCAGCCTTGTATAAAAACATATATAAGCCCCTCTGACCACCTCTAGTCAGGCAGTGGGCAGGCCCCCTGGACTTCGACCAGAAACCAGGGACAGGCCGGGCGTCATAGACGCACCGCACCAACAAGGCCTAATGAATACCTGGCTTCGCATAAAAACAAAGTTCGTCATTCAGTTTGTCGGTCCAACCACGCTTGGCACCAGACCCGCATACTCAGTATCCGACTCTGCTGAGGGCAAATTGATGGGGGATAAAACCCTCAAACGCATAGACCCGACTCCCGGGGCTGAGAAAGCCCAACTGGGTCCTAGACGACCCTAGAGGCCGAACCCCCTATCAGACAACCCCCCTTACGAGTAGTCATTAACTGACTCAGAGAGACTTCTCTACTGATGACCGTGCTGATGTTATGGGTGACATCACCCTACTACAATCTTTTCCCCTATAAATACCCCACTTAAGGTGAGGGGAAATGGGGGCAATCAATTCATACATATTCCTCCTTACTCTCCCCACCTCTCTTATCTCCCTAAATATCTATATTCATTCATATATTTTATTGACTTGGGCGTCGGAGGCTCCGCCCCGGGGGTTCCCCCGGGCACGGAGTTCACCTTATAGGATCACCGTCGGCACGCATCCGGAGCCGAGGAGAACCGCGAAACCCAAGGTTAGGGACCCGTTTTTATTCCCAAACATGTTTAATAAATAAAAGATGTTAAAAGATTTATTTTGACATTTGTCGAAAAATCCTATTTATGTTCGTGCTGTCGAAACTATTAATAACTAGGGAATTTGAGTTTTATAAATTTCGGAAACACCCTAATTAGTAATATTAAAATATTTAAAATATTTTTAATTATTTTTATTAACACTTGTATGATATTTCAATAATTTCATAAACCCATATGTTCTCACTTTAACAATTAATATCGTTAAGGCCAAAAGTATTAGTTTTATAAATCTATATCGTTTACTAAAAATGTTGTATTAGTATGAACTAATATTTTCGATATTTTGATATGATGCTATTTTTAGTAATGTTTCTAAAAATAGAAGGTTCCTAAAATAGAAAGTTTTCCCTTTCTAGAAAGTGATCCTTTTTCATTTTTGTTCTTTTATTATTATTTATAATATGATTATATCTTTTGAATATTGATAATGGTTTGTTTTAGAGTTATGGAATAAGAACAAGCGTGGGTTTAGAGTAATAAAGTCTAAGATGTATGTTTTTGCCATCAACTATAAAGTTGGTGTTTCTATTTGGGGTACATTTGATCGTTGAACTGGCCGTAGTTTCGCCCAGGAGAGTGTATGCTTTGACCTTAAGCTAGATATCGCATCGTGTTAGTCGCCGTCAGCTGAACTAGACATATTTGCTGTCTAGGAGGGGTAGGCACTACTTAAACCAGAACCTCGCTGCACGCAGTCCTGTTATAATTGAGTTGCCTAGTTGGATACTGGATTCTGTTATGAGTTAAGTCTACAGTTCTCGAAGCTAGTTTCCAGTATTATCCTAGTGAAAGTCTAGATTCTACACCAACAATATCCATAACGCCATATTGAATATTTTCATTATTATCGATATAATTTTGATTTGCAGGTGGGCAAATGTTTTATGTTTATTTCGGAAAACTCATTTTATTATATTGTTTCAATATGTGAAGTTTCACTGAAAATTGATTTTTATTATAATGTTTTACTTTTTTTTTTTCCGTTTTTACTATTTTTCTATAATAGTAATTACAGTTTTAAAATAATGTTATACGGCTTGGAGAACGTTGACATTGCTCCCCACTGATTGTGGTTGTTATATTTTAACGTTGCTGATATACGTGTTTTCGCTGGGTGTGGGCTAACGAGCAGTTGTGGATCCTGCTTGTTTATTTTAATAACATTGTCTTATGGATGTCCAAACTCATTTATGGATTGATTTAAATTTTGGTCAGTTTTATTTATGGCCTATTGTTTGACTTTACATTTTTAATTTACTAAGACATAGTTATAGTGCGTTTTAAGCCCGATTCTACAGTGTTTCCGCTAATGTATCACGTTAGAATATAAAGGAATAAAATAGTAAGGTAGATATTTTTTAGAAAAGATTATTTTTTGGGTGAATACGTAACTAAAATAGTAAGTTATTTGTAGATCATAATTATCAAGAATCTGGATGTATATTTTCTAAAACCAAAAATATATTACTAATAAAATATCTTTGATTTTTTTGGGGCATTTTTTTTGTAAATGTAAAAGAAAAGCACAAAATACAATTTTTATCAGTGGATCGTTTTAAAATAGTATGTACTTTGTATATAATATTATACTATATTATTCTTTTTGTGTTTTTAACAACTTATCCATCCCTTCGAAATTTGGAGGACAATAAGTCTAAGGTCGTGCTTTTTTCTAACGAGGCTTTACTAATTCTAACGAATTTTCCTAAATTTTTTCCCATTATATTTTTTTGGAAAGTTCATTGATTTTCATTCAATAGAATTCCAAAAGGATACAAAGTAGCATATCGAAGCCTTGTTTTGGCTCTCAAACCTATTACATTAGCAAATTAAGAGATAGTTCTTTATCCGTGCTGCTACAAACATAAATGGATTTAGCACACACGTTATATTTAATGGCAAGAACAAGCGTATTTTCATCCCTACAATGCCCTTGAAAGATCCTCCAATTTCTCTCTTGCCAAATATCGTACATGGACGCTGCAAAAAGGCATCGCCTGATCCTTTTTTTGGATACTCTTCCCTCTGTTGCAATGTGTATACCAGCGTAGAATTGATGGAAGCGAACTTGGTGCACTCATTTGTTGCCATTTCATTACCGCCTACCATACCCCCATTGAGACCGTACAATAAAAAAAGAGGTGCTGCTGGTTTTCAGCTGCTGCACCGCAAAGAATGCACCGGTTTGCACAATGAATACCACGGAGCTGAATTTTATCCACCGTCGCAAGAGCATTTTCAATTGCTAAAGTGGAAATAAAAGCGTGCTTTGGAACATTAATCCTGTCCCAAACTAGCTTTACCCACTTCACTTTCCTCCCCTTGTGCCTAAATAATTCATAAAGAGGTTTCAATTTCAGCTTTCCACCAATTGTGCTCTGCTTAAGCATGTCCGTGGCTGAGTTCATACCCCCCAGAGTTTCAATCGGCTCATCTCGAGTCCGTAGAATGTGTTTCTAGCTTATACTATCTTCAGCTCTTTCCACTACATCCCAAATAGACTCTCGACGAAGGTGGTACTTGGTGATCCACGTGCACCAAACATCCTCTCTTGCATTATTTGGTAATTTTTTCCCATAATACTTCGTGGTACTTTGAATTATTACATACAAATTGAAAAGTATAACAAACGTATGTAAGCCAAGTTTTTAATCTTCAACTCAAGAAATTTTTTACCTGAAACTCACTTGAACATTTGAACTAACATTGACCCGAACTGAACCGCACCTGACCTGAAATAAAATAAAATTGATAAAAGTGGCTAACTAAAATAAATACGTTTGAAATCGAATTGAAACCAAAAAAAAGGCCAGCTGATTATAATTGAACCAATTTAACCCGATTCAAAATCGAATTGTATGACCCATTTGTCAAGTTTAATTATGACGAATCTGAATATTTTATAAAAAACTAGTTTAGGTCCCGTGTAAATACACGGCTTTATATAGGTGGTTAGATATTATCGAACAAATATATTTTAATATAACATGTCAATTTATGTTAATTTTTTAATTGTCAATTGAAATAAAACACTCACAGAAATTTTAGATGGTGCATTAATCTTATTTATTTAAAAGCTCATTGAATCAATTATTGCAATGACTTCGACACATCGTATAGTGAATTTACTTTATAAACGATTCTGAAGATTAAGTACAATCCATAATTATGTTTTGAGGCGGGAAAACTGTAAAAACTTTTAATAAGGTTGCGATATACTCCCTCCGAGTCTGACTTATGTTTCCTCATTTCCTTTTGAACTGAGTCATTCTTTCTTCTCTCTTTTCTTTTTAAGCCACGTTCTCTCTTCCTCCCTCATTTTCTAATCACACATTCTCACACCTTTTTTTTCCTCTTAAAATCCAAAGGGGAACATAAGTTAGACTCGGAAGGAGTATATATCTTCTATCACTACTACAAATAAGATTAAAGAGGATGGTTGGATAAGGAACCGTCCTTTAGGTCGACGTCCTATTTAATCAAATAGCGCGGTTCCAAGAAAGTCAAACCATCCTATTTAATTGCAGAACCGTCCTATTAAATTGTTTACAAATAGGACGGTTATGCCTTCAATCGTCCTATTTGTAAACAATTTAATAGGACGGTTCTGCAATTAAATAGGACGGTTTGACCTTCTTGGAACCGTGCTATTTGATTTAATAGGACGTCGACCTAAAGGACGGTTCCTTATCCAACCATCCTCTTTAATCTTATTTGTAGTAGTGTATTTTATTGTTTTCATTTTAGTATTTAGAATATTGAAATTTTATGAATATGAGTTAATTGATGATCTGTTTCCATAATTAGTTGTTTACATAATTAAAACATGAGAATTTTGGAGGGAAAAGATTTAACGTGAGAGTGACACATGTCCTAGTGTTATTCTTTTAGTATATAGGGGATTTACTAATAAATCTTTGATTTTACTAATGAAATATCGAGTTATTTCATGGTAATAATCTCAACTATGCGTGTGATTCTTAAAATAATCCAAACTATACGTAATCTCTTTTTAATATGAACTACGTATTTATTAATCTCGCTTTGCTATGTATAAAGTTATGACTTGCTATTACCGGTCATAGTGACTTGTTGTAACTTTTTAGGATTTTACTAGGTCCGTTGCAGTCATTGTGAAAGCCAAAATTACCAAAAAAAAAATCCATAGCATCTATAAGACTATTGAAAAAGAAATGAAAGATGAATTTTTGAATTTTTTTTAATGATTGACCGAAAATGAACATGAAATGTGAATCAGAAGAAGAATAAGAGTTAGAGGAAGAGTTGAATAAGGGAGGTTCAACAGGTAGCAGCCGGTCACCCATAGCAAAGCGAGGTTAATGAAGGCGTAGTTCATATTAAAATGAGATTACGTATAGTTTGGATTAATTTAAGAAGCACACACATAGTTGAGATTATTCCCATGAAATAACCCTAAAATATCTTTGATTGTTTTTGGGTACATTTTTTTGTAAATAGAAAAAAAAGCACAAAATACAATTTTGGGTAGATATCATTTTAAATTGGTAACAAACTATAATATATAGGCTTCTTTTTGTGTTCTTAAGAATACATATCTCCTTAAAACTTGGAGGACTATAAATAGTGTCACATTCTCTTCCAATATACACAAATAAATCATATCTAAACATCAATTTCATTAAACTTTCTCCATTTTCATCAACCATAAGCAATGGCTACTAAAACCTCCCTACTCACAAACTTAGTCGCCCCATGGGAATACAATGCCAAAAAAGAACAAAACTCGGACCCTAACCAACCCAAAGTCCCAAGCAGCTTCGTTTGGAAAGGTGACGACGACATTGGCCTTGAAAAGCCAATACTCGATGCCCCGGTGATTGACCTAAGCGGGTTCATCAACGGGGATGAGTCAGCCACCAAAACATTAGCCCAACTCATCAATGTCGCGTGCTCGAACCACGGCTTTTTCCAAGTTATTAACCATGGAATTGACCCTAAGATTTTGGACGAGGCCTATAAAAAATCCGGTGAATTTTTCAGGCGCCCTACTAGCGCAAAGGCGTGCTGCTTCAAAAAGCCTGGCTCCATGTGGGGCCTCGCCTTGGCCCATTCGGACCGGTTCACGTCGAACCTACCATGGAAGGAGACATTGTCATTCCCTTACCATGCAAATGATTCTAGTAACATGGTGGTTGATTATTTCACCTCCACCATGGGCTCTCAATTTGAATCGACGGGGTAAGCAAGTCTCTAATACCATCACTAATTAATTTTCATGTCTAAAACATTTTAATTTTGACGTAAAATTTCTAGATGTCTTACATATATATAGGAATAAAATACAACTATAGGAGTATATATATATTTACGACGCTAGAAAATAAAAGATTTTATACACCGGATACATTTACGCTCGATCAAACACTCATGCATGGAGTTTCCTCGACCAAGATCGTTTATATTTATAAGTTGCCTTTGATAAACTTATCGATCTGTCATCATACATATAATGACCATTTATATTCTATATTCTAAATTGTTGTTTTATGATCCAAATAATTCAGAAAACAAGGCATTTAAGAAATATTTCTAGTGAGATTAACTAAATACTGCTAAAAAGACTTTGCATGCAACTCAAAAAATAATTAGGCATTGATTACGAAAACTGAAAACAAGGAATCACTTTGCCAAAAACTGCCTTACATGAGATCGATTTTCTCCATTCCCTATCTCTTGTTTTTTTGATAAGTCATTCTCACTTTTCGAGACATTTTTTTTCTCTCTTAAATATCTTTCATAATATAAGAAAAATTATTATGAAATGTATACTCATTTGAAAGCTCTTTTCGTAAAGAATTTTATTGTTTAATTTTTAAAAATTTTGAACTAATATATTTACATAAAAATTAAAGTCAAAGGTTCACCTCGAAAAACAAAAACGTCATATATACTGATATGGAGGGAGTACCTTATATCATATCTAGGGACAACAAATAAAAAAATTAATACATTTTGCTGAAACTAATGATGGGAAATAGTTAAAAATGTTAAACTCTGTAGGCTAATTGTATAATAATTAGCCAGTGAGATGATATATCAAGAGACTTATTACTGTCTTTCCTTTGTTACATTTTATTTTTTGAGGTCATTCTTTTCAATTTATTATTAGTTGTCATTACGTTTTTTTCATGTAATGCATGTTTTCTAAGTGGTGCGTAATCAAAATTTCCATATTTATTATACAATTGTATGTTTTCTACATTTTTCATTTGATATTATTTTTAAAATAAACATGAGACTTTTGGGTATGTGATTAATGTAAAAAGTTACTTTATGATATTCACCTAATTATTAGTAAAATTGTTTCCATCAATTTTGGAACCCTTATACGGAGTAAGATTTTGAACTAAAACAAAATAAAAAGTTATCAGCGAGGAAATAACATGTGTGATTAATTAATGCAGGGTGGTGTATCAAAAATACTGCGAGGAAATGCACAAATTGGCCATTTTGATAGTGGAATTGTTGGGAATTAGTTTAGGCGTGGATCGAACATTCTTCAAAGATTTCTATGAAGATGCAAGTTCAACGATGAGGATGAACTATTATCCCCCATGCGACGAGCCAAAACTTGTCTTGGGAACTGGCCCGCATTGTGACCCGACCTCACTCACCGTCCTATACCAAGACGATGTTGGTGGACTCGAAGTCTTTGTTGATGGCAAATGGCAGTCCGTCGTACCTCGTCCCGATGCCCTCGTCATTAATATTGGTGACACCTTAATGGTAAATTCTTCGACCCAAATTTTTGTTATTGGAATATCAATCATATTGTTATAATGAGGTCAAATATTATCTATTTAAATAGGAAAATTAGATAAAAATAAAGAATATTGAGAATAACGTGACTAGAGTCCAACTGATAGTTAAAAAGCCTTTTCTTCATCCAACACGTGAGATATGCCATGTATGCATGCAACATGCAACTAACTTGGTCAAGAAACTGTATGCGTGAAATTCTGAAACTAAGATCAATTAATAATAGTACTCGCAGTAGTAGTATGATGTTAAAATAGTAGTAGAAGTAATATATTTAATTTGAAATCATAAAAATTCTACCCCATATTAATCTTGACGCTTCAAAAATGTATGCCGCTTATTGCCTTCTTCTATATAATGATTGAAAACCAAAATTAAAAAAGAATCGGACACATTTCGCGATCTCAATGAAAATTTTCCTACCTAAAATAAATTATATTCCTATTAAGAAGCTGACCAAGATTTGACTATTCAAATACCTATCGAATAAAATCTTTCCATATTTATTGATAAAAAATCTTTTTAAAACATAAGAAAATCATTAATAAAAATAACGATAACGTACGACGTAATTAAGAAATACTAATAGTGCAATTATGAACACAATATCAACTAAAATGATCTTTGTATAGAGTAGTATGTATTTTATTAAAATAATAATAATGTTAAAAAGGGAGGGATGCATGCATATGTTATATGTAGGCAATGACAAATGGAAAATACAAGAGTTGTTTGCATAGAGCAGTAGTGAAGGACACAGTGGAGAGGTTCTCAATGGCATTCTTCCTGAATCCACGGTTTGACAAAGTGGTTGCACCACCTGAGGCAATCAGTGAGTCAAGGAAGTATCCCGACTTCTGCTGGTCCGATGTTATTCAATTCACTCAGAATCATTACCGTGCTGATGCCAACACTTTTCAGCGCTTCACCCAGTGGAAGTTGGACAACCACACCCTCAACTTGGCTCCCCTTGCTCCTGCTGCTTCTTCTAATGAAATTGCTGCCTAAATTATCTAGATAGTATCGCATCCACCATTTAGTAAGGTGCATGCATGGATCATCATCATCATCATAATATGTATGCTAAAATATAGTATGCGTAGTGGGTATATATGGATTTATTAAGGAGGGGTAATAAATCATAAAATGTATGCAGTGGTAAAGACTATTCACTCATTTGAGATGAACATCTTGGGTTTCATTCTAATCAAGTCAACCATTTTAGTATGGATCGGATTATATTTTTTTTACTGTTTTGTTTGCATTATTATTTAGTACTCATTATATCTCGCAAAGCAAAATTGAATCCAAAAAATAGATCGAAAACAACTGAATGGATAATCGATCGAACATCCGATATGATTAGTCATACCAAATATTATATTCGATAAACTCGATCGAAATCAAAAGTAAGGTCAACCTGATCATCGAATTATAATTACGTTGATCAATTGACTTTATGATCTGATATAACCATTATATTTGCATTTCTCGTATTATATTTCTTCAATGAGATTTATTATGTAGAAGCACTACTGTAGAGGACACCTACTCCGATCCAACACATATTATAATACGCATATGAAAACCATCATACTTTGCTTGGGTCACACCGCAGGGGCAGATTTAGCGCAAGCCCTATGGGTTATAGCCCAAGTAACTTTTAGGATATGTAAAAATTAAGTTAAGAGTTAAGCAATTGAAAGACAATAGCCAAGTGATTAGAAACATGGTTCCTGCCAAAATTGTTAGGGTTCTATCTAGGGATGACAATGGGTCGGGTTTGGATCAGGGCCACTAGGACCCAGACCCGGACCCAGACCCAGACCCAAATGGATCCAAAGTTTTCAGACCCAGACCCAGACCCGGACCTGACGGACCCGGGTCTACCCGCGGGTCTTACTAATTTATTTTATTTTGTCATGATTCCTCATTACTGCCAAATTTTCAAAAACTTTAACCGCACAAACCAATAATTTCTGCCAAATTTCTTCATTTATCATTTCAACCAAATTTCTAGCAACAAAAAAAAGACAAAAATGTCGATGTAATCTCACAAGCTGATATGATCGCCCAAAATTATCACAAACCTACCTCAAAAATTCAGTTAATCTAATAAATTAGCATAAATCAAGATTTAAATCAAACAAAACACATGAAGGGGGTGGGGGGATGAAGTTAGTGTTTGTAAAGTGAGGATGGAGGTAGTAGAATATAGTAGTCTGCAAATCTGAAATGTAAGTCTGCTATGTGTTTCTACGGTTTCTAAGTTTTTTTTTCATAATAAAATATCGAGTCCATGGGTCGGGTCCGGGTCCAATAACTCAGACTCGGACCCATACCCATTCCCGCTTTTTTAAAATGAGACCCATACCCGACCCATACCCATCGGGTCTCAAAAAATGAGACCCAGACCCAGACCCATACGGATCCACCGGGTCTGGGTCGGGTCTTGGACCTATTGCCATCCCTAGTTCTATCCCTATGATCACCTTTTTTTATTTTTAAGTGTCAACTTCCTATTTCTATTTCCTTTTCCTTTTAATGTTTTCACATACCAAGACGAACTTCCTTTCTCCTTTTTCTTTTAATGTTTTTTTTGCAATTCCTATACTACAAAGTACAAACTCCACCTAACATTTTAAAGATTTAAAATTTCAACATCTCTCATTTTTTCACTCCTAAATCGATATTTATAGACTAACACAATCTTATGTATTTTTTAACCTGTAAAAAAATGTCTCCCATAATTTGGAAACCATAAATTCATAATAGTACACTCCAAAAATAATGTTATTCAATTCATTTTCACTACCAAATCGATACTTATAGACCAACATAATCTTGTACATTTTTTAATCTTGAAAAAAAAATTCTACACCATACGTAAACTTTAGCCCGAGATAATTTGTATTCCTAGATTCGCCCCTGGTCACACCGCCACAAACCAATTTCTTGTTGGAATAAGAAAGTAGTTATGGTTAGTTTAACTAATGTTGGTTAAGGTCAGGGGCGAAGCTACAGGTAGGCCAAAGTGGGTCGTGACCCCAAGTGCGTTTTAGAGTTCATGTTGTATTTAGTGAGGAGTACGGACATCAAGTTATTCTTGAACAATTGGTCAAATTTTATTCAATAAGACCCATGCTTTGTTAGACATGTGTTCGATTTTACCGTAATGAATTTTAAAAGTTTTTTTGCCTCTTTTCTTCTTTTCTCACCTTTTTTTTTCTTCTTTCACTCCCAACCTTATACGAAGTACTTTCTTTTATTCCAATACTCCAATATAAAATTTTCATTCAAATCAATCAATCTATATATATATATATATATATATATATATATATATATATATATACATAGAGAGAGAGAGTTAGTAACTCCCTAAGAGTCGCTTAGTCTTAATCCTAACCTTCTATTCAGGGGCGGACCCAGAAAATTGATGTATATGGGGCTAATTTTTTCCATCGTATTATTATTCACAATATATTTTACGTGTCACTATCATAATATTTTAGCTAAACATGATTAATTAAATAACTTGTTTTGAGATTGTAGCATTAAAATATTAGTACTCGTATAGTCGTATACTAGCTATATGAACAATTTCGAATTATTCTAGATTTGGCAAGGAATCACTTAAATTGAACTTGGATAAAAATTCATTGAAGGTTGTTAGTTGTGATGTACGGAGTACCTAACCTGTTTTGTAATATCATCGCTTGTTTGACGTGAAATAATATACATTAAAATGAGTTAGAAAGTTAAAATTCAAACATATACGGAGTAACTTATTACAGTATACAATACGACTCAGATTCATCAATTTTGTGAACAAAAATATACAAACTCGACATATGTATGATATACATGAAAGCATCCAAATATATACTCCGTATTTTACCTAAGAAATGATATACAGAGTATTCGTGTTAACCTTAATTAAAATGAGTCAAATTGGATAGATGAAAATATTTACGGTAAGAAATTAGTAAAAAATTTGACCTAAATTGATTAATTGAATAATATTTGGATAGTTTTGATCTTTAGAAAAGGAGAGAAAGTAGGGAAACAAAGGAAATGAAAAAAAAGGGTCCATTAAGTTTCGAACCCAGGGCCCCTGCCTGAAAGGAAGTCTACCAAGCCACTGAGGCAAGAGTAGATTGATGCAATATCTTACACTAATTTTTGTATGTCTTGAAATCATGTTGGGCTATAGCCCAACATGCCTAGGCTTAGATCCTCCCATGCTTCTATTCATCTTAAGATGAATGGATGGATGAACTTCAATTTAAAAAAAGAAGAAGGGAAGACTGTCATAAGGCTGTCAAACATCCCCTCACCCAAATCAATCACTACATTACTTCCCTCATACCCTTCCCAATCCCCTCCTTTTTAATTCATTTCCCAACTCAATTCATCTCTCTCTAACAAAACCCCAACAAATAATCTCCATCAATAACTCCGACCATACTCCGTCAACTACTCCGACCATACTACGTTTTTAACACAACATACTTCGTCAGTAACTTCGATCATCATACGAAGGTATGTTCATGCTTCATCTTCATCATCTTCATCTTCATCTTCATGCTTCTTTTTCTTCATCATCTTCATATTCATCTTCATCTTCATGCTTCTTTTTATTTTTCATAACTTTTTATTTTTTGTATTTATAAATTATTCATCTTCATTATCCACAAAAAAAAGAACAACTTCATCTTTAAGATGAAGTTGTTCTTTTTTGTGGGATGAATGAAGGTTGAAGATGAAGATGAACAAGTCATTTAGTGCGTAATGTTCTTACAGAATTGCAAGACTACACACTTTCAGTTGTATAGTCACACTCATTATGTTGTAGAATCACCAGCTGTACACTCATTGTAGTCACATATTCAGTTGTATAGTCACACTCATTATGCTGTATAGTCACACTCGTTATGTTGTAGAATCACTCAGCTGTAGAATACCTTGGGATTAAGGTATCATGCGTTTAATCATCTTCATCTTCATGCCTCTTTTATTTTTCATACCTTCTTTTTCTTGGTATTTATAAAATTATTCATCTTCATTATCAAAAAAATGAAGATTGAATATGGATGAATAAAGGTTGAACATTTAATGAATGTTTAGATATTTTCGTTTTTTTAAAGTCACAGTCGTCCATTCATCCATATTCAACTTTCATTTTTTTTGGATAGTGAAGTTGAATAATTTTATAAATACAAAAAATAAGGTATGAAAAATAAAACAAGCATGAAGATGAAGATGATTAAATGCATGATACCCTAATCTTATGGTATTCTACAGCTGCGTGATTCTACAACATAATGAGTGTGACTATGCAACATAATGAGTGTGACTATACAACTGAAAGTGTGTGACTATACAACTTAAAGTGTGTGACTTTTTTCAGGTATTTTTTTTATCTACGTTCAAGATTCCACGTTCGTCAAATCCCTACTTCCGAACCTCGATGATTTTCAGGTATTTGTTTTTATCTTTTTAGAGCATCTTTAAAATAATTAATCATCTTCATCCTCATGCTTGTTTTATTTTTCATTCATTCTTTTTTTTGGTATTTATAATATTTTTTATCTTCATTATTCACAAAAAAATGAAGGTTGAATATTTAATGAATGTTTAAATAATTTGCTCTGATTCGTATGTATAATAATCTTTCTAATTATGAATGTGACTTTGCTAATGATGATTGAAGAATAATTGACTGTATGACTTTTATTTTCCATTTTACGGTTTCAATTTTGTAGTCACACACTTTAGGTTGTATAGTCAAACAGTTGATGTTGTATAGTCACACTCATTATATTGTAGAATCACACAAATTCTTGCAGTGATTAGTGTATGTAATCATCTTTGCTAATGATGATTGAAGTATAAATTAAGTACGAGTATAATTTAGTCGTATAGTCATAGAGATTATGTTGTATAGTCACACAGTTGAAGTTGTATAGTCATACTCGTTATGTTGTAGGATCACAGTCATTATGTTGTAGGATCACACCGTTTATGTTGTATAGTCACACAGTTAAAGTTGTATAGTCACACTCATTATGCTGTACAATCATGCAGTTGTACACTCATTGTAGTCACATATTCAGTTGTGTTGTGTGATTTAGATTGATTGTGTGTTTTGTTGCAGCGAAATGGTTGGTGGAAAGAGGAATGTTGGTAAAAGGGGCGGTGGGAAGAAGAAGGTCGTGGAAGATACAACGACCGACCACGTAATTGGACAATGTATTGTTGCGCACGTACCGGAGACCATCGTTAAACTCTTGAGTATTTATATGGGATAAAATGTTTGCTTTAGGATGAACGTACTATATGTAAAGGATGTTTGGTGGGTTAGAATGTTTTTATGTTTGACGTACTATAGGTAAAGGATGGACTTTATCTAATGTAAATATATTTTCATCGCTATTTTCTGGTTTCATAATTAATCACGCGAGGTGTATAGCAAAATCACTTATCCTTTCACCTTTAAAACCACCCAACTGTGCACCAATTGGTTTGTAGCCAAAAGTGGTCGTATTTGTATAGTCACATTCGCCTTGTTGTATAGTCACACTCGCTATGTTGTATAGTCACACTTCTAATATTGTATAATCAGGACAGATTTTGGTTTTTTATTTTGTATAGTCACACCTGTCATGCAGTAGAATCACACTCATTTTGTGCGTAATGTCGAACGTCAACATAATGAGTGTGGCTATACAGCATAATGAGTGTGACTATACAACTAAAAGTGTGTGACCTTGAAATTCTGCAAGAACATTACGCACAAAATGAGTTGTTCTTTTTTTTAATTAAAATGTTTTTACAGTCAATTAAAATAATATTTCTAACTAGAACATGTATTAATTAGAATGTTTTTTTGTTGGATGAATGAAGTTGGAAAATGAAGTTGTTCTTTTTTTTTGGATGAACGAATCATAAAGATGAAGAAATTCTTCTTTTTTTGTTGGATGAATCGAAGTCGCTCATTTTACGTCTAACAATCACCTATTGTAATATTTGTGATTGGAGAGTAGAACGTTTCAGTAATTTTTCAAAATTTTAAATGCGTCTTACAAACAAGAAATCAACTATAGAAGAAACGAACTTGAATGAAGGTTGAATATTTAATGAATGTTTAAATACTTTTGTATGTGATTAATACTTTCATTTTTTAGAATGTCGTTATTGAGGTCACAGTCGTCTATTCATCCATATTCAACTTTCATTTTTTTTGGATAATGAAGATGAATAATTTTATAAATACCAAAAAAAAAACAATCAGGAAGATGAAGATGATTAAACGAATGATACCTTAATCCAAGGTATTCTACAACTGCGTGATTCTACCACACAGCGAGTGTGACTATACAGCATGATGAGTGTGACTATACAACTGAATATGTGACTACAATGAGTGTACAACTGTGTGATTCTACAACATAATGAGTGTGACTATGCAACCTAATGAGTGTGACTATACAACTGAAAGTGTGTGACCTTGCAATTCTGTAAGAACATTACGCATGATGAAGATGATGATAGGATGAAGATGAAGATGAAGATGTTCTACAAACTTCTGTCATTCATCAAACTTGAAGATGAAGATGTTCTTATTTTTTGTTGGATGAATGAATCTTGAAGATGAAGAAACTTTTTTTTTTGAATGAATGAATTTTGAAGATGAGAATGTTTTTTTTGTTGAATGAATGAATGGATCTTGAAGATGATGATGCTTTTTTTTGTTTGATAGATGAAGATGAAGATGAGAGAGCATCAAGTTGTAAGGAGGGAGGATAAAGAAGTGAGAGTTTGATTGAGGAGAGGGTTGCTTCCCTCTCTCCACTGCTGCGAAGTGTGATTGAGGGGAGGGTTGCTTCCCTCTCTCCACTGTTGCTGTGTTAGTTTACTGTCTCCTTTTTTTTTTTAACACATCATTCATCTAAGCCATCCATTCAACACAAGATCAAGGGTCAACAACACAACTTCTCAACTTTCCAATCCACCACCAACTCCTTTGATCCCATTTCTATATATATATTAGATTTTTTTCGAGCGATCTCATTGGTCCGTTTCATCAAACCTCAAATTAGGAAAGTATCATAAATAATAAAAAATCAATTAGAGAATGTTTTAATCATTATAATATATATTTAGTTTATTATATTGATGTGATATTTTACAATAAACCTTTAAAGTTTGTTTTTCAAAAACATTATCGTAAAATAAATTGTAAAAATGAAATAATTAGATTCGTGGTAAAAAATATTTTCATTAGAGTATAAATTTCATATTATTTGTTTCACATTATGTGATAAATTTATTACATATAACAATTGTAAAATTATCCCACATCGACAAATTATAATATGATGTTGAAATTCTATATTATAAATAAGAGTAATCATTCGTTCTTCGATATCTACCAAAAGAATTTTGAATCTCAGAAAGAGTTCTTAAAATTATAAACCTTAATTAATTATCCTATATTAAATGAAATTTTATATTATAAATAACCTTAATTAATTATCCAATATCCTATAATATGGTGATGATTCTATATTATAAATAAGACAACAAATTTTAATTAAATTATCCCACATCGACAAATTATATTAAGGTGATGAATTTCTATATTATAAATAAGACTAATTATTTGTTCTTAGATATCAATCAAAATCTTTTGAGTCTTAAAAAAACTCTTACGACTATTAACTTAAGTAAATTATCCCACATCGAAAAAGTATACCCCTCTCTTTTAAGTCAGAGACACTCTTAAGGCCATAAACCTAAGTAAATTATACTCCCTCCGGTCACTAATTTTTGTTGTCTCATTTCATTAAAATACCCTTCACAAATCATTAAAATAAAAGTAACCATTTCTCCAAATTATGATCAGGTGATGAAATTTTATATTATAAGTAAGACTAATCATTCGTCCTTAGATATCAACAAAAAAACTTTTTAGTCTTAAAAAAAGTTCTTAATAAGACTACAAATAAAGTTAAATTAGATTATCACATATCGAAAAATTATAATGAGGTGATAGAATTCTATGTAATATTTCGTTCTTAGATATTCACCAAGAATCTTTTGAGACTTCAAAAAAAGTTTCTAAAACTAAGACTATATAGTTAAAGTATAATTATCCCGCATCGAAAAATTAAGATGGATTGATGGAATTTTTTTATTATATAAATAAGTGTAATAATTCATCTAAGATATATAATAAGATGATCAAATTCGATTATATAAATAAAAAGTAATCGTTTGTCCTTTTAACTTAGATATAAATAAAACTCTTTTAAGTCTTAAAAATAGATCTTAAAACTATAAATTTACTTAAGTAAATTATACCACGTCGAAAAATTATGATGAGGTGACGAAATTTTATATCATAAATGAGTAATCTTTCGGTTTTAAATATCAACCAACGATCTTTTGAGTCTTAAAAACTTTTAAAAGGACTACAAACCTAAAATTATCCCACATCGAAAAAATTAAAATAAAGTGATTATTCTATATTATAAATAAGAGTAATCGTGCATTTTTCTGGATCTTAAAATTAGATATTAAGACTATAAACCTTGAGTAAATTATTCTACTACATCAAAAAATTATGATGAGCCAATGGAGCGACGGAATCTTATACTCCGATGGAGTATTAAAAATAAGACTAATCTTTCGTTCTTAGATATCAATCAAAAAATTCATTCGTTCTTAGATATCAATCAAAAAAACTTTTCAGTCTTACAAAATCTCTTAATAAGACTATAAACATAAAATTATTCCCACATCGAAAAATTATAATATGGTGATGAAATTTTATATTACAAATAAGAGCAATCATGTGTTCTTTTGAGTTTTAAAATGAGCTCTTAAGACTATAAACTCAGCTGAAATTAAGTTTAATGATTAATATTTTGTGATCATCTTATTTATTGTAATGACATAGTTTGATTAAGTTTCTTATTTAACGAATTTACATCGAAAAGTTATTACGAGGTGGTCGAAGACTATAAACTTAAATCAATTTTCCCATATCGAAAAATTATGATAAATTGACGAATTCTATATTATAAATAATACTAATCTCTCTTAATAAGACTACAAACTTAAGTAAAAATAATCTCACATCGAAAAATTATAATAAGGTGATGAAACTTTATATTATAAATAAGATAATCATGTGCTCTTAGATATTAACCAAAAATGTTTTGAGTCTTAAAAATATATTAAGATTATAAACTTAAGTAAAACTATCCCACATTCAAAAAATTATAAAGTTTCATCAAACAAAAATCTTTTGAGTCCTAAAAAGGTTCTCAAGACTATACACTTAAATAAAAATTATAATAAGGTGAAAAATTATAAATAAGAATAATAATAATTCTTCCTTAGACATTAACCAACTTAAATAATTCTCTCACATCGAAAAATTATGATGAGGTGAATTTCTACTAAATAAGAGTAATCATTGTTTTTAAATATCAATCAACAATATTTTGAGTTTAAAAAAGATCTTAATAAGACTACAAAGTTAAAATTATCCCACATTCAAAACAATTAAAATAAGTTACGGTGATGATTCTATATTATAAATAAGACTACAAATTTTAGTTAAATTATCCCACATCGACAAATTATAATAAGATGATGAATTTCTATATTATAAATAAGACTAATTATTTGTTCTTAGATATGATATCAATCAAAATGTTTCGAGTCTTAAAAAACTCTTAAGACTATATATACTTAAGTAAATTATTGCACATCAAAAAATTGTATTCCATCTTTTTCGAGTCTTAAAAAACTCTTAAGACCATAATAAGCCAAATTATGATGAGGTGATGAAATTACATATTAAAAATAAGACCAATCATTCATTCTTTGATGCCAAAAAAAAAAACTTTTAGTCGTAAAAAAAGTTCTTAATAAGACTACAAATAAAGTCGCAATTTCGAGACTATCTAGCAAATTGTGATGTGAGTGACTACAAGTCGAGCAGGTCTTGGTTTACTTGAAATAATAAACATAAAGTGGCTGAGACTAGAGTTTTTAGTCGGATTGACCGCTGTTTGATTAATGTTGAATTTGAGGATCTTTTCCCTAATGGTTATGCTAATTTCTTACCGGAAGGAACATTCGACCATTGTCCGTGTGTGGTCCAGTTGGAGATGCCAACGGGTAGGAAGAATAGGAGCTTTAAGTATATGAATATGTGGAGTAAAGCTCCCGAGTTTGAGAATTGTGTAGCGGCTGTTTGGAACGATCCGATCAGGGGCACCAAAATGTTTCAGGCAGTGAGCAAATTACGTAGATTGAAGAGGCATTTGAAGGGGCTGAATAGGTCGTGTTTTTTAGACATCGAAAACAGATGCTCTCAGGCTGAAATCCGTCTTGAGCAAGTGCGGTTGCGTTCAGACAGGACAGCTGCTGTGTTGTGTGAAGAGGCTGATCTTAATGATCAGGTGCGAACTTTACAGGCGGCACGAGCTAACTTTTGGAGCCAAAAGTCGAAACAGAAGTGGGTGAAAGAAGGAGACATAAACTCGGCCTATTTCCACGGGGTGCTGAGGGCTCGTCGAGCTCATACTGCGGTGTCTAGAGTGAATGATGCTGAGGGCCGTATTTGTGAGTCAAAAGAAGCAATTGAAGATGCCTTTGTTCGATATTATGAAACGCTGCTAGGTGAGTCTCACAGCACGGAGTCCATTAACGTGGAGCTGGTGAGAAGAGGCAATTTATGTTCTCAAGAGCATAAGGCGTGGCTAGAGGCGAGTGTGACCGCTGATGAGGTCAAAAGAGCGTTATTCAGCATTCTTCGGGACAAAGCTCCAGGACCGGATGGCTACTCCAGTCAGTTCTTCATCGACTCGTGGAATATTATTGGGGAAGATATTGTGGAGGCGGTCCAGGATTTCTTTATCTCTGGTAAGCTTCTGAAACAGCTGAACTGTGCTAATATTACTCTGATTCCTAAAGTGAATAAGCCTCAATCTGTGAAAGAGTTTCGGCCGATTGCTTGTTGTAATGTTCTGTACAAATGCATTGCTAAAATCATTTGTACTAGGCTAGGCCGGGTTTTGCCTCATATTATTTCGCCTACTCAAGGCGGTTTTATTGAGGGGAGGAGCATTGTCGAGAATGTGCTTATATGTCAGGATTTAGTCCGGATGTATAAGAGACGCTGTATTTCGCCTAGTTGTTTATTTAAAGTTGATGTTCATAAGGCGTATGATAGTGTGGAATGGAGATTTGTGGATCAGATGCTCTGTTATCTGGATTTTCCGGTTCATTTTCGGGGACTGATTATGGAGTGTGTGTCTACGGTCTCTTATTCCCTTTCGGCTAATGAGGATAATTTTGGCTTTTTCCGGGGGAAAAGAGGGTTGAGACAGGGTGACCCGATGTCTCCACTTTTATTCACGATATGTATGGAGTATTTCTCTCGTATTATGACTTATGATATGATGGAGAGGAACTTCAAATACCATCCGAAATGTGGGGGTTTGAAACTCAGCCACTTACTGTTTGCCGATGACTTGTTGTTTTTTTGCAAAGGGGACTCGGAATCCATGGAGTTCTTATGGAAGGCCTTTGCCACCTTTAGTAGGGCCTCGGGATTGAGTATAAGTGTGGGTAAGTCTCATGCGTATTTTGCCAGAGTTGATGAGGACAGGAGGGAGGCTATTTTACAGTTTTCAGGATGTGTGGAGGGTACTTTGCCCTTCAAATATCTTGGTCTGCCGATCCAGAGTACTCGATTAGGTAAGAACGATTGTGAAAACTTGTTAGCCCAAATCGTGTCGAGAATTTCCAGTATTGGTGCCCGGAAGCTTTCTTATGCGGGAAGATTGACTTTGGTTCAGGCTGTGCTATCTCAATTGCATAACTACTGGGCCATGGTTTTTATAATTCCAAAATTTATTATGGCTCGGATTGGATCTCTTTGCCGCAATTTTTTTGGGATGGAGGTGTGGAAGGATAAAAACGAGCACAGGTGAGTTGGGATAAAGTTTGCTATCCGAAAGAGGAAGGAGGTCTGGGTATCCGTGACTTGACAATTTGGAATGAGGCAGCGGTTGCAAAATTGGCCTTTTGGGTTTTTGACTAGCCGGATCGTTTGTGGGTTCGATGGGTTAATAGGATATACTTGAGAGGAACGGACTGGCGTGACTATCAACCTCAAGCTGATGTCACGTGGGCTTGGAGGAAGCTCTGTCAGGCTAAGGACAAAATCAAGGATATGTATGTTAATGGCATATGGCATGGTTCGTGCATGCACTATTCGATCTCGAGGGCTTATGAGTTGCTCCGACCTCATAACCTGAAGACTCCTTGGGGCCGGCTTGTTTGGAGTGTTTGGAGTTTCCCGAAACATAGCTTTATTTCTTGGCTTGTTTTTAGGGGAGCTCTAAACACGAGATTGAAGCTTATGAGGTTTGGGGTTTCTGACTCCGACCTTTGTTATTTTTGTGACTCGCAGGCTGAGACGCTGGAACATCTATTTTTTGGATGTTGTTGGAGTTCGCGAGTTATTGATTTATTGGGTAAGTGGGTGAAGAAGCGCATACCGAGTACAAGGGGTATGGAGTGGGCGACTAGAATGAGAGGCTCTAAGCTTCAATGTAATATTTTTAAAGCGATGATCAATGCAACGATCTACCATATCTGGAGGCAACGGAATGTGTGTCGTCTAGAAGGAGTGGTTCAGCACCCGCAAATGGCAGCTAATTTGATTAAAATGGATGTTAGGAGCAGAATCATGTGTAAACTTAAATATCCGATGTGTGATAAAGATGCTCGATGGCTACGTAACCTGATGTAGTCATACCTTGTAAATTTTTTACACATATATACCAATTCTTACCTTTTACCAAAAAAAAAGTTAAATTAAAATTATCACATATCGAAAAATTATAATGAGATGATAGAATTCTACGTAATCTTCCGTTCTTAGATATTAACCTACAAACTTTTGAGACTTAAAAAAAGTTTTTAAGACTAAGACTAAGACTATATAGTTAAAATATAATTATCCCGCATCGAAAAATTAAGATGAGGTGATGGAATTCTATATATTATAAATAAGAGTAATCATTCGTCTATGAATAAAAGTTCTTAATTAGACTATATATAAACTTAAATAAACTTAAGTAAAATTATCACACATTGAAAAATTATAATAAGGTGAACTTTTTTATTATATAAATAAGAGTAATCATTCATCAAAAATATACACTCCAATACGATAATCAAATTCGATTGTATAAATAAAGAGTAATCGTCTATCCTTTAACTTAGATATAAAGACAAACTCTTTTAAGTCTTGAAAATAGCTCTTAAAACTATAAAGTTAATTACGTAAATTATACCACATCGAAAAATTACGATGAGGTGATGAAATTTTATATTATAAATGAATAATTTTTCAGTTTTAAATATCAACTAACAATCTTTTGAGTCTTAAAAAACTTTTAGAAAGACTACAAACCTAAAATTATCCCACATCAAAAAAATTAAAATAATGTGATGATTCTATATTAAAAATAAGAGTAATCGTGCATTTTTCTGGGTTTTAATAGCAGATCTTAAAGCTATAAATCTTGAGTAAATTATCCTATATCGAAAAATTATGATGAGACGATAGAATCTTATATTATAAATAATACTCCCTCCTATTCCAAGTATTTCTCCTCAATTTTTTTTGGGAGGAAACCAAGGAGGGAGTAAATAATAATAAATGGTGGAGTTAAAGTAAGAGAGATGAATAGAAAGTGGGGTATGAAGTGTCAAAGGTGAGTTATAAAGTGAAAAAGTGTTGAGTTTAGGTGTGGAGGAAAAGAATAAAGAATTGAAGGAAGAATAAAAAATGATTATAATTATATCCAAAAAAGGAAAGTGGGAAGAAAACCAAACTAAGCTCAAAAAGGAAAGTGGGAGGAATACTTGGAATAGGAGGGAGTATTAATCTTTCGTTCTTAGATATCAATAAAAAAATTCATTCGTTCTTAGATATCAATCAAAAAACTTTTGAGACTTAAAAAATCTCTTAATAAGACTACAAACGTAAAATTATTTCCACATCAAAAAATTATAATAAGGTGATGAAATTTTATATTATAAATAAGAGTAATCATGTATTCTTTTGAGTTTTAAAATAAGTTCTTAAGACTATAAACTTAGCTGAAATTAAGTTTGATTATTAATATCATGTGATCATCTTATTTATTATAATGATAATATAGATTGATTAAATTTCTTATTTAATGAATATATATCATCAATGTAATAAAGTCAATTAACCCGTGAAGTGCACGAGCTTTAATTTAGTTTTCATGATTATTAGAATGTTAAATTAATTCCATTCATATTACGTTTTAAGCGATAATATTTGTTTCGACATATTTTTATTTTATTTTCATGTTTTGGATTTTAAATCTTTTCAAATGACTGATTATCTAAATTTTGCCGTAATGATTTTAAAACTAATATACAACCATTGGTTCGTCTTAATACTAAAATTGTGATTTATTATATTATCATCGACATTTAAAAATTAACCATAATTTTTCTGCCCCACCCGACTTTTCATCCTGGCTTCGTCCCTGGTTAAGGCTAGTGAGTTAAGGTTGTTACAAGAGTAACAACCCATCCTATATATACCTCATGTATTACACATTGTAACCAACTCAATTAATTCTAATCAATTCTTCTCCTCCAAACTCTCTCTGTTAATCCTTTCTGTTCTTACAGGTATCAGATTCATCTGATCCAATCACACTTCCGCAATGATTCCGACAATTCTCTACAATTCTATTTTTCTTTTGAAGAATCCAGCAATTCTCTACAAGGTGCCTAGGTTTCTTGGAATATTTGCACTCAATGTAAGGTTTGGAGTATAGTTGTGGACATGACATAGGTCCACCCCGATACGGCCACGCGCGGGTTTGGGGAGACGAATGAATCTCCATATGAGAATCGATCCAATTGAAATTTAAATCGAAGTTGGAGTCGCCACCAAACTTTGTGGGAGTTCGGGCCCGTTCGAACCCACTCTATGTCGTAGTGGGCCGTGTACAAAATACGGCCCATTTCCGATGTCAGAGTTTATTGGGTTCGTCCCTTAGCATTTGATACCGATACCGACTTGATCGGATATCATGTATTGAATGACTCTCGTTGCCAATGGTTTCGGACATCCGGAAACCGAGGTTCTGAGTAAGGGGTGAGGGTACGTGTTGGGAAGTTCACAAAGAACACCCAACCCCGCCCGCACATTAGCGGCCTCTACTAGGATGTCGTTTGATTTTTGAATACGCGCGTTAGTTTAACGATGAATGATATGCAAACATTGTTTTCCTAAGCATGTGAATAATTGAAAGGGTTGCTAAGTCATTTAATGCATGAAAATTAACGTCAAAGTTGTATTTTACCATGCGAGGTTCGTTTTAGTATAATAAAACAAAAGATGAAAAAAGATACTTAGAAGATGAACAAACGTGTTAGTAACGATTGAATAAATCGAATGAAAACATGAATGCAATGAATAATGTAAAAATATGTCGAGATCTGAAAATATTGTTAAAAAGACGTTGTTTTGTCCAAAAACGATGTTCGAAGAAAGATAATAAAAAAAGAAAAGACGGGTCGCGTTTCAGCCTTCCACGCGACTCGCCCGGGGTGCGCGCGACTCGCGCCCCGGCCTGTTTCGAGGTCGATTTTCTGAAAATCGATGTTTTTATTGAATTGTGTACAAATATCGCATAATTTGTACTCAATTTAATATTTTCGATATTCGTTATATTTTCAATATTCGATTATGAAATCGATATCAAATATTCAGAATAATTTTGGAAAAGATAAAATGGTTTTAAGAAAACGTTTTGTAGAAAAAACGATGTTTAAGAAAAATTGAGAAAGCGAAGAAAAGAAGGCCGCGGATCAGGCCTCCGTGCGAGTCGCCTGGGAGTGGCGCGGCTCGCGCGGATTGCTGTCCCGGTTTGGGTTTTTCGAGAAATTGTTAATTTTGCTAGATCGCGTATAAATATGAATTAATTTATACTCGATCTATACTCTCGATATTCATCGTATCCGATATTCAATTATGAAATCGATATCGAATACTCGGAATGATTTTTAGAAAAAGTTTTATAAACTTGTTTTGAAAAGAATTTGAACAAAAAGAATGTGGGTTCTCTCCGCGTTAGAATCGTTGTATTTTGTAAAAAAAGTAACGATTTTTAGCATCAACGAGATTAATGTAATTCTTTTAATACGATATTCGATTAGAGAGTCGGTATCATATTTTTAAGAATATTCGTTATATGAAAATAGTTTTAGTAGTATCGATATTAGAAAAAAAAAAAGATGCGACGAACGACCCATAATAAAAATCGACCAACGGCGAAAAGAGAGAAAAAAAAGGACGAGGGAAGACGAGAAAGAGAGAAGGAGAGAAAAGAGAAGTCGGGTTTGATTACACCCTCAACCTAGATGCTCTTGTTAACTCGGATCGGGGCTCGTCGGAATGTGGCTAAGGCACGGGAGCGTCGGGTTAATGTCGGTGAGTTTATGGTGGTTTTGGACGTGTAAAGGGGGACGGTATTCGTCGGTCTTGGACGTGGAACGTCGGGAATTGTATATGTCGGTGTATGAAACGGGTGTGAATATAAAGTTCTTGTATGTGATTTTCTGTGTTAGGAAAAGTTGTGTTGTCTGTTGATTGTTTATGTTTGATGTGCATGCAAAGGGTCCTATTTATAGGAGTAGAGGTAGCCTTGCTTGTACGACAAGAAATACTAATCGGGATAGAAAATGTAAGAAGTTGTGAGGAACGAGAATTCCGTTGCTTGGAAAAGAAGAAAGGGAATCCCGGTTTGGGAAGAGGAGCTCGGCTGAAAACAGGCCACTCGGTCGAGTGTCCTAAGCTCGGTCAAATGCTCGATTCGGTTTTCGGATAGAATTCATACTTGAGATCGAATTCTACCTTTAACGGAATTGTTTAATATTTGTGTAGCTGATTTTTGTGGAGTTTGAGCTCGAGTCGGTCACGTGAGGTGACACGGCTGACTCACGTGTCTCGAGAAAATATCTTTGACCGGGTTTGACTCGGTCGCTAAAAGACAGTTTTGCCCCTGGTGTCGGATTCGACCCAAATTAGTCTTATTTGACTCGAAATGACCCACTGGGCCTGGTTTTGAGGTTGGTTTTGTGAAATTTGTACTCCGTAAAAAGTCCAAGCTAAATATCCATGATTTCGAGCCCATTTCCGAGTACGTTAAAGCACGTTTGCGTCCGATCATCATCGGGTGTTTGTCGAGAACTGCTATAGACACCTGGCGGTCAAATGTGGGTGTCTACAGAACCCCCACTCTGACTGAGGCTTGGACAGGGCGAAAGTCAGAGTAGCTACTAGGCCAATCAAAGATTAAGACCTGGCAGACTTCCGATCGGGTCGTTTAAAGTCCATTAGACCTGCGTAAAGGGCCCGCCGGCCACAGACTAGAAATGTATCTGAGCTGATGATAACTCCGTGGGGGATTGAACTCGTCGTATAAGACTTAAATGTGCCTATATATGGGCCCATCTTGTTAAATGCCGTTGGGGAGTCATGCGAATTGCACGATCCTGTTTGAGTCGTCCTGTATATATTTATGCAAAGTTGCAAAGTTTTGCATGTAACATTTGTAGGAAAATGACTCGCGCTGGAAAATAAAATTTTTGAGAAAGGTTTTGAATTTTTGAGTTTGTAGGAGTCTTTGAAAATTAGAGAATTTTTGACTCTGAAAAGGAATAGGAATACTCGGGATGACTTAGCTAGATCCCAGGATAAGGATTGTATGCTAAATACTTTAGGATTGGGAATCCTATGGTGAGGAGGAGAACTTGATTTTATGCTATAAATACCCTCTCCTTGCTTCATAAATTTTCACAATTCCCACAATTCCCTCTCTTCCTTAAAGAAAAACAAACCCTGATAAATTTATTCTTCTTTTTAGAAATCCAATTATGGGAATCGACCGTTTAATTGGAATGCTGCAAGAGTGGTCCAAATACTTCAGAGATGCAGATAAAGTCATCCTAAATCAGAATGGCGTTACCCAATTATTCGTGATCCGCCAGAGGCAAGTAGATCGTCACTTTTTGGATGCTTGCCTGTCCTATTGGGATGATACTTATCATGTTTTTAGTTTTCCTCGAGGCGAGATTTGCCCCATCCCTGAGAAAAATGCTGCTGTAGGAGGATGGAATCCCATACTTCGCCCTGCTATCCCCTTTTCGGTTCCTGACCCAAGGAGGAAGTTACGGGAATTTTTAGGACTTTCTCACATGGAGGTATCCCGTATGCTGGAAGGAGATACCGTTTCCTTGATCGATCTAGCTGAAAAATTTATGAACCCAGATGACGTCCAGGTCAGGCCAGTCCACAGCCGTAGGGCCTTTACCTTTTGTATGCTCCATGTCTATGCCTTCGAAGGCCATATGGATTTATTATCTTGCATGGGCCATGTTAGACTTTTCATTGTGGCTGACCTGATGGAAACGGAGCACAGTCCGGCCTGGTTGATTACAGGAGAGATTATCTAGGGTTTGGATAATCGCAAAAGGGATCCGTCAGTACGATTGACTGGGTTGACGAACTCGTTTCCGTCCAAGTCCGTTAGCATTACTGATCCTCCTGAAAGAATCGTCTTCACTAAGTATGGCCCAGCCCAATTGGGTTTGAATTTTCCCCTTGGGTCAACTGGTAGTAAAGCTCGAACAGATTTTAGGACTAGATCGCCCTCTTTGATATTCCTGGGCCTAACCCTCTTGTTAAAAGCCCGTTGGATCCTTTTCTGATATATCTGAATATTATTCAGAGCCCGAGATCGTCGTTCGTCTAAGAGGACTAGTGAGTCATATCGGGCTTGGACCCAATCTGCTTCAGGTACCTGACTCTCGAGTAGAATTCTGAGGGATGGTACTTCTAGCTCGACTGGCTGGACTGCTTCCATTCCATATGTTAGATAGTATGGAGTTGCTCCGGTTGCAGTTCGAATTGACGTCCGATACCCCCATAAGGCGAAGGGTATCTTGTCGGGCCAGTCTCGGTAATTCTCAGCCATCTTTTTAAGTATGGTGACAATTGTTTTATTGGCTGCCTCCACTGCTCCATTTGTTTGGGGATGGTAAGGCGACGATGTATGCCTTTGGATCTTGTACTTTTCCAGCGAAGTGGCAGTTTCAGCTTGAAAATGGGTCCCGTGATCACTGATGAATTCGTGCGGAATCCCGTATCGACATATAATTTTGTTTTGGATGAACTTAGCCACATGTTTGGCAATCAAGATCCGGTATGATTCGGCTTCGACCCATTTAGTGAAATAGTCGATAGCCACTAGGATGAAGCAGTGACCTCCCGTCCCGGAAGGGTTCACTTTCCCGATTATATCAATTCCCCATGTTGAGAATGGCCATGGTGATGTCATTGTATATAATAGGGATGAAGCCATATGCTGAACATTGGCGAAAATCTGGCAGTTATGGTAGTGTTTGACATATAACTGACAGTCAGTTTCCATGCTATTCCAGTAATAGCCGAGTCTCGTGATTTTCCGGGCCAACATATTGGCGTTCATATGTGGACCGTTTTCACCATCATGTACCTCGGCCATGACTCTTTCGGCTCGCGCTTTGTCAATGCATAGGAGTAGAGCCCCCTGTGCTGTCTTCTTATATAACTGTCCATCGTCTGTGCGGATGAACTGGGTTGCCCATCTTCGTAGAGCTTTCTTGGCCCGGTTTTCAGCTCTCGGAGGATATTCCCCTGACGTTAAGTAGGTTAGAATAGCCTGATACCAAGGTTCTGGATCAGTTATCTCAATATCTTGGATAGCGTGGATGTATGCTGGCTCGGATCGTCTTTCAACGCAAATGGGCATGCTGGTTAGATGTGCTGGGATATTCAGTAAAGATGCTAATTTTGAGAGAGCATCTGCAAACTGGTTTTCTTCCCGAGGCAGATAAATGTACTCCACTTCTTGGAACTGTTTTTCGAGAACCCTTACTCGTGCTTGGTAAGCCACGAGATTTGCATTCTGAGTCTTCCATTTTTGTAGGGCCTGATTTATGACTAAAGATGAGTCACCGTGGACCCGGAGATTTTTTACTCCTAAATCAGCGGCGGCTTGCAGTCCGTGAATGCACGCTTCGTACTCGGCTGCGTTGTTAGTCACGTCAAAATCTAGCTTGATAGATAACGGGGTGTGTTCCCCTTGTGGCGAGATCAATAAAATTCCGACACCAAACCCTCGAAAGTTGGATGCCCCATCAAAATATAAATCCCATGTTTCGGTGTCAGTATGGAATATGTCTTCATCTGGGAAGGCCCAAGTATCGATGTATCCTTCCTCAGATATCGGGCTATCAGCGAGAAATTCAGCTACTACCCGGCCTTTGATGGCTTTCAACGGTACGAACTTGAGGTCAAACTCAGCTAACATTAAAGTCCATCTGGATATGCGGCCGTTAAGGATGGGCTTCTCGAATAGGTACTTGATTGGATCCATTTTCGATAGCACATGTACCTCGTGACTAAGCATGTAGTGTCGGAGCTTTTTAGTGGCCCAGACTAAAGCTAGACACGTCTTCTCGAGCATTGTGTACTTGCATTCGTATTCCAAGAACTTTTTACTGATGTAGTAAATAGCCCGTTCTTCGGAATCGACCGTCTCGGCTAGCATAGCGCCCATGGCCGTCTCGGTCGTTGTTAGGTATAGTGACAGAGGCAAACCATGCTGAGGTGGCATTAACACCGGTGGAGAGGATAGAATCTCCTTGATCTTATCGAAGGCCATTTGACATTTGTCATCCCATAGTGTTCGTTCTCCTATCTTCAGTTTCTTGAAAATGGGTTCGCATACCATGGTTAGCTTTGAAATAAACCGGCTGATATATTGGACTTTTCCGAGAAACCCCCTTATCTCTTTTTCGGTCTTAGGCGGTTGCATCTCGGTAATGGCCTTGATCTTTGCTGGGTCAACTTCGATGCCACGCTGGCTGACAATGTGGCCCAGAAGCTTGCCCGATGTTACCCCGAAACTGCATTTTTGAGGGTTTAACCTCATGTTGTACTTGCATAGTCGGGTGAAGAACTTTCTGAGGGCCGCAATATGCCTGTTTCGGTCCTTGGATTTGACGATCATGTCGTCCACGTAGACTTCCACTTCCTTATGCTTCATGTCATGTAATAAGGTGGTGGCGGTCCGTTGATAAGTGGCACCGGCATTGATAAGCCCAAATGGCATTACGGTATAGCAGTAAGTCCCACAAGGTGTGATGAAGGTGGTCTTACTCATGTCTTCTTCCGCCATTTTGATCTGATTGTATCCGGTATACCCGTCCATGAATGATAGAAGGGTATGGTCGGCCATGTTATCCACTAGTATATCGATGTGTGGCAACGGAAAATCGTCTTTTGGGCTGGCCTTATTGAGGTCCCGAAAATCTACACATACTCGGACTTTGCCATCTTTTTTGGGTACTGGTACTATGTTTGCAACCCAGTCTGGATATTCAGACACTTGGATAAAGCCCGCTTTGAATTGTTTATCGACTTCTTACTTGACTTTGAGAGACCATTCGGGCCTCATTCTTCGGAGTTTCTGTTTTACCGGCTTATACCCGTCTTTGATGGGTATTCGGTGTTCAGCTATCTCCCGGTCTATTCCCGGCATGTCCTTGTAGGACCATGCAAAGACGTCTTTGAATTCCTGGAGGAGATCCGTGAATTGTTGTTTCTCCTCGGGATCTAAAGATAGGCCCAACTTAAGCATCTGAGGTTCTAAAGGGTTCCTACGTTGATGGAATCAGTTTCTTCGATTACCGGATTTCGGGACTCCCTTTGTTCGAGTTGCTCGATTAGATGCGGAGGCAGCGGTACCTGTTCGTCGGGTTTCTCAATGTCATTGCAAGTAAGATTTTTGAAAATATTTTTAAAATAAGACAAGTCGTAAGCAGAACGATTATCGTTATTATTGATAGTGAATTTTGAAAATAGCTCGAAGAGAGCTGCCATCTGATCGTTGGTCAGTGGCGGGATAGGGAGAGCCCTCGAGACAGACTCCGGGGCTCCCGACGGTGTGACTAAAGAAGGGAGAGGGGTTATAGACTCGATCCTAGAACTGGACCCTCTAGACTTCGACTCAAACTCCGACTCTAACTCTGACTCGGACTCAGACTCGGATTCGGCAGCATGCATATCTCCTTCACCAGTAATTAGCTTGTAGACTCGACCCTGACTGTCGGTCCACTTAGTTGTCTTCCTCCAAGCTCTCTTCCCGATGTCGGCACCAACTTCAGAGATCAGCTTAGTTGGATCGAACCTGCTGCTGCGGAGAATCAAGCTGACTAACTCCTGTTTAGGGGTTGGGACGACCTTGTCTTCCCCGAATAGTGGTCCTAGGATTGGCTCAGTATTGCTTGTGCCCTCCTTTGATTCGCCTGGATAAGGGCAAAGATATCATCTGGGATGAAATTGCATTCCCGAGCCGATTTGGTCTCGGGATATAAAATGGGGGGGGGTTGATAGAGGCCCACTTGAACAGCTCCGAACACTGGGGTGACGAACGTGACCGCCTTGGTTTGGTCCGTGCATTCTGGTGCCATAGTGTAACCTAAACCACATTGGGATTGTTCGTCGTTCAGGACCTCGACAATCTTCCCGGCCGGAAGATAGGGCCTTGAAGTAACTCCTGGTAGGTAACCCAGATTTTGTAGCATCGTATCGATGCTAGTAGTGAAGTATGGCCGGAAAAGATATTCTTTGTCAATCATTCCCACAAAGTTGAAACCTCGTGGGTCGGCTGAGCCTGTCGTGTTGCAGCTTGACACGGTTATAGGGGTAGCTTTGAGAGTAACGATCCCATCTTGTAAAGGTAGCTTGACCTTCCTGTGAAGGGTGGAAGACACGGCTTTGACCGCGTGAATCCATGGTCTCCCGAGTAATAGATTGAAAGATGAAGTGACGTCGATCACCTGAAATTCTAACTCCTTCTCGATCGGGCCCGTTATGATTGTTAGCTTAACGACCCCAGCAACTGATTTTGGGTCCCATCAAAAGCCTGGATAGTTCGCGCAGTTGGAAGGTAGTCAGCCTCGGAAATGTCGAGGGCCTTGGCTGTCCTTAAGGGAAGGACGTTCACTGCGGACCCGTCATCAATTAGGGTCATCGGGAGATATTTGTTGCGGCAGATCACCGTGATATATAGGGCCAAGTTATGGGTGACCCCAAACGGTGGAAGGTCGGACTCGGAGAAAGTGATAAGCTGGCCTTCTCCTTTAGACTTGTCCTTGAGGTGTGGCAAGATAGTGGCTACCATCTCGGTGGGGGTAACTGATGAGTCGACCTTGATTTCATCAAGAGCCCTAGTAAGTGCTGCCCGATGCTCCTGAGAACTGACCAAAAGCTGCCATATAGTAATATCAGTTCGGACCCTCTTTAGTTGTCTGATTAGGGTCGTGTCAGCGTTTGGCTCTTCGGGAGTGAGTTCCGTCCTGGAAGGTTCAGTGACGGTTTCCGGAGCGGTAAGACCGGCCGTGATGGTGTGTGTGCCGGCCAGAGCTCGGGCTTTAGCTTTTCGGATCTCTTCGACGGTGACGGGGACAGCTTCCCCTTTGGCCAGATAAACATCATCTTCATCGTCGTTCCATATCCCATTGATTTGAGGAATGAACGGGGAAATGAGATGAGAGCAGTTGACTACTTCTCCAGTAAAAATGGCGTGGGTAGCAAGAGGATTATTTTTGTTACTCGGCTTATCACTGGGTAGTGGTATCTTCCCACTTTCGATCAAATGTTGAATGAGATGCTTCAACTTCCAGCATTTCTCAGTGTCGTGCCCGTTGCCTTGGTGATAGTGGCAATAGGCTTGAATGTTGTAGCTCTTGGATCGCTTTTCCACGGGAACCTCCGGAATTGGGCCTATCGGTTGGATTAGGCCTTTTGAAGACAACCTTTGTAAGGCATTAGCATAGGTTGTCCCTATATCAGTGAATACCCAATTTGGAGTATTCTTTTTGGTCGAGGTGTCTAATGAGTTAACCTCGTCAAAGATGCTTCAGGCCGCCGTTGTAGTTGCGGCTTGCTGGAGGACGAACTGGCTCCTTGATACCCCTTGGTAGAGGCCTTAGTAAGGTTCTCTAGCCTTAGATCGTCTTCGATTCTCGTACCCATTTCGGTGAAAGTGGCGAAGTCGGGTATGATGGCGTACCGGAGATGGACTCGGTAAGCGGGGAGGAGGTTTTTGACGAAGGCCTCCACTAGCACTTTTTCGCTGGGCTTTTCCACCAGCTTAACACTTTCGGTCCTCCACCTTTGAAGGTATTTGGTGAAACCCTCCTTAGTCTCTTGGGCCATAACTTCCAGAGTACGCATGGGAGTCTGGATTTCTGCATTATCCGCGTAGTTTCGCGCGAATTCCATTGCAACATCGTCCCAGGTTTTGTATTTCTTGGGATCAAGCCTGTAGTACCAGGCTTTCGGGTGTTTTTCCAGAGAGGAAACAAAGAGATGCTTGAACATGGTTGATTTGACCCCTTTAACAGCCATGAAGTCCTTGAAACCCTGAATATGAAGTACCGGGTCTTCAGTCCCGTCAAACATAGGCAAGCCCGTTAAGTTGAGGTTAGCGGGCAGTTCATCAGTTAAAGGCAAATAGGTACGGGCATTTTCCGTGAGGATGGTGTTTCTGGTGGTCGAGTGGACCTGTTCTTGCAACTTTTGGACCGCGCCGGCCAATGCGGCCAAGGGTCCGTCATCTTCGATCGAAGCATTGGGGGTTCCTTGTTCCACGACACTTACCCGAGTGACGATGGCAATCTGGTCCTCCCTCATTTGTCGCAATTGATCTTGGATTTTGGTCAACGTTTTGTCCAAAAACGATGTTTGAAGAAAGATAATAAAAAAGAAAAGACGGGTCGCGTTTCAGCCTTCCACGCGACTCGCCCGGGGTGCGCGCGACTCGCGCCCCGACCTTTTTCGAGGTCGATTTTCTGAAAATCGATGTTTTTATTAAATTGCGTACAAATATCGCATAATTTGTACTCGATTCAATATTTTCGATATTCGTTATATTCAATATTTGATTATGAAATCGATATCAAATATTCGGAATAATTTTGGAAAAGATAAAAAGGTTTTAAGAAAACTTTTTGTATAAAAAACGATGTTTAAGAAAAATTGAGAAAGCGAAGAAAAGAAGGCCGCGGATCAGGCCTCCGTGCGAGTCGCCTAGGAGTGGCGCGGCTCGCGCGGATTGCTGTCCCGGTTCGGGTTTTTCGAGAAATTGTTAATTTTGCTAGATCGCGTATAAATATGAATTAATTTATACTCGATCTATACTCTCGATATTCGTCGTATCCGATATTCAATTATGAAATCGATATCGAATATTCGGAATGATTTTTAGAAAAAGTTTTATAAACTTGTTTTGAAAAGAATTTGAACGAAAAGAATGTGGGTTCTCTCCGCGTTAGAATCGTTGTATTTTGTAAAAAAAAGTAACGATTTTTAGCATCAACGAGATTAATGTAATTCTTTTAATACGATATTCGATTAGAGAATCGGTATCATATTTTTTAGAATATTCGTTATATGAAAATAGTTTTAGTAGTATCGATATTAGAAAAATAAAAAAGATGCGACGAACGACCCATAATAAAAATCGACCGACGGCGAAAAGAGAGGAAAAAAAAGGACGAGGGAAGACGAGAAAGAGAGAAGGAGGGAAAGGAGAAGTCGGGTTTGATTACACCCTCAACCTACATGCTCTTGTTAATTCGGATCGGGGCTCGTCGGAATGTGGGTAAGGCACGGGAGCGTCGGGTTAATGTCGGTGAGTTTATGGTGGTTTTGGACGTGTAAAGGGGGACGGTTTTCGTCGGTCTTGGACGTGGAACGTCGGGAATTGTATATGTTGGTGTATGAAACGGGTGTGAATATAAAGTTCTTGTATGTGATTTTCTGTGTTAGGAAAAGTTGTGTTGTCTGTTGATTGTTCATGTTTGATGTGCATGCAAAGGGTCCTATTTATAGGAGTAGAGGTAGCCTTGCTTGTACGACAAGAAATACCAATCGGGATAGAAAATGTAAGAAGTTGTGAGGAACGAGAATTCCGTTACTTGGCGAAGAAGAAAGGGAATCCCGGTTTGGGAAGAGGAGCTCGGCTGAAAACAGGCCACTCGGCCGAGTGTCCTAAGCTCGGTCAAATGCTCGATTCGGTTTTCGGATAGAATTCATACTTGAGATCGAGTTTAATATTTTTTGTAGCTGATTATTGTTTAATATTTGTGTAGCTGATTTTTGTGGAGTTTGAGCTCGAGTCGGTCACGTGAGGTGACACGGCTGACTCACGTGTCTCGAGAAAATATCTTTGACCGGGTTTGACTCGGTCGCTTAAAGACGGTTTTGCCCCTGGTGTCGGATTCGACCCAAATTAGTCTTATTTGACTCAAAATGACCCACTGGGCCTGGTTTTGAGGTTGGTTTTGTGAAATTTGTACTCCGTAAAAAGTCCAAGCTAAATATCCATGATTTCGAGCCCATTTCCGAGTACGTTAAAGCACGTTTGCGTCCGATCATCATCGGGTGTTTGTCGGGAACTGCTATAGACACCTGGCGGTCAAATGTGGGTGTCTACAATAGTAACTCTTCCACCATGGTACCAGGCAAGAAGTCTATTTCTTTTAGGTGGGTGTTCAAGGTTAAGCACAAGGCCGTTGGCTCCATTGAACGTTATAAAGCACGACTGGTAGTGAAGGGGTATACTCGAAAAGAGGGGATCGATTATACTGAGACCTTTTCGCAAGTTGTTAAGATGACTACCAATCAAAGTTTGGTTTTTGTGGCAATAAAGAAAGGGTGGCAGATGACGCGGCTTGATGTAAACAATGGGTTTTTACATGGGGATTTGCATGAAGAGTTCTATATGACTTTGCCACCTGGTTTGGAAGTGCAAGGCTCAAATCAAGTTAAATCAAGCTTGTAGATTGCACAAGTCACTTTATGGTTTGAAATAAGCTAGTCGTTAATGAAATGAGAAGCTTTGTTCAGCTCTCAGATCTAGAGGTTATCAGCGAACACTAAATGATTATTCCTTGTTACACACTAAGACACGTTGATGAAATATTGGTTGTTGGTGATAATCAGTTGAAATTACTGAGTTGAAGTCTTTCTTAGATCATGTATATAAAATCAAGGATTTGGGTCCTATAAACTATTTTTTAGGAATGGAATTTGACATGACTTACAAGAGTGTTGTCATCACACAAAGGAAATATATAAGAGAACTTTTAGCTTATTTCAGTTATGATGATGTTCGTGCAGCAAACAGTCCTTTGGATGCCTCAGTCAAGCTCAATGCTACTGACATCAATCTTTTTGACAAATCCTGCTCTATATAGAAAATTGGCTGGAAAGGTGAAATATTTGACCAACACGAGGCCAGGCATCTCTTTTGTTGTACAATTATTAAGTCAAGTTATGTCTTTTCCGCGAGGGCAACACTGGACAACAACGCTAGCTTCATGTATTGAAGTATCTTTCCAGAGATCCAAATCAAGGCATTCTTCTTAACAGCACTCCAAGTTTTGCCCTTGCAGGTTTTTGTGATGCTAATTGGGCTTCCTACCCTGAAACAAGAAGGTCTGTTAGTGGCTATCTTATATTTATGGTGGTTCTCTCATTTCATGGAAGTCTAAGAAGTATCAAACAGATTGATTCTCCTCTGCTGAAGTTGAGTACAGGTTGCTTAGGAGAATCACTGCCGAGCTTTCACGGTTAAGTCGCTTACTTACTGAATTGGAAGTCCCAGATCTCACCCCAATCCCAGTCAAATGTGACAGCCAAGTCGAAATTCACATTGCCAAGAATCCCATATTTCACGAAAGAACCAAATATATCGATTTGGACTGTTATTTTGTGCTTGATAAGCTCATGGAAGGCTTGATTTCACTCTCGTATCTGCCTAAATTACAGCACAGCCTGCAGACATCCTCACCAAAGCGTTGAATGGTCCTCACCATAACTCCTTTCTTTCCAAGTTAGGCGTGTGTACACACCCTCCAACTTGAGGGGGGACGTTGGAATAAGAAAGTAGTTATGGTTAGTTTAACTAATTTTGGTTAAGGCTAGTTAGTTAATGTTGTTACAAGAGTAAATACCCATCCTACATATACCTCATGTATTACACATTGTAACCAACTCAATTAATTCTAATCAATTCTTCTCCTCCAAATTCTCTCTGTTAATCCTTTCTCTTCTTACATCTCTTAACAATTATAATGACATGCAGATACCGTATTCACAATACGTAATAATAATAATAATAATAATGATGATGATGATGAATCACAATCACATTCTAATTAACGATTAATTACAATAACTTGAAATCAGCAACACAACTTAGCTATTTTTAAGTCGTAAATCAAGAGCAGAAGCAACTTTAGTAGTACCAATTAACGAAATATCTTAAGGGTAAGACTGGCGTTTGACCCTTTCGCCATCTGACTCAAGCAAGTTCCCCGTTCGGTTTACTCGACGGCAGTTTCCCGGTTCTATATGCTTTGCCATGACAATCAACAAAAGTCAAGGGCAATCGTTGTCGCATGTTGGTTTGTATCTCTCTAAGCCTATGTTCACGCATGGTCAATTATACGTTGCTTTATCGAGGGTTACTAACAAAAATGGATTGAAAATCCTTATTTTTGATAGCAATCATCGTACTAAAGAAAATTAAATTTGTACACTTGCGTAGATATTGACTTTTGTCTTTTCTTACTACTTTTACTTTTGCATTTTAATGTATATGTAATTCTCAACAAAGAAAATCATTATTTCTCTAGATTTACTTTTTGTTTTTTGTTAGTACGATGTTTTGATTTGGATTGATGTAAACTTTTTGCTATTTAATCATCGTCTTTGTCATGACGTGTTTAACGTCACCGTGCAATTATGCACGGGTTATAAGCTAGTACCATTATAAAGTAACAAAATTTCATTAAAATTGGCCAGTTTATCATTCATTTTCCCAGGAAAAACAATTTAAAAATTGACAAATTACTCTTTGATCTTACATTTAATTAATCTTTTTTTTTTTTTTTTACAAATTTCACTATTGTGAAAATAATAAAACAAGATCCGTCATACTATTTATATATGTAATATATAGGATTATTTAACAAGAATAATCTCAACTTTGAGTGATATTCTTATAATAAACCGAACTTTATTTAATCTAAGAATAACTCAAGTATTGGACATATCTTACAGTAGTGGAATTAAGTCTAAAATGACCTGATACATTAGGTTACTTTGGGTCTCATCTTCTTTTTATAAGTAAACCGTTTCTTCTTCCTTTAGTTGGACTCGATAAAGGTTTTCTGGGTTAAGACCCAACAATTTTATTTTAGTTTTTGCAAATTTTTTGGGATCTAAAATATCGAATAATGTTTTCTGCAAACAAAATATGCGGGTGTATTTTAAACAAACAAATCCTGGATCAAACAAATCGCAGAAAAATCAATTTTGAGAAAAATGAAAAATCAATTAGTCGATGAAGAGGAGGGCGTGATTATTTTGTAAAGTTTAAGTTAAATTTTCAAAGAATCGTGGTTTATTCCCAGATTATCCATACGTTATGACACAAAAAAGTTTTGAAAATGGAAATGGATAATGTAAGTAAAAAGTTGAAGAGTTTATATTAGTAGGTAGCTGGTTACCCAATTCCATTAATGTAAGATATGTTCAGTACTTGAGTTTATTCACTGATTAAATAAAGTTTGATTTATTTATAGAAGACCACTCAAAGTTGAAATTATTCCTGTTAAATAATCCTAATATATATTCACCACTTACATTATTTCTTCAATGTGGGATTATCACTCTTCAATTCAAAAACGTATAAAAATGTTAAACTTGACAAATTGATATTTGATTCGACATTCATATGTACAAAAATGATATCTAAGAACGAAGCATTACTTTTATTTATAATATAAAATTACATCATAGACTATTTTCATATGTAATATATTCATCTTTTTTTCGAGCAAATAATATGAAATTTATATTCTATCAAAAATATTTTCTACCACAAATCTAATTATTGTATATTTATGATTTTAAATAATTTATAGTCTTAAGAACTCTTTTTAAGGCTCAAAAGATTTTGATTTTATATGTAAGGATGAATGATTACTCTTATTTATTCCACCTCCTTATTATAATAATTGATCGATGTGGATAGTTTTAATTAAGGTTATTATTTATTAGGATTGTTTATACTCTATTTAGGATAACAATAATTTTAATTTATAAAAAATAGTTCTAATTCTATTAGGATAATTTTGTCATAAATTGTTAAAAGAAAAATAATCTACTTATATTAATTAGGATAAATATTTAAAGTTCAAGTGTTTTGAAAAAGTTGGGGTTTAACCATGTCACTCGAAAAAAGTCTCATATATATATATATATATATATATATATATATATATATATATATATATATATATATATATATATATATATATATATATATATATATATATATATAGGGGGAGAGAGAGAGGTATGTTCAAATAAGGTCAACAATTATTTTAAGGTAATAAGTTCCAGTGTTAAAGTTACACAAAAAGTGCTTAAAGTTACACGAGATGAGTGATAAAGTTGCACTTTATCACTCATCTCGTGTAACTTTAAGCACTTTTTGTGTAACTTTAACACTGGAACTTATTACCTTAAAATAATTGTTGACCTTATTTGAACATACCTCTCTCTCTCTCTCCCCCTATATATATATATATATATATATATATATATATGAGACTTTTTTCGAGTGACATGGTTAACCCCCAACTTTTTCAAAACACTTGAACTTTAAATATTTATCCTAATTAATATAAGTAGATTATTTTTCTTTTAACAATTTATGACAAAATTATCCTAATAGAATTAGAACTATTTTTTATAAATTAAAATTATTGTTATCCTAAATAGAGTATAAACAATCCTAATAAATAATAACCTTAAAATAAGAGTAAAAAGAGTTCTTAAGACTTAAATAAGAGTAATCATTCATCCTTACATATAAACTCAAAATCTTTTGAGCCTTAAAAAGAGTTCTTAAGACTATAAATTATTTAAAATCATAAATATACAATAATTAGATTTGTGGTAGAAAATATTTTTGATAGAATATAAATTTCATATTATTTGCTCGAAAAAAAGATGAATATATTACATATGAAAATAGTCTATGATGTAATTTTATATTATAAATAAAAGTAATGCTTCGTTCTTAGATATCATTTTTGTACATATGAATGTCGAATCAAATATCAATTTGTCAAGTTTAACATTTTTATACGTTTTTGAATTGAAGAGTGATAATCCCACATTGAAGAAATAATGTAAGTGGTGAATATATATTAGGATTATTTAACAGGAATAATTTCAACTTTGAGTGGTCTTCTATAAATAAATCAAACTTTATTTAATCAGTGAATAAACTCAAGTACTGAACATATCTTACATTAATGGAATTGGGTAACCAGCTACCTACTAATATAAACTCTTCAACTTTTTACTTACATTATCCATTTCCATTTTCAAAACTTTTTTGTGTCATAACGTATGGATAATCTGGGAATAAACCACGATTCTTTGAAAATTTAACTTAAACTTTACAAAATAATCACGCCCTCCTCTTCATCGACTAATTGATTTTTCATTTTTCTCAAAATTGATTTTTCTGCGATTTGTTTGATCCAGGATTTGTTTGTTTAAAATACACCCGCATATTTTGTTTGCAGAAAACATTATTCGATATTTTAGATCCCAAAAAATTTGCAAAAACTAAAATAAAATTGTTGGGTCTTAACCCAGAAAACCTTTATCGAGTCCAACTAAAGGAAGAAGAAACGGTTTACTTATAAAAAGAAGATGAGACCCAAAGTAACCTAATGTATCAGGTCATTTTAGACTTAATTCCACTACTGTAAGATATGTCCAATACTTGAGTTATTCTTAGATTAAATAAAGTTCGGTTTATTATAAGAATATCACTCAAAGTTGAGATTATTCTTGTTAAATAATCCTATATATTACATATATAAATAGTATGACGGATCTTGTTTTATTATTTTCACAATAGTGAAATTTGTAAAAAAAAAAAAAAAAGATTAATTAAATGTAAGATCAAAGAGTAATTTGTCAATTTTTAAATTGTTTTTCCTGGGAAAATGAATGATAAACTGGCCAATTTTAATGAAATTTTGTTACTTTATAATGGTACTAGCTTATAACCCGTGCATAATTGCACGGTGACGTTAAACACGTCATGACAAAGACGATGATTAAATAGCAAAAAGTTTACATCAATCCAAATCAAAACATCGTACTAACAAAAAACAAAAAGTAAATCTAGAGAAATAATGATTTTCTTTGTTGAGAATTACATATACATTAAAATGCAAAAGTAAAAGTAGTAAGAAAAGACAAAAGTCAATATCTACGCAAGTGTACAAATTTAATTTTCTTTAGTACGATGATTGCTATCAAAAATAAGGATTTTCAATCCATTTTTGTTAGTAACCCTCGATAAAGCAACGTATAATTGACCATGCGTGAACATAGGCTTAGAGAGATACAAACCAACATGCGACAACGATTGCCCTTGACTTTTGTTGATCGTCATGGCAAAGCATATAGAACCGGGAAACTGCCGTCGAGTAAACCGAACGGGGAACTTGCTTGAGTCAGATGGCGAAAGGGTCAAACGCCAGTCTTACCCTTACGATATTTCGTTAATTGGTACTACTAAAGTTGCTTCTGCTCTTGATTTACGACTTAAAAATAGCTAAGTTGTGTTGCTGATTTCAAGTTATTGTAATTAATCGTTAATTAGAATGTGATTGTGATTCATCATCATCATCATCATTATTATTATTATTATTACGTATTGTGAATACGGTATCTGCATGTCATTATAATTGTTAAGAGATGTAAGAAGAGAAAGGATTAACAGAGAGAATTTGGAGGAGAAGAATTGATTAGAATTAATTGAGTTGGTTACAATGTGTAATACATGAGGTATATGTAGGATGGGTATTTACTCTTGTAACAACATTAACTAACTAGCCTTAACCAAAATTAGTTAAACTAACCATAACTACTTTCTTATTCCAACGTCCCCCCTCAAGTTGGAGGGTGTGTACACACGCCTAACTTGGAAAGAAAGGAGTTATGGTGAGGACCATTCAACGCTTTGGTGAGGATGTCTGCAGGCTGTGCTGTAATTTAGGCAGATACGAGAGTGAAATCAAGCCTTCCATGAGCTTATCAAGCACAAAATAACAGTCCAAATCGATATATTTGGTTCTTTCGTGAAATATGGGATTCTTGGCAATGTGAATTTCGACTTGGCTGTCACATTTGACTGGGATTGGGGTGAGATCTGGGACTTCCAATTCAGTAAGTAAGCGACTTAACCGTGAAAGCTCGGCAGTGATTCTCCTAAGCAACCTGTACTCAACTTCAGCAGAGGAGAATCAATCTGTTTGATACTTCTTAGACTTCCATGAAATGAGAGAACCACCATAAATATAAGATAGCCACTAACAGACCTTCTTGTTTCAGGGTAGGAAGCCCAATTAGCATCACAAAAACCTGCAAGGGCAAAACTTGGAGTGCTGTTAAGAAGAATGCCTTGATTTGGATCTCTGGAAAGATACTTCAATACATGAAGCTAGCGTTGTTGTCCAGTGTTGCCCTCGCGGAAAAGACATAACTTGACTTAATAATTGTACAACAAAAGAGATGCCTGGCCTCGTGTTGGTCAAATATTTCACCTTTCCAGCCAATTTTCTATATAGAGCAGGATTTGTCAAAAAGATTGATGTCAGTAGCATTGAGCTTGACTGAGGCATCCAAAGGACTGTTTGCTGCACGAACATCATCATAACTGAAATAAGCTAAAAGTTCTCTTATATATTTCCTTTGTGTGATGACAACACTCTTGTAAGTCATGTCAAATTCCATTCCTAAAAAATAGTTTATAGGACCCAAATCCTTGATTTTATATACATGATCTCTAAGAAAGACTTCAACTCAGTAATTTCAACTGATTATCACCAACAACCAATATTTCATCAACGTGTCTTAGTGTGTAACAAGGAATAATCATTTAGTGTTCGCTGATAACCTCTAGATCTGAGAGCTGAACAAAGCTTCTCATTTCATTAACGACTAGCTTATTTCAAACCATAAAGTGACTTGTGCAATCTACAAGCTTGATTTAACTTGATTTGAGCCTTGCACTTCCAAACCAGGTGGCAAAGTCATATAGAACTCTTCATGTAAATCCCCATGTAAAAACCCATTGTTTACATCAAGCCGCGTCATCTGCCACCCTTTCTTTATTGCCACAAAAACCAAACTTTGATTGGTAGTCATCTTAACAACTTGCGAAAAGGTCTCAGTATAATCGATCCCCTCTTTTCGAGTATACCCCTTCACTACCAGTCGTGCTTTATAACGTTCAATGGAGCCAACGGCCTTGTGCTTAACCTTGAACACCCACCTAAAAGAAATAGACTTCTTGCCTGGTACCATGGTGGAAGAGTTACTATTGTAGACACCCACATTTGACCGCCAGGTATCTATAGCAGTTCCCGACAAACACCCGATGATGATCGGACGCAAACGTGCTTTAACATACTCGGAAATGGGCTCGAAATCATGGATATTTAGCTCACTCGGAGCAAAACCTTGAGCCACTTCACCTCACAAACAAGTTGTGTCATAGGACGATGTTGAGCTTTAGTTGAAGAAAGAGAAATCGTCTGTTGCTTCTTAATTCTTCATGAGATGGGGCACCCCCCCCCCCAAAAAAAAAAAAAAAACCAACCAGTGACGGAGCGACGAGATTAGGGACAATCAGCCCAATTCGAAGCATACCATCTCATGACATCAAGGCCACTATCAGCTCGCAGCAACAGAACCTAACCCAGACACCCATTTAAATATTTAATAACCCGTAAAGAAGCATCAAGGCTCAGTCACAAATTGGGACAAGACATGCACAACGTAAGATAGGTTAGGACGGGTAACAACAAGGTAAACTAGCAGACGGTAACGTTACGGATTATTCTGCTTATTCTTAGTTTTGAGGAAGAAACTTTCTTTAAGTGGGGAGGATTGTAACACCCGCTATTTTTCTAGCGCTTTTATCCTTTCCGCTATGACTTCGTCATAACTCTATCACATTTCGGCCTTGTGTTTCATCTTTTTTTCCAAGCTTTATTTTTATTTTCAAGTCTAATGATATTTATTTTTATTTTAAAAGATTTTAATTCTTTTAAATCTATTTATTTGATTTTCTTTGTAAAATAATTATTTTCCAACGCGAGGTTTACTCGAATTGCTTTGAAATACTTTTAACGATTTTATGATTCTTCTTTTTATCAACTTACAATTACTTGAGATCTTTTTCCAATGTTTTGAACCGACACACCTCCTTGTCACACCCTTACTACGTTTTCTTTATACGTTTCATTTTATTATGTTAAAACGTAAAGATATAATTCATTTCTTACCCATTTATTTGATTCATAATGAACAAACTTTTGATTCTCCCAACCCTCTCCTTTTGGCTGGTTTATGTAGAGTGTAGGAGTATTGTTTTCATCAAATTTTATTCACATTTATGCTTAGAACAAAACAGTTCATTTCCTAACATTCATTTTGCAATTAAACAAAAAAAATCCTTCCTTCTTCCCTCAAAACCGTGGCATACAGCAGCCTTTCAAGGCTAATTCTTGCCTCAAATTGAGTCATAATCGTCTCATTTTCATCATCAAATTAATCGTTATTCCGATCCTTCCGTTAAGGTAATAAACGATGTTGTTTTCGATCGTAATTCACCTCGATTTTCTTAGTTTTCTCATGGTATTTTTCTACCATGCTTCTCGTGTGTTGTAGGATTTTTGGACGATCCGGAAGCCGAAGAATTTATAATCGACTCGGATTTGGATTAGAGGTAACGTCGATGTTACTCGGTATTGCATGATTTTATTTGTGTAATTGCATGTATATAATTATAATTTTATTTTTGACAGTTTATGTATGTCATATGATCTAGAAAATTTTTAAAAGTCAAAAATTTGCATGTTTCAGTGTTTTTATCGCTTTTACGAGATTAACGATTAAATCGTCATATTAATTTGTAAAATCGTAATATTCGGCCTAAACTTGTAATATATGAATATATTCTGTAAAAATGATGATTTTTTATAATTTGGTATTTTTCTGATATTTTAGATATCGATTATTGAATTACTACCGTTTACGGACAAAAATGATTAAAAGCCGATTTTTAGTTCTAGGACTTAAACATTTTATATTAATCTGAAATTTGGCATGTATAATCTTTCTGATGAACAAGAATTTTCTGAACGTTTTCATAATTTTTATGAATTGTTAAGTGGGTGAATTAATTAATCACTTTAAATCATCGTTTATCGTTAAAACCATGTTTGTCATTTTAATTTTCGATTTCTGGTGTTTGTTTTAAATCTGGAAAAAAATGTGTTTCTGGTGGTTCTTGCGAAAAAAAAAATGTATTTTTATTATTTTAGTGCTTTAATAAATTATTAGAAACGACAAGTTTTATTAAGAGAATCATTAATTGTGGAAACGGATTTTAAAAGACAGTTTTAATGGAATTTGTGAAATATGTAAAAGTTGTTAGTTTCTTAAATCATGGCAATAAAGAAACGGTGAAATAGACGGTTTTATTGGTTTTAAAAGACGGTTTTAACGGTTTAACAATAATTTTTGGACATTAATACTTAGATCGTTTTGTAATTACAATTTTATACTTCGTTATTATTGGCGAGATTAGACGATTAATGAGAAAACCCTTTAATCCACAAGACAAAATTTTAAAAGAAATAAAAATAGCAGGATCCACAATGCCCGCTAGCCCACACCCGGAAACATGCATACCTGTCATGTTAAAAACATAACAGCCACAATCAGTGAGGAGCAACGTCAACGTTCTCCCAGCCATATAACAGGATTTTAAAACAGTAATTACTAACATAGGAAAAATAGTAAAAATGGAAAACAATAAAACAGCATATTAAAATAAGCTTTAGCGTAAAACAAATTAATCAAAAGGGTTTCCAAAGAAACATAAAAATATTTGCCAACCTGCAACTCAATTTATATCGATAATAAATAAAATAATCAAAATGGCGTTATGGAAATTCGATCAGTGTGCACAAGGCTAGATTTTCACTAGGATAATATTGAAACTAGCTTCGGGAACTGTAGACTTAACTCATAACAGAATCCAGTCTCTAACTAGGCAACTCAACTATAACAGGACTGCGTGCAGCGAGGTCCTGGTTTAAGTAGTATACACCCCTCCTGGATACCAAATGCATCCAGTTCAACTGACGGCGACTAACACGATGCGATATCTAGCTTAAGGGCACAATGCACACTCTCCTGGGCGAAACTACGCCCAGTTCAACGACCAAATGTGCCCCAAATGGGCACACCGGCTTTATAGCTGATGGCAAAAACGTACATCCCAGATTATTACTCTAACCCCACACTTGACTTTATTCCATAACTCCAAAACAAGCCATTATCGATATTCAAAAATAAATATAAACAATAGGAGAACAAAAGAAAAAGGAATCACTTTCCAAAAGAGGAAACTTTCTATTTTAGGAAACTTCTATTTTTAGAAACTTTACCAAAAATAGCATCATATCAAAATAGCAAAAATATTAGTTTATACTAACATCACGTTTTTAGTAAATGATATAGATTTATAAAACTAATACTTTCGGCCTTAACGATATTACTTACCAAAGTGAACATTTAATTTTATGAAATTATTAAAATATCGTATAAGCGTAATAAAATGATTAAAAAAATGTCTTAAACATTTTAATATTACTAATTAGGGTGTTTTCAAAAGTTAAAAAGCTAAAATTCCCTAATTATTATTAGTTTCGACAATAAAATTATAAATAGGATTTTACGGCAAATATCAAATTAAATATTTGAACGTCTTTATTTAATTAAACCAACAAATATATTTAGAGTATGTTAAGGGATAATTTAACTCTTAAAGTTTCAGATTTAAATACTTTCAAAATTGCTGGAAAAAATAATTCTTTTAGGTAAGACGAAGCATTTTAACGATAAATCACAATTTGTCCAAAAATCATTACTTATTAATTAAAACTTTAATAAATAGTACAAAAATTACGTAAAATAGTTAAAATATTAATATATATGTCCAGAAAAGAAAATTTTCCAGAATTCTTAAACTCGGTTTTTAAAGCGTTTTCTCGTTAATCGTCCAATCTCGACAATAACGATTAATAAAAATAGTAATTACAAAACGATCTAAGTATTAATGTCTAAAAATTATTATTAAACCTAAAAATCATCATTTTCCAGAATATACTAATTTTCCAGATTTTCCAAAGTTCCAGATTTACCAACTTCCGTCAAAACAGTCTTTAAAACCCGTTTTCACAATTAACGATTCCATTAATAAAACTTATCGTTCCTAACATTTTATTAAGGCACTAAAAATCCTAAAATTACATTTTAATATGAAATCAGCAGAATCAAAATTTTTCCAGATTTAAACCAAAGGCCAGAAATCGAGAATTTAAACGACAAACACGGTTTTAACGATAAACGATGATTTAAAGTGATTAATTAATTCATCCACTTAACAATTCCGAAAAATTATGAAATAATTCAGAAAATTCTATTTCACCAGAAAGTTTCCCCATGTCAAAAATCAGATTAAAATAAAATGTTTAAGTACTAGAACTAAAAATCGGCTTTTAATCATTTTTGTCCGTAAACGGTAATAATTCAATAATTGATAACTAAAATATCAGAACAATATTAAATTATTAAAAATAATCAAAAAAAACATTTTTACAGAATATAAACATATATTACATGTTTAGGCCGAATATTATGAATTTACAAATTAATATGGCGATTTAATCGTTAATCTCGTAAAAGCGATAAAAATACCGAAACATACAAATTTTCAACTTTTAAACTTTTTCCAGATTTTATGACATACATATATTGCCAAAATAAAACATAAAAATATATACATGCAAATACTCAATTAAAATCATGAAATATCGAGTAACATCGACGTTACCTCAAGTCCAAATTCGAGTCGATAATATATTTGTCTGCTTCGGGATCGACCAAGAAGCCTATAAAAACATGAAATCCATGGTATGAAAATACCATAAGATCGCTGGAAAAACAAGGTAAAAATGATTGGAAAAGAAATCGATTAATACCTTAACGAAGGAGACGAAAAGAGGATCAAAATAAAAGAAAAATAGGAGACGGAAGGCGATGCTTGAAGACGGTTTTCTGGCCAGAAATGTGTGGACATGACATAGGTCCACCCCGACGCGGCCACGCGCGGGTTTGGGTAGGCGAATGAATCTCCATATGAGAATGGATCGAATTGAAATTTAGGTCTATGTGGAGTCGCCACCGAATTTTATGGTTATTCAGAACCGTTCGAGCCCACTCTATGTCGTAGTGGGCCGTATACAAAATACGGCCCATTTCCGATGTCAGAGTTTATTGGGCTCGTCCCTTTGCATATCGATATAGATGCCGACTTGAGCGGTTAATCGTATATTGAATGACTCTCGTGCGCCAACGGTTTCGGGCATCCGGAAACCGAGGTTCTGAGTAAGGGGTGAGGGTACGTGTTGGGAAGCCCACGAAGGACACCCAACCCCGCCCGCACATTAGCGGCCTCTACTAAGAATTCGAATGACTTACAATACGCGCGCTAGTAAAACGGGAAAATGATATGCAAACAGTATTTTCCCTAAACATGCGAATTGAATTGAAACGGGTTTCTAAGTCAATTTAATGCAGCTAAGATTAACGTCAAAGTTGTATTTTAGCATGCGGGTTCATTTAGTACAATAAACGAACAAAATTAAATTAACAAGAGAAACAACAAACGCGTTAGTAATGATATAATAATATAACGAATAATAACGGTTTGTGCAAAATTGAATTGAATTGAAAAGATGCAAATATGAGGATGCATGATTTGAAAAGATAGTATACACGTGATTAATTATGCACGTGTTGACCTAAGTCGTAAAATACTATCGAGTTTGAAAAATAGGGTAATGTACGACGCGTGTTTGAGTCGTTATGAGGGCACTCGATCGAGTGGTCGATAGACTCGATCGAATAGGCCCTGAAAAGAGGTTTCTGTTTCGTGTTATGGGCCGTACTCGGCCGAGTTATTGACCAACTCGGCCGAGTACGTGGCCACTCGACCGAGTCGCTGTGAGACTCGACCGAGTGAGTACTTGAAAAGTATTCTGTCCGGATCTGGTGACCCTACTCGACCGAGTTATTGACCAACTCGACCGAGTAGGTCTCCACTCGATCGAGTCACTGGAAGACTCGACCGAGTAGAGGTCCTGCAGACCATTCTGTCTCGATTTTGTGATGTCACTCGATCGAGTGACGTAGGCACTCGACCGAGTGGCACCTGTACGTAACCAGAAAACGCTTGCAATTGATTTGAATCGTTTAAAGTAGCCGAGACAATAATAAATGTTCCTCCGTGTTTGTAGTGTTATAATTGGACAACATCTACGTTAACATCAACGGAAAATTGAAACGGCTAAATTATTTGATTTGATTTATTAGACTCGACGTCCAATTACGGAATTGTCATCGGGTCTAACATATCGATACTTTGCTTAAAATACAGAAAAGGACTTGATTCCCTCGACTTTTCCGACATCGAAATAAATCCCTAAGGATTGTGATGTCGGATCCGTGTCAATGGGTTTCGACCCATATTGAAATACGATGTTTATTTTTTGAGAAATCGATGCGAATAATAACGATGATACAAACGATATGAAAATTATTGTTGAAATTGACCTATCTCAACGATCAAGTAACCGGGATATCGGAACGAGCGACCGTCAACGCTGTGTGCAGTACACTTGTATATTCGTGTTTCCTCATTCCGATATCACTTATACTCGACACAAATTGATAGGTATTTTAATGTTTTGATACTAGTATTATTGATATTAACGATGCGATAATAACGATAAAAAAAAATAAAAAAATAAAACGACCCGTATGAAATAGACACGACGCGAGAAAAAGGAAGAGAAGGGAAGAAACGGGGTTTTGACACCCTCAACCTACATGTTCTTGTCTCGGTGCGGACTCGTAACCGTGGCTATAACACAAGAGTCTTCGAGGTTTATGGAGGTCGAGTTATGGTGGCTCGGGTTGTTGATTCCTAAACTAGGTCTAGGGTTTGCTAGGATGTTGCTTAGGGTTTGCTTAGGGTTTGTAGAGGATGTAGTATGTGTGTATGAGGTTGCTCTAGGGTTTCGATAATTGTGTCAAAGTTGTCGAAGAGGGGTGCATGGGGGTTCCTTTTATAGGAAAAGCTAGGGCTTCGGATTAGGGTTACTCGACCGAGTAGGTGGCTGACTCGGTCGAGTAGGCTTGTGCGTCAGCCGTCGGGCCTAAATAAGGGCCCACTCGATCGAGTGGATGAGGCACTCGATCGAGTGGCCCAGTTGGGTCGCGCGGGTCACTTGCTTGGACCTTGACCGTGGGTATTTGAAGGGTTTGAGTTGGACTTTTGATGATTGATGGGTTGTTTTTGTGTGTCTCGGGAATGACTTTGACCGGGATTGACCCAATCGTGACAAGTCGGTTTTAATTCCGGTGTCGGTTTTAGCCCAAATTAGTCTTGTTTGACTCGAAATGGTCCGCTGGGCCTGGATTTGAGGTTGATTTTGTGAGATTTGTACTCCGTAAGTGCGTTAGCCAACGATTAATGGATTTGAGCCCGTATCCGAGCGCATAGAAGCATGTTAGCGTCCGATCATCATCGGGTGTTTTTTGGGAAACTGCCATAGACACCTGGCAGTCAAAATGCGGGTGTCTACAGAGCCCCCACTCTGACTGAGGCTTGGACAGGGCGAGAGTCAGAGTATCCACCAGGCCAATCGAGGATTGAAACCTGGCGGACTTCCGGCCGGGTCGTTTATAGTCCGTTAGACTTGCGTGAAGGGCTCGCCAGCCGCAAGCTAGAAGTTATACCTGAGCTGATAACTCCGTGGGGGATTGGACTTGTCTCGTAAGTCCTGGGTGTGCCTGTATGTAGACTCATCCCTTGAAATGCCGTCGTTGGCTTCCGCTGGGGAATTATCGTGGGTCGCACTTCCCTAATTGAGTTGTACCTGTATGAGTCACATAAAACGCATGCAACACGTAGGCAGCAAAATGACTCGCGCTGGGGAGAAATGGTTTGAAAATTTGAATTTTTGAAATCTTGAAAATTTGAGACCTTTGAATTTTGGAAACTTTGAGATTCTTGACTCCTAACAAAGATTAGGAAAGTTTGGGATGGAAATTCCCGTGCTAGTATTGAGACTAGGATTGTGGTTTGATTCCTAATTAGGATTAGGAAATTTTCCTAAATACTTTGCAAGGCTAATGCTATATATAGCCCTTCCATGCTCTTGATTTTCTTCATAATTCCCAACACAAATCAAAAGAAAGTCTCTCTATTTCCCTTTAGGCAAAAGAAAGTCTCTTTATTTTCTTAAGAAGTTTAGCCATGGGAATTGATAGGTTGACCGTGATGCTGCAGGAGTGGTCCCGTCGCTTTAGGGACGTAGATAGGGTGGCTTTGAATCAGACGGGGATAACCCAATTGTACCCGTTCCGTCAGATGGTGGTTGACCGCTACTTTCTGGATGCTTGCTTGGCTTATTGGAATGACATATATCATGTCTTTTCTTTCCCTCGGGGCGAAGTTTGCCCTTTACCGGAGGAGATTGCAGCTATAGGAGGATGGAATCCGATTCTTCGCCCTGCTGTCCCCTATTCGATCTATGACCCGAGGAGGAAACTGAGGGAATTTCTAGGGCTCTCTCACAATGAGGTATCCCGCATGATGGATGGTGACAAAATTTCTCTGATCGACTTGGCTGAGAAATTCATGAATTCACTCGATGTTCGGGTTAGACCGGCTTACAGCCGCAGGGCCTTCTCTTTTTGCATGCTTCACGTATATGCTTTCGAGGGTCATATGGATTTGTTATCCTGTATGGGAAACACCCGTCTCCTGACCGTAGTGGATCTGATGGAGACCGAGCACAGCCCGGCTTGGTTGATCACAGGCGAGATAATCCAAGGATTGGACGATCGCAAAAGGGACTCATCCATTCGCCTTACCGGTAGCACCCGTTTGTTGCAAGTATGTCACTTGGCTTTTTTTTTTTTCAATTCTTGATTTTTTCTTTCTTCTTTCTTTTTCGAAAATTTTTCTTACTGCAGGGGGTACTCGATCGAGTCACCCAAGCACTCGGTCGAGTACCCTCAATTAGACGCTTCTGACCTGTTTTCGGAGGTGCCACTCGGTCGAGTCACCCTGGCACTCGATCGAGTGCCCTCGCAAAGAGTCTCCTGTTTGAGTTCAGGGGCACCACTCGATCGAGTATCCCAAGCACTCGATCGAGTGGCTTTTAGGCGAACGCCTATTTTGCCTATGAGCCTCATGTTTTGTTTTCTTTTGCAGATTTGGCTATATGAGAGACTATCAGTGATAGATCCTCCTCTTGATGCGGGCAACTACCGTCATAACCAGGTGATGACGAGGAGGCGGGCAATTGACTTTTCTCGTCAGATTACGCAGAAGTATTGGGACGAGGTTTTGTCCTTTCATGGCGGCCCGTTAATTCGATGGGTGGTTCCATGGTGGCCCATCTACCTTTGGAGTGGCTTGGATCCGAGGGACAGAGCCCGCTATCAGGTGATCCTTTCCTTCAGGCAGACGGTTCATCTTTATCCTGATCGCATACTAAGGCAGTATGGATGGACCCAGCGAATCCCTGAAGTTGAAGCAGTTGTGAGTGACCCTACCCAACTGACTGATGTAATGTGTGATACCTGGATGCAAAGGTGGTATACACGGCATACTTGGCCCGTTGTCAAATCTCGCCATTCAATCTGGGTTTCAGATTCTTATACGAAGTGGACCAAAGCCGGAGATGCCAAAGCTCGAGCCGCTTTGAAAGTCGATGAAGCCTTCGACCTGCTGAGAAGAGAGCAAGCTAAAGACAACAGGGGGTTCTTTGATGAGGGAGACACTCCAGCTACCCTAGTCCGCCTAATGTCAGGGCAAAAGAAGAAGACTAAGACTCAAGCTGAAGGGTCTAGTGCTAAAGGTGCTTGGGGGAAAGTGAGCCCCCAGACGGACTTAGAAAGGAGACTGGGCCCAAGACTACCCGTGCAGGACCGACTTGGCCCACGGGATAGACTGCCTGAGCACGTGCGGGCCCGACTTGGGCCGAAGACCGTGATTGAAGACCCGTCGCCAAAGAAACGGGCCCGGGCTAAAGAGGTTCCACTCGTGATTCGGGAACGCTCGTCGCCACCCCGAAGACCTCAGGCTCCACGCGACCCGAAGGACAAGGGGAAGGGGAAGATGCCCGGATACTAGTCTCCTTATTTTATTATTTGAATAGTATTATTATTTGTGTGGTGTGGTTTTTTGTGTGAATGCCGTTTTTTTTTTTTTTTTTTTTTTTTTTTGTAATCCCGAGTTTATCGAGATATTAATAAAAGACATATTATTGAACACCGCTCCCGTCAGTGGTTGTACCCTTTTGAGGGGTTGCCTACGTATCCGCAAATGGCGGAATCAAACCTAACGTAGTTCAAAAATTTGATTTGATTGATGATTGCAATTTTCGAAATACATCAAGATTATTAATTCAAGATGTGCGACAGTAGAATAATTAATTCTAGCTTATTGACTTGTCTATAATTTTGAAAATTTATAAAAAGGACAGATTTTTATAAATTTTTGCAAATGACATTGAGATGGGGGTTTATGGGTAATAGCGCTTTAGCTGGTCCAAGTTGGTTGGGTTGACAAATTCGTTCCCGTCCAAGTCTGTCAGCATTACCGCTCCTCCTGATAGGACCTTCTTGACCAAGTATGGCCCAGCCCAGTTGGGTTTGAATTTACCCCTTGGGTCAACCGGCAGTAAGGCACGAACCGATTTTAGGACCAGATCCCCTTCCTTGATGTTCCTGGGCCTAACCCGCTTGTTGAAAGCCCGTTGGATCCTTTTTTGATATATTTGAATGTTGTTGAGAGCCCGGGATCGCCGTTCGTCTAAAAGGACTAGCGAATCGTATCGGGCTTGGACCCAATCTGCCTCAGGTACTTGGCTTTCAAGTAGGATCCTAAGGGATGGCACCTCTAGCTCGACTGGTTGGACCGCTTCCATTCCGTATGTCAAGTAATACGGGGTTGCCCCGGTCGCGGTGCGGATTGAGGTTCGATATCCCCATAGGGCAAAAGGTATTTTGTCGGGCCAGTCCCGGTAATTTTCAGCCATCTTTTTAAGTATGGTGACAATTGTTTTATTGGCCGCCTCTACCGCTCCATTTGTTTGAGGCCGGTAAGGCGAAGATGTATGCCTTTGAATTTTGTATTTTGCCAGCAATGCGGCAGTTTCGGCTTGGAAGTGGGTCCCGTGATCGCTGATGAACTCGTGAGGGATCCCATATCGGCATATTATTTTATTTTGGATGAATTTGGCCACGTGCTTGGCGTTCAAGACACGGTATGACTCGGCTTCGACCCATTTGGTGAAGTAGTCGATGGCCACTAAGATGAAGCAATGACCTCCCGTCCCGGAAGGATGCACCTTTCCAATTATGTCAATACCCCATGTCGAAAATGGCCATGGTGATGTCATGGTATATAATAGGGAAGATGGCATATGTTGTACATTGGCGAAGATCTGACAGTTATGGCAGTGTTTGACATACAACTGACAGTCTGTTTCCATGGTGTTCCAATAGTACCCGAGCCTCATGATTTTTCGGGCTAGCATATGGGCGTTCATATGAGGGCCGTTTTCACCGTCATGGACCTCGGCCATGACCCTTTCGGCCTGTATTTTGTCGATGCATAGGAGTAGAGCCCCCTGTGCCGTCTTTTTGTACAATTGCCCGTCATCAGTTCGAACAAATTGGGTTGCCAATCTTCGTAGGGCCTTTTTGGCCCGATTTTCCGCTCCCGCGGGATATTCTCCCGTTGCCAAGTAGGTTAGGATAGCTTGATACCAAGGCTCTGGGTCCGTTATCTCGATATCCTGAATGGCGTGGATGTAGGCTGGCTCGGACCGTCTTTCGACACAGATTGGCATGCTGGTCAGGTGATCCGGGATGTTCAGTAAAGATGCTAATTTGGAAAGTGCATCTGCGAACTGATTCTCTTCCCGGGGCAGATAAATGTATTCTACCTTTTGAAATTGTTTTTCTAGAACCCTTACCCGTGCTTGGTAAGCCACGAGATTGGCGTTCCGAGTTTTCCATTTTTGGAGTGCTTGATTGATGACCAATGATGAATCACCGTGGACTCGGAGGTTTGTTACCCCTAAATCAGCGGCGGCTTGCAACCCGTGAATGCATGCTTCGTATTCGGCTGCGTTGTTGGTCACGTCGAAATCTAACTTGATGGATAAGGGAGTGTGTTCCCCTCGGGGTGAAATTAACAGAATTCCGACCCCGAACCCTCGAAAGTTGGATGCCCCATCGAAATATAGATCCCACACTTCCGTATCGGTATGGAATATGTCTTCATCGGGAAAGGCCCATGTATCGGTGTGGCCTTCTTCGGATATTGGGCTGTCAGCGAGGAACTCGGCAACTGCCCGGCCTTTGATGGCTTTTAATGGTACAAATTTGAGGTCGAACTCGGATAACATTAAAGTCCATCTTGACATCCTACCGTTGAGGACGGGTTTTTCGAACAAGTATTTGATAGGATCCATTTTGGATAACACATGTACCTCGTGGCTGAGCATGTAATGTCGGAGCTTTTTAGTGGCCCAAACCAATGCTAGGCACGTCTTTTCGAGCATTGTATATTTACACTCATATTCGAGGAACTTTTTACTGATGTAGTAAATGGCCCGTTCTTCTGAATCAACTGTCTGGGCCAGCATAGCCCCCATGGCTGTCTCAGTCGTTGTCAGGTATAACGACAAAGGCAGACCGTGTTGAGGTGGCATTAATACTGGCGGAGCAGACAACATCTCCTTGATTTTGTCGAAAGCCGCTTGACATTTGCCGTCCCATAGCACCCGTTCTCCGATTTTTAGCTTTTTGAAGATGGGTTCGCATACCATGGTTAGTTTCGAAATGAAACGGCTGATGTATTGGACTTTTCCGAGAAACCCCCTTATTTCCTTTTCGGTCTTGGGTGGTTGCATCTCGGTGATGGCTTTGATTTTAGCTGGGTCGACCTCGATGCCGCGTTGGCTAACGATATGGCCCAGTAATTTGCCTGACGTCACCCCAAAACTGCATTTTTGTGGGTTCAGTCTCATGTTGTATTTACGTAGCCGGGTGAAGAACTTTCTTAGGGCTGAAATGTGCCCGCTTCGGTCCTTAGATTTGACGATCATGTCGTCCACGTAGACCTCCACTTCTTTATGCATCATGTCGTGGAGCAAAGTAGTGGCAGTCCGTTGATAAGTGGCCCCGGCGTTGATAAGCCCAAATGGCATGACGGTGTAACAGTAAGTACCCCAAGGTGTAATGAAGGTGGTCTTACCCATGTCCTCCTCTGCCATTTTAATCTGATTGTACCCGGCATACCCGTCCATGAACGATAGAAGGGCATGATCGGCCGTATTATCCACCAGTATGTCGATGTGTGGTAACGGAAAATCATCTTTTGGGCTTGCCTTGTTAAGATCCCGGAAGTCCACGCAAACCCGCACCTTGCCGTCCTTCTTGGGTACCGGCACGATGTTGGCAACCCAGTCTGGATATTCAGACACTTGTATAAAGCCTGCTTTGAATTGTTTATCGACCTCTTCCTTGACTTTAAGAGACCATTCGGGCTTCATTCTTCTGAGTTTTTGCTTTACCGGCTTGCACCCATCTTTGATGGGTATTCGGTGTTCGGCTATCTCCCTGTCTATACCCGGCATGTCCTTGTAGGACCATGCAAAGACATCTTTGAATTCATGGAGGAGGTCTGTGAATTGTTTTCTCTCCTCTGGATTTAAAGATAGGCCCAACTTAAGCATCTGGGGCTCTAAAGTGGTTCCCAGATTGATGGACTCGGTTTCTTCGATTACCGGATCTCGGGATTCCCTTTGCTCGAGCTGCTCGACCAGATGTTGAGGTAGGGGTACCTGTTCGTCGGGTTTCTCAATGTCATTGCATATAAAATTTTTGAAATTGAGAAGATTTTGGAAATAAGACAAGTCGTAAGCAGAACGGTGTTCGTTATTATTATTGATGGTAAATTTTGAAAATAGCTCGAATAGAGCTGCCATCTGATCATTGGTCAGTGGCGGGATAGGGAGAGGTCTTGGGACAGGCCCCGAGACCTCAGTGGATAAAGGAAGAGGGGTTACAGACTCGACTTTAGCACCAGACCCTCTAGACCCGGACTCAGACTCCGACTCTGACTCTGACTCAGACTCGGTATCCGGCATGTCTCCCTCGCCGGTGGTCAGCTTGTAGACCCGTCCTTGACTGTCGGTCCATTTTATGGTCTTCCTCCAAGTTCTCGTTTCGGTGTTGGCGCCAACCTCGGTGATTAGCTTGGTTGGGTCAAACCGATCGCTGCGAAGGATCAAGTTGACCAGGTCGTCTTTTGGAGGAGGAATGGCCTTGTCTTCCCCGAATAAGAGCCCCAGTACGGGCTCGGAGTTGTTTTCGCCCTCCTTTGATTCGGCCTGAACGATGGTGAATATATCATCAGGGATGAAATTGCATTCCCGAGCCTTTTTGGTCTCGGGATATGTGATGGTGGGTTGGTAGAGGCCCACTTGGATAGCTCCGAAGACTGGAGTGACGAAGTAATCCGTTAGCTTCAGGCTATACGGGCTTATGTAAGTACCCTTGATAATGTCGATGGCCTTGTGAATACCGGCCCGAACCACGTTCTCCGGGGTTATAGCATACCCTAATCCGAAATGTGACTCGCCGTCGTTTAGAACCTCGATAATCCTCCCTGCTGGAAGGTATGGCCTTGAGGTTATTCCGGGTAGGTAACCCAGATTTTGTAGCATCGTGTCGATGCTAGTTGTGAAGTAGGGCCTAAAGAGATATTCTTCTTCGATCATGCCCACGAAATCGAATCCTCGTGGGTCGGCCCGTCCCGTAGCGTTGCAGCTTGCTACGGTAATTGGGGTCGCCTCCAGCGTGATGATACCGTCTTTGAGGGGCATCTTGACTTTTCGGTGGAGGGTAGATGACACGGCCTTAACTGCGTGGATCCAAGGCCTTCCCAGCAAGAGATTGAATGATGAGGTGACATCTATCACCTGAAATTCCAATTCCTTTTCGATTGGGCCCGTTATGATCTTCAATTTCACGGCCCCGGCGACAGGTTTTGGGCTTCCGTCGAAAGCCTGGATGGTCTGCGCCGTTGGAAGGTAATCGGCATCGGTGATGCCGAGTGCTTTTGCGGTCCTTAGAGGAAGGACGTTTACGGCTGATCCATCGTCGATAAGGGTCATCGGGAGATATTTACCTTTGCAGATGACCGTGATGTATAGGGCCAGATTGTGATTGGGCCCAAATGGTGGTAGGTCAGCTTCGGAGAAGGTTATGAGTGGGCCTTCTTCTTTGGATTTGCCCTTAAGGTAGGGCATGATGGTGGCTACCATTTCAGCGGGGGTAGCCTCTGAATCAACCTTGATTTCATCGAGAGCCTTAGTCAGTGCTTCCCGATGAGCTTGCGAGCTAACCAATAGTTGCCATATAGTTAGATCGGCTCGGACCCTCTTCATTTGTTGGACCAGAGCCGTGTCTGGGCTTGGTTCTTCGAGGGTAGGCTCCGTCCTGGCGGGTTCAGTGACGGATATAGGGATGGAACGCCCAGCCGCGGCGAGATGATTGGTGGCTAAAGCTTTGGACTTTGCCTTTCGGACCTCTTCAAGGGTGATGGGGACGGCTTCCCCTTTGGTTAAGTACACATCATCCTCGTCGTCGAACCATATCCCGTTGATTTGTGGGATATAGGGAGAGATGAGGTGAGAACAGTCAATTACCTCACCGGTGAAGATAGCGTGGGCGCTGAACGGGTTTTCTTTGTTGCTCGGCTTGTCTCCGGGCAACGGGATTTTCCCGCTCTCGATAAGGTCCTGGATTAGATGTTTTAACCTCCAACATTTTTCAGTATCATGTCCGTTGCCCCGGTGATACTGACAGTAGGCTTGGGCATTGTAAGTTTTGGGCCTTTTTTCCGCTGGAGGTTCTGCAGTTGGGCCTATCGGTTGGATTAGGCCCTTTGAGGATAGCCTCTGTAAGGCATAAGTATAGGTAGTCCCTATATCTGTGAATACCCGATTTGGTGTATTCTTTTTAGATGAGGTGTCGAGCAGGTTTACCTCGTCAAAGATGCTGCGAGTTGCAGCTGCAGGTGTGGGCTTGATTGTGGATGAACTTGCCCCTTGATACCCTTTGGTAGAGGCCTTAGTCAGGCTCTCCAACCTCAAATCGTCTTCGATCCTTGTGCCCATTTCAGTAAGGACAGCAAAGTTCGGGATAATAGCATACCGGAGATGGACCCGGTAGGATGGGAGTAGATTTTTGACGAAGGCTTCCACTAGGGCCTTCTCGCCGGGCTTGTCAACCAGCTTCACACTCTCAGCCCTCCACCTTTGCAGATATTTTGTGAACCCTTCTTTGGGCTCCTGGGCCATTACCTCCAGAGTACGCATTGTAGTCTGGATTTCAGTGTTATCGGCGTAGTTCCGGGCGAATTCGGTTGCCACATCATCCCAAGTCTTGTACTTCTTGGGGTCGAGCCTGTAGAACCAGGCCCTGGGATGCTTCTCCAAGGAGGAAGGGAATAAGTGCTTGAACATGGTGGACTTTACCCCTTTGACCGCCATGAAGTCTTTGAAGGCCCGGATGTGATGGACCGGGTCTTCGGTACCCTCAAACATAGGAATTCCCGTCAAGTTGAGGTTGGCCGGTAGCTCGTCATTCAAAGGTGAATAAATGCGAGCATTCTCGGAGTGGATCGAGTTGCTTGTTGACAAGTGGACTTGCTCCTCGAGCCTGCGAACGACACTGACCAATTCGGCTATGGGCCCAGCGGAATCAGCTCCTTCAACTGGGACCGTCTTCTCCACAGTGCTCAGACGGGTGTCCAAAGTTGCTTGGTTAGCGAGGATGGAGGTCAGTTGAGTCTCGATCTTGGCTAAGGCGTTTTTCAGCTCGTCCATCTTGCGTTGATGTCGGGTTGTGGCTGGCCTGTCTGTAAGAACACCACGTAATCAGAAACTAGCCCAGAAATCCCGGAATAGAAAGTACATCCCAAACGAGACTAAAGGGAAATGACTCGAAGAAGACACTTAGACGGGTGACTCGTGAAGTGTGGGCCTTCCTTAGGATTCGGCAAGTGGGCCTAGTCCTGTTCGAAGGAAGGTTCACGCGAGACATCCCCAGACTTTTGACTCGATCGTGTTGACGGGCCCTCCTTTGTAAGAGTATGTCCTACTTAGGTGGGCCTTGCCTTAGTCTAATAAGGCGGACTGGGATAGGGAAGAAACTCGTGATGTAAGATCGACAGAGTTTCGACGCTAGAAACCTTGACAACTTAAGACTCGACCCGACACTGCTAAAAATGGGAAGTCCTAAGAGGAGGGAAGTTTTGGAAATTGATTGATTTTTGAAAAAGGACCGAGTGGACTCGGTGAATGGCCCAAATTTCCGGAAAAAGTCATTGGGCCATGAGTTTTGAAAGTTTGAGTTTTGATTTGGGCAGCATACCGGCTAGAAAATAGGCTATTTTGAGTAAAATCATAAGTCCTAAATTCGGTATGTCCCGGGTTTTGAAAATCGAATATCTTGAAAAGGAGGATGTAATTTTTGAAAAGTTGATATTTTTGAAAATGACTCGGAAACCAAGTAGCACGTAGTCACACAAGCATTATAACGACGCCATGTATGCTCTACACTAAGTCTCGGTCGGTCTGAAAGGGTCTATACCAGTGTACATAGTCTAGACGTTGATCGGGACGGACTCTCTAAGTCGAATTGAGCTTAGAACATGCCGCGAAATCCACTCGAATCGACTATGGACACCTTTTGACATATCCATGTTGGAGTACATCAATGGTATAGTGGGACGTCGGTCACCAGTACCGGCCCGGGAAAATATGGGTTATGCATGAACCGTAAAACTAACACGCGCATTGTATTTGTCAAACGATTTCTATTCGAGTCTCACCCTGAGGATGCCGATGGTAAGTCACGCATCAGTTAATCCCCAGCGGAGTCGCCAAATTGTGGACATGACATAGGTCCACCCCGACGCGGCCACGCGCGGGTTTGGGTAGGCGAATGAATCTCCATATGAGAATGGATCGAATTGAAATTTAGGTCTATGTGGAGTCGCCACCGAATTTTATGGTTATTCGGAACCGTTCGAGCCCACTCTATGTCGTAGTGGGCCGTATACAAAATACGGCCCATTTCCGATGTCAGAGTTTATTGGGCTCGTCCCTTTGCATATCGATATAGATGCCGACTTGAGCGGTTAATCGTATATTGAATGACTCTCGTGCGCCAACGGTTTCGGGCATCCGGAAACCGAGGTTCTGAGTAAGGGGTGAGGGTACGTGTTGGGAAGCCCACGAAGGACACCCAACCCCGCCCGCACATTAGCGGCCTCTACTAAGAATTCGAATGACTTACAATACGCGCGCTAGTAAAACGGGAAAATGATATGCAAACAGTATTTTCCCTAAACATGCGAATTGAATTGAAACGGGTTTCTAAGTCAATTTAATGCAGCTAAGATTAACGTCAAAGTTGTATTTTAGCATGCGGGTTCATTTAGTACAATAAACGAACAAAATTAAATTAACAAGAGAAACAACAAACGCGTTAGTAATGATATAATAATATAACGAATAATAACGGTTTGTGCAAAATTGAATTGAATTGAAAAGATGCAAATATGAGGATGCATGATTTGAAAAGATAGTATACACGTGATTAATTATGCACGTGTTGACCTAAGTCGTAAAATACTATCGAGTTTGAAAAATAGGGTAATGTACGACGCGTGTTTGAGTCGTTATGAGGGCACTCGATCGAGTGGTCGATAGACTCGATCGAATAGGCCCTGAAAAGAGGTTTCTGTTTCGTGTTATGGGCCGTACTCGGCCGAGTTATTGACCAACTCGGCCGAGTACGTGGCCACTCGACCGAGTCGCTGTGAGACTCGACCGAGTGAGTACTTGAAAAGTATTCTGTCCGGATCTGGTGACCCTACTCGACCGAGTTATTGACCAACTCGACCGAGTAGGTCTCCACTCGATCGAGTCACTGGAAGACTCGACCGAGTAGAGGTCCTGCAGACCATTCTGTCTCGATTTTGTGATGTCACTCGATCGAGTGACGTAGGCACTCGACCGAGTGGCACCTGTACGTAACCAGAAAACGCTTGCAATTGATTTGAATCGTTTAAAGTAGCCGAGACAATAATAAATGTTCCTCCGTGTTTGTAGTGTTATAATTGGACAACATCTACGTTAACATCAACGGAAAATTGAAACGGCTAAATTATTTGATTTGATTTATTAGACTCGACGTCCAATTACGGAATTGTCATCGGGTCTAACATATCGATACTTTGCTTAAAATACAGAAAAGGACTTGATTCCCTCGACTTTTCCGACATCGAAATAAATCCCTAAGGATTGTGATGTCGGATCCGTGTCAATGGGTTTCGACCCATATTGAAATACGATGTTTATTTTTTGAGAAATCGATGCGAATAATAACGATGATACAAACGATATGAAAATTATTGTTGAAATTGACCTATCTCAACGATCAAGTAACCGGGATATCGGAACGAGCGACCGTCAACGCTGTGTGCAGTACACTTGTATATTCGTGTTTCCTCATTCCGATATCACTTATACTCGACACAAATTGATAGGTATTTTAATGTTTTGATACTAGTATTATTGATATTAACGATGCGATAATAACGATAAAAAAAAATAAAAAAATAAAACGACCCGTATGAAATAGACACGACGCGAGAAAAAGGAAGAGAAGGGAAGAAACGGGGTTTTGACACCCTCAACCTACATGTTCTTGTCTCGGTGCGGACTCGTAACCGTGGCTATAACACAAGAGTCTTCGAGGTTTATGGAGGTCGAGTTATGGTGGCTCGGGTTGTTGATTCCTAAACTAGGTCTAGGGTTTGCTAGGATGTTGCTTAGGGTTTGCTTAGGGTTTGTAGAGGATGTAGTATGTGTGTATGAGGTTGCTCTAGGGTTTCGATAATTGTGTCAAAGTTGTCGAAGAGGGGTGCATGGGGGTTCCTTTTATAGGAAAAGCTAGGGCTTCGGATTAGGGTTACTCGACCGAGTAGGTGGCTGACTCGGTCGAGTAGGCTTGTGCGTCAGCCGTCGGGCCTAAATAAGGGCCCACTCGATCGAGTGGATGAGGCACTCGATCGAGTGGCCCAGTTGGGTCGCGCGGGTCACTTGCTTGGACCTTGACCGTGGGTATTTGAAGGGTTTGAGTTGGACTTTTGATGATTGATGGGTTGTTTTTGTGTGTCTCGGGAATGACTTTGACCGGGATTGACCCAATCGTGACAAGTCGGTTTTAATTCCGGTGTCGGTTTTAGCCCAAATTAGTCTTGTTTGACTCGAAATGGTCCGCTGGGCCTGGATTTGAGGTTGATTTTGTGAGATTTGTACTCCGTAAGTGCGTTAGCCAACGATTAATGGATTTGAGCCCGTATCCGAGCGCATAGAAGCATGTTAGCGTCCGATCATCATCGGGTGTTTTTTGGGAAACTGCCATAGACACCTGGCAGTCAAAATGCGGGTGTCTACAAAATGGCTGCTGAAAAAATTCAGATTTCATTAACCAAAAGAGAGAGAAAGAGGAGGTATTTGGCTTGATTAAAATTGATGTAAATTGAATGAGAAAAAAAAGTGAAAGGATTAAGCATAAATGAAGCTTTTAAAATTGATGAAAACAAGGTACATGCATGCTACACAACTTGGCCAAAATGATGTATGTGGAGGTCGAAAAGTTTTTGCATGAATCATCACATTAAAATATGGTAAAAATATCTTGTGAAATAATTGTTCTCTTAAAAACATAAAAATAATAAGTTGTAAAAATATGTAGTAGTAGTAGTAGTGTGACATGAGGGTCACGGTCCAAAATGGTGGGAAGGGGTCCAAAAATAATTGTAGGTTGATTAAAAAAAATGATCGTAAAATTATTAAAGGTATTTCGAAGCAATTCGAGTAAACCTCACGTTGGAAAATAATTATTTACGAAATTTCGTAAAAAAAATCATTAAAAGTCAAATACTCTTAAATAAAAATATTTCTTAGTTGGAAATATCATATAAACGTGTTTTGATATTTAGGAAAAATAAATAACTCAATTCCAAGCTTAAAACGTTAGTTCGTCGAAAAATAGAACTTCACGCGCAAAAATAAATAGTTTACAATGAAAATCAAATAAATAGGTTTAAAAGAATTAAAATCTTTTAAAATAAAAATAAATATTATTTGACTCAAAAATAATAATAATTCAGAAAGATGAAGAAAATAGAAGACGAAATTGACATAGAGTCATGACGGAGTCACAACCGAATAATTAACGGCACTAGGAAAATAGTGGGTGTTACAATCCTCCCCACTAAAACAAAGTTTCGTCCTCGAAACTAAGAATAAGCAGCAAGGAAACAAGATTACCCCACTCGAAAAGGTGAGGATACAAATCTCGCATAAAAATTTTGCTGTAAAAGAAAATTTTACAACTTTTAAAGTGATATGAAATCAAATGCAAATGTTTATTCCGAGAGGAATTGGGCTAAGCTACCCGGAGTTTAAAAATTTATTTAATTAGCAAAATCGTAAAGTAAAGTTATTTGGTAAAATAATGACGTCAAATAACATTTGTAAACAAACTCGAAGGAAATAGCATAACCAAAATATTTTTAAAACAAAAGTAAAATATTTTGATTAAGAAATTCAATATTATTCCTTTTTTTGATGAAACAAAATTTAGTTTGGAGAAATCAAATTTTGTAGTTAGTAAAAATCGCACCAGCCGTCAAACACTTTCAATAACAGATTCAAAAGTCCACCAACAACAAAATGAAAATCAATTTTCAAAACGTTCAAATTTCAAAAATGTTATCAAAGTAATTATGAAAGTTTTCAAAAATGTTATCAAACTTGAACATACAAAATAATTTCGACAATGTTAAAACATTTTACATAACAATCCTATACAAATTGAAGTACTTGGAAATATAAAAGTCTTCATAAAATTTTGATCGCTTGAAAATCAAAAATTAAAATAAATTTCGAAATAATTTAAAATAAATTGAAATAATTTAAAATATATTGAAATAATTTCGAAATAATTTAAAATAAATTATTAAGGCATTTTGAAATAGATCTAAATATAAATATCAACCAAAGATAAAACAAAGTGAAGTATATAGTTCTTAAATTATAAATTAAAAAAAATGTTAAATTTCACGATAAACCAAAATGTTAAATTGCTCAAAGTTTTTACAAAATGGGGAGTTTTAAAATTTGAAATTATGCTTCAAAATGTTAAAATTTCATGAAAATCAAAATTTTTAAATTAGTCAAGCTTTTTACAAAACGGGCAAAATCACAATTAAAAATTATAACTCAAAATGTTAAAATTTTACGATAATCCATTTTTTTTAAACAAGTCAAACTTTTTATAAAATAGGAAGTTTGAAAAATGGTTAACGGGTAAATAGAACAAGGATAAATAAATTAAAAATAAGAGCTTTCAAAATCGATGAAGGTCGAAGGGATTGGCAGCAGATGCGGTAACAGAATTCAATAGAAGTAGAAAGGAGACGGGAGTCAGAAAGAGTCCTCAAGGATTATAGAAGAAATTAACCATCTCGAGTTTCGTAGCACGACTCTCACAAACACGGGCTCGTAATTGGCCCATCAAATAACGCTAAGTCCAATATCAGTACAGGGTGGTCCTACTCAATCTACAACCTCCAAAATTAAGTCTTACATACTTATATAATCTTTCAATTAGTACGGTAAAAATCCACAAATGATTTAGACAAATCCATTAATTAAGATTCCAACGGTTATCAAAACATACTCAAACTCGAAATCGCTAAGGCTCATAAATTTAAAGCTCATAAGGTATCAACTCGAGGTGTACTTCAAATTTCTCGAGTAAGGAAGACTAAATAAAATCCACCAATTAACAATGTTCTGACACAAAATCCTCAAAAATGATCACCAACATATTTATAATACCACAAGTGCAGAAGTTGGGGAAGTACAATAAATCCTCAAACACGCTCAAACCTATAGGTAATGGCGCAAACACTCACATCTTCAAACACGTCATTCGATTAATATTTCTGAGAAGTCCATCAAATTTCTAATCGTAATGGTGCAACCACAAAATATTTAATAACTCAACGAAGCCACAATCTCATTGGTCTAAGGTTCTGAACTATAAATCCATTAAGATGAATGACATCAAAGTATTCCTCAAAACAACGCGATAAATCAAACCTCTAATGGCAATATGTTTCTCCATTTCAAGGTTAACAACAATTTATCCAATTTAGATCACTGAACTCGAAAGTTCATAGGTTACAACCTTACATCAACGATCCACGATCTAATCCATAAGAAACAAGGTTTAATCTATGTCAACTAAAATTTACTAAACATTAACGAGGACCTGAAATGGTACCACAACACTCAGGCCAACATCTTAAACAGTGATCTATGATTCCAAAAGACCACTACTATCCATAAGTCAGCCTTAGACAGGAAACCCAAATCAATATTACCTGTTACACGAAGTTCGGTTCTAGTTTAGGTACTAGGTATCCATCAAATATGACATACTCTCACTACTCCAAAATATATTCAACTCTAAGTATTCCAAAATAATCAAAGTAACCTATAACCCAAGGTTTAGTGTCTAAAGTATCATCCTAATTCCATCATTCAACAATTTACCATTCGAATCAATCCTCAAGAATTTCTTACTTGCTTAAAAAATATGGTACAACTCACAATCCTCAAACGAGGTAACAAGAGTTACTAAACCTCAAACATCTGTAACTTCCAAAAGACTCACTAAGACAGAATTCGGTCTAACCAAAGAATCTCAAGAGAAAGATGGTAGAGAAGAAGAATAGAACGAGGAATCACCAAGCGAATGAAGATGAGAATATAAAAGAGAAGAATTAGAAGAAGTAGAGGAAGGAAGAAAAGAGTCGATGATCCAATATTACTAAGTTCTTGAACCAGAGGAGAAACTTCGGGCCTCCAGAGTTCACAGGGGGTCCAAAAGGATTACTTCATCTTCTTGTAGAGGAACGAGCACACAAGTATTGGGTCGCTCCATCTGGATCTACTACGACATCACGGAACATGAATCTACTCTTGATCATCTGGCCTATAGCTTAAGTAAACTGAACCGGAGCTAAAAGTCACCATCGGCATCTTTCTTAAAGCACCAAGTTGTCCACTCGAGTCAACAGGCGTTGAGAGTGATAAGTAAGTCTTGTCCCGATCTGGAGCAGCATCAAGTCAACATCTTGTCCACTCATCGTCTTCTTCTTGGACATATAAAACAAATATTCAATGGTAATCATTGAGTTACAAGAACATATAAACCTAACAGTTAAGTCTTTATTTGTTTCTACCCATCTCTAATAATATTTTTATTTACTGTTTAAATAATTTACTGGTATTTTTCCTAGAATCAGGTGTAAACGTCGGGAGCAACAATGCTCTGATACCAACTGTAATCCCCTAGAAATTCTAACGCAATACAGTGGCGAAAACACTGTAGAAGTGGGATTATAACACACTGTAACTATGTCTTGATAAAATTTAAATGGTAAAGTCAAACATTAGGCCTTAAATAAAATGGCCAAAATTAATACGATCCACAAAGGGGTTTAACAATCCACAAGGCAAAATTGTAAAAGAAATAAAAATAGCAGGATCCACAATGCCCGCTAGCCCACACCCGGAAACATGCATACCTGTCATGTTAAAAACATAACAGCCACAATCAGTGAGGAGCAACGTCAACGTTCTCCCAGCCATATAACAGGATTTTAAAACAGTAATTACTAATATAGGAAAAATAGTAAAAATGGAAAACAATAAAACAGCATATTAAAATAAGCTTTAGCGTAAAACAAATTAATCAAAAGGGTTTCCGAAGAAACATAAAAATATTTGCCAACCTGCAACCCAATTTATATCGATAATAAATAAAATAATCAAAATGGCGTTATGGAAATTCGATCAGTGTGCACAAGGCGAGACTTTCACTAGGATAATACTAGAAACTAGCTTCGAAAACTGTAGACTTAACTCATAACAGAATCCAGTCTCTAACTAGGCAACTCAACTATAACAGGACTGCGTGCAGCGAGGTCCTGGTTTAAGTAGTATACACCCCTCCTAGATACCAAATGTATCCAGTTCAACTGACGGCGACTAACACGATGCGATATATAGCTTAAGGGCACAATGCACACTCTCCTGGGCGAAACTACGCCCAGTTCAACGACCAAATGTGCCCCAAATGGGCACACCGGCTTTATAGCTGATGGCAAAAACGTACACCCCAGATTATTACTCTAACCCCACACTTGACTTTATTTCATAACTCCAAAACAAGCCATTATCGATATTCAAAAATAAATATAAACAATAGGAGAACAAAAGAAAAAGGAATCACTTTCCAAAAGAGGAAACTTTCTATTTTAGGAAACTTCTATTTTTAGAAACTTTACCAAAAATAGCATCATATCAAAATAGCAAAAATATTAGTTTATACTAACATCACATTTTTAGTAAACGATATAGATTTATAAAACTAATACTTTCGGCCTTAACGATATTAATTACCAAAGTGAACATTTAATTTTATGAAATTATTAAAATATCGTATAAGCGTTATAAAATGATTAAAAAAATGTCTTAAACATTTTAATATTACTAATTAGGGTGTTTTCAAAAGTTAAAAAGCTAAAATTCCCTAATTATTATTAGTTTCGACAATAAAATTATAAATAGGAATTTACGGCAAACATCAAATTAAATATTTGAACGTCTTTATTTAATTAAACCAACAAATATATTTAGAGTATGTTAAGGGATGATTTAACTCTTAAAGTTTCAGATTTAAATACTTTCAAAATTGCTGGAAAAAATAATTCTTTTAGGTAAGACGAAGCATTTTAACGATAAATCACAATTTGTCCAAAAATCATTACTTATTAATTAAAGGCTTTCATAAATAGTACAAAAATTACGTAAAATAGTTAAAATATATTTATGGACATTCTGTCCAGAAAAGAAAATTTTCCAGAATTCTAAAACTCGGTTTTTAAAGCGTTTTCTCGTTAATCGTCCAATCTCGACAATAATGATTAATAAAAATAGTAATTACAAAACGATCTAAGTATTAATGTCTAAAAATTATTATTAAACCTAAAAATCATCATTTTCCAGAATATACTAATTTTCCAGATTTTCCAAAGTTCCAATTTTACCAACTTCCGTCAAAACCGTCTTTAAAACCCGTTTTCACAATTAACGATTCCATTAATAAAACTTATCGTTCCTAACATTTTATTAAGGCACTAAAAATCCTAAAATTACATTTTAATATGAAATCAGCAGAATCAAAATTTTTTCCAGATTTAAACCAAAGGCCGGAAATCGAGAATTTAAACGACAAACACGGTTTTAATGATAAACGATGATTTAAAGTGATTAATTAATTCATCCACTTAACAATTCCGAAAAATTATGAAATAATTCATAAAATTCTATTTCACCAGAAAGTTTCCCCACATCAAAAATCAGATTAATATAAAATGTTTAAGTACTAGAACTAAAAATCGGCTTTTAATCATTTTTGTCCGTAAACGGTAATAATTCAATAATTGATAACTAAAATATCAGAAAAATATTAAATTATTAAAAATAATCAAAAAAAACATTTTTACTGAATATAAACATATATTACATGTTTAGGCTGAATATTATGATTTTACAAATTAATATGGCGATTTAATCGTTAATCTCGTAAAAGCGATAAAAATACCGAAACATACAAATTTTCAACTTTTAAAATTTTTCCAGATTTTATGACATACATATATTGCCAAAATAAAACATAAAAATATATACATGCAAATACTCAATTAAAATCATGAAATACCGAGTAACATCGACGTTACCTCAAGTCCAAATTCGAGTCGATAATATATTTGTCTGCTTCGGGATCGACCAAGAAGCCTATAAAAACATGAAATCCATGGTATGAAAATACCATAAGATCGCTGGAAAAACAAGGTAAAAATGATTGGAAAAGAAATCGATTAATACCTTAACGAAGGAGACGAAAAGAGGATCAAAATAAGAGAAAAATAGGAGACGGAAGGCGATGCTTGAAGACGGTTTTCTGCCCAGAAATGGCTGCTGAAAAAATTCAGATTTCATTAACCAAAAGAGAGAGAGAGAGGAGGTATTTGGCTTGATTAAAATTGATGTAAATTGAATGAGAAAAAAAAGTGAAAGGATTAAGCATAAATGAAGCTTTTAAAATTGATGAAAACAAGGTACATGCATGCTACACAACTTGGCCAAAATGATGTATGTGGAGGTCGAAAAGTTTTTGCATGAATTATCACATTAAAATATGGTAAAAATATCTTGTGAAATAATTGTTCTCTTAAAAACATAAAAATAATAAGTTGTAAAAATATGTAGTAGTAGTAGTAGTAGTGTGACATGAGGGTCACGGTCCAAAATGGTGGGAAGGGGTCCAAAAATAATTGTAGGTTGATTAAAAAAAATGATCGTAAAATTATTAAAGGTATTTCGAAGCAATTCGAGTAAACCTCACGTTGGAAAATAATTATTTACGAAATTTCGTTAAAAAAATCATTAAAAGTCAAATACTCTTAAATAAAAATATTTCTTAGTTGGAAATATCATATAAACGTGTTTTGATATTTAGGAAAAATAAATAACTCAATTCCAAGCTTAAAACGTTAGTTCGTCGAAAAATAGAACTTCACGCGCAAAAATAAATAGTTTACAATGAAAATCAAATAAATAGGTTTAAAAGAATTAAAATCTTTTAAAATAAAAATAAATATTATTTGACTCAAAAATAATAATAATTCAGAAAGATGAAGAAAATAGAAGACGAAATTGACATAGAGTCATGACGGAGTCACAACAGAATAATTAACGGCACTAGGAAAATAGTGGGTGTTACAGACTTAGCGTTAGTTGATGGGTCAATTAGGAACCCGTGTTTGTGAGAGTCGTGCTAGGAATCTCGAGATGGTTAATTTCTTCTATAATCCTTGAGAGCTCTTTTTAAATCTCAACTCCGTCCTCCTTTCTACTTCTCTTGAATTCCGTTACCGCATCTGCTGCTAATCCCTTCGACCTTTATCGATTTTGAAAGTTCTTATTTTTAATTTATTTATCCTTGTTCTATTTACCTGTTAACCATTTTTCAAACTCCCTATTTTATTAAAAGTTTGATTAATTTAAAAAAATATGGATTATCGTAAAACTTTAACATTTTGAGTTATAATTTCTAATTGTGAAATTGCCGTTTTGTAAAAAGTCTGACTAACTTAAACTTTTCGGATATTGTGAAATTTAACATTTTTGAATTATAATTTAAGAAATTTATACTTCACTTTTGTTTTATCTTTGGTTGATATCTATATTTAAGTTATGTTTCAAAATGCTTTAATAATTTATCTTAAATAATTTCGAAATTATTTCAAATTTTGATTTTGAAGTGATCGAACTTTTATGAAGACTTTCATATTTCCAAATACTTCAATTTCAATAGGATTATTTTGTAAAATGTTTTAACATTGTCGAAATTATTTTCTATGTTCAAGTTTGATAACATATTTGGAAACTTTCGTAATTACTTTGATAACATTTTCGAAATTTTAACATTTTTAAATGAGTTCGCTTGTCCAAGTTTTCGTTTTATTGTGTAGGTGGACTTTTGAATATTTTTTTATATTGAAAAACGTCTAACAACTGATTTGATTATTACTAACTACAAAATTTGATTTCTCAAAGCGAAGTTTTGTTTCGTCGAAAAACAAAATTTTATCGAATTTCTTAATCAGATTGTTTTACTTTTGTTTTGAAAATGTTTTGGTTACCTTATTTCCTTCGAGTTTGTTTACAAATGTTATTTGACGTCGTTATTTTATCAAATAACTTTACTTTACGATTTCATTAATTAAAATATTTTAAACTTCGGGTAGCTTTAGCCCAATTCCTCTCGCAATAAATATTTGCATTCGATTTCATATCACTTTGAAGGTTGTAAAATTTTCTTTTAAAGCAAAATTTTTATCCAAAAATTTGTATCCTCATCTTTTCGAGTGGGCTAATCTTGATTCCTTTCTACTTCTTCTTAATTTCATTTTTAGTTTTGAGGACGAAACTTTCTTTTAGTGGAGTGGATTGTAACACCCGCTATTTTCCTAGCGCTTTTATCCTTTCCGCTATGATTTCGTCATAACTTTATCACATTTCGGCCTTGTGTTTCATCATTTTTTTTTCCAAGTTTTATTTTTATTTTCAAGTCTAATGATATTTATTTTTATTTTAAAAGATTTTAATTCTTTTTAATCTATTTATTTGATTTTCTTCGTAAAATAATTATTTTCCAACGCGAGGTTTACTCGAATTGCTTTGAAATACCTTTAACGATTTTACGATTCTTCTTTTTATCAACTTACAAATTATTTGAGACATTTTTCCAATGTTTTGGACCGATACACCTCCTTGTCACACCCTTACTACGTTTTTTTTATACGTTTCATTTTATTATGTTAAAACGTAAAGATATAATTCTTTTCTTACCCATTTATTTGATACATAATGAACAAACTTTTCATTCTCTCAACCCTCTCCTTTTGGCTGGTTTATGTAGAGTGTAGGAGCATTGTTTTCATCAAATTTTAATCACATTTTTGTTTAGAACAAAACCATCCATTTCCTAACATTCATTTTGCAATTAAACAACAACAAAATTCCTTCCTTCTTCCCTCAAAGTCGTGGCATACAGCAGCCCCTCAAGGCTAATTCTTGCTTCAAATCGAGTCATAATCGTCTCATTTTCATCATCAAACTAATCGTTTTTCCGATCCTTCCGTTAAGGTAATAGTCGATGTTGTTTTCGATCGTTGTTCAACTTGATTTTCTTAGTTTTCTCATGATATTTTATACCATGCTTTTTGTGTGTTGTAGGATTTTCGGACAATCCGGAAGCCGAAGAATTTATAATTGACTCGGATTTGGATTAGAGGTAACGTCGATGTTACTCGGTATTGCATGATTTTATTTGTATAATTGCATGTATATAATTATAATTTTATTTTTGACAATATATGTGTGTCATATGATCTGGAAAATTTTTAAAAGTAAAAAATTTGCATGTTTAGGTATTTTTATCGCTTTTACGAGATTAACGATTAAATCGTCGTACTAATTTATAAAATCGTAATATTCGGCCTAAACTTGTAATATATGAATATTTTCTGTAAAAATGATGATTTTTGATAATTTGTTATTTTTCTGATATTTTAGATATCGATTATTGAATTCTTACCGTTTACGGACAAAAACGATTAAAAGCTGATTTTTAGTTCTAGCACTTTAAACATTTTATATTAATTTTAAATTTGGCATGTATAATCTTTCTGATGAAAAAGACTTTTCTGAATGTTGTCATAATTTTTCTGAATTGTTAAGTGGGTGAATTAATTAATCACTTTAAATCATCGTTAAAACCGTGTTTGTCATTTTAATTTCCAATTTCTGGTTTTTGTTTTAAATCTGGAAAAAAATGTGTTCTTGGTGGTTCTTGAGAAAAAAAAAATGTACTTTTATGATTTTAGTGCTTTCAATAAATTATTAGGAACGACAAGTTTTATTAAAAGAATCATTAATTGTGGAAATGGGTTTTAAAAGACGGTTTTAATGGAATTTGTGAAATCTGGAAAAGTTGTTAGTTTCTTGAAAATAATGATTTTTGAGTTTAATAATAATTTTTGGACATTAATACTTAAATCGTTTTGTAATTACAATTTTTATAAATCGTTATTAGTGTCGAGATTAGACGATTAACGAGAAAACCCTTTAAAAAAAACGAGTTTAAAGATTCTGGAAAAAAATATTTTTCTAGACAGAATGTCCAAAAATGTATTTTTGCTATTTTACGTAATTTTTGTACTATTTATCTAAGTCCTTAATTAATAGTAATGATTTTTTGACAAAATTACGATTTATCGTTAAAATGCTCCGTTTAAGCTAAATGAATTATTTTTCCAGAAAATTTGAAAATATTTAAATCTGAAACTTTAAGAGTTAAATCACCCCTTATCATATTCTAAATTTGTTTAATGGTTTTGTTCCGGTAAGGAATCAATTGACCCAAATCGGATTCGGGTCCTAGTATTTGATGTCATTACTTTGATGGTGATAGTCTAACTTCTCGATTCTCTCCTTCCTCCCACTCCGGCGATCGGACCTTCCCGACGGAGTTGGGCTGCTCCCTGCACAAAGAACGCACAGGGCCTCGGAGGTGTCTGAGGGAACCCTCTCCGATGCCTAAGTCAGTCCGTGGAATGCCTTGGTGAACCTTACTCGTGAGGAGTAAGGTGGCGGTTTTTAGAGTGAGAGTCTAGAGAGAGAAAGTCGAACCATAAGTCCCTCTGCCTACCTCTTGGCAGGCAGGGGGCAGGCCCCCTGGACTTCGACCAGAACCTAGGGTCAGGCCGGGCCTCATGCACCGAACCATAAGTCCCTCTGCCTACCTCTGGGCAGGCAGGGGGCAAGCCCCCTGGACTTCGACCAGAAGCCAGAGTCAGGCCGGGCCCCATGCGCCGAACCATAAGTCCCTCTGCCTACCTCTGGACAGGCAGGAAGCAGGCCCCCTGGACTTCGACCAGAAGCCAGGGTCAGACCGGGCCCCATGCGCCGAATCATAAGTCCCTCTTCCTACCTCTGGGCAGGCAGGGGGAAGGCCCCCTGGACTTCGACCAGAAGCCAGGTTTCAGGCCGGACCCCATTCGCCGAACCACAAGTCCCTCTGCCTACCTCTGGGCAGGCAGGGGGCAGGCCTCCTGGGCTTCGACCAGAAGCTAGGATCAGGCCGGGCCCCATGAACCGAACCATAAGTCCCTCTGCCTACCTCTGGGCAGGCATGGGGCAGGCCTCCTAGACTTCGACCAGAAGCCAGGGTCAGACCGGGCCCCTTGAGCCAAACCATAAGCCCCTCTGCCTACCTCTGGGCAGGCAGGGGGCAGGCCCCCTGGACTTCGACCAAAAGCAAGGGTCAGGCCAGGCTGCAAAACCGAACCAGCAAGGCCTGAGGCACACTCAGCCTTGTATAAAAACATATATAAGCTCCTCTGACCACCTCCACTCAGGCAGTGGGCAGGCCCCTTGGACTTCGACCAGAAACCAGGGACAGGCCGGGCGTCATAGACGGACCAACAAGGCCTAATGAATACCTGGCTTCGCATAAAAAACGAAGTTCGTCATTCAGTTTGTCGGTCCAACCATGCTTGGCACCAGACCCGCATACTCAGTATCCGACTCTGCTGAGGGCGAATTGATGGGGGATAAAACCCCCAAACGCATAGACCCGACTCCCGGGGCTGAGAAAGCCCAACTGGGTCCTAGCCGACCCTAGAGGCCGAACCCCCTATCAGACAACCCCCCTTACGAGTAGTTATTAACTGACTCAGAGAGACTTCTCTACTGATGACCGTGCTGATGTTATGGGTGACATCACCCTACTACAATCCTTTCCCCTATAAATACCCCACTTAAGGTGAGGGGAAAGGGGGGCAATCAATTCATACATATTCCTCCTTACTCTCTCCACCTCTCTTATCTCCCTAAATATCTATATTCAGTCATATATTTTACTGACTTGGGCGTCGGAGGCTCCGCCCCGGGAGTTCCCCCGGGCACGGAGTTCACCTTACAGGATCACTGTCGGCACGCATCCAGAGCCGAGGAGAACCGCGAAACCCAAGGTCAGGGACCCGTTTTTATTCCCAAACAGGTTTAATAAATAAAAGATGTTAAAAGATTTATTTTGACATTTGCCGAAAAATCCTATTTATGTTCGTGTTGTCGAAACTATTAATAACTAGGGAATTTGAGTTTTATAAATTTCGGAAACACCCTAATTAGTAATATTAAAATATTTTTAATTATTTTTATTAACACTTGTATGATATTTCAATAATTTCATAAACCCATATGTTCTCACTTTAACAATTAATATCGTTAAGGCCAAAAGTATTAGTTTTATAAATCTATATCGTTTACTAAAAATGTTGTATTAGTATGAACTAATATTTTCGATATTTTGATATGATGCTATTTTTAGTAATGTTTCTAAAAATAGAAGTTTCCTAAAATAGAAAGTTTTCCCTTTCTAGAAAGTGATCCTTTTTCATTTTTGTTCTTTTATTATTATTTATAATATGATTATATCTTTTGAATATCGATAATGGTTTGTTTTAGAGTTATGGAATAAGAACAAGCGTGGGTTTAGAGTAATAAAGTCTGAGATGTATGTTTTTGCCATCAACTATAAAGTCGGTGTTTCTATTTGGGGTACATTTGATCGTTGAACTGGGCGTAGTTTCGCCCAGGAGAGTGTATGCTTTGACCTTAAGCTAGATATCGCATCGTGTTAGTCGCCGTCAGCTGAACTAGACATATTTGCTGTCTAGGAGGGGTAGGCACTACTTAAACCAGAACCTCGCTGCACGCAGTCCTGTTATAATTGAGTTGCCTAGTTGGAAACTGAATTCTGTTATGAGTTAAGTCTACAGTTCTCGAAGCTAGTTTCCAGTATTATCCTAGTGAATGTCTAGATTCTACACCAACCATATCCATAACACCATATTGAATATTTTCATTATTATCGATATAATTTTGATTTGCAGGTGGGCAAATGTTTTATGTTTATTTCGGAAAACTCATTTTATTATATTGTTTCAATATGTGAAGTTTCACTGAATTTTTTTTTTATAATAATGTTTTACTTTTTTCCGTTTTTACTATTTTTCTATAATAGTAATTACAGTTTTAAAATCATGTTATACGGCTTGGAGAACGTTGACGTTGCTCCCCACTGATTGTGGTTGTTATATTTTAACGTGGCTGATATACGTGTTTTCGCTGGGTGTGGGCTAACGAGCAGTTGTGGATCCTGCTTGTTTATTTTAATAACATTGTCTTATGGATGTACAAACCCATTTATGGATTGATTTAAATTTTGGTCATTTTTATTTATGGCCTATTGTTTGACTTTACATTTTTAATTTACTAAGACATAGTTATAGTGCGTTTTAAGCCCGATTCTACAGTGTTTCCGCCAATGTATCACGTTAGAATTTCTAGGGGATTACAATAATAGATTAAATATATATTATAATAATTAAAAGGTTCTCTACTTGTTTTTTTATAATACTTTTCTAAATTTAGTTTCGTTGAAACGGACCAACGACATCGCTCGAAATATATATATATATCGATTGTAGGCAGTCACCTGAGTGCATTATGAGAAGATAGTGTTAAAAGTAAGGTTTATTCCTAGATTAAATAAATTTCGGCTTATTAGAAGAATACGACGTATAATTGGGATTATTATTGTTAAATAACCCAAAAATAAATCCCAAAGTACAATCATTTTAGAGTGAATATATAAAGGAATAAAATAGTAAGGTAGATATTTTTTAGAACAGATCATTTTTGGGTGAATACGTAACTAAAATAGTAAGTTATTTGTAGATCATAATTATCAAGAATCTGGATGTATATTTTCTAAAACCAAAAAAATATTACTAATAAAATATTTTTGATTTTTTTTTGGGGCATTTTTTTTGTAAATGTAAAAGAAAATCACAAAATACAATTTTTATCAGTGGATCGTTTTAAAATAGTATGTACTTTGTATATAATATTATACTATATTATTCTTTTTGTGTTTTTAACAACTTATCCATCCCTTCGAAATTTGGAGGACAATAAGTCTAAGGTCGTGCTTTTTTCTAACGAGGCTTTACTAATTCTAACGAATTTTCCTAAATTTTTTCCCATTATATTTTTTTTGGAAAGTTCATTGATTTTCATTCAATAGAATTCCAAAAGGATACAAAGTAGCATATCGAAGCCTTGTTTTGGCTCTCAAACCTATTACATTAGCAAATTAAGAGATCGTACTTTATCCGTGCTGCTACAAACATAAAGGGATTTAGCACACACGTTATATTTAATGGCAAGAACAAGTGTATTTTCATCCCTACAATGCCCTTGAAAGATCCTCCAATTTCTCTCTTGCCAAATATCGTAGATGGACGCTGCAAAAAGGCGTCGCCTTATCCTTTTTTTGGATACTCTTCCCTCTATTGCAATGTGTATACCAGCGTAGAATTGATGGAAGCGAACTTGGTGCACTCATTTGTTGCCATTTTATTACCGCCTACCATACCCCCATTGAGACCGTACAATAAAAAAAAGAGGTGCTGCTGGTTTTCAGCTGCTGCACCGCAAAGAATGCACCGGTTTGCACAATGAATACCACGGAGCTGAATTTTATCCACCGTCGCAAGAGCATTTTCAATTGCTAAAGTGGAAATAAAAGCGTGCTTTGGAACATTAATCCTGTCCCAAACTAGCTTTACCCACTTCACTTTCCTCCCCTTGTGCCTAAATAATTCATAAAGAGGTTTCAATTTCAGCTTTCCACCAATTGTGCTCTGCTTAAGCATGTCCGTGGCTGAGTTCATTCCCCCCCAGAGTTTCAATCGGCTCATCTCGAGTCCGTAGAATGTGTTTCTAGCTTATACTATCTTCAGCTCTTTCCACTACATCCCAAATAGACTCTCGACGAAGGTGGTACTTGGTGATCCACGTGCACCAAACATCCTCCCTTGCATTATTTGGTAATTTTTTCCCATAATACTCCGTGGTACTTTGAATTATTACATACAAATTGAAACGTATAACAAACGTATGTAAGCCAAGTTTTTAATCTTCAACTCAAGAAAATTTTTACCTGAAACTCACTTGAACATTTGAACTAACATTGACCCGAACTGAACCGCACCTGACATGAAATAAAATAAAATTGATAAAAGTGGCTAACTAAAATAAATACGTTTGAAATCGAATTGAAACCAAAAAAAAGGCCAGCTGATTATAATTGAACCAATTTAACCCGATTCAAAATCGAATTGTATGACCCATTTGTCCAGTTTAATTATGACGAATCTGAATATTTTATATAAACTAGTTTAGGTCCCGTGTAAATACACGACTTTATATAGGTGATTAGATATTATCGAACAAATATATTTTAATATAACATGTCAATTTATGTTAATTTTTTAATTGTCAATTGAAATAAAACACTCACAGAAATTTTAGATGGTGCATTAATCTTATTTATTTAAAAGCTCATTGAATCAATTATTGCAATGACTTCGACACATCGTATAGTGAATTTACTTTATAAACGATTCTGAAGCTTAAGTACAATCCATAATTATGTTTTGAGGCGGGAAAACTGTAAAAACTTTTAATAAGGTTGCGATATACTCCCTCCGAGTCTGACTTATGTTTCCTCATTTTCTTTTGAACTGAGTCATTCTTTCTTAGCTCTTTTCTTTTTAAGCCACGTTCTCTCTTCCTCCCTCATTTTCTAATCACACATTCTCACACCTTTTTTTTCCTCTCAAAACCCAAAGGGGAACATAAGTTAGACTCGGAAGGAGTATATATCTTCTATTTTATTGTTTTCATTTTAGTATTTAGAATATTGAAATTTTATGAATATGAGTTAATTGATGATCTGTTTCCATAATTAGTTGTTTACATAATTAAAACATGAGAATTTTGGAGGGAAAAGATTTAACGTGAGAGTGACACATGTCCTAGTGTTATTCTTTTAGTATATAGGGGATTTACTAATAAATCTTTGATTTTACTAATGAAATATCGGGTTATTTCATGGTAATAATCTCAACTATGCGTGTGCTTCTTAAAATAATCCAAACTATACGTAATCTCTTTTTAATATGAACTACGTATTTATTAATCTCGCTTTGCTATGTATGAAGTTATGACTTGCTATTACCGGTCATAGTGACTTGTTGTAACTTTTTAGGATTTTACTAGGTCCGTTGCAGTCATCGTAAAAGCCAAAATTACAAAAAAAAATTCTATAGCATCTATAAGACTAATTGAAAAAGAAATGAAAGATGAATTTTCGAATTTTTTTTAATGATTGACCGAAAATGAACATGAAATGTGAATCAGAAGAAGAAGAAGAGTTAGAGGAAGAGTTGAATAAGGAAGGTTCAAAAGGTAGCAGCCGGTCACCCATAGCAAAGCGAGGTTAATGAAGGCGTACTTCATATTAAAATGATATTACGTATAGTTTGGATTAATTTAAGGAGCACACACATAGTTGAGATTATTCCCATGAAATAACCCTAAAATATCTTTGATTGTTTTTGGGTACATTTTTTTGTAAATAGAAAAAAAAAAGCACAAAATACAATTTTGGGTAGATATCATTTTAAATTGGTAACAAACTATAATATATAGGCTTCTTTTTGTGTTCTTAAGAATACACATCTCCTTAAAACTTGGAGGACTATAAATAGTGTCACATTCTCTTCCAATATACACAAATAAATCATATCTAAACATCAATTTCATTAAACTTTCTCCATTTTCATCAACCATCAGCAATGGCTACTAAAACCTCCATACTCACAAACTTAGTCGCCCCATGGGAATACAATGCCAAAAAAGAACAAAACTCGGACCTTAACCAACCCAAAGTCCCAAGCAGCTTCGTTTGGAAAGGTGACGACGACATTGGCCTTGAAAAGCCAATACTCGATGCCCCGGTGATTGACCTAAGCGGGTTCATCAACGGGGATGAGTCCGCCACCAAAACATTAGCCCAACTCATCAATGTCGCGTGCTCGAACCACGGCTTTTTCCAAGTTATTAACCATGGAATTGACCCTAAGGTTTTGGACGAGGCCTATAAAAAATCCGGTGAGTTTTTCAGGCGCCCTACAAGCGCAAAGGCGTGCTGCTTCAAAAAGCCTGGCTCCATGTGGGGCCTCGCCTTGGCCCATTCAGACCGGTTCACGTCGAACCTACCATGGAAGGAGACATTGTCATTCCCTTACTATGCAAATGATTCTAGTAACATGGTGGTTGATTATTTCACCTCCACCATGGGCTCTCAATTTGAAGAGACGGGGTAAGCAAGTCTCTAATACCATCACTAATTAATTTTCATGTCTAAAACATTTTAATTTTGACGTAAAATTTCTAGATGTCTTACATATATACATAGGCATAAAATACAACTATAGGAGTATATATATATTTACGACGCAAGAAAATAAAAGATTTTACACACCGGATACATTTACGCTCGATCAAACACTCATGCATGGCGTTTCCTCGACCAAGATCGTTTATATTTATAAGTTGCCTTTGATAAACTTATCGATCTGTCATCATACAATATAATGACCATTTATATTGTATATTCTAAATTGTTGTTTTATTATTCAAATAATTCAGAAAACAAGGCATTGAAGAAATATTTCTAGTGCGATTAACTAAATACTGCTAAAAAGACTTTGCATGCAACTCAAAAAATAATCATTGATTACGAAAAGTGAAAACAAAGAATCACTTTTGCCAAAAACTGCCTTACATGAGATCGATTTTCTCCAACTCCCATCTCTTGTTTTTTTATAAGTCATTCTCACTTTTCGAGACATTTTTTTCTCTCTTAAATATCTCTCATAATATAAAAAAAATATTACGAAATGTATACTCATTTGAAAGCTCTTTTCGTAAAAAATTTTATTTTTAAATTTTTTTAAATTTTGAACTAATATATTGACATAAAAATTAAAGTCAAAGGTTCACCTCTAAAAACCAAAATGTCATATATACTGATACGGAGGGAGTACCTTATATCATATCCAGGGACAACAAATAAATAAAAATTAATACATTTTGCCGAAACTAATGATGGAAAATAGTTAAAAATGTTAAACTCAGTAGGCTAATTGTATACTTAGCCAGTGAGATGATATATCAAGACACTTATTACTGTCTTTCCTTTGTTACATTTTATTTTCTGAGGTCATTCATTTCAATTATTACTAGTTGCCCGTACGTTTTTTCATGGAATGCACGTTTTCTACGTGGTGCGTAATCAAAATTTCCATATTTATTATACAATTGTATGTTTTCTAAATTTTTCATTTAATATTATTTTTAAAATAAACATGAGGCTTTTGGGTATGTGATTAATGTAAAAAGTTACTTTATGATATTCACCTAATTATTCGTAAAATTGTTTCCATCAATTTTGGAACCCTTAAACGGAGTAAGATTTGAACTAAAACAAAATAAAAAGTTATCAGTGAGGGAATAACATGTGTGATTAATTAATGCAGGGTGGTGTATCAAAAATACTGTGAGGAAATGCACAAATTGGCCATTTTGATAGTGGAATTGTTGGGAATTAGTTTAGGCGTGGATCGAACATTCTTCAAAGATTTCTATGAAGATGCAAGTTCAACAATGAGGATGAACTATTATCCCCCATGCGACGAGCCAAAACTCGTCTTGGGAACTGGCCCGCATTGTGACCCGACCTCACTCACCGTCCTATACCAAGACGATGTTGGTGGACTCGAAGTCTTTGTTGATGGCAAATGGCAGTCCGTCGTACCTCGTCCCGATGCCCTCGTCATTAATATTGGTGACACCTTAATGGTACATTCTTCGACCCAAATTTTTGTGATCGGAATATCAATCGTATTGTTATAATGAGGTCAAATATTATCTATTCAAATAGGAAAATTAGATAAAAATAAAGAATATTGAGAATAATGTGACTAGAGTCCAACTGATAGTTAAAAAGCCTTTTCTTCATCCAACACGTGAGATACGCCATGTATGCATGCAACATGCAAATAACTTGGTCAAGAAACTGTATGCGTGAAATTCTGAAACTAAGGTCAATTAATAATAGTACTCGTAGTAGTATGATGTTAAAATAGCATTAGAAGTAATATATTTAATTTAAAATCATAAAAATTCTACCCCATATTAATCTTAACGCTTCAAAAATGTATGCCGCTTATTGCCTTCTTCTATATAATAATTGAAAAACCACAATTAAAAAAAAATAGGACACATTTCGCGATCTCAATGAAAATTTTCCGACCTAAAATAAATTATACTCCTATTAAGGAGCTGACCAAGATTTGACTATTCAAATACCTATCGAATAAAATCTTTCCATATTTATTGATAAAAAAAATCTTTTTAAAACATAAGAAAATCATTAATAAAAATAACGATAACGTACGACGTAATTAAGAAATACTAATAGTGCAATTATGAACACAATATCAACTAAAATGATCTTTGTATAGAGTAGTACGTATTTTATTAAAATAATAATAATAATGTTAAAAAGGGAGGGATGCGTGCATATGTTATATGTAGGCAATGACAAATGGAAAATACAAGAGCTGTTTGCATAGAGCAGTAGTGAAGGACGCAATGGAGAGGTTCTCAATGGCATTCTTCCTGAATCCACGGTTTGACAAAGTGGTTGCACCACCTAAGGCAATCAGTGAGCCAAGGAAGTATCCCGACTTCTGCTGGTCCGATGTTATTCAATTCACTCAGAATCATTACCGTGCTGATGCCAACACTTTTCAGCGCTTCACCCAGTGGAAGTTGGACAACAACACCCTCAACTTGGCTCCCCCTGCTCCTGCTGCTTCTTCTAATGAAATTGCTGCCTAAATTATCTAGATAGTATCGCATCCACCATTTAGTAAGGTGCATGCATGGATCATCATCATCATAATATGTATGCTAAAATATAGTATGCGTAGTGGGTATATATGGATCTATTAAGGAGGGGTAATAAATCTTAAAATGTATCCAGTGGTAAAGACTATTCACTCATTTGAGATGAACATCTTGGGTTTCATTCTAATCAAGTCAACCATTTTAGTATGGATCGGATTATATTTTTTTTTACTGTTTTGTTTGCATTATTATTTAGTACTCGTTATATCTCGCAAAGCAAAATTGAATCCGAAAAAAAGATCGAAAACAATTGAATGGATAATCGATCGAACATCCGATATGATTAGTCATACCAAATATTATATTCGATGAACTCGATCAAAATCAAAAGTAAGGTCAACCTGATCATCGAATTATAATTACGTTGATCAACTGACTTTATGATCTGATATAACCATTATATTTGCATTTCTCGTATTATATTTCTTTAATGAGACTTATTATGTAGAAGCACTACTATAGAGGAAACCTACTACGATCCAACACATATTACAATACGCAGGTGAAAACCATCATACTTTGCTTGGGTCACACCGCAGGGGCAGATTTAGCGCAAGGCCCTATGGGTTATAGCCCAAATAACTTTTAGGATATGTAAAAATTAAGTTAAGAGTTAAGCAATCGAAAGATAATAGGCCAGTGGTTAGAAACATGGTTCCTACAAAAATTGTTAGGGTTCTATCCCATTATCACCATTTTTATTTTGAAGTGTCAACTTCCTATCTCTATTTTCTTTTCCTTTTAATGTTTTCACAATCCAAGACAAACTTCCTATCTCCTTTTTTTTTTTGCAATTCTTATACTACAAAGTAGAAACTCTACCTAACATTTTAAAGATTTAAAATTTCAACATCTCTCATTTTTTCACTCTCAAGTCGACATTTACTGACTAACACAATCTTATGCATTTTTTAACCTGAAAAAAAAAATGTCTCTCATAATTTGGAAATCATAAATTCATAATAGTACACTCCAAAAATAATGTTATTCAATTCATTTTTATCACTACAAAATCGATACTTATAGACTAACATAATCTTATGCATTTTTTAATCTTGAAAAAAATTCTACACCATACGTAAACTTTACCCCAACATAATTTGTATTCCTAGATTCGCCCCTGGTCACACCGTCACAAACCAATCTCTTGTTGCGATAAGAAAGTAGTTATGGTTGGTTTAAATAATGTTGGTTAAGGCCAGGGGAAAAGCTACAGGTAGGCCAAAGTGGGCCGTGGCCCTAGGTGCGTTTTAGAGTTCATGTTGTATTTAGTGAGGAATATAGACATCAAGTTGTTCTTGAACAGTTGGTTAAAGTTGATTCAATAGGACTTGTGCTTTATTAGACTTGTGTTCGAATCTTCTTTGTTACAGTTTTCTTCCTCTTTTCTTCTCTTTTTTTCTTCTTCTTTCACTCCCAACCTTATACGGAGTACTTTCTTTTACTCCAATATAAAATTTTCATGATTTCTAAGATGTTAAATTAATTTCCATTCATACTACGTTTTAAGTGATAATATTTTTTTCGGCATATTTTTAATTTATTTTTATGTTGTAGATTTTAAATCTTTTCAAATGACTAAATATCTAAATTTTGCCGTAATGATTTTAAAAGTTTTTTTTGTCTCTTTTCTTCTTTTTTCACCTTTTTCTTCTTTTTTCACTCCCAACCTTATACGAAGTACTGTCTTTTATTCAAATTGATGGGTGGGATTTGCCGTGGATCCCGCTACCAAATAATAACCAACTAACCTAAGCTAGGTAGCTAGGGCAAGTCGGGTCGATCCACAGGGACGGGGTGTCGGGCTAAGGTGTGCTACGCTCAAAGATTAGGTTCGAGACAAGCTAAACTAGGGGATAGACTAAGGACTACGCTAAAGTCTAAAACGCGGAAAAGGAAGGCAAAACAACTAATTAGCGACTAAGGGAAGCAAAGATGACAATAAGGAAAAAAACTAGGGTTAGGTCGGGTTCATGGGTGCAAAGAAGACAAAAAGAGGAAAGACGGGGTTACTAGCGTGCTTTCGTAGCCTAGGTAACGCCGATCGGGCTCTCGCTACGTAATCGGCCTAGGGGTCATCCTCACCGGGCTCTCGCTATGTAGTGAGGAAACCAAACCAATCAACCAAACACACACATACAAGAGAATATGCAAGAAAAACAAGGATTGATCGTCTCTAGTCTCACAAGCAATTCATCGAACATGTGGAGTGCAAGGTAAACGGGAAATAACAAAAACAACATCTAATACCGCCCATCTCACCCTAATCATCCACAATCACAACCAATCACCCTAATAACCCTAGCAACAGTCTACTCAAACATATCTAATGCTAAAACTAACAAGAACAAGATGAATCAACACAAACAACAAAACTTGCATAAAGAAACTAGTGAAACAATGGACAATGAACCTAACAATGAACAAAGATGGAAACTTGGATGAATAAACAAGAATAAGAGAAGGAAAAAGAAGATTATACCATACTAGAGAAGATGAAAAGAAGAAATCTTGCATAAATGGAAGAAAACCCAAATACATCAACCAAGGTTGTCAATCTTGATTGGATTCTTCAAGAATTCCCAAATTACAAGAGTTAAACTAGGATTAAAGATTAACTAAGTACTAATCTACACTAATCTATGCTAATCTATGCTAAACTAGGCTAGGGTTTGTGGGTAATGAAGAACATAACAAAAGACAAGAGGGGGGGGGTATATATAGGGTTACAAGAGGAAAGGAGAAGAAACAATAAAGCGCGTGTCTAAAATGGGCTCATCCCGGTCGGGATGAGTTGGTCCCGGTCGGGATGAGGTAGTCCCGGTCGGGATGAGGTGGTCCCGATCGGGATGAGCTCATCCCGGTTGGGATGAACCCAAAACAGAAGGTGTGTCTTTTGTGCACCTCAACCGGGACGGGTTGAGGCCATACCCGTCGGGGATGAGTCTTGTAGGCCTCCTTTAAGCTTCTTTTGGTCCCTCCTTTCTTCTCATTGGTTTCTCATCGATTCTCGGGACTCGGGATCGGGTCTCGCAGGCTCGGGATTGGGTCCCAAGGTCTCGGGGTCGAATCCAAGGCATCGAGTGATCGTTTCTTCACTTCGTTGGCTCCAAAAAGTGTATGTATCGAGTCGGATTTGCTCCAATTCTTCACAAATGGTCTCGGGAACCTAGAACGAACTAAAGGAAGCATAAGTAACCCACAAATCGCTCCCAAGGAGCGATTCCACAAGGAAAATGGGACCAAAACACTACGAAATAGGCACTACAAACTACACTTATTACCAATACTCCAATATAAAATTTTCATTCAAATTTTCATGATTTTTCAGATGTTAAATTAATTTTCATTCATATTACGTTTTAAGTGATAAAAATTTTTTGACATATTTTTAATTTATTTTCATGTTGTAGATTTTAAAATTTTCAAATGACTGATTATCTAAATTTTACCACAATGATTTTAAAAGTAATATACAACCATCGGTTCATCTTAATACTAAAATAGTGATTTATTATATTATCGTCGACATTTAAAAAGTAACATAATTTTTTTGCCTCACCCGACTTTTCATCCTGGCTTTGTCCCATGTTAAGGCTAGTTAGTTAAGGTTGTTTCAAGAGTAACAACCCATCCTATATATACCTCAGGTATTACACATTGTAACCAACTCAATTAATTCTAATTAATTCTTCTCCTCCAAACTCTCTCTGTTAATCCTTTCTCTTCTTACATGGAGTATAGTAACTCTTCCACCATGGTACCAGGCAAAAAGTCTATTTCTTGTAGGTGGGTGTTCAAGGTTAAGCACAAGGCTGATGGTTCCATTGAACGTTATAAAGCACGACTGGTAATGAAGGGGTATACTCAGAAAGAGGGGATTGATTATATTGAGACCTTTTCGCCAGTTGTTAAGATGATCATTACTAATCAAAGTTTGGTTTTTGTGGTAATAAAGAAAGGGTGGCAGATGACGCGGCTTGATGTAAACAATGAGTTTTTACATGGGGTTTACATGAAGAGGTCTATATGACTTTGTCACCTGGTTTGGAAGTGCAAGGCTCAAATCAAGTTAAATCAAGTTTGTAGATTGCACAAGTCACTTTATGGTTTAAAACAAGCTAGTCGTCAACGAAATGAGAAGCTTTGTTCAGCTCTCAGATCTAGAGGTTATCAGCGAACGGTAAATGATTATTCCTTGTTCCACAAAAAGACACGTTGATGATATCTTGGTTGTTGGTGATAATCAATCTAAAATTACTAACTTGAAGTCTTTCTTAGATCATGTATTCAAAATCAAGGATTTGGGTCCTATCAACTATTTCTTAGGAATAGAATTTGGCAAGACAAACAAGGGTATTGCCATCACACAAAGGAAATATATAAGAGAACTTTTAGTTGATTTCAGTTATGATGATGTTCGTGCAACAAACAGTCCCTTGGATGTCTCAGTCAAGCTCAATGCTACTGACATCAATCTTTTTGACAATTTTACTTTATATAGAAAATTGGTTGGCAAGCTGAATTATTTGACTAACACGAGGCCAGACATCTCTTTTGCTGTACAATTATTAAGTCAAGTTATGTCTTTTCCGCGAGAGCAACACTGGACATCATCGCTAGCTTCATGTATTGAAGTATCTTTCTATAGATCCAAATCAATGCATTCTTCTTAACAGCACTCCAAGTTTTGCCCTTGAAGGTTTTTGTGATGTTGATTGGGATTCCTGCCCTGAAACAAAAAGGTCTGTTTGTGGCTATCTTATATTTATGGTGGTTCTCTCATTTCATGGAAGTCTAAGAACGAAGCAGCAAACGGATTCGCTCTTCTCTGCTGAAGCTGAGTACGTACAGGTCGGTTAGGAGAATCAATGCCGAGCATTCGTGGTTAAGTCGCCTACTTACTGAATCGGAAGTCCCATATCGCATCCCAATCCCAGTCAAATGTGACAGCCAAGTTGCAATTCAAATCGCCAAGAATCCTATATTTCACGAAAGAACCAAATATATCGATTTGGAGTGTTATTTCGTGCGTGAAAAGCTCATGGAAGGCCTGATTTCACTCTCGTATCTGCCTACATTACAGCAGCCAGCAGACATCCTCACCAAAGCGTTGAATGGTCCTCACCATAACTCCTTTCTTTCCAAGTTAGGCATGTGTACACACCCTCCAACTTGAGGGGGGGGACGTTGGAATAAGAAAGTAGTTATGGTTAGTTTTACTAATATTGGTTAAGGCTAGTTAGTTAAGGTTGTTACAAGAGTAAATACCCATCCAACATATACCTCATGTATTACACATTGTAACCAACTCAATTAATTCTAATCAATTCTTCTCCTCCAAACTCTCTCTGTTAATAATCATTTCTCTTCTTACATCTCTTAACAATTATTATGACATCTAGACACCGTATTCACAATACGTAATAACAAAAATAATAGTGATGAATCTCATTCACATTCTAATTAACGATTAATTACAATAACTTGAAATCAGTAACACAACTTAGCTATTTTTAAGTCGTAAATCAAGAGCAGAAACAACTTTAGTAGTACCAATTAACGAAATATCATAAGGGTAAGACTGGCAAGAGCAACCAACTTAGTTGTTTAAATATATATTAAAATATTCTTCCTTATCAAATCGTAAGTTGTAAGAGTGGTTAAGTCGTTTATATTTCACACAATTGACCAAATTGGCTTAGAAAAGGATCGAACTTGTGATCTCCACTTCAAATAGAAATGCTTTTATCATTAAACCAACACCAACTAACTAATACTCCGTTTATCTCTAAACTATTACTCGTACTCGTACTCGTACTCGTACTATGTATATACTCCGTACTTAACATTAATTTTCAGATGGATAGGGGGCACTTACTCACCCGGGACTCCCTAGGTCCGCCCCTGCGTGTACAACGTAGTAATTTGCATGTATGATTTACGACACTAAAAAAAATCGGTCCTCCTGCAAAAGAAATTCGTCAACCAATAGCTCCCTATTAGTTATGCCAATATAACTAAATTACAATAAGGACGCACAAAAAATATGAATCAAGACAGAAACAAGTCGAAGAATATACATACCATCGTTACGTCAATTTCTCGAAATATGAGATAATAGAGTCCCAATTGTTGCTCCTCTACTTGGTCCACAAATCAAATCAGAATCTCGCGTTTGCTAGAACAAAAGAAATAAAACGATAATCTCCTTATGTTAGGGTGCTCAAGGTCGGAGTATACTCTGCTATATTTGAAGTCAACGTTTGACTAATCGGTCAAACGTTGGAAGTCAATGTTTTATATCTTTCACATTAGTTTTGGAAATAAATTTAAGAAGGGTGGAATATGTGGATGAAAATGAAAGTGGAAAAAGAAAGTGGGGTCACAAATAATAAGAATCACAAAAAATGTACTGAAAAGAAAAGTGGAAGATAATAGAGAAGTTACCCAAATAGGAAATGTGGAAGATTATAGAGAAGTGGAGGGAGTATTAATTAAATATATTGTTGAACATAAAAATGTTAAATATATATATATATTACGGAATATTTTACAAACATTTTATTAATAAATGATATTAAAAAAAGTATCTTTTATTTTTAAATTAATTTTTAAACATGTTAAATCTAATACTTCGTAACTTTTTAATTAATATTTCAAATATATAATATATTAATGGTTTAGGACTCAATCCTAAATTAATGGGTTATTCAAGGTTCATGTCAGATGAGTTGCATCTCAAATTTTTGAATCTTGACTCTAAATAAGTAGGACGAGTTTACGATTGGGTCGAAATTTAATACGTCTAATTGTGACAATGGTAATGGTGAGGGTGAGATAATAGGTAATAGGTAATGAAAATCTAAACTCTAGGGGGGTGGGGTAATGAAGGAAGAGGAGTTTGAGGTTATGGAACGGAATGGAGAGGGGAAAGAGAATGAAAAAATGTTAAAACAAACGAGAACAAAGGGAATGAAACAAGTTGATTCTCTTTCCCTTTCATGTAAACCCAAAACCAAACGGCCCCTAAGTTCTAATACAGGTATGCATTTAGCTTTACTTACCACAAAGTACTACGTAATACTTTTTCATAAGATAATGACAATATCTTTACCATTCTCCCACTTCCAAATAAAATAATCTTGTTTACTTATTACGGGTCATAGTAGACGACTTTGTCATCTAGCCATAATTAGTTTTGATTCTTTGTTTTGCCATTTGTTATGACCCCGTTTGGATTGTTGCGGGTCAAAAAAAATTGGCATATTAAGAGCAAATAGTGGGTTTGACAAAAAAATATGTTAATGGTAATGTTTGATAAATGACGGATTGTAATAGCATACTGAAGCCGAATCTACTGTTTTGCAATGAGAAAATGAGATGGCGTCACTGGGTGCTGCCGAATTTGTGCGTCACCGAGGGTATTTTAGTAGTTGACTAGAATTATTTTATTTATCTCCGTTAAAAATTGATTTCGAAATGACTTAGTTGTAAAGGGTAAATTCAGAATTCCACTTATAAAATAAGTTATAATTATATAATTTTAAAAAAATCAAATAATAATTGAAAGAATATTACAAAAATAAATCTAGCTTAATTGTAGGGATTGCTTAGGCATATACTCAAAAAAATATAATCTATTTATATTATATATACAATTTTATCACACTTATAAGTATATAATTACACTTGGTAGAGTACCAGTCTTTAGAAAGTGAATAATTGGTATGTGTATTGGTTGTGCTTGGGTTCGAGTCTTGTTAGCATATTATTAACATAACATAAACCCAAAATCTTCGAACAACATGAAGGTCACAAAAGATTAATTAAGAGAGATTAAGACATACCTCCTGACATTGTGGAATAAGTCGAGATCTAATACGAATGACATTAAATCTCTATAAGACGTCTCCAAATAATGATAAGATGACCCAAATTAATAATAAGACGACTTCAAATAATCTTCAATCTTCAAATAATAATAATAGGTCGGTTTCTCTCTCTTTTCCTATAATAATAAAAAGTGTTGTGCATCTTAATTTTTTCATGTAGTTTCTGATGGGGAATACTTCTTTATATTGGCAGAGAGAGGACCATATTCCTATCAGGGTTTGAGTTTATGGTAATCTCTAACCTTCCATCAAATTTGACGATTAAATATGGAAATACTTCTTATTTAATCCGATATTATTGTGATAGCATATCTCTATAAGATCTCGATATCCAATAAGACCATAATTATGAGGAATAAATATTTACATAATAATAAGGAAGATATATTACATATCATGTAATATTGTTATAGCCTATAATATTTTACTGTCCCCTACATGGTCGATTGGAACATCTGTAATGTTCTTTAATTTAGAGGATATATAAGTTGCGCATACTATGCTAAAACAAATATTTTAAATCGATGTTTATAAGCACCTTGACTGATTCAGTCTAAAGAGAGTCATGGCGTGCACATGTCAATATGCAACATGTTTACTTCCATGTACCACTAAGTTAACGATTGAAACAGCTAGTATTCAGTTCCATTAACCCTAAGGTGAACTCAACTTGCTCTTTCCATTCAGAGTAGTTAGTTCCATTAAGTTCAACAACAGAGTTAGCATAAGATTGTACTTGATGATTAGGTATTTTAGATGTGATTAAAACAAGACAAAATAAAGAATAAGGTCTTAATATGAAACAACACATATTTATTAGTGCTCCTGTGGGTAGTCACTAAAATTTTAAATATAGTGTTACACAAGATAATATTATCTACCCGTGGGTAAATATATACTCCCTCCGAGTTTCTAACAATGCCCCATTTTTCTTTTTGGGCTGAGTTTGATCTTTTACCCATTTTCTACTTTTGGCCATAAATGTGTGGTTCACATTTATCCACCAATTTCTCTCTCATCCTCTTTTCTTTTTTAACCACTCATTTTTTTTCTTTCTTATTTTTTACCCCAAAACCAAATGGGTAAATGATAGGAACTCGGAGGGAGTATTATATATGTGTGAACGATATATAATGATTATATTAAACTTAAGTTGTAAATTCATATTAACATTATCTAAAACCGACTAAAATGAAATTATAATTTAATAAATCTTTATTCTCGGAATAAATTATATCCAGGTTATAAGACAAATAATAGTCATAATATGTTTCCGTAACATCATTATAATAAAGAACAATAATAATATATGTACATAATAATAGAGAATCGTAACACTAAGTATATAGTAACATCGTATTCTTTATCACAATAGGAAAAAGAAACACATAAATCTCGCGCAAGTATTATAATTGTAAAACAAATTTTAATGAGACAAAATAGTATGTATTTGTTGGGTTTATTGATGATGACTTAACCTATTTAATATGTGTTTTCTTTGTTCAACTTTTTAGGTTGTGCCTAATCAAAATTTAGTTGACGAATGTTGAGGTCGATTGATTGAAGATCAAGACAAGATACCCAAAGAATCAAGAATGTCAATGAGTGTCACGATGTAAGGATTAGAGATCTTGGTACTTTGTAGTTAGTTCAAGTAACTAGCCAACCCAACTGTTTGTAACAGTTTGGTTGATTGTTACTTCTATTTGACATTCTCCCAAAAAGAAAAGATTTCAAACTTCATGTTTTATCCTCCAAATCTTTTAAATGTGACTTTGAAGTTTGTAGTGGTGAGCAAGCAACTGTTTTTGTTTCAACAAAAATTTTTTCCCAAATTGAAGCATTAAACTGAAGCATAGACATACCTTCTTCCTCCTCCCTAAAAATCCTAGCCTCCAAAACAAAACAAAAACTTGGGGCTACCACCATTAATTGGTGGTAAGTCCCCCAATTTTAATTAATTATATAGTTTTTAGTATTCGTAACAGTATTAGTATTATAGTTATAATAATTGTTTTTTGTTTTTGGAGAGTTTCGCCCCCATCAATTGATGGGTTTCGCTCTCTCTTTTAGGAGAGATGTTCCATCTATGATAGCAGAGAGGACGCGGAAGACCAGTACCACAATCGTTCTTTATATGGTATCTCAAATTATGTCAGATTGGCGGCTACAATCTATCAAATTAGATGAAATCGATTCTCTTCAAAACTTTGGAAGATCCGAAGACCCTCTTGTGAAAAGTTGTATCATTAAACAACGATATGTTGAAATAGGATGTGCAAAAGCGGAGATCAAAATCGTAGTGAGAGATCTTTGTTTTAATGAGAATTTATTTTACTCAAATTTTATAGTATTGTATCCGTTCAATTTCGATATAATTTGTAGATGTCGTATGACTTTTTATTAATGAAATGATCTTTTCGCTAAAAAAATATTTTCCCAAATTATCCCCAAAATAATTGAAAAGATTTTTACCAAAAACCAAAAGAGAGCCTACTCTCTTTCCCAAAGAGGTTTACCTCAAAAATTGGTGTTTGTCTTGGTTCTCTTATTTTCAATTGTAAGCTCAGTCTTCACATATTTGGTAAAACTTAAAGTTGCTTTCCTTGTTTCATCTTCTCAAGTTTTCCTTCTTCATGTTTTCTTGATATCTCAAACCTTTTTGATTATCCCAAAAGGGTTGCCTTTTAAGAAGCTCCAAACTTGTTTTTCCTCCTCTATAAAAGGAGAAGATCATTCCACTCACAACTCAAACTTTTCAGAAAAATTCTCTATTTGCAAATTGTCATTTAAAGTTTCAAAGCTAAAAAAACGTTTTACAAAATATTTTCAAAGTCTTCAAAGTCACAGTCGAATGAACTGCTACATTGTGTCATGAACGCTCTTATCTAACATGGTTGGATTGTAATCTTGTAACTTGTTTAAGTTATTTAGAGTCGTGACCGGAGTAGGTCATTAGAGAGTTTTGAGACAGAGTAGTCTTCTAAACTCGAGAGTCATAACCGGAGTAGGTTATTGGTATCTTATTGTAAGGGTTTAAGTTTTCGGAGTAGATTACTTAACATTATTAATAAGAATAGCTTTGGACGTAGGCTTTTAGAGTGTTGGCCGTACCGATTTAAAGTAGAGCACATGTCGTTTAGCTTTACTTTTATTTTTTTGTGGATCAATATTAATTTTAGTTGTGTTTTTCAAAGTACCTGCAACAGTCACTATACTGTAATTTTTCTCTGTAACATTACCTTTGGTTAAGAGAAAGGTAGACAGTCTGACAGCAGTCTACCATACTGTGACATTTGCTCTGTGGCCTAATCCCTCGCCAAGGCAAATTTATTACAGTCTGACTGACAATTGCATTTACTTGTCTTCACTTCTTTCTTTATTTAGTTGTCCACGTAGCTTAACTCTCTTTAATCAATAAATTTTGAGTTAATTTTTAAAAGGTACCTAATTCACCCCCTCCCCCTCTTAGCTACTTAGGATCCATAAAATCTTCAATTGCTTTCAGAGCCTAGTACTCTTCAAAGGCTAACCACCCTACAGTTTGATCCTTTAATATGGATTCTTCAAAACACTCCAAGATCCCGGTCTTCACCGGCGAGAATTTTGGATGGTGGAAACTTAAAATGGAACACTATATCATAAGTATTGACTATCAATGTTATTATAAAAGAAGGACCTATAGAAATCAAAGTTGTTGACTCTAGGGCCGGAGTTGCCACAATCAAAGACGAGTCAAAATATGATGAAAATAACTTTAAAATTGTGGAGAAAAACTCCAAGTCTATGCCTATTCTCCAAAGATGCGTGGGAGAAGAAGAAGTAAGTCGAATTAGTGGTTGTCTTACCGCTAAGGATATATGGGATTCACTTGAACTCGCATATGAAGGAACATCTCAAGTAAAAAATCATCGCATTGACTTACTCATGCAACTTAAGCGACTTGAACACTTTAAGTGGTCAAACTATGTCTTGCATGAGTGTAATGAAAAATGACCTTTGGTTGTGGCATAAAAGATTTGGTCATATTAGCACTAAAACTCTAAATACTCTTAAGAGACTAGCTAGATCTAGTAGATGGTTTCCCTAACATGAAGTTTGATTATAATAAAGTATGTGAACAATGTGCTAAATGCAAACATGTTATATGCTACAATTGCTAGCACGACTCAACCTCTACAATTGTTGCATGTTGATTTATGTGGTCCTATGAGAGTTAAGAGTAGGGGAGGTAGTCGGTATGTTTCTGTGATTGTTGATGATTACTCTAGATTTGTGTGGACATTATTCTTCAGTTCCAAAGATGAAGCATTTGATGAATTTGTTATTTGGTTAAAAAGGATTCAAAACAAAATTGACTTAAAACTAGTGTCTATTATAACCGATCATGGAACTTAATTTGAAAACTCATATTTTGGTGCTTATTGTGATGAAAATGGAGTAGATCATAACTTTTCGGCCCCTAGAACCCCTCAACAAAATGGTGTTGCCAAAAGAATGAATAGAACTCTTGAGAACATGGCTAGAACGATGCTTTTATGTAGTAAGTTGTCTAGAATTTTTTGGGCCGAGGCCATTAGCACCGCTTGCTACATTCATAATAGAGTCATGATAAGAAGCATAATCAACAAGGCACCATATGAGTTGCTACGTGGAAGAAAACCAAAGATCTCCTATTTTAGGTGCTTTGGAAGCAAATGCTTTGTGCACAATAATGGTAAAAATAATCTAGGTAAATTTGACCTACGTAGTGATGAGGCTGTGTTCTTTGGTTAATTATTCTAGTCATAGTAAGGCCTATAAAGTCTATAACAAGGTAACTATGACAATGGAAGAAAGTGTTCATGTCATTTTTGATGAATCTATTCTTCTTGAGCAGGTACAAAATGATGATGAAGATGATGATTTTGAAATAGGACTCGTTCGATATGAAGGCACGCTTCAAGAAGGAGAAAATGATGAAGCTGCTGAGCCACAGTCTAACAGACCGCTAGCTACTTTCTGATGAGGGCACAAGTTCAGGGGGAACAAACAACCCTCCTGATACTGACTTTGCCCGTACCACTCAAGCAGCTTCTAAAGAAAAGGGACCAGCAGAATCCTCTGAATCTGGTGTGGAATTACCTTTCACCGATGATGTTACAGTCGAAGAGACTATTACAGTCGAGGAGGTTAATAAAGCTTTCACTCCAAGGAAATGGAAGCATCAAAGCTCACATCCTCTCTCAAATCTGACTAGTGACCTAAGATCTGGAGTTAGGACAAGATCATCCTTCAATAGCTACTATGCATGCAATGCCTTCGTTTCACAGTCGCCTTGACTGATGCCTATTGCTTAATTGTTATGCAAGAAGAGCTCAATCAATTCAAAAGAAATGAGGTATGACATCTTGTCTCTAGACCATGTAACTGTACCGTCATTGGTACTAGGTGGGTATTTCGCAATAATCTAGACGATTCCGATGAAATCGTAAGGAACAAGGCTAGACTAGTGGTGCATGGTTATAATCAACAAGAAGGTATTGACTATGATGAAACTTATGCATCGGTCGATAGACTTGAGGCAATTCGTCTCCTAATAGCTTTTGCGGTCTACAAAGGCATCAAACTTTTTCAAATAGATGTTAAAACCGATTTTTTAAATGTTTACCTTGAAGAAGATGTCTTTGTGGAGCAATTAACCTCTTAGCTGTGTAGATAATGATTATCCCGAACATGTTTTGAAACTCGACAAAGCACTCTATGGTTTAAAAGCAAGCTCCAAGGGCTTGGTATGACCGCTTGTCAAAGTTTTAACTCGAAAATTGTTTTAAAAGAGGTTCGGTGGATAAGACATTATTTAGAAAGTCACAGTCAGATGGACTGTTGGTTATCCAAGTATATGTCGACGACATCTGTGGACGCTTGCCCACACCGCCGCCCACGCTGGACTAGTCGCGGCGGTCACCCACACAGCCCATCGTCGGCACGCTCATCGCATCCCGGAGTCGATACGATCTTGCGTTCGGGGCGATGTGTTGGACCTCGATTTGGTTGACGATTTGAATTGTACTAGACGAATGTGGGGACATCCGTGTTTTCGTTGGAATCGATCGAGACGTAGTTGTAAATGTTTAAAGGCCGATATGTTTGGTCTGACGATCTTTTTAGTGAACCGAATTCGTGGCCGATTTGTGGAATCGCCACCGAGTAATTTTGGGATACTCGGAAATCGTTCAAGTCAACTTTAATCCTTAGCCGGCTCAAAGCTGAGTGACATGGGGACCTAAAGATAAAGACTTGTACCCTTAAGAATTCCATGTCTAGAATGAGTCTCATTGCCAATGGTTTCGGCCATCCGGAAACCTTAGATTCTGAGTAAGGGGTGAGGGTACATATTGGGAAGCCAACGTCCGAGATAGATGCCAACACCCAATCACGCTCGCACGTAGTGGTCTCTACTAATCAATCAGTGGGCTCATAACTTCGTTCCTTAATTGTGGCGGAAGTACGATAACCTCCATTGTTTTAACCCTATGCCTTTGCTACGTCGGTTGTTTAAGGACAAGTAGGCCATGAAAATATGCACATAGAAGAGTAAAGAGTACTAGGGATTATACGTATTAACAAATCAGTTTTAACGTGATAATACGGACATTAGTCGTTCTCGTGGTATAACTTACCTGGTATTCTGCTTAAGGTGCGTCGGTTCGGTATTAATAAAGATGCGTCGAACCACGTCTGAGGGGTGAGCATTGAAATTAATATGGAACCCGACCACCACTTGTTCAGTTTTATTTTGTTTACGTTTTGAATTCCGTGTTAGGTGATTTAGCATGCGATTATGGTCATAAAAGCGGTAAATCATACGAAACCGTTAAATGTGAAATATAAGTAAATCACATTGTGAAGAGTTGCACCCTCAAAGTGTACACTAAACGAGACACGATGCGTAGATGGTTGAGAATGGATCTCATGACTACTCGGGTTTAGTTAATGTGTTTTAGTGCTTATGATTGTAGTTGTGGACATTACGTATGTTTACGACGCATCGTGGATTTAGCATCCACATGAGTCAGACTCAAAGTTATCAAAGTGCATAATTAAAAGTACGGTATGTAAATTAAAGTTGTATTTAGATGACAACCTAGTGACGATACGACTTCTAGCGGCGGATCTTCCTGACGATACGACTTCTAGCTTGTTATAAAGAGAGATTAATGAGGGGATAGTTCATATTAAAACGGGATTACGTATAGTTGGTATTAATATAAGAAGCACCCCCATACTTGGTATTATTGTTATGAAATAACCCAAAGAAGCTAAATATTATTCTGTGATACTTGATTGTACTCCTGATGTTAGTCACCAAGAGCAAAGGTCATTGATAATAAGATACGTTGATGTCTCTTCGTAATCTGCTACTATTGAGGAGTCATTCTTAGGATTTTTGAATGTTAATGATACAACGGGTCAAGGTCTATTTGATGTTTTGCAAGATGAGTTAAAAAATATGAATCTTGACATAGATGATGTTAGGGGACAAGGTTATGATAATGGATCGAACATGAAAGGAAAACATCAGGGAGTTCAAAAAATTTGTTAGATCTAAATCCCCGAGCTTATTATATGCCTTGTGGTTCTCATAGTCTTAATTTGTTATTGTATGTGTGACATGGCTATACATGTGGCAAAGCTAGAGACTTTTTTGGTATTATACAACAAATTTACACAATATTTGCAAATTCAAATAAAAGATGGAACATTTTAAAAGAACACGTAAAAAAAGTTAACTCCTAAACCATCGTTGGTCACTCGTTGGGAGAGTCGCATTGAAAGTGTTAAAGCCATTAGATTTCAAATTGGTGACTTAAGAGAAGCTTTACTTGATGTAGCCAAAAAAGATAGTGACTCTAAAAGAAAGAGTGAAGCCAACTCTCTTGCTTTAAATCAACTCGGTGACTTTGAGTTTTTGGTGAGAATAATTATTTGGTATGAAATTCTATATCATGTAAATTTGGTGAGTAAGAGCTTACAATCAAAAGATATGCTTATTGATGTTGCTATTAAAGGGTTTGATTACTTTCTTCGAGGAGTTTTGAGAAATTGGTTTTGAGAATGCCATTGAAGAAGTCAAAAACATTGCTCTTGAAATAAACATTAATCCTGTATTTTCCCAAAGATGAGATATTCGAAAAAGGAGACACTTTGATGAAAATGTGAATGACACATCGGTTGTTAATAATCTTTCAACAGAAGAATCATTTAGAGTTAATTATTTTTTATGCATTGTTGATCAAGCCATTACTTCATTAAAATGGAGGTTTGAAAAATATCAGGAATTTGAGAATATTTTTGGGTTTTTATTCACATCAAATAGACTTCTTTCAATGGAAGATTCACGCTTAAAATCATGTTGTACTAATCTTCAAGAGGCCCTTAAGAAAGATGAACAATTTGATATTGATGAAAATGATTTATTTATGGAGTTAAAATTTTTGAGAGGAATCTTGCCAAAGGAGAAGTTGGGACCTATTGAATTATTAATTTTTTTTTGAAGCATTTTAGTTGTTTTCATAATATTATTATTGCCTATAGAATCATGTTGACTATTCCGGTTACACTTGCCTCCGCAGAGAGAAGTTTTTCCAAACTCAAATTGTTGAAATCCTACCTACGGTCTACGATGTCTCAAGCGAGGTTGAATGGTTTGGCTTTGATAGCAATTAAGAATGATATTTTAGAGCAGATGGACTATAAAGATATATGATCAATGATTTTGCTTATCAAAATGCAAGGAGGACCGCTTTATTTAAAAGGCGATGAACAATTATTATTTATAAGAATGTATTAGCTTATTTATCTTTGTAATTCATAAAAAACTAGTTTTGACCCGTGCAAATTGCACAGATGATGTTAAAAAGGATAAATTAAGTGATGCGTGTAATTTAAGTCTATTCAGATATTTCAGAAAGGCGAACTATGCATCAACTATTCTGAATATAATATTGACCAGTGCAATATTGCACGGATGATGTTAAAGCGGTAGATAAAGTGGTGGAAAGAAAAGGGGTTTGTTTTAGTTAATTAATCTGTTGTAATTACAAGGGATAATAAATGCACATGAATAATTGTACCTTTAACCGACCATGACGGAATGTTTAGTAAATGCGATCGAAAATTCTTTCTAAAATTTGGCAGTAGACCGCATTACACACATGACCATTATCAAGAATGTAACAGCATCAGAATTAGGATACCAAATACGGAGATTTGTTATGTAGTTGCTTAGAGCAAATTGATTTAAGAACGGGGATTTGTTATATAGCTGAGAGCAAATTAATTTAAGGTTGAGATGACATTGAAGCAACTTAAGTCCAATCAATAATGATGTAACCGTAAATTTGAGTAAAACAACACAAAAAAACATTACAAATACTGAAACACTTCATGGTAAAACAACATTAGTAGTAAACAACCCGAGGCAATATCATTTATTCATGTTAGAAACACAAATTTTATTTATTTCATCATGTTATGTTTTACTAATCCAATTTGACGAAGTCTTGTAAACCGTATTGGAAATTTTGCTTGAGACAGATGAAGACAGAGAAAATCGAGGGATAGAGACTTTCTCACCTTTGTGGCTACCCGTTAGCACCGTACAATGAAGAACTCTTTTTTCCCTAGGTCAATAACAATTAATGTGTTCCATTACATAACCAATGGAATTGGTTAATGTTCTTGATGAGCATGACCATAGCAACCACTTTTAATCGAAGCTTATGATTAGGCACCCCGGAATACTTAATGCTATTCGAAATTCATCAGTTGAATGAAGATCAGGTGCGCGTGCAGGTGATTCATCCATACAGGCCTCATCAGAGCTCAAATATACATCCTCTAGACCATAAATTAGAGATAACACGTAATCATTAACTAGCTCCACGAATTCGTGGGTAGGGGCTAGAATCGCTCTTTGTTTTAGGTAGCCATCATCTCACATGCGATCCAAAACGTCAGGGTACGTGGAGGACACTATTGAGGAAATAAGATCATCAAAATTATGAATAAGAACTTCCTTCGGGAAAGTAACAACAACCTCACCATTGTTTGGATCACCCTCTTTTCCTTCACCAACCGATCTTAACATTCAGTCAGAGAATTCACTTATCTCAAATTTGTGTCCATCCGTCCCTCCCATTGCTAATTTGATGTGTCCAGTGCCTAAAACAGAAGCACGAACAGACGAATGGTTAATACACTGTATATGTAACAAATGAAACGTAATTGCATTTATTTGTGACAAAATCATCCATAGATAATTTCCTTTCGAAATATCACTTCGTCAAATTGGATTAGAACAATATAACATGATGAAATAAATAAAATGAATGTTTCTAACATGAATAAATGATATTGCCTCAGGTTACTATATCAATCAACATAAAATAACTAAAACGATAATTAATAGTTTGGGGTAGCAAACATAGTCATTTTTCTTTTCATTTTTTTGGACCAACTTCATTCCACTCAATACCCATCATCACCTAGAAATGCGAATAGGTTCACCAAGTGTAGACACCCACATTTTGACCCCCAGGTGTCTATAGTAGTTCCCGCCAAACACCCGATGATGATAGGACGCAAACGTGCTTTGACAGACTCGGATATGGGCTTGTAATCATGGACATTTGGTTTAGACATTTTAAGGAGTACAAATTTCATAAAACCAACCTCAAATTCAGGCCCAGTGGGTCGTTTCGAGTCAAATAACACTAACTTGGGTCGAAACCGTCACCAGGGGTAAAACCGTCTTTTAGCGACCGAGTCAAACCCGGTCAAAGATATTTTTTCCCGAGTCACACGAGCTGGCCGTGACACTACACGGTTGATTCGGACTCAAACACCAAAAAAATCAGCCTTCACAAATATTAAACAAATCTGTTTAAGGATAGAATTCGATCTCAAGTAGGAATTCTATCCGGAAACCGAATCAGACATCGACCGAGCATCAAAATACTCGGCCAAGATACCCCAGGACAGCCGAAATACCTCCCCATCAGCTGAGATTTTTGGCTTCTTCACTAAGAAACGAGAAGTTTATTCCCTTACGAACTCTCGTATTTCCTATCCAAACCAGTGTTTCTTGTCACACAAGCAAGACCACCTCGGTTCCTATAAATAGGACCCTCCCTTCAACATCCAAAGGACCGAACATCACAACGGAATTAACACCGAAAAAATACCATCAACAACACATCAAAAATACCGAAAAGCTAGCCAAAAGCGACATCCAAAATCCCGACGTGATCCGAAATCCCGAAGTCTAGTCCGTCCCACCACCCGGTCGAACCCACGTCACACACACATACAAAAACACTCCAAAAATCGACACCTTAACTCACCCACATTATCTCGACGCTCCCGTGCCTAAGCCACCGTCCGACGAGCCCTATACCGAGATCACAAAGCATGTAGGTTGAGGGTGTAAATCAAACCCGTCTCTTCCCTTTTCTCTCTCCTTCATCTCGTTTTTTTATTATGGGTCTTACGTCGGTCCTTCTTTTATTTTCTAATATCGATACTACTAAAAATATTTTCCTATAATATTCTTAAAATATGATATCGATTCCATATAATCGAATATCATGTCGAAAAGAATTATATTAAGTTTTCGACGAAATCGTTACATCTTTTTACATCTTTTCGTTCAAAAACAAACTTTTTCAAAACCTTTTCTAAAGTCATTCCGAATATTCGATATCGATTTCATAATCGAATATCGAATACGACGAATATCGAAAATATAAACCGAGTACAAACTAATTCATGTTTGTACGCAATTAACGATTTTCGAACAAAAAATAATAAAAAATCAGACCGTACGCGAGTCGCGCCCGGTCCAGGCGACTCGCGCACGAGTCTGATCCGGTTCTACCTTTTTTAGTTTTTCGTTCGTTTATTTTTATTATTTTACGAAACGATTCCTAAATTTACATCTTTTCCAAAACTATTCTAAATATTTGATATTGATTTCATAATCAACTATCGAATATAACGAATATCGAGAATATTAAGTCGAGTACGAGTTATGCGATATTCGTACGCGATTTAATCAAAATTTTCCGAAAACCGTTGTCGAAATCAGGCCGCCACGCGACCCGCATGAGTCTCGGGCGAGTCGCGCGGCTCTCGGCCCAAACGCGTCTTTTTCGTTCTTTTTTTATTCTTTCTCGAACATCGTTTTTATACAAAACAACGTTTTAGTAATATTTTTCAGATTTCGATTGATTTTTTATTTTCTCGATTTCATATATTATTATTTCAATCGTTACTAACTCGTTTTCTCGTGTTTGTAGCAACTTTTCTCTCATTTCTTTTTATCGTTTTATTAGACTAAAACGAACTCACATGCTAAATAACTTTGACGTTAGTAGTTTAACATGCATTAAACGACTTAGCAACCCTTTTATTTTTCCTCACATGTCTTAGGAAAACAATCTCTGCATATCATTTCATCGTCGAACTAACGCGTGTACACAAAACCGAACGATATCTTAGTAAAGGCCGCTAAGTGCGGGCGGGGTTGGGTGTTCTCGCTGAACTTCCCAACACGTACCCTCACCCCTTACTCAGAACCGTGGTTTCCGGATGTCCGAAACCATTGGCAACGAGAGTCATTCAATATACGATTAACCGCCCAGTCGGCATCGGTATCGATATGCTAAGGGACGAACCCGATAAACTCTGACATCGGAAATGGGCCAGGCTTTAAGTATGGCCCACTACGACATAGAGTGGGTTCGAATGGTTCCGAATAACCATAAAATTCGGTGGCGACTCCTACTTCGATTTAAAATTCTATTCGATCCATCTCATATGGAAATTCTACGCCTCCCCAAAACCCGCGCTTCGCCGCGTCGGGGTGGACCTATGTCATGTCCACAATTTGGCAACTCCGCTGGGGATTAACTGATGTGTCACTTACCATCGGCATCCTCAGGGTGAGACTCGAAAAGAAATCGTTCGATTAGTAATGTACACGTTTTAGTTCAATGGTTCATGCATAACCCCGTTCTATCCCGGGCCGGTTACTTGTGACCGACGTCCCACTATACCACGGTGCATTTCTACTTGGATGCACTAAAGACTTCGATGGCGGAACTCGTTTGGACTTTGCGGCATGTCCTAAGACCAACTCGGCTTAGGGAGTCCGTCCTCAGTACGAGAAAGCGATCGTTGTTGGTATAGACCCTTTTAGACCGACCGAGACTTAGACTAAGAGCATACATGGCGTCGTTATACTGATTCTATGACTACATGCTACTTGATCCTTTTTGGTCTTTTCGAAAACCGTCATTTTCAAAAACTTACATCTTTTTTTCAAATCCATTCCTTTTTCAAAACCCGGAAAGCTACCGAATTTAGGACTTATGATTTTGACTCAAAATAGCCTATTTTTAGCCGGTATGCTATCCAAATCTTTCAAAAAAAAAAGTCCGAAACCTCGGCCCGATAACCTTTTTTTTTTTTTTCGATTTTCAAAAAAAAAATCGGGTCTTCCAATCCGACCTTTGCTCGGTTTTCAAATTCAAATTCCTTTTTCAAAACCCTCTTCCGCTTAGGACTTCCCGTATTTAGCAGTGTCGGGTCTTGTCATAGGTTGTAAGAGTCTATAGCGTCGAAACTCCGTCGATCTTATATCACGGATTTCTACCCCATCCCAGTCCGCCTTACTTGTCAAGGCACGGCCCACCTTCGTAGGACTAACTCCTGCAAAGGGAAGCCCATTTACACACTCGAGTCTAAAGTCTGGGGAATTCTCACGTAGACCTTCCTTCGAACAGGACTAGGCCCACTCTGCCGAATCCTAAGGAAGGCCCACCACTCACGCGTCATCCATTTAGAAGTCAGTCTCCGGTCTTTTTTCTAGTCTAGTCTTTTCCTTGCGCGGGATGTACTTTTGATTCTAAGATCTGGGTCAGCTACTGATTACGTGGTACCCTTACAGACAGGTCACCCCACACTCGAGCCATGACGCAAAAAGCCATAGATGAATTGACCGCCTCGCTGGCCCAAATCCAAGACCAACTGAGGAAAATGCGGGAAGACCAGATCGCCATCATTACTCGGGTTAGTGCCGTAGAACAGGGAACCCCCAACGCTTCGATTGACGATGATGGGCCTTTAGCCGCATTGGCCAGTGCAGTCCTCAAACTGCAAGAACAGGTCCATCTGACCACCCAAAGCTCCATCCATACGGAGAATGCTAGGATTTACACCCCACTTACCGATGAACTACCCACCAATCTCAATCTGACGGGTTTGCCAATGTTCGAGGGTACTGAAGACCCGGTCCACCATATTCGGGCTTTCAAGGAATTCATGGCCCTTAAAGGGGTTAAGTCCAACATGTTCAAGCACCTATTCGCGTCTTCTCTCGAGAAGCACCCAAGAGCCTGGTACTATCGGCTCGATCCCAAGAAATACAAAACTTGGGATGACGTGGCAACGGAATTCGCTCGGAACTACGCCGACAATACGGAAATCCAGACCACCATGCGCACCCTGGAGGTAATGGCCCAGGAACCTAAGGAAGGATTCACAAAGTACCTTCAACGCTGGAGGGCTGAAAGCGTCAAAATGGTCGATAAGCCCAGTGAAAAGGTGCTGGTTGAAGCCTTTGTCAAGAACCTACTTCCAGCTTACCGGGTCCATCTCCGGTACGCCATCATACCTAGCTTCGCGGTCCTAACTGAAATGGGAACAAGAATCGAGGATGATCTAAGATTGGAAAGCCTCACTAAGGCCTCCACCAAGGGATACCAGGGGGCTAGTTCATCAGCGAGCAAGCCCGCTACTACTGCTGCCACTCGTAGCATCTTCGACGAGGTAAATGCACTCGATACCTCATCCCAGAAGACTACCACTCCCCGGGTGTTCACCGACATAGGCACTACCTATGAAAATGCCCTTCAGAGATTATCATCAAAAGGCCTGATCACCCCGATAGGCCCGACACCTGATATCCCGGTCGAACGTCGCTCTAAGGCCTACAACCTTCAAGCCTACTGTCACTATCATCGTGGTAAGGGGCACGATACCGAGAAATGTTGGAAACTGAAGCACCTTATCCAAGATCTCATTGAAAGCCGGGAAAATCCCTTTACCTGGGGGTAAGCCCAACAACAAAGACAACCCGTTGGCCACTCACGCCATCTTTTCAAGGGAAATAGTGGATTGCTCACACCTCATTTCCCCATTTATCCCACAAATAAACGGGATCTGGTGCGATGACGAAGATGATGTCTACCTCACCAAAGGGGAAGCTGTCCCCATCACACCCGAGGAGATTCAGAAGGTCAAGTCCAAGGCCTTAGCCACTAGTCAAGCCCTCATCATTGCTGAACCACTTAAGATGGAGCCTGCCCCGGAAGAACCAACTCCTGAAAAGGCTCTTGTGAAGCAGCTAAGCAAGACTCGAGTTGACCTCTCTATATGGCAACTCCTAGTTAGCTCTCAGGAACATCGAGAGGCACTCACTAAGGCCCTCGATCAGGTCAAATCGACTCTATGGCTACTCCAGCCGAAATGGTAGCCACAGTCCTACCCCACCTAAAAAGCAGATCCATAGAAGAAGGCCCACTGATTACCTTCTCCAATGCTGATCTACCACCATTTGGGCCAGCCCACAACATGGCCCTCTACATCACAGTTATCTGCCGCGGAAAGTACCTACCCATGACCCTAATCGACGACGAGTCAGCAGTCAACGTCCTCCCCTTAAGGACCGCCAAAGCCCTCGGCATTACCGAGGCCGACTATATTCCAACAGCTCAAACCATTCAGGCTTTTGACGGAAGTCCAATGTCAGTAGCCGGAGCCACAAAACTCACTATCATAACCGGCCCGATAGAGAAAGAGCTGGAATTTCAAGTGATCGACGTGACTTCTTCCTTCAATCTTCTTCTAGGAAGACCTTGGATCCATGCAACCAGGGCCGTGTCTTCCACTTTGCATCGGAAAATCAAGCTACCTTTGCGTGACACCGTCATCACTATAGAAGCCACACCTATGACTGTGGCTAATTGCAACACCTCGGGCCGCACCGAACTATGGGGGTTTGATTTCGTAGGAGCCATCGAAGAAGATCATCTCTTCCGTCCTTATTTCACCGTCCCCCTAGACCGGATGTTACAGAATCTGGGCTTTCTACCAGGGGTTACCTCAAGGCCCGATCTCCCGGCAGGAAAAATTCTTGAAGTTCTGGACAATGGGAGGACTCAAGCAGGCTTGGGCTGCACCCTAACTCCGGAAAACATGGGTCAGACTGAAACCGGTAAGGTTACCTTTGTCACTCCGGTATTCGAGACTGCTCAGACCGGCCTATATCGGCCCACGCGCCCTGGGACCCACTTGGCCCAGGACTGCAACTACATACCAGACGACATCTTCGCTCTCATCCAATCCGAAGATGCTAAGAATGCCGAGCCCGCGCTAGGGTTACTTTTTGGGGAAGAACTCGCAATTCCAACACCAAAGGAAGAGCTAGTCAGCCTCATTCTCCGCAGTCGCACCTTTGACCCATCTAAGCTGATCTCGGAAGTCGGGTCCGGAACCAGAGGTTTGAGGAAAACTGTCAAATGGACTGACAGTCAAGGAAGAACTTACAAGCTCATCACAGGGGAAGGAGAGATGCCAGAATCTGAGTCTGAGTCCGAGTCGGAGTCTGAGTCAGAGTCTAAGATTGAGTCTAGTGAGTCTGGTGCTAGGGTCAATCCTGTAACTCCCCCTCTTCCTTTAGCCATTCGTGGTGCCTCGGGGTCTGTCCCGGGCACCCTACCTATCCCGCCACTGACTAGTGATCAGATGGCAGCTCTTTTCGAGCTCTTTTCCCAATTTATGATCAATAATAACAACCGTTCTGCTTACGACTTGTCTCATTTTCAAAATTTCAAAAATTTTATGTGCAATGACATTCAGAAACCCGACGAACAGGTATCCTTGCCTCCACACCTGATCAAGCAACTAGAGCAAAGGGAATCCCGCAATCCGGTAATCGAAGAAACCGAATCCATCAACGTGGGAACAACCTTAGAGCCTCAGATGCTTAAGATAGGGCTATCCTTAGATCCCGAGGAGAAACAACAATTCATAGTTCTCCTTCAAGAATTCAAAGACGTCTTCGCATGGTCCTACAAGAACATGCTGGGAATTGATCGCGAAATAGCCGAGCACCATATACCGATCAAGGAAGGGTTCAAGCCGGTTAAACAAAAACTCCGGCGCATGAGGCCCGAGTGGTCCCTCAAAGTCAAGGAAGAAGTCGATAAACAATTTAAGGCTGGGTTCATACGAGTCTCCGAGTATCCAGATTGGGTTGCAAACATAGTACCAGTCCCTAAAAAGGATGGTAAGGTTCGTGTCTGTGTAGACTTTCGGGATCTTAACAAAGCAAGCCCGAAAGACGATTTTCCATTGTCACACATCGATATACTGGTGGACAACACAGCAGATCATGCCCTTCTATCATTTATGGACGGGTATGCGGGATATAATCAGATAAAAATGGCAGAAGAAGATATGGATAAAACCACCTTCATTACACCTTGGGGTACTTATTGCTATACAGTTATGCCATTTGGTCTCATCAATGCCGGGGCCACCTACCAACGAACCGCCACGACTTTATTGCATGACATGATGCATAAGGAAGTGGAAGTCTATGTAGACGACATGATCGTCAAATCTAAAGATAGGGACGGTCACATCACCGCCCTGAGAAAGTTTTTTACCCGATTACGCAAATACAACATGAGGTTAAACCCTCAGAAATGCAGTTTCGGGGTAACATCTGGCAAATTACTGGGTCATATCGTTAGCCAACGAGGTATCGAAGTCGATCCAGCCAAAATCAAGGACATCACCGAGATGCAGCCCTCTAGAACCGAAAAAGAGATAAGAGGGTTTCTCGGAAAAGTCCAATACATTAGCAGGTTCATTTCAAAGCTAACCATGGTGTGTGAACCGATCTTCAAGAAGCTGAAAATAGGAGAACGGTTACTATGGGATGACAAGTGTCAAACAGCCTTTGATAGAATCAAAGAGATTTTGGCCTCACCACCGGTCCTAATGCCACCTCAGCACGGCTTGCCTTTGTCACTTTACCTAACTACGACAGAGACAGCCATGGGGGCTATGTTAGCTCAAACGGTCAACTCCGAAGAACGAGCCATATACTACATCAGCAAAAAGTTTTTAGAGTACGAGTGTAAGTACACCATGCTCGAAAAGACGTGTTTAGCTTTGGTTTGGGCCACTAAGAAGCTCCGACATTACATGCTTAGTCACGAAGTACAGGTGTTATCCAGAATGGATCCAATCAAATACCTCTTCGAAAAACCCATCCTCAACGGCAGGATATCAAGATGGACTCTGATGTTAGCAGAATTCGACCTAAAATTCGTACCACTGAAAGCCATCAAAGGACGAGTAGTAGCCGAATTTCTGGCTGACAGTCCCGTAACCGAAGAAGGACACACCGACACTTGGTCCTTCCCAGACGAAGACATTTTCCACACTGATACCGAAGCATGGGACTTGTACTTTGACGGGGCATCCAATTTCCGAGGATTTGGAGTCGGGATCCTCCTAATCTCACCAAAAGGAGAACATACCCCAGTATCAATCAAACTAGACTTTGACGTCACTAACAACGCGGCTGAATATGAAGCATGTATCCACGGGCTACAAGCCGCCGCCGACTTAGGGGTCACAAACCTCCGAGTACACGGTGATTCATCTCTGGTCATTAATCAAGCACTTCAAAAATGGAAGACTCGAAATGCTAATCTCATGGCCTACCAGGCACGAGTACGGGATCTAGAGAAACAATTCCACAAGGTAGAATATATATACCTACCCCGGGAAGAAAACCAGTTCGCAGATGCACTCTCAAAACGGGCATCTTTGCTAAACATTCCCGATCATATGACCAGTATGCCGATCTGTGTCGAAAGACGTTCCGAGCCAGCATATATCCACGACATCGAAGAAGTCGAGATACCTGATCCTGAGCCATGGTATCAAGCTGTGCTGACATACCTAACAACCGGGGAATATCCACCTGGAACTGACAACCGAGCCAAAAAGGCCCTGCGAAGACTGGCAACCCAGTTCATCCGCACCGACGATGGGCAACTTTACAAAAAGACGGCACAGGGGGCTCTCCTTCGATGTGTCGACAAAACCAACGCCGAAAAAGTTATGGCTGAAGTTCATGATGGCGAATGCGGTCCACACATGAATGCTCAAATGCTAGTCCGGAAAATCATGAGGCTCGGTTACTACTGGAATAGCATGGGAACCGACTGTCAACAATATGTTAGACATTGCCATAATTGTCAAATTTTTGCCAATGTACAACATATGCCACCATCCTTGCTATACACCATGACATCACCATGGCCATTTTCAACATGGGGAATCGACATAATCGGAAAGATAAACCCCTCGGGAACCGGGGGACACTGCTTCATTTTGGTAGCAATCGATTATTTCACCAAATGGGTCGAAGCTGAATCTTACCGTATCCTCAACGCCAGCCATGTTGCCAAATTCATTCAAAATAAGATAATATGCTGGTATGGGATACCTCATGAGTTCATCAGTGACCACGGGACCCATTTTCAAGCCGAAACAGCAGCCTTGATGACCAAATACAAAATTCAAAGGCATACATCTTCACCATACCGACCCCAAACCAATGGAGCGGTAGAAGCGGCTAATAAAACAATTGTCACCATACTCAAAAAGATGGCTGATAATTATCGAGACTGGCCCGACAAAATACCATTTGCACTTTGGGGATATCGGACCTCGATTCGTACTGCGACCGGGGCAACACCGTATTACCTTACATACGGCATGGAAGCAGTCCAACCTGTTAAGTTAGAAGTGCCATCACTCAGAATCCTACTTGAAAGCCAAGTGCCTGAAGGTGATTGGGTTCGAGCACGATACGACTCGCTAGTCCTTTTAGATGAACGACGATCTCGTGCCCTCAATAATATTCAAATCTATCAGAAGAGAATCCAGCGGGCTTTCAACAAAAGGGTGAGGCCCAGAAACATCAAAGAAGGAGATCCGGTCCTCAAATCAGTTCGAGCCTTATTACCGGTGGACCCAAGGGGAAAATTCAAACCTAACTGGGCTGGGCCATATCTGGTAAAGAAGATTTTATCAGGTGGAGCGGTAATGCTAACGGATCTGGACGGGAACGAGTTTGTCAACCCAACTAACCTGGACCAGCTGAAGCGCTATTACCCTTAACCCACCTTTCTCAATGTCATTTGCAAAAGTTTATTAAAAAAAAAACATTTTTTTCAAACTTTTAAAGACAAGTCAAAAGCTAGAATTATTCATTCTACTGTTTCAAACATCTTGAACCAATAGTCTTGATGTATTTCGAAATTGCAAATTAATTCAGTCTGAACTACGTTTGGTTTGATTCCATTTATTGTGGATACGTAGGCAGCCCCTCAAAAGGGCACAACCACTGCAATCGAAAAAAAACCGGAACGGTTCTTTAATAAACCTTTCTTTATTTAAAATAATAAAATTACAAAAAAAATCAAAAAACCATCACAAAAAAAATACTAATACTTAAATAATAAAAAACTAAGGCATTTTTCCCTTTCCTTTGCCTTTAGCCTCCTTTTCGGTCCATCGGCGTCGAGGTGGGGGTCAACGCTCCCTAATCACCAAGGGAACCTCCTTAGCCCGGGCTCGTTTCTTCAAACTCGACTCCCCGGTCACCTCGTTATCACGCGGGCCTAGCCTGTCTCGAACCGCCGGCCTCGGTCCGAATCTTCCCTCCAAATCGCTAGCACCGGTCTCATTAGTCTGAGTCTTAGGTTTTGACTTGGAATCCAACCCTGATTCAACAAAGGTAATGGGAGTCTTCTCGAAGAACCGCCTATTATTCTTGGCCGATTCTCGGCGGGCCAAATCAAGAGCTTCTTCGGTCTTCAAAGCTTTACGGGCCTCCTGGGATTCTTCAGAAGTCCATTTGCGATATGATTCAGAAACCCAAGTGGTTTGACAAGGGCGAGGTATAGTCCATATGACACGGGTGAACCAGCGCTGTAGCCACGTGTCACACATAGCGTCCGTCAATTGGATCGAAACGCTAATTATTGCCTCAGTCTCAGGGATCTCCTGAAACGAACCGAACTGTCTTAGGATACGGTCCGGATAAATATGGACAGTCCAGTCCAAAGACAAAATCACCAGATAACGGGCTTTGTCTCTCCTAGCTAACCCCGTCAGCCTTGAAAGGAACCACCAAATGACGTTCCATCTGATCAAAGGCCCACCATGAAATATTAGCTCTTCATCCCAAAATTTTTGAGTTACGGGATGACTTGGTCTTATTCGGCGAGATCTTGAACCAATCTGACTGCTGCGATATTTGGATACATTCACCGGGGGCTCTATGATTGACAGTCGCTCGAATAACCAGGTCTGCAAAATTTTCGAAAAGTCAAAATCTTTCGAAAAATAAAAAAAAAAGAAAAAAAAAATCGAAAAATTCGAAAAATCGGAAAAATTAAGAATTTTCGCAAAAAAATCAAAAATTTCGGCAAAATCGAAAATTTCGAAAAAAACGGAAAATTGAAGATTTCGGAAAAATCCGAAAAAAAATCAGGAAGATCGGGCAACCATTCAAAAAAAAAAGAGTTAAATACCTGCAAAAGACGAATGTCTCCTGTCAATTGTTGATTTGGTTCAAGCCTCCTAGCGTCAAGGCCCATAATAATCTCCCCAGTTATCAGCCAAGCTGGGCTATGACCCGTCTCCATTTGATCAACTATGCTGATTAGCCTGATCTCACCTAAGCATGAATCAGCATCCATTCGGCCTTCGAAGGCATACCTATGCAGCATACAAAAGGCAAAGGCCCTACGCCTATGGGTAGAAGTAATTCTTTCACCCACTGGGTTCATAAATTTATCAGCCAAGTCAAATAAGGAAACTGAATTTCCCTTCACCATACGGGCTGTCTCAGCATGTGACAACCCTAGAAAATCCCTCAGCCTCCTCCTTGGATCGGGATAAAATGGGGGAATAGCAGGACGAGCATTAGGGCACCACCCTCCAATAGCTGCTATCTCTTCAGGAAGAGGACATATTTCTCCTCGAGGAAATGCAAAAATATGAAAGGTAGTGTCCCAAAAGGATAAACAAGCATCAAGAAAGTGCGAATCTACCCTAAGTTGCTGAAGTGGGAATAAAGCCACAATTCCCATTTGAGTTAACTGGACTCTATCTTCATCTCGAAAATCCTGGGCCCACGCATGAAGCATTGCGGTCAAATGGTCAATACCCATCGCGAGAATAGTTTCTTTTATTTTATCCTAAAGAGTCTAAGGGATTTTGAGATAAAAGAAAGGATTTGGATGGGAATATGAAAAATAAGAAAGCCAAAGCTCTCTATTTATAATAGAGAATATCCCTCTTCCTAGTCATCGCAGGAATAGGATTCTACCAATTTTCTCCTTCGCCTAGGCATACAAGGAAATTCCAAATATCCGTGTCAGAATCCGATTAGGAATCAAAGTCATCCCAGGCATCCTTATTTTCAAAACTTCCAAAAAATTTCAGCCCTTTTTCAAAATTTTCGAAAAAATCTTTTCCCCAGCACGAGTCGGTGTTTCGCCTAAATGTTACATACAGATTATGTTAGCATACAGGTACACTCAAGACTCCCCGAGAATTCTAAGTTCCCCAGTGGAAAAGCTCTTGCGCAATTCTAAGACAGGATATATCTGCACACAGGTATACCCATAGCTTCCTAGGCAAGCTCCCGCGACATTATCGGCATCAACTCAGGTATGATTCCTATTCCGTGGCTGGCGAGCCCTTCACGCAGGTCTAATGGACCCTAAACGACCCGATCGGAAGTCTGCCAGGTTTTAATCCTTGATTGACCTGGTAGCTACTCTGACTTTTGCCTTGTCCAAGCCTCAGTCAGAGTGGGGGCTCTGTAGACACCCACATTTTGACCCCCAGGTGTCTATAGTAGTTCCCGCCAAACACCCGATGATGATAGGACGCAAACGTGCTTTGACAGACTCGGATATGGGCTTGTAATCATGGACATTTGGTTTAGACATTTTAAGGAGTACAAATTTCATAAAACCAACCTCAAATTCAGGCCCAGTGGGTCGTTTCGAGTCAAATAACACTAACTTGGGTCGAAACCGTCACCAGGGGTAAAACCGTCTTTTAGCGACCGAGTCAAACCCGGTCAAAGATATTTTTTCCCGAGTCACACGAGCTGGCCGTGACACTACACGGTTGATTCGGACTCAAACACCAAAAAAATCAGCCTTCACAAATATTAAACAAATCTGTTTAAGGATAGAATTCGATCTCAAGTAGGAATTCTATCCGGAAACCGAATCAGACATCCCGAGCATCAAAATACTCGGCCAAGATACCCCAGGACAGCCGAAATACCTCCCCATCAGCTGAGATTTTTGGCTTCTTCACTAAGAAACGAGAAGTTTATTCCCTTACGAACTCTCGTATTTCCTATCCAAACCGGTGTTTCTTGTCACACAAGCAAGACCACCTCGGTTCCTATAAATAGGACCCTCCCTTCAACATCCAAAGGACCGAACATCACAACGGAATTAACACCAAAAAAATACCATCAACAACACATCAAAAATACCGAAAAGCTAGCCAAAAGCGACATCCAAAATCCCGACGTGATCCGAAATCCCGAAGTCTAGTCCGTCCCACCACCCGGTCGAACCCACGTCACACACACATACAAAAACACTCCAAAAATCGACACCTTAACTCACCCACATTATCTCGACGCTCCCGTGCCTAAGCCACCGTTCGACGAGCCCTATACCGAGATAACAAAGCATGTAGGTTGAGGGTGTAAATCAAACCCGTCTCTTCCCTTTTCTCTCTCCTTCATCTCGTTTTTTTATTATGGGTCTTACGTCGGTCCTTCTTTTATTTTCTAATATCGATACTACTAAAACTATTTTCCTATAATATTCTTAAAATATGATATCGATTCCATATAATCGAATATCATGTCGAAAAGAATTATATTAAGTTTTCGACGAAATCGTTACATCTTTTTACATCTTTTCGTTCAAAAACAAACTTTTTCAAAACCTTTTCTAAAGTCATTCCGAATATTCGATATCGATTTCATAATCGAATATCGAATACGACGAATATCGAAAATATAAACCGAGTACAAATTAATTCATGTTTGTACGCAATTAACGATTTTCGAACAAAAAATAATAAAAAATCAGACCCGTACGCGAGTCGCGCCCGGTCCAGGCGACTCGCGCCCGGTCCAGGCGACTCGCGCACGAGTCTGATCCGGTTCTACCTTTTTTAGTTTTTCGTTCGTTTATTTTTATTATTTTACGAAACGATTCCTAAATTTACATCTTTTCCAAAACTATTCTAAATATTTGATATTGATTATATAATCAACTATCGAATATAACGAATATCGAGAATATTAAGTCGAGTACGAGTTATGCGATATTCGTACGCGATTTAATCAAAATTTTCCGAAAACCGTTGTCGAAATCAGGCCGCCACGCGACCCGCATGAGTCTCGGGCGAGTCGCGCGGCTCTCGGCCCAAACGCGTCTTTTTCGTTCTTTTTTTATTCTTTCTCGAACATCGTTTTTATACAAAACAACGTTTTAGTAATATTTTTCAGATTTCGATTGATTTTTTATTTTCTCGATTTCATATATTATTATTTCAATCGTTACTAACTCGTTTTCTCGTGTTTGTAGCAACTTTTCTCTCATTTCTTTTTATCGTTTTATTAGACTAAAACGAACTCACATGCTAAATAACTTTGACGTTAGTAGTTTAACATGCATTAAACGACTTAGCAACCCTTTTATTTTTCCTCACATGTCTTAGGAAAACAATCTCTGCATATCATTTCATCGTCGAACTAACGCGTGTACACAAAACCGAACGATATCTTAGTAAAGGCCGCTAAGTGCGGGCGGGGTTGGGTGTTCTCGCTGAACTTCCCAACACGTACCCTCACCCCTTACTCAGAACCGTGGTTTCCGGATGTCCGAAACCATTGGCAACGAGAGTCATTCAATATACGATTAACCGCCCAGTCGGCATCGGTATCGATATGCTAAGGGACGAACCCGATAAACTCTGACATCGGAAATGGGCCAGGCTTTAAGTATGGCCCACTACGACATAGAGTGGGTTCGAATGGTTCCGAATAACCATAAAATTCGGTGGCGACTCCTACTTCGATTTAAAATTCTATTCGATCCATCTCATATGGAAATTCTACGCCTCCCCAAAACCCGCGCTTCGCCGCGTCGGGGTGGACCTATGTCATGTCCACACCAAGTTTCGCCAATATAAACCCCCCATACATGGCATAAACCCAAACCAAATGCAAAATCGGCCCTCATTTTAGGCCAACACCAATCCTAACCCGAACAACTAATGAGATCACAAAGAACGTAAAATATAACACCCCCTCTTCAAAATAAACCCAATCAAATTGACATTTTGAGTCATTTCAGCCCAATATTTATCCCAACCCCTATGCCCAAATATATTCGTAAAATGCGAATTACATAACCCAAACCCCAACCTCCTTTTCACTTCGATCCACCCTCACATCAACCCAATTTCTATCCCTCCCCATAAGCCCTAAGAGCATGCACATTGGTAGAGTTGTGCGAGAACGAGAAAATTGGGAGAAGCAAAATAATAATAAAAAAAGAAAGTGATTGCTGATTGTGCAAGAGAGAGAGGGCGAGTTCCTCGACTGTGCGAGAATGAGGCAAGAATGCAGTCCTGCCAACTGCAGGATTCTTTCTTTTTTAAAATTTTTTTATTAAAATATTAATTTTCATATAAAACGAAAAATGCGTACGTATTTAATTGTGAAACGTTGTTTATAATTATAACTGTGATTAGTATCGTTAGTTTTTGATTAGTTAAAATTAATTAATTAATTAGGACTAATATGAATATATATCATTTATTTATTTACGGGTTCTAATCAGACATGTTGTACGGGTTGCCGCTAGAGTTGTTAAAATAGCTTACCTGACCCGACAAACTGATTTGACTCACCTGAAAACCGATCTGACAGAGCGTAATAAAATTTAGTGACCCTAAATTGACCCAACTACACTCGCTTGTGACCCATTAGGCGATATAACCCGATGACTAGCTAACCGAACTCGACATAACCCGACCCGAGTGACCCAATTACTGCTGATTCTTCTTTACATTTCGAATTTTAATATTTTTAGAAACACTGTACATGCTTTTAAATAAAGGTTAATTGATGAATTATTGAGGTGGATAGTGGAGTACTACCTCATGTTCGTCCACTTTTAATATAATACTCCACCCATATATTAAATAAAGTGGACGAACATATAGATACGGAGGGAGTATAAAAAAAAGTAAGAGAGAGAATGATAAATGAATTCTTGTTGATGTAGGATGTTTTTTGTGAAAATGTAAAAGTGAGTGGAAAGGTGAGGTGGATGTTGAATAGGATAGAGAAAATGTGAAAAAGTGAAAGATGAGAATTGGGTAATTCTTGTTGATGTACATTGTCTAATCCTCGCCGCTTATGTCGCTCTCTCTCTCTCTCTCTCCCTCTTTCACTTCTGGAACCTTCGTTCTATGCCCCTCACTCGCACCATTCATCAAACACTATCATCATCAAATATAAATCTATCATCATGCAATCAAGATCATTTGATATTTTTGCCAAAATAACTGATTTAAGTCCTCCATAGTCCATATGTGTTTCTGTTGGAATTCCTATAACCTAATGGTTTAATTGGTGGTGACTCAGTCAACATCGATGGTATGATCTTAAATTCGTCGATCTACGGTATTTCATTGGGTGGATATGGGTTTTAGGATCGACGATTTTAAAGTTGCAAACTCCGGTAAGGAACTTCCTCCCTTTACAATCATTTCTCTATGAATGTTATTTCTGAAATTACTACTTGTTTCTGCATTTCATCATACTCATATACATTGTTAATGATTTTAAGTCACTACATGCATGTGAAAACCTAATCTGATTCTGTACAAATGAAGTGTACATCTCATTTTGGTTTTTTGATTGAATTTTAGATCTAATCAGTGTCATTTAAGCATAAATTATTCAGATTTTACGATTTTGTAGATTTTTTTGTAAATGACTTCATAGTAACCCAATCCATTACGAATAAAAATGGTACTGTATCTCTAATTTATTTTAACTGACTGCATGTAATTTTAATGTCATTCATTTCCAAGAACATGAAATTGTAGATCTACTTTGTGTTACCCGTTAATTTTTTTTTGCTGAATTATAGATTGAAATAATTTCAGGATTTTTTGAAGTCAAATTGACAAAAATAATTAGATATGCAATCGAAATAATACACTAAAATTAGCTTGACTCAATCATTATTAACTATGCAATTGTTTAATTAATTAAAATATTCATGTTTTCTCATTTTTAATCTAAGTTTAATTTTCATATATTTCGCAGAATTAAGTCAGTAAATAATTCCTCGTCTGTTATTATTTCATCACTTGAACATATTGTAATATTGACATATTTTTTAACAATTAAATTGTATCATTGTTTTTTTTGTTTTTTTTTTCATTTTATTACAGAAAGTTCCAGAAATTTGAAATGAATAGTACTCCATTTTTATTATGGAATTGTTTAATTTAATTAACTTCATTCCTTATTAGTTAATTGCGTGTCTCGGTGTGTGATTATGAATTATGATTATGAAGTTATTGGATTGCTTTTAGATATTCTTTCCAAGCCCAAAATATTCAGACCCCAAACTCCACTTTCAAATCGAAGAACGTCCATATCCAGGTCAAAGCCTACCCCAATTTCCAGGTGAAGCTCACCCCATTTCCAGGTCAAACCATAAACCAAATCTAAGTCCTACATAGACACGTTTGATGTCCAACCCTGGACTTGGACTCAGGTCCACTCTTACCCTGTCATGGTCCAACCATGTCCCGGTTCAGGTCAAACCCTAACCCGGCCGGTTCAGGTCCGACCCTGTCCCGGTTCAGGCTAAACCCTAACCCGGTTCAGGTCTGACCCTGACCCGGTTCAAGTTGTTCCATGACCTGGTTCAGGTTGGAACTTGACCCAGTTCAAGTTGGACTTTGACCCGTTGAGGACCCGGCTAACTTTATGTTTCAAATAAATTAAAACAAATACTTGTTTAGTCTATAATGTATCCTACTGAAATAAATTCCGTACTTTTTTACTTATGATTTGTAAAGTTTGATGAATTTTGAAAATGAGTGTTAAGTTTGACAGTGGATATTGTGTATGGTGGTATATATTCGGCTCTTTACATGAGTGGTTAAGAGCATGATATCATTAGTTACTGTATCTTATAATTGCTTAGGACACTTTTATTTCAAAATAACAACTGCTCGATCTATTGCTATGTACCTGAAATTATTCGTCTTAGTTTCCAATTGTTTGTGCTATTTTGAATTTATATTATTATGTTAAATAAGCTACGTGTATATTTTATATGAAGCATATCTTATTTTGTTGTTCAACTGTACGTCATTATCGTTCCCATAATAAATATGGGCATAACCGTACTAAATATCAATATCAATAAGATTGTTAATATTGATTAAAATTTATTTTGTTTTGTACTAAGTATTACTTTCATGGCCGTCTTTAAATTTGTACGATTTACATAATATTTATTATGTAACATTTTTCAATTGACTTGAAATTCAAGTTTGACTCTGACCCGTTGAGGACCCGGCTAACTTTATGTTTCAAATAAATTAAAACAAATACTTGCTTAGTCTATAATGTATCCTACTGAAATAAATTCCGTACTTTTTTACTTATGGTTTGTAAAGTTTGATGAATTTTGAAAATGAGTGTTAAGTTTGACAGTGGATATTGTGTATGGTGGTATATATTCGGCTCTTTACATGAGTGGTTAAGAGCATGATATCATTGGTTACTGTATCTTATAATTGCTTAGGACACTTTTGATTCAAAATAACAACTGCTCTATTGCTATGTACCTGAAATTATTCGTCTTAGTTTCCAATTGTTTGTGCTATTTTGAATTTATATTATTATGTTAAATAAGCTACGTGTATATTTTAGGAAAAGGCTACACATACACGACGTGTATGACAATGTCATATACGACCAATTATATCGCTCCGTGTGTCAAGTTTTAATTAACCTAGAGTAATTAGTTTAGGGTTAGTTTAGTCGTTTTACACCTTTGGTTAATTTTTAACCTTAATCTAGTTAAGTGAAATTTATAAACTTTTACATTTTTTATTTTTATTTTTATTTTTTTTGAAATAATCATATAATATTGTTAAGTTTTTTATGATCCATTTAAAATGTAAAACTAATTAATATGATTACATTTTGTACTTTATTATTATTATTATTATTATTATTATTATTATTATTATTATTATTATTATTACTACTACTACTACTACTATTATTATATATAAGGTGAATATATCATAATAAATACTTATATATATATATATATATATATATATATATATTATAATAAACTAAAATAAGTAGAATGTGAACACACAAGTAATATTCTCAATTAATATTTCATTCCATTCTATATTTCTTATATATCTTCTAAATATTTTTGTTTTCCGTATAATCTCTTTACAATGTGAACGCATATATATAATAAATAATTTTATTCAATAATTTTTTTTATAATTATAAAAATCGAGAATATATTGCGGAAGCTTAATTATTATTTTATTTTTGAAAATTTTAAAGCAAATTCATGGATATTTACATTTTTTAATTTCTGATAATATATATAGGAAATATATCAATTATTAATATACTAAAAAAAATGTACGAAGTATTAAATTTAAATTATTTGTTATTTATTGTTTATATTTTAAATTGAAAAATGTGATCTTAAACCCAAATTTTGGTTTTAATATTCTTAATCAATACTTTATTAAATTGGTTTTGGTTTAATAAGTAAAGAATTTAGGTTAAATTTATGTTGAAAAAATAGAATTTATAGAATTTATGTTGAAAAATACTTTATCAAATCTTCTTCACAACTACTAAAATATATTTTCTAGTAACAAAAAAGATTTCCTAAATATTTGCAATCCAATATTATTCACTTTAAAATTTTCGTAAATATTAAATTTCTTTTAAATTATATTTACGTCTACAATAATTTACTTTTAAAATATTCTTTTATATTAATTTAAACGGGTCCTGAAAAAAAAAATATTATACATATACAAGATTATAGTAATAAAATTTCTAATATATAAGCAAAATTATACTGGTGCAAAAAAAATTATTTTTAAAATATTACTCATATATTTATTTTTAAAACAAATACGTAAATGGTAAATATATATAAATATATATATATATATATTTACCATTTACGTATTTGTTTTTAAAATATTAGTCTTATTACTTTTTAAAAATTTCAAACCATTATACATTTTTTTTCTTTTAAGTAATTTTTCATTTTAAATTTAAATTATTAATAGAAAAAATAAGATATTACGGAGTACTATTAATTTAATAATTATCAAAATTTACTTTAAAATTTTCGAAAGTTATAATTTTTTTAATATATTATTTTCGAAAAATATAATTTTTTTAAATTGATTTTTTTAATATAAATATAAATAAATAAATATATATATATATATATATATATATATATATATATAACAATGATTTAAAAAAATATATAAATTATAATTATATAAATTATTTTTCTTTTTAAATAAATCAAAAATATATTAGTAATATTATCTAATTAATTCGTAAAACGGAATATGTAAAAAAATACCAAAATAATTTATATTTTATCTAATTTGGCTTAACTAACCTAAGATTAAGAACTAACTAATCAGGTAAAATTACTAATCTAACCCTTCACTAACCACCTTAGGTTAAACAAAGTTAAATATGTGGCGCAATATGATTGGTCGTGTATGAGAAATCTCATACACGCCGTGTAAGTGTATCAACTTCCGTATATTTTATATGAAGCATATCTTATTTTGTTGTTCAACTTTACGTCATTATCGTTCCCATAATAAATATGGGCATAACCGTACTAAATATCAATATCAATAAGGTTGTTAATATTGATTAAATTTATTTTGTTTTGCACTAAGTATTACTTTCATGGCCGACTTTAAATTTGTACGATTTACATAATATTTATTATGTAACATTTTTCAATTGACTTGAAATTCGTCTTGTTTTTTTAAGGCATGTGAAAATTATTGTGTTTAGCTGTTCGATCATATGTCACATTTGATCGTATGTCATGTTTTTTTAAAGGTTCGTTTATAGTTGACATCAATTTAGTACGTTTATTTTGTTTTGCACATAATTTATATAAATTTATTAGACGTTGCAATACAATCAAATTAAACGAAAAAAAAAATCATTACATAATTCCAACAAATAAATGAAAAAGGTAGGATATGGATGTGATTCATACTATCATGACCATCATAATATATATGCAACTTTGGATTCTATTTGAATTTAAAATTGATTAAGCTAATACTATCATGACATGAGAATGTTTTCATGTGTTGTATTTTTGTTGTATTTGCTGGCTTATACTAATTTTAATTTTGTATCTATTGTTGGCACTGTTATATGTTGATACATATACTAGTGTAGATCCCGTGCGATTGCACGGTATTTGGTAGAGTTTGTATATATTAATAGGTTTTTCGTATAGTAATACATTTGTGCGAAGAAGTTAATATTTTACAGCAATCGTAACACTTTGTTCGATTTATTTGTAGCTCGGAGTCTGTAGTATCAAATATGCTGGAGGCAGCAAAGCACAAACCAGAAATAACGAAGAGTCCATGTAATACTTGTCATTTAATTTGTCTAACTTTGTTAATTAATAAATGATACCATAAGCTAATGAGAAATATATGAAGACGATGTGTTCATTTGGATTATTCCAAGTCGGTACGGAATACATCCTAATGACTCTTACCCTGATTCTCCACGTCTCCTTGGTGTCATTAATGTCACCGACCATATTGAAACGTCGGGACTGAGGCAGCCATTTTTTGAGTATAGTGTAAATAAAATTAAAAGATTAGAAAATTAAAAGACTACAGAGTATTACGTATACTATAGAAGAGAAGCTAGAATGATGTTTGTATGTGAAATGTGTACGGGATTAAATACCCGACGAATGAGTTAGGTGAGTTTCAATTATATGGCATATAATCTAATCAATCAATACAATTAATCAATCAATTAATTAGTATGATATATAGAATAAAATATATCATACTGTTAAATATATATACCAGTCAATTAATTAGTATTCTATATTCTATATGATATATAGAATACTAAGGTACGTGTTCTATATATTCTATATGATTATATATGATAGTATACAATTTAAAAAGTCTATCAAAATCAATCACACAAATACTGTCAGTTATACAAAATCAAAAGATTGATCGTCTTCTACAATTAAAAGATTGATTTTAAATCAAAAAAGATATACAATTATATCGTATTGAACTAATTATAATTATATCTTCTAGTATAGACTCTATTAACCAAAATGTCATTTCTAGTATATTATTACTCTCAAAATATTATACTGTCAAAGATACACAGAAATACAATTATCGGTATGACATGAAACTTGATATGCGATGAAATATAATGTGATATACTCCCTCCGAGTTCTTATGATTGCCCCATTTACTTTTGGGGTTAAAAATAAGGAAAAAAAAAGAGTGGTAATATAAGGCATATATATGGATTATATGGCATAATTATGGAGTGGAAAAAAAATGAGTGGTAAAAAAATAAGTAATAATTATGGCATATATATGGATTATATGGCATAATATACGGAAAATAATATAGATGCATATTATAAGGAATGTATACATTCTATATGGAATTAAGGCATAATAATTATATTATATACACGGTATTCTTATCGAATTGATTATTGTCATATATTTAGCGTATATTTTTAATGATGCACGGTATATATGATATTACGATGTTATATATTTATCATATATTTAGCCTTACGTATACTGTTAAATACGGAGTATATGATAATATATATATAAAATTAGATTTTATTTATATGATAATATATATAAAATTAGATTGTACTGTCAATTAATCATTCAATTAATTAGTATGATATATAGAATTTTTTTTTTACTATTTTATGGTATAACAAAAATGAAGTTGATGAGGTGTCAACTTCTCATGAAGTTTTTTATCTCCAAATTATTATCACTCAAATAAGGAAACAAATAAAAGATTTGAGGATATGACCATATTTATGTAAAATTACTACATTTAATGCAAAATTACTTTGTAGTAAATCAAAATGTACGACAAAGGCACTTACTAAAAGAATATCTATATAATACTACCAACTACACGTGTATACTAAAATTTATAACAATCTTAGAATATCTATAATATAAATTTGCATATATACCGTGCATATGCACGGGGTCTATACTTAGTATAAGAAATAAATAAAATTATTGCATTTAATAAGAAACAAATAAAATCACTCAAATAAGGAAACAATTACTACATTTAATCCAAATTCAAGTCAAAGTCAATATTTGTGTAAAATTAGAAGAAAAATTATTCAATAAATAAAATTATCATGCGCTCCGTATGTATTAGCTATATATATTAAAAAAATATACTTCGTATATATCTATGACATAATTTACTTATTTTTGTGACAAAATATAAGTGTCTCATATTATTGAAGTCTACGTATTGTACACAAATATAAAATCTTGACGATAGAAAAAACTACGGAGTATATAAAATACTTTCACATTTTGATTTTAATATATAAATATTTGGAGTTATTTTTTTATCTAATAATATTTGGAGTATTATGTTATCTTATAATTTGTTAATTAAATTTATAAATGACTTCAATATATAAAAGAATGAATTTTGATTTGCGAATAATGGTTTTGTGAAGAAAAAAAAAACTTTAATTAAATAATCAAGTAAAAATTACTATAAAATTTTGTTATTAGCTTTGTAAAAAAAAACATGTTCATTAAAATATTAAAATATGAATTGAATGAGATTACACGATTCTATCCTGATTATCATTGAAATTTTAAATTATTATCTCGAATATAAAATATAAATATCAAAAATGTGAAAAACTAATAGGGTATCAACCGATATTTATAAAATTAGATTGTACTGTCAATTAATCAATCAATTAATTAGTACTCCCTCTGTCCCTAAAAGATTGTCCCATTTCCCTATTATATGTGAGGAGTATTTTAATGAAACGGGACAATCTTAGTGGAACGACGGAGGTAGTATGATATATAGAAAAACATTTATATTATTTTATCGTATAACAAAAATGGTAGCATCTACTCTATTAATTATATTATTTTGTGGTAGTATCTTTTAAACCTATAGTTATTGATCGCAGTTAATATGTATGAGTAATTTAGATATAAACTCAACCAGTATATATTAAATAATGAAAAGGAAGGCCCATATGTAGTTAGGCGGGAAAATTTGGAGATTTGTTATTTGGTTAGTGGAAAGGGGAAAGTATCTTTTAAACCTATAGTTATTGATCGCAGTTAATATGCATGGATAATTTAGATATAAATCCAACCAATATATATTAAATAATAAAAAGAAAGGCCCATATGTAGTTAGGCGAGAAAATTTGGAGATTTGTTATGTGGTTAGTGGAAAGGGGATGCTATTCTTATGTTATATTTTCCCACATGAGATTGAATATTATGATTTGTACAATTTCATTATTTGCAGCAGCCCCCGTTGTCTGGTAGTTTTTGTACCATCAGTTGCATTCAACACGTTTCCATTTTTGTACTTTTATATTGCTTTTGATTGTATTCATTGTTTTGTCATGCAACAAAGATTATACACTAATATTAATTCCACAATTTTAATGCGTGGTACAGGATAATTCATTTACAATCAACAAAAATTTAACATATCACGGGCTAATTGATGTACTTACACTGCCATCAACCAAAGTGAGTTTGACACCAAAAATAATAGGCGCCTCCTCTATTTCGGACGCATCGTTATCCGGTTTTTTGGATGTTCGTGGCCACTTCCGCATCCCTCCTGCCATGATTTGTGAGAACTTCGTTGATTCTGTCATTTCAGAAATTAAGACTGACTTAAATTGAAAAGACATGATAGTGAAGAGATTCAATTTGAATTTCAGGATTTCAAATTTTTCAATGATTGTTAATATTGTTGGATTGTGCACATTATTTTTTTGTAGAAACTGATGAGAATATGAGAAGTTGAGAAATGAAAATGGAAATGAAAAAATGGGGATGAGGAGGTTGGTGTAGGTATATGGAAGGAGTTTGTGGTTGCTACCCACACTCCCAAACTGCCTATAGTGGGGAGTTTTGACTGTAACTTTCACTCATTTGTAAAAAGTAATTTTTTGTAATTCAGGAACCGCATAACTGCCTATAGTGGGAAGTTTTGACGGTAACTTCCACTCATTTGTAAAAAGTGATTTTGTTTAATTCAGTAACCGCATGTCACTTGACAGTTAAAATTTGAATTTGAATTTTTTTATTTGCCACATCAACCGACACATAAGATCCATGTCATAATCCTAGTTATAGTCCTATGTGGCGCAATATGAGGCTTCTAAATGTTGTTGTTTTGTATAATAACTAGTTTTTACCCGTGCAAATTGCACGGTTGACATACAAAAGTTGATATAAAGTAATGGACAAAAAAAATAACTCCATAATTTAAGTAAATAGTACAAATTATTCTACTTAAACTTATTTTCAAAAGCAAATTATTCTAGTACAAACTTGTACGGAGTATATAATACGAAATAATACAAATTTATTTGACTATATTTGATCAAATAATATATAATTCACATCCCATGAATAAAAGTTGGTTTACGTAAAACATGTTTCATAGTTTCTAATCGACCTGTTAATTGTTTTAAAAGTCGATAGTTTAATTATATATTTATAATTTTAGTTTCTATTGTTTTTAATACATTCTACTCCGTATTACACTCCGTGAAAATGCTGACTAAATTTAAGTGAAGTCTTACCAAAATAATTGAAAAAAATGTACTCCGTAATTTATTTTGAAGAAATCCGAAATATTTTCTCGAAAAATCATGTGAAAGTAACTAATAAATTTTACATTTTATTTAAATATATATGTCAAGTCATCTGCAGAGATTATCTTTATCCCACATTAGCGACATCCTTGTTCCTACAATTCTACTTACCGTAATTGGTGTGTTTAACCCGTTTTAATCTTAAGTCCAAAACCTATTTACGAAAATGAAGTTGGTGACATGATTTTCTAAGCATGGTCAACTATGAAGAACACTATTTTTCGTAATCACAATTTAATAATTGGGTACAAAGTGGCTATTTACAAAAATTTAAATAAAATTAGTTTATTATTGATGACATTTTATTTTAATCTTGACATAAACAAATATTTCAAATATAACTTAATAAGTAGTTGTAAAAAGTAATGAGTAATCAATAAATAACTATTTAAAGAGTGTTAAATGAAATTATTTAACCTTAACCCGACCCGAAAGATTTGTACAAACCTCATCTCATATAAATGAGCATTTTGCAAACTTAAAAGTTGAAAGCCAACATCCATACAATCCTCTTTATTTATTTATTTTTGCACAAAATAATCGCATCTTATCTTTATTCATTCATATGCGGATTAAAATAGAGGAAATGTCACAAAATATCAAAAATCAACAATCTATGTCAAATTACATCTAAATGGCCATTAAAAGTTGTTGAGCACTTAACCATTTTAAAGGATACAAATACATCAATTTGAATGTATGAATATAAATTTTTAATAATATTTCGTAAAATTTTTTTTTTTTGGGTCAACGAAGTGCGTATTTAATCGCATTACAAATTTATAATATAGGGCAGTGGGTTTCGAACCTGAGACCTATTGTCCCAGGGTACCTAGTCTTAACCACTATATTAGAATACTTAAATGAAACAATCTTACTGAAGAACATGGCAGGCCAGTTGGCTCTCAGAACGTTCCTGCTCGTCCGATAGCATGAGAAACAACATAATATCTTAATAGTATGTATAAAAACTTCAAATAATTTTGAAATTTTAAAAAGCAAAACCTCCAAGAAAGCGTCATCAAGATAACAAAAGTTTAACCCAGTCGACGACTTTGTCGCTGTCGTCGTCAGAAAATTGTTTTCATCAAAAACTTATATTAATTCCAGTCTTCCAGCGATGCAAATGTCATTTAAACGCAAACGTTACTTTCCGCCCAAAACATCCTACGGAATCTGCAATCACAATTTCCCTTCTTCAATGATTTAGTAAAGAAAATAAACTACTTTGGTGCACAAAATGTACCTAACTGGCTAAATTGTGGCAAGTATGTGCATAAATTTTGACATTTGTATAAATATGTTGTTTTTATGCATAGCATAGTTCAGATCGATCCGAGTTCTTAAAACCGCGCAAGAGAATTGAATACACTATTTGCACATGGTATCTCTTACAGTTTGAAGATTTAACGGTAGTTAAAAAAAATACTTTTGTTTTAATCATCGAATATCTTGGTTTTGTTTCTATGATCGTGCCTTCTCAATCGATATATGCTCTACCTGAATTCTGACAACAATTATACACTCTCTTTGACCCTGTTCATGGAGCTCAAATGTTTGAGCAACAAAAATTATCTCTTGAAGAGATTGACATTCTTGTACAGAAGTTTTAAGCTATTTATTTGGGATAACATTCAGGTGATGGAAAAAAATTATCTCCTGAAGAGATTAACATTCAATTATACACTCTCTTTGACCCTTTGTCATTTATTTCTGCTAGCTTGTTAGTTAACAAATACCAAGTACTAATAATTATTTTGTTGGATACTAACATCAGGTAATTTTAAGATCTAACTGACTGAGCTTGGTAGGTGTAGATTTCTAGTAATCTCTAAGCAATTTGGATCCTCTCCATTACTTTTCAAAGGCGCAGATGTTATCTCGAAACGATCTAACGGTCCAAGCATCAAGTAATGGATGGTGATGAATGGAAGAAATACTATATTAAAATGGGTGTATTAGAGGTAATGGACCATCCATTACTTTTGAGGTAATGGAGAGGATCCTTTCTCATCTCTAAGATATGAACCACCTTCAATCTCTAAGACCAACTTCACCAAAAAAATGATCACTTTATAAAATATTTAATGGATCTTCCGATTAGTACTCCAAAGTCGAATACAGGTCGAAAAATATTTGGAACGCCTAAAATTTTTGCCGCTTATTAAGTCAAAAATGTTGTTTTTAATATTAAATATTTATTTAGTTTAATAGTATTATTATTATACTCCGTACTTTTTAATAATAATGATTACAGAGTATATTTTTAAAAAGCATTTAAATCAAATTGTAGAATTATTTTTAATAATTATTTTATTATTAAATGATAAAAAAAGTTGTATTAAATTGTATATTTATTTATATTTGTAATTTAGAATATTAAAAGTATTAATTTTTTAATTATAAATCGAATATAAAATATAAATATTATTAATAATATTTTATTGACTTGATAAATTTTTGTTGAAGCAACGGGTTAAGCTGGTCGGGTCTAACTTAAATTAACGGGTCATTTCGGGTTCGATCAAATGGATCTCAAGTCGAAAAAACGGGTTCATGATCGTAAAGTTCCAGTTGTCCAATTTTAATTCTAAAGCTTCAAAATCATCAAATCCGATAAAAAGTGAAGCAAGAAAATACAGAACCAAGTAGCTGAGTTACAAATTTCTTACCTAGAAGCATTGACCGTATTTTCCGGAACAACATCGGGATTAGGTTCATCAACAACAACAACAACAACAACAACAACAACAACAACAACAACAACAACAACAACGTCGAAACCACGTAGCCTCTTCTGAAGCTGAAAGGTCTTAGTAAAGATTACACATTAAATAAACAAACTGAACATCATCTACACCAAATTTCATCAAACTTTAATTAATAAATAATCGACATTAAAATACTGAGTAAACGTCAATAAAACTTGAAAATCATGACAAATTTGAGGATTGTTAATTGATGAATACAATTGAAAGTGAAAATTGAAAGGCGCTTATAGTAAATTAACATCATTGTGTAACTGATCAAGTGATCAATCAATCAAATAAATAAAATTACTTACTCATCAAATTAATACGATTCTACGAATTCGGCGCACAAAATCACTCTCATTCCAAGCAATCCCTCAGTCGGTTTAAAATATTTAAATAAGGAAAACAATTGAATGTAAGTAAATCCATATTCATGTGAAAAATTGAAGAAAATAAAACAAATAAATAGACAATCAAAAGGAAGAAGAAAAGAAAACGAACTCATGTTGATCATATCCGACACCCATCTCAACAAAGAACAAATTATCCATTTTTTATTATTCGATCAGATGCTTCAGGAGTGTGTTGCTGCTACAGGTGATAATAATAATAATAATAATGAGGCAACTAATGATACTTTGTCTAACAATGGTGTTCTTCATAAGTTTATCATTTACTAATGCAATCAACCTCGTACATAAAACCTGCACAAAAATATCAAAATTAGGCTCAAACGTGACGCATGGATTTTGTCTCAAGGTACTCGGTTCGGACCCTCAAAGTTTCACAGCTATATTGTCACAATTGGCTGAAATTTCCCTTCAATTGGATATTTCCAACGCAAAATCAATCACAAAATCGATAATAAATATAATGAATGACCAGAAAGTGGTGGCACCCGAGATTAAAATAGCATACAGGACTGTTTAAAGCTTTATTCTGATGCTAAGAATAAGCTGAATAAAGGGCTTGCAACTGTGAAGGCTACAGATTATGATTCGGCAAATGACGCAATAGAAGTTAAACATTGAGTTAATTTGCAATTTGCATACAGGGAGGAGAAATTAATGGTGCATCCAAACATTTCATTGCTTTTGGGGGAGGCATGCGATTTTGTATCGAGACAGAATGACAGATTTCACCAAGGTGCAAATGGTTGTAAAGACACAAAATATAGGTAAAGATAATATTCAGCATTCTTCCTAATTTGCCCATTCCAATTAGTAAAGTGAATATGGTAGAAACACAACCATTTGCAAGAAACACAACCATTTGAAGAAAAATATCACAAAATACATACATTTCCAATTAGTAATGCCGGGATAAGTGCCTAATTTCAGTATACTCGCGTAGAATATATCATACATCCCAACATGATGTCTATATTATATTCTTTGCGAGTGGTACTAAAGTTTCATACCTCTCAATGGGGTCATAATGTCATATTGTTCCTTCTCAATTCGAAAAAAAATTGCTTCAAATCCTGCAACTAATAAGAAAAAGCATAGAATCAAGATCACCAAAGACAATATTTCATAAATAGGGCATATAACTTTCTCAAGAAAAGAAATAGTGTCCTGTCCAGTCTTACAGGTTTCAGCAAAATAAGCTTCTCCGTGATCCAAGATTGCATCCAACTCCTTTGCCATCTGCATGACACAAACTTAGTTTTAAACACTGCATACGTTCGTATAAGAACCTCAGCAGAAGTGAAACACCCAATCATACCTCCGATCACTTAACACTAAAATTAAGCCTAATTCAACTACAAAATGCAATAAATTGACAAAAACCTGAAAATTGTAGTTCTGAAGCATAATCATCGGACTTGTTGCTTAGCAGAAGTGGAAGTCAACCTAATTATATACATAATTGAAATCCTACCTGAGCAAAGGATAAAAGTATCAATTGGGCTGTAAAACTTATATCGTATGGATCGTACTTATATCGCAATTGAAATCGACTGAAAACTGATATTTTTATGAGGAAATTGAAGAGAAAAAGACTAACAATCACCGGAAAAAATGCTCAGTGCAATAGCATAAGAAAAATACGTAAAAAAAATCAACTTCTCAAAACCTGAAAAACAGCAACATTGCACAAATTCTTAAAGTGAACAATAACTTAAAAAGCTTATAAATTCGTCACGGAATCGATCAGCTACAACATTATCCCAATTGATCAGCTACAACAACATCATACTTATATCGCAATTGAAATCAACTGAAACTGGTTTTTATGAGGAAATTGAAGAGAAGAAAGACTAAAACTCATTGGGAAAAATGCTCAGTGGAATAACATAGGAAAAATACGTAAAAAAATCGACTTTCTTGCGGATCTTAAAACCTGAAAAACAGCAACATTGCACAAATTCTTAAAGTGAACAATAACTTTCTTATAATTTCGTCACGGATTTGATAAGCTACAACATTATCCCGGTTCCACGGATCTCGGTAACTGAGCTACTTAAACCGATTTTTGGCCAGCATTGTACCGAATTACTCAGCTGCGCCACTCGCTCAGGTCTGCCATTCAATCACGATGCCCCTCTGTTCTTTATCGCAACAATTTCATGTCGATTTCATCTATAAGATTTGTGTAAACTGAATGAAAACGAATCGGTGTAAATCGTACTAATAATTAGTTATGATCTTTTGATCTCCTCTGATCTCCACAATAATAATCATTCTTCATTCTTCATTTGATTATAATACTTGAAATTAGCCATCAATTAACCACCAGCAATAGCATATGAATAAAGATCACCCAGAAGTCAATATACAATTAAAGCAATAAAAAAGATTGACTTAAATTGAGAATGGAGGTGAGAGTATGGGGGTTTAATTTGATCAGAAACTTCACAAAGGGAGAGAATGAGAGAAATGATTTGGTGGGATGGGAAGAGAATGACGGTTTGTAAACTCTTACAAAACCGTCAATTGTGGCCTTGTGGGAAGTTATTGACAGTTGCTAAAAGGAATACTATCTTTTAGACAATTATTGCCTATAATGTCACTAATTTAACGGTTTTGGCAAGATTTTCTTATTGTTTTCAAGTGACACATAAGCTGCCACATATGATCCACCTCAGATGCTTAGTCATAATCTTACGTGGCTTAATATGAGGCCTCCAAATGCTTCAACTTTATATAATAAGAGATAAAGGATACTAATTCGTATGTTAACGATGGTTTATTTTTTTCCTTAAAAAAACATATTCTATTTTGTGTGATTTTTTTAAATATAAGGGGCCCCAAATCGAAATTTTGAACAGTGCCTCACAATGTCATTGGCCGGCCCTGCTCTCACCAACCCATTTTTCATTCCAAAATGCCAACCTTACTGCTCGATCCTGGCGACCAAGCAGTATGGGAATAAAGGAGCTTGAGACCCCATTGAATCCCCCTCCAACCCCACGAGCAGCCAGCATAGTTTTTCCAGATGGATTTAGAAAGATTATTGCAATTGATATTATACTTGGCTCCAAAAACTTTACTGAGCAGAGAATTAGGGGAGGTAAGAATTTTCCAAGCCATCTTTGCAAGAAGAGCTTGATTACAACACGTAATGTTACGGATTCCCAGACCACACTCAGCCTTAGGACGATTGATATAATTGATGTTTCTCCAGTGCACAGTACGATTGCAGTTGTTCCCTGCCCACTAGTAATGAGCAAAGAGATAGTTGATTCTCTTTGCCACACTTATCGGTATACAAAATACCGATAGAAAATAAATGGATAGTGAAGCAAGGACTGCTGAAATATGAGTTAATCTGCCGGCTGGAGAGAGGGTCGAACTGCTCCAGGAATTGATACGCCTTTTCACACGACAAATGATATCATTATAGAGATCCATCTTATTGCCCTCTATAAAAATAGGAATACCAAGGTACTTTCCCATTTTATTGTTGTTTCTAATCCGTAGGGAGCTCAGGCAATATTTAGCTTCTGCCAGGGTAGTCGAGGCTCCAAAGTGAATGGCGGACTTATCAAAATTAATAAGCTGCGCAGATGCCAGTCAATAGTCGTGAAGAATACTGCTTAAGGAGGAGATAGTTCTGTGGTCACAGTGAGGAAAGAAGATAGCATCATCAGCAAAAAAGAGGTGGCTGATACTGGGAGCATGCCTACTAATTTGATGCCCTTGATAGAACCGGTCTCTTGAGCTTTAATTAAGCTAGAAGAGAGAACTTTCATTGAAAGGATGAAGAGGTAGGCGACATGAATTCACCTTGTCTTAGTCCTCTTGAGGGGCATAATTTCTTGGAGGGCACGCCGTTAAGGAGAATCTCATACGAAACAGATTGTACACAATTCATGACTAGTGAAACAAACTTTTCAAGAAAACGTAGTGCAATAAGAGTTCTTCTAAGAAAAGCCCATTCCAGTCTATCAAAAGCTTTGCTCATGTCTACTTTGAAGGCCATAAGACCATTTTTAACAGACCTGTTTTTGTTGGTGTTATGAAGAACCTCGTGAGCGAGAAGAATGTTATCCCCACAAGACCTTCTAGGCATGAAACCATTCTAGAAAGGGCCAACTATACTCGCTATAACCTTCATGAGCCTATTTGCAATGCATTTAGTGATTATTTTCATAATAGTGTTGCAGAGGCTAATTGGCCGAAAGTGCTTAACACATTCAGGACTGTCAATCTTAGGGATCAGGGTAATAAAGGTCCTGTTGAAGTCCTTGAGGATGAAACCCGAGTTCAGACAGTGACAAACAGCTTGAGTAACATCTTTCTTGACAATATGCCAGTAACGTTGGAAAAAGATAGCAGAAATACCATCGGGTCCTGGGGATTTTAGTGCTCCCAATTGGAACACCGTACTTCTAACTTCTTTGCAAGTGAAGGGAGAATTGAGGAAATCGATGTTAATGTCAGTTAACTTATTCGAAAGATTACTGAACAGATGGGTTGAGTCAGAATTACTGCCGAGGATCATCTGCGAACCATCCTGTTTGCAGTGCAGCGAGGAACTGTAAATGTTAGTGAAGTAGGCTAAGAAGGCAGAGTGGATCTCGTCTTGATGATAAGTCAAGGAGTTATCCTTCAATCAAATACCTGCAATGTAATGTGTTGCGGTCCTGCCTTTAACCCAGTTGAAGAAAAACTTAGTACAAGTATCGCCATCCATATCCCAGTTGAGTTTGGTCCTCTGTTTCCGGTTTTAGAGACTGCTACACATTAGTCAATAAGATCATTATGGTGGTGTTTATAACCTTCAAGACTTTTTCCAGCCATTATTTCCTCCAAATTTGAGATGAGAAGATCATCAAAATCGGACCACCGCCTTCCCCATTCCAGTCTTTTATCTAGAGACCATTTCTTTATAGTATTTCTGGCAGTGGCAAGCTTTTTGGATAAAATGAAGGAGGGATTACGATTGCTTATCTGATCACAAAGATTATTTCAAACATCCAATCTATCTTGCAAATAAGAGCTACCATAAATGAAGACCAGATAACAGAAGGAACCGTTTATTAATGCTCTCATGATGATGAAGTTGTTACACCTAAAATGCAGAAACAATGAGAGTGATCCCTTCCAACCAACCTAAAGGCCACCACTACTGCCTTGGGCATCTACTCCAACATAGTTAAGAAACCCTAGAGACCTACCCAACTTGCCAACATGATCAGTTCTATTTTTAGTTTCACTGAGAAAAAGTAGATCATACAGTTTATTCTTGACTATCGCTCTAATTTTAGGGATTACAGGGTGAGCGGGTCATTAAGCCCCCTGCAATTCCAAAGCAGTCCAATCTTGGCTAGTTGGGAGACTGTAGTGGGACAGTCTCCACAGCCCTTTTAGTAGAGAGAGGCTCATCGTCAAGAGCCTCGAGATCAGCATCAGTTACAGTCATCTTAAAGCCTGAAGAAGAAGGATCATCGGTCACCCTGGTGTATTTCATTTTCTTGCCCAGTGAGAGGATGTAATTTTTAGCCATATTCATGTTTGAGATAGAGTGGTCATCAAAAGCAAGCTGGACGGGATCAATGGTGGACTTACGCTTAGAATTAGTCTGCTTGTAGTCACAAGAGAGTTGAGTCTTCTCAACTGGTGGTTTGTGGGTAAGCAAAGAAAATGGTTTGTCAACGGGCTTCTCCTGAGAACGGATGAGGAGGTCCGCTTCAAGTGGTCCAAACAGATCAGTTGGGAAACCTTTGAGCTCATTATCAACCTCTTGGAAGAGAGACAGGACTTCTGTGGTAGTAATATTTTCAGCATAACAGGGAGTAGGAATGTTGGGAGAGACAGCTTGTGAATCATAGTTAACAGGATTATTACCAGTTTCAAGGGCTTCAGCAGCATTTGGTGGTGCGATAGGGAGAGCTTGGTCAGGCAGCACAGGAGAATCACAGTGAGCATCAACAAAGTTGCTCTCAGAAGAATCTGTGTCCGAAGAAATCTGTATAGCGAGGTCGTAATTGTTGTGCTCGTTGGAACTGTAAAATTGCCATTCCGGAGAGAAGCGTGGCGTGGAATTGTTGTCAGAGCTCCAAGCTTTCTCGCCAACATTAGGGCAGTGGTTGTAATGACGAGGTAAAGAATTATTCAAAGCAGAAGCTCCATTTCCATCAGCATCAGACACATGAGGTTCATTAAAAGGCAATTGTATATCGGGAGGTAGATCAAAAGTTTCAGCATACCCCCTAGCATCATCGATGACAAAAGCTGTTTTGTAGTTGCCTTTAAGCTTGTATTTCATAGCTTCAAACCTCATAACGTCCTCATCCCACGCAGTCCATCTCGTTGCTCAGGTACGCAATGTGAGGATCTTCAGGATAGCAGACTGATTGTGGATACTTACCAGCATACGGAGTTTCAAAAGGGACACCCCTCCACTCCATGCTTCCATTTCTAACCTTAGTAGGATCTAGGGAGAATTCATCGTGGGCGAGTTCAAATATTCGAGCTCAACTAAGAGATTCATTGGTGCGGAGACAGCCTGCACGAAGGGAGGGGCCCTTGAAAGGTTGCGAAGTGACCAGGAATTTCATTCCTGGGGAAAGACCCAAATTGTAATCCCCATAGAAATCTGGAAAATGATCAGCAGGTACTGTTCGATTAGCAAATCTATCAACACGAAATCTAGAAGTCAAATGCTTAGTGGAGGAGGATATAGCTCTCAAATCGAGGTTTTACATGGTATGCCTCCCACAAGCCTCCAAAATAGTGAATCCCTTTTCATGTAGGGCCTCCATAGATTTTTACGGTGTCGTTGTAGCCTTAGTGATGAGTTCTTTGCAGTGTAGGGCCTTAAGTCCCACACGCCCACATTTCGTGCAGTATTTAAAGACTTCCTCATATTGGAACTGGACCCAAAGAAGATACTCATTGTTACAGACCAAAAAGAACCCAGGTTTGAGTGGCTCACCAAGATGGACCCGTGCTTTGATACGCAGATAATCATTAGGAGGAATAACATCAAAGGATTCCACTTCAAAATCATCACTAATGATTGGCTCAATAGTTTTGGCCAGCCCACATTCAAATACTCAAAGGGGAGACCACAAACGCGAACCCACATGTAGGCCATAGGGAAGCGTACAGTTCGCGAGACTGATTCAAGAGTCCACTTGGCCAAGACGATGATGGCACCATGGATGGAAATGAAGGTTCTTTCAAGAAGGTATTCCCTGTCAAGAGCATCAGCGCAGTGAAAGACAAATAGGTCGCCTATTTTGTGGACCGTAATAGGTCCTCGGGTGACCCAGTGATCTTCAGTGACATAGTTAATGAGCTCAGGACCAAAGCTTCTGTAATCAACCATATACCCCAAAATACATCGGTTCCAGAAGGCAAAGGAGTCACCAAGGAAATCCGGGTTCATATTGATAATGGGACCCGTGCGAGGGTAGCGCCAGGAAGAGTGGAAATTGATCTCTATGCCAAAGTGTTCACTAGCCGAAATATTGGAAACTCTAGGGATACTAGGACCAGCTTCAAAAAAAATTGTTTGTGAATCTTAGAGATGTCGAAGAGTTATTCGGAGTAGGATTAGAACCCATTGAGGATAATAGTAATGATCAGGATAATTGGGAGAAAGTGAAGTTTGTATTTTTGTTTGATGGGTTGACATAGCTAACTGAGGAAGCAGAGAATATATAGTCGGCATTGCTGTGAAATTGAACTGAAACATCATTCAAGAGAAGACTCTGAATTGATTTTATTGGGTAGTATGGGAGGCAACCACTAAGGATAATGAAAGGAATGTGATGATAAGAAAGAGAGCAGGGAAGTCTAGGGGATTCCAGGGAGCTGGAGAGAAGGAGACCTTGGGAAGGAAAGATGAGAGAATCAAGAGTAAATGTAGGCATGCGGTAGACTTAAGAGAGGAAGAAAATGAGGTAGGTAGGAGTAATAAAAACAAAAGAAACAAAATGACTGGTTGAAAGGTAATTTATTGGCTCGATGAAATAGGTTCAACAAAAAGAGAGAAAAGGATATGAAGCAGAGAAAGAAAAGGAGGACAATAGATTATGCAAGGTAGCTAAAGAAGAAGGAAGAGAAGGCCTAAAGAGGTAGGCTGGGAAACAGATTCAGTTGTAAGTTTGTTGTGAAATTTCTACTTGATAAAAGTACAGCAGCTAAAGGACAAGAGAAAAGAACAAGGAGAAGGAGTGAGTGTAGAAAATGGGGATAAAATTAGGGATGAGAATTGGAGAATTGAATTGGGGAATCTGGAAAATCAGGGTTAGGATGAAGAAATTGATTTGGGGAAAGGAAGGGGGTAGGGCTCTCGTAGAGAGGGAAATTCTTTAATTTGTCTTGTTTATTAGTGTTGGTTGTCTGTCTAAAAGGGGGTTATTAGTGATTTACTCTTGTTATTATAACAGAATTACTATATTTAGGGTAGAATAAACGTACAGTAGCTAGCTACTTGGTAGTATTGCTGAATATCTATCTATAATCTTTCAAACACCGTACTATAGTGATCATCGATATTTTACCGTAACGACCTACAAAACTCGCAAAATATATAGAGGATGTTAAAAATTCACGTCTTCCAAATTACTGGGCCAAATGAGATTTAGTGCACTACAACGCAGCGTATTACGAACATAATCTAAATTTTCATTTGTCGTTAATTGTGCATCGAAATTGGAACAAATCGACGGCAATATAACTGAACGTCAACCACATTGTTCGAGTGATAGGCCATATTTAGTCATAGTTATTATGACGGTTTATGTGTATTTTGGTGAACTTAATCCATTGTCTTATATCGCATTTGTGTCATTTTGGTATGAATGTAATATAAGCTATTTTGAGGATTTTTATCACTGGATCGTTGATTTGGGCCAAGAATGAGTGAAGCATGAAGAGAAGGAATGAAAGCCCACTTGAAGACACGGAACGGGGGAAACAAAGGAACACGTGAAACAGCAGCAGCCATGCGCGCGGGTCGCACGAAAGCCAGGCGAGTCGCGCGACTGCCATGCGAGTCTTCCGGATCCTTGAAATTTATTACGCGTCTCGTCCTATTTCGTATTACTTTGCAACGTTTTGAAGACTTCGGATTTAATTAGGAAACTTTATTATTACTAGGATGTTTTATTATTTTATTATTATTGCTAATAGACTATTACTAGGTTAAGCTTAGTTTTCATAATCAATTTTCATCATCTGGACATTAAACGTAACATTTAGAAGAAATAAGGAGACTTTTGAAGAACCCTAATTTCCATCTCAAGTATGTGTAACTAATTCTCTCTACTTAGATTCAAGCTCTTGAAACACTCGAAAAACATTTGTGAGTTTGAATGTTTTGATCGTTAACCTTGATTATTATGAATTGCTTCGTTACCAATTTCATGAATGTTGTTGTTAATTGCTAAATGTACAACTAATACTTGATTTCTTCATTCTATCGTTAGTATCGTTAATTGAGTAGAATTTACTGATTGACTTTACATTAGCAACAACTAGGAATTAATATTGAATCGGATACGTTGATATTACTTAGAAGCGATTCATATAAATATCTAAGGCGCGACTGGATTGTACGCACTATTTATTCTTTATCGAATTCTCAGATCTATATTGCTTCCATCTAATTGAACCTAGAAATGGATTGTTTAGGTCGTTTTACGGTTAGGGTTAATTAAGAACGAGATTCATTTTATTTAACTATTCATAAGAGAATTGAAATTTTATGTTCACGATAGAGTAGTTAAGGTTATTAATTGAAAACGTCTTACGATGATCAATCGCTATTGAGTGTGGATTTGTGCTTGTGTCTAAGTTCTTTTTTATCATTTGATATTACAAGTCCTTATCTTTTTACTTTAGTTTATTAGATAATCAATCACAAAAACCCCTCATGGTTACTACGGTCTCTAATTGGATTGGAGATTGATTTCGTCTACATTTAGTTAGCATAGTTTCATTATTCTGATACCCTTGGATTCGACCCTTATTTTTACTGTACTAAGTTTTAGTATATAGATTTAAGTGCTTATAAATTGTAATTTGAATCATACGACTTTAGCATGTCATAATGACCAATTCAACCAGCAAATACACTGCAATGAATTCAAAAATGTATAAAAACTTAGAAAAATCGAATACATTGCATGCAAGTTCAACCGTACATATTTGTAATTACCACCAAACTATAGACAATAGGTATTGAATAAAAAATCTTACTTCCTTGGAATAATAGTTAATCTTCATAAAAATCCCAGTAGATTTCCATCAAAGCGTCCATAATGATTTCGTAGTGACAATATTCTTCTCGTTCCCCCAGGAGCTTCACGAAGTAGCACTCGATCGAGTGCAGTAGGGGCACTCGATCGAGTAGCGCTGTAGGTCACAGCATCGCGCGCTCGACTTCAAACGGCTTTCATTTCTTCGTTACTTGTTCAAATTGGACGTGTAATATACCGTTGGAAAGCTAAGAAAAAGATATTTCGAACGCCACCAAAATCACTTTGATTGGAGTTGTCGAACTCAAGATATGAACGTTTGAAGTTGACCCTTGTGTAGGCGATCATTCTCTCATCTCGTTTTGTGTCTTTTCCTTCTTGGGTCTTTGTTTCTTCGTATATTCCGCATCTTCTTCCTTCGATTCCACGCTTAGATGTGAATTCTTCAATTATCGATTCCGTAATGCTCTTATTAGCTCCAAATGCATCCAAATCTACAAAATACACACAAATACGGAAGTATCGACATTCAAAGCATATTGCATCATTATTAACGAGTTAAGCACGAAAACCGAGATAAAACTAACAATTAAGGGGATCCAAATATGTATATAAATAACGCTTATCAGGTACATACCAATATACCTAGCCCATTTCGGAACCATGTCGTAGTCGGTTTCCCTCGAAAGATAGCGCTCCTCTTCCCAAGACGCCACCCAACAATGTGGACCGGCTTCGTGATCCCACTGCGTCGCCATTGTTTCATTGGTCTTCTTAAAATATTCGAACACTCTTTGAAGCTTGAATGCCCTCAAGTAGTTCAATTGCGTAGCACCGAACTCCAACACCACTTCCCTCCAAAAATCAAGCGTTGATGATATGCATGGGTCTATCCTCACTACATTATCGTACCCCAAATGGTTTAGCCTCATCCTCTAAATGTGCAGGTTTTGGCAAATACTGTATTGCCCTTGCATGTCAAATGACATGTTCTTGAGTATATATTTTGGTGGATACATCAACTGCGTATACACTATTCTTTCTTAGCAAAAAAACGACAACAAATTGTTTTGGTTTTGTGGATTAAGTATAGGTAGTTGATAAGTGGAGATAAGTAGTAAGATACTTGGTAATTGAAGAGGTAGAATTAAGTAAAGATATATATTGATGATGGAGGAGTCCTAATCGGCAGTTTGTGCATGCAAATAGTGGAGGCACAATTATGTACTACAATTAATGCTACAAAGTAATCAAATCAAGCTTCTATGAAATCACACACCATACAACACATGTAGTTGTTTGTATTGTCAATTTTCAATACAATTTCCACATTTCTTCTTAAACGATGTGTTAGTACGTATATGCAAAGATCATCAGTTCAACATACCGAAGTTAGTATTTTACAATACGTTCTTTGATGTCGACTTTTACGTCTACTGAAACTTAGTCCGGGTTAGCTTCTATGAACTACCACATCGCGTTGATTGGGCTGCGGAAATTACCTTGGGTATCAAATTTTGGATAGCCCATCCTGATTTGGTTGTTGGCCCATACTAATTTCGTTTGGATATGTATGTTGGTCCAACCCAAACAAAGTAGTTAATTACTCGATCAATCTAGCCCACAATGTGAAATGTTAATTGTTAGCCCACGTATTATGTTAACCCTCTATTGTGTTAGGCTATCATTCCCGATTCCGCAATCTTAATAATGTTGCTAATACCATGAAGACGCAATTATGATTCTGCAAAGGTCATTAGTTCAGCATACCGAAGTTAGTCCTTCACAATTGATAAGGTTAAAGTTGTATCACTTATATCAAAATAATCCTAACGAACAACTAACAGGTAGCTTGCAGCAAGTAAGGGTCGAATCCACAGAGAGACGGATGAAAATCGCTAATTATCTAATAATCTATTCTAAACTATTTAAATTCCGGTTGGTTTGAATTGTTTTCTAAACTAATGTGATTATGTAAATTAAAAGGTTCTAATAATATTAAAAAGATCCAGAGCTTTCCGGTTCACTATGTAATTAAATTGGGTCAAGTTAATTAATCATTCAATCAATCAATCACAGTTTAGGGCAAAGACACAGCCTCTCGGATCTTATGTCAACCTTATGATAGATTCTGACGGGTTCTCGCAACATAACAGATTATCCTACCCACTTACTTGTAAGTCTACCCTTACCAGGCTTTCGATCTTAGGTTTGGGTTCCTAAACATTCAACTAGTTCAACGTCTCAAACTAATCAAACAATAATACAAGACAAGTAGTAAGACAATAACGTATGAATAATTAATTAAATAAATAATCAAGCTAACATCTCCAATTCAATTAACATAGATCCCCTAAACCCTAGATAAATAAATTAGCTACTCATACTAAAAGATAAAGCAATAAAGAAATTAAGCATAATAAAAGACAATATGAAACAAAGAGAAAAGAGAAAAATACCAATTACGTAGAACTGAAAGATTAACGATCTAAAAGTATGATTACAAACTAGAAGAATTCTGGTGGTAATAAAAAGTCTAAACTAAACTAATGAATATGAAAGTGTAATTAAACCTAACCCCGGCCCAAGTAGGGTATTTATAAGGAGTCTCATCTTCTCCTACTTTCCTAAAGGACTATGAGAAACTAATTAGAAAAGAATATCCCGTAAAATAAGAATTATGGTAAGTTGAGGAGTCTAAAAATTGAAAATCCCGCGAAACAGCTTCAAACCGATCGGTTCCGGTATGAACCGACCGGTTCAAGGGTGTCCCGACCGGTTTTGATTTTCCTGCACTGCGCAATGAATTTTAAATGCTTGCTGTTTCTTCATTACTTCTAGGAATTGAACATGTGATATACCGTTGGAAAGCTAAGAGAAAGAGCTCTCCAACGCCACAAAAGTTAGCTTGATCGGAGTTGTAAAACTCAATATATTAACGTTTGAAATTGACCCTTATTTTAGCGATCATTCTTTCTTCTCGATTTGCATTCGTTTGAGCTTTCCAACTTATTTCTTTGTCGTTTCTTTTTGTTTCTTCACTTCGCGTCCTTCTTCCAGTATTCATTTAGTATTCTCTAACTTTTATCACTTCTTCCTTGTAGATTTCATGGCTCGACTCTCATCATTGTCCAAAATATAACTCAATCGCCTTCATTTGTTTCGTTTCCTACAAAACTTAAACAAAATACCCGGCGTAACAAAGAAGAATAAAAAGATAGAAAAACGACTCTTAGGACACGTAAATGAACCAAAATAAAGGAAAAGTTGGGGTTAAATAAATATACGAAACAGGGGCGGACCCATGCTTAGAGGAGGTGTAGCAGTTGCTACAAGAAATTTTTCAGAAATAATTTAGAAAAACAAAGTTTGCTACTCCAATTATCTTCCCAAAATAAATCAGTTTCCTTAATTAAGAGGTAGAATAATAACCTAAAGATTATCTTTCCCATAAAGAATTAATTAACCTCCTTAATTATCCCCATATTCCTAAAAATACGCTAAGGGATAGCAATCAATATTCACCATATTTATTAACATAGTTAAATATTAACTTTCAAAATCCAATTTGATATTTAGTTTTGGCGCCAAAAAACCATTGTGCGATTTCTGTATTATAGATTAGTATAGATGCCCCACAATTTCACTAGTTGAAGACAAATAACCATAATGTGTTTCAATTTCACAAATTTGCACTTTTCAATTTCACAAAGCTATGGAATGACATTTCCAATCTCAATTGTTATCAGGCTACTGCACTGTCCTTGTTGTATTTCAGTCATTGATGGTAGATTAAGAAATTTAGGATGTATAAATTTGCACTTGGCAGGGCATAGATAAGTAAGATGATTGTATGTTTTTATGTTTGTTTAAATATTGGTACATTTTATTTGTGTTAAGTGTACATTATTTGGTATTTATTTTCAGATTTTAAACAAAAAATTAACAATGGGTGGTTACTGGGTTTTATTTGAGAAAAATTGAGAAATTCATCCTACACTGGATTATGCTCTCAAGATTGAAATGAATTTTTGAACGATTATTCGGTTATTTTTTTGGAGCGTCATATTTTTTTCCTAATAAACATTTAATAGTGAGAAAATATATTTGCTACACCAAATAAAACATCTTGGGTCCGCCCCTGATACGAAATGAGTTCATCAACAATACAAAGCATCGATGTTGAGCTTTACATATACTGAACCTTTCTACATATCAGTGTTTATAAAGGACCAAATCTCTTTATTAGGCCAAATGAGTATGCGAATCAAATTTAATATTGGCAATCATCACTTGCCTGTTGGCCCATAAGAATTTGTTTGGTTATATATGTTTGCCCCACCCAAACAAAATAGTTAATTACTCGTTCTATTTAGCCCACAATGTAACACGTTAATTGTTAGCCAATATATTATGTTTTAACACTTTGTTGTGTCAAACTATCATTCATTAATCCGCACTTTTAGTATTGTAGCTAATTTGATGAACGCCCACGTTAACCGTCCTATTTGTACGTATCTAAGGCACAAAATGAAAATGCGACCGAGGGCATACCAACAAATAGTAACTCTAAGTGGATGTTATGTTTTTTACTTGGACTTGAGATGGAGTTTCATTTTCTCCCTTTTGTCCTTTTTAGGATACTAGTACGCATTAGCATCTGCATTGAGATTTATACATTGTCGTTTCTCTCTAATGAGTCGTTAGACGTTACTTTCAACTATGTGCAAAAATTGGAAGATCATATCCTTGAAGAGGAAGTGTATTGCATTGGTAAACTTACGATGAGATGATTATTACCTGCACAAACACTATTACAGTATTAATTTCTTTCAAATCAAGAAGATCATACTAACCATATCCATACAAATCAAGAAGATCATACTAATAATCAAAAGGATCAATACAAATCAATCAATCCCTAAAATCAAGGGACACTAATCTTGTTCATACTACAAATTATAGGAACTTTATATATGTGTAGTCTCATAATTATAGCATGATTGTAGCCTTGTATCACTATAAGTATGTACCTTGTTCATTTGTAATTATTATCAAAAACATTCTAGTATCATTGCTTATATGGTATCTAAGAGCTCTCAACGATCCACACCAAACCACCTTCGTCCAAAACGGTTCCCTTTCAAACGCACTACACCACCCTTGTCCCCACCCTCTTCCACCATGACTAACACCAACCAAGAAACCCTCATTCCCAATCCACATGAGACGGCAAAACCACTAACCGCTCTCAATCTCAGCAATGTCATCAAATTGACCCCACTCAACTACCTACAATGGCAATTTCAATTAACAAAAATCTTGTTTGGTTTTAGCCTCCTCGGTTTTTTGGATGGCACCGAGTCACCACCACCCAAAACTGTGGTTGACAATGACAAAAAGGAAACACCAAACCCGGCTTACTTGACTTGGCTCAAGCAAGACGGGTTGATACTCGGTGCACTTATGGGCACCATCACCTCCGCCGTACAACCATTCATCGTACGGGCCACAACGGCAAAAGAAGCATGGGATATCCTTGCTCACACCTATGCCAACCCCTCTAGAGCACACATTATGCAACTTAAAGAGAGATTCGATTCCATTGTGAAAACAACGGATCAAACCATCTCCGACTACATGAATTCAATCAAGGCTTGTGTAGACCAATTAGCTCTTATGGGCAAACTTATTGATCCTGAAGATGTCATAGCCAAAGTCTTAAAAGGTCTTGACTATGAATTATTCAAACCCGTCATTCATGTCATTAGAGCCCGTGACAACCCAATAACCTTTGAAGCTTTACATGAAAAATTGCTTCAACATGAACTCACTGTGAAACACCAAACCACCACCCATCAATTTCCACCATCTGCTAACCCCGCCTACCGCCAGAATAACCACCACCGTGGTTATTCTCGCAATTACTCCAACCCCAATTATCAACGACCCAACAACCAGAATCAACCCACAACCAACCCTAATCCTCGACCCTTCAAAGGGCGATGTCAGTGGTGCCGTCAAACCGGCCATGTCATTGCTAATTGCACACTATTTAGGAACCTTTTTCCGACAATAGTATTCCCTGACCCACCCTCCAACCGTCAGAACCAAAACCCACCACAAGCCCACTCGGCTACCTATGGTGCACCGTCTCCAAATCCCAACTTCCTACTGGACAGTGGTGCTACTAATCATATTACTCATGATCTGGACACCTTGGCTTTTCACTCTTCTTACACTGGCCTGGACGATCTCATAATCGGCGACGGTTCCGCTCTCCCCATTGCCAACATAGGTTCATTCACTATTCAATCTCTAAAATTTAATAATGTATTACATGTTCCGACAATCTCTCGCAATATTCTGTCAATTTCTCAATTATGTAAAGATAATAATGCTTTTATCATTTTCTCACCTGATTCATTTTTTCTTAAGGCAATATCAACGGGGAGAATTTTGCTCCAGGGCCGTGTTAACCAAGGAATTTACGAGTGGTGTCCTCAACCTACTGTTCATGCCGCTGTCAAAGGCACCGCTCCACTATCCTGGCATCATGATGTAATAAAATTATTAATAAAAGTTTATCTTCTCCAATATTGGACTATGGAAATTGTAATTCATGTTGTGTTTCTAAGAGCAAAAAGCTCCCTTTTTCCATTTCCTCACTACAGTCCAACGCACCACTAGATTTATTATTTTCAGACCTATGGACCAGTCCGGTTCTATCCCGAGACCATTACAAATACTACGTTATATTTGTAGACCACTTTAGCAAATATGTTTGGTTATATCCATTAAAACGTAAATCCGACACCAACCAAATATTTATTCAATTCCGGGCACTAGTAGAAAAATATTTTCAAAAACCAATTCGACAATTTTTCTCCGACAATGGAGGTGAATATATTAAGTTAAATAAAACACTTCTTGACAACGGCATCTCTCACTCTACCTCATCTCCTCACACTCCGGAACACAATGGATATGCCGAAAGACGACATCGTCACATAGTAGAAACAGGTTTGGCCCTATTAAATCATGCCAACCTTCCAACCACTTATTGGCCATTTGCATTTAGTACAGCTACTTACCTTATAAATCGTCTCCCTACCAAAACCTTAAATGGCAAATCACCATATTTTGTACTACATAATAAACAACCCGATTACACAAAGCTTCATAATTTTGGATGTCTATGCTACCCGTGGTTAAGACCGTATACTCATCATAAATTAGAAAACCGTTCTATTCCATGCATTTTTGTTGGCTACTCGACCACTCAAAGTGCATACTATTGTCTTGACCCGAAAACACATCGTATCTACACTTCAAGACATGTAAAGTTTGTTGATGATGAATACCCATATCGTCAGAATACAATGTCATCACCATGCTCTTTGCCACATAATGATCCAGATGATTGGTGTAACATATCCGTACCTATCCTACCCCCCACTACCACTGTCGAGCTACCACCCACCACCCCACCAGTCACTACACCACCTTCTCCCAAACCACCCATTACCATCGTCTACTCCCGCCGAAACCCCTCCCAAAACAGTCAACCCTTCACCTCCTTATCGTCCTCTCAGCCCTCGGGATCGGCTTCCTTAAACCCCACAATTCCCCTAGTCACCTCATCTACCTCTTCTGCCACCTCAACTGACACCGCTACTACCCTACACCAAACATCCCCGTCGACTTCTTCACCCCAGACTCAACCAAACTCCGCTAGCGCTGCTCCGTCACACAATAAAACAGTCACAACCCGACTCGATAATAACATTCGGAAGCCCAATCCCAAATACGCCAATCTAGCTAACGTTAACCCGTCTCCTGACAACCTACCCAACACCGTTAAACAAGCCCTAGTACTGCCCCACTGGCGCAATGCGATGCAAGATGAGTACGACGCCCTTGAACGAAATCAAACATGGTCTCTCGTTCCTCATTCGCAATCTCAAAATGTCATTGGTTATAAATGGGTATTTCGAAACAAATATAACCAGGATGGAACTCTCAAACAACACAAGGCTCGTCTTGTGGCCAAAGGTTTCCATCAACGCCCGGGTATTGATTATATAGAAACTTCCAGTCCAGTCATCAAACCAACTACCCTTCGTCTAATTTTATCTCTCGCAGTAACAAAATCATGGTCTCTCCGACAATTGGATGTTAACAATGCCTTTCTGCAAGGCCACCTAACCGATAATGTTTTTATGACTCAACCACCAGGCTTTGTTGATCAAACAAAACCCAACCATGTTTGTAAACTCAATAAAGCGATATATGGACTAAAACAAGCACCTCGAGCTTGGTACACCGAACTAAAAACTCACCTCATCACTCAAAATTTTAAACAATCTATTTCTGATTCATCCTTATTTATTTTACAAACTAAAACCACTTGTATTTATATGCTAATTTACGTTGATGACATTATCGTCACTGGACCAAATCCATCACACCTACAAGAATTTATTACGACACTATCTAAACGATTTTCCCTAAAAGATCTTGGACCACTCTCGTACTTTCTAGGCATAGAAGTTACACCAAATAAACTCGGTCTACACTTAAACCAATCTAAATACATTCACGACTTACTCACCAAATACAACATGATAGATGCCAAACCAAACACTACTTCTATGGCTGCCTCTCCACCACTCAAGCGCGACGATCACCAACCCATTCATGATCAATCGAGTTATCGTGCCATAGTTGGAAGCTTACAATATCTATCTCTAACTAGGCCCGACATTGCCTTTGTTATAAACCGTCTAGCTCAGTTTCTTCATCATCCCACCGCCACTCATTGGACTGCTTTGAAACGTCTCCTTCGCTACTTGCAAGGAACTCAAACCTTTGGCCTACAACTATATCGCCACTCACCCCTATGTCTTCATGCATTCTGTGACGCTGACCATGCAGGTGACAAAGACGACTACATCTCGACAACCGGCTACATCATTTACCTTGGACGCAATCCTATTTTCTGGTCCTCCAAAAAACAACGCGGTTTAGCACTATCCACCACCGAAGCAGAATTCCGTGCCGTTGCTTCCGTTACCACTGAAACAATTTGGCTTCGCAACCTTCTTACTGAGCTTTGCATCACTGTCACAAAATCACCAGCCATTTACTGCGACAATATTTCCGCGACACTCTACGCCAAGAACCCAGTTTTCCATTCCCGAATGAAGCACATGGCTCTTTCCTTCCACTTCGTCAAAGAACAACTTCAACTCGGCCAAATTCGAATTCAACACATTGCCAGCAAGGATCAACTAGCTGACTTACTAACCAAGCCTCTGCCCAAACCTTCATACCATGACCTAAGAGCCAAGATTGGCCTTACCCATCGGACGTCCATCTTGCGGGGGCGTATTAACCATATCCATTCAAATCAAGAAGATCATACTAATAATCAAAAGGATCAATACAAATCAATCAATCCCTAAAATCAAGGGACACTAATCTTGTTCATACTACAAATTATAGGAACTTTATATATGTGTAGTCTCATAATTATAGCATGATTGTAGCCTTGTATCACTATAAATATGTACCTTGTTCATTTGTAATTATTATCAAAAACATTCTAGTATCATTGCTTATACATCAGTCCCTTAATGTATTATCTTCAAAAAGAACTTCACTTCATAATATTTTCTACAAAATTACAATTGGGCAACCCGTGAAATTTTTCACGGGTATCACACTGGTATATATATGTATGTATGTATGTATGTATGTATCATGTATTCATGTATGTATATGTGCGTGTGTGAGACTATGATTGATCGAATAACTTGTGTGTAGGCTGACTTACTATTCAAATAATCCAATTAATATGTATGGACTATTAACAGAATTACTATATTGTAGGGTAGAATAAACGTACAGTAGCTAGCTACTTGGTAGTATTGCTGAATATCTATCTATATACCAAAATGGCACAATATACAAGTTCAGAGAGATTTCAATCGGAGATGTTAATAATAGGAGTATCTATCTGGAGAAAAATAAATTTGCTAACTAACCATACATACATTCTAACAAAAGAAGAGAAGTCTCGCTCTACTTTGTAGATGAAATCTTCATGTGACCAAGTTGATCAAACTATACGAACCCGGCAGGCACGTACCCCCGGTACCATGCATGCATGTCGAGCAAATATCAACTAACTTAGCTTGTACGAGTATATAAATGATTGAAAGGATAAATATCAACAACTCGATCGTCAACGTAGATCGATCAAAACGAACTACCTTAGCTTGCGGTTTTGTGAAGGAAAAGTGCCCTGAATTTGTGCTACTGTTGAAGAATCAGAGCTAGAAGTATGTTGTATAGAATTGGTTCTCTTGGAAGGAGCAGAAGAATGGTGAGGAACCCTAGTTTTAGGAAGCATTTGTTCCCAAGTAACAGCCGCCTTAGGTAATCTACTTGCTTCTGATGACATTATTATACATGAAGAAGAAGAAAGAAGCAGCAGCAAGCTAAAGATCAAACATCTTTGCCAATACAACTTATCTGACATTTTCTTACTATAACTTTGTTTGATTGATTGGGCAGGAGAATTAAAATGAAGGATGTAGCTAGCAAGAGTATGTAGGTTGTTTTTATGGTTAAGAAAGATGGAATTGGAAGTATGTATGTATAAGTATGTAGGAGACATTAGTGAGGAATGTAAGGAACATGACAACTACTTGTTTGCTTAAGGACATAGATGACAGTGGCAGACAATCCCTCATTTGATTAATCATGTTTTCAACTCCTTGTTTATCTCTTTTTGCTGGGATCAAAAGAGTGAAGGAATGTTAATACTTAATATACCGCGACTTTGATAAACTATCATTGTGGACCACCAAAAGAGAAAAGGGTACATACATACATACATGGTGTATTCTTACTTGTTATTGTTAGTGTACGTTAAAGATGATCTAATGATCTATCTTTGCTGTATGTCGTCTATGCTTAAAAGCAAATGTAGTACGAGTAATTACCATTGCCACAAGTATCTCATCATCATCATTATTGAACACCCCACAACTAATTACTCTACTTATTCTTTAAGAATCTACCTCATGTGGACCTACCTACTACAATGGGCAGAAAGTTCACCCACACAAGTTGGGGGATTACAAAAAAATAAAAAATAAAAAATCAATTTCAAAAATATCGTACTTTCTCCGACTTCCAAAAAATATTAAATAATTAAGTAGAATATCATAAAATGTTGGATCGAATATAAGTTGAAAAATACACAAATACGGTAGATTTCTGTATATATCGTTCTTGTTAAGCAAAGATTTATAGACTGTAGGGCTGACATGTTATAAGCCAAGCGAACATGGCTCTAACGAGTAACGATGAGACGCCCTGCAAGAAGGTTCAAATAAAAGAACAAAGCTTATTCATGGACAATTGATCATCATAAGTTGACTTGACCGAGTCTAAATGAAGATAAAAACAACTTCCTACCGAATAATTTTCAGAAATCTATTGTTAGGAAATAAGTGCGGCCTAGCAATTGTCTTTTCGGATCTCGAATTGGTTTCCGACCTGAATCTGTTTAATTAGGAAAGTTTCCTAATTAATATCTGATTGATTAGAGTTTTCTAATCAATATCTGAGTATTTGACCTGTGATTTCCTATTGTATAGGGTTTCTTAATCTGTTTAGAGTTTCTGTTTAGGTTGAGAGTATTATATAAACTCTCGTACCTCTACCCTAGAAATCATGATATCAGTCTGAAATCTGTAACCTCTCCTCAAATTAATAAAATTATCCCTCCTTCTGTCCGTGGATGTAGCTAACAGGTTGTTAGTGAACCACGTAAATCTGTCTGTCTCTCGATTTTACGTTCTTATTTGTTTGTCTTTCTCTTCCGTTACAACAAACTGGTATCAGAGCGTTCTACTATCTGGATGGTAGAATTGGTAGTACTTTTGGCTTTAGCTGTAAGCTATTAAGTACGTGTATTACGGTCTACTGTTGTACTATTATCTCCACAATAGTGAATTTAGTCTCCTTGTCGGTGTGGACGTAACCGGTGATTTTGTTGGTGAACCACGTAATTTTGTGTGCCGGTTTATTATTGTTTGCTATTTGTTTTGTTCTTCTCACATAATTAACAAACCGTAGGTAACGGGACGTCTCCGTTACAACATCTATTGTTGACTCAATACCAAGAGCAAGAGCTTAATTCATTTATACCTCATTTAGTTCAGTTCTGTCACTTAAAAAAGTAAAGAATCGGGCGAAACATACACTCATTCAATTCAAGCATGCATGAATGGACCGTAATATCGGGGTGATATCGAGTCATGTTTGCCTGTTCGGGTATATAATCAATCAAAGCAAATTGTAGTGATAAAATGGAGATAACGAGCAGATTAGTGAGGAGGAAGAGCCCTACCAAAACCGGCCGTGCGGCTTATTGTTGTATATGTATACGTAGACTTGAATCATGTTAACATGAGGAGATTATTTCTTTAAAAAAACAACTCTATGACCCTTGGTGTTTGCCTTATTCCCAGCATAAGGCATAATGTGTTAATGTTTATTCACACTAGTAAAGGCGCTGCGCTATGACCTTCAGTAGACTTATAGAGGCATATGTACGTACATACAGCTAGTGCGTAGTGTGTACTCCTACTCTATCTGAAAGGCTAATCAAACAGTAATAGCCCCTATCTAAGTATTTGTACACTAGGGAGCACCTATATATGCATTTTTTATACTTGTACAACAACTTCAACTTCAACTTCTGTTAGTGCTGCCTACGGTAGAAATCACGCACATCAATGATCAAAGGTACAATCACCCAAGATTAACGGTGAGCTATTGGGACCATTTTACAGCATAATATTGATCCACAACGAGATATGGAGTAACTTAAATTAGAAGTGTTGCTATTATTAAAAAAAAGTATCTTAACAAAGTATCAGCTGAGTTTTTAGATAATGAGTCAGATCTTAACTTATGACACTATTTTACCCAATAACAAGTCTCTCTTGGATAATGAGTTGGTCTTAACTTATGTGACTATCTTACCCAACAACTAAAGTCTAAAGTCTCTCTAAGGATGACCAAGGTCTGGGCCTCGAAAGAGCGAGAGTGAACCCGTTAGAAATTTATGATTTACGCTTAATTTGTCATTAACTATTAAACTAGATGTACGTACAACCTAAGGTAAGAGTCATATAATAACTTATATACCGAGTAATATTTATAAATATTATTCTGTTATGAAATTTATAAGAACTACAATATTACTCCGACTAAAATACACGGATATTGTTATAACATAAAATACAAGATGAAAAGAAATTATTATGTGAGGATTATGTTCAATATGTTCTTCCCGCAAGACCGGCGTTACAAAAAGAAAGACCAATATTGAGAAAAGGAGGATATAGCCTATAGGCATGACAGCCAGCAAGCTGATGATCATCACTTGAAATGTGTTGGACACGAAGAAGTCTTTGATTAACCCGTACGTTCGCGAAAAAAAATGAAAAGAGAGAGCTACATGTTTCATACGAGAATAGAACACAGGATTGGTTGAGAGTGCTTAGCACCCAAATTATTATAGTAGACGGGAAATGGGAGACGAAATGAGAAGATTAAGTTCAAATAAGAAAGAACAAAGCCACGTAATCTCGACTGTGACTGTGACTGGAGCATCAATCATGGATCATGTAAACCGTACGTGAGTAGGTGAAGGAAGTTATTGGCACAGGTACTCTCAATCAATGATGGTTTTCGGTGATCCAGCTAACTTACAATTCCTTCATTAAAATCATGTGTATGCATCTAACAATCATTCCAATATTAATGTTGAGATGAAAAATTAGCAACACTAAGGTTGTTGAGTCTTAAACACTTTTAAGTCTCATACCATTTTTCCCGCATTATTCTTTCTTAATTTTAACTTCAGCTTGTTAATCTAGGCCAGAGGCGATAATGGCGGACACAATCATATTTCCAATAGCCTACTCTATTGTTAAGAAGCTTGCTTCCTTTACTGGTGATCATCTGATGGCCCACATCGGCCAAGAGCTTAAAGCTGCCAAATCCTCTAAGGATGATCTCAGGATCATAGCCGAAGACCTTACCGCCATCTGTGCTGTTCTTCAAGACGCACAAGACCATCAATACCATAATGCCACCATGAAGCTTTGGCTCAAAGATCTCAACACACTTGTCTACGACATTGACGACCTCTTGGATGATGTCGCCATCCATGCTCTGCACCGTAATAATCTCACCAAACATCCTTTCAGCTACTACTTCTCCTCCTCGAATCCTTTCATCTATCGCTTTCACCTGGGTCACGAGATTAGAGACGTTCGTGCAAAACTAGAGCGTATTGTCGCTAGGAAGACTAAATTTGGTCTCACCGAGCGTCCAGTTGAAGTGCCAGGGCTGTCAAGAGATCTCTTTAACGATATCTCCTACGTGAATCGCTCGTCTGTCGTGGGAAGAGACGAGGCTAAAAAACAAGTGATCCGTACTCTGCTCTCGCTTGGTGACTGTGCTAGTTGCCCTTCTGTTTTCCCAATTGTTGGGATGGGTGGGATCGGAAAGACTACCTTAGCAAAGTTAGTCTACAACGATATAAGCAACGAGTTTGATATGAAGATCTGGGCTTTTGTTTCGGATCAGTTCAACCTAACAAAGCTGTTAGAAGACATTATAAATGAAGGCAGTGGCGAAAACACAGCTAACAATACTCTAGGACAGTTGGTGAATAAACTTCAAGGTTTACTGAGTGGCAGAAAGTATATGCTTGTTCAAGATGATGTGTGGGTTGATGACTTTTCAATATGGGGGGAGCTGAAGAGCCTTCTTGAGGTCGGTAAGGCGGGGAGTGTGGTTTTGATCACCACGAGAAGCCGGCAAGTTGCTTTGACCACCCAAACAATGGAGGGGTTTGATTTGGATAGACTTTCAGATGAGGCTAGCTGGTCGGTTTTTAGTCAGTTGGCGTTCGGGGAAGGCGAAGCAGAGAGGTATCCACTGCTTTGTCAGATTGGTGGATCTATTGTTGCAAAATGTGGAGGTGTTCCCATTGTTATCAAGAGTTTAGGGAGTCTGTTACGCAGGGACAGAGACGTGCGAGAATGGCAGCGGATTAACAACATGGATAGCTTTACAAAATTGGCTGGAGAATACAACCAGGTGATGCAAATTTTAAGGATAAGTTATGACAAACTTCCATCCCATTTGAAGCCATGTTTTGCTTATTGCTCACTCCAAGGAAGAGATGTCGAGCTTTATCCGACACTACTGATATATCTATGGAATGCACACGGCCTATTGCAGCCAGAAGATGGAAACAGTGACGACATTGAAGATTGTGGATATGCTTGTGCCATGGAACTGGTATCGAGATCCCTTCTTGAACACCCTACTTTAATCTTTAATGATACAATATTTGCGTGTAAGATACACGATCTTTTGCACGATCTGGCTGAGGGTATTCTAGGTGAAGAGTTGGCTGTTGTTACTCGGAATCAGCTCAAAGTTTCAGAATCGACTAAACATATTATTTGGGGATACGAGGGGCCTGAGGGTTTAAAAGGCGTCGAGTTTCCTAAAGAGTGGTTTCTTGTGGCAAAAAAGGCACGGTCTTTCAAATTTGGGTACAGAATGAGTAATGTAAGTCGATCCTTTCTCGAGGGGGTTGTCGCCAATTTCAGCTACTTACGCACTCTAGAGATTAGTGACAGTCAGTTCGAGGAGTTGCCGAGGTCAATTGGGAAGTTGAAGCATTTAAGAGGCCTCAAGCTGTCTTACAATCCTCTACTGAAAACACTCCCTGACACCGTTTGCAGGTTACTGAAACTAGAAACTTTGGATCTTTACTGCTGTGAAAAACTTGAAAAGTTACCTGAAAAGATATACAGGTTGGTAAACCTGAGGTATTTTGTAGTGACTACATGTCAGAAAACTTTCGTCGGGACCCGTTTTATGAAATTACCAAGCCTTCGTTTCCTGTGGATCTTCGCTTGCAAAGAATTGGAGTCGCTATGGGATGATAATGATATCAGAGGTTTGAATTCTCTTCGACGTTTGTACATCCAGAACTGCGAGGCACTCGTTAGTCTTCCAAACAGCATGAAGGGACTAACTAACCTTGAAGATTTGGTGATAAGTAACTGTGAGGAGCTAGATATGGAGAAAGGTGAATGTATGAGCGGCCTACAGAGTCTTAGATCACTAGCAATCATTCAGGTTCCACGGCTGAAAATTTTACCAGAAGGGGTTCAGTCCGCTGCAAGGAGTCTGCGATATCTGAGCATTGCAAACTGCAGGAGCCTGACGGGACTTGGGAAGTGGTCACAGCGTTTCAGCCTGCTTGAGAAAATTACCATTCATGCCTGCCCTAATTTGGTGGGTTTACCAGAGGGATTTCTCCATATCGAGTCGCTGCTGCAACTGAGGATTAGCTGTTGTCGGCATCTGTCAGAAAGATGTGCCGTGCCTCACGGAGTAGACTACCCTCTTATACAGCATGTCCCTGAATTTTGGCTTGATGACCACTTTTACGCTCCAAACAAACTCAATCAACCACCTCCTGATTTCTACTCTGATTCATGAATATTTACAGCATCAGATGTTTTGCTGTGGACGTCGTTTTTGTGAAAAAAGAAGAAGTGTCTATTTAAGTGCTTATTTCCCTGAATATTAGCCCAAACTTGATTCTCTTTGGACTGCGAATCAGTTACCAGAATAATGAATTTCTTAAACTCACCTTCCGGCCATTTGCCAAATTTTGAGCATCCGCCAGTTGATCCTACTGGAGTTGTATTAATGAAAATTTTGAAGACCACTCTACGAGATGTGTAATAATAGATCTGAAATAACCCAGCTCACTTTGTCCATTTACCACCTCTAAATACACCTATGTAGACTGATCGGGTCAATTTTAGGTAGTCTTGTAGGTTGGTTTTAGTTGGAATTCGGTGCCTATAGTTCCAGTTTTGGATGACTTTATCAATATTTTAATCTTGGGTTAGTGATTTTGATGCTCGGAAGCATTGGGATTTCGAAGATATTATTCTCTGCTTTGATCGCTGCACTGATAATGGGAGCTTTAATTTACAAGCAGTCTGTTGGCCTACTGTTCTTAAACCAAGCCATTATCCAACAAATTAAGCTACTGTTTCATGCTACCATGTTCCGTGTTGGTGTAATGCGATGGGCAAGTCTGTCATTGGAATGCAAGCTACATTCTTGCTAAGACAGGCTGCACCATTTTCATGAGACATTCAACACGAGACCTGGTAGTTAGTTCATTTCAGCCAATATACGAACGCCGACTTGCATTTCAGGCATTATATATTGTTATGATGTTGATATGATGCAGGTCAGGTTACTCCATTGATTGACACCTGAATCCAAACCTAGATGCAAGGCTGGTACAGGAATTCAATTACATAGGGATTCAGGCTGCCAGTGAATGAAGCCTAATGAGCATAAATCGAATACAAGAGTTGTTGTTGCTGTTTTGTATCTCAGATTTTTATACCAGCAGCGTTCGAGTCTAAAACAGGCTTCACCTGTCTATGACTCAAGTAACACGTATATCAGACCACTGAACTCTGAACTCGAACTTGCCCGCCCTACTTGGAAAATCAAGGAAGATATATATAATCAATAAAATCCTTCACGGCCTAGTGTATTTGCTTTACATATTCCGTCATTATTATATCACTAGATTCAATGAATCTCGTTATATGTCACTCGGTATATAAATCGAGCTTGATTAATCAAATCATTTTAATTAATTATTAAAATGTCAATTTAATAATTTTAATGATATTTGTAGACCCGAAAAGGTCATAGTTAGAGAAATACAGTATGTAGTATGTGTTCTAATGCTTCATTTTTCAAACCCATCTATACGAGATGAAATTATAGAGGGGTTACAGTAGAAATTGACTCCCTAGTGGTTATTCCTTTATATGAAACACTCTTGTATTTGAAATATCCGAGAGTACTACCTTTTTACGAAATAAATAAATAAATATCATTTCAAAGTAAAAAAAATACAACTACAATGAGGTCAAGATTAAAGTTGGAAAAAAATACAAAAAATGAGCGATATTTGGTAAAATTTGAGAGCGTTACTTAGAATAAATGTCAAATATGGCCAGACTCATTCGTTTCTAAGATCTATCTACAACTACTCTTCAAGCTAGGTTGGAAATCATGCATCCCCTATATACTAAAAGGATAGAAAGAACTAGCAAAATGATGACGTGTCATCACCTCATGCAATGTTTTCCCTCCAAACATTATTGCCTAAATAAATAAACTACTTTCCTATAAAAATTAAGAAAACAAATAAATCATTACACACATATACTTATAATATTTAAATTCAAGTCCTAAGTAAATATTTATGTAAATTCTTCAAAAATAAAATTATTACTCCTTATTTATAAGCTATTAAACAAATAAACCTTTATGATACAACTTTTTTGTAACAAAATATAAGCGTCTATTGAAGTCCAAATGTTGACGTAAACAAATACGGAGCATAAATGTTTGATGATGGGAAAAACTACCCTGTATAAAATACTTTCAAATTTTGATTTTAATATATAAATAGTTTTTTATCTAATAATGGTTGAATTATTATGTTATCTTTTAATTTGTTAACAAAATTTATAGATGATCTGAATATATACAAGAATGTATTTTAATTGAATAGTCAGATTCTATGATAGGAATAAAGGAATGTTTTTTCACACTTTCAATACACATTTTCTATTGTTCTTCATATATATTTGGTTACATATTTCTAAAAATTATAAAAAAAAATTGATATTTATAACGCACTCGATTATACAATTTAAACAAGATCAAACATGACTATCTTTTATCTTATATATTAGAAGTTTTATTAACGATTTTACTCACTTATAAATAATGTCCAAAAAGCAAATATAAAGAATCAAATGGAACGAAGAAAAGAATTATTAAATTTGTAAAAAAAATAAGTTTATCGTAATCATCATTGAAATTTTAAGTTATTTTTTCAAATCAAAATATAAAGATTATAAATGTGAAAAACTAATAGGTTACCAATAAATATTTACAAGTAATTACTAAACATAAAACGCTAAAGATACCGCACATTAATGCGCGGGATCTATACTAGTGATATAACAATCGGGATAGCAAGTGTTACAAAATCACTGGGTGTTATGCATTGAAAATCGGTAAGTACCACCATACATACAAAGAATATTCAAAGATAATATTTGTGTTTTCTTTATGTAGTTCATTTGTTTGTTTAATACTCATTACAATAAATATAAAAGACAGATAAATGAATGAAACGGAAAGAGTAAAAGGTCATAAGGATTATCTTATTCTAAATTTCATAATTAATGTTATATAGCGACTTAGCAACTAACCGGTGTTAAAATTTCTTCATAAAAAAATACAGTATGTTCCAAATATGCATTTATAGTTGGCTGCTACTCTGATCGTAGAATGTTACACATTAATTAATGATATTTTATTCAGTCTCGTTTCGACTGTATGTTTGTGAGTATAATACACGATACACCACACAAATAATGTATGATGAATACTACATTATACGAAAGTTCCCCTTGGAGTAAAAGGAAGTTTCCTCATGCATGATGCATCCACTACTCCATTATTCTTCTCTTCACAACAATTTATTCTACTGTATTATCATTTAATTTTGTTTCGTTCTAAACTACCAGTAATAAGTAATAACTTGTCTAAAGATTTATTTATTATATTAATATTAATGCCCTACGCCTCACCTTCATTCATCAACTATAAATCTATAATACACGTTACGTTGCATGTCAATTGCCATGCACGATGATGAATAGTGTCATTTTTAATCGTCGAGCAAGTAGCCTTGTCTGTGGTTCTCTTGACCGCACCATCGACATTATAGCTATACAACTTTCTCATGCAAATCTCAACCGAAGTGATGATGAACACCTGATGAAGAAACCATCAGTGACAAAGTCATTGTGTCTACCACGAGATGTGGAGAAGAGTAAGAAATTATTGTGCCGAATTCCACCGGTTAGAGGAGGAATTAAGCGTCGAATTTTTGTTGATTTTTGCCATTTTTTGAAAAATGTTAGTAAAAAGTTATTGTTAGCAATGGATCAAGCAGGTTCAAAATGAGCATATAATTAAATGCAACTATGAACTATCTATGATCTATGGATGGACGCACATTATTATTGTAGTCGTCTCGGTCTCACACAATATAAGTGGGAGAATAAACCTTGTAGTTGTCACTATTCTATATTAATTTTCATTCTTTATATATTGTTGCTGTTTAACTCAATAATAAGTATCGAATGTAACCTCAAGCCCATCTTTCTTTAATTTCCTTGGTTGTGGCCACTTCATAAGAGTGTTGGATATAATGTTTCACAAAAATACTCTCCACTGTTGAAGATAAATACTGAAAGAGAAAGATTGAGAGTAAATGTGTTGTCATTCTCATTCATCAGATCATGTATTTATACTATATATATTGTATACATAGTTGATGTTTGGAAGGAATTCCTTCCATAACTACTGTTCAAGATATGGGTGGTGGGATGTTTTGCAGAGGAAATCGTGGGCTGAGATTTTCACCCTAATGTTGTTCAACACTCCCCCTTGAAAATATCGCCCGTATGGATCGCAATGTTGGATGATGCTGCCTCATTAAAAATCTTGTCAGTAAAACCCTGTGGGATAAAACCTGACGAAGGGAAAAAGAGTAAAGCACATCTAATACTCCCCCTTAATTCAACATTTGTCCTTCAATCGGCACATTCCGACCTGGCGAACAAGTTTTTGGAATTGCTTTGATGGCAATGATTTTGTTAATAAATCTGCTAAATTTTCGTCTAAACGAATTTGTTGGATGTTAACTACGCCTTGCTCTTGCAGATCATGTGCGAAGAAGAACTTTGGTGCTATGTGTTTGGTCCTATCTCCTTTGATATAGCCACCTTTCACTTGGATAATGCATGTAGTATTGTCTTCATATATTGTAGTTGGTTGATCACTTGTCTTAATTTCACATTCGTTTTCGATGTGTTGTATCATGGACCTCAACCATACACATTCCCTGGAAGCCTCGTAGAGCGCAATTAGTTCTGCTTGATTTGATGATGTTGCAGTCAAAGTTTGCTTTCTTGACTTCCAGGAAATGGCCTTGCCACCATACGTGAAAACATACCCTGTTTGTGATTTTGCCCTGTGTGGGTCTGATAAGTATCCAGCATCTGCATATCCAATCAATGTAGCATCTTTCCTTCTAGGGTAGAACAGACCCAAGTCCTGGGTTCCTTGAAGATATCTTAACAGATGTTTAACTCCATTCCAGTGCCCACTACAAGAAAAACAGTCCCGGGCGTCCACCTGGTGGGCGTCCTGGGCATATGGACGGCTACATGGCGTCTGAAAAAACAAACGGGCGTCCACAGTCAGACGCCAAACTTGGCGTCCGACTGAAATTGGGAAGGACGAAATTCAGGCCGACGGGCGTCCACAGGCGGACGCCATATACCACTAATGGCGTCCACTGTCGGACGCCAATTAGGAGTATATGGCGTCCACCTGTGGCGTCCGATAGTGGACGCCCGTCCGGGTCAGTTTGGCGTCAAATACCCGCCCACCCCCTCTCCCCCTTCACTCTCTAAAAAAAACACTCTCTACACTCCCTCTTCCCTCGCCGACCCCAATCTCCTTTCCTCTCCTCCAATTTTCCTACTTTTTATTAATCTTTGGTATGTTTTCTTACTTACTTAGTTCTTATTCAATATAATTAGTTCTTGTTTTTTATTGTTATCGTTATTTATTGGTAGTTTGCTAGTAAATATTGTTTAGGTCTAAATTTCGATTAGGTTGATTAGTTTAGGCCAAATTCGATTAGGTTGATTAGTTTTGCCCATCACAATTTTGATTAGGGTTTGATGAATTTGGTTGAATTGAGATAGAATGACCTTTAGGGCATTCCGTGAGGTTTTGTGTGACTTAGGACGGAACAAAAAGTGTCGTAATAATGCTGGATTTTCCTGATACGGGGTTGTAAATAGGTGTTAGCGGCGCTTTCGGAATTTTGATATCTGCATCCAAAAATTTGACATTTTTTGACCTGTTTAAGCTGTTTCTGTGTGACCTAAGCCATGATTTTGTTGTGTTTTGTTCGGTTGAATTGGGATTACATTGATAAATTAGCTAGGGTTTTTGTAAATTGGGAATAAATTGTGATTACATTTGTGATTAAATTCGGTGACTAATTTTTGTAAGGTCAATTAAAAATTAATAAGACATTTGCAAATTAAAAATTGGGTTTACTTTGACGTATTAGTGATTAAATTGAGGAGACTCAGTTATGGAAATTAAGTTAGAGAAATTAAGTTTAAGTTAAATGGTGATTAAATTTTTGCTTAGTAAGTTCTAAATTAAGTGAGGGAAATTAAACTTTAATTTGTTATATATATTTTTTGAACATAGAAAATGAAGAAAATTGAACGGAGATGGATGTATGAGGGAAGATTTGATAAGAAGAGACGTCCCACCGTCAAATTTTTGAGGGGTGTTGAATCATTTGTCGAGGTGGCTAAAAAGTTAGTAGATTATGCATCGAGGGGGGAGGTTAGGTGTCCGTGTACTAAATGCAAGAACCTAAAATTTTTTGAGCTCCTTGTAGTTAAGGAACATGTCATCTATAGTGGTTTTTCACCCGATTATTATAATTGGATTTGTCATGGTGAGCCATCTCAGTCTGAGAAACCCGAAAACCATCAAAATAAGGGGGGGATTGAGAGGTATGATAGTTGATGTTGTGGAGTGCAACTTGTTTAACAACGAGAACACATATGAGAATGACAACTCACCTAACCCACAAGACTCACCCAACCCACAAGGCTAACCGAACCCACAAGAGCCTAATCCACGAACAAAGGCGTTTATTGACATATTGGACACTTTGGAGAAACCGTTATACGGAGGGTGGGATGTGACTTTGTTAGAAGTCGCATCTATGGTAGTTAGTCTTAAATGTGAGTTCAACCTACCCTTTGCTTGCGTCGATGGTATTGCTGCCTTGCTCGAGAGAGTTATCCCAAAAGACAATATCATGACCCGAACATTCTACACAACCAAAAAGGTTGTGAAGGGCCTTCAACTCCCGCATCAAAAGATTGATGCTTGTCCTGATGGATGCATGTCATTTTGGAAGGACGATGCGATGCTTGATGAATGTAGGAGATGTGGTAAGGGTAGGTATAAGACGGTTGAGGGGGATATTGTTTTGAGAGGTAGGAAAGGGAAAAGCGGTGTTAGGGGTAAGAAATCAATCCCAATGAGTCAGCTTACGTACTTTCCTATTGCACCTAGGCTTCAAAAATTGTATGCCACAAAAATCATAGCGGAGCAAATGAGGTGGCACAAAGAGGACATTAGGGTACCAGGGAAGATGTGTCATCCGAGTGACGGTGAGGAGTGGAAGCGTTTCGATAGACTATATCCCCACTTTGCGTTAGAACCCCGAAATATAAGGCTTGGGTTGTGCACTGATGGATTTGCACCTTTCGGCCAATTTGGTAAGTCGTACTCTTGCTGGCCAGTGATGATCACACCTTATAACCTACCTCCTTGGTTGTGTTTGAAGCAGCCTTTCATCTTTCTATCTCTTATTGTGCCCGGACCCAAAAACCCGAAAAATCATTTGGATGTTTACTTGCAACCTTTTATTGAGGAACTGAAACAACTGTGGGAGGTAGGGGTAGAAACTTATGATGTCTCTCTGAGATAAAACTTTCAGTTGAAAGCAGCTCTGTTGTGGACTATAAACGACTTTCCCGCGTACGATATGCTCTCGGGGTGGTCTACTGCGGGTCAGAAAGCATGTCCGTGTTGTATGGATGAGAGCAAAGCTTTTTATCTTCCAAATTCTAGTAAAATAAGTTGGTTTGACTGTCATTGGCAGTTCCTACCAGAAGGTCACCCATATAGAAAGAATAAGAAGGCATTCAAGAAGGGTGAGGTTGTGCTTGATGACGCACCTTATCGACTCCCCGGAGATGAAATATGGGAGTTGATTTCGGATTACCCGTCCACTATCGACGGAACCGAGCAGGAGTTCAAAGACCTCAAGAAGTTGAAAAATGGTTGGTTTAAACGTAGCATATTTTTTGACCTACCATATTGGAGGACTTTGTTACTTCGTCACAATTTAGATGTGATGCACATAGAGAAAAACTTCTTCGAGCAGTTGATTCACACTGTGATGGATATGGAGGGGAAGAGTTGTGACACTACAGGCTCCCGGCGAGATGTAAAGAATTTCTGTGACCGTCCTTAACTGCACATAAAATGGGATGTGTCGAAACCGAGAGCCTTGTTCGCACTTGACAAGGCTCAGAGAAAGGCGTTGTTGGAGTGGGTAGAGAAGTTGTTCCCTAATGGGTACGCCTCCGACTTCAAACGCTGTGTTGATCTTAAGAACCTGAAGCTGCAAGGGTTAAAGAGTCATGATGCCACGTCTTCATGGAGAGGTTGCTTCCGGTATCAATAAAGCAACTTTTGCCACCGACGGTGTGGAATTCTATAACTGAGATATCTCAGTTCTTCCGAGATTTGTGTTCTTCTACAGTATCAATTGAGGACATGACTCGGCTCGAGAATCAAATTCCACAGATAATATGCACACTTGAGATGATCTTCCCACCGTCGTTCTTTAATTCCATGGAGCATCTACCTGTCCACTTGCCCTACGAGGCTAAGGTTGGAGGACATGTCCAGTATAGATGGATGTACCCATTTGAAAGGTACATAAACGTTAGTAACTTCATTTAAAAATTTAATTTAAACATAGAAAATTTTAATTTATTGAAATATATATCTTGTTTATTTAGGTTCCTCAATCATTTCAAGAAGAAAATTGGTAACAAGGCTAGGATAGAGGGTTCTATTTGTAATGCATATTTGACAGAAGAGATTGCAAACTTCTGCTCCCTCTACTTCGAGAAATATGTCCAAACAAAAACCAAGAACCTGAACCTAGAACATTCGGTGTCCATTGATCCTACTATACCCGAATTTTTTCAAAAGAAGGACGATGAAGGAACTTTAGGTGGTAGATAACTATCTTCAATGATTTCATCTAATAATAACTTGAATTGAAATCGTTGTTGTGTACGCAGGATGCCTACCAAGAAGAGCTAGCGAACCTCGAGAATGCTCCTGATGCTACAGACGTCGAGCCGAACAAGATTTTTTTCAAGACTGTCTCGGTATACAAGAAGGGAAGTGTGTATGGTGTTGGAAACGCACACGGTATCTACTTCACACCTCCCCCAGCACGTCTCGGCACCTCCACACAGATGGAGTACACACCGGCCGGATCTCAGCAGCCTGATCCAGAAAAGGAGGAAATGAAGGAGCAGCTGACACAGCAGCAGCAGCAACTAAAGGAGCAGGCGGAGCACATAAAGAACATGCAGGAACAAATGACCATGTTTCAGGCCATGTTCAACAAATGCAACCAAGGTCGTCCCCCTTCCCCTCCGGACGACAGAGACCCCTTTAGCGGGGATGACGGTAACTCTGGTGCTTCAGCTAGCTTCTTAGTTAGCTGATTGTTTTTTGTTGTTGTTGTTGTAACTGGATTTATGGATTATGTATCTTCGAACTAGTCTAGATTTGTGTACCTTCACACCGTATGTTAAATCTTTTCTGTATAAGTTTTTTCAGCATAAATGAGTCGAGAGATGAAGTATTTTGGTTGATTGAGAGTGAATGAGGTTGAGGTATTGTGGATAGTCGACAGTTGTGGTTGGTTGGGAATTATGGATGTGGTTTATTTTGCAGGTTTTGGCTAGACATTGAACGCATGTTTACGGCCATGCAGCAACGTAAGTGGCATCCAATAACGGACGCCATGCCAGACGCCAGGGGAAGCTAAAATCGACCGAAACTGACAGCATTCATGAGACCTGGCGTCCGACTGTGGATGCCAGTTAACCCTAGATGGCGTCCACAGTCGGACGCCAAAGTAAGGCTCTTGGCGTCCACAGTCGGACGCCACACATGGCGTCCGCTGTCAGTCGCCAATTCTCCTGGCGTCCAATAGTGGACGCCCGTGTTAAAAATAGGCGACCAATCGTGGCTTCCGCTTTCTGGCGTCTGTTTGCGGACGCCCGTCCGCTTATAGCGTCCACTGTCGGTGCCCACTAGGTGGACGCCTGGGGCACCTTTTCTTGTAGTTGCCTTGTAACACCCGCTATTTTCCTAGCATTTTTATCCTTTCCGCTATGACTACGTCATAACTCTATTTCGGGCTTATATTGCATCTTTTTTTTTTCAAGCTTTATTTTTATTTGAGAGTCCGTTATTATTATTTTTTTTAAAGAGATTTTAACTCATTTAAACCTATTTATTTGATTTTCATCATATATTAATTATTTTCCGCAAGGAATTCTACTTCTCTACGAATTAATGTTTTTAAGCTCGAATTTAAGTTATTTCTTTTCCTACAAATGTCTAATTATATTTATATAATATTTTCAACTAAGAAATATTTTTATTTATGAAAATTTAGCCATTAATGATTTTTTTTACGAAATTTCGTAAATAATTATTTTCCAACGTGAGGTTTACTCGAATTGCTTCGAAATACCTTTAATAATTTTACGATCACTATTTTTTATCAACCTACAATTATTTTTGGACCCCTTCCCACCATTTTGGACCGTGACCCCCATGTCACACTACTACTACATATTTTTACAACTTATTATTTTTATGTTTTTAAGAGAACAATTATTTCACAAGATATTTTTACCATATTTTAATGTGATGATTCATGCAAAAACTTTTCAACTCCACATACATCATTTTGGCCAAGTTGTGTAGTATGCATGTACCTTGTTTTCATCAATTTTAAAAGCTTCATTTATGCTTAATCCTTTCACTTTTTTTCTCATTCAATTTACATCATTTTTAATCAAGCCAAATACCTCCTCTTTTTTTCTCTTTTGGTTCATGAAATCTGAATTTTTTCAGCAGCCATTTCTGGCCAAAAAATCGTCTTCAAGCATCGCCTTCCGTCTCCTATTTTTCTCTTATTTCGATCCTCTTTTCGGCTCTTTCGTTAAGGTATTAATCGATTTCTTTTCCAATCATTTTTACCTTGTTTTTCCAGCAATCTTATGGTATTTTCATACCATGGATTTCATGTTTTTATAGGCTTCTTGGTCGATCCCGAAACGGACGAATATATTATCGACTCGCATTTGGACTTGAGGTAACGTCGATGTTACTCGGCATTGCATGATTTTATTTGTGTAATTGCATGTATATTATTATAATTTTATTTTTGACAATATATGTATGTCATATAATCTGGAAAATTTTTAAAAGTTGAAAATTTGCATGTTTCGATATTTTTATCGCTTTTACGAGATTAACGATTAAATCGCCATATTAATTTGTAAAATCATAATATTCGGCCTAAACATGTAATATATGTTTATATTCTGGAAAAATGTTGTTTTTGATGATTTTTAATAATTTAGTATTTTTCTGATATTTTTGATATTGATTATTGAATAATTACCGTTATCGGACAAAAACGATTAAAAGTCGATTTTTAGTTCTAGTACCTAAACATTTTATTTTAATCTGATTTTTGACGTGGTGAAACTTTCTAGTGAAATAGAATTTTTTGAATCTTTTCATAATTTTTCGGAATTGTTAAGTGGATGAATTAATTAATCACTTTAAATCATCGTTTATCGTTAAAACCGTGTTTGTCGTTTAAATTCTCGATTTCTGGTCTTTGGTTTAAATCTGGAAAAAAATTTGATCCTGATGATTTCATATTAAAATGTAATTTTATGATTTTTAGTGCCTTAATAAAATGTTAGGAACGATAAGTTTTATTAATGGAATCGTTAATTGTGAAAACGGGTTTTAAAGACGGTTTTGATGGAAGTTGGTAAATCTGGAACTTTAGAAAATCTGGAAAATTAGTATATTCTGGAAAATGATGATTTTTAGGTTTAATAATAATTTTTAGATATTAATACTTAAATCATTTTGTAATTACTATTTTTATTAATCGTTATCGTCGAGATTGGACGATTAACGAGAAAACGCTTTAAAAACCGAGTTTTAGAATTCTGGAAAATTTTCTTTTCTGGACAGAATGTCCATAAATATATTTTAACTATTTTACGTAATTTTTGTACTATTTATTAAAGTCTTTAATTAATAAGTATTGATTTTCGGACAAATTGTGATTTATCGTTAAAATGCTTCGCCTTACCTAAAAGAATTATTTTTCCAGCAATTTTGAAAGTATTTAAATCTGAAACTTTAAGATTTAAATCATCCCTTAACATACTCTAAATATATTTATCGGTTTAATTAAATAAAGACGTTCAAATATTTAATTTTGACATTTGCCGTAAAAATCCTATTTATATTTGTATTGTCGAAACTATTAATAATTAGGGAATTTGAGTTTTATAAATTTTGGAAACACCCTAATTAGTAGTAATAAAATGTTTAAGACATTTTTAATCATTTTATAACGCTTATACGATATTTTAATAATCTCATAAAATTAAATGTTCACTTTGGTAATTAATATCGTTAAGGCCGAAAGTATTAGTTTTATAAATCTATATCGTTTACTAAAAATGTGATGTTAGTATAAACTACTATTTTTGCTATTTTGATATGATGCTATTTTTGGTAAAGTTTTTAAAAATAGAAGTTTCCTAAAATAGAAAGTTTCCTCTTTTGGAAAGCGATTCCTTTTTCTTTTGTTCTCCTATTGTTTATATTTATTTTTGAATATCGATAATGGCTTGTTTTGGAGTTATGGAATAAAGTCAAGTGTGGGGTTAGAATAATAATCTGGGGTGTACGTTTTTGCCATCAGCTATAGAGCCGGTGTGCCCATTTGGGGCACATTTGGTCGTTGAACTGGGCGTAGTTTCGCCCAGGAGAGTGTGCATTGTGCCGTTAAGCTAGATATCGCATCGTGTTAGTCGCCGTCAGTTGAACTGGATATATTTGGTATCCAGGAGGGGTGTATACTACTTAAACCAGGACCTCGCTGCACGCAGTCCTGTTATAGTTGAGTTGCCTAGTTAGAGAATGGATTCTGTTATGAGTTAAGTCTACAGTTCTCGAAACTAGTTTCCAGTATTATCCTAGTGAAAGTCTAGCCTTGTGCACACTGATCGAATTTTCACAACGCCATTTTGATTATTTTATTTATTATCGATATAAATTGGGTTGCAGGTTGGCAAATATTTTTATGTTTCTTCGGAAACCCTTTTGATTAATTTGTTTTACGCTAAAGCTTATTTTAATATGCTGTTTTACTGTTTTCCATTTTTACTATTTTTCCTATATTAGTAATTACTGTTTTGAAATCCTGTTATACGGCTGGGAGAACGTTGACGTTGCTCCTCACTGATTGTGACTGTTATGTTTTAACATGACAGATATGCATGTTTCCGGGTGTGGGCTAGCGGGCATTGTGGATCCTGTTATTTTTATTTCTTTTACAATTTTGTCTTGTGGATTGTTAAACCCCTTGTGGATCGTATTAATTTTGGCCATTTTATTTAAGGCCTAATGTTTGACTTTACCATTTAAATTTTATCAAGACATAGTTACAGCGTGTTATAATCCCACTTCTACAGTGTTTCCGCCATTGTATTGCGTTAGAATTTCTAGGGGATTACAGGCCTCTTAGTGGGTGATGCACTAAATCTTGCCAATAGGTTGACTGAAAAAGTTATGTCTCGTCGAGTGTTATTTGCCAAGTACATTAGTGCGCCTATTGCACTAAGATATGGTACTTCAGCTCCTAGGATATCTTCATTTTCTTCTCGTGGTCCAAATTCATCTTTTTCAATACTAAGAGTTCGAACGACCATTGAAGAACTTAGGGGGTGCGATCTAGCCATTCCAAATCTTTGTATAACTCTCTGCGTGTAATTTTCTTGTTGGATAAGGATCCCGTCCTTGAGGTGTTCAATTTGCAGGCCGAGGCAGAACTTTGTCAGTCCAAGATCTTTCATTTCGAATTCTTTCATTAGGTATTTTGCAGCAGCTTCAAGCTCATCAGTCGTTCCGATGATATTTAAATCATCAACATATACCGCAATGATTGTAAAACCGTTCATCGTTTTTCTAATGAAAACGCATGGGGTGATGGGATCATTTTTGTAACCTTCTTTTGTAAGGTACTCTTTTAATCGATTATATCACATTCTCCAAGACTGTTTTAATCCATACAAGGATTTCTGAAGTTTTACACAAAACATCTCACGAGGCAGATTAGGATTGTGATCCCTTGGCATTGTTACTCCCTCGGGAATTTTCATGTAGATATCAGTGTCAAGTGACCCATATAAATATGCCGACACTACGTCCATAAAACGCATATGTAATCCTCTGGATACTGCGAGTCCGGTTAAGAATCTTAGGGTTGTTGCATCAACTACAGGCGAATATGTTTCTTCATAATCTATTCCTGGCTTCTGCGAGAAACCTTGTGCAACAAGTCTTTCTTTGTACCTTACAATTTCATTTTTTGTCATTTCTTTTTCTAGTGAAAATCCACTTATGCCCTACAGGTTTTACATTCTTTGGTATTCGACTTACCGGACCAAAAACTCCTCTTTTCTCAAAAGACATTAATTCTGCCTTCATTGCTTCTTCCCATTTCGGCCAATCATGTCTTTTTCGACACTTGTTGACGGACTTTGGTTCAGTATCGACTTTGTCGTTCATGATTTATGTCGCTATTGAGTGAACAAATATCTCGTTTATATCGACATTCATTCTGTTATATTCAATTCCTGTATGAACATAACTCATTGAGATTTCATGATTATCATTTATATTCTCTGGTGTGGGTTCTTCTTGAGATTTCATATTTTGTTCATCTTCTTCTGTACCTTTACCAGGTATTTCCTTTGATTTTTTGGATTTTCTCGGCCTTAGGTCTTTTGAACCAAGTGGCCTCCCACGTTTCTTTCATGTCGTAGATTGTTCGGCTATTGATTTCTAAGAACTATCTACGGGGATGTTAATTCTGGCTGGAGCATTTACCACAGGTATATGGGATTTTGTGATTCCCTTTGAGTTTGTGAATGCATCGGGTAATTGATTTGCAATATTTTGCAAATGAATTATCTTTTGTACTTCTATATTACAAGAACCATTCCTTGGATCAGGATATGATATTAAATCTGCGTTCCATATGATTTCTGTAGATCGTTGGTCCACCTTCTTTTCTCCCCCTAAGACTAGGAATGTATTCTCGTCAAAATGACAATCTGCAAATTGTGCATTAAATAAATCTCCAGTCGTGGGTTTGAGGTAGTTAATTATACTTGGGGAGACAAAACTCACATATATTCCCAGTCTTTCTTGTGGACCCATTTTGGTTCTCTGAGGTGGTGCAATCGGGACATACACTGAGCAACCAAAAGTTCTTAAATGGGAAATATTTGGTGGTTGACCGCTTACTAGTTGTAAGGGAGAAAACTTGTGATAAGCGGTTGGCCTTAATCTAGTTAAGGCTTCTGCATGTAAAATGGCATGTCCCCATGCGGACGTTGATAATTTGGATTTCATCAGTAAAGGTCTCGCAGTGAGTTGCAATCTTTTAATCATTACTTCTGCAAGTCCATTTTGGGTATGGACATGTGCTACTGGATGTTCAACGTCTATGCCAATTGACATACAATATTCGTTAAATGCCTGGGATGTAAACTCCTCTGGATTGTCCAAACGAATTTTCTTGATATTTTGATCTAGGAATTGAGTTCTTAGCCTTATTATTTGGGCTAGTAATTTTGTGAAAGTAAAATTTCGTGTGGAAAGAAGAGTCACATATGACCATCTTGTAGATGCGTCGATTAATATCATGAAATATCTGAATGGTCCACATTGACGGTTGATTGGTCCGCATATGTCCCCTTGAATTCTTTCAAGAAATGCGGGTGTCTCATTTTTTATTTTATTTATTGATGGTCGTATAATCAGTTTCCTCATTGAACATGCACTGCAAGGAAAATCGCTCGATTTTATAACTCTCACATTTTTCATGGGATGTCCGAGTGCATTTCCAATGATTTTTGCCATCATTGCAGGACCTGGATGTCCTAACCTATCATGCCATAGAGCAAATGTGGTTTTATCATGGATTTTGAATGATGTCATCATACTGGTTATAACGTGAGTTATTTTTGTAAAATACAGATTAGATGAGTAAGATGACATTTTCTCAACGATGCATTTTGTGCCTGATTTGAATATTGTAAGGCATAAATATTCTTTATCATTTTCACTCATGGCTTCAATATGATAACCATTTTGTCGCATATCTTTGAAACTGATCAAGTTTCTTTGCGACTTACTTGAGTATAGCGCTTTATGAATTGTTAGACAAGTTCCCATTGGGAGCATAATATCGGCTTTTCCGTTGCCTTTAATAATTTCAGCGTTACCACATATAGTATTCACATATGCCTTAATTGGCTTTAATTCAATGAGATACTTCTTTTGTCTCAAAATAGTATGAGTTGTGCCGCTATCGATTAGGCATATTTCTGCTCCAGTGATCATGTCTAGAAAACAAATAAGTGGAGCTCAGTAATAGAAAGTTAAATAACAACCAGTATATTACATTTTATTTGAGATGATAAGCAAACGGGACAAATACAAAGTACATAATGGAAATAAAGCAGCAGCGCGCGCGCACACGCACGCACACGCACACGCACGCACACGCACGCACACGCACACACACATATATATTTAGTTGTCCTGCATAGTGGAGATCGTCTAGAATCCACTGCTCCCATCACCATCATCAAGAAAATAATTAGCTGTTTCAATCATCTCTGACTCGAGCGGGTCAGTTTCATCTAAATTTGATTCATGCATCTCAGAGTTTAATGGTACGACATATGTAACAAAATGTGTCTACTCCCTCTTTTTCTTGATGGATGCTTTATAGAGGTCGACAAAATGTTTTGAGGTGCAACATGTGCGAGCCCAGTGACCCTGCCACATTTATGACAGGTGGTCTTATATTTTTCCGAGGTATCGGAATTAACATTTTGTTTTCCCGGGCGCGTATATTTAAATGAATTTTGACCTCTTCTTGGGCCATTACCGCGTCCTCCTCGACCTCGTTCGCCTCCGGGTCCACGTCCGCGGCCACGGCCACGGCCACGGCCACGTCCGGGTCCGGTGAAATTCGTCTCTAGTATAGAAGTAGAGCCACTTGGTCTCAAATTGTCATTTCTTAATAGAACGTCGTCATGTTGTTCAGCAACTAAGAGTATTACAATTAGGTCCGTGAAATTTTCAATTTTATTGATTCTGATACTTCTTTGAAAATTCATGTTTCTTTTACCCATAATAGAGAATGTTTTCTCTATTGTACTGAAATCACTAACTTGTTCCCCACAATACTCTAGTTGTGATGCAATACGGATTAGAGCATAATTATATTCGTTTACCGAAGTAAAATCTTGGAAACGCAAATTTTGCCATTCATGTCAAAGTTTTGGGAGGAGGACATATTGCTGATGTCCGAACCGTTCCTCAAGAAGGGACCAAAATTCAGATGGATCTATGATCCTCAAATATTCATTTTTTAGCCCTTCATTCATCTGATGTCGTATAAATATATGAGCCTTTTGTTTTTTCCTGGTGGGTAGCCGAATTGCCTTTCTCAATAGTATGTTCAAGGGCTTTCGCCCTTAAATGGGCAATGACATCGTCTTTATATTGTAAAAACTTTTCACCAGATAAGTCAAGGATGTCGAATTCCCTTTTTGCAATCTGAGTTATTTTTTTATTTCTTTTAGATCTAACATATATGATTTTGCGGGTGTTAGTATATATATAATAATCATAGATTATTTATAGTAAAGTAATGTATTCATATATTAAATAATCAATAATCACTAGGTACTAACATTAATATTAGCATATAAAAGTTTAAAAAAATAGATAAAACAATGAAAATATATGGGCCGAATGCATAAAATAGGGGAAAGAAAGAAAAAAATGAACATAATTAACGAAGTGCATAATAGATTAGTGGAAATTAATTGATTTATAAGACACAAACTATTTATTGATATATAGAAATATGAAAAAGGCGACTGACAGAAGTATTAGAAACAGGAGTACATTAAGTAGACCCTCACCCTCTCAAAGATTTTATGTAATAGAGTGCATGATGTCGGCGTCTTCTCCGTCTTTATCCATTTATTATTTGGATGTTTTTATTTATTTTTTTAAAGTATGATAAAGACGGAGAAGATAAGAGAAGTGAGTAAAGTGATAAGATTTTGTGGATTTTATAAGGGTCTTCTCCGTCTTCATCCATTTACTATTATTTTGTGATACTAGCTACTATAATAAGACCACACATCCATTTGATAAAAATCAACACAAACAACTACATCCTCTTGCATTCTTCTCCCCCTCCCCCCCCCCTTTAATTTTTTTAAAAGAAAATTACATTATGTTTATTGTTATGATTAGCAAGATGGGTACTACATTCATTATCGTATTTCGACCGACAGCACTGGTCTAGGTGAGTTTAAAGGTCGTCGACGTTGAAAGTTGGGTCATTAATGTCTGTGTGGCGGCGCTTTGCGCCTGTGAGTTTGACTGACTCGGAGAATTCCGAGGACTCTGCTATACCTTTCGCCTTCTTAGGGCGAGATGGTCCTGCCATATGTCCGGGTAAGCAGTGATGAGTTTCGTGATGCTTTTCTAGTTGCTTACTTGGTAGATTTTGGTTAAGATGGGTGACCGATGGTTCGCTATGCTGTGGTTCGGGTTGGGGATGAAATGGAGGAATAATCAATAAGTTATTAGGTAAATTATTATTAGGTTCTCTAAGTGTGTGTGTGTGTGTGTGTGTGTGTGTGTGTGTGTGTGTGTGTATAGAGTAAGGCTCTTATGAGTCCTTCTCTATATATGAGTCCAGAAGTCCTCATCCCATCCATTGGATGGGATGAGGATGGATGGACAAGATGCATCCTAATATTTGTATTTAAAAAAAAGGGAGATTTAGTATCCTAAAATAACTCCATTGATTTTAGGAAACAATAACTCCCATAATCATTTCATTCCTCATTCATTCATTCATTCACGTTATACGTTCATCAAAACCTAAAAAAAACGCTCTCATCATCACGTTCATTCATTCATTCAATCAAATCTGTGCTCGAAATTCCATTACTATGAATTCAATGATCCCGACATCTTCATCAACTATTGATAAGCAATTCATCGAGTATAACAATGGTGAGTTTCAATATTACTTTCATGTTTTGCGTTAATTTTTATTCATCATCTTGATTAATTTGCGTTCATGTTTTTTGCGGCAATTTTCATGTTGATATCATGTTGATATTGCTTTCATGGTCGTTTCATTCATCATAGATTCATATCAATGGTTAATTGGTCTCTTGTTAGTATAGATTCCAGAATTTTATGTTTGTTATTTAGGTTTTCCGTAATCTCCACTGATATTATTGTTTTGTTGTCTATTGAAGCAGACACGACGTTGAAGTATCATACGTTCTAAGTAACAGTAACACGTAATTTTAATTAGAGTAACACACACTGAACATTGAGAAAGGTTTTTGACGATGATGTTAGAGTAACGTGTCGTACGAGTTAGAGTAACTCAACTTATGAGTTGAAGTAACACATTGGTTGCATCGACGCAACGTTGTTTAATTTTGTGCAGGTGGAATTGGCAAAGATGCGAATGCACAAGACAACACCGGAAAAGGTGGAATTTTATTCATTTGATTAATCATAGATTCATATCAATAGTTTTTGGATTTGATTAATCATAGATTAAGCAGACACGGCGTTGAAGTAACATACGTTCTAAGTTACAGTAACACCATATTTTAATTAGAGTGACACACACTGAACATTAAAAAAGATTTTTGGCGCTGATGTTGAAGTAACTTGCTTTACGAGTTAGAGTAACACAACTTATGAGTTAAAGTAACACATATGTCCCATGGGCGTAACGCTGTTTATTTTTTTGCAGGTAGCATTGACAAAGAAGCGAATGCACAAGAATGGTGTAGAGATGTGGGTGAGGCGTTCACTACGTACATGGGGCAAGTATTCGGGGAAATCGATGAGGCGGTGGAATTTTATAAAATCTACGCGCTGACTTGCGGATTCGAAGTTGTTTTTTTTGTGGGTTTACAAGAATAACTCATTTTTTACATATTTTTTTACACATAATGATGTACAACGTTGCAGTTAACTCTATATTTATTTAATACATGTGTTTTTGGTTAGAGTAACATCTCAGATGTATTGTAGTAACATCATTTGTTCCTTAAAGTAACAAATATAATGCATAAAAGTAACTGAGGATATTAGCGTTGTTTACCATTCATTCTTAGATTAACCACAACCATTTCTTATAGTAACATGATTTGTTCGTTAAAGTAACAGCTACACTGCGTTAGAGTAACACATTTTTTTTTCTAAAGTAACACAGTTCATGAATTAAAGTAACACATTGTACGAGTTAAAGTAACAGTTTTTGCAAGAGACTATACAACAGTTCATGAATTAAAGTAACACATTGTATGAGTTAAAGTAACGGTTTTTGCAAGAGACTATACAACGTAACAGGTTTTGTGAGTTAAAGTAACACAGTTCATGAATTAAAGTAACACATTGTATGAGTTAAAGTAACAGTTTTTGCAAGAGACTATTATTCAAGGTAACACATTGTATGAGTTCAAGTAACACAATTCATGAATTAAAGTAACACATTGTATAAGTTAAAGTAACATAGTTTACGGGTTATGACAGTAACATAGTAACATACGTACAATGACAGTAGAAAAATGATGATTTTTTTGGTGAAGATAAAAAAAACTTAATTTTAAAGAAACTTATTGTGTGAGAGAAAGAAACAATTAAAAGATTGATAGGAGAGAGAAGATTTGCATTGAGATAATTAAGGAAGAGAGAGAAATGATATATTTACCAAGATTTGTTAGTTATTTCCTTATTTCACCTCAAGCAATCACAACCATCCATCTTCCACTTGATCAATGGTCCAAGATTGGACTCATGAACTCAATGTATATAGAAGGACTCACTTGATCCTTCCCCCCCCCTCTCTCTCTCTCTCTCTATATATATATATATATATATATATATATATATATTACAATTTGTGATATAATTAAGGGTAATGGAGACTCCAAAATAATGGTGATCTATTTTTTTATCCCTTTTAAAAGAGGTTAGTAACTTTTGTTAACAAAATAACGATTTAAAATACTACCTTATAAACTTGGAGCAAATTCATGCTGATAACGTGTTGAAGATAAATACTGAAAGAGAAAGATCCACAATGACCTTAAAAAATTTTAGGTTCTTGCATTTAGTACATGGACACCTAACTTCCCCCCTCGATGCATAGTCTAGTGACTTTGTAGCAACCTCGACAAATGATTCAACACCCCTCAAAATTTGACGGTGGTACGTCTTTTCTTATCAAGTCTTCCCTCATACATCCATTTGGGGGCCAATCCTCCATGGGCCAATCCTCCATGGGAAGTGATAGAAGGGTATGTGAGGAGAATTTGGAAAGAGCATGTGATCGATAAAATTTTATTTCTACCTAATGGAATTTTTGTAGTTCGGTTCAAGGAAAAATCTGCTAAGGTATCTGTTCTCAATCATGGAATTTTTATGTTTGATAACAAACCTTTAATTGTGAAAGAATGGACTTCCGATGCTAAAATGGATAAGGATGACGTGCAAGAAGTTCCTATTTGGATACAATTGCATGAATTACCTCTAAAATTTTGGGGCCGATGTCTAAGCCGCATAGCCTCGTAGGTGGGACCGTATGTTAAGTCTGACTTAGCTATAGAGGAGCGCACGAGACTGGGCTATGCTAGGGTCATGGTATTGGCCAAAGTGGGGCAAAAATTCAAGGACTCAATCAAATTCATGGATGAATTTGAGAATATTGTTGAAGTAAGGATTAAGTATGAGTGGAAACCCATTTGGTGTAATAAATGTAGAGGTTATGGCCATGATGCTATTGATTGCAAGAAGGAGGAGTTGAAAAAAGCGAGAATAGATGCCAAGAAGAAGCAAAATGTGGGTGGTGTCGTGGCCAGGCAGGCTGCTGTTTCAGGTGGGCAGGGTTCGATGCTTGCTGGTCTGAAACCAGTTACAGCTGCTGCTCGGACAGGGTCTATGAAAGCTGCTGTTCGGGTTCCTCCTGCTGCTGTGACTGGTTCTGCAGTGATGCGGACGGCTGGTGCATTGCAGCGCCTGAATACGGATGTTGTGAGGGCTGCTGATGCGTTACAGGGGCTGGTCACGGGTACTGGGTCTGCTGCTGGTGCGTTGCAGGACACGGGTGCTGGAGTTTTTAACTCCCTCCGTACTGTTACAGCACCTTTTGTTGATGTTGTCAAGGGGCTCTCTCCAAGGAAAAAGATGGGTTCGGATTAGAAATGGTTATACATGGAGACACAAAATATCGGTTTTTGGAATGTTCGGGGCATGTGTAACATAAAAAAGCAACGAGCAATTTGTGAGTTTATAAGGAAACAACAAGTTGACATTTTCGGACTGCTGGAAACAAAAATTAAAAATAAAGCGTATGCTAAAGTTCATTAGAACATCTTCTATGAATGGAGTATTACGACTAATAATCAGTGTTATGAGGGGGGTCGGGTCTGGTTATTGTGGAAACATGATAAGGTGGATTTGACGATTTTGGACTATAGTGATCAAAGTATTCATGTTGGGGTCTCTATGAACTCGGGGAAGAATTACTTGCTCACTTTTGTGTATGCTTTTAATTCTACTGCTAGGAGAGTGGATCTTTGGAGAAGACTAGAATCCTATGCTTTTAGAGGCCCGTGGCTGATTGTAGGAGATTTCAACTGTATTATTGATGCTAGAGAACGTCTTGAGGGTCCTTCCTCGGACGAAGCGCTGGCACAATTTAGAGACTGTTTATCAAATTGTGATGTTTGTGACCTCAAGTCGAGTGGGTCTTGGTTCACTTGAAATAACAAACATAAAATGGCGGAAACTCGTGTTTATAGCCGCATTGATCGTTGTTTCTCAAATGACGGCTTCTTGGGGTTATTTCCGAATGGCTTCGCTAATTTCTTGCCTGAAGGTACCTTCCATCATTGCCCGTGTGTGATCCAATTGGAGAAACCTTCGGGAAGGAAAAATCGGAGCTTTAAGTACATGAACATGTGGGGTAAAGCCCCGAATTTTGGGAGTTGCGTCGCTACTGTTTGGAAAGAGACATTAGGGGAACGAGGCAATTTCAGGTCGTGAGTAAGCTGAGGAGTTTAAAGAGACTGTTGAAAGATTTAAATGCGACATGTTTTTCAGATATTGAGAATCGATGTGCTCAGGCTGAACTGAAACTCCAACAAGTTCAGGTTAGGCTGAGAGCTGATCGATCTAGTGCTATCTTGCAGGAAGAGACAGACCTTAATGCGTTGGTTCGTGACTTGCAGTCTGCACGAGCTGATTTCTGGAGTCAAAAGGCAAAGCAGAAATGGGTGAAAGAGGGGGATATTAATTCGGCTTATTTTCATGGGATTTTGCGAGCCCGTAGAGCTCATAATGCTGTGAGTAAGGTGAATGACGCTGAGGGGCGTATTTGTGAAACTAAGGAAGCAATTGAAGATGCTTTTAATCGTTATTATTTGTCCCTACTTGGTGAGACACATGACACGGAGGCTGTCGATGTGGACTTGGTAAGAAGAGGCAATATCTGCTCCGCAGCTCATAAATCAGAACTGGAGGCGAGTGTGTCAGCAGATGAGATCAAGCGAGCGCTGTTTAGCAGTTCTCGTGACAAAGCCCCTGGGCCGGATGGGTTCTCGAGTTAATTTTTTATCGATTCGTGGGACATTATTGGGAATGATATTGTGGAAGCTATCCAAGACTTTTTCGTCACAGGTAAGCTTCTGAAACAGCTGAGTTGTGCTATTATCACTTTGATTCCTAAGGTGAAAATGCCTCAATCTGTGAAAGATTTTCGGCCTATTGCATGTTGTAATGTTCTGTACAAATGTATTGCTAAGATTATTTGTGCTCGACTTGGCCGTATTTTGCCTCATATTATATCGCCTACTCAAGGGGGGTTTATTGAGGGGAGAAGTATTGTGGAGAATATACTTATATGTCAGGACTTAGTCCGGATGTATAAAAGGGGCCGTACTTCGCCTAGATGCCTTTTTAAAGTTGATATTCATAAGGCTTATGATAGCGTGGAATGGAGGTTTGTGGATCAAATGCTCCGTGCCTTGGATTTTCCGGACCATTTTCGGAGGCTGATTATGGAGTGTGTTACGTCGGTCTCGTACTCTTTATCTGCTAATGGGGATAATTTCGGTTTTTTCCGGGGGAAAAGAGGGCTTAGACAAGGTGATCCTATGTCTCCGCTTTTATTTACTATTTGTATGGAGTATTTCTCTCGTATCATGACATTTGGAATGATCGGGAGGAATTTTAAATATCATCCGAAATGTGGAGCGTTAAAGCTCAGCCACTTGCTCTTTGCGGATGACCTCCTTCTTTTTTGTAAAGAGGAGACAAAATCTATGGAGTTGTTGTGGAGGGCCTTCTCTACGTTTAGTAGGTCGTCTGGGCTGAGTTTTAGTGTGGGTAAATCCCATGCCTTTTTTGCTGGAGTGGATGAAGATAGGAAAGCGGCTATTTTGCAATTCTCAGGGTGTGTAGAAGAAGCATTGCCTTTTAGATATCTTGGTTTGCCTATTCAGAGTACTCGCCTTGGTAAGAATGACTGTGAAAATTTGTTAGCCCGAATCATATCAATAATCTCTAGTATTGGAGCTCCTAAGCTTTCTTATGCGGGACGATTGACCTTGGTTCGATCTGTGCTGTCTCAACTACACAATTATTGGGCCATGGTTTTTATCATACCGAAGTATGTTATGGCTCGAATTGGATCCTTATGCCGTAATTTCCTTTGGGAAGGAGGAGTGGAGGGTACCAATCGAACTTTAGTGAGCTGGGAAAAAATTTGCCATCCTAAAGAAGAGGGTGGCTTAGGGGTACGAGACTTGACGATTTGGAACGAGGCAGCGGTGGCAAAATTGGCTTCGTGGGTTTTTGATCAGCTTGATAGATTATGGGTCCATTGGGTGAATAACATTTATTTGAAGGGTACGGCATGGCGTGATTATCAACCTCAGGCTGATGTCACGTGGGCATGGAGGAAGATCTGTCATGCAAAGGAAAAAGTCAAGGATATGTTTGAGAATGGTTTATGACATGGCTCTTGTACTACGTACTCGATCTCCAGGGCTTATGAGAAGCTTCGTGATCGAGTCCCGAAGGTTGCTTGGAGCCGCCTTGTTTGGAGTGATTCGAGTGTTCCGAAACACAGCTTTATTTCTTGGCTAGTTTTTTGGAGGGCTCTAAACACGAGATCGAAGCTTTTGAGGTTTGGGGTGGCAGATTCAGACCTTTGTTATTTTTGTGAGGCGCAGACTGAGACTTTTGAACATCTTTTCTTTGGATGTTGCTGGAGCATGCGGATTATTAATTTTTTGAGTGTCTGGACGAGGAAGAGGATTCCGAGTACTAGAAGCTTGGATTGGGCGACTAAAATCAGGGGCTCCAAACTACAATGTAATGTTCTCTGTGCTGTTGCTAATGCAACTATTTATCACATATGGAGGCAACGAAATGTGTGTCGTGTAGAAGGACTAGTCCAACAGCAGGAGAATATTGTCAGGTTGATTAAATCAGATGTTAGAAGTACAATTATTCGTAAGATTAAATATCCGATACGTGATAGAGACGCTCGATGGCTGCATAATCTGATGTAGTCATTCCTTTTGTAAGGTTTCCTCCATTTATTTTAACGTTCCCTTTACCAAAAAAAACTATCAAACTAGCACTAATAACTAAAATAAATTGAAATAAATCAAAAATTACAAAAATTAAACTCCAAAAAAAAAATATATAATAAACCAAAGTTGAATTTCCCTCAACTTAATTTAGAACTGACTAAACCCAAATGTAATCGCAATTTAATCACAAATTACGAATTACTCAAACTTAATTTCTGTAACTTAATTTCCCCAATTTAATCACAAATTATCCAAATCCTAATTCATTAATTTAATCCCCGAATTAACCGAATTCATCAAACCATAATCAAAATTGGGCTAATGGGCAAAACTAATCTACCTAATCAAAATTGGGCTAAACAAACAAGGCAACTCAATTGAGACCTAAACAATATTAACTATCAAACTACCATAATAACTGAAAAAAATCAAAGCTAACCAACATTATCATGAATAAGAACTAATTAAAATAAGAAAAACATACCAGAAATTAGGAATAAGAAGGGGAAATGGGGGAGAGGATTCGCGGTTGACGGTAGAGAGTGAATTTTTTTTTGAAGTATGAAGGAGGAGAGGGGGGTCAACGATTATTTGAAGCGAGTTGGGCAAACAGGCGTCCGACAGTGAACGCCCGAAAAAAAATTCTGAGACCAGAGCGGGCGTCCGCTAGCGGACGCCATATGTATCCCTTTGGCGTCCGCCAGAGGATTCAGTCTTCTTCTTATCGTGCATGTTAGGTCTTGCCCACTTATGCATAACCCTAGCTTTCATATGTGTTAACCTTCCCCCTTGAACCAACTCGTTGATTGCCGTCAAAGGTAAGCTAAGTTAGACATAATTGGTATATTTCTGACTAAAGTAATATTATTCTGATTTCTAACAGTTTTTCTGTATATGTTTGGAAGAATAATTTGAAACAGATAGATGATTTGGTGATGAGAGTAAATAGTGGAAAAACAAAGGTATTTATACAGTAATGTAAGCAATTGAAGCAGTTTGAATGAAGTAATATGAAAGGCATCGATTGATGTTCACATGTTTGAATGATCCAAGGGAATGAAACAATGTATGTGTCCACTAACTTATGTTTTGCCGTTTGAATGATCCAGGGAAATGAAACATGAAGTCAATCAATCCATCTTCACTTCATTATTTAATCAATCCATCTTCACTTCATTATTAATGCCCAAACCTTTGGGTATCCAAGGGAAGGTTGATGTAGGTTAATGTAGTTATATGACCGCATACATTGAGACCGAATTAAATGGTGTGTGTGATTGAGTATTATTTGCTCAAAACAGCCTATCAAAGTCTCTAATCAAGCTCGTTTTAGAGAATTGTGTGATATTAGAGGTGCCACGTAGGCAGCCCTAGTGTCTTGTTTTATAATAATATAATATAGACTTGTTCTCTCTTTCTTGATTTTGAATACAAATATAGACCCATATTTATATTATCATAAAGATACCGTATCTACCTCAAACTAAGAAATCAAGGATATTCACACTATATTTTTCATATTGTGTAGGGATGGCAACGGGTCGGGTCTGGGTCGGGTCCACCCGGACCCAGACCCGAACGGGTCCAAAATTATCAGACCCATGTAAACCGGTCGGGTCTGGACCGGGTCCGGGTCTACCCACGGGTCTACTTAATTATTGCGTTGTTGTATTATTCACTGGAAATTTCATAGAAAAATACGACTTAATTTCCGAAAAAAACTACGTAATGTCTTGAGTCATTCCTTGCGGGTTCCTTGGCGGCGGCCGGCGGGGTGTCAAGATCTGTGTCTGAAGAAGGAGATGAACTGATGAAGGAGACGAAGGAGACAAACTGATGAAGGGAATGTATGATGCGGCTGAAATGAGTAAGGATGAGAGAGAAGTTTTTCTAGGGTTTAACTTGCTAACTAGGTAGTAAGACAGTAAGTCAGTAACTCAGTAGTTAGTATGTTCAAAAGAATTGATTTTTTTTAACGGGTCTACGGGTCCGGTCCGGGTCCCAAAACTCAGACCCGTACCCGTACCCGAATTTTTTGAGGAGGACCCAGACCCGACCCATGCCCATCGGGTCTGAAAAATTTAGACCTAGACCCAGACCCATTCGGGTCCGACCCGACGGGTCTGGGTCGGGTCTTGGACCCACTGCCATCCCTAATATTGTGTTTCCTAAACTTTCACACAATATTTTCCTATTGTGTTTCCTAACCATCACACAATGTTTTTTTTATTGTGTTTCATAAACTTTCACACAATATTGTCTTATGTATTTCCTAAACCTTCACACAATATTGTCTTATTGTGTATCCTAAACCATTAACACGATATTGTCTTATCGTGTAATCCCCTAGAAATTCTAATGCAATATAGTGGCAGAAACACTGTAGATTTGGGATTAAAACACACTGATATTCTAAATTTTACAAAAAAAGAACGGTCAGTCAATACAAAGACCACTTTTTACAAAAGAGCTAAAAATAAAAATTCTCCAAATGGGTTTAACAATCCAAAAATTAATGTAAATGAAGTAGAGTAAGATTCATGCTACTCGCTAGTTCACACCCAAACCCAGCAGCAAATTACCTGTCATGTTATAAACATAACAGCCACAATTCAGTGGGGAGTAACGACGACGTTCTCCCAGCCATATTACATGACATTAAAGCATAATTACTATTATATCAAAATAATTGAAAATGGAAAACATTTAAAACGATATATTAAAATAATTCAAAACGATTGCCAACCTTCAAGTCAATATCAACCAATAATAATAACGGCGTTATGGATATGAATCAGTGTAACAGAATAGACTTTCACTAGGAGAATACTAAAAACTAGCTTTGAGAACTTAGTTCAAACAAATCAAACCTCGATCTCTAACTAGGCTACTCAACCATAATCGGACGGCGACTTATAATGCGAGGTCCTAACTTAAGTAAATATGCACACCCCTCCTGGAACACCAAATGTGCCCAGTTCAACCCGACGACGTCTTACATGCGAGGTACAAGCTTAAGGTCAAAATGAACATACACTCCTGGACAAAAACATGTCCAGTTCAACAACCAATGCATCCCGCTTGGATACACTAGCCTTATAGTTGATGGCAAAACGTATACTCTAGACTGTATTACTCTACCCGTACACTTCTTTATTTCATAACTCCAAAACAAAGTCATTATCAAAATTCAATAGGAGTATATTTGTTCTTAAAAGAGAAAACTTTATAGATATAGAACTTTTCTTAAAATAATAACTTTTCAAAAGTGGGTACTATTATAAATAGAAATCGATTAAAATAGGAATTATATAAAATAGTTAATATTAGGCCTCGAGACGTAAACATTATATTTAGAGTAAATTAAAAATTACTCCCTTTTAAGATACCAATTTTAAAATTTACTCCCTTTTAAAATTTTTGCTAAAAATAACTCCCAAAATCTATCAAAAGTTCAAAAATTGCTTCAAAATATAATTTTTGGACAAAAATGCCCCTAACTTTTATTTCGCTATTACTTCACCTCACCCTCTAACCAAGGGCATTTTTGTACTAAAAATAAAATTGGGAGCAATTTTTGAACTTTTGATAGATTTTGGGAGTTATTTTTAACAAAAATTTCAAAAGGGAGTAATTTTAAAAATGAGTATTTTAAAAGGGAGTTATTTTTAATTTACTCTTATATTTATTATGTAAATGTATAATTCATGATTAAAAGTCAACTAAAGTCAAAACCGTAATTATTTTTAAAAAGGTTGAAGTTTAAGTAATTAAAAGTATTTAAATAACAAATTAATAGATTTTCCAGAATTGCACTGTCTTACTTAAAAATTTGTAATTAAATCATTAAAAATCAAAACAACGTAAAACCAGTGGTTTTGAAAACTTTAGAAACTTGGTTACAACATCTATTTCTGGAAAAAATCCAAATTTCAAATAAAACAGGGGTTTTTGTTCGTATATTTATAAACTATCATAATTAGACACTCGATTGTATTTCTTTAATAAAACACGTTTAAAAATTGATTTTAAATAAAGTCCAATTGGAACATTAACTAGACTCTTCATAGTTTATGTAAGTAAATTACCAAGATTAAATAAAAAGTTAAACATATGTTTAAATTTAGATCTTATCACAACTGAGGGGTCGTTTGGTTACTCATGCAATTACCGGGAAGTGCAAGTTCCCAGGAAGTGCATTTTCAGGGAGTTGTTTGGTAAAATAGAATATTAATTCACACAACCATGCTGTAACTTTATTTAAAACAATAAAGCTTTCAATTTGACACCTCATATCAAAAATCACAAAAATTGTTAAATAAATTATTATTTGTATGTTTTAGTCTCGGTTTTATAATACTTTTTGATAATTAAAAGAACGATTTATTTGCAAATCTCGTAAAAATGATTTCAAATAAAGAAACATGTGAAAATTTACGATTTTAAAGTTTTTGTTATAAAAAACGAGACATAAATATATTGTCTAACAGAAATTTAATTTCTATACATGCAACTACAACAATAATATCATATAATACCGAGTAACGTGTCAATGTTACCTTAATCGATATCCGAATCAATTAAATAATCTTCTTCCTCAGATCTAGCATGATAGCCTACAAAATAATTAAACATATGATATTAAAACCACATTATAAGTGAATAGAAAGGAGAAAACGAGATGAAGAACGAATAAGAGTAATTAAATTACCCTCGAGATCGGAAAGAATTAGAGACGAATTAGGATCGAATTGATGATGAACGAAAAGGATAAAATTGTAACGTGAAACATAAAGAAGAAAAGAAGACTTGTGTTGGGAATAAAATAGACTAGAATGAAAGAGAATATAAAGAGAAATTAGGAAGCTAAAAGATAGGAATAATTGAGTTACAAGGACTCTTAACTCAATTAGGAGACGAGATGGTTGAGATAGAAAGAACAAGCAACAAATCGATATGATCAGTTTTCAATTAAAATAAACACGAGGATAAGATTTAAAATAGATAGGATAAAAATAATATGTAGTGTTGATAAAAGGTGTCCACAAATATTTCTCAAGTCGATAAAAGAAGGTTCATAAAATAATATAAGTGTTTACGAAGAAATCGGATTAAACCCCGTTAGAAAATAATTATTTATGAAATCGCGTAGTAAAATAATTAAACAACCATTTTTCGAAAATAAAATATTTTTGAGCAAGAAATTAATTATAAATGTAACCGAGCATTTTTAGAAAAATAAATAGTTCAAACTCGATTTTAAAACTATTCTTCATAGAAAATATGATTTCTCAAAAATAATTAAACATACTTGCGATGAAAAGAATTAAATGGGTTTTCGAATAAAAATAGAAATAATTAAAATCCTTTTACAAAAATAAATAATTTTAGGTTCAATAATGAAAGAGACCTTGAAATGGGAAAAATGTAATCGACGAAATATCACAGAGTTACGATATAATCGTAACGGAACAGATAGCAAAGCTAGGAAATTTGCGGGTGTTACATATCGTATATCCTAAATCATTCACATGATATTACCTTATTGTGTTTCCTAAATGTGCACAAAATATTGTCCTATTGTGTTTCCTAAATCTATCGGGATATTGTACTACGGTATTGTTAAGTGCTATTTTTAGCACTAATTGTGAGTATATATCGTCGTATTTGTGGTGTTGAGAGTTAATTTTGGGGCGATATAGTGACATTTGAAGCATTTCCGATGATCTCACATGGTTTGATTATGTATGTGATTTTTGATGACGGTTCTAGCTATTTTGAAGAGCCGAGAAATTCTTTTATTATGCCCGGATTATAGTGGTGGTATACGTGTCAAATGCCGGGTTATATCGAGGATTGAATGAAGAAAAGAAAAGAAGAAATCAAAGTAAAAGCAAAGAAGAGAGAATAAAGAATTTCAAGCGCCGCTACTAGCGGATGACGAAGAGCAAAACTGCCGCTAGTAGAGGCTTCATCAGAATTCATGCAATTTGTGAAGCTTCCAGAGTGCCGCTACTAGCGAATAGCTACTCGCGTGTGACTTTTGATCTCCCTCTATTTTTTCCTACTTATATTGGATTACTATTTTTATTAGAACATGCTTATTATTCCTAGACGACATACATAAAACTTATGCAATTTTATTAGATTTATGCATTTAGTTTTATTATTCCAAGACTTTGAAGAAGACGGTTGTTCATCCTTTTGTTCATCAATCAAGAATAAGTTTTCCTAATTCTCTACTATTTATCTTATTTGTTGATTACTATTTTGATTATGAATTGTGAGTAGTTCTTTTATCTAGGGCTCGGTGAGCCGATAATATGGGTTATTGATGCTTTGGTTTTAATCGCGCTTTGTTGAATTATTGAATTGGGTTTGTTTTGGTTGTGCTTAATAATTGATTGATTAGTTTGAATTGCTAGGTTTGAGTCTAGATTATCATTACAACGAGAGTTGGATGTTTTCATATGAATCTTACCTAAAAGTTTGTATTTTTGTCGATTAATTTCTACTCAATTTGAATTACGACGAGAGTCGGGTTTTAATTTAGAGAGCCGAAACAAGATTTGAACTTTCACATGAGAATAGTGAATTGGAATAATTGGGACATGTTAGTATCGATTCTTAATGCATCTAGCTTTGTTATTCGTGCCATGAGAATAGGATTTGTAACATGCTAGATAGGCTTTTTATGTCTCGACGGAGAATTTAAAGTAATGATTAAAATTGGAATGCTAGTCTCACCCAAGACGGTAATTTGACAAAGTTGTGTCACTTTTTGATTGCATCAATAATCCATGTTAATGGTGACCATTGCCCTAGGTCTTTCTATTATTGATTTCATCTCGATTTATTACATCTAGTTTGTTAAAATTAGTTATACAATCAACACCTTCTTTATTCGACGTAGATAACTTATAATCAGAATTAGTTAGTACTTAATCATTCACCTCTCTGAGATCGACCTGTATGCTACAATACCCGTACGCTTGCGGAATTATAAAATAAAACGTAACAAGTTTTTGGCGCCGTTGCCGGGGAAGTAACGGATTAATATTAGCTTTGATTTTTGATTTGTTAGATTACGTCTTTTTTCGCGTACATTGGTACGTTTTCTTTGTTACTAATATTTCTCTAGTTGCGTATTGTGATCTTTATGCACAGGAGTAAATCAAAGGGTTTATACGAATTTGACCCCGAGATCGAAGCCACCACTAGAAGACGAAACACAGAGAGAAAGAGGAAGTAGACTCAACGTGAGCCAGAACCCGAGGAAGTAATTCTTAATACTGAGGATGTAGTCACTAATACCGAGGTAGAAATTACTATAACGTCTATTAAGGATGAAAGTGCTCCTAAATTTGTGCTCAATTCGAGCATTACGAGACTTGCTGTGGAAGCAAATAATTTTGAGCTGAAGACTTCATTGATTTCATTCGTTCAACAAAATTAATTTAGTGGGTCACTAACGGAAAATCCTAATGAGCACATCAATACTTTCCTTGAAAATTGCGACAATGTGAAGATCAATGGGGTTTCCAATGATGCTATTCGATTGCGTTTGTTTCCATATTCATTACGAGATAAGGCTAGAGAATGGTTGCGAAATTGTGACGCCGGCTCTTTTGATACATGGGACAAACTCTCCACCGCGTTTCTTCACAAGTTCTTTCCATCGGGTAAGACTGCAAAGTTACGCAATGATATTAGCTCATTCATTCAACATGAGAATGAATCATTATATGAAGCTTGGGAACGGTTTAAGGAACTCCGACGTCAATGCCCACATCATGGTATTCCTAATTACCTTCTTGTTCTTACATTCTACAATGGTATGAAGCCGGAATCTCAAATAAGTCTTAATGCTGCTACTGGAGGTAGCTTAGATAATCTACCATGGAATAAGGCTAAAGAACTAATTGAGGAAATGGCCGCAAATACATATCATTGGGGTAGTGACCGTCAAGTGCGAGGAAGGAAGGTAGAAAATAATAACTTGAACATGATGCACACAAGGCTTGATGATTTATCTCAACAAATTTCCAAGATTAGCCTAGGTGGTTCGAGCTCATCGGTTTCCTCGCATCAATTGTGTGGTATTCGGGGTCATGATTCAACTGATTGTGGAAATGTGTCGATGGTGGAACAAGTTAATGTTGTTTATCAAAAGCAACAATTTGATCCATATTCGAATACATACAATCCCGGTTGGGCCCATCATCCGAATTTCTCTTGGAAAAACAACAATGCTCAAGGACCTTTGTCACACCAACAACAATTTTCTATGCCTTTCAACCAACCTCCGGGCTTTGTACAAAAGCCTATGTTCCGACCACAACAATCTCCACCGGTTCAACAAGTTCAACCAATTCAACAACAAGCTCCACCATAGTCAAATATGGAGTTGATGTTAGAGCAAGTCCTTGCTCAACAAACTCAATATATGCAAAATCAAGACAAGAAGAATGATGAGTTCTCGACTTCAATTTCTCAAATTAAGGCTTCTCAGAAGATGACCGAGACTCAAATGGCCCAAATGGGTCAACAAATCAATCTTTTGTCTAAGTCAGGTGGACAATTCCCGGGGAACACCGAAGTAAATCCCAAGGGACAGATAAATGCGGTTACTTTGAGAAGTGGGAAGCAACTTGAAGATCCGGTGCGACCAAATAAAGTACCGGAGATTGTGGTAGTGGATGAGACCGAGGTAAAGCCAATTATTGAAGATCCTCCAATTGAGAAAGTGGAAAAGGATAAGCAAGTCGGCGACACATCTACAACCGCGAGGGTACATTATCCTCATATTCCCTTTCCACAAAGGTTTGCACGAGAGAAGCTAGAGCAAATGTATGCTAAGTTGATAACTGTGTTTTGTAGTGTTTATTTCACATGTCTGGTCCCGCTTTCTTGTGTGAAATCTCTCTTTGGAGCAGTTTTGAGGCTACTTACGCTTCTTCTAGCTTGTTTTAGGTTCCTAATGCTCATCACCGAAAAGTGGAACGATTCCGTTTCGTTTCCAATACATATGGAGCCAATGAAGAGAAGCGATGATGATTCGGTGGCTTAGACTCGGTCCCGAGTCCCTTGGAACCCATTTCCGAGCATCGAAAGTCGATAAGAAGCCTAGGAGGAGCAAGTAGGGGCCTACATGGCCGTGTCAGAAGCCTGCATTGCGGTGTAGTGAGTTGGGAAGCAAAGAAGAGAGGAAGCAAGCTACAGCAGGGCGTCATGGCCGTGACCCATGACCATCATGGCCATGACGGGGGTGCCTCATGCCCGTGAGCCCCCTCATCATGGCCGTGAGCCCCCTGATTCTCCTCGCACTTTGTCACTTCATTCGCCTTATTCTTACAACCCTATATATACCCCCTCATGTATTGTTTTAAGGATTTTTTTTTACATTATCCTACATTAGACTAAACCCTAGATAGAGTTCCTCCTCTCATGAGCTTAATCTTTCCTTAATCTTTAATTAAACTTAGCTTAATCTAGTTTGTAATCCTTGTATTAAGGGAATTCTTCAAGACTCATCCAAGATTGACAACCTTGGGAGATTTATTTGGGTTTTTCTTATTAATACAAGTTCTTATCTTTTCATCCTCTTGTTAGTAGGTATAATCTTATTAATCTCTTTACTCTTAATCTTTGTTTAATATTTCAAGTTTTAATATTTGATTATTGTTCTTGTTCTTGCTAGTTTCATTATGAATGTTTTGTTGTTTGTGTTGACTTCTCTTGTTATGGTTAGGGTTAGCTTCATTATGTGTGAGTAGACTTATTAAGGGGTTAGTAAGGGGATTAAGGGTGGATTATGGGTAATTAGGGTTTGATTGAAAGTAAAGGTGGAGTCTTTGTTACTAGCCACATCTTAAGCACACTATGTGTTTGTTGAATTGCTTGTTTGAGTAGTAGTGGCCATGCTTCTCATGCTTGTTTTTCTCTTCTCATTGTGTGATTGATTTGTGGTTGAATCCTTGTGTATTGGGTAACATCTTGCATGAGTATTCGGGTTTAGTCTTTGACACGAGAGTGCGGACTTTGACTTTGACGCGAGAGCGCGGACCGACTTTAGTAACTAGGTGAAACCTACACCCTTGATTACCCAATTATCCTACTACACTTATGAACCCAAACTAACCCTACTCCTTCCCATATTAAATTCTCCATCTTGTTAGCTTATATTCATCTAGTTAGTTGATTGTTTTAGCTTTAGTGTTCCAATTAGTCCTTATTGCATCAAGTTCATTGTCAATCTAGTTTCTTCTCTTCCAATCATCTGAGTTAATCAATTCTTGTCAATTGTCCTTCTCTTTGTGTTGTTTTGGTAGCCTAGCCTTGTTTTTAGGTAGACCATAGTCTAGACACCTTCTACCGTCCCCGTGGACTCGACCCGACTTACCCTAGCTACCCGTTAGGATTAATTGGACTCTATTTGTTGATTGGGAACCACGGCAATTCCTACCATCTATTTGGCGCTGTTGCCGGGGACGGTGCATGTTTAGACTTAGTTTGCTTGTTAGCTTGACTTAGTTACCCCCCCCCCCTTGTGTTCTTCTCCTATCTTTTGTGCATATTTTGTAGTCTTTTTCTTTGTTCTTGTAGCTTTCTCCTCTCCTTGTCTTGGGTTGTGTTTGTTTTTTGTCTCTACCTAGTGCCCTCAAAGCACTAGGTGTTCTCACATTTGTTCCGAGTGTGTAGTTTATGCCTAGAGGAGGGAACGACTCCTTCCTCTTCAATTCAGATCCGGAGAGACTCTTTCGAGCCTTTCGGCAAAGGACAATTGCTAGAGTAAGAAATTCCCAACCGGGTCCAAGCAACAACATAGAAGAACAAGCATTTGGGATTGACTTGAACGAGCCACCGCAAGACAACACCGAAGGGGGCTTCTTGAATCCCTTCGGCACTTTATTCCAACCACCTCCCACATCTCCAACAACTTCTCCTTCAACATCTTCATCAAGTTCTACACCATCATCTCCCGCTTATCCAACAATGCCGAAGTTCTCATCTCATTCTACACTCACGGAGGATGTCTTGCCGGGACCGAGCACTTTACCGGCCGCTTATGCCGGAAATTTTGTGGCGAAGACACAATTCATCCAACTTGTAGAAAGAAATAAATTTAGTGGTTTGCTCACCGAAGACCCGCATCAACACATGGAGACCTTCTCCGATTATTGTGACGCTATATCTCAACCCAGGGTTACTCAAGATCAAATTCGTTGGGTACTTTTCCCGTTCTCTCTCATTGGAAAAGCAAAGCAACGGATCAAGAGTCTCGATAGGGCAACCATGGGGATTGATACTTGGAAGAAACTTGCTTTGGCGTTCTACAAAAAGTTTTACCCCCCGGAAATGACAAATTTGTTAAGGGCCTCCATCACCGGTTTCCAACAACGGGATGAAGAGAGCCTTTATGAAGCATGGGAGCGGTTCAAGTCTTTGGTTAGATCGTGCCCCCACCATGGACTTCCACAATGGTTCTTAGTCCAATAATTTTGGAACGGTCTATATGAGGACTCGAGAGCCATACTCAATATGGGCTCCAATGGAAGGTTTATCGAGGTCGATGACGATCAAACATGGGCAAGAATTGAAGAAATGGCGGTCCATAACTCTCAATACTCTAGGACAAGGAAATAAAGTAGAGGGGGAAGGCATGAGATTGATGCCATTACACAATTAAGTGCCGACCTTGGAGCACAATTGAAGACACACATGGATACTATTGAGAAGAAGCTCCAAAATCATTTTTATCAAGTTCAAAGCACTAGTTCCTCCAATCAACAATCGATTCATCAAGTTAATGCTATGGGAGTGGTTCCTTCTACATCTTATTATGGGATATGCGAGATTTGTGGAATATATGGACATGAGCCTTTACATTGTCGAAGTAGCATTGAGCAAGTGAATGCTTTTCAAGCATACAAGCAAGGTGCCCCATATTCTAACTTCAAGGCTCAAAATGTGTCAAATCCTCACATGTTCCAAGCCTCCCAACAACAAGCTCAACAACAATACCGTGTACCCTATGTTCCTCCTCCCTTAAGGGACAACAACCAAGGCTACCAAGGTTATCAAGGCAATCAAAGGCCTTTCAACAACTTCCAACAACATAACCAAGGTGCCTTCAACAACAATCAAGGGTTCCATAGTCAAGGGAATTTCAATCATCAAGGTGGTTTCCAAGGAAACCAACATTCTCAAGGATTTCATAACAACAACCAAGGTTACCAAGGTCACAATCATGGCAACTCTCAAGGCCAAAGTCAAGGCAACTCTCAAGGGTTCCAAGGGAACTTCCAACAAAAACAAGGGTCCCAAAATACTCAACAAGAAAACAAGCAAAGAAGCCGGTCTCCAATTCATGATTATGGCATTCCCTTAGCCATCACCAATACTCCTCATAACCAACAATCTCCCCCTCGGGATTTTGACATGCAAAAATCAATGTTGGATATGCAAAGGAGTAATCAAGAATTGCAAAGAAGCCAATTGGAGATGCTAAAGAACCAACAAGAATTCTTTGCTCACCTTCAAATGGAGAACAAGGCAAGAGATACTCACGTGAAGATGCTCGAAACCCAACTAGCTCAAGTTGCTTCGGGTAGTTCTTCCCGGAAAAAGGGTCAACTACCTCCTCAAGGTGTACCGACGAAATTCGAACATGTGAATGCCATCACCTTGAGGAGCGGTGCATCTTATAACTCTCCCTTGTTCCCTAGTGAGCAAGAAGCCATGAAGGAGGTTGTATCTCCATCTCAAAGCAATGAAGGTTGGGGAAATCTCATGGAGGAGCAAGTATTATGGGAGGTTGAAAAACCTAATGAAGATAAGCTTCCCCCACCCCAAGAAGAAGATAAAGGAAAGAAGAAAATGTCAATTGAAAAGTCCAAACCTAATGAGCAAGACAAGATACATATCAATTTGCCATTCCCAACAAGGCAAATGAAGACCAAGGTGGATGTTCAATTGGACAAGTTTGTCGACATTGTGAAGAAGTTGGATGTGAGCATCCTTTTCACCGAGTTAATTACCCAAGTCCCGGCATATGGAAAATTCATGAGAGAAATCTTGGCTTGGAAGCAATCCTTTGACAAGGAAGAGACTATAACGTTAACAAGAGAGGTGAGCGAACTCATTCAAGGCTCTACACTTCCTAAGTTGAAGGATCCGGGTAGTTTCTCAATCCCGTGCACCATAGGGAACTTGAAGATCGAAAGGGCGTTATGTGATTTGGGGGCGAGTGTGAGCATTCTCCCTTATTCTATTTGTGAGCAACTTGGGATGAAAGAGCTAAAGTGTAACTCGATCACACTCCAAATGGCCGATCGTTCACTTAATCGACCATTAGGAATGTTAGAGGATGTGCCATTAAGAATCGGGAAATTCTTCATTCCGGTCGACTTCCTTGTGCTTGATATGCCGGAGGATGCTATCACTCCCATTATCCTTGGGCGCCCATTTCTACATACCGCCGGTGCAATGATTGATGTAAAGAATGGTAGGATCACCTTTGAGCTAGGCGACGAGAAGCTCGTGTTTGACCTCCAAGGTAATACCTCGCCTACAAATGAAGAATCGTGTAATATGATCCACGCCATGAAAGACATCGATCTAGGGGATGAATCGGATGAAAGCTTGGAAGTCGACAACAATTTGTGTGAAATTGATAATGATGCTATTGAGCTTGGGGTGAATGAATACCCTTGTTGTGTGAATGAGAACAAGTTGCAAGGAAAGAAGAAAGTTGAGCCTCCCTTGGGGCCACATGAAGATAGATGGATGTTTGGGTATATACCGAAGGATCGCAAGTACAAGTTCAAGCCATTGAACTTAGTAGATCAGGATGCCCCGGGAACGTCGAGGCAAGGTTGTGAAGAACCTTGGAGTGTAGGTTGATATTCCACAAGCTTGATCGAAGATTTCTCGAGAGCCTTCGATTTGTTGCTTCGTGCCCTTGAAGGTGATGGAGTTGTGTACCATGTTGTTGAAAATTGAATGAAGAACCCACCACCCTTGGTTTGACGGAGTTCCAAAAGAACCGTCTTATTGTATATATCTCTTTCTTATTCTTTTGTTTTGTTTTGTGGAATTCTTATAATTTGGTATTTTGATGAGTGATGTGAGGGAGGGATTTTGATGGTGTTTATTGAGTTTATTTGCTAGGTTAATAGTGGAGATGAAGTTTTGAGAAGAGTGGTTGATGATAGAAGCTTGAAGCTTGGGCAAGGGAGTCATTTTTTGAGCTTTTTGTAAGCTTAAGGGGGCGGGACTTTGGATCCCGGGGTATTATTTTGCATTTGGGTGGAAGGTTCGGTGTGCTAATATTAAATGAAGACTTGGAGTGAAACATGGCCATGTCAAGGGAGACATGGCCATGAGGCGACATGGCCATGAGTGCGGCCTCACGGCCGTGACGAAGTGCACCCCAAAACCCGGCCTACTGTGATGCGTCACGGGCATGAGCAGCCCAACACGCCCAGGAGGAGTCCCGACCATGAGCCTCACCCTCATGGCCAAGACGGGTTCTTGAGCCCAGCTTCATGTTTTCATTAAACAACCCAGGCCAGCCCATTCCCCTCTATTACTAACATATACCAGTCTAAGACCCATTCCCCTCTTTTACTAATTACCTAGCCCAAAAAACCACCTTCCTTCACATCCAAGCCCAACCCACCTTACTCCCCTCACATATTACCCAACCCGCCCAGCCCTATCATTTTGTTAACCCCACCCACCCCCTTCATAAAACCGACCCACCCATTCTTTTATTTACCCAAACCCATACTCATCCCTCCTCATACAAATCCAACCCGCCATTTTTTTTGTATAAACCCAACCTAGCCCACCCCATCTTATCACCCTTACCCAGCCCCCCTCCTTTATTAATCCAACCCGCCCCATTTTCCTATACCTAGCCCAACCTCACCCCAGCCCATCTTTCATCCTACCATTTAATTACCCAGCCCACCCCATTTTCATCAACCAAACCAGCCCCCCTCTATTTACCCAATTCATTTACACCCCCACCCAACCTCTCTTTTCACCTAATTCACTCTCATAAAATCCAAATTCGCAAGTTCTTTTCACTTTCTTTATTTTTATTTTCTTTTGGTAAAATTTAGTCGGATTTAGGCGGAATCCGGGCTAGGTGACTTGATTACACCTAGCCCTCCCCTCCCATTTCCGTTTATTTTCTTCTTTTTATTTCTTCCCCCATCCATATCTTTTCTCGTCTCGACCCTCGGTGACTTGATTACACCCCGACCGGACACATTCTACCCTTTCTTCACTTTCATTTTTGATTTTTACTTTTATTTTCCTTTTTCTTTTTTTTGTGTCTTCCACACAATACCGATCGAGCATGAGGACATTGCTCGGTTTAAGTGTGGGGGAGCGATATCCTAGTCTAGCTTAGTTTTATTTTCGTAGTTTTTTCGAAAAATCTTAAAAATCCCTAAAAATTTGAAAAAAAATTCATAAAAATCAAAAAGATTTTCGTTTGTGTCTTTTTCTTTTGTGTCTTTGTGTCGTATACTTGTTGTGTTGTGTGTTTTGCTCCTCCGAATTCCTTGTAGGTTGCGCGATCTTCGATAAGTCTCGGAAGGCTCTTGACATCCGGTATTATCCTTCTTTCTACTTCTCTTTTTTCCCTTTTTGTGGAGTTTGGAGGATGTGTTGTAATGGTGTGTGCTCGGGTGGAGCTTTGTGAAGATTTGTGGTTGATTGTTTGCTTATTTGGATTTTTCGGGGTGGTGTTTGTTTTGTTTGTATGTTTGTTTTCTTTTCTCTTATTATGTTTTGTTTTGTTGTGTGTGTCTCATTTTCTTTCATCCTTGTTGTGTCTTGTTTAGTTTGTGTCTTGTGTAATAAGGTTTTCGAAAACCCGGTTTTGAGGCTAGTGCGCAAGTGTTTACTTTCTCTTTCTAGTGATGTGAATCGAGTCTTAGACTTTACTCTAGTAGAATGACTTTAAATCAATGATTTCATTGGTTTCTAACCTTGAGTCCACCTAGTCTACTAGGAATTTACTACGGGATTTGCATTTTGACCATTTTGACCACCCATGGAGTGAAAAGGCCTTGGTTGCCGAGTCCCGTCCCTTAGGTGACCGTGTTCGAAATTGTTTGATTAGTCCAAGTTTCTCCCCTTTTTGTGGGTTTGAAGGGAAGGGCTCGTCCCGACTTACCCATTTCCCTACCTCCTACGCATTTCCCCAAATAAGTTGCAAATTGTTGAAATTCTCACTTGGTTGCAAGAAATGCCTACAAAACAAAAGTTATCCAAAAGGCAAGCCAAGGAAAGAAAGGAAAAAGAAAGAAAAAGAAAGAAAAGAAAAAAGAAAAAGAAAGAAAAAGAAAGAAAAGAAAGAAGAAAAAGAAAAGGCACAACAAATGAAAAACAAAATACAAAAGAAGAAAAATAAATGGCATAGCAACTCAAAAGCCGAAGGCAAAAGAAAAATGCCAAAAGAAAACCATCTCACAAAAAGATTCCCACCTCTAAAAAATAAGACTTTTTCCGATCGTTACCGTGAAGAGCCTACCAAAGGACCGAGTCCCTAGGAAGGATGATAGCGGTAATGATCGGTCTTCCCTCATTTTGCAGCCATATCCCTTTTTTTTACTTGGACTAGTTGGGCGATTTTTGAGCATGGGACGATCCTCTTGGCTCATCGCTAAAGGGGGCGGGGGTCTCACATACCTACAGTGTCGACTAACTCCGTGGTTCGTCCTTTTTCTATCCCGCCGATTGTCCCGTAGTATGTTCTTAGAAGGTTAGGAGGAACGAGGTAAGTTACCAACGTTTTTATTGCTTTGTTGTCATACTATTAGGGTTTAGTTAATATCGGTTTGTATTATTAGTTTGGGAACGTTGTCACTTGCCTTGAGTCCTTAACCGGTGCTTCTTTCACCGCTTTGTAGAGTGAAGCGGTATTTATTTCTTCTTGGGTGCAACCGATTGCTTGTTTGTTTGTATGTTTGTTTGTGTGTGTGTTTTTGTGTCCGGTTGCATCCACAGTTTTGCCGCAAGACCTCACTTGCCTTGCGGAGAACATTTTTCCTCTAAGTGTTCCCGCGTGAGTTGAAAGGGCGTTGGGTACGCTAATACCCGCTCGATTAGTAGTCTAGTTTCTTTTAGTTTTTAGTTAGTTCGTGCTTACTCGAGGGCGAGTAAGGGTTAAGTGTGGGGGAGTTGATAAGTGTGTTTTGTAGTGTTTATTTCACGTGTTTGGTCCCGCTTTCTTGTGTGACATCTCTCTTTGGAGCGGTTTCGAGGCTACTTACGCTTCTTCTAGCTTGTTTTAGGTTCCTAATGCTCATCACCGAAAAGTGGAACAATTCCGTTTCGTTTCCGATACATATGGAGCCAATGAAGAAAAGCGACGATGAGTCGGTGGCTTAGACTCGGTCCCGAGTCCCTTGGAACCCATTCCCGAGCACCGAGAGTCGATAAGAAGCCTAGGAGGAGCAAGTAGGGGCCTACATGGTCGTGTCAGAAGCCTACATAGCCGTGTAGTGAGTTGGGAAGCAAAGAAGAGAGGAAGCAAGCTACAACAGGGCGTCATGGCCGTGACCCATGACCATCATGGCCATGACGGGGGTGCCTCATGGCCGTGAGCCCCCTCATCATGGCCATGATCCCCCTGATTCTTCTTGCACTTTGTCACTTCATTCCCCTTATTCTTACAACCGTATATATACCCCCTCTTGTATTGTTTTAAGGTTTTTTTTACATTATCCTACATTAGAATAAACCCTAGATAGAGTTCCTCCTCTCATGAGCTTAATCTTTCCTTAATCTTTAATTAAACTTAGCGTAATCTAGTTTGTAATCTTTGTATTAAGGGAATTCTTCAAGACTCATCCAAGATTGACAACCTTAGGAGATTTATTTGGGTTTTTCTTATTAATACAAGTTCTTATCTTTTCATCCTCTTGTTAGTAGGTATAATCTTATTAATCTCTTTACTCTTAATCTTTGTTTAATCTTTCAAGTTTTAATCTTTGATTATTGTTCTTGTTCTTGCTAGTTTCATTATGAATGTTTTGTTGTTTGTGTTGACTTCTCTTGTTATGGTTAGGGTTTGCTTCATTATGTGTGAGTAGACTTATTGTGGGGTTAGTAAGGGGATTAAGGGTGGATTATGGGTAATTAGGGTTTGGTTGAGGGTAAAGGTGGAGTCTTTGTTACTAGCCACATCTTAAGCACACTATGTGTTTGTTGAATTGCTTGTTTGAGTAGTAGTGGCCATGCTTCTCATGCTTGTTTTTCTCTTCTCATTGTGTGATTGATTTGTTGTTTAATCCTTGTGTATTAGGTAACATCTTGCTTGAGTATTCGGGTTTAGTCTTTGACACGAGAGTGCGGACTTTGGCCTTGACGCGAGAGCGCGGACCGACCTTAGTAACTAGGTGAAACCTACACCCTTGATTACCCAATTATCCTACTACACTTTTGAACCCAAACTAACCCTACTCCTTCCCATATTGAATTCTCCATCTTGTTAGCTTATATTCATCTAGTTAGTTGATTGTTTTAGCTTTAGTGTTCCAATTAGTCCTTATTGCATCTAGTTCATTGTCAATCTAGTTTCTCCTCTTCCAATCATCTTAGTTAATCACTTCTTGTCAATTCTCCTTTTCTTTGTGTTGTTTTGGTAGCCTAGCCTTATTTTTAGGTAGACCATAGTCTAGACACCTTCTACCGTCCCCGTGGACTCGACCCGACTTACCCTAGCTACCCGTTAGGATTAGTTGGACTCTATTTGTTGGTTGGGAACCACGGCAATTCCTACCATCATAAGTTCATTGAAATCTTGAAAACGCTTCATATTAATATCCCATTTTTGGAAGCTATATCCGAGATAACTTCTTATGCCAAGTTTCTCCAAGACCTTTTATCAAACAAGAGGAAACTAGTAGAGCATAATGTCATTGCTCTTTCGAAAGAATGTAGTGCCATATTGCAAAACAAGTTACAAAAAAAGATGCAAGATCCGGGTAGCTTTTCTATTCTATGCTCGGTTGGTAATGTGACAATCCAAAAGGCATTGTGTGATCTTGGAGCTAGTGTGAGTCTAATGTCATTGTCTATTTGTGAGAAACTCCGTATGGGTGAATTGAAACCCATTTTGATATCTCTTCAATTGGCCGATAGATCGGTAAGATACCCTCTTGGTATTATTGAGGATGTTCCCATTCAAGTTGGGAAATTGGTGCTTCCTTGTGATTTTGTTGTCATGGATATGGAGGAGGACATCCAAATTCCAATTATACTTGGAAGACCATTCTTAGCCACCGCTGGTACACTTATCGATGTGAAGGGTGGTAAACTTTCAATGTGTGTAGGCAATGAAAAGGTGGAATTTGAACTCCACAAATCTATGGGGCAACCAACATTGAAAGAGGTATGTTACCGTGTTGAGGTTATCGACAAACTAGTTGAAAAAAGAGCTTTGGATGATGCATCTACTGACCCACTCCAAAGTTGTTTAATTGAGGACAATACCGATGACATAGAGGTGCTTTCATATACTCAACTCCTCGATTCCTCTCCCTCTTATTATGATCATGGTTCATCTTTTGAGGTATTATCATTGGAGTCTACACCCGAGGTACGTCCTAATCCTCCTATAGTAGAATTAAAACCTCTTCCCCCAAATTTGAAACATGCTTTTTTGGGTGATAATTCTACTTATCCGGTTATTGTCAATGCTAAACTTAATGACACTCAACTTGAGAAATTGCTTGATGTTCTTCGTAAATACAAGAGTGTTATTGGGTATATCATAGATGATATCAAAGAAATCAATCCATCTTTTTGTATGCATCGTATTTTGCTTGAAGACAATCATGTCACCTCTATTGAAACACAACGATGCCTTAATCCTAACATGAAAGAGGTTGTCAAGAAAGAGGTTTTGAAATTGCTTGGCGCGGACATCATCTATCCTATTTCCGATAGTGCATGGGTGAGCCCAGTTCAAGTGGTTCCAAAAAGGGTGGCATGATCGTTGTTAAGAACGATAAAGATGAATTGATTTCTACTAGAACGATGACGGGTTGGCGCATGTGTATTGATTACAGGAAATTGAATAAAGCCACCCGAAAAGACCATTTCCCTCTCCCATTCATAGATCAAATGCTTGAAAGGTTGGCAAAGCACTCATTCTTTTGTTACTTGGATGGTTATTCTGGTTTTTTCCAAATCCCTATCCATCCAAGTGACCAAGAGAAAACGACATTCACATGTCCATATGGCACATTTGCTTATCGTAGAATGCCGTTTGGATTGTGCAATGCTCCCGCTACCTTTCAATAGTGCATGATGGCTATCTTTTCTGATCTCGTAGAACGCATCATGGAAGTTTTCATGGATGATTTCTCGGTCTATGGCACTAACTTTGACACTTGTTTACAAAATTTGACTAGAGTGCTTCATAGATGCCAAGAAACTCATCTTATTTTGAATTGGGAAAAGTCCCATTTTATGGTGCAAGAGGGTGTAGTCTTAGGACACATTATATCTAATCGGGGTATCGAGGTCGATAGAGCCAAAGTGGAAGTCATCGAGGGACTCCCACCCCCTACTAATGTGAAAGGGGTGCGAAGTTTTCTCGGTCATGCGGGGTTTTACCGTCGATTCATAAAAGATTTTTCAAAAATTGCCGGCCCACTAACGGAACTATTAGCCAAGGACACCCCGTTTGTGTTTTCTAATGCGTGTCTTGAGGCTTTTGACAGGTTGAAGAAGGCTCTCACATCGGCACCTATTATCCAACCACCGGATTGGACAATTCCCTTTGAGTTGATGTGTGATGCTAGTGATCACGCTGTTGGGTCCGTGCTTGGCCAAAGAAAAGATGGCAAACTCCATGCCATTTACTATGCTAGTAGAACTCTTGATCCTGCTCAAGCTAATTACACCACAACTGAAAAGGAGTTGTTAGCTATTGTGTTCTCCATTGAGAAGTTTCGGTCCTACCTTGTAGGTTCGAAAGTTGTTGTTCATATGGATCATGCGGCACTTAAGTATTTGTTGCAAAGGAAAGATGCTAAACCCCGCTTGATACGTTGGATTCTATTGCTTCAAGAGTTCGATATAGAGATTAAAGACAAGAAAGGTGCCGAGAATGTGGTAGCTGACCACTTATCTCGCCTATTGTTAGAAGATGATGATAAGTTACCCATTAATGATTCTTTCCCGGATGATCACCTTTATTCTACTGCTGTTCTCGAGTCCGAGTTGCCATGGTATGCCGATATTGTGAACCACTTATCTTGTGGGATTCTTCCTAAAGGTTTAAGTTCATACCAACGCAAGAAATTCTATCACGATGCTAAACACTATTATTGGGATGATCCACATCTCTACAAGTCGTGTGCCGATGGAATCATTCGTAGGTGTGTGCCCAAGGAGGAAACAACATCAATTATTTTTCATTGTCATGATATGCCAACTGGAGGGCATGCTAGTACAATGAAAACCTCCGCAAAGATTCTTCAATGTGGTTTTTACTGGCCCTCTTTATTCAAGGACGTTGCACAATTTGTAAAGTCTTGTGATCGTTGTCAACGGGACGGGAATATATCAAGGAAGAACGAACTGCCTCTTAATTTTATATTGGAGGTTGAATTATTTGATGTGTGGGGAATCGATTTCCAAGGCCCTTATCCCTCCTCCTATGAGAATAAATATATCCTTGTCGCGGTTGACTGCGTTTCTAAGTGGGTGGAAGCCATCGCTACACCTACTAATGATGGCAAAGTCGTGGCCAAATTCTTCAAAAAGGTTATGGTTTCCCGATTTGGTGTTCCTAGAGTGTTGATAAGTGATAATGGGACTCATTTTATTGAGAAGAAGTTAGAAGCATTGTCAAAGAAATATGGGGTTCAACACCGATTTTGGCTGCCGTATCATCCACAAACAAGTGGACAAGTTGAAATCTCTAATCGCGAGATTAAAACTATCTTAGAAAAGACGGTCGCAAGCTCGAGAAAAGATTGGTCAATGAAACTTGACGATGCATTATGGGTTTATCGCACCGCACTCAAGACACCGATTGGCACTTCATTTCGATTGGTGTATGGGAAATCTTGTCATCTCCCGGTAGAGTTAGAACATCGTGCATTTTGCGCCATCAAAGCCCTTAATTACGATTACAAGAGTGCGGGAGAACGTCGTCTTTTGCAATTGAATGAACTCGATGAGATTCGCCTTGAATCTTACGAGAATGCTCGAATTTATAAGGAAAGGACAAAAAGATGGCACGACAATAGAATTTTGAGGCGTGAATTTCAAGAAGGGGATTTAGTTCTTCTATTAAATCACGACTTAAAATATTTCCGGGCAAGCTGCGCTCGAGGTGGTCTGGACCATTCCGAGTCACCAAAGTATTCCCATATGGATAGGTTGAAGTTTCTAGTGATGAAAATGGGAGTTTTAAGGTCAATGGTGCGCGTCTCAAGCACTATGTTGCAGGTGATCCGATTCCGGAGAAAGTGATTTATACACTTTCCGTCATTCCCACCCTCAATTGAAAAAAAAAGCAGGAAGTCAAGCACGTGACTCTAAACAAGCGCTTCTCGGGAGGCAACCCGTGTTCTACATATTTTTATTTTACTGTCATTTTAATTTAATTTTTACTTCAAAAAAAAATCAAAATTCAAAAAACCCAAAAATATGAGTGATACGGTGTTATAATGAGTCCGAGATAGCTAATTTTACTCATTTTTTCAGATTGAAGAAATGGGAGTTCAATGGCATGAATCCAATGCCGCTAGTAGCGGCAACTGAAGGGCAATTGAGCCGCTACTAGCGGCATTTTCAGCAGTTCAACCAAATTTTCATGCTAAAAGTCGAGTTTTGTTTGCTACTAGCGGCCCTAATTTTCTATTCCATCAAGTATATTTCCTCCTTCCTCCTTCATATTCAAAAAAAATAAAAAGAAGAAACAACCAGGTGAACGTTCATTGAAGGCAAAAGAAAAAGAAAATAAACCTCTACCACCATGGCCATCAACCGCCTCTGCCGCCACTCATCACCACCACCGCCCTCTTTCCATATCCCTACCTCCACAAACCACCACATAAACCGTCCTGCTCCTTCTTTTTAATTCCAGAAACCCTAACTTTTGGAGGTTTTATGATCAAGAGCATTTTGGGTAAAATTGGTGTCGGACTCAGGCCATTAGGGGCGCGAATTCGTCGGTTTGTGACTGTCTTCTTTGCTTTCTTCTCCCGATTGAAGGTTTGATTATTCTTTGTCTATTTGTGTCTCATTTTCTAATTTCAATTAGTAACTTATTGTATATAAATAATTTGAATTATTTGAAATTACTAATTTCAATCATTTGAAGTTACTAATTTTAATTATTTGAAGTTACTGATTGTTGACAGAAAAAAAAAACATAGTGTCTTCTGTTGAATTTAAATTGTGTTGGAGGTGGACTGTTTTGATTTGATAGGGAAATTGGGTTTTGTCATTTTGGTGAGGTGATTGTCGTCTTGCAACAGAATTTGAATTAGTCCGTGTTTGTGAGTGTTTGTGAGTGTCCGTGTTTGTGAGTGTTTGTGATTGTCCTCTTGCAACAGAATTTGAATTAGTCCGTGTTTGTGAGTGTTTGTGAGTGTCCGTGAGTGTCGTGTCAGCCTTGTCGAGTCCGTGTCTGCGAGTGTTCTGTGAGAGTATTTGAGGGAGTTTGGTTGATTGTGAGTTAGTGAGTTGAAAAAAGAAGAAAGAAAAAGAGTGAAAAGAATGGGACGGAGTGTAAAAAAGGGAAAGGGTCCTACGTCCAAGTCAAAGTCTAAGACCGTCTCAACTCTCACAATGCATCTTTCGGTTCCACCGAGTCTTTCACATATAAATGGTGATGAGCTCGTCCATCTCACCAATTTGAGACAAGCAAACCGTCATGTCCTACCAACTAAATTCTTTGATCGAGACACTTTGTCACGGTTAGGATTACTAGAGCCTATGTCGGTATTGTTGAAAAGAGTGGGAATGGAAGGGTTGTTGGATCGACAAGCACCAACTTATACTAGGTATACTTTGGAATTTTTGGCAACCTTGAAAACTTCGAAAAGATCCGAGGGCCCAGTTATTGATTTTAAACTTGGTGGAATGGTCACATTGATAATTACACATTTGAAAGTCACTATTCCTAGCACAGTTACTTCGTGATGCGCGGGCGTCGCGACCCGCACGATCAAACTATATTTATAAACACCGACAAACCTAACTAATGTAGTAGTGGTAGGTCGGGATCGATCCAAGGGACGGTCTACGTAAAGTCGGTCGAGTAAAAGTCTAAATACGTTTGGGTTCTAGGGGGGGTTTGAGTAGGATTAGAACTAAACTAAGATGGTCGGTCTAATAGCTAACACGAAAATCAATATAGGAAAAGAGTTAGGGGAATTCGGGGAATCGAAAATGAGATATATAAAGCAAAGAATCAAGCGAATGACACACGATCGATAAGGGATGGGTCACCTTTCGGTCTCTACACCCGACTTTAGTAAGACTCGCTTTCGCGACGAAGAAGCTAGATCACTAAGTCGGAATTACCCAAGCCTTGAGTTTCCCCATATTGATGAGTGTGAATACGAGTCAACTAAATTGATCAAGTAAAGTCAACAAGCATACAACAATTCCAAAATAGACAAATCAACCCAAGTGCATTCAATCACAAGAATCCTTAATCTAGTCGCCCAAATCCATCCTCCCCTAACCCCTAATAAAGATCTACTCACTAATCATGGTAAAACTAACAAGAATAACTAACAAAGGAATTAGGCAAGAACAATCCATACTAACAAAAAGAGGGAAAATTAATCTAACACAAGTGAGAGAAAAATAAAACCAAGAACAATATCTACTACGAAAAACAATAACAGAGCAAGAAAAACTAAGAAAAACAATAAACTAGGGGAAAAATTAGAGAAGAAACGAATTAGAGAGGAGAGAGAGGAGAAGAAAGTACCAACAATGGAGGAAAAACCAAATAAAGAAGATGAAGATTAACATAAAAAGATGAAGGTTCAAGAAATAATAGAAAGATCTTGTCACCAAATCCTTGCAAAACCCTTAAATCTTCAAAGTAAAACTCAAATCTTCAACAAAGATGGAAGCTTGATTGTAGAAATATAGAGTAGATTAATCTAAAACTAAGGAAACTTTCTAGATCTATGGAGTTTTTCTATATAAACTACTACTACTACTAAGGAGATCTACTAAACTATCCTACCCTAAGGAGGCACACTTAAAGGCACAAGAATGAAATGAAAACCTAGGGTTAATATATACACTAACCCTTAATGGGTCACACTACTTAAGCCCATAATCCAATCCTTCTTCTTTTAGTCTAGGCCTTCACCCTTTGCATCTTCATGGGGCAAAACTTCACCCTACGGTTGACGAGCTGACACCACCGGGTGAAATTTAACCCGGTGAGACTTTCTTCTCATTTCGCGATTTTTGGCGCTTTTCTACATTGGGCAAAATTTTACCCGGTGGGCAAAATTTCGCCCGGTCGTTTCGCACGGTGGTGAGTGTCAACGAAAATCTTCGGGAGGTAAAAAAATGTCCTCGGGCGAAATTTCGCTCGGTGGTGACTCGTCGGGTGAAATTTCGCTTTGTGACTTCAGAGGGCCATAACTCTCTCGTTTGAACTCCGATTGGGGCGTGTGATATGGCGTTGGAAAGCTAAGAAAATAATCTTTCACTTCCAACTGGACTCGCTTCGATCCGAGGTCCAAAAATCTAGATATATTCATTTGAAGTTCGACCTCTCCGGTGAAGATGCCCAATGGACTATAGTTTTTCCTTTTCGCTCAAGGTTTCACCTCTTGGGTTTGGACTTTGGATTTTAAGTTGTGTGCTTTGCTTTTCGGACGGTATCCCTCTCTTTCATACTCATAGAAGCTCAGACATGTTTTTGGTCGAAAATCCTATTAAAATAGACAGAAAACTATCAAAATCATGTAAAATGTAAAAGAGAGACTCTAATGCGAGAATTACTCAAAATACGGCGATAATCGCACTCTATTCTCGCAAAACAAAGGAAAAACGGGCTTAAACGGGAGGAAAAACGGTCCAAATTTGACACACAACAATTCCCCCACACTAAACCATTGCTCGTCCTCGAGCAAAGACCCAAAAAGAAATTACATACTACTACTAAGCTAGACTATGCTAAGCCGATATGGGGGAATTAACGGGCCCGCTCCATCCCTTCAACTCTCATCGAGATACCCATGAGGTAGAGTACCTCCATGCAAGGCAAGTCGGGTCTTGCTCAAAATTGGGGTTGCGACTATCACACACACAAATACACAAAGACAAAGAAGACACATAAAAAGATAGTCGCAACCAAAGAGAAAAAAAATCACCGAATCCCTCATCGAAACGGCGGAGAAAGCACCGATTTTAAACTTAAGACAAGCGAGAACACTACCAAGTTAGTCACCCAAATTGACATGGACAAAATCCTAATAGGATGACAATCAAACAATAAAAACATTGAAAATTTACCAAGGTCCTTCTAATTCCACTGGAGATGCCTACAACGGGAGGATAAACGGAGTGGAAATGTGGGAACCATGGAGTTAGTAAGCACTGTAGGTAAGTGTTATCCCTTCTCCTAAGCTAAGCCTAGAGGGTCGTCCCAAACTCGAGAAAGCCAATTAGACCAAACAAAAAATGGACAAGTGTTTGCAAAATGGTAAGGATCGACTAATCACCGCTATTTACCTTCCTCGGGACTCGGTCCTCTAGTAGGCATTTCACGGTAAATAATCAACCAAGGGATTATTTGGGGTTTGGTAACGATTTTTGAGATTTTGAATTTCTTTTTGGTTTTTTTTCTTTCCCCATTATTTCGGTTGAGGGCCTTTTTTTTTCATTTTTCCCTTTTTCTTTTGAGTAGCCCATATTTGGCTAGATGGTTCGTTTGAGATCAAGCATATTTTTGCAAACTTATTTGTGGTAATGGGTGAATGGTAGAGAAATAGGCTAGTCGGGTATGCATCCCCTTCGAACCCACAAAAAGATGGAAATTTGGACTAAAAAGTGGCTTCTCAAATAAGGTCACCTAAGAGAACGGGAAATGGTAACCAAGGCCTTATCACTCCATGGGTGGTCAAGGTAGTCAAATGCAAATCCCGATGTAGACTCCTAGTAGAAAAGATGGACTCATGGAAAAAATCCAATGCAAAAATTGGTTCAAGGTCATTCTACTAGAAATATGTCCAAAAATAAAAAAGGGTTACTAATAAGGGAGTAATAAACACTCGGCCTAAACTCAAAATTGGATTTTCGAAAACTATACCTAGACAAATTATACAAAAACAAAAGGAACATAAGAAAAAGAAAAGGCAAATAAAAAGAAAACACGAGTAAAGTCATGCACTCCATACTCCATCGACATTCGAGCACAAAATCAACCACAACACCCAAAATGCTCATCTTCGAGAGCCTCCAAATAGCAACAACCTAACTCCTCTACAAAAGTAAAGAAGAGAGAAGAAAAGAAGTTACCAAGCGGGGTGCTTTCATAATCTCTTCAAATTGTGCTATCAAGGTGGTGGTTGCCTGTAAGAGTAGAGAACAAGACCATACAAGGGACACGAAAACATAACAAAAACGAGAAAAGAAAAAGGGAAAAAGAAAAAGAAAAGAAAAAGAAAATGTTTTTGGTTTTTCGGAATTTTTCAATTTTTATGGTTTTTGAAAAGATTTTTGAAAAACAAAAGGATAGTAGATCCCTCCCCTACACTAAAACTGTGCATTGTCCTCAATGCACGAGTAGAGGAAAAGATCGAAAAAGACGAAAAAAGAAAAATAAGAAAAATCTTTTTGGATTTTTATAATTTTTCAAATGTTTTTGGATTTTTCAAAAATTTTGAAGAAAGAAAACAGAAGAAAAGAAAACGATAAAAGGGTGCGGGCCTAGGTGCAATCACATCACCTAGACCCTAGCCAAGTGACTAAGAAAATGAAAATAAAATAAAAGAAAAGAAATTAAAAGAAGGGATGAAAAATGGGCATAGGTGTAGTCACGTCACCCAGCCCGGCTTACGAAAAATTTGAGAAAAAACAGAAGAATTTGGATTTTCAAAAGGTCAATGGCGTAATCACATCGCATAAAGACCGGGAGCAATACCAAGGCCGCTTTGGCCGCAACAATCGATCAATGGGACAGCTTGCAAAGTTATGTTAGAGATAAATCAATCACAATGACAATATGATAAAAGGAACAAGAACGGAATCATCCAAAGGACATGCAATTATAGATGATTAGAGACTCACTGACCCAACCCACACACAAATACACAACACATACACACCACCGACTCCGGGAGAGAGTCTAATCTGAGAGATCGACCGACGCAAATGAAGCACTAGGAGACCCATAGAAAAAGGGTATACCCTCGGAGGATGGCTCGGGAGAAAACTCCTCCGAACCGTCGCTAAGCGAGACGGCAAGGTCGGATTCAATCTCACAAAGGTCATAGATCGTACGACCTTTGGGCAACGTGTAGTGTGCATACTCCCAAACTCCCTTCCTCCTGACTCAGTCTTGGTCAGTCGGAATTCATTGGGACCCAAGGGTAGGTCCCAATTGTGGTGAACAAGGATAGTGGTTCGGTGTGTGTTTGGAACTATTAAAGCTCTTCCACGGCTAATGTAGACGAGGCGCTGATGAGGTACATGAAAAATCCAAGTCGGGAAATAGGCCTCGTCAAGCCATATGGAATCGTCTAGTGGGGTGAGGTGGTCGGTCGAAAAACCCAATTTGTTCGCAATTACTATCACAAGACCTCCACAATCTAAGGAGGGGCGTTGGGTGAAAATGATACGGTGAAAGTGCAACGCCACGACAAGTGGTAGGTCTAAAGGGTTAGGGTTATCCAACAAAGAGTCATAAATCAATTGCAAGAGGAACTCGCAAGTAAGGTCTTTATAGGTGAAGGTCGTGAGGCTAAGGAGCTCGCTAGTTCCGGTCCTCGATGATAATTCTTTAATATCGTCAACTATTCCTAGACTGGTCATTGTGTGGGGACAAGGTCACCTAGAGCTCTGAAAGATCTTTTCAGAGAAGGTCTGAGCTAAAGAAGCATTAAGACAAGGTAAATTTGTAGGCTTAGAAGACTTACAAGATGTAGAACATTTAGAAGGTTTAGAAGTCGAAGCCATACCTTGCTTTCGAGCGGCTCGCTTTGCCCTTGTCTCCATAATAATAAATTTGCAAGATTATTCCCAAAAACTTTAGCTTCACCTCTTCAAGCACCCAAAATAATCACCCAAGATGGAGAGGAGGTATGAATGTGGTTGGGTATGGAGGTTTGATTTTATGAGGAATGATAAGGTGAAATGAGGGTGAGGTAAAGGTGATATAAATAAAGGTAATTGAGGAGGGAAATGAAATTTGAAAGGTAGATTGTGAATATTTGGTGCTTTTGTTTGGAGGCAAAGTTATGTGGGGTATTTGGGAAGGAGGGAATTGATATTGTAGTGAGTAAATAGTGTATAGGTGATCCGACCAAAGACGCCGGGTGAAGTTTCACCCAGTCAAGCACCATCGGGTGAAGTTTCACCCGACGGACTTTTCGGCGTGAAAATCGATTTTTGCCAACTTCTTCCACCGGGCGAAATTTCGTCCGACGGTATTTTCGTCAATCCTGGCAAATCTGGCAATTCTGGAAAAAAATTCGTAGGGCGAAATTTCGCCCGGCGATCTTGCTTGCTTCGTTTTCCGCCTTGCCATTTCATGGCTCTTCATAATCACCTAGAGATTTAACTCGACTCACATTACATAATCAATATCTCCCACAAACATGCTTGTGGTCTTCAAATTAAGCTCAATAACTTCTCCAAAAGCTTGATCTTCATCCAAATAATTGCTCCGTGGCGAAATCCAAATTCATCCATTGTTCTCAAGCTAACAAAGCTAACAAACACAAAGAAATATAATACATATATACAAGGTGGTTGTTGAGGATACCACCAAACCTCATCAAATGTGATACAAACCCAACCCAGGTCACCATCATAGCGACCGATGCATAGTTCACCTCCATCAAAACTTGCCCGTGGCTCGGACACACACATGATCCTTGATAATTTTTGGAGGGTGGTTTTAACTTCTTGTACTAGCCGGAATACTTCGTCCCATTTTAACTTTTGATTGCCGACTTCGACCTTTGCTTTATCAATGGGGCTTACACCCTCGTTGCGCGTCATTAGCTTTCCGTCTCTTGGTTCCATGTTCACCACACTTTTCGATTTCTTCTTTTTGGATTTTTTTGTAGCTCCCCTACGGGAAATTGGAAAAGTGTTGGAAGATGAACTCGTAGGCGGTTGCACAGTGGTTGAATCATTAAGCTTCACCTTTGTTTCAACATTATCGAGTAAATTACTCGACTTAGCTTCATTCTCCTTTTCTATCATAAGGGACTCAGCATCTAGAAGGTATTCAAACATTTCATTTCCGAAGACATCACTTACTATTGGATTTTCAAACGTGATAGGTAATTTGAATCGCACGATCTCTTCACCGACATTAAACGAAAGTTTCCCCTTTTTAACATCTATGATTGCTCCGTCGGTGGCCAAAAGGGCCTACCTAGGATTATGGGGGCATACTTGTTTACTTTCACGTCCATTACCACAAAGTCGGTAGGGATCGAGAGTTTTTTAACTCGAACTAGCACGTCTTTAATCATACCAACCGTGGTCTTGATGGAACCGTCGGCTAGTCGAATTTTGATTGGTGTTTGCTTCATGTTGTTGATATTGAGATCATTCACGACTGATAGAGGGATAATGCTCACGGCCGCTCCAAGATCACATAGAGAATAATCGATTTCAACATTCCCTATTGTGCAAGGTATTGAGAAACTCCCGGGATCACCCATTTTGGTGGGGATCTTACTCGATAAGGCCGAATTACACTCTTCGGTGAGTGCAACCACAATTGTATCATCACATCGGACAGCTATCTCGGTGAGAGGGCGAGTTACCTTATCCTTCTTTAGCAAGTCGGAGAATGAGGTGGACTTGATGTCCTTCCTATTGATCGTAGCACGAGATGAAAATGGCAAAGGTGGCACATGTGGCTTAGGAGGTGGCATGCTTTTCTCTTTTTGAATTTCCTCTATCACATAACCCTTATCTCCCTTGATGTACTAAGAAGGGTCCCTTATTTTGGGCTCAGTTACATCGGTTACACAAGGATCTTCCTCACAACAAGTTGTTCTTGGTGGGTGTGTTTTCAACTTGCTAGAATGAGGGGCACTTCGCTTTTCAACATGTTTCACCTTCGGTTTTCCAGCTTGATTTAGACCCATGATTTTGTGAGGGTTTACTAGTTCTTTTCCTTTATTCCATGTGGTGGCATTGGCATATGCTTGATGTTGCGGGTAATTAGGATTTTGAGGTTGTCCGGGTAGTCCTTATGGTGGATGTACCGGAAAGGTAGGAGTATTGAACTCATTTTGTATATATATTTAACCCCAACTTTTCCTTTATTTTGGTTCATTTTACGTGTTATAGGAGTCATTTTTCTAGCTTTCTATTCTTCTTTGTTATGCCGGGTATTTTGTTTACGTTTTGTAGGAAACAAGACAAATGAAGGCGATTGAGCTATATTTGGTCAATGATGAGAGTCGAGCCATGAAATCCACAAGGAAGAAGTGATAAAAGTTAGAGGAAACTAAGTAAATACTTGAGGAAGGACGTGAGTGAAGAAACAATAAGAAACGACAAAGAAATAAGTTGGAAAGCTCAAACAAATGCAAATCGAGAAGAAAGAACGATCGCGAAAAAAAAGGTCAACTTAAAACGTGAATATCTTGAGTTATACAACTCCGATTGAGCTAATTTTTGTGGCTTTGGAAATCTCTTTCTCTTAGCTTTCCAACGGTATATTGCACGTCCAAATACGATAAGTAACAAAGAAACAGCAAGCATTTCAAATTCGACGCGCAGTGCAGAGGAACCCGAACCTAAGATCGAAAGCCTGGTAAGGGTAGACTTACAAGTAAGTGGGTAGGATAATCTGGTAAGTTGCGAGAGCCCGTCAGAATCTATCCTAAGGTTGACATAAGATCCGAGAGGCCGTGTCTTTGCACTAAATAACTTTGATTGATTGATTGAATGATTAATTAACTTTACCCAATTTAATTGCATAGTGAACCGGAAAATAATCCTAGATCCTTTTAATATTGTTAGAACCTCTTAGTTTATATTATTGCATTAGTTTAGATAACAATTCAACAAACCAAAATTTAAATAGTTTAGAATCAATCATTAGATAATTAGCGATTTTCATCCGTCTCTCTATGGATTCGACCCTTACTTACTGCTAGCTACCTGTTAGTTGTTCGTTAGGATTATTTTGATTAAGGTGATACGACTTTAGCCTTATCAATTTTGGCGCCGTTGCCGGGGAGACGGTTTTGTATTATTGCTTATTATTTGTTTTGGGTTCTAGATTATTTTGTATATATTTAATTATCTTTATTTATTTTTATTTCGTATATATATATTTTCCCAATTTATTTACTTATTTGTCTAATCATTATGACTATCTTCTACTTTCCTCAATTTAATCATGAGTTACTACATATTTATTGGGATAGACTTGAGTCTTTTATTTATCAAAGTGGCTATCATGTTGATATTTGGGAGATGTGTCATATGATTTATGATGGTGTGGATGATGAGAGACGGGCTAATATTGAGGCAAACTGCGATGGGATGTTTAATTATATGCCTTATGAGGAGCGATGGGAACTCCTTAAATATTTAGCCCGAAATAGTTCTGAGTCAGAGATGAGGTGGAATAATGAAATGGCGGAAATCAAGGCTTTGATGCTATAATTCACGCAACTTCTAAAAAATCAAGAGACTCTAAAAGGTCAGCTGCTAGCTCTTACCAAATTAGCGGAGGAAAAGCAACAAAGTCAATCGGGTTTGCCTACGGAAGTAGCAAATAACCTTCAGGTAAGTGCTCCATCTCCTGTGAACATAATTGATGATGAAGATGATGATGATGGTGTGTATAATGTTCAATCTATCCAAGTTCTCCAATCCCCCACGAAAGATAATATGATGCATTATGTCAATTTTCATGAATTTAATCCTTGTGAACCATCTCATCCTTCTTTAAACCAACTACCAAACACTTTAATTCAACCTTCCCTCGACTTTGTGAATGTTAATGCCATTGAGTTGGAATGTGTGTTTTTTGAGGATAATGTGTGTTTGGATGCTCTAAATATTGCTCTTTCAATTGAGGACAACATTAAGGATTTTGATTTGTGTGATTTTGAGAGAGTGTCATTTAATGTCAATTATTATATTTTGGAGAAGGAATTGAACAAAAGAGAAGATCTTGAGCTTGAGAGGAAAAATCAAATGAAAGAGGAGAATACACTTTTTGATGATTCCTTGAGTGGAAAAAGTGTGGATAGATGGGATATCGAGGATGATTTATTAGAGAAACCCATTTTAGAGAAATTTGAGTTTTTCCCCTATATTGAGAATGAATCCCTTTTACCCATTGATTGTCTTAATCCGATTTCTCTTGACCCTTTGTTTGAACTTATGATTTGTGAGGAGGATTGTGATAATTCTTTGAAGCAGATTCGTTTGAGTTTACACTTGTCGGATTTAGACAACCTTCCTAAAGAAAGTGAGGCAAGTAAGATTGATGCTTTGACTGGTTTTGAGAATTCTAACTATTCTCTTATGCAATTTATACTCGATGATAAACCTTGGAGGAAATTTGAGAAATTTGGTGTGTACGCCACCTTTTCTTACGAGCCGCCTATTAGCAGTCTTACTCTTCTTATATACTATGACCACCTTGTTCAGGATTGGCCCAGCTCGTTCGATAGACTAAGACGATCTTTAACATTGATTTTATATGATGTCTTATTTGTATTTTGGTGCTACTTATGCTTCTGTTTAGCGCATGCGCAGGCATTTGATCTACTCCTACGAGCCTTGACCTGCTATGATTTTGATACTGATGGTTATGAGTCTAATTCACCCCATGTTTGTTGCTGGTTTGGGGGAAATTATTTGCAGCATAAATATATTGTCGGTACCTTTCCCTTTTCTCGCTTATTTTATTTTTTTTATTTTCGTTTTTTTTGTGTCTTCCTTTACCCGTTATATTTTTGTCCTATTTTATTTCTCTTGGTTCACAATGAGGACATTGTGTAATTTGGTTTGGGGGGATATTTTGTGTTTTGTGTATTTTTCTTTTGGGTGTGTTTTAATTTAAAAAATAAAAAAATAAACGTTATTTATTTATTTATTTATATTTTTTCGATTTTTTGTGTATTTTAGTATAGAGTCGTGTCGGCGATGATGACATTGCGTTTGTCGCATGCTTTTCCCTAGTTCTTTTGCTCTTTCTTGTGAATGACACTTATTTCCCGTTATTTGAGTTTGGGATTTCTTTGATCTTGTCGCTAATTATGTTTTGAATGTCAAATGAGTAAATCGACCTGTTGTCGAGTAAGCTACTTATATTGTGAGACTTAGAGCCTTAAACTGATGACATCCATGATCAGTTTCTTATAGGTTGTAGTAGTACTCTTTATGAGACATGTAACATCAAATTGCATAAGCATGACATTCGTCTCTTAAATACCTGTATACGTTCAGTTTGTGATTGTGACACATGTAGAAGAGGCACTCCCTTTCTTTTATCTAATTCCCATGAACTTCACATAGCCATAATTTGACCTGTTTTGACTTGTTTATTAACTACATGCCATATTTGCCTACCCTAGTCAAGCTAGTTTGGTTAATTAGACGGAATTGTTTTTTCGGGTGAAATTTGGTACTATGTCATGTTGATTGGAGAAGGAAAAAAAATGATGAATGATTGAAAAAAAAAATCAATGAAAGAAAAGAAAGGAGATAGTTGAAAAGAAAGAAAAAAAAAGTGAAACAAGAAAAGGAATGTGTTTTTGCTATGAGAAAAGAATTGATCGCTCTGTTTTCGTAGTTGTTGGTGCGAAGTCGGTTATGAAAAGTTAAAAATAAGGTGCTTGGTACTACTTGTAATTCCTTTGATTGAAGTTGGTTAAGAATGGAATGAGTTTAGTTTAGTTACGGTTGGACTAGCTTGGCTTTTACCTCCACATATACAAATAATTTTGCCCCTTTTTTACCTGATTAGCCTCACTTTATACCATATGTAAGTCCTCAACATGTGTCTTGGTCCGATTGAATGTGTATGTACGGTTGGTAGAGATTGATATCATGTTAGATTGCATACATGTTCTTATAAGTCGCAGTTACGTGAGTGTTTTGTCTTTCCGATTCTACATAAACACACAATATTGCCCTTATTGAGTGCTGAGTGTAAACTGTGAGGAATCTCGACATAGAAGGTTATGCAAGATTAAAAGTTTGGCATTCGAATATTGATTTGGAGCTTGATCTTTGGAATTCTCTACTCTTCATTTTTGCTTTAGAATTTGTTTCTTTAGCATTGGTGTCATTCGCTTGTTGGAGTAATAGATCTTGGGATTCGTGTTGATGAAGTTAGCTCTGAGCCATTGTTTTAAGTCTTGTCCATATTCTTTGATGATTGTTTTGCTTAGGGACAAGCAAAGGTTTGGTTTGGGGGGATTTGATGAACTCATTTTGTATATATATTTAACCCCAACTTTTCCTTTATTTTGGTTCATTTTACGTGTTATAGGATTCGTTTTTCTAGCTTTCTATTCTTCTTTGTTATGCCGGGTATTTTGTTTACGTTTTGTAGGAAACAAGACAAATGAAGGCGATTGAGCTATATTTGGGCAATGATGAGAGTCGAGCCATGAAATCCACAAGGAAGAAGTGATAAAAGTTAGAGGAAACTAAGTAAATACTTGAGGAAGGACGTGAGTGAAGAAACAATAAGAAACGACAAAGAAATAAGTTGGAAAGCTCAAACAAATGCAAATTGAGAAGAAAGAACGATCGCGAAAACAGAGGTCAACTTAAAACGTGAATATCTTGAGTTATACAACTCAGATTGAGCTAATTTTTGTGGCTTTGGAAAGCTCTTTCTCTTAGCTTTCCAACGGTATATCGCACGTCCAAATACGATAAGTAACGAAGAAACAGCAAGCATTTCAAATTCGTCGCGCAGTGCAGAGGAACCCGAACCTAAGATCGAAAGCCTGATAAGGATAGACTTACAAGTAAGTGGGTAGGATAATCTGGTAAGTTGCGAGAGCCCGTCAGAATCTATTCTAAGGTTGACATAAGATCCGAGAGGCCGTGTCTTTGCACTAAATAACTTTGATTGATTGATTGAATGATTAATTAACTTTACCCAATTTAATTGCATAGTGAACCGGAAAATCCTAGATCCTTTTAATATTGTTAGAACCTCTTAGTTTATATTATTGCATTAGTTTAGATAACAATTCAACAAACCAAAATTTAAATAGTTTCGAATCAATCATTAGATAATTAGCGATTTTCATTCGTCTCTCTGTGGATTCGACCCTTACTTACTGCTAGCTACCTGTTAGTTGTTCGTTAAGATTATTTTGATTAAGGTGATACGACTTTAGCCTTATCAAGGAGCCTTGGTGGCTTCTTGTGATTTCCTAGCTTTGAGTTCCTTTCTTATATCCGCAATCTCGTAAGCTAAGAATGTTATCGCCTTTAGCATGATTTTTTATAGGATGCTCACATTGGTCATTCCATTGACCTTGTTGGTAATCGCCATGGAAAGGTGGAGGTTGGTTATATTCGGGATTGTATCCTTGGGAACTTTGATTGGAGTTGGAATGATACTCTTGGATATAATCCCCTTGATTGAAGCTTTGAATACCTTGATTATAACCTTGAAAACCGTGGCTATTCCCTTGATTGCGAAAATTACCTTCAAGATTTTGGTAATTGTTTCCTTGATTCATGTGTTGATTATGGAATTCACCTTGGCTTTGGAAATAATCGCCTCCTTGATTGTTAAAATTTTCCTTTTGAAGAGGCAAGTAGAGAGGAAGCCCTTGAATGTAAGAACTTTGTTGACGGTGTGAATTGGATGGCATTTCTTGTTGTCCCCCTTGATACATTGGTCCTGGATTTTGCACACCATGATTTGCATAAGAGTTGTATTGTTGCACATGGTTCCTTGTTTCGGGATTGTATGTGTTTGGAAAAGGGTCATTTTGAGGCATTGGATTGATATATTGAAACACTTGGACTTCATTGCATTCTTGATAGCACATTCCTTTATAAGAAGGACAATTGTTGGACTCATGATCATAGTTTCCACAACACTCACAAGAGATTTTTGGTAGTGGAGGTCGTCTTGGTGGCCTTGATTGAACTTGGTTCACATCCGTTGAGTTAGAATTAGAAGTTATACCTTCAAACCTCTTGGTTAGTTCTTCCAATTTTAATTCGAGCTTTGATTCATTGTTCGTGGAAGTGCTTTCCAAGGGTTGGGAATGTGAATCAAGAGGTGGCATGATGGGTTCTTGGAAGTTTCTTAGGGGTGGTGGTGAAATGGGAGGTGGAGAAGGTGGAGAAATTTTTTGTGGAGTGATAAGAGGTGATGTTGACGGAGAATTTTGTGGAGTGAAAGGTGTAGGTGGATTATTAATGGTGGGAATGGTAGTAGTTTGTGATATGAATGGATTTGAAGGAGGTGGAAGGATAAGATGAATGTTAATTTGGTGATGTGAGGTATGAATGTGGAATCACCTTTGTTGAGTTATTTCCTCGGAATCTCATAGTTTTAGAAAACATCTCTGGCTCGGGATCGAACCAAAATGTGATAACCTATTCCTAGGCAAAGGCTAAAGTAGAAGGTGAGTCTCCTAGCACCAAGTGGTACTAGGGTAGAGAGAAAAAAGATAAAAGCAAAACCAAACACAAAAAGACAAAAACTCAATCAACTAATCGCCGTCCCCGGCAACGGCGCCATTTTGATGTGCGGGCGTCGCGACCCGCACGATCAAACTATATTTATAAACACCGACAAACCTAACTAATGTAGTAGTGGTAGGTCAGGATCGATCCAAGGGACGGCCTACGTAAAGTCGGTCGAGTAAAAGTCTAAATACGTTTGGGTTCTAAGGGAGATTTGAGTTGGATTAGAACTAAACTAAGATGGTCGGTGTAATAGCTAACACGAAAATCAATATAGGAAAAGTGTTAGGGGAATTCGGGGAATCGGAAATGAGATATATAAAACAAAGAATCAAGCGAATGACACACGATCGATAAGGGATGGGTCACCTTTAGGTCTCTACACCCGACCTTACTAAGACTCGCTTTCGCGACGAAGAAGCTAGGTCACTAAGCCGGAATTACCCAAGCCCCGAGTTTTCCCATATTGATGAGGGTGAATACGAGTCAACTAAATTGATCAAGTAAAGTCAACAAGCATACAACAATTCCAAAATAGACAAATCAACCCAAGTGCATTCAATCACAAGAATCCTTAATCTATGTCGCCCAAATCCATCCTCCCCTAACCCCTAACAAAGATCTACTCCATAATCATGGTAAAACTAACAAGAATAACTAACAAAGGAATTAGGCAAGAACAATCCATACTAACAAAAAGAGGGGAAATTAATCTAACACAAGTGAGAGAAAATAAAACCAAGAACAAGATCTACTACGAAAAACAATAACAAAGCAAGAAAAACTAAGAAAAACAATAAACTAGGGGGAAAACTATAGAAGAAACTAATTAAAGAGGAGAGAGAGGAGAATAAAGTACCAACAATGGAGGAAAACCCCAATAAAGAAGATGAAGATTAACATAAAAAGATGAAGGTTCAAGAAATAATACAAAGATCTTGTCACCAAATCCTTGCAAAACCCTTAAATCTTCAAAGTAAAACTCAAATCTTCAACAAAGATGGAAGCTTGATTGTAGAAATATAGAGTAGATTAATCTAAAACTAAGGAAACTTTCTAGATCTATGGAGTTTTTCTATATAAACTACTACTACTACTACTACTACTACTACTACTACTATTACTACTACTAAGGAGATCTACTAAACTATCCTACCCTAAGAAGGCACACTTAAGGCACAAGAATGAAATGAAAACCTAGGGTTAATATATACACTAACCCTTAATGGATCACACTACTTAAGCCCATAATCCAATCCTTCTCCTTTTAGTCTAGGCCTTCACCCTTTGCATCTTCATGGGGCAAAACTTCACCCTACGGTTGACGAGCTGACACCACCGGGTGAAATTTCACCCGGTGAGACTTTCTTCTCATTTTGCGATTTTTGACGCTTTTCTTCATCGGGCGAAATTTTACCCGGTAGGCGAAATTTCGCCCGGTGGTGAGTGTCCACGAAAATCTTCGGGAGGTGAAAAATGTCGTCGGGCAAAATTTCGCCCGGTGGTGACTCATCGGGTGAAATTTCGCCCTGTGACTTCAGAGGGCCATAACTCTCTCGTTTGAACTCCGATTGGGGCGTGTGATATGTTGTTGGAAATCTAAGAAAATAATCTTTCACCTCCAACTGGAATCGCTTCGATCCGAGGTCTAGAACTCTAGATATATTTATTTGAAGTTCGACCTCTCCGGTGGAGATGCCCAATGGACTATAGTTTTTCCTTTTCGCTCAAGGTTTCACCTCTTGGATTTGGACTTTGGATTTTAAGTTGTGTGCTTTGTTTTTCGGAGGGTATCCCTCTCTTTCATACCCATAGAAGCTCGGACATGTTTTTGGTCGAAAATCCTATCAAAATAGACAAAAAAACTACAAAAAAAACACGTAAAATGTAAAAGAGAGACTCTAATGCGAGAATTACTCAAAATACGGCGATAATCGCACTCTATTCTCGCAAAACAGAGGAAAAACGGGCTTAAAGGGAGGAAAAACGGTCCAAATTTGACACACAACACTCCGGTGACGGGAGGTCATCTACTCGATTTTGATACATTGGAGCGTACATTTATGCTTCAAGATTCGGTGGCCCGTGGTTATTTTTTATGGCGACGTGGTTCAAAAGCTTCATCTTACTTACGATTGCCTCGTTCTACGGAGCAATCTATTCCTACCGGGCTAAAGACCATCGATTTTTATATACCACGTGACCCACTTACTCTCTTGGAGCCGGGTGACAAAAGGGTAGCAAATCGAGTTGCAGAAGATGATGATGAGATGTTAGATGATGATGCTATAGATGGTAGTGATGATGGAAATGCGACCGAGAGACCACCTCCCTCATTCACACATGCTTCTTCTTCTTCTAGGGAGTCCGATATGTGGAGGTTAGAGGTCGATGATTGGAGGGCAGAACAAGGGTTAGCTATGCGGGAAGTGCTAGAGTTGTGTTGAGGTTTCGACAAGTTCTTATCGGCTAAGCATCCTGACACTTACACTTCCCCTTCGGAGCAGTTTTATGCAGAGTTGGCAGCTGAGAGGAGCGATATTAATAGTCGTCGGGAGGCACGTAGTGGCTCTCGTCAACCTTCTGGTGACTTCTCTGACTCTTCATGATAGGCGATTTGTCCCCTCTTTCCTATTTTATTTTTGTCTTTGTCGCATTGAGGACATTGCTCGATTCAAGCATGGGGAAGGGACATTTCACCTGTGTGTATATTTATTTTCACAAAAAAAAAAGGAAAAAAAAAGAAAGAAAAAATCCTGCTAAGTCGAAAACCTGAAAGGGCGGCTTAGGCAAAAAAATGGGAGGCCTCGCTAGAATGAAAATCTGTAAGGGCAGACATTCTAGGCGACATTGAGGTTGTGAGTGGAAAAAGTGAGCTGAAAAAAAAATGAAAAAAAAGAGCTAGGTTGAAAACCCGAAAGGGCGGCCTAGGCAAAATAAGGGATTAAAAAATGAAAAAAAATGATGAAAAAAAATATAATAAAGAGAGAAAAAAATGGAAAAAAAGAGTCGCAAGAAAGAAAAGAGGCCATAATATCCCGTACTATGGGCAAATAATAAACATCATGACGGATGGCGACATAAGAAGACGGCGTTCGGAGGTAAGGGTAAGGCTAGGATTATTATTTGGCGTCGTGTTTTTTGTGTTGGAGTTGGATTGTGTGTGGGGATCGTTGGTTGCTGTGATCTTATTCTTGGTTATGATTATGAATTGATGTTTATTGATATTGATATTATTGGCTTGTGATTAGAGAGTGTTTTTGAGCTTGCATGGGGGAGTCATACACTGACTTGACTCCTTGATTTATCTTTTGGTGTTGACCATGCTAAGCTAGACGATTTCAGAGTAGGTAGCGAGGGCGATATAAGAAGGAAGTTGTGAGCTAACTATTTGTGAGTGATCTGAGGGAGTTTGCTAGACCTTACATTGATATCGTCTTGTGTCTTTTGAGTTTACTCGAGGACGAGTAAAGGTTTAGCATGGGTTAATTTGTTAAGTGCTATTTTTAGCACTAATTGTGAGTATATATATCGTCGTATTCGTGATGTTGAGAGTTAATTTTGGGGCGATATAGTGACATTTGAAGCATTTCCGATGATCTCACATGGTTTGATTATGTATGTGATTTTTTATGACGGTTCTAGCTATTTTGAAGAGCCGAGAAATTCTTTTATTATGCCCGGATTATAGTGGTGGTATACGTGTCAAATGCCGGGTTATATCGAGGATTGATGAAGAAAAGAAGAGAAGAAATCAAAGGAAAAGCAAAGAAGAGAGAATAAAGAATTTCAAGCGCCGCTACTAGCGGATGACGAAGAGCAAAACTGCCGCTAGTAGAGGCTTCATCAGAATTCATGCAATTTGTGAAGCTTCCAGAGTGCCGCTACTAGCGAATAGCTACTCGCGTATGACTTTTGATCTCCCTCTATTTTTTCCTACTTATATTGGATTACTACTTTTATTAGAACATGCTTATTATTCCTAGACGACATACATAAAAGTTATGCAATTTTATTAGATTTATGCATTTAGTTTTATTATTCCAAGACTTTGAAGAAGACGGTTGTTCATCCTTCTGTTCATCAATCAAGAATAAGTTTTCCTAATTCTCTACTATTTATCTTATTAGTTGATTACTATTTTGATTATGAATTGTGAGTAGTTCTTTTATCTAGGGCTCGGTGAGCCGATAATATGGGTTATTGATGCTTTGGTTTTAATCGCTTTTTGTTGAATTATTGAATTGGGTTTGTTTCGCTTGTGCTTAATAATTGATTAATTAGTTTGAATTGCTAGGTTTGAGTCTAGATTATCATTACAACGAGAGTTGGATGTTTTCTTATGAATCTTACCTAAAAGTTTGTATTTTTGTCGATTAATTTCTACTCAATTTGAATTACAACGAGAGTCGGGTTTTAATTTAGAGAGCCGAAACAAGATTTGAACTTTCACATGAGAATAGTGAATTGGAATAATTGGGACATGTTAGTATCGATTCTTAATGCATCTAGCTTTGTTATTCGTGCCATGAGAATATGATTTGTAACATGCTAGATAGGCTTTTTATGTCTCGACGGAGAATTTAAAGTAATGATTAAAATTGGAATGCTAGTCTCACCCAAGACGGTAATTTGGCAAAGTTGTGTCACTTTTTGATTGCATCGATAATCCATGTTAATGGTGGACCATTGCCCTAGGTCTTTCTATTATTGATTTCATCTTGATTTATTACATCTAGTTTGTTAAAATTAGTTATACAATCAACACCTTCTTTATTTGACGTAGATAACATATAGTCAGAATTAGTTAGTACTTAATCATTCACCTCCCTGAGATCGACCCGTATGCTACAATACCCGTACGCTTGCGGAACTATAAAATAAAACGTAACAAGTTTACGCTTGCTAAAAATATTGTCCTATTGTGTTTCCTAAATCTATCCGGATACTGTACTACGGTATCCTCTATTATCCCCCTCAAACTCATGGTAATTGTTAAAAATTACATGAGTTTGCACAAATAAAAAAACAATATCTTTGATCTTTGATATATTCGAAGATGGTGTCATGAGGATGGTCTCTGGATCTTTAATTTAATTTCCAGTTTCCCTTCAAAATTTTCGTCACCATTTATTTGTCTATGGTACAATAATACGATATTCTCTTATCGTACATTAAAAAAAAACTAATATCTTCGATCTTAATTGCTCTATTCTCCACGATCGCATATAGACTCTTCCGGCTAAAATTCGAACGAGGTTTCCGACTCGTCGATGATTACGCCAAGTTTTTCTGACTTAACAATTATAAACGATAATATATCCGTCAATTTTAATTGCTTGAGAATCTTCTCGAACTCATAGCAAATTCACAATCGCCATAGAAGAATCGTCATCCTCACATTTGCGGAAGAATAAGGTATTGTGGATTTCAAATTAAGAGGGGAAATAGATTTTTTATTTTAAGAAAACTACGTAAAAAAAAATTTGTGAATATCAATGAACAAATCCCACCGGTGGGTGCCATATTTTCAATCCATCGGTAGGGCATCGGAACGTTTATTTAAGCCTTAAGAATCGAGAGGCTCTGATACCATGATACGGAATCAAATCAATCAGAACCTTAAGGCGATGGTTGGAGGTCCACAATTATTGTTTATATACGCTTACAAAATTACATAAATATTTAAGCTCAAAAACTTGAAACTTAAACTTATAAAAGGTCAACAAGTATATATATACAAAAGCTCAACAACTTGGACTTGCATGGTTCTACAATAATGCTGTTCTACAATAATGCTATTGTAAAACCGGGTGAATAATCTTATTTTTCATACTACTGCATGATATAACTACTCCCCATTTTAGCATTATATTGGATCTATCACAACTCAATCGCCATATAGTCCATATGATTATCGCAGGAACCCAAATAGTAAATTATCAATATTATTACCCAAATTGTATATGATTCTGCTACCATTATTGAATTATTACTTTATTAGTCCATATAATTTTCTTAGAATGAAGATTAATACTACAATAGGACGTAATTTTTTGGTACAAAGAATGAAGATGAATATTTAATTTGTGGGCATACGTACGTACATTATGAACCTATATATTGTTTATAATGATTGGTATATAAAAAGCATTTTAATATTAATATTTGAAGATACAAAAACTTGATTGATAATAATAATAATAATAATAATAATCCACGCAATGGCAAACCGTATACTCCTATATGTGTTGTTGATTACAGTCGTACTGTTCCTAAACGTTTCACACAGTCACAGTAAAAGCAGGCAATTTCTTCAAGATTCCAAAACAATTCTCAAAACTATAAAGGTACATATATACATTATTTTACGTGTTTCGTGTTTATATATATACTTCATCGGCAATTATGTATGTTGTTGTTATGCACTCGTTGCATTCCAATCGCATTTTTATAACCAAACAATATCATAAATATTTCAATGAGACGGCAAGAGTAATTTCTACCCAAATTGATTGTGAGGCGCTTTATATAAAAGGTGGCATGCAAGCAAGTACTTTATTAAGTGGTGTGTCTCACAATAACTACTTGAGGTGCAACTGTTTTACGGGAACTTTGATCTACTATATCAGGTAATAGTAAGATGGTAATTATTTCTTATTATCGTTTTGCAGGGTGATGTTGATATCATAGATTGTGTTGACATTTATAAGCAACCTGCATTTTCACATCCGCTCCTCGTAAATCATACTTTACAGGTTTCTACATTTGTATTGTAATATATACTACGGAGTACTTCAATTCCTCTGTTTCATTTTGTAGGATTGTTTTTCGTTACTTACATGGGTCGGGGTTATTGCATGCACGAGCTTTCATAAATATATATGGGTTCGAAAATTTGTTGTCATTTATTTGGATCCATTCAAGCTATATATATAAGATTGCCTCCTAAAATCATTGAATGAAATAATAGCTTCAATATATTATAGCTTGAATATCTCATGTGATAAATTAAATAAATTATCTTACATTTGAGCAAGCTTGCTCCATGCATCTAAGGATGCGTGTTACGGCCTTACGTTGTATCTTAGCCGATTCATTAAGAGAGGTACTTACGAAGTATATTTTAATCAATCATTATTCTCGAAGTATACTCATCACTTCATTGCAATCATTTCTATACACATTTGTAAAACATATACGTAGTAGTATTACGTAAGTTAGGAAATACGAGTAGTATATTTTAATCGGAACGGTACCGGCGGAGTAATAATAGGCTAAAATATGAAGAGTATCATATTTTAGGTGTTGTTGATCATGATGAGCTAGCATGCATGCATACACAATAACTTCAACCATGCACGCATGAGACAAGCAATATTATTATTGCCTAATTATATTGGTATTTGATGTTTCTTACTTCCCCGATTTTCTTTTATCTTCTTGTTTAAGAAAATCGAACGAAGTAGTACATTATTTGAGTTACTTGTGACTTGAATTGGCATGCAGCTTGAACCAAGTTTTGATACAAGTAGAGGAGTGGGATCAGAAGAAGATGGTAAATTTGGGGTACGACAGTCTTGGCTAGAATATGTAGAATGTCCAAATGGTTCTATTCCTATTGTAAGACCACATAATAAGGGCACCACGACAACGTCCCCTCTTATTGAAAGGAAAGTATCATCACCCTTTCTTCCACAAGAAAATGATAAAAATGAAAGTCCTCTTAATCGTCATCAGGTAGTTTACAGTTTTAATTCCGTGCCAGTCATTTGTTTAACTTAATTATTTATAATGACGTTAATTAATTAATTAATTTGAATGTGGTGGGCTGGGTGGTTGGTGTTGAAGTACGCAATAGTGCACGCTTCGAAAGCGGGCAGAATACATGGAGCGCATGCTAATATTAACAATTGGAGCCCTCGTACAAACCCTGATGGTGGAAGCATTTCGCAGTTATGGATAACCGCAGGTACTGCTGCTGCCAATAATCTCAATACTATCGAGGTCGGTTGGCAGGTAAGTACTTCTACTTCTACTTCTACTTCATTCTTCACAATAACTTCTACTTTCTCCATTATTATTTAATTTCTATAATATGCATGCAAAATTATGATAAATCGTCCTTAATTGGGGTGGGTGTAAAATTATTTCAGGTTGCACCATATACGGGTTCTAGTAGACCTAGATTATTTATATACTGGACTGTAAGTCTCTACATCTTTTCATTTATTTTATTTTATTTTTCATTTAATCGACACACATACTGTATCATTTTAACAGTACAATACTTAAACATGCATGCTTTTATTTAGTTTCTAAATTAACGAATAACATAATGATTTAATTAATTAATTTACAGAGAGATGGGTACAAAACCACGGGTTGTTATAACCTTGATTGTCCGGGATTTGTACAAACCAGCCATAGGTTACCCGTTAATGCATTAATCGCCAACATTTCCGTCTATGGGGGAGTCCAATTTGACGTCTCATATGGTGTCAAAAAGGTACGTAATAAACATCTACGTATGCCATCTTAATTATTTATTTTTAATCTTAAGTGATCTCGGTTTACCCAAATCTGATTTCATATATACGACATAAAATAAGGTATAATATTCCTATATTTTTCCACTTTCTTTGTCGTTGTATGGTAGTCTTACCCCTTATCTTAGTTAAAATAAATTTGATCAATGATAAGTCTTATAAGTCATCAATAATTTTGAAAGATCGTAGATTTTGTGAAATCAATTTTTGAACTCATAACAAAAATTCAGTCAAAGTTTATTCGGTGAAAAACATTTGAATAATCAATCCTATCTCTTACCACTAATTTTGAAAATGATACTATTTTTCTGATTAATACTCGACAACGAATTTGGAAAGAAAACTAATCATTTTTGACACTCATGGCAATGGGATAAAGCCACTCAAAGTTAATTTTTTTTAAATGATGTTACTCAAAGTTATTTTGTCCCAGGTAATATATACGAGTATATTAATATGAATATATGATGATACTGAAATTCAATACGAAGTTAATTTGTCAGCGTCGTGAAATTTGTTTTGATGGATGTGTATGTATGTAGGACAAAAGCACACAAAATTGGTGGCTAACTGTGAACGGTATAGCACTAGGATACTGGCCATCAAAATTGTTCACAAAATTATCAGGAAGTGGTGACATCGTAGCATGGGGTGGCGAGGTTATTGACAAAATAAAGACCCCTACAACGCAGATGGGAAGTGGTCATTTTCCACGTGAGAGTTATACCAAATCCAGTTACATTCGTGAGCTTAAGTACGTTAATCCTTCTGGTAATTATGTTTATCTTGGGCAGTACGAGTTACAACACCTGGTTACTAATCCATCGTGCTATGATTTGCATATTGAGAGAAGACGAGAATTGTATCTCTTTTATGGAGGTCCTGGTTGTACTAGATAATCATCCATTACTTGTGTTTGTGATAAGATATATGTATGGGGTTAGTATACGTATTTGATAGTCACCTGAAATATCGTTTCATATTAAATCATTTGGAGATCATCTGATACAAGAATTAATAAAATTGGCCTTTTTACCCGTGTACTATACGGGTGGCGTAATTTTTTTATTGAAAGTACCATACATATAGTTAAGTACTCTGTATTTGATTTGTTTATATATACACTAATTATCGAGCCCGGCGATTCTCGGCCCTTTGCATTCCATTTTACGTCAACACAGATTTTTTAAGAAGCCTGGTTTTAAAAAGGAGCAAATTGTTACGATAATATTTTTATAAGCCGCATATTGAGTCTCCGTATGTACATATATACACTATTGCATTATTGGATCATATCTCAAATAGTTTACAGCATCCCTCGTTTATAACATACAATTATTCTACCGTAAGACGAATTAAAAAATTGCAATTTTCTACTCTATAAATATTGCAGACATGTAATGGAATAATACATTACCTTGACAAAAGATATTTAATAGGCGCTTCTATTTATACTTGAGATAGTGTTCGTCGGGTCAACCGTTCTTTTTTGACATTACTTGAGATAGTGTTAGTCAGATCGACCGTTCTTTTTTGACAATTAAATTAAAAGTAATTGAACTCTCTTAAGATGTGTATATCCGTCTTAAGATTAAAACGAGAATTTGTGTTAAAAGGGCATGTGGAAGTATCATACTCTGTATATCGGAGTGTAATTCTCGTCTCGAAAATATTACAATAAGATATCGCCATTTTTATAGTATTAAGATAGAATAATGAGATGGCGCCACCGGGTGGCGCCGAATTTGTGCGCCACCGAGGATATTTTAGTAATTTATTATACTTATTATATTTATTTCCATTAAAATATGACTTTAAATTAAGTTAGTTGTTAACGGTAAATTCGGTAATTCACATATTTAAAATAACTTATAATATATAATTAAAAAAAATCAAAGAAAATAATAAAACAATCTAAAGATTGCGTTATGAAGATTTGCGTGATGAAAAAAATATATATATTGCATATACATTATATATAATTTTATAACCTATAGAATTCTATACATTGAAATATGGAGTAGACGAAAATTTGTTTTTTTTCACTGTACGGAATTTTTTTGATTAGAAGATTTTAGATCTGTTAAATTGGTCGGGTTACAATAAGGGTCGAGTCGGATTTCAATCCTAGATTAATGGATCTTTTCGGGTTCGAGTCAAATGGGTCGTGGATTGAGTTTCGACATGTCTAAATTTTTTACATTGTATCGTAAAAACCATAAACCCGTACCTATGTGACAATATCGCCCACTTTGAAAAAGAAAATCTAAACCGACCAAAAATGCTAGGTAATTTATTTTACGAACATTAATGTCTAAGTAGTATCGCATCGATTATTTTTTTTTACTCCATAACAATTTGGAACCGATTACGTTTTTTGATTACGAATTTGATTACTGAAATAAGAGCATTCACGTAAAATAATTCAAACAAACTAAATACGATTACCAAACTGAAAAATTACGAGGATAAACACGTACATACCAAAATTTGAGAATAGTTTTCTAATCGTAACTAATTTCCGATCTTCTTTCAAGTTTTAAAGTGGTAACGGTGAATTTTTTTTCAAAAACTAATGATGAACCAGTAATACGTAAAATATTGGTGAAGAATCAATTAAAAGATACGGTAAATATTAGTTTATTTAAAATATTCTTAATTAAATAATTTATAATAAATAATAAATGGTAAAATTAAATGTATGTCCTTTTGAAATTTACCCAAAATCAAAATAAAGATTTTCAAGATTTCTTTTTTATTATTATTTTATTCCGGTGGCGCAGAGATTCGGCGCCACCCGGTGGCGCCCTATCAGTGTCCATTAAGATATTCATCATATTGTTATATCTTATATTGGGTCAAATATTTATCTATTTAGGTAGAAAAAATATTATTCCCTAGAAAGAATCATTTTTCATTATCTAACTAAATAGTACTCCCTCTAACCCACTATGATTTATATACCCACTTTTTTCAAATGTGAGTTACGTTGGAGTGAATATAATTTAACACGTTTTAATAATATGATGGAAATAATTAAACGTAGTATTGTGTAATGTCATCCTACACAAGTACATACTTATATTGTACCGTAGAATAAAAAATATATAACGATATAACTGCGAAAAATTAAGAAATAATATTCTTTCTGAATTTGTAGCTAGCCTCATGTGAGACGGTCTCATGATACAATTATTGTGAGACCGTCTCACATGAAAATTTGTGATTAAGAAAAGTAACCACTTGAAATCGGGGAAAAATATTCAAAGCATTGAAAATATACAATGGCAAACATGTAAATATGACAAACATAAATGTTACGCAAAAAGTGTTACGCGAAAGTGGGATGCTCCCTCTTTTTATATAGGTAAGATAAGAGATACTCCCTCCCCACCACTAAGATTTTCCCACTTCAAAACTTTCCTTATTCATCCATTATACTATCTTCCTATTGGCTACTTTTTCTGATTTGACATCTTGAACCCCACCAAACAATTTACCACCTTTAATAACTCATTCCTTATTCCTTGTGGCATTTACAAATGGGAACATCATTGTGGGGAGGAGGGAGTATATATCTTTTTGTCTCAATCATTTGTTTACCTTTTAACGTTTTTGCGATTAATGGATTAATTAAAGATAAATATATGATTAAGATTGAAACTTATACATGACAATTTCATTTTTTTGTGATAATATGCGCATACTGTATACGCATTCACCATATGTCCATATATACTCGAATTATCTATAATAACGAAAAAGGTTGGGCATGTTATACACCATTATGAAATATATAAAAGAAATTAGTCTAATATGTAATGCGTTGGCTTTGATTAACATAATGTACTCGTCGGCACGTATATGAAATAACACTGGTCTCACACCACCCAACGACACCCGACTAGAATTTGAGAATCTAACTCACCCCAAAATAAAACGGACCCGTAATCAATCAATCTAAAAATATTCCAAAATAACTCATTGTTTTTTACTAAAACTTGAAAGAAACCTAGACTTGAAATGATCAATAAAAAAAGTGAGCTAAACCCGACCCATAATAGATCGGTTCGTTGGATCAAGTTAAACTATTATATTTGAAACACGTTATAATTAATAAGTGTCAACTTGAGAATCTTAAGATCAAATACGTTTACGTGATATAATCTTAAGAAATGTTACTAAAAAATGATTAGTTCGGTCTATAACTGGTAGTCGAGATTTGGCGTCAATCTTACCATCAAATAAACCAACTAACCTAAGCTAAAATAGCAAGGGTAAGTCGAGTCGAATCCACAGAGAGATCGGGAATGAGTACTTGTTCGGTCTCGGATGATAAATTAGCTACGCGAATCGATTGATAAGAGTGAGATTAGACTAGATAGACTAACTAATAAATACATAAAAAAAAGCTAAAAATCTAAAACAAGATAAAGAACTAGAAAATTAAAGACACAAAGAGATGAAATGATGTAATCAAATAAGAAAATGTACTAAGGGACGATGTCACTCACGACTTATTCAAATCACGCTAACGAATGCCAAGTATCGAGGAAGTCGGGTTCTCGGACAAGGACAAGGCGCATTCTAGGTCGGTCACCTCCCTCCTGGATTCGTGGAACGACTAATTACCCCGTTTACCTCCCTCCCGGGTTCGTAAGACGGAATCCTAACACTACTACAATTCTAGCCTACCATGACGCTTATAAGATGACGCTTACACACGGAACCGTCCTCTAGGTACATTTGGTTTTTGGCGGGAAATTTTTTTATCAATTATGACGGTTTTGGTGAAAAAGTGACATCTTATGTACAACAAAGAGGACGGTTGGTCAAACAAAACGACCTCTATTACTTAAGAAACCGGTTTGGAAGGAGAAGCGACCTCTATGATAGACAAAGAGGTCGCTTGATTCTTTAAAGCGACATAAATAAAAATAATAATATTTTATTTAACTTACTCTAACTTCCCTTCCCTAAGACACGTAAAGTTAGAATTTCCTACTTCAACTTATTATCAAAAACTAACCTTAGTTTCAAAAAAAAAAAAGAAAACCTATGACCCTTCGTAATATACTCATTATCACACTTCACCGAACTCCTTCACTGCTACCCGACGAACTCACCGTCCGCTCGCTGTCTGCTCGCCGTACTCCGTTCGCCGTCCTCCGCTCGCCGTCCTCCGGTCGCGTAAGTTCACCGTTTCACCTACCCATCTTCGTCTTCCTTTGTTATCGTGAGACCGTTGCATGGATACACCCTAAATTGCATTTTTTTGGTTCAATTTTGGTTTAATTAGTTAATCCCCTTTGTTTTCTGCTGTAGGTCGTAAATAATCGTCATCAATTTAGGGTTCTTCAATCCCGTCATTCGACGTCGACGACCGGAAGTACGATCCTCCTCTTTGCCGCGCGCCTCATTCTGGTTAATGTATGTCCTCAATTTAGGGTTTAATTTATTCAATTTCTCATGTTAAGTAGTTAGTTCATCATTTTAGGGTTTGGATAAAATTTTGATCGAAACAGTCTGTTTGTTTTTTCTAAGTTGTTGTTTGTCCAGTTCATTCATTTATTTAGTTGAATTTCAAGTTGAATTTATTTAGTTGAATTTCAAGTTGTTTGTCCAGTTCATTCATTCATTTGTTTTTTCTAACTCTAGCTAATGATTAATATTTTCTATAATTTACACATAACTAAATGATATTGTGAAGTCCATCTTATGCTAGTAGTCTTAGTTATAAGCCATATGGAGAATAATCAAGGAATCCAAATATTTCTATAATTCAAGGATTTTTTTTGTTGGTTTTTTTGTTACTGGCTAAGTTATGTTAATGTTTTATTCATTCTCAAATATTGTTTTTTCTTTGTTGAAGTTTGTCTTTGTTGAGTTTATATATCAATACATGATCATTTTTTTGCTTGAACTGGGTTGAATTAGTAATCATAGACATTATATCATAGACATTATAGTGAGACTTAATCTTGAAACAATGGTTTTTGGTTTGGTCTTGGTTGGTATGTTGTACAATATCTCGCCTTCTAATTCCACACATCGAAGACTTCCATTAAAATCGATCGTGTCTATCTTTGTACGATTATATATGTTACTTTAAATCATGTACAAGAAAGAATATTTAAAAAAATGAATAAACATATGTACATCATCTTGCACTTAGTGAAATTGAATGCATATGTGTGAAATATATGTGATTAATTAATTTGTGTAAATAGGAGAAACATATAGCTATAATTGTGACACATAGTGACTTAACTTATTTACTTAACGAGGTAGAATTGGTAAATGAGGGTTGTGTAAGTAGGTCTTATGTTTGATAAAAATAAATGTCTTTTTTCAGTGTCATCAATCATCTTCATTACGTAATCTCTCCTCCCAACCCTTCGCCTAGCAATTCCAGATATCATTTTCCCTTTGAGTACGTATCATTCATTTATCACCTTAACGTGATGGATCGTACTTGGATGATTAGTGGAAACAAAGGCGATCCGGAATATGATCTTGGGCTAAGTGAATTCTATAACTTCGTACGAACAAATGTGAAGGACACATCTAGTATGGCGTGCCCTTGTGAAATGTGTCTAAATATTAGGTACATGAGTTTCTCGGATGTCAAAATACATTTAGAGAAAAGAAAATTTAATCCAAAGTACAAATGTTGGAATTTCCATGGAGAATCGAAAAAAATGGGGGAAAATTTCCAATTTGGTGGGATGAATAAGGAAACTTGCTTAGGTGATGAAGGAAATCTAGATGATACTAGTTCATCACAACATTCGGGTGATAATATGGTATCCGAATCGGATAATGATAATGAGCAGGAAGATAAGATGTACAAAAACATTGATGATGAAGAAAATCTAGACGAAACTGAACCAAATATGGATGATACTAATGTTGTTTTGGAGAAGTTGAAAGATTCTGAAATCCCTTTGTATAGTGGTTGTAAGAAGCACACAAAGCTGTCGGCAATTGTTAAGTTATATAACTGTAAGGCAATAAATGGGTGGACTGACAAGGGTTTTACCGACCTCTTAGAAGCAGTGAAGGATTTGCTTCCTGAAGATAACGTTCTCCCTGATCGTACATATGCGGCAAATAAGATACTTAAAGGAATTGGTATGAAATATGAGAAGATTCATGCATGTCCAAATGATTGTATATTGTATCGTAAAGAATATGCAAATGTTACTCATTGTCCTGTGTGTAAAGAATGGCGATATAAGAAGAAGGAGGGGATCCCGTCAAAGGTTCTTTGGTATTTTCCTATAATACCTAGACTGAGGCGTCTCTTTGCGAATAGTCAAGATGCAAAGTTGCTGACTTGGCATAGGTTTGGGCTAATGATGGGAAGTTGAGACACCCTGTTGATGGGAATGAGTGGAAGACACTTGATGCAAAATACCCCGAGTTTGGCAACGAACCCCGGAATATTCGATTTGCATTGTCTACCGATGGGATGAATCCCTATGGCAATTTGAGTAGTCAACATAGTACGTGGCCTGTGCTTTTAGCCATCTACAATTTACCCCCTCATCTTTGCATGAAAAGAAAGTATTTGATGTTGTCCTTGTTGATTTCTAGTCCTAAGGAACCCGGTAACGACATAGATGTGTACATGACACCTCTTCTTGATGATTTGAGATTATTGTGGGAGGAAGGGATTCAAGTCTTTGATGCACACAAGAACAATGTTTTCAACTTGAAAGCATTATTGTTATGTACTATAACTGATTTTCCTGCATACGGTAATTTATGTGGGCACACAGTTCATGGGAAAGAGGCATGCCCCTTGTGTGGAGAAGATGTTGATTCCATGTATTTGCCATGTTCACGTAAGCAAGCATACTTAGGACATCGGAGATTTTTAGGTCATGATCATTTATATCGTAAGCAACAAAAAGCATTCAATGGAAAGCCTGAACATCGCTCATGTTCTAATATATTAACCGGTCAAGATGTATATGAAAAGGTGAAAAATATACATATAACATATGGGAAGAAGGGTTCGAAATTAGCATCTCGTGGATATAAGAATATGTCTCCTTTATTTGAGCAACTCCCTTATTGGCGCGAACTTTCAATTAGACATTGCTTAGACGTTATGCATATTGAGAAAAATGTTTGTGATAATATAATCAACACTCTTTTGAATGTTCCCAATAAGTCAAAAGACAACATAGCAGCTAGGAAAGACATGGTGGCTATGAAGATTAGACCCGAATTGGCACCACAAGAGAAAGGAACACAAGCTTATCTACCTCCGGCCGCTCATACACTTTCACGAAACGAGAAAAAAGTGTTTTGTAAGTGCCTATATGACGTCAAAGTGCCCAAGGGCTATTCATCGAATATTAGTAGTCTTGTATCACTACGAGATCTTAAGCTTGTAGGTCTAAAGTCCCATGATTCTCATACTTTGATGCAACAATTACTACCTGTGGCTATTCGTTCCATCTTACCTAAAAAGGTTCGAGATGCAATAAGTAGATTTTGCTTTTTCTTTAATGCCATATGCAACAAAGTGATTGATCCTACGGAGTTAGAGTCTTTGGAAAAACTGATTGTGACTACCCTTTGCCAATTTGAAATGTACTTTCCTCCTTCATTTTTCACAATCATGGTTCATTTAACCGTACACTTGGTTAGAGAGGTCAAATACCTTGGGCCAGTTTATCTAAGATATCAATATCCTTTTGAAAGAATGATGAAAGTTTATAAAGATTATACATCTAATAGATATCGTCAAGAAGGATGTATTGCCGAGCGTGTAATAACTGATGAAGCACTTTCTTATTGCTATACACACTTATCAGATTCGGAGTTACTTGGGGTTCCAAAGAATAGACATAGTGAGTGGATGATGGGTAAAGGTCTTAGGGGTCATGTTCGTCAAGATATGTTGATTGAGAAGTGGCATATAGCACATACATATGTTCTTCATAATGAAGAAGAGGTGGAACCATATATTGAGAAGCATAAGGTCTTCCTAAGGGAGAAGCATCGTAACAGAACTGAGAAATGGATTGCAAGTGAGCACAACAAGAATTTTAGGGTTTGGTTCAGAGATCGAGTAATAGATGACATGCAACAATATCCTGCTGCTATTTCTCTGCGGCTACGTAGACTTTGCTTTGGGCCAAATATATTTGCTTCGTCTTATAGTGGCTATGCTATTAATGGATGTACATTTTACACTCGTGATCAAGATGATATGAGCACAATGCAAAACTGTGGAGTTTGTGTAGAGGCAGAAGCACTGCACTTTGCTAGTTCAAAGGATAAGAACCCAATTTTAGGTCAAATGTGTTATTATGGAGTTATTCACGAGATTTGGGTGTTAGATTACACAGAATTTCAAATGCCTGTGTTTGGATGTAAGTGGTTTGAGAGTAATACTGGCGTTTGTAAGGACGAATTAGGTTTCACTTTGGTAAATTTTGATAAAACGGGTCACAAAGAAGATCCTTTTATACTAGCTACACAAGCAAAGCAAGTGTTTTACGTAAGAGACCCATTAGATGAAAAGTGGTCAGTTGTCTTATCTGTAAGAGGTAGGCGACACACAACAGATAATCTTGATGAAGATGTTTTATTCGAGGGAGTTGATCTACATGTATCACAATACGAAGATGTGGATATAGTCGAACCTTCGACTTTATATATGCGTGATGATCATAATGAAGGGATATTGTTTAATAGTGTGTCTGATTCAAAAAAACGTGCCCGCCAATAAGAAGCATGCGTAGGTGTATTCTCATTTTTTGATATATGATTTCGTTTATTACTAATACCTTCTCATAGTTTAGTGTTAATGTGTTATTTCCTTTATTATATATCATACTTCTACTTATTTAATCGTACAATACATGTGTGAATTCTATGTATGTTCAGATTGATTAATGACCGGAGAAGGAGAAAGCAATGAAGAAAATCAGACGAACACAAACCAATCCACTTTGAAAGCAAGTGGGAACAAAAGAAAAAGAAGACGTTCGGAGAGAGGTCGAACTGTGTTAGATGAAGCGGCAAAGGCTCTTAAAGAAGGGAAACCCATTAACCTTGAGTGGGATGATGACAACAAGTTGCCTACAGGAGAATGGGCTGGAAAGTTCAGCTCTTGGATCGGCGTCGTAGTTCGTAGAAATGTTAGTTGCTCTGTGAAATCATGGAATGATGTGGATGAACCTACAAAAAAACTTATGTTCGGTGATGTCATTGTATGTATTCTTTTCTATTACGTAGCATCTTATGTTCTCTATTTGTGACGGAGTAGTATTTACACATTCTTGACTATTTTTTCTGAAATTGAACATATTTAACTAGGGCGCTTTCAAAGTCATTCAAGAGAGACATGATTGGTGTCGCAAGAAGTTGGCAGAGTTACACAGAAAATGGAAGTCTACTTTGGTTCGCTTCTGGCTATACGATGAGAAGGGAAGTATTTTGAGGACACCACCACAGCACATTTATCCTCAGATAACACAAGACGAGTGGAACATTTTTATAGCATCTCGCACTAGTGTTGCATTTAAGGTAATATTTCCTAATCTTATATTTCTATAGGCACCGATAAGTAAAGGGTAATAGTATTTCTTACTATTTTAGTGTTTGCTTTTTTCTTATAAGACCATAAGTATGAAGAACAAGAAGAATGCGTCTCAGAGAAGGGGAAAATACTATGGCTCTCGAGCTGGATATTGTGGGATTATGGTTAAAGTCGTAAGTTGATCATATTAGTTTAATATCATGTCTATATAATTGATTAGGAATTTAAATTGCTGGAAAATTGTAATATTCAAAGTTAACTTTTATGAATTGATATTTTTCAGAAAAAAGACTTTGCTGACAAGGGCAAAAAAGTGGGCAAAGTTGATCGTTACTTACTTTGGAAAAGAGCTCACACGTCTAAAAAAGGCGATATGACGGATTATGATAAACAAATCGCGTCGAATATCGTAAGTTTACTAGTAAATTTTTTTTGATGATCGATGTTCGTGTGAAGTACTTTGTACGGTGACTGATGTTCCTGTGACTTCTGTTTAGTGTTGGCATGTCTGTCTTAATACTTTTGGATGACTCTATCGGTCGCGAGAAAGATGAAATACTATCGTTGTCGTTAATTGCTTTTCATTACCTGAACATGTAATTATTTTTGTATCGTAATGAAAATAGGAGGCACTAGAAAAGCAGGTTGAGGACGGTTCCTTTGTGCCGGAAGGGAGGGAAGACATACTTGCCAAAGCGCTTGGCAAGCCTGAACATCCAGGTCGTGTTCGAGGAGTTCCTCAAGGCATATGTATAACCGAATATTTTGGGAAATGTTCTAAAAGGGAGACACCAACCGAGTTGAAGGCAATGGTATATATGATAGTTTAAGACTCATTTCTGAAATATTCATCAATTTGTTCTAAATATATTTTTTCTGTCTTGTGTTTAGGTGCTTAACATGCAAGCGAAAATGGATGAGGTGGTTAAGATGCAAATGTTGATGATGCAGCTTTGGCAAAGTGGTGTGAAGCCAACTGAAGAACTATTAGATGGGTACAAGAAATTGACATCTATGTGTGTGTCTAAGGATGAACCAGTACCACCGATACAGCCGATACAACCGATTGATGTGGGTAAAGTCGTCTCACCCAATCAAGGTAAACCCTATGCTACTAACAAGAAGATATCGGCAAGCAAGGTATCGAATCCACAGGGAAACAGTTAAACTAGTCAAATAGCTATGGCGATTCTAGGATGCTCTAAACGGTTGAATTGATAGAAGGATATAAAAACACTACTAAAATGCGATAATAAATAACCGAATCTAATAAAGAGATGAAAACTAAGGTCACGGGTTCACGATAGATGCTCAACAGTTCTGCGACGATAATAATAAACATATAACATGCTAGTCGGCTATAACACGTTCTCTCGAATCGTGTCAACCTAGGAAGGTTCTAACGGGCTCTCGCAACTTATTAGACTCCCTACCAAATCGCGCGTGATCTAATCCTAATTCGGCTTTCGCACAGGAACTAGAATTTCCCAAACAGATTAAAATGTTGTGGCCTTTAACAAATTAATCGACAAATAAACACGCGAAAGTGGTACTAGCATAATTATGAATTTAGTATCAAAGCAACATAATCGTATAATAACCCATCGATCCCCCTCGACCCTAGCGAGAAAATTAGCTACGCATGATGATTACGAAACAACTAATCGCATATATGGAATTCATGATAAAAAGGTGAAGCAAATAAATCTAATGGTAAACGGACGAAAATCTAACGAACTAAACGGAACAACAAATTGCAAATAGAGAAAATTACGACGAACTAAGTAATTTACGATGAAGATTGAAACGTAGAGCTGAAAATTGCATAAAATGAAATTACCGAAATCGAATCCGAGTGAAAACCGAGTGCTAGAATCCTAAAGGTCACGAGTTTCTAGAGTAAAATTTCTAAGTATGAAAAGTGATAGTTAGAAAATAATCCCCTCCTTCTAGTTATACAAAATGAGGTGGAAAAAGAACTGGGTGTGCACCCCGGCCGGCCGGCCGGCCGCCTGCCACATGCAGGGGCCGAGGCACACAATAAAATGAAGCTAAAAATGGCTTGTGTCATGCCGGCCGGCTGGCAGGCCGCCGGTCACATGCAGGCTGGCGTGCACGCACTAATAAAAGGAGCTATGGGCCGCTTCTCATGGCCCATTGAATCGTCACCTCCCATTTCTTCCTCGCCTAAACGTCTTGAGGCACGGGTTTTGTCTCGGGATCGTTCTTCTAACCAGATATAAGTGTAATTGCACAAAAAGACCTGAAATCGTGTAGAATCTACAAAAACACTCACTCGAAGCAAAATGTTAGAAGAAACGGCTCTAAGGAGCGCGTTCCGACCATAAAAGACAACGGAATCGAGGGAGAAAAGCTATATAAATACAACACATCAAACTCCCCCGAACCGAACCCTTGCTTGTCCTCAAGCAAGACCCGTAAGAAAACAACTAATATAATACCGAAACAGCTCAAAGCAAATAATAGGCAACCAAATACTCAAGTCCGTCATAGCAAACATCTAAACCAAGTCTAAGAAACGAATTCCAAGACGGGAAATAGGAAAAATAACCCATTAACAAATGCACAATTTTACCAAGCATAACATGTAGAAACCACATTTTCAACCAAGCCCTTGCATAGGCTACTCACGGAACCACTCATCGCTCAATTAGGAAGGGCGTGTATATGTGAAATATATGAAAACGCTCAACTACTCCAACTCATAGAAATATACCCGCAATCTAATATGGTATCGACCTCTAAATTTTTACAAAACGTGCTAAGATCACAAAGGGAGGCAAGGATGGTGATAACAAGGCAGAAGGTGGAAATCGATATGGTCTTGTGAGGTTAAAGCCAAGCTAGTGAACTAACTAGTGCGATAATGCTCAACTCAAAAAAAAATTCTTCCACTGCCATAAACAAATCATACAAACCACCAACCAACGAGAACGAGTCCGGGATCAAAAGAGGGCGCTCAAATTTCATCAAGTAAACGGAAAATAAAAGTAACAAGAATAACATATATTCTTGATTTTTTTTTTCTTGATTTTTTCCTTTTTTTCTACTTCTTTTTCGATTTTTCCGATTTTTTCCTTTTTGCTTTTTTTTTTTTTCATTTTTTTTGAACTATATTTTTTCAGCTTGATGAAATTAGAGGCAAATATATACAATAACCCAAATTGACCCGGACAAGATCTACAAATTCCCTTGAGACAGAGTCAACCACATCCAATCATCCATCAAAACTCTCCGTAATCACACAATAACGAGCATAGAACGCACTAGGTGACCTACTTCATCAAGCTTGGCTGGGTAGGCAAATTTGATTTTGTAGTTCATTTTGTGAATTCTTTTAACATTTTAGCCAAGGAGAAAATGGATAGAAATGGATGGAAATGAAAATGACCCAAAAATGATCACTAGGCAAGTTAGTCAAAATGAAGGGGCAAACACCATACTTATGCGTATTGACATAGCATATTCCACGAGGAGTCCTACACACAATCCTAAGTGGTAGCCAGGTATGAAAGTACTGGCTACAGGAGGCTCTAAATCTCACCAATTTTGTAGCTAAAGCCTAAATGCAGGGTCGGTCTAAATGGGAACCACAAATCATAGCTCGGTTGGTTGCAAACTTGCCGATTAATTATTATTCCACATAACAAAGGTCAAATGAATGCCAATTAAGAATGAGTAGGTAGCCTAACGAGTGCAAATTATCATCATTGCTGCATAATCGGTATCATAGACAACCACTAAGACTCAAGGAAATAAAACTAGAAATACTAAAAACTCCCCCACGCTAGACTCGACATTGTCCTCAATGTCCATATCATACAGACCCAAAATTGGTGGGGGACACAAATAAAACCCGAGGAAAGAGAAAAAACATACCAAATATACACATGGAGAGGTAGCGGAGTCAGCAATCCGCTACTGATCATCATCATCATCACCAAAATCATCATCCTCCATACCATCATCTGCAGCGGTCCCAGAACCTGACGCACCACCCGTATACCAACCACCTCCCTGATAATCACTAGCGGCTCCAAAAGCAGGGCCCGTCGGGGCACTGAAATAGTCAGTGTGAAGATGGAAGCCGCCATGAATCGAAGGGTCAGTATAACCACCCACGGGCCACGAAAAGTACGAGGGGTAAGGGCCCTGTGGTGGCACAGCTGCACGCCTAGCATAGTCATCATAAACGGGATACATCCCGAGACACTGATCAGCATATAACCTGTCTAGACGAGCGTGAGTAGCAGCGGTGTCGGCACGAGTCTCCGTGCGAAAAGTATCAAAGTCAGAACGTGACGAACCGGCACTCAACTCCATGCGCTCCATCCATGAAATCAGATCGGGATGGAGGGGAGCATACTGGGGTGGTGGAGGAGGCTGCTCAAAAGTAGTAGTGGTGGTGGTCTCGGGAGCAGGCTGAGATGGACCGGGCTCAGAAGTGGGGCGGGAGGTACTAGGCTCGCTCGTCGGGCGACGAGTATAGGTAACAGCATGCGACGAAAGAAGAGAGCTAGGGGTAGCGACGGGTAATAAATAATTAGGCTGATCAGCCTCAAGTGACAAAACCGACCCGACTTGCAAAATAATAGTCGCCTGCTCATGAATAAGCCAAGCCCAACGATTCTGATGCCTAGAAGAAATCCAGTTAAGAGAAGCCAAATATCGGAGGCTAAGAGTAATCTCACCCTGGACCGGATCATGATCTGCCTCGCGAAAAGCGGTCAACCGGAGAGCTAATTGCGTGACTAACCCGCCTATATAAATAGGAACATCGGCAACGGCCGTAGCTATTCTCCTAAACTGGAGGACCAGGTGATAGGTAATATTGATATGCCACACCTTCGGCTTACGCCGCAAATATGAACCCAAAATAAACACCTCCTCGGTGCGCACATTATGTGGCTCCTTCCTAGCAAAAATCGTCCACCCCATAAACCTCTGCCAAACCTTAATAACAGGATTATGAATATTGTTTGAACTCATATGCCCCGCGGTAGTGTACGGGGCATCAGCAAGGCATTCCCAAAAATCACCCACCCTAAAATTAGCATGCTCGGGTGGTGTACGGTCGTCATAATCCTTAAGGTCAAAACAATCCCCAAACTGTTTCAGGCTCAGCGCAAAACTAGTATTCAATAAACGGAACTCAACAGAAATATCACCAGTCCGTCTATTCTTATGTACCTCAAACGAACTCAGAAATTCCAACGTAAGCTGGGTAAACGTGTTACGACGCATCGTAAAAAATGTACCCATACCAACACCCTTAAACAATAGTTCCAAAGCAGAATCTAAGCCTAAAGTTCGCATAGCATCACGATCGATAAAACGAGTTGGAACAATAGACCGCTTTCTCAAGTTCTGAAACCGTACCTTTTGGTCAATAGTGGTAAAAATTACACCTGAAAAAACTGGATCGGGCTCAATGTCGGGTTGAGCATGTTCGTTTCTGGTGCGCTTGTTCCGAGGAGGCATTGCAAATCAGCTGAAAGTAGCACACTTGAGAGAAAAAATGGGGAAATTTTGAGGAATGATAGTGAAGAAAGGGGGAGATGAGTGCTGGGAAATGGGGAAATTGGGGTTTTGGGGGATTAGAGAGAGAAGAGAGAGGCGAGAGGAGTGAAGAAATGAGGCAAATGACACGAAAATTGGGTTTGGGGGTCTGTTGTACGCCCCGGCCGGTCTGGACCGGCGGCCGGCTAGCCGGCCTGACGCACTTCTCCAATTTTTTCGATTATTTAAATCAAAGCTTTCCTCTCACAGCCAGCCGGTATGGACCGGGGGCCGGCTGGCCGGCCGGACCGCACAATTCCTTTCTTTTATCGAGATTTTGCCCCACTTTTTCTCAAATTCTTCTTGTGCCTCGGCCCCTGAAGTCTATAGGGGGCCTAGGGGCAGGCTGAGACGCACAAACCACTCTATTAGAACTCTAATTCATCTCGTGTCTCGGCCCCTATAGTCGACAGGCCCCCTAGGCCTAGGCTGAGGTGACCTGCTATATTATCACAAGTACGATGAATTTTTTCCCTTCTCCTTATTTCACTAATATCTCCAAATCAAGTTATTTCCGATGATTCTGCGCATCTCCAAAACGTTAGTCCCTCCTCTCATCCTCACTAAGATAACTAAAATAAAAATAAAAATAAAATAAAATAAAAAAAAACGAGAATGAGGCAAATTATGTACATACTCGGGCTGCCTCCCGGTAGCGCTGGTTTAGAGTCCCGCACGACTTGATGAGGATAAGGTTTAGTGGGATAAGGGAACGGGATGAAGTCGTATGACCTCAATCGCTCCAACTTGAGCACCTTCATGATACAACTTCAATCGTTGACCATTCACCTTGAATCGTTCACCCGCATCACTCTCGACTTCAATCGAGCCAAATTTACCCACGTGGGTGACAGAAAAAGGTCCGGACCAACGAGATTTTAACTTTCCGGGAAACAACCGGAGCCTAGAATTGAATAATAATACCTTATCTCCCACATTGAACTCACGGTGAAGGATATGCTTGTCATGCCAGCGCTTGGTGCGCTCCTTATAAACTAGAGCACTATCATAGGCACCAAGTCGGAATTCCTCCAACTCATTCAGCTGCATAAGTCTCCTCTCCCCACTCAAATGTGGATCCAAGTTAAGCTCCTTAATCGCCCACCAAGCCTTATACTCAAGCTCGACCGGTAAATGGCATGACTTGCCATAGACCAATCGGTAAGGTGAAGTACCAATAGGCGTTTTAAAGGCGGTACGATAAGCCCATAGTGTATCATCTAGCTTAGAGCTCCAATCCTTCCTAGCTTTTGACACGACCTTTTGGAGAATAGACTTGATTTCCTTATTGGACACCTCAACTTGCCCACTCGTTTGAGGGTGGTAGGCAAGACCGGTACGGTGCGAGACACCGTACTTAGCAAGCAAAGCATCAAGTCGCTTCTCATGAAAATGGCTTCCACCATCACTAATAATCGCTCTTGGAACACCAAAGCGGGGAAAAATAGTCTTTTTAAACAGAGATATTACCGTTCTAGCATCATTAGCAGGAGATGCTACCGCCTCCACCCACTTGGAGACATAATCAACCGCAACCAAAATATATCGGTTGCCCTTGGATGACGGGAACGGGCCTTGATAGTCTACACCCCAAACATCAAAAATTTCTACTTCGAGAATCCCATTTTGAGGCATCTCATGCCTCCTAGAAATATTACCGGTCCTTTGACATGCATCGCAGGACATAATAAAAGCTTGGGCATCCCGGAATAAGGTTGGCCAATAAAAACCCGACTGGAGGACCTTAGCCGTGGTTCGGCTCGGTCCATGATGGCCACCATATGGCGATGAATGACAACTCTCTAGAACCCCTCGAACTTCCCATTGAGGGACACATCGACGGAAAATACCATCGGCACACTCCTTAAATAAATAAGGGTCATCCCAAAAAAATTGTCGGACATCATGTAGAAATTTTTTCTTTTGTTGATAGGAAAGATCGGAAGGTAATACCTTGCCAACTAAATAATTAGCATAATCCGCATACCAAGGTCCTTCGCTTGCACCGGTACTTAAAGCCATGAGAGAATCATCGGGAAAAGAGTCATCTATGGGGATGACAACTCCTTCCTCCTCAACTCTAAGCCTCGATAGATGATCTGCAACGGCATTTTCCGCTCCCTTCTTATCCCGGATCGATAAATCAAACTCTTGGAGGAGGAGGATCCATCGAAGTAATCGGGGCTTCGCTTCTTTCTTAGCAAGGAGGTACTTGAGCGCCGCATGATCGGTGAAAACAATGACCTCCGATCCAACCAAGTAGGTTCTGAACTTTTCCAAAGCATACACTATAGCTAGCAACTCCTTCTCGGTGGTGGCATAATTCACCTGAGCATTATCAAGTGTTTTGCTAGCATAGTATATAGCATGCAAGACCTTGTCCTTCCTTTGGCCCAAAACCGCTCCCACAGCATAATCACTCGCGTCACACATTATCTCGAATGGCAAATTCCAATCAGGTGACTGAATGATCAGAGCAGAAATGAGGGCCTGCTTAATCCTGTTAAAAGCTTCCACACACTCATCAGTAAAATCGAAAGGGGCATCCTTTAGGAGCAATTGTGTAAGTGGCTTAGCAATTTTGGAAAAGTCCTTGATAAAGCGGCGATAAAATCCCGCATGACCAAGGAAACTTCTCACTCCCTTTACATTAACCGGCAAGGGCAATTGCTCAATCACTTGCACCTTTGCTTTATCCACCTGAATGCCCTTTTCAGAGACCACATGACCCAAAACAACACCCTCAGTGACCATAAAATGGCATTTTTCCCAATTCAAGACCAAACTAACCTCGACACATCGGTTTAAAATGGTATCCAAATTAGCTAAACAAGCTGAAAAACTCATACCATACACACTAAAGTCGTCCATAAACACTTCCATAATGGACTCGATGTAGTCGGAAAAGATGTTCATCATGCACCTTTGAAAGGTGGCGGGTGCATTACATAGCCCAAATGGCATCCTGCGATATGCGAAAGTGCCATATGGACAAGTGAACGTGGTCTTTTCTTGGTCGGCGGGGTGTATCGGGATTTGGAAAAATCCCGAATATCCATCTAAATAGCAAAAATACTTGTGAGAAGCTAGTCTCTCAAGCAATTGGTCGATAAAGGGCAATGGGAAGTGGTCTTTAAGTGTAGCGGTGTTCAACTTTCTATAATCTATACACATTCTCCATCCCGTCACAATTCGTGTAGGGATTAACTCATTCTTCTCATTCGGGACCACAGTAGTCCCTCCCTTCTTAGGTACAACCTGCACCGGACTCACCCATTTTGAATCGGGAACCGCATAAATAATTCCCGCATCCAACAACTTCATAACTTCCTTTTTAACAACCTCTTGCATGTTCGGGTTCAACTTACGTTGACCCTGGACACAAGGACGATGACCTTCCTCAAGATTAATTCTATGCATACAGAAATCGGGACTGATTCCCTTCAAATCATCAAGACTATACCCCAAAGCTTTCCTATTTTTCTTTAAAACAACTAACAAATCAGAAAGTTGTTGCTCAGTTAAATCAGCACTTACAATCACGGGGAAGCTCTCGGTATCGTCTAAAAAGGCATATTTTAGGTGAGATGGAAGTGGTTTACGCTCCGGAACGGATATGTCGATAGCAAATGAGGTGTGTACGATGTTGGTTACATCGACACCTTGCTCCTCCGTGAGCATCCTTCCTTCCAAAGCGGCCTCTAAGGCATCAACAACAGCGGAGTCAACGGAAGCATCACCTGCACATGCTTCCAAACATATCAAAGCTTCTAAGGGATCCCGTATAAGGGACGCCTCCATAGAATCATGAACCAACACATCCACAACATCAATCATGCAACATGAATCCGTTATCATCGGATTCTTAAGTGTACTATCTAAGCAGAAAACAATGGTGTCTCCACCCACTTCCAAGGTCAATTTACCGTTCTTGACATCAATCACCGCGCCGGCGGTGTGCAAAAATGGCCTTCCCAAAATTATGGGAATTTGGGTGTCCTCGGCCATGTCAAGGACGATAAAATCAACCGGGATAAAAAATTTCCCAACTCTAACGGGCACGTCTTCTAAAACTCCCAAAGGGCGTTTTATGGAACGGTCCGCCATCTGCAAAGTGACACTAGTACACTTAAGAGGACCCATATTAAGTTTTTCACAAACAGAGTAGGGCATGACACTTACACTAGCACCTAGATCACATAAAGCCTTATCAATCGATAAGGTGCCAATAGTGCAAGGAATCGAAAAACTACCGGGGTCCTTTAGCTTTGGTGGGGCCTTGTTCTGTAAAAAGGCACTACACTCTGCAGTAAGAGCGACGGTCTCTACCTCACCAATGCTTCTCTTCCGAGTCAAGATGTCCTTCATAAACTTAGTGTAAGACGGGACCTGCATAATGAGCTCGGTAAATGGGACTGTAACCTGCAAATTCTTCACAACCTCCATGAACTTGCCAAACTGGGTAGTTTCCTTTCGATTCTTCAATCGACCCGGAAATGGTACTTGAATTGTTGGACTAGTCGGAGTGGGAACGGGAGTAGTGGGTGGTGGAACTCGCTCATCACTTGGAGTTTCCACAATTGCATCCTCATTGACATCTTCCACTAAAACCTCCTCCTTCTCAGCCGGTGAATCATCCTTAGGCATCGACGGACTTTCATAGTGTGTGCCACTACGAAGAGTGATCGCATTAGCCGTATCATGTTGTTGATCACCTTGAGAAGGGAGTTTACCTTGTTGACGCGTTGCTTGTGACGCGGCAAGGTGTCCCACTTGGTTCTCCAAATTTTTGATGGCATTATCCTTAGCTTGATCATTCTTTTGCATTTGAGCCATCATAGTTTCCTGGGTCTTGGCCATCATCTGCATCATATTACGAAGCTCAGTCATTTCATTAGAACTCGAAGAAGAAGAAGAATTACCTTGAGCTTGTGATGAGGATTGGCCAAAATTCTGCTGACTAGTATCGAAATTCTGATGAGAATTCCCGAAGTTCTGATTAGTATTGCCAAAATTTTGTTGATGTTGACCCAAGTGAGGTCGCTGCTGAAAATTTCCCTGATTTTGGAAATTCCTTTGATTTCCCTTGATTATGGAATTGCTGCTGGTTCTGAAAATTTCCTTGGTTCTGGAAATTCTGCTGGTGCTGATTCTGCTTGTGCGGGGGCACATAGGGTGGTGTAATAGGCGGGTTCAAGACATTAGTACTCCTGTAAGACAAGAGAGATGCATCATAGCCCGGTTGATTCATATATGGATAACGTGGGCGCATAGAATGAAACGCATTCACCTGTTCTATGGAGCCTAGGCAGTCTTTAGCTTGGTGGTCCGCGGCACCACAACGAACGCATGCATATTCTTGCATGGCATGTACTTGATGCATGCCCCCTCCCCCTTGAGAATTTGACGCTTCAAATGCATCAAACCTCTTAGCCAAAGCGGCTAATTGAACGGCCACAGCATTCGAGGATCCACTTTCACCGGAATTTGATCGAGTATTACCACGTGGATTACCCCATCGGGAGTGATGAGATGCCATCTCCTCTATTGTTTGCCAAGCCTTATCATCATCCACATTACATTGGAAACGCCCATTGCATGCCGAATCCAATGTACTCCTGCAATCATCATACAGCCCGTTATAAAATTGGTTACAAAGAAACCAAACCTGAAAACCATGGTGCGGGCATTCCTTCACAAGCTTCTTGAACCGCTCCCACGCTTCATGAATATTCTCGTTCGGAGTTTGACGGAAATTGGTGATTTGACTCCGGAGCATGTTCGTCTTCTGTGGAGGGTAATAGTGCTTGTAGAAGGCAAGAGCAAGAGAATTCCAGTCGGTAATCCCTTCGGTGACTTTATCGAGATCGGTTATCCACTCCCTAGCGGAATCCCGTAGTGAGAACATGAAGAGCATCTCCATGACTTCTTCTTGAGTTACCCCGGCCGGAAGTGGAATCGTGGAGCAATAGTCGGTAAAAATCCTCATATGCTTGTGAGGATCCTCCTTAGGGTCACCACCAAATTGATTCTTCTCCACCAATGTGATAAAGGCGGGTTGAATCTCAAATGTACCTTGAGTGGCAGTTGGTCGTTTAACCAACTTGGGAAGAGCAGTTTGCTCGGGTTCCGAATGACTAGAAAGCTTCGGCATTTTTACGTTCGGAAGGGGTGGTAAAATGATCTCGGGCTGAGATTGATGTTCCTCTTCAAAGGACTGATTCTCAGCTACAAACTCCGTATGAATAGCTTCCAAAGTCTCAAGATCGGGAGCTGCGGAGATCTCTCTCCAAAACTGTCGTCGCCTACGAAAAGTTTTCTCGGGCTCAGGGTCGAATGGAGTAAGCTCTGATGACCGAAAAGACCTGGGCATAAGCAAAACTACAGTAGAAAAGTGAGATCAATCTCAAGGAGTTTTAATTCCTTGAGACGAAAGAGAGCATAGAAGAAACAAGCTAAAAAAAAAACAAGAAAAACCGTATCCCCGGCAACGGCGCCAAATTTGATGTGGGTAAAGTCGTCTCACCCAATCAAGGTAAACCCTATGCTACTAACAAGAAGATATCGGCAAGCAAGGTATCGAATCCACAGGGAAACAGTTAAACTAGTCAAATAGCTATGGCGATTCTAGGATGCTCTAAACGGTTGAATTGATAGAAGGATATAAAAACACTACTAAAATGCGATAATAAATAACCGAATCTAATAAAGAGATGAAAACTAAGGTCACGGGTTCACGATAGATGCTCAACAGTTATGCGACGATAATAATAAACATATAACATGCTAGTCGGCTATAACACGTTCTCTCGAATCGTGTCAACCTAGGAAGGTTCTAACGGGCTCTCGCAACTTATTAGACTCCCTACCAAATCGCGCGTGATCTAATCCTAATTCGGCTTTCGCACAGGAACTAGAATTTCCCAAACAGATTAAAATGTTATGGCCTTTAACAAATTAATCGACAAATAAACACGCGAAAGTGGTACTAGCATAATTATGAATTTAGTATCAAAGCAACATAATCGTATAATAACCCATCGATCCCCCTCGACCCTAGCGAGAAAATTAGCTACGCATGATGATTACGAAACAACTAATCGCATATATGGAATTCATGATAAAAAGGTGAAGCAAATAAATCTAATGGTAAACGGACGAAAATCTAACGAACTAAACGGAACAACAAATTGCAAATAGAGAAAATTACGACGAACTAAGTAATTTACGATGAAGATTGAAACGTAGAGCTGAAAATTGCATAAAATGAAATTACCGAAATCGAATCCGAGTGAAAACCGAGTGCACGCACTAATAAAAGGAGCTATGGGCCGCTTCTCATGGCCCATTGAATCGTCACCTCCCATTTCTTCCTCGCCTAAACGTCTTGAGGCACGGGTTTTGTCTCGGGATCGTTCTTCTAACCAGATATGAGTGTAATTGCACAAAAAGACCTGAAATCGTGTAGAATCTACAAAAACACTCACTCGAAGCAAAATGTTAGAAGAAACAGCTCTAAGGAGCGCGTTCCGACCATAAAAGACAACGGAATCGAGGGAGAAAAGCTATATAAATACAACACATCACCGATACAACCAGTACCACCGATACAACCGATACAACCAGTACATGTAGTCGAGGAGTCGCCTCGTGAGGAGCATTTCCATGATGAGCCACAACGTGAGGAGCTAGAAGCAGAGGAACCTAATTGTACGACCAAGACAGACATTGTTCCGAGGATTCATGTGCCCCCACAACAGGTTGTTAAATTTGTTTTTAACCGTCTGTTTGTATGGACTTTATTAGGCCAGTCAAATTTTATTATTATGATTGAGATTTCAATAATTTATTAAATTATATGCTTAGGCTTGGAAAAATTGTGCATTATCATTGCATGGAGATCCGAAAAAGATGGTGGCGTTAAGATTGGTTTACATGTCAAGACAAGAGGAATTTGTTTCTGTTCATGGTAGCTCTTTGAGGGAGGGTTTCAGAAAAGTGTCAATAAAGAAAGTTATGGCCGGATCGGAAATGGCGAAGTTACCGGTGCCAGTTGGTGACTTTAGTGCAGTTGATATGCTCGTATATGTCTGATTATGAGTTTCTATTTTAGTGTCCTAAGCAGCCTCTAGGCACCATTCTATGCGGATATTATGTTTGCCGATACATGTTGGAGATCATCCGAGGAAGACACGTAGCTATTATTTCGGATGTATGTTTTTATCTCAGAATTCATATGTACTTTCTTTTCTAACCTTTACTCTATATATCATACATATATTAATCTCATTGCTTAATTTCGTTGTTATATATCAGTTTATGATTGGATCCCCAAAGACGTATTCGGCTCAACAAATTGAAGAGGTGCGTGATATTTGGGCTAAGTATGTACTCCAATTCAAGCTGTAATAAGTGTTACTGAAGTTTAGGTTAGTCTAGATCTAGATGAATTTCTATCCAACTTTATTCTTATAGTACCAATTCTATTAAGTGTTCATGTTTTAGAGATTAAATTTTACTTATATGATGGATTAAAAATTGTGTGTTTAAACTTTAAATCATGTTGACTTGTAGTTTTGTGAGGTTTATTTAGTCCTTTCAAGTGGAACTTATAAAAACTACTCCGTATATGGCTAGTAAAGACAAGTTTTCATTCTTGGTTTTACGTCATTCTACAGCGTATCCGCAATGTCTATACGAAGTCATCAGGCACTTGGAGTGGATTTTGGATTGACTTGGTTAGCATTTACTAATTTGCGAAGACTATGCAATTACAAGTTGCTATTATGATGTATTTTGGTTTGTTTATGCAAGAATATGTATTTTGTTTGTAAATATTGATCCTCTTGCAGCCTTCATGTGTATGACGTTTCTTTTGTCGAATTCTTACTCTTTGTAATATATTGGAGTTGATGGAATCGGTCCTACTGTTTGTAATATATTGAAATTCATGGAATCGCAGTTTCTTTAGTAGCGTTATTTGTCGAAATACAATGTTGGGTTCTTTTAGATTGTAGGTTTAGCTGTTTTGTCATACACACGGTACATATTTTCTTTTACAAAGATGACGGTTTTAAAAAAGGGAGTTGTTTTAGAAGATCAACAAAGATCACGGTTGGTAGAAGAAAGCGTGCTTTGCCAAGAATAACAACAATGACGGTCATGTATTTGAATTGTGATCTTAGAAGATTAACAAAGATGACGGTTGGTATAAAAAAGCGTCCTCTGCAAAGAATAACAACAATGGCGGTTATGTATACCAACCGTGATGTGCAAGGATAACAACAATGACGGTCATGTAGTCTAACCGTCCTCTGGAAGAATAACAACAATGACGGTTTGACTTGCTTTAAACCGTGATTGATTATCAACGATCACGGTGACCTATATGACGGTTACTATCTTCTTTTAGGACGGTTTTGAACCGTAATCTTTTGTATGTTTTGTAGTAGTGTAAGGTCTAGACCGGAGACTCACTCCCGTGATGTTCCCCAAACTAACCCAAGTCAAAGAAAAGCACGCTAATCCAAACTAGTGTTGGTGATACCCCGCTAAATTCTCACTCCCGTGTTCAATCTAGTAGACTAAGGCAAGGTAAAAGGGTAAAGTCGACAATCTATCCTAATCGACTCCCGTCGATGACCAAGGAATTAGATTCGACTCAAACTCCAAATACCAAGGTTAATCCATTAATCCCTAACACATCCTCATCCAATCACCCAAATAAATCGATACAAGGCATACAATCGCGCAATTCAAACAAATCGGGGATTCATCGACCCCTAGTGGGAAAACTACGCACTCCACATAATTATAACACTAATACAAAAACCAATAATTATTCTAAACATAAAAATAAGCATAATGAAATAATAAAGACAATAACTTTGACTAATGAAATAAAATTAAACTAATCTAATATAACACATACTACTAATTACTCAAGATAAATATAAAACACAAACCTATAATTATATTACTAAACACATTTAACAATAAAGAAATGAACTTTGAACTAATTAGTAACTAAATTAAACATAAACATGAAACTTAAAGATAAATAATAAATGAGAGAAAAGATGAGAATTATACCAAAAGAGACGAAATTAAAGAGCATGAATGAAGAAGAAGAAGAAGAAAAGATTAAATCATAAAATTAATTAAAAGAAACTTAATTAAAATTAAGAACAAGAAATGAAAATGAAAGGAAGTTGGGTTGCTGCTGCGTGTTCTACTACTCCTAAACCATCCACTATTCTCTACTAACTACTGCCTTTTGAGTTTTGAGAAATGAGGGTTTAACCCATTTAAATATCTCAAAAAATAAGTGAAATGACAAGAATGTCCTCAACTTAAATAATACCAGAAGAGTAAAAAGGAGGGTTCTTTTGTCACTTGACCCCAAATTAGAACACCCAATTTATCAACCCAAATCAATTCAATAAATTGAGGGACGGAGAGAGCACGGTGCTGATGTTCGCCGGAGGTCGACGGGGTACGGTGTTGCTGTTGGGGGCACGGTGGCACGCGAGATGGACACTAGTAATGTCGGGAGTGGTAGTGCGTCGCCGGAAAGGAGCACACAGCCGGCGATCTGGCGACTGCCGGTGATGCATTCACCGAGGCTGGCAGAGGAGGTCGAGCGGTGAACGGAGCCATGGTGGCTCGGTGGTGGTGATTGAAAATAGAAACAGAGATGCCGGCTGTGGTGGTGGTGGATCGCCGGAGCTGCTGCTGACGGTGGTGACTGGTGGTTGAGGTCGAGGTGAATAATAATGGTGATTGTGAATTGTTGATGGTGGATTGTTGAATTGGAGGTGAGTGATGTTGAATTGGAGGTGATTGATTGTGGAGTTGATTGAAGGCAGGGGAGAGTTAAAGAGGGAGATGAGATGGTGAGGACTAGAGATGGTAATGGACCGGATCTGGACCGAGTCCACTAGGATCCGGACTCGGACCCGTCAAAATTACCGTAGACCCGGACCCGACCCGGACCCGGCCGGGTCCAAAATTTTAAGACCCGGATCTAGACCCGCCGGGTCCGGTTCGGGTCCGGGTCTACCCGCGGGTCTCACTATTTTATTTTATTTTGTCCTACATTCCTCATTTCTTCCAAATTTCAAATTTCGCCGGTATTTTTTATCACGTACAAAATTATTTACGACATATATTGTACTAAGAAATTAAACACTCTTACAAACTCATTCATAACAGTCTTAGGAGACTTACATAAATGTCCGACAACAAACTAAATTCACCACCACAAGTCCACAAGTCCACAAGTTATAACTACAAGTTGGTATATATTGGTAGATTTTTTTTAATTACAACAAACTACAACAAACTAAATTAACTACATGTCTGCGTATGTTGGTAAATTAACTACAACAAACTACTCTTATTTTAACTACATGTGTGCGTATGTATTTTGGTAGATTTTTTTTTTTTAATTAATGTGCCGGGTCCACGGGTCGGGTCCGGGTCCAGTATTTCAGACCCGGACCCGGTTTTTAAAAATAAGATCCAGACCCGACCCGGATCCGCCGGATCTGAAAAAATGAGACCCAGACCCGACCCATATGTGTCCGACCCGTCGGGTCTGGACCGGGTCCTGGACCCGTTGCCATCCCTAGTGAGGACGAATGATGGGGGAGTTGAATTGAGGAGGGGAAGCTGTAAGTTAGGTGCATGGGAGATTGTGTTGAGTCAATTGTCATGGTCAAGTGGGCCTTTGACTCGTCTTGACTCGTTTCGTTCCGTCTTTCTCGATTTCTTGTATTGGTTACCCGGAGTTGGTATCTACAAATACAAATGTAGATGCGCAGTACCAAATTCTCGAGAAATATGATAAATGTACATTAATTAACCTAAACACGACTAATTATCTAATTAAACACAAAATAGCTTAATAATAGCAAAACGCCTAATAAAGTCGACCGAGAAAGAGTATAAATATGGGACAAAAACCGGTAAAATAGCGACTTATCAATAACGTAAAGTTATTCTACCGTAGGTCGGATTAAAAATTTGTAATTTTCTACTCTATAAATATTGCAGACATGTAACGGAATAATACATTACCTTGACAAAAGATATTTAATAGGTGCTTCTATTTTTACTTAAGATAGTGTTAGTCGGTTCAACCGTTCTTTTTTGACAATACTTGAGATAGTGTTAGTCAGGTCGACCGTTCTTTTTTGACAATTAAATTAAAAGTAATTGAACTCTCTTAAGATGTGTATATCCGTCTTAAGATTAAAACGAGAATTTGTGTTAAAAGGGCATGTGGAAGTATCATACTTTGTATATCGGAGTGTAATTCTCGTCTCGAAAATATTACAATAAGATATCACCATTTTTATAGTAAGAAGATATTCATCATATTGTTATATCTTATATTGGGTCAAATACTTATCTATTTAGGTAGAAAAAATATTAGGGTTATTTAACAGAAATAATACCAACTTTGGGTGGTATTCCATCAATAAAACCAACTTCAATTAATACGGGAATAAAACCAAGTTTGAGTCATATTACACGAGAATGAAATTGGTTCTTAAATGACCGGCTGAAGTCGGTTTTGTGGGTCCCATTATATTAATTAACACTCCCATCTTCTTCTTCTTCGTGCTATTAATCTTCATTGCCCTAAATCTTCTTCATTGCCCTAAATCAAATTCTCTCTCCTAAACCATCCTTTCTCCAAATCCATGGATAACTCATCAATTTCATGTTCTTCGAGTTCATTGGGATTGAGCTCGAAAGAAGTTTTCTGCAACCACAAGTTACGGGCAGTGATTGGGACTATCAAGAAGGGAGAAAATGTTGAGAAAAGTTTTTATGGATGTCCTTTATGGCCGGTAAGTTCAATAATTACGATTATTGCTATCAATTAGTTTAGTGATATCAATTTAACTAATATCCTTTACCATTGTAGCATAATGGGTGTAGCTACTTCTTGTTGGTGGAATCAAATGCTCACCCTCAAGTAAGTGGTTGCGAAATTGGTAATAATTTGAAAAAGTCAGAGTTGGAGGAAAAAGTCATGAAACGGAAGATGAAGAAACAAGAATTGAAGACGAAGAAACAAGAATTGAAGATGGAGGTTATGGATCTCAGGGCAGATTTGAAGAAGCATATGAAGAGAGAGAAAAAAGCAATTGTTGCGCTGTTGGGTTCTTGGATTTTTTTTGCAATATGTTTGTTGTTTAGGAAGGAATAGCATCGTTTGTAATGTAGCAGTGGTCAATTTGCAGCAGTAATAGTAATCGGTTTGTAATTGTTCAGTTTATGGACAAGTTTTCCAGTAATCTATGTTTGAAGTTTTACATTACAGTGTATCATCACAAACAACATTCAAGTAATTAATGGCGGAAGTAAGAAAATGGATCGAAAAGAACTAGAAATCAAAATTTAGATAAACTGGGATAAACTTTTGCATTCTAAACATTCCCATTGTCAATAACAAAATGGAGCCTTAATATTCAACCAACAAAGTAGCATCTTGAAGATTGCCACTGTCACTAACAAAATACGGCCCTAACATTCGACAAACACAGTTTTTGAGTGCTAATTAAAACTACATCGAAACCGATTAGTGAATGCATTTCCTGCAGTTTTTGAAAGCCAAAATATAACAACACAGTTTAGTAGTACTAATTAACATGGTTATTAGAAGCTTGAGTTGATACTTCCGCGTTCACGGACCTTGGCCCCCCTGAAGTTCCTGGCAGATTAGTGAATGCATTTCCTGCATCATCAAAGAGCACACCCATTCCAACTGGTGGCCTGGATCTTCCTCCAAAACCACCTCTTGCAGCACCTGCTCTCCGCCCTCTTGCAGCAGTTCTCCCCCCTCTTGCAGCAGTTCTTCCTCCTCTTCCAGACCTTATGACTCTGCCACTCCTTCCAACTCTTGCTTCTTCTGCGGTTGTATCATGATGATTGTCGGAGACAGGAGGTACTGCACTTGTGGAAGCCTCTACGGTTGTATGGAGTCTTGGTCTGCCTCTTCCCCTTTTTGGTTGTGGTGTAACAACTCTGTCTTTATCAGGACACCTTCTCTTGTTGTGAGTTTTCAACTTGCAAATGGAACAAGTCATTTCAACCCCGTGCTTTGTAAGCTTGCCACTCCGCTTTGGATCCTCAAAAGGGTCCCTTCTTCTGTTCTTCCTCAGCCTGCCAGGTCCAACTTTTAGTGGAGGGGGGTGCATTTGTTGTTCCACACTTGGCCAGTGCCTCTGACCTGAAAGAGACCTAATAGACCCACTATATGTCTTAATGTAAGTCTCCCTCTTGTACCAATCAGAAACATAGTCCTTCGGATGTGCATGATTATAGAATATAGCGGCCGCAGTATGACAACAAGGTATACCCGTCAAGTCCCACTTTCTGCAGGTACATGTCCTTGCTTCTAAATTAACAGTAAGGTAGTCTATCCCTTGTCTTACCTGAAACTCAGTGGTAGTTGATGGCAAAGCGTCACACAAAGCAGCTTCATCCTTGATCTTGTCTAGCTGATAGTCGGGATTTGTCGTCAATCCTACCATCAAACAAACCAACTAACCTAAACTAGAATAGCAAGGGCAAGTCGGGTCGAATCCTCAGAGAGATCGGGAATGAGTACTAGTTCGGTCTCGGACTATGAATTAGCTACGCGAATCAATTATGAAAGGTGAAATTAGACTAATTAAGTTAACTAAGAAATGCAAAAGTAAACTAAAAATCAAACAAATAACAAGAATGGTGATCTAATAATAATTAAAGGTCTAGGGTCCGACTTAACCACCGACATATCATAATCATGAGTAAGGAATACCGATAATGGGTTGCTAGGGATATTAGGATGAGTGGAACGCCTCTAAGGGTCGACTACCTCCCTCCCGGGTTCGTAGTTCAACTAAGTAAAACCCGATCACTTCCCTCCCGGGCTCGTGAGTCGGATTCCTAGGTCAATCGATTAAGCCCACTCCCGTGGTACCCAATCCAATGTCCTAGGTCATTAAGTACGCGTCTAATCCCGTTCCTTTCTCACCCCTCTCCCAAGGTGAAGAGTCTAGACCGAAAGTTAGGGTACCCTACCTAATTCTCACTCCCGTGTTCAACTAGGCGGGGCAAGGCAAGTCAAGGGGCGAGTTTCACTACCTAGACCTAACCGACTCCCGTCGGTGGACAAGGGTCAAGGGTTCAAACACAACCCAAAAGACGAGTCGATTCCCGAATCCCAAACTATCCTCCTCCGTATATCCCGAACAATCCAAATACGGAATTCCAAACTTACAATCGAGACATATCGGGGTTCAATCGGGACCTAGAAAAGACACTACTCACTAATCATAATTAACATAACACAAAACACACAAATAATTATTCTAGTCATAACACAAAGCATAATCCAATAATAAAGACAAGAACTTGACTAATAAAATAAAATACTAATACTAATACTAATTACTCTAAACATAATAACTACTCACAAAACCCACAAGACAAAGATAGAATCATAAAACTAAACACAATTACTTGATAAAGATTATAACTTTAAACTAATTAATAACTAAATGTATCATAAACATAAAACTAAATATAAATAAAACAATAAAAGATAAGAGATAAGAATTATACCACAAGGATGGAATTAAAGAACTCGAAAGTTGATGAACGGAATGATTAAATAAACTAAGTAAATTAATTAAAACCAAAATTAGTATAAAATAAACAAAAGGAAGGGGAGGCTGCCTTCGTTCTACGCTTCTACTAAACCCTCTACTTCTAATTTAATCTAACTAACAGCCTTCCTTTTTTTGTTCATTTCAGAAAATGGGTTCTTATAATGCCCAATACAAAACTTGAAAGACCAAAATAGCCCTCACTTAAATGAAATAGAAAGCAGTAAAAGTGAGGCTTGAATAGTCATTTTCTTCAAAATTAGAACCCCAATTAAATCAGCCTAAATCAAATCAATTGATTGATTGAGGGACGGAGAGAGTTGGTTTCGCATGGTCGGTTTCGCACGGCTCCCACTCCCCTGAATCGGTTACGCACGGCGGAGGGTGCGGTGGTCGTCTGGTGGCGCGCTGATTCAGGCGACGGCAACAGTGCCGCTGCTATTGGCGTTGATGTCGAGCTTGGCCGGATTTAGAGGTGTCGGCGCCGGAATCTTGGTGGTTCAAGGTTGTCGTTCGCCTGAGATTGAAAGAGTGACGGCGAGTTGCTGCTGTGCCGGATAAACGATGGTGATTGATGATGAAGGTTGGAGGTAATGAAGGTTTTGCAATGGTGATTATTAATATATAAGAGATTGATGGAGGATTATGATTTGATTGATGAAGCCGATGTATGGTGGAGAAGGGGAAGTTGTATGGAGTAGGAAATTGATTGGTGAAGATGGAGGGATGAAGATCAGAATTGAATTGGTAAGAAATTGATGCTATGAAGTTGGATGCTGATTGATTGGATTTTGGTGGTAGGGAAATTAAATTGAGATGGTGATAGAATGTACAAGAGCTTGGATATGAGTTGGGTCAAGGTCAACTTGACCTTCGACTCATCTCTTTGGGCTTGACCCGTCTTGACCGCTTCTCTTGAGTCATCTCGACCCTTCCGGTACCTACAATATTAAATGACGAGGCACAGTACCAAAATCCCGAGAAATAACATAATTTGACATTAATTATACAAGACTCGACTAATAATGTAATTAAACGTAAAATGACTAATTATTAACAAATCGGGTTATAAAATTGATCGAATAAGAGTAGAAATATGGGGCAAAAACGAGTAAAATCACGAGTTATCAAACTCCCCACACTTAACTCTTACTCGTCCTCGAGTAAGCTCAAAAGATAAACTACGACCCATAAATAAATAAATAAAAAACATAGAAAACAAAAACACGATATATACAAACATACGAAAATAAACAAATATAAACAAACGAGTCACAAGTTTCCCAAATCAAAAGTCGCGATTCTAAAATTCAACTAAAATATAGAATATGAATGTAAAAATTACTAAATCGGTTGCAAAAATTATTATTACATATCTCTTGGCCTCGGTCCATGCTATGTCGGGATTTGAGATGGAAATGGAAGAAGTTCTCCCATGGAGTTATTGACTAATGCATACAAGTCTCGACCACTTGCAAAAACAAGGACTAGGGTCGTCCTAATCACCCAGGTGACACAATGAAACGATTCAAAATGTGAAATATAGATAAACAAAAATACTCAGAGGAGGAATCGTCTTTCTTTTCTTTTCTTTTCTTTTTCTTTTTTCTTTTTCATTTCTTTCTTTCTTTGTATTTTTCTATTTTTTTTTTCTATCTATTTTTTTCTTCTCCCCCGGTTCTTTTCTTTTTGAGAATTTTTCTTTGTTTGCTCGTACTTGATGCTTGAGCTCTTTTTGGATGGAAGACGAATGCAAAACTCAATATCAACTTTTATTTTGTGGAGTATTTTTGTGGACATGGGATCGAAAAAATAATAAATAGTCACTTGGATAATAGTCACCTAGACAAATATGCAATGCCAAAATCACAACACGGGAGGTGGAAGGTGGAAAAAAAGTGAAGGACACATCCCGAGCGACTTATAGTAGGAGGACAATCAATATATAATATTAAGAAACAACCAATAAGTAATAGAAGAATTCATACTCTGTAAAGATGTTGAAAATTAGAAAAATCACTCTATCAAGGAAAATAAGTGAATCGAAAAACAAAAATCTTTTTGAATTTTTCATTTTTTTCACTTTTTAGGATTTTTTTTCAAATTTTTCAATTTTTCAAAAGAAAAACACAAAAACGACAAAAATCACGAAGACAAGAAACTAAAAACAACAAAACAATTAACACAAGCTACAATCCCACACAAACCACATATTTACAACAAAACTCCACCAAAATATCCTCCAACAAGAGTAACAACCACAATATCCTCAAACAACGACAAATCCATCAATCAACCTACCTCCCCACACTTGAAACGAACATTGTCCTCAATGTTCAAAACTAGGGAGGGAAAGGAAGGGAGGGTGAGAAAATACCTTTGGAGCATAATTCTTCCCCACACTTGATCGATTTCATGTCTCCAAGCCATCTTGTTTCAATGTGGTTTCTTGCTAGAGATACCTACAAATAAAAACACGAACAAACAAAAACATAAATATGTACAAGAAACTTGGGGTGCCTCCCAAGAAGCGCGGTTTCAAGGAAACCGCCAAACCTACAAATCGCTCTTATCTACTTAGTGCCCACTAAAGATCTCATTAATTTGTCAAACGAGGTAGACCAATCCTCATTAAAGTGGTCATAAGGCATCTTAGTGGATAAACATGACCAAATAAGAGAGAAAGAAGTGATAGATTGATGAATGAGATACTTAAGAGAAAATGTAAGAAATCCAAAAATCTCAAATTCATCAAAATACTTGGCACTTGCTTTGAAAGTGTTAAGAGGTGGGTTAAAGTCAAGTGCCAAGCATGAAAGATCCTCGACCTCAAAGATAGGATTGTAAAAATCATCATCAACATACATGGTCTCGAACAATGGGGTAAGAGAAACAAGGTCTACATAATCAATGGATGAAATAAATTCATCCTCAATATCAGATAAAGACTCAAATTTCTCTAAAATGGACTCCTCAAAAAAATCTAGTTCAACATCCCATTCATCCCCAACTACTTCAATGTTCTCAACATCCCCAACATTCTCATCAACAAAATCATCATCATCCATAAGCATATCATAACCATTCACATTCTCATGGGGAAGGGGAACATGATGATAATCAACATGAGATCGAACATAAGGCGCATCCACAAGAGCATAGGATTCCACATTTTCACCTATAGCATCAAACAAAGAATAATCATTAAGTTCATCTCTAGCCCGTGGTTCTCTCTTAGATGTACCCCAAATAGAATTTCGATCCTCATCGACAATAGCCATGGCCTCAATTAAAGCTCTAGCCTTATCAATGCTCAACTCATCAAATGCTCCTCCGGATGATATGTTCACAAGGTTTCTAAGAGAAAGAAGCAAATTATCAAAGAAAATAAGCATGATTTGGCAAGGTGAAATACCATGGTGGGGACAAGCTCTCAACAAACCTTTAAATCTACCCCAAGTCTCACTCAAAGTCTCTTCCTCGCCTTGTTGAAAATTATAGATTGCACGAATTCTTTTGGCGGTATTAGAGGGAGGGTAGAATTTGTTCAAAAAGGCTTGAGCTAAGTCATCCCAAGTGAAAAAGGTAGAAGAAGGGTGAGAGTATAGCCATTTCCTAGCTTCACCCTTAAGACTAAAGGGAAAAAGTATGAGTTTGGTGGCTTGGTCCGATACTCCCTCCATCCTAACTAGAGAACAATTCGCCTCAAATGTCTCTAAATGGTCAATTGGTTCATCACTCTCTAAACCACAAAAGACATCTCGTCGAATCAACTCAATAAGACCTACATCAAATGCATAAGCCGCTTCCACAACCCCAATATTAATAGGTCGATTAACATGAGTAGGGTTAGGTCTAGTAAGATCGCGTATGCTAGGCATCGTCATGTGTGCACAAAAGGGTGACAATCAAGGGACAAGTCACAAGATAAGAATCAATGCAACACACAAGCATGCAACAAAAGGCAAGTAACAAGTAACAAGTGCGTAGTCTAATAAATCTAAAACTAAACTAATATCAATCCGTTGATCTCCCCGGCAACGGCGCCATTCCCGTGGTACCCAATCCAATGTCCTAGGTCACTAAGTACGTGTCTAATCCCGTTCCTTTCTCTCCCCTCTCCCAAGGTGAAGAGTCTAGACCGAAAGTTAGGGTACCCTCCCTAATTCTCACTCCCGTGTTCAACTAGGCGGGGCAAGGCAAGTCAAGGGGCGAGTTTCACTACCTAGACCTAACCGACTCCCGTCGGTGGACAAGGGTCAAGGGTTCAAACACAACCCAAAAGACGAGTCGATTCCCGAATCCCAAACTATCCTCCTCCGTATATCCCGAACAATCCAAATACGGAATTCCAAACTTACAATCGAGACATATCGGGGTTCAATCGGGGCCTAGAAAAGACACTACTCACTAATCATAATTAACATAACACAAAACACACAAATAATTATTCTAGTCATAACACAAAGCATAATCAAATAATAAAGACAAGAACTTGACTAAAAAAATAAAATACTAATACTAATTACTCTAAACATAATAACTACTCACAAAACCCACAAGACAAAGATAGAATCATAAAACTAAACACAATTACTTGATAAAGATTATAACTTTAAACTAATTAATAACTAAATGTATCATAAACATAAAACTAAATATAAATAAAACAATAAAAGATAAGAGATAAGAATTATACCACAAGGATGGAATTAAAGAACTCGAAAGTTGATGAACGGAATGATTAAATAAACTAAGTAAATTAATTAAAACCAAAATTAGTATAAAATAAACAAAAGGAAGGGGAGGCTGCCTTCGTTCTACGCTTCTACTAAACCCTCTACTTCTAATTTAATCTAACTAACAGCCTTCCTTTTTTTGTTCATTTCAGAAAATGGGTTCTTATAATGCCCAATACAAAACTTGAAAGACCAAAATAGCCCTCACTTAAATGAAATAGAAAGCAGTAAAAGTGAGGCTTGAATAGTCATTTTCTTCAAAATTAGAACCCCAATTAAATCAGCCTAAATCAAATCAATTGATTGATTGAGGGACGGAGAGAGTTGGTTTCGCACGGCTCCCACTTCCCTGAATCGGTTACGCACGGCGGAGGGTGCAGTAGTCGTCTGGTGGCGCGCTGATTCAGGCGACGGCAACGGTGCGGCTGCTATTGGCGTTGATGTCGAGCTTGGCCGGATTTAGAGGTGTCGGCGCCGGAATCATGGTGGTTCAAGGTTGCCGTTCGCCTGAGATTGAAAGAGTGACGGCGAGTTGCTGCTGTGCCGGATAAACGATGGTGATTGATGATGAAGGTTGGAGGTAATGAAGGTTTTGCAATGGTGATTATTAATATATAAGAGATTGATGGAGGATTATGATTTGATTGATGAAGCCGATGTATGGTGGAGAAGGGGAAGTTGTATGGAGTAGGAAATTGATTGGTGAAGATGGAGGGATGAAGATCAGAATTGAATTGGTAAGAAATTGATGCTATGAAGTTGGATGCTGATTGATTGGATTTTGGTGGTAGGGAAATTAAATTGAGATGGTGATAGAATGTACAAGAGCTTGGATATGAGTTGGGTCACGGTCAACTTGACCTTCGACTCATCTCTTTGGGCTTGACCCGTCTTGACCGCTTCTCTTGAGTCATCTCGACCCTTCCGGTACCTACAATATTAAATGACGAGGCACAGTACCAAAATCCCGAGAAATAACATAATTTGACATTAATTATACAAGACTCGACTAATAATGTAATTAAACGTAAAATGACTAATTACTAACAAATCGGGTTATAAAATTGATCGAATAAGAGTAGAAATATGGGGCAAAAACGAGTAAAATCACGAGTTATCACTAGCTTATCTTGAACTCTTGGGCATAATAAACATGTCATCTTCTCCATTTGTTTCCTCTTCTTCATCATTCTCTGCATTAAGGCCATCCTAATGTCCTCAAGCATATAAATCAGATGTTTTGACCGTGCATTAATGATGTATGCGTTGAAAGTCTCTGCCATGTTATTCACAACTACGTCCGTAGTCGTGCTTGTCTTGATGGAGGACTTGCAAAACACCTCTGGCTTGCAAGCTAAGAATGCCTCAGCAGTCATTGGATCTTCCTCTTTCATTGAGTTAATGGCATCCTTGAAATCAGCTGAGTTGTAAGCATTGACGCAACTCCAGAACATAAGCTTCATGTCATCGCCTTTATAGCTTTTTATTCCAGTGGGCAAATATGTGTCTAGCACAATGTCTGTGCTCAGCCATTGGAAACTCTTGAGCTACCATGGTTAGTATGCTCTACAACATAAAAATATTGCATCAGTTTTCATATACAAAGCTGCTTCAAAACATAAGAACAGAAAAAATACTAACACAAGAACATAAATAGTTTCAAAACAGTTTCAATGTATATAAGAATAGAGGGTGTAATAGACCAACAGTGAAGAAAGGAAGCAGAATTTCATGTAAACATTGATGTTTCAGAGATGGAACACGTAGAATTCACATGACATTCATATTCATAAAACAAGATTGAGCTAAAAACCAACCAAAACAGAACAGATGTTATGGCAGGCTTGTGAAGGAACAAGTACTATGATTTGTGTCAAATGGATATTAACATAAGGAGTTATTAACATTCATATTAACATAAGGACTTATTGTCAGTTTCAATGTATATAATGGATAAGAACAAAAAAACAGTTTCGAAACATACCGGACGCTCGTCAGAAATAAGTGTCCATCCTTCACCATTTGTGTCTCCCACACATTTCTTCAATTCATTAAAGAACCACTCGTAGCTCTCGTTGTTTTCACCTTCGACCACCGCCCAAGCTAATGGAAACATTTGCTCATTTCCATCCCTCCCTACTGCACTAATCAACTGGCCACCCAAGAATGTTTTTAAGAAGCATGCATCTACGCACAACACTTTTCTGCATCCACTCATCCAACCTTCTTTCAAGGCATCAAAACATACAAACAGTCTCTGAAATACAGGTGGATTAGAAGACCTCACAGAAGGGGTAGTGTACAAAGTGAAGACACTTTGTGGGTTTGCTTCTTGAAGTGCTGCTAAGTATGCCCCTACTTTGCTATAATGCTCCTTCATTGAACCATGTAGCATCCTGTGAGCATAGTACTTCACTTTGTAAGCCACTCCTCTAGTGATTAGCACTTTGTAGGCTCTCCTCACTGTCTCGATTATCTCAGCTGCTGGCCAGTGAGGTCTTGACTTAAAAACCTCAAGTAGTTGCTTAGCTAACCATGACGACTTCAGTTGTGTGTTCCTCTCCATGGTTCTCTGACAAGTGTGCTTTGGATCTACACTCTTAACTACAAAGAAAGCCCTTCTAGTATCCCAACTACCATAAAGCTTAAAGGGACAACAAGCTACACATCTAACCCTAAGCTTCTGGCCCTTTTTTTTGTGGCTGACATCAACTTTCAAATTCCTACCTTGAGCAACTGCATATCTTGTCACACAGTCCCTAAAAAATTCCCTACTCCGAAACCTTATACCAACTTTCCAACTAAGTTTTGAGAAGTCAGTCTTCTCATTTACTACTAGCAAACTGGACCTTCTTCTATTTCCAGGTGTGTCTTCTTCATCATCACTTTCGACAGGGGTGTCTTCACCCTCACCACTTTCATCATACCCACTGTCCTCACCACCATTGCCACCCTCACCAGCCTCACCACCCTCAGTAGCTTCACCACCCTCAGTAGCCTCACCAACCTTTGTTCTGTCTTGACAAGTTAACAACCCACAAGATGCTTTTACTTGCAACTGTTTTGCAATCTTCACAGCGTTTGCATTCCAATTTCTCACTTTCTCCCTTGCTTCCCTATATTCTTCATCATCTGAGTTATTATCAGACTCCACCTCCTGCTCAACAAAGGCCTCCCTCACCTCTTTCTCAGCATCAAAACCACTACCACCACCCTCTTCCTCTTCTAGTTCTAGATCAGTAAGACCACCCTCAATATCTTCTACTTCTAGCTCTTCTAATTCAGGCTCATAAACAGAGTCATCTTCACTCAAGCTATCAGATCTCTCCCCTGAACCCTTTTCTGATGCATTATCTTCACCTCCAGATGCATATAAATGTATGGCATCACTCAAACTAATATCATTACAATCATACAATGGTGTATTTGAGCTTATTTTTGTAAATCTAGGTGAGGATCTGAGTGGGGCTAGGTTTGAAGTGCTCTTTCCAGAGGATTTCTTTGGAGTTGTTTCCTTTGCTTTACTTTTGGAGAGAAGATTACTTTGACCACTTTCTTGTGATTTGTGGACACATATGGCAGTGGAATCTTTATGAGAGGTAGGTGGTCCCCTGTTTGTCTTGGAAGTTAATGGCTGTTCTGGTTCTTTTTTTCTCCTAGGGGTAAGCTTTTGGCGAGTGGATTCTACATTTGGTTCCTTAAAGGGTTCCTTTTGCACTCTTTTGACAAGAGATTCTAGGGTGGTAGTGGTAACTTCCTTACTTAACTCAATTAAGTTCAATAGTTGAGCCACATCCTTCTCATGAATTAAGTAACACTCCACCATTCTCCTCTCTACTGCAACACCTAACATTGTATATGCATCCTTGTCATCCAAAGCTCTCTTTAGTCTAAAGTTTTCTGGGTCTTTGTAGAAGATCGCATCTTTCTTACTGCTAAAAGTACCACACTTATTTGCTTCCTCAACAAGTGTAAACCAACAAAACTCATCTACCTCCACCGGAACTGTTCTACTAAACTTTCCAGTGTAAACTAAACCCACCTCATGCTTGATAAACGAACCCCCATAACAAAACTTCAAGGTCACCGTACTCCATGGATCAACCTACGTTTTCAATTACACTAATTATAAAAGAATACTTAAAACCCCCAATACCCCAGAAAAATCAAAAACCTAAACTGAAGCCCAAAAAAATCGAAAAAAATCGAAAACCCTAATTTTAACCCAGAAAAATCGATTTAGGGTAAATGGAAAAAACACTAACCGTTGACATTTCCGAACCACGAGATTGAGGAATGAACTTCACTATACCCCTGAAATTGATTTTCGATAAAATTAATGACATACCTTCGACAAAGTTTGAAAAAAATTTGAGAAAGAAAAAAAATTAAAAGTTCAGTAAAAATTACCTCGACGACCGGACGAAGTGATGAATGATGGATGAAGTGATGAATGATGGATGAAGAAGACAGTTTAGTTGATGAAGATGGAAGTTTAATCGAGTTATTAATGGGGTAAAAGTGATCAGGTTATTAATGGGGAAAACAGTTAGGTAAAGTGAGTTAATGAGTTAGGAGTGAGGGAAAATTTGTGTTAGTGATACTATAAACAGGTCAAAGCGGTAGCAGGTAACCCCATTTCATTCTCGTGTAATATGACTCAAACTTGGTTTTATTCCCGTATTAATTGAAGTTGGTTTTATTGATGGAATACCACCCAAAGTTGTTATTATTCCTGTTAAATAACCCAAAATATTATTCCCTAGAAAGAATAATTTCTCATTATCTAACTAAATAGTACTCCCTCCAACCCACTATGATTTATATACCCAGTTTTTTTCAAATGTGGGTTACGTTGGAGTGAATAAAATTTAACATGTTTTAATAATATGACGGAAATAATTAAACGTAGTATTGTGTAATGTCATCTTACACAAGTACATACTTATATTGTACAGCAGAATAAAGAATATATAACGATATAACTGCGAAAAATTAAGAAATAATATTCTTTCTGAATTTGTAGCTAGCCTCATGTGAGACGGTCTCATGATACGATTATTGTGAGACCGTCTCACATAAAAATTTGTGATTAAGAAAAGTAACCACTTGAAATCGGGGAAAAATATTCAAAGCATTGAAAATATACAATGGCAAACATGTAAATATGACAAATATAAATGTTACGCAAAAAGTGTTACGCGAACGTGGGATGCTCTCTCTTTTTATATAGGTAAGGTAAGAGATATATTTTTTTGTCTCAAACGTTTGTTTACCTTTTAACGTTTTTGCGATTAATGGATTAATTAAAGATAAATATAGGATTAAGATTGAAACTTATACATGACAATTTCATTTTTTTTTGTGATAATATGCGCATATTGTATACGCATTCACCATATGTCCATATATACTCGAATTATCTATAATAACGAAAAAGGTTGGGCATGTTATACACCATTATGAAATATATAAAAGAAATTAGCCTAATATGTAATGCGTTCGGCTTTGATTAACATAATGTACTCGTCGGCACGTATATGAAATAACACTGGTCTCACACCACCCGACGACACCCGGCTAGAATTTGAGAATCTAACTCACCCCAAAATAAAACGGACCCGTAATCAATCAATCTAAAAATATTCCAAAATAACTCATTGTTTTTTACTAAAACTTGAAAGAAACCTAGACTTGAAATGATCAATAAAAAAAGTGAGCTAAACCCGACCCATAATAGATCGGTTCGTTGGATCAAGTTAAACTATTATATTTGAAACACGTTATAATTAATAAGTGTCAACTTGAGAATCTTAAGATCAAATACGTTTACGTGATATAATCTTAAGAAATGTTACTAAAAAAGGATTTATATAAATTTAGTCGTTATTGTTAATTATGTATGTATAACAACTGATGAATTAATTTTATTGGTACGTGTCGTTACCGCACTCAAATTAATAATTTATAACCTTACTCTTATGACACTAACGATACTAAAAATTACGTAGTATAGTACAAGTAAGGGTCGATCCCACGGAGAGACGATTTATTCATTATCTAGTCCACTACATATTTATGATAATAATATTAACAATATTAACAAGTATATATATGGAATGGGGGGTTTAATTAATTGATCTGACTCGAATAATCTAAACTAATGAACTACTCCATAATAAACTATAACTAATATTCTAATATATACAAGTGAAACAAGCATAATAATTCGGCTCATATATTTCTTATACTCGGTTACCCATTCAGTTAATAAAATCGACTCGTCGTACCCGTATTATTTTATTACTAGATTAATTGTAGAGAATTTAGCCGCTAAATCTCCCTATCCTTCCTTACTTATAATCAGTGTCGAGCCGCTCGACTACCAATACTAACTAATTAATTATTACGTAAGTTTCGACGCTCCGTAAGTTAACTAGTCGCATTAAGGACAAGAAAGACATCATTAATCCTAGTCAATTAAAATTAACTAGATCAAATTATACTCCTAGATTAATCTAGTGACAATTCGCAGTCCTAAATTAATATAGTTGCTACTCGGTTGTATAATTTAACGCCGCGCCAAATAATACAACTAGCTATTTGAACAATAAATACGAGTATAAAATTGAATACTAATAAAATAATATTGGTAAAACTAATTGATTTCGTAACTGAACGATTAACGTCATATAAGATCCAAGACAAAATTAATAACTGAAATTAACAAGTATTAAGGAGTAGAGAACTTAATATCTAGAACCGAAAGACTCCTCCTTGATTTGGTTTCGACACCTCCACAAGTAGTGCTTCCGTCTTCCCTCGAGTTGAAGCCGCTTCACCCGACGGACTGCTCCGAGCTCCAGAAAACTGTTAACTTCAATTACTAATAGGGTTTGGTATTTTTGTGTTTGCTTGCTTGAGTTATTCATGATGGGAGATCGGGTATTTATAGTTGCATTGGATCAAAATTTAGGAAAGATTTGAGGTATAATTTCTGGGTAGAAATATGGAAACTGATGAGAGTAAGAAATATGAGGAATATCTTGTTTCCATAATCTCCTCTCTATTGATGGTTCGTATCTTTCAACTTCCAGCCACTTCTTGTGCTTTTTTTTTGTTCTTCATTAGATTTCCTTCCAAAACTTCTCACTGCCCTTCATATCTTTCTTTATTTGCTTTAGATTTTCCAATATTACGTCCTATATATCTCAGTCTGACTCCCATGTTATTTGGTTATTACCTGTTAATAAAAAAGTACATGAATTAATCCTTTTGATATGAAAAGTGACAAATAAGGTAATCAAATCCCGAAATTAGTAAAAGTGGGATAAATAATATAAATAATGTAATAGATGACCATAAAATAATATAATAACGGGGTACAAAATATGAATAATTCGGGAGTTATCAAATTCCCCCACACTTAGCTGTTGTCGTCCTCGACAATGATAAAACCTTAGATACAATTAGATAGATCAACCTCGACGATTTCGGACAAACCAAAACAAGATTACCGATGACAAACTAAATTATTTTAAATTAGATAAATTAGTTCACTAAGTTAGAGAAGTCAATAAAATATTTGAGTTAGATTAGGAAGCATATACACTAAATTTTTCCTCCACATAGAACTATTCAACTAATTAATTTAACAATATTTAATATTTTAGACCGCTTCTAAATATAAATTATAAATGAACTCATTATTTTTCACACTCATTTGAACTATCCAAAAAATTGTATAAAAATCGACTCAAAAAGACGAGTTTCGGCAATTTAAGGTCTTGGGAGAAGGGGATTTACTTTCCGTACATTCCTATTACCAGTTCAGTACGAGGATCGTTCTCCCGAGCACATAGGCAAACTAAACACCTCATCTCACTTTTTCCATAATTTTTTTTTCTTTTTTTTCCTCTTTTTTTTCTGTATATTTTTCTATTTTTTCTTTCGATTTTTTCTTTTTCGATTTTTTTCCCTTTTTTTTTCTTGCCCGACCAAGTGACCCATGTAACGAGTTTTCAACCAATGACTCCCGCCCTTCCGGACAAGGCATTAGGCATTCTCCCAATCCCATTAGGACTAGGTTCCCCTCGGATTTACTAACTCGAGTCACAAGAACGACTCATTCACTCTTGAGGTGTCTAATCTTCCTTAGCCCTAATTAGGAGTCACCTAGGAAAATAAATTAATTTAACAAGACCGGCTTACTTTTCGTACCTCTAGAGTCAATAAAAAAATAAGTAGTGAAGGTAATACAAATAAGTGCTATTCTTTATAATTCACTTATAACTCAAATTTAAAAGAGACTTAAAATATCATCTACTATTAAATTAATTAATCCAAGTTCAATCGGGATGAAAAATAATTGTATATATAACTTCAAAACAATTCATAGAAATTATAAAAGTTAGTAATTTTTTTTGAAAAATTGTTAGATTATAGCTTGTCGTCGACTCTCTTATTTTAGTTAGCCTAAAACCGCCCAGGTTATAACTTTAAAGCACACTTATAATTTTTTTTTTTTAAAAAAACTTGTTTTATTAAGATTTTGATTAACTCCCCCCCGCACTTAAGATCGACATCGCCCTCGATGACAAATGAAATATATTCGAAGAATAAAGGAGAGAGAAAAGAGCACTTAGCGGATTTAGAGGCAAGGTGTCTCGAAGGAAATCCATTCGAATCATGATATGTGGTAGTCCCTCTTTATATGCTTGAGCCAATTTTGTAGCACCGACCCGGTTGTATGTTAATCGTATTAGCTCTAATCCCATAATAACAACCTCCATAGCCTCCAAAAGTGCGCAATAACAGTATTCCTGCAAAATAGAAGCACTAGACCCAAACACGTGTAACACGAAATACCCAAAAAATTCTCAGCAATGACACGTCTTATGAAGTTATTTTATCTAATACTAAATATTTTTGTGCAACCGACACTATTAACATCCCCTTACAAAGGTTGCAAAACTCAGGGAGGCACTTAAGCCGACTCGACTAAATAAATACATAAAAATAATACAATACATTAAGCTTGGGTTGCCTCCCAAGAAGCGCCTAATTTAACGTCTTTGGCTCGACGTGTTTAAGATATTCTTAAGAATCTGACAATTCCGCAACCGCCATCTTAAACATACCTTCTAATCCAACCCTCTGCGTTGTTTCATCCAATAATATCTCAATCACGTCTAATCCCAATATTTCTATGCAATACTCCTCCAAATTATAGAAATTACAACCTAAAATGTACGGATACCGAATAATATCATAAAGATTAATTTTTAATTCCCTTCCGGCACATCTCAATACCACATCTCCCCTAGCAACATCAATAAGCGCTCTAGACTTCCTCAAGAATGGTTTTCCTAAAAGAATAGGGAAAGAAGAATTAGACTTAGTTACATAAAAGTCGCTCACAAACTCAAAATCGCCAACTCTTACTATAATATTTTCCAAAACTCCAAGCGGATGCATCATACTACCATCTCCTAACTCAAGAGTGGATGTGGTGCTTGCTAATGGACCAAATTCATAAGATTCATAAACATGTAATGGCATCGTATTAACATCGGCACCCAAATCCAATAAGCAATAATCATAATGGAAAGCACCTATACCGCAAGGAATACTAAAAGAGCACAAAGGGATATCACCAAATTCCCCCATACTTAATTTGTTGGCATTCACAAAGCCCTCAAAAAGCTCAGCATATCTCGGAACTAATTTAATTCCTCTGATCAAGGGAATCCTATTCTCATTGGCTACACTATAAGTTCGGTGGTCATTACCCTTCTCAAGTGGATTAAACTTCATATCATCTCCCTCTCTTATTCTAATAGCTAAACATCTATCCTTCGGATTAGGGATTATTTGTGCTGGAAGCTTACCTGAGATAGTGGTTTCAATATTACTCAAGGTCGTACATATTTGCCCCAATTGTGAATCTAATTGTTGAAGATGAGCATCTGTTTTCTGTTGGTACAACGCACCTTGGTTTTGAACTTGACCCACCGTATTTGCTAGTTGTTTTATCATGTCTTCTAGTGATACGGAATATGGTTGAGATGCATGGGGTCTAAAATTATTTTGGTTATAGGGTCTAGGTCCTGAACCGTATCTAAGATTATGGTGATCTTTCCATCCCTCATTATAAGTGTCCGAATACGGGTCATATTTTCTATTTTGGTTACCATTAAAACCACCCATAGCATTCACATTTTCAGACATACCAAGCTGACCAGCGTCATTAACTCGCAAATTATCAGAACTTACAGCAAAGACGGTCTTTTTCGAATGATCAGTGACAAGTTTCGAGACAAGAGTAGTCAAAGTCGCAATTTGTTGGCCATTTTCTTGAATTTGATCCCTTAAATCAGTCATATCAGCACTACTAATCCCATTTACTACACCTACATCCTTCCGAGAACTAAATTGTTGGGTATTTAAAGCCATGTTATTTAGCAGTTTCCTAGCCTCGGTCGGTGTTTTATCCGCCAACATTCCCCCACTAGCAGCATCAATGTATTGTCTATCCTTACTCAAAAGACCCTCATAAAAATAAAACAATAATAATTGCTCAGTTATTTGGTGTTGAGGACACGATGCACAAAGCCTATTAAATCTTTCCCAATATTCACATAAAGACTCATCATAGCCCTGTTTAATACCACTTATTTCCTTCCTAATAGAAGCGACTCTACTAGCGGGTTGAAATTTTTCTAAAAAAGCAATTTTTAAGGTATCCCAGCTAGTAATAGAACTCGGTGGTAAGTAAAACAACCATTGTTTAGCCGCCCCCTCTAATGAGAATGGAAAAGCCCGTAATTTAATGTCTTCAGGTTTAACCCCCTCACATTCCATAGAAGAGCATGTTAAATCAAAAGCAACTAGATGCATATTAGGCAGTTCATCTGATTTACCATAAAATTTAGGGAGTAAACTAAGAAAACCAGAATTTAACTTTAAAGGTTTTTCAAGAGTAGGAAATACGATACTCAATGGGGTGGTTGTCACATCTGGTGTAGCCAATTGCTTTAATGTTTTCTCAGCCATCTTTACTTCTTCTTCCTCAATAAAAAATTTGTCGAGCTCTAATGGTTCCTCGGCCTTTCTTCTCAGAAATTCTTTCCTTAGCCTCCTTGCGGTTTTCTCGATCTCGGGATTGAAATTTACAGCTCCTCTGGATCGACGAGTGTTATGATGATGCATACACCTAATGAGACGAGAAACAAAAAAAAAAAGAATTAGGAGGGTAGAACATTAGGAGGGTAGAACATTAGTGGCTGTATCTATCTTTATTAGATTATATACATACTAAATAGCCAAACTTCACAAAATGTATACACAAAGAGACTAGGTTAATTCTGGATTGATACAACACCAATAAAAAAAACTAAAGAATTGACAATTTTGATACAAAAATTGACGTGTATGGTCCAGTGTGCATACACAAGGCATTAAATACAATATATACACACATGTAATACCAAAATACAATAAAAAAAATACAATATACCAAATAATAAAAAATTATTACCAAAATACCGAGTTATCAAAATACCAAAATTTGCTAAAAATCATGAAATTATATACAATATATTCAGGATCAAAAATACAATACACACATGTATAAGATAGAATGAATAATTATACAATCTCCCCGGCAACGGCGCCAAAATTTGGTACGTGTCGTTACCGCACTCAAATTAATAATTTATAACCTTACTCTTATGACACTAACGATACTAAAAATTACGTAGTATAGTACAAGTAAGGGTCGATCCCACGGAGAGACGATTTATTCATTATCTAGTCCACTACATATTTATGATAATAATATTAACAATATTAACAAGTATATATATGGAATGGGGGGTTTAATTAATTGATCTGACTCGAATAATCTAAACTAATGAACTACTCCATAATAAACTATAACTAATATTCTAATATATACAAGTGAAACAAGCATAATAATTCGGCTCATATATTTCTTATACTCGGTTACCCATTCAGTTAATAAAATCGACTCGTCGTACCCGTATTATTTTATTACTAGATTAATTGTAGAGAATTTAGCCGCTAAATCTCCCTATCCTTCCTTACTTATAATCAGTGTCGAGCCGCTCGACTACCAATACTAACTAATTAATTATTACGTAAGTTTCGACGCTCCGTAAGTTAACTAGTCGCATTAAGGACAAGAAAGACATCATTAATCCTAGTCAATTAAAATTAACTAGATCAAATTATACTCCTAGATTAATCTAGTGACAATTCGCAGTCCTAAATTAATATAGTTGCTACTCGGTTGTATAATTTAACGCCGCGCCAAATAATACAACTAGCTATTTGAACAATAAATACGAGTATAAAATTGAATACTAATAAAATAATATTGGTAAAACTAATTGATTTCGTAACTGAACGATTAACGTCATATAAGATCCAAGACAAAATTAATAACTGAAATTAACAAGTATTAAGGAGTAGAGAACTTAATATCTAGAACCGAAAGACTCCTCCTTGATTTGGTTTCGACACCTCCACAAGTAGTGCTTCCGTCTTCCCTCGAGTTGAAGCCGCTTCACCCGACGGACTGCTCCGAGCTCCAGAAAACTGTTAACTTCAATTACTAATAGGGTTTGGTATTTTTGTGTTTGCTTGCTTGAGTTATTCATGATGGGAGATCGGGTATTTATAGTTGCATTGGATCAAAATTTAGGAAAGATTTGAGGTATAATTTCTGGGTAGAAATATGGAAACTGATGAGAGTAAGAAATATGAGGAATATCTTGTTTCCATAATCTCCTCTCTATTGATGGTTCGTATCTTTCAACTTCCAGCCACTTCTTGTGCTTTTTTTTTGTTCTTCATTAGATTTCCTTCCAAAACTTCTCACTGCCCTTCATATCTTTCTTTATTTGCTTTAGATTTTCCAATATTACGTCCTATATATCTCAGTCTGACTCCCATGTTATTTGGTTATTACCTGTTAATAAAAAAGTACATGAATTAATCCTTTTGATATGAAAAGTGACAAATAAGGTAATCAAATCCCGAAATTAGTAAAAGTGGGATAAATAATATAAATAATGTAATAGATGACCATAAAATAATATAATAACGGGGTACAAAATATGAATAATTCGGGAGTTATCATTTATATAGGCACAATATTAAGTTAAAATTGTTTAGTGTCGCTAATATAACATATCAGCCTACATAAACAATAATTTTAGAAAGTATTATATATTTATATTTTAAAAATTAAGATAATAAACGTAATGATTAAAAAGGATTTAGCTCTACCGATATTGTGACCTATCTCGACCTAAAACCGGTATAAAATCAATACGTACAAACTCTTATTTCTCAACTCATAATATACCCGACCAAAAATTTATCCGAACGTAAAATATCTTAATCGTGACCTACCCTCCTAACTCATTTTGCTAAGTTTACACTCATATTTAAACTTAATTTTTTATGCATATCGAAGTAACCTGTGACGTATCTTACATAAATAACAAATTATGGCTCAATAAGATATACTCATCAATCAATCTATCCATCATTATTCTATCTATATCATAAAACGATGAAATACAGCTAACATACTTACCTATTTGGTCAACTAAATCATGTAAAAATATCAGTCCCCTCTATTAGACTAAAACCATAGTAACTATGAAATTTAATCAACTGATACCAAATGAACGACTTTCATTTGATTTTGTGGAATTGTGGATAACAATAGTTAGAACTTAGAAATCTGATAACATCATACCAAATTACCATTGATGCAATTGAACAATCATTTTGATGTTTAGTATCTTCAATATTAATTGAGAATATGTGTAGCTATGAATAATACATGGATATTTCAAATTAAAATGCTTATACATATTAGCAGTAATCATAATTAGTCAATTAAGACCACAATTAATTTCAACAAATTAATCAATAACTATAACTAGTCAATAATGACAATAATTTAGGGACGTGTTTTTTCCTAACGTGTTTTTACTCAATTCTAACGACAATTTACTTGTTTACCCTTATCATTTATCAAATCCTCAAAAATTATTTCATTCTCTCTCTAAAAAAATCCCCAAATCAAACCCTCCCATGAACACACTCAAACAACCACTGACATCGGAATCGAAGGTGGCAGGGTGGCTGGAGGTCGAGGTCGTGGTCTGTGAGTCGGGTCGGTTTGAAGGTAGGTGAGGATTGGATCTGGGTGGTGGGTGAAGGTGGTCCGATGGTGGATCTGAGGGTGGGTGATGGATGGTGACGGTCGGGGTGGGTGATGGTGGGTCCGATGGTGATAACTTTCAAATAAATTAAACTGTAAATGACAGAAATTGTAAATGAAATCGAGATAGAAAGCAACTATTCTTATTAGATAGGTTGCAAAAGGTAGAACTGTGATGAAGAATTCATCTAGGTTCTAAATGGACTAATTACACTCAGAAATTTGGTTATAAAATTGCATAAGAGAACTAATACTGATGGCATCTTCTTATAGTGCAAGGCTGCTATAAAATGACAAAAAGGTTGGCATCTTAACGGCTAATTATTGAATCATAAATGGTCCTCAATCCCTATGCTGATTGTACTTCAGTCCTTCTTGTGGCAGCTGTCAGTCCTTGATTTCGAAGCAATATTCCTCTGCTGATCTGTCTTGTGTGACCACTGACCAGGTGTCTCTTCTCCTGTGATGTCATTCCCTCTGATGTCACTGGTGTCCTTACCTTTTGTACCCTGGCCTTTAGTGTTAGCATTCACTGCACCTCTTCCTGCAATTCCCTCGACAACAGCAGTAGCATTCTTTCTTACAGTAGTAATAATAGCATTCGTTCCTGCAATTGTGTCATTAGCACATGTGTCAATTCCGTCCTCTTCAAAGGATCCTTGACCCCAAGGAGCAAAGGCTGGATAAGACTTGTTGAGGTTAAAGAGATATTTCCCAGCAGCATCCTCCAAAGGAGCGCTACACCACTTGACTAACACTTTAGTAGCTTGGATTATTCCTCTTTTCACCGACTTTCTGGCTAAAATCAATTCAGGAGATTTGACTTCTGATTGTAATTCAGGGAATTCTGTAGGTGTACTGGGTAGTTCATGACATTTTCTGAGCAATGAAACATGGAATGTGGAATGTATCTTGGCATTTGGGGTAGTGTCAGTTTGTATGCCATTGTTCCAACTCTTTTAATCACTTGGTAAGGCCCATAATACCTTTTAGAGAGCTTCTGATTAAGCCTAGTATTGACTATTGAGTGATTGTTGCCTATAGGGTTGTAGCTTCAGATAGACATAATTACCTTCCTTAAATTGCCTTTCGCTTCTCTTCCTGTCAGCTTGTTCCTTCATACGGTTCCTAGCTCTGGCTAGTTGGATTTTGATTCTATTTAGAGCTTATTCCCTTGCTCTTAATGTTCTGTCCACTGCCTCTACCTTGCTCTCCTCAGTAAGGTAAGGTAGATGTATAGGTGGGGGTTGACCATATAAAACCTCATAGGGTGATGTCTTAAGGGAGCTGTGATGGGTGGTGTTATACCAAAATTCAGCGGAGGGAAGCCATTTGCACCAATCTGTTGGTGTTTCATTGCAAAAACATCTCATATATGTTTCCAGGCACCTATTCAGGACCTCAGTTTGTCCATCACTTTGGGGGTGATAGGCAAAGGACATGTTAAGTGTTACTCCATGTACATCAAACAATTCTTGCCAAAATGTACTGAGGAAGATTGAATCTCTGTCAGACACAATACTAGCAGGCATGCCATATAGTTTATATATGTTATCAAAGTAGGCTTGAGCCACCACAGATGCTAAGTATGGGTGTCTTAATGGTATGAAATGGACATATTTACTCAACCTATCAACTATCACCATTATAGAGTCATTTCTCATTGAGACAGGTAGGCCATTGATAAAGTCCATGTTTATGTCTCCCCACACCCTAGAGGGAATGCTTAGGGTTTGCAATTTGCCTGGAGAGGCTGCTGTGTCGTATTTGCATTGTTGGCATGTGGCACATTTTTGAACATACTCCTGGATGTTTTTTCTCATTCCCTTCCAATAGAATTTTTGCTTAATTCTTTGGTATGTGGCCTTTACTCCTGAGTTCCCTGATTGCAAGGTGTTGTGCATGATGGAGATGATGCTTGATTGCAAATCATTGTGATTCCCAACCACCAACCTTCCTTTCCATTTAAGTTGATCAGTTGTCCAACTGTAATTCTTGTGTGATGTAGAGTTGACTGTTATATCCTGAATGATTCCAAGTAGGGTTTTATCTTGTTGCCAGGCCTCTTGTAGTTTAGCATACAAATCAGTGCTTATGGTGCTGATATACAGACTGTATAATTCTGAACTTTGGACTCTAGACAGTGCATCTGCTGCTGTATTGTCCTTCCCCTTCTTGTAGATTATATCAAAGTCATAACCTAGCAGTCTGGCCAACCATTTTTGCTGTAGAGGAGAGTTAACTCTTTGCTCCAATAAGTATTACAGGCTCTGGTGATCAGTTTTGATAGTAAACCTTTTGTTAATTAGGTATTGGCTCCATTTACTTATGGCATGGATTAGGGCTAGCAGTTCCCTCTCATACACAGATAGTGCTTGATGTTTCATTGATAAAGCCTTACTTATGAAGGCAATAGGGTGCCCCTCCTGCATTAATACTGCACCTATTCCCCCACCTGATGCATCAGTTTCAATTATGAAAGGCTTGTTAAGATCTGGGAGGGCCAAAACTGGTAATGTGGTCATTCTTTCTTTTAGCTGCTCAAAGAATATTTGTGCCTGTTCATTCCACCCAAAGACATTTTTCTTAAGAAGGGAGGTCAATGGCTTGCTAATGACTCCATAACCTTGAATAAACATCCTATAATAACCAGTTAAGCCTAAGAAACCCCTTAGTTGTTTGATATTTTTAGGAACAGGCCATTGTGATACAACAATGACTTTGGTGGGTTCAATAGCTACCCCCATCTCTTGAAATAATGTGCCCTAGGTATTCTAACTGTGTAGCACCAAAGGAGCATTTGGAGTGTTTGGCATACAACTTTTGTCCTCTCATCACTTTGAGAACCTGTTCTATGTGCCCCAAGTGAGCAATCCAGTGAGGGCTATAAATCAGGATATCATCAAAAAATACCAAAACAAATTTCCTTAAATATGGTTGGAAAACTTGATTCATGAGGCTTTGAAAAGTACAAGGAGCATTAGTTAGGCCAAAGGGCATTACTAGGTACTCTTAATGTCCATTGTGAGTCCTAAAAGCAGTTTTGTACACATCATTAGGGTCCATTCTGATTTGATGAAACCCAGCCCTTAAATCTATCTTTGTGAAGAATTGAGAGCCTTGCAATTCATCAAGCAATTCCTCTATCAAAGGTATGGGAAATTTGTCTTTGATAGTTTGCTTATTTAACTCTCTATAATCTACACATAGCCTCAAAGTTCCATATTTTTTCTTGACTAGCACCACAGGGGATGCATAAGGACTAGTGTTATGCTGAATAACCTCATTCTGCAACATTTCTTGTGTCATGGATTCTATAGCATTCTTTTGTAGCATAGAGTATCAGTAAGGTCTCTTGTTTACTGGCTCAACACCTGTTCTGAAAATAATATGGTGGTTATGGCCTGCCCTGAATAGAGGCAGTTCACTCGGCTCCTCAAACACATCCTGGAATTTTTCCAGTAGCTGAAGCACTTCCTGTGATACTTTATCCCCTTTTGTGACCTGAATTGCAAAGAATTGTGCCTGAGGGTCTGGTAAGGGGTGCAACATCATCACTTGTGCCCCTTCCTCCAATGTCTTCTCCTTGTTTCTGAGGGTTTTCACCTTAGTGACAGGTGTTTGGGTCCCCTTCAATACATGATGCTTTCCTTCAAAGTTGAACTTCATGGTGAGTTGCTTGAAGTCCCATGTGATTGGTCCTAATGTCTCCAACCATTGTATTCCCAACACGGCATCACAACTACCCAAAGGAAGAGCATAAAAATCAGCAATAAAATTGGTGTTCTTGATTCTCCAAGTTAACCTCTTTATGATTTAAGAGCAAGACAACTTCCCACCATTAGCCACAGAGATACAGAATTGAGTTATAGGAGCCAGTGTTACCCCTAACTTCTTTGCCACCCCTGCATCAATAAAGTTGTGGGAACTCTCACTATCAATAAGCATGCTGAGGGTTTTCTTTTCCACCTGTGCAGGGATCCTCATAGTCTGGCAGTGCTGCTGTCCAGCTAGAGCATAGGCAGAGATTAGGGCTACTTCTGTCTGTTCTTCATCTTCCTCATGGACTTCATCATCTTCTTCCTCTTGTTCACTGTCTTCCTGCTCCATAGAAAAAAGTTGCCTCCTCTTATTCTTACATACATGAGTAGGTGAGTATTTTTCTTCACAGTAGAAGCATAGCCCCTTGGCTCTTCTTTCTTGAACTTCAGCATCAACAGACTTATATGTGGGGGATGGTGTTTTTGTCGTGATTACTTTTTGTGGGGTGGTACTTGGGCTGTATCTTTGGAAGGTGGTCATTTTTTGAGGGGTTGAAAATTTGGAGGTGGACGGTGAAAAGGGGGTGGATTTGGGTGGTGCTTTTGTGAGTTTCAGGGCTGTTTCTTCCAATCTTGCCAAGCCATAGGCATCTGAGATAGTTTTTGGTTTAAGCATTTTAACCATCACAGATATTTTTTTCTTCTAGACCATTTAGAAAACAGCTTAAGGCATATGATGGTAAAAGATTCAAGTTGCTAATAAGGGAATCAAACTTATCATGATAAGCTTGGACTGAGCTTGTCTGTTTGAGATCTAGGAGATCAGCCATGGGGTCATCTTGATTGTTACCAAATCTAGCATTAATGGCTAGTTTATACTCATCCTACCCCAAAGGTAGATTAGAGGTTTTATTCTTGACATAAGCCTGATGTCAAGATAGGGCCTTAGACTCTAAATGCATGGAAACATAGCTGACCTTCTTTACTTCATCAATATCAGTTACGGAGAAGAATTGCTCACACTTAAACATCCAACTTTCAATGTCATCACCATTAAAGACAGGGAATTTAATTGCGGGAGATCTCACCAGATTGTTGGTCACATTATTACCACCATTGCTCTGTGTTGCTAGTGCTGTCAGGCTTTTGGTAATGGTCTCCATCTGTAGCCTGAGTTGCTCCATCTCAGCCTTGATTTCTTCATTTGCCGTATTGTATCTAACACTTCTTGGTTTAGTAATTCTCTTGTGTTGTCTGGTTTTTGAAATATAAAAGAAAGGATTGTATAATCTTGTATTTTCTCTAATGATGTTAAATGGTACCACGGGTTCGAGGAAAGTTGGCTCTGATACCAATTTGATACTCCCTCCGTTCCAATGAATTGTTTGCCTATTCTATATTGGGTCTCAATGAATTGTTTGTCTTTCTATTTTAGGAATGCTTTTTATATGTAATTTGATCATTTTCATGAGTTTAGCTCCACATGTCTCTTTCTCATTGGATCTCTCACCCTTGGTGCCAAAAGCAAAGGCAAATAATTCATTGGAACTGAGAGAGTAACTTTCAAATAAATTAAACTGTAAATGACAGAAATTGCAAATGAAATCGAGATAGAAAGCAATTGTTCTTATTAGATAGGTTGCAAAAGGTAGAACTATGATGAAGAATTCATCTAGGTTCTAAATGGACTAATTACACTCAGAAATTTGGTTATAAAATTGCATAAGAGAACTAATACCGATGGCATCTTCTTATAGTGCAAGGCTGCTATAAAATGACAAAAAGGTTGGCATCTTAATGGCTAATTATTGAATCATAAATGGTCCTCAATCCCTACGCTGATTGTACTTCAGTCCTTGTGGCAGCTGTCAGTCCTTGATTTCCAAGCAATATTCCTCTGCTAATCTGTCTTGTGTGACCACTGACCAGGTGTCTCTTCTCCTGTGATGTCATTCCCTCTGATGTCACTGGTGTCCTTACCTTTTGTACCCTGGCATTTAGTGTTAGCATTCACTGCACCTCTTCCTGCAATTCCCTCGACAACAGCAGTAGCATTCTCTCTTACAGTAGTAATAATAGCCTTCGTTCCTGCAATTGTGTCATTAGCACATGTATCAGAGGGTGACGGTCAGGGTGGTGGTACGGTTGTGGATGGGTGGTTGCGGGCCTTGGGGGTGGGTGAAAAAATCGGGTAAAGGGAGTACTGTAACTTAATGAAATATTTTTTATTTTAATTTTTTTTATGTAAAATTCTTCTTACTTCTTTAATGGTCAAAAAAATTAAATCTTAAACCATTAATCTTAATAATTAATCAAAGAATAATATTACTACAAAATATGGAGTAATTAATTAAGTAAATAAATAATTGATACACATTGATCTCATCGCTAATTGAATTGGAATTCGTAAGTGAATTTGGAAGCGTTGAATGAAATCACTGAATGAAAAGAAAATTGATTGAAAGGATAAAAGAGGAAAATCTTAAGAAAATTTGTTAGGATTGAGTAAACGCTCGTTAGGAAAAAGTAATTCCGATAATTTATTGCTCAATCGATTAATAAGTATCAAAAAGCTAACATTTCAAGATCGTGTTATTAATGGTAGAATATATAATAATTTCCTTGATTAAAATCGTGTATCTTTAATGATCATCATGATACTATATATCTATACTATATAATAAAACAGAAACCAAAGCATAGTTTTTTGGCACCAAAACGCACATTCCTAAATCATCTCACTTTCCATATTAATCTACTCCAATATAAATATTATAAAATTTATAATAACCATTAATCTATTATAATACTCCGTCTTAATCAAAAGTTTCATATTAATAAGATATTCTTGGTATGTACATCTGTTAAAACATCAAAGACACACGTTTATAATATTTTGATGGTAATATATGTAGGGACTAAAAATTTATTAATGTGCCGAATAAACTAAATTAATTAATTATTTTGAGTTAATATGAAATTTTAACTCAATTTAATTATTTTGTCCCGAATAAATGAAATATGGGTCGATCCGAATTACAAATTGGCTTGTTTGAATCATTAAACCCGAAAGGAAGACAAATTGGGTCAATGTCACTCATAAGCCCATAAACGGGCCTGTGACTACAAAGTCCACCAAGGAGAACCAAAACTCTATAAATAGAGCCCTCCTCATTCATTTGAAGGCAATTGGAAAATTCTGAAGCAAAGGATCCAGAGAGAAAAAGACAAGAAGTCGCTACAAGCTCTCCATCAAATCCGTCGCAAGCAGTCAGGAGATCCAAGACAAATTCAAACATTCAAGGGAGATTCAAGTCCAACGACCCTCTTGAGAATATCAAATTACACGCACGCAAGGCAGTACAAGTCAGCTACACACGCGTCCTTCACGTGTACGGCATACACGTGTTCCCTAAACGGCGTTAGAATCAGAGGATACATTAGAGATTGTACACAAACTTTTGATAAATAATTAATAAAATTTATTTGTTTCCTTGTTTTGTATTTCAGTTAGCTGCGATACAAAATTTGTGGTTACAAATTTTGGTGAACCTGACATGAAAATCTCTACCTCTCATCTCTACCGTTGAAGCAATCAAGGCAACTTTGCAAGAAGATGTCTACAAATCAAAACAACACTTTCAACACCCCCAGGAAGACCTACGCTGACGCTCTCCAACAATCTGCTGGCATGGTCACCAGGGCGAAGGCGAAGAAGGCTGCCCTCAACGCCGCTGTCGTCAGCCTACGCGCTACCCACGTTCCTACCAGGCCGCGCAAGATCTCCGCTGCCTCAATTGCTGCCGCCGCCAAAGCCATGATTGCAGCCTCTTCTCCTTCCCGCAAGGATGAAGTCTCCAAGAGCAACACCGCCTCCCCGCGCAAGCCTAAGGTGTCGCCAATGAAGAAGGAAGCCGCCACTCCCATCAGCGCTTCGGTGATGATGGCTAGTGGTTCCAGCCTCGAAGATCAAGTCACGGAGCTGGCCAAACTCGTTGAAAAAATGCAAGGGGAGAATAAAGAGAAGAACCAGAAGATTGAAGATCTTCAAAAGGAGGTGATTGAGCTCCGCGAAAAGCCTACTCCTAGTGTGCACAATGACAGTGGCAGTGAGAAGAGCAGCATCCGCGGGAGCGACAGTGAAAGGGATGATGGAGTTCAAGGTGGAAAGCCTTCAAAGAAAGGGCCTGGAGCTTACACCTCATAGCAGTTGCAGAGTCTGATAGCCAACGCAATCAAGACCCAACTCGGAGAAAATAATCCCACTGGACGGTACATCAAGCCCTACACCAAAAGGATTGATGACCTGCGCATGCCTGCTGGATATCAACCCCCGAAGTTTCAGTTGTTCGATGGGAAGGGTAATCCGAAGCAACATGTTGCGCACTTCATGGAGACATGCAACAACGCTGGAACTGAGGGTGATCGCCTTGTCAAGCAGTTCGTGCGCTCTCTCAAGGGAATAGCTTTCGACTGGTACACAGATTTAGAAGCGGAATCAATTGACAGCTGGACTCGGATGGAAGACGAATTCCTGAACCGATTCTACAGTACCAGACGCATCGTTAGCATGAGCGAGCTGACAAACACTGCCCAGTGGGATGAGGAGCCGGTCATTGACTACATCAACCGCTGGCGTGCGCTAAGTCTGGAATGCAAAGACCGTTTGAGTGAAGCTTCCGCGGTTGAAATGTGCATCAATGACATGAACTGGGATCTCTTGTACATTCTGCATGGGATTAAGCCAAGAAGCTTTCAGGATTTGGCAACTTGGGCACATGACATGGAAATCACCATCAAACAAGGGCGCGGTAAGAACCGAGCGTCTTCCTCTAAAGCACCTGGTGAAAAGAAGGAATTCATGAAGACCGAAAAGGGGTCAAAAACAAAGGAGACAATGACTGTCGACGCAGGTAGTGGACCAGTCAAGATCTCAGGCAGGTCAAAAGATGAAAAACGGAATGAGTCATTCTCTTATGACTACCGGAAGAATAGGCCTACATTGAAAGAACTGCAGGCTAAGAAGTACCCGTTTCCTGATTCGGACTTGTCAGGGATGCTTGACGATCTGCTGGAGAAGAAGATCATACAGCTACCAGAGCCCAAGCGGCCCGAACAAGCTGACAAGACAAACGATTCTAAATATTGTTGTTATCACAGATTGGTGAGTCACGCCATCGAGAAGTGTATAACACTCAAAGAAAAGATCATGCAGCTTTCAAGGGATGGGAAGATAATCCTTGATCTTGATGAAACGGTGACAACAAACAATGCTACGGTAGTCGGAGAGCAACCGGGACAAGAGACAACCAAAGCAGTTAATGAATTGACTGTGCATATACTACAATTTGGGACCCTCGAGCCTGTGACGCTGTGGATTCCGAGGCTAGCATCGCCACCGCCTTCAGAATCACAAGTCAAGAAAGCAAGTCTTCAGGATGAAGAAGATGTGCATGATGATGAAGGATGGACCTTGGTGACACGCAAGAAGCCAAGGAAACAAGTTAAACAAACAATCAAGCCTGTTCACCGCCGTCGGAAACAAGCGAGAAAGCCGCAGCCTCGCAAATCCAAAGGAAAGAAGAAGTCTAAAATGATTGTCAAGTCGCATGTCCTACTCGAGGATCTGTTGGAACAGAAGCCGCTTATTCCGATTACTCTTGAAGAATTCTTTCCAGAAGACTACCTGGATGAAGTGGCTGTTTACACCGTCTATGCCTCACCTGCTGATCACGGTGAAGAAGTGGATGAAAGTGATGTAAACGAACCTGAACCTTCACAGCAGGCGCAGCCTCAAAAGGAGATGAAGGTCGTTAGAGCACTGGATGGACTTCCTGCAAACATGGGATGGAGACAAATATTTCATCTTCCTAAAGAGAGTCGCGAGTTGATCCTCCAAGGACTCAAGAAGCCAGAGCTATACGCCGGCAAGATGAAGGATGTGGCGGAATCCCCAGAGCAATCAAGCCAATGTCTTTCATGCAACGCTGCCTTGACTTTCTCGGATGAAGACTTACTCCTCGGATCTAAGCCTCATAATAGGCCACTCTATGTGTCCGGCTATATCAAAGGGAAAAAGGTCAAGCGAATCTTGATAGATGGAGGCTCAGGAGTCAACATAATGCCAAAAGCTACAATAAAGGAATTGGGCATCACCGTGGGGGAACTTACCAGTAGTCGGACGGTTATCCACGGTTTCAACCTGACAGGAGAGCGTGCAATTGGGATGATCCGCGTAAACCTTACCATGGATGACCTTTCTTCTAACGTGTTGTTCCATGTGATCGAAGCCAAGACATCCTATGGATTACTACTGGGACGACCCTGGAAGCATGAGAATGGCATCGTGGCTTCAACCCTTCATCAATGTTTGAAGTACTACCGAGGGGGTGAAAGAAAAATAAATGGAGATACCAAACCATTTTCCAAGGCCGATACCTTCTTCGCAGATGCAAAGTTTTTCGATGAAGATGCAACGCCTAACGAGTTTATGCCAACCACCATCTCCTCAACTGGAGCTAGAGGCAAGCTGGAAAAGAACGTCATCAGAAAGGATGCAGCTGCAGTTCGTGCTGAGGAAAAGAAAGACGAACTAAAAGAAAACAACGTTATCAAATTCACCAGTCCAGTGGTAATTCCCAAGAAGCAAGAAGTGCCACTGACGCCTGCACCACCTGTCCTTCGATACATCCCGAAGTCTCGTCGCAAAGAAGGGGAGAGTCGTTTTGTAGAATGTACTCCAACAAAGACGGAATCTAAGGAGAAAAACAAACAAAGTCAAACATTTAAGCAAGAATGGGTAGCCAAGGTCACCACACCTCTGCCAAGTTCATCAGAAACCAAGATCATCGGACCACCTTTAGATGGATTCGACAGTGCAGTTGAAGATACCCAAAGGCTGAAAGAGTTCGACAAATTTTGTAACCCCAATGCCCATAAAATGTTAGAGAAAGCAGGTTACGATTATTCAAAACCAAATCCCATCGGGACAGCTGTCGATGAAATTCCAAAACCGTATGGCCTCAGTAAAGCACAACAAGACCAGTACGAAAAAGAAGGCGTGTGCAGAGTTGCCAAACCTGGGATAAGTTATCAACCTCCTCCACCAGTAAAGATCGGAAGCCGCAAGGAAAGTGCTACTACATCATCGTAACATATCACGGCGGAAGAGGTCGAGGATGATAAAGCAGGGGGCACGATCGAGTCATCACTCACATCGATCTTCGATAGGACAAGTACGCCCGTGGAGATGACCCGAACTTCTGTGTTTGACAGGATAGGAATGACGAATTCTTCAGCAAATCGTCGTTCTGTGTTTAACAGATTGGGCAATCAAGAGGGAAGTGAAGCAGTGTTTCTAAACCCTATACCACAAATCATCTATCGAAAATCAGCACATCGTCGCCTAGGCGCCCAGACAAAAAAAGTTTTCAATCGGCTAGGGGTCCCCAAGAAGGACAAAGGTGAAGATCGTCATCCCTCAACTCCTGCAAAACCAAAAGAAGAAGAAGTGAAACTAGACGATGATTTAAGAAGCGCAATACCCTCCCGCATGAAGCGCTCGTAAGCAGTGGACATCATACAACATACACCACTCAAAGTACGGAGTCGCGTCTTGATTCTCACTGGTCACTCAAAAAATGGTGAGCACGTCGACTCATCATCATAAAACGGGGACAGCATCAAGAAGGCGAAGACTTCAGAAGTGGCAACCTCTTATCATATAACGGTAGAGGAGATCCCTAACGATAATCAAGAAGTGGATGCAAATGAAGCACCCGAACCATTAGAAGACGGGGGGCAATTAACGGTAGATGAGTTGAAAGAACTCAACCTGGGGACATCTGAAGACCCCCGCCCCATATATGTGAGTGCTCTACTGACTAAGGAGGAAGAAGACGAGTACTACAAATTGTTGCTCGAGTACAAAGATTTCTTTGCTTGGAGCTACAAGGAAATGCCAGGACTCAGTCCAAGGGTTATAGTACATCGCTTAGCAATCAAAAAGGGAGTTAATCCTAAGAAGCAGCCCCAGCGTCGCTTCCAGCCTGAGCTTGTGCCTGAAATTGAAAAGGAAGTCAACAAACTCATCGAAGCTGGTTTCATCCGTGAAGTAAAGTACCCTACATGGATAGCCAACGTTGTCCCAGTCAGAAAGAAGAATGGACAATTGCGAATATGCGTCGACTTCAGAGATCTCAATGACGCATGCCCGAAGGATGACTTCCCTCTGCCAGTTACAGAATTAATGATTGATGCAACTACTGGGCACGAAGCGCTCTCATTCATGGATTGTACTATAGGGTATAACCAGATACACATGGCGCCGGAAGATCAAGAAGCCACAGCCTTCCGCACGCCGAAAGGGATATTCTGTTACACAGTCATGCCCTTCGGATTGAAGAACGCCGGCGCGACATACCAATGAGCAATGCAAAATATATTAGATGACATGTTGCATAAAACATTTGAATGCTACGTCGATGATGTGGTTGTCAAATCAAAGAAAAGACAAGACCACATTAAAGACCTCCAAACTGTCTTCGAAAGGCTCAGAAAATGTCATCTGAAAATGAATCTACTTAAGTGTGCATTTGGTGTCACTTCAGGAAAATTCTTAGGATTCGTTGTCAGACATCGATGCATCAAGATCGACCAGACCAAAATCAAAGCAATCCGAGAAATTCTGGTGCTTAAGACGTTGAAAGAATTACGCAGATTGCAGGGACGCCTCGCATACATTAGAAGGTTCATATCCAACCTCGTAGGACGCTGTCAACCGTTCAACCATTTGATGAAAAAGAATGCTCCGTATGAATGGGACGATAAATGTCAACATGCTTTCGAAAGCATAAAGAAATACTTGGCCAGTGCACCCGTGCTAGAAGCACCTATTCCTGGGAAGCCACTCATCTTATACATCGCGGCACAAGAAGGGTCCCTGGGGGCAATGTGTGCTCAAGAAATTGAAGACCGCAAAGAGAGAGCGCTCTACTACTTGAGTCGTATGGTTGGAGCTGAAGTGAATTACTCTCCAATCGAGAAAATATGTATTGCACTAGTGTTTGCAATCCAAAAGCTGAGGCACTACATGCAAGCACACACTATACACGTGGTATCCAAGGCAGACGCAATCAAATACATACTCTCAAGACCGGTATTGTCAGGAAGGCTCGCAAAATGGGCATTGTTGCTGAAACTGTATGATTTGGTTTTTGTGCCTCAAAAAGCTGTGAAAGGACAAGCCATCGCCGACTTCTTCGCCGATCATCCAGTCCCAGCCGAATGGGAACTTTCCGACGACTTGCCTGGAGAAGAGATCTTCTATGTGGACGTTCTACTGGCGTGGCAAATGTACTTCGACGGTGCTGCAAGACGAGACGGGGCTGGAGCTGGAGTGGTGTTTGTGTCTCCACAAAGCCATGTTTTGCCATACTCTACTTACGTGTCTAGCTAGTGATGACCTACTCTTTAGTTGATGGATTAGTCTTATATTTATTGTTCTACAAAACAATTTGTGAAATACCAAGAATTTACAGAACGTAAGAAACCCGAAAGTGACCCGACCTGATAATAACTCGAATATATTGGATCAAAACCCACCCGAACCCGTTACCCGCCCGAAAATAGATAAATTAAAAAAATATTGCTATTATACCCTAAAGTTCTTCAAAAACACTAAGATTGTTTTTCAAAATTATAAGAAATAATATTTATATATTTCTTTAAAATCATATTTTTATCACATGATTATTATAGTGAGAAAAAAATCAATAAATCGAGTCAAAGTTCGTCATATATATTCATACCTCCTATAGAAATAAAATATCAATGTATATTAAAAAATATATTAAATAAAACATGTTTATTATCACTAATATCTATATTAAATGAGATGATTAAGAAAATTAAGAACAAAATTGTATTCATGATAAAAAAAGTAAATAAAATAAATGTTTTTAAAGTGCGTTAATAACCCGTATTTTACCCGAAACCTGTATAAATCTGACCCGTATAAAACCCGTATTTTTCAAACCCGAAATACATCCGACTCGTATTTTACCCGAACCCGAAACCCGACCGTCCGACCTGTTCGACAGGTCTAGCCACATGCATTTGTTAAATTTGTGGCTAAAAAATAATTTCGCCACGGAAGTTAATTATGTCGTGGCTAAATAATATTTGCCACTAAACAAATTCGTGGCTAAATATATTTTTGCCACGAGTGTGGCATCTTTCGTGGCAAGAGTGATTATTGGCCACGACTTTAATAAAATTCGTGGTGCAAGTGAATTTTTGCCACGGGAAAAAATATTCCCGTGACATTTCTTTTCCCAAGTAGCGAATCAAATTTTTCCCGTGGCTAGGTAAAATTTAACCACAAATAACAAATTCCCGTGGCATAATTCGTGGCGCAAGTGTCAATTTGTTGTAGTTTGCAACTACATGTGCTGTGTGGTGTGTGGTTTTATAGAAGCTTGATTTGATTACTTCGTAGCATTAATTGTAGGACATAATTGTGCCTCTATTTGCATGCACAAACTGCCGATTAGGAATCCTCCATCATCAATATCTTTACTTAATTCTACCTCTTCAATTACCAAGTATCTTACTACTTATCTCCACTTATTAACTACCTATACTTAATCCACAAAACAAAAACAATTTGTTGTTGTTTTTTTTTCTAAGAAAGATTAATGTACGTAGTCCAACGGACTTAAAACGACCCGAGTGAACAGCGACCAGGTCGTAATCCTCGATTGACATGGGCGGCTATAATTTGAATTTTGCCTTGTCCAAGCCTCAGTCAAAGTGGGGGCTTCTGTAGACACCCAGATTTGGATCTGGTGGTTGCAGGAGTGTCCAACGAACACCCGATGATGATCAGACTGCAACATAACACAATTTTATGATATTTTAGATGTTTTTTTTATAGAACGGATCAAATAATTACTCGTAAAATTAATTCAACATCAAGACGGTCTTAGTCGTGTCATTACGGTCGCGTCGACACTAATTAGAGTCAATTCCGACACCGAGGTTCCGAATCGGTCCCGAAACACGCAAAGTCAAACCCGAGTCAGCGCGTCAGGCCGAACGAGCCTCGAGATGTGCGCCCAGGGCCCATCGGCGCACGCGTGCTAGGGCAAGAGACAGAGTCTTAGCCTACAAGGAAACAAAAAGATTATGTATAATCTCCGCTTTGGAAAGTTTTCAAATCGGATCTTCAATATTTCGACCGCCTCCCTCCAGGCACCTCAGAATTACACCGCCTTACCTCAGGCACCTCAATCCTAGGTCGCACGCCACCAGGCGCCTGAGACCTCGATTTGAACTACGAGAAAAACTATAAATACCCTCCCCCCCCCCCTTGTCTGCTCATTTCGACACACAATTCACGACTCAAAATCTCCCCTCTCATCTCTATGAGCTCATTGCACTTCTTTAGCGTCGAACTCCGACGTACGATCCACTCGATTGTTTTCTCTTTGATTCGCATGAAGTAACACCACTCTTTGTATTTCCTTGAGTTATTAACTCAATTCCAACGAAAAAGGGCACCTGTGTTGACTAGTGACAAAGCCTACCGTAGTGAAGCTCTGCCGGAATTGCCGTAGGAAAGTCAGGAAGATCCGCCGCTAGAAGTCGTATCGTCACTAGGTTGTCATCTAAACACAACTTTAATTTACATACCGTACTTTTAATTATGCACTTTGATAACTTCGAGTCCGACTCATTTGGATGCTAAATCCACGATGCGTCGTAAACATACGTAATGTCCACAACTACAATCATAAGCACTAAAACACATTAACTAAACCCGAGTAGTCATGAGATCCATTCTCAACCATCTATGCATCGTGTCTCGTTTAGTGTACACTTTGAGGGTGAAACTCTTCACAATGTGATTTACTTATATTTCACATTTAACGGTTTCGTATGATTTACCGCTTTTATGATCATAATCGCATGCTAAATCACCTAACACGGAATTCAAAACGTAAACAAAATAAAACTGAACAAGTGGTGGTCGGGTTCCATATTAATTTCAATGCTCACCCCTCAGACGTGGTTCGACGCATCTTTATTAATACCGAACCGACGCACCTTAAGCAGAATACCAGGTAAGGTATACCACGAGAACAACTAATATCCGTATTATCACGTTAAAACTGATTTGTTAGTACGTATAATCCCTAGTACTCTTTAGTCTTTTATGTACATATTTTCATGGCCTACTTGTCCTTAAACAACCGACGTAGCAAAGGCATATGGTTAAAACAATGGAGGTTATCGTACTTCCGCCACAATTAAGGAACGAAGTTATGAGCCCACCGATTGATTAGTAGAGACCACTACGTGCGAGCGCGATTGGGTGTTGGCATCTATCTCGGACGTTGGCTTCCCAATATGTACCCTCACCCCTTACTTAGAATCTAAGGTTTCCAGATGGCCGAAACCATTGGCAATGAGACTCATTCTAGACATGGAATGCTTAAGGGTACAAGTCTTTATCTTTAGGTCCCCATGTCACTCAGCTTTGAGCCGGCTAAGGATTAAAGTTGACTTGAACGATTTCCGAGTATCCCAAAATTACTCGGTGGCGATTACACAAATCGGCCACGAGTTCGGTTCACTAAAAAGATCGTCAGACCAAACATATCGGCCTTTAAACATTTACAACCACGTCTCGATCGATTCCAACGAAAACACGGATGTCTCCACATCCGTCTAGTACAATTCAAATCGTCAACCAAATTAAGGTCCGACACATCGCCCCGAACGCAAGATCGTATCGACCCCGGGACGCGATGAGCGTGCCGACGATGGGCTGTGTGGGTGGCCGCCGCGACTAGTCTAGCATGGGCGGCGGTGTGGGCGAGCGTAGACAGATGTCGTCGACATATACTTGGATAACCAACAGTCCATCTGACTGTGACTTTCTAAATAATGTCTTATCCACCGAACCTCTTTTAAAACAATTTTCGAGTTAAAACTTTGACAAGCGGTCATACCAAGCCCTTGGAGCTTGCTTTTAAACCATAGAGTGCTTTGTCGAGTTTCAAAACATGTTCGGGATAATCATTATCTACAAAGCTAAGAGGTTAATTGCTCCACAAAGACATCTTTTTCAAGGTAAACATTTAAAAAATCGGTTTTAACATCTATTTGAAAAAGTTTGATGCCTTTGTGGACCGCAAAAGCTATTAGGAGACGAATTGCCTCAAGTCTATGGACCGGTGCATAAGTTTCATCATAGTCAATACATTCTTGTTGATTATAACCATGCACCACTAGTCTAGCCTTGTTCTTTACGATTTCACCGGAATCGTCTAGATTATTGCGAAATACCCACCTAGTACCAATGACGGTACAGTTACATGGTCTAGAGACAAGATGTCATACCTCATTCCTTTTAAATTGATTGAGCTCTTCTTGCATAACAATTAAGCAATAGGCATCAGTCAAGGTGACTGTGAAACGAAGGCATTGCATGCTTAGTAGCTATTGAAGGATGATCTTGTCCTAACTCCAGATCTTAGGTCACTAGTCAGATTTGAGAGAGGATGTGAGCATTGATGCTTCCATTTCCTAGGAGTGAAAGCTTTATTAACCTCCTCGACTGTAACAGTCTCTTCGACTGTAACATCATCGGTGAAAGGTAATTCCACACCAGATTCAGAGGATTCTGCTGGTCCCTTTTCTTTAGAAGCTGCTTGAGTGGTACGGGCAAAGTCAGTATCAGGAGGGTTGTTTGTTCCCCCTGAACTTATGCCCTTATCAGAAAGTAGTTAGCGGTCTGTTAGACTGTGGCTCAGCAGCTTCACCATTTTCTCCTTCTTAAAGCGTGCCTTCATATCGAACGAGTCCTATTTCAAAACCATCGTCTTCCTCATCATTTTGTACCTGCTCAAGAAGAATAGATTCATCAAAAAAGACACGCACACTTTCTTCCATTGTCATAGTTCTCTTGTTATAGACTTTATAGGCCTTACTATGATTAGAATAATTAACCAAAGAACACGGCATCATCACTACGTGGGTCAAATTTACCTAGATTATTTTTACCATTATTGTGCACAAAGCATTTGCTTCCAAAGCACCTAAAATAGGAGATCTTTGGTTTTCTTCCACGTAGCAACTCATATGGTGCCTTGTTGATAATGCTTCTTATCATGACTCTATTATGAATGTAGCAAGCGGTGCTAATGGCCTCGGCCCAAAAACTTCTAGACAACTTACTACATAAAAGCATCGTTCTAGCCATGCTCTCAAGAGTTCTATTCATTCTTTCAGCAACACCATTTTGTTGAGGGGTTCTAGGGGCCGAAAAGTTATGATCTACTCCATTTTCATCACAATAAGCACCAAAATATGAGTTTTCAAATTAAGTTCCATGATCGGTTATAATAGACACTAGTTTTAGGTCAATTTTGTTTTGAATCCTTTTTAACCAAATAACAAATTCATCAAATGCTTCATCTTTGGAACTGAAGAAAAATGTCCACACAAATCTAGAGTAATCGTCAACAATCACACAAACATACCGACTACCTCCCCTACTCTTAACTCTCATAGGACCACATAAATCAACATGCAACAATTGTAGAGGTTGAGTCGTGCTAACAATTTTTTTGGATTTAATGGAGCATATAACATATTTGCATTTAGCATACTGTTCACATACTTTATTATAATCAAACTTCATGTTAGGGAAACCATCTACTAGATCTAGCTAGTCTCTTAAGAGTATTTAGAGTTTTAGTGCTAATATGACCAAATCTTTTATGCCACAACCAGAGGTCATTTTTCATTACACTCATGCAAGACATAATTTGACCACTTAAAGTGTTCAAGTCGCTTAAGTTGCATGAGTAAGTCAATGCGATGATTTTTTACTTGAGATGTTCCTTCATATGCGAGTTCAAGTGAATCCCATATATCCTTAGCGGTAAGACAACCACTAATTCGACTTACTTCTTCTTCTCCCACGCATCTTTGGAGAATAGGCATAGACTTGGAGTTTTTCTCCACAATTTTAAAGTTATTTTCATCATATTTTGACTCGTCTTTGATTGTGGCAACTCCGGCCCTAGAGTCAACAACTTTGATTTCTATAGGTCCTTCTTTTATAATCTTCCAACATTGATAGTCAATACTTATGATATAGTGTTCCATTTTAAGTTTCCACCATCCAAAATTCTCGCCGGTGAAGACCGGGATCTTGGAGTGTTTTGAAGAATCCATATTAAAGGATCAAACTGTAGGGTGGTTAGCCTTTGAAAGAGTACTAGGCTCTGAAAGGAATTGAAGAGTTTATGGATCCTAAGTAGCTAAGAGGGGGAGGAGGTGAATTAGGTACCTTTTAAAAATTAACTCAAACTTTATTGATTAAAGAGAGTTAAGCTAGGTGGACAACTAAATAAATAAAGAAGTGAAGATAAGTAAATGCAACTGTCAGTCAGACTGTAATAAATTTGCCTTGGCGAGGGATTAGGCTACAGAGCAAATGTCACAGTATGGTAGACTGTTGTCAGACTGTCTACCTTTCTCTTAACCAAAGGTAATGTTACAGAGAAAAATTACAGTATAGTGACTGTTGCAAGTACTTTGAAAAACACAACTAAAATTAATATTGATCGACAAAGAAATAAAAGTAAAGCTAAACGGCATGTGCTCTACTTTGAATCGGTACGGCCAACACTCTAAAGGCCTACGTCCAAAGCTATTCTTATTAATAATGTTAAGTAATCTACTCCGACAACTTAAACCCTTACAATAAGATACCAATAACCTACTCCGGTTATGACCCTCGAGTTTAGAAGACTACTCCGTCTCAAAACTCTCTAATGACCTACTCCGGTCACGACTCTAAATAACTTAAAGAAGTTACGAGATTACAATCCAACCATGTTAGATAAGAGCGTTCATGACACAATGTAGCAGTTCATTTGACTAAGATTTTGAAGACTTTGAAAATATTTTGCAAAAAGTTTTTTTAGCTTTGAAACTTTAAATGACAATTTGCAAAGAGAGAATTTTTCTGGAAAGTTTGAGTTGTGAGTGGAATGATATTCTCCTTTTATAGAGGAGGAAAAACAAGTTTGGAGCTTCTTAAAAGGCAACCCTTTTGGGATAATCAAAAAGGTTTGAGATATCAAGAAAACATGAAGAAGGAAAACTTGAGAAGATGAAACAAGGAAAGCAACTTTAACTTTTACCAAATATGTGAAGAAGACTGATCTCACAATTGAAAATAAGAGAACCAAGACAAACACCAATTTTTGAGGTAAACCTCTTTGAGGAAAGAGAGTAGGCTCTCTTTTGGTGTTTGGTAAAAATCTTTTCAATTATTTTGAGGATAATTTGGGAAAACATTTTTTTAGCGAAAAGATCATTTCATTAATAAAAAGTCATACGACATCTACAAATTATATCGAAATTGAACGGATACAATACTATAAAATTTGATTAAAATAAATTCTTGTTAAAACAAAGATCTCTCACTACGATTTTGATCTCCGCTTTTGCACATCCTATTTCAACATATCGTTCTTTAATGATACAACTTTTCACAACAGGGTCTTCGGATCTTCCAAAGTTTTGAAGAGAATCGATTTCATCTAATTTGATAGATTGTAGCCGCCAATCTGACATAATTTGAGATACCATATAAAGAACGATTGTGGTACTGATCTTCCGCGTCCTCTCTGCTATCATAGATGGAACATCTCTCCTAAAAGAGAGAGCGAAACCCATCAATTGATGGGGGCGAAACTCTCCAAAAGGAGAGAACAATTATTATAACTATAATACTAATACTGTTACGAATACTAAAAACTATATAATTAATTAAAATTGGGGGACTTACCACCAATTAATGGTGGTAGCCCCAAGTTTTTTTTGTTTTGGAGGCTAGGATTTTTAGGGAGGGGGAAGAAGGTTATGTCTATGCTTCAGTTTGATGCTTCAATTTGGGAAAACATTTTTGTTGAAACAAAAACAGTTGCTTGTTCACCACTACAAACTTCAAAGTCACATTTAAAAGATTTGGGAGGATAAAACATGAAGTTTGAAATCTTTTCTTTTTGGGAGAATGTTAAATAGAAGTAACAATCAACCAAACTGTTACAAACAGTTGGGTTGGCTAGTTACTTGAACTAACTACAAAGTACCAAGATATCTAATCCTTACATCGTGACACTCATTGACATTCTTGATTCTTTGGGTATCTTGTCTTGATCTTCAATCAATCGACCTCAACATTCGTCAACTAAATTTTGATTAGGCACAACCTAAAAAGTTGAACAAAGAAAACACATATTAAATAGGTTAAGTCATCATCAATAAACCCAACAAATACATACTATTTTGTCTCATTAAAATTTGTTTTACAATTATAATACTTGCGCGAGATTTATGTGTTTCTTTTTCCTATTGTGATAATGAATATGATGTTACTATATACTTAGTGTTACGATTCTCTATTATTATGTACGTATATTATTATTGTTCTTTATTATTATGATGTTACGGAAACATATTATGACTATAATTTGTCTTATAACCTGGATATAATTTATTCCGAGAATAAAGATTTATTAAATTATAATTTCATTTTAGTCGGTTTTAGATAATGTTAATATGAATTTACAACTTAAGTTTAATATAATCATTATATATCGTTCACACATATATAATACTCTCTCCGAGTTCCTAACATTTACCCATTTGGTTTTGGGGTAAAAAATAAGGAAGAAAAAATGAGTGGTTATAAAAGAAAAGAGGAAGAGAGAGAAATTGGTGGATAAATGTGAACCACACATTTATGGCAAAAAGTAGAAAATGAGTAAAAGATCAAACTCAGCCCAAAAAGGAAAATGGGGCATTGTTAGAAACTCGGAGGGAGTATATATTTACCCACGGGTAGATAATATTATCTTGTGTAACACTTCATTTAAAATTTTAGTGACTACCCACAGGAGCACTAATAAATATGTGTTGTTTCATATTGAGACCTTATTCTTTGTTTTGTCTTGTTTTAATCACATCTAAAATACCTAATCATCAAGTACAATCTTATGCTAACTCTGTTGTTGAGCTTAATGGAACTAACTACTCTGAATGGAAAGAGCAAGTTGAGTTCACCTTAGGGTTAATGGAACTGAATACTAGCTGTTTCAATCGTTAACTTAATGGTACATGGAAGTAAACATGTTGCAGATTGACATGTGCACGCCATGACTCTCTTTAGACTGCATTAGTCAAGGTGCTTATGAACACCGATTTAAAATATTTGTTTTAGCATAGTATGCGCAACTTATATATCCTCTAAATTAAAGAACATTACAGATGTTCCAATCGACCAAGTAGGAGACAGTAAAATATGATAGGCTATAACAATATTACAGGATATGTAATATATCTTCCTTATTATTATGTAAATATTTATTCCTCATAATTATGGTCTTATTGGAAATCGAGATCTTATAGAGATATGCTATCACAATAATATCGGATTAAATAAGGAGTATTTCCATATTTAGTCGTCAAATTTGATGGAAGGTTAGAGATTACCATAAACTCAAACCCTGATAGGAATATGGTCCTCTCTCTGCCAATATAAAGAAGTATTCTCCATCAGAAACTCCATGAAAAAATTAAGATGCACAACACTTTTTATTATTATAGGAAAAGAGAGAGAGAAACCGACCAATTATTATTATTTGAAGATTGAAGATTATTTGAAGTCGTCTTATTATTAATTCGGGTCATCTTATCATTATTTGGAGACGTCTTATAGAGATTTAATATCATTCGTATTAGATCTCGACTTATTCCACAATGTCAGGAGGTATGTCTTAATCTCTCTTAATTAATCTTTTGTGACCTTCATGTTATTCAAAGATTTTGGGTTTATGTCATGTTAATAATATGCTAACAAGACTCGAACCCAAGCACAACCAATACACATACCAATTATTCACTTTCTAAAGACTAGTACTCTACCAAGTGTAATTATATACTTATAAGTGTGATAAAATTGTATATATAATATAAATAGATTATATTTTTTTGAGTATATGCCTAAGCAATCCCTACAATTAAGCTAGATTTATTTTTGTAATATTCTTTCAATTATTTTGATTTTTTTTTAAAAAATTATATAATTATAACTTATTTTATAAGTGGAATTCTGAATTTACCCTTTACGACTAAGTCATTTTGAAATCAATTTTAAACGGAGATAAATAAAATAATTCTAGTCAACTACTAAAATACCCTCGGTGACGCACAAATTCGGCAACACCCAGTGACGCCATCTCATTTTCTCATTGCAAAACAGTAGATTCGGCTTCAGTATGCTATTACAATCCGTCATTTATCAAACATTATCATTGACATATTTTTTTGTCACACCCGCTATTTGCTCTTAATATGCCAATTTTTTTTGACCCGCAACAATCCAAACGGGGTCATAACAAATGGCAAAACAAAGAATCAAAACTATTTATGGCTAGATGACAAAGTCGTCTACTATGACCCGTAAGTAAACAAGATTATTTTATTTGGAAGTGGGAGAATGGTAAAGATATTGTCATTATCTTATGAAAAAGTATTATGTAGTACTTTGCGGTAAGTAAAGCTAAATGCATACATGTATTAGAACTTAGGGGCCGTTTGGTTTTGGGTTTACATGAAAGGGAAAGAGAATCAACTTGTTTCATTCCCTCTGTTCTCGTTTGTTTTAACATTTTTTCATTCTCTTTCCCCTCTCCATTCCGTTCCATAACCTCAAACTCCTCTTTCTTCATTACCCCACCCCCCTAGGGTTTAGATTTTCATTACCTATTACCTATTATCTCACCCTCACCATTACCATCGTCACAATTAGACGTATTAAATTTCGACCCAATCGTAAACTCGTCCTACTTATTTAGAGTCAAGATTCAAAAATTTGAGATGCAACTCATCTGACATGAACCTTGAATAACCCATTAATTTAGGATTGAGCCTTGAACCATTAATATTTTATATATTTGAAATATTAATTAAAAAGTTACGGAGTATTAGATTTAACATGTTTAAAAATTAATTTAAAAATAAAAGATTTAATTAATACTCCCTCCACTTCTCTATAATCTTCCACATTTCCTATTTGGGTAACTTCTCTATTATCTTCCACTTTCCTTTTCAGTACATTTTTTGTGATTCTTATTATTTGTGAACTCACTTTCTTTTTCCACTTTCATTTTCATTCACATATTCCACCTTTCTTAAATTTATTCCCAAAACTAATGTGAAAGATATAAAACATTGACTTCCAACGTTTGACCGATCAGTCAAACATTGACTTCAAATATAGCAGAGTATACTCATGCCTTGAGCACCCTAACATAAGGAGATTATCGTTTTATTTCTTTTGTTCTAGCAAACGCGAGATTCTGATTTGATTTGTGGACCGAGTAGAGGAGCAACAATTGGGACTCTATTATCTCATATTTCGAGAAATTGACGCAACGATGGTATGTATATTCTTCGACTTGTTTCTGTCTTGATTCATATTTTTTGTGCGTCTTTATTGTAATTTAGTTATATTGGCATAACTAATAGGGAGATATTGGTTGACGAATTTCTTTTGCAGGAGGACCGATTTTTTTTAGTGTGGTAAATCATACATGCAAATTACTACATTGTACACGCAGGGGCGGACCTAGGGAGTCCCGAGTGAGTAAGTGCCCCCAATCCATCTGAAAATTAATGTTAAGTACGGAATATATTCATAGTATGAGTACGAGTACGAGTAATAGTTTAGAGATAAACGGAGTATTAGTTAGTTGGTGTTGGTTTAATGATAAAAGCATTTCTATTTGAAGTGGAGATCACAAGTTCGATCCTTTTCTAAGCCAATTTGGTCAATTGTTTGAAATATAAACGACTTAACCACTCTTACAACTTACGATTTGATAAGGACGAAGATTTTAATATATATTTAAAAAACTAAGTTGGTCGCTCTTGCCAGTCTTACCTTTATGATATTTCGTTAATTGGTACTACTAAAGTTGCTTCTGCTCTTGATTTACGACTTAAAAATAGCTAAGTTGTGTTACTGATTTCAAGTTATTGTAATTAATCGTTAATTAGAATGTGAATGGGATTCATCACTACTTTTTTTGTTATTACGTATTGTGAATACGGTGTCTGGATGTCATAATAATTGTTAAGAGATGTAAGAAGATAAATGATTATTAATAGAGAGAGTTTGGAGGAGAAGAATTGATTAGAATCAATTGAGTTGGTTACAATGTGTAATACATGAGGTATATGTAGGATGGGTATTTACTCTTGTAACAACCTTAACTAACTAGCCTTAACCAATATTAGTAAAACTAACCATAACTACTTTCTTATTCCAACGTCCCCCCTCAAGTTGGAGGGTGTGTACACACGCCTAACTTGGAAAGAAAGGAGTTATGGTGAGGACCATTCAACGCTTTGGTGAGGATGTCTGCAGGCTGCTGTAATGTAGGCAGATACGAGAGTGAAATCAGGCCTTCCATGAGCTTTTCACGCACGAAATAACACTCCAAATCGATATATTTGGTTCTTTCGTGAAATATAGGATTCTTGGCGATTTGAATTGCAACTTGGCTGTCACATTTGACTGGGATTGGGATGAGATATGGGACTTCTGATTCAGTAAGTAGGCGAATTAACCATGAATGCTCGGCATTGATTCTCCTAACCGACCTGTACGTACTAAGCTTCAGCAGAGAAGAGCGAATCCGTTTGCTGCTTCGTTCTTAGACTTCCATGAAATGAGAGAACCACCATAAATATAAGATAGCCACAAACAGACCTTCTTGTTTCAGGGCAGGAAGCCCAATCAACATCGCAAAAACCTTCAAGGGAAAAACTTGGAGTGTTGTTAAGAAGAATGCATTGATTTGGATCTCTGGAAAGATACTTCAATACATGAAGCTAGCGATGATGTCCAGTGTTGCTCTCGCGGAAAAGACATAACTTGACTTAATAATTGTACAGCAAAAGAGATGTCTGGCCTTGTGTTAGTCAAATAAATCAGCTTGCCAACCAATTTTCTATATAAAGTAAAATTGTCAAAAAGATTGATGTCAGTAGCATTGAGCTTGACTGAGACATCCAGGGGACTGTTTGTTGCACGAACATCATCATAACTGAAATCAACTAAAAGTTCTCTTATATATTTCCTATGTGTGATGGCAATACCCTTGTTAGTCTTGCCAAATTCCATTCCTAAGAAATAGTTGATAGGACCCAAATCCTTGATTTTGAATACATGATCTAAGAAAGACTTCAAGTTAGTAATTTTAGACTGATTATCACCAACAACCAAGATATCATCAACGTGTCTTTTTGTGGAACAAGGAATAATCATTTACCGTTCGCTGATAACCTCTAGATCTGAGAGTTGAACAAAGCTTCTCATTTCATTGACGACTAGTTTGTTTTAAACCATAAAGTGACTTGTGCAATCTACAAACTTGATTTAACTTGATTTGAGCCTTGCACTTCCAAACTAGGTGACAAAGTCATATAGACCTCTTCATGTAAATCCCCATGTAAAAACTCATTGTTTACATCAAGCCGCGTCATCTGCCACCCTTTCTTTATTACCACAAAAACCAAACTTCGATTAGTAGTGATCATCTTAACAACTGGCGAAAAGGTCTCAATATAATCAATCCCCTCTTTCTGAGTATACCCCTTCATTACCAGTCGTGCTTTATAACGTTCAATGGAACCATCAGCCTTGTGCTTAACCTTGTTGAACACCCACCTACAAGAAATAGACATTTTGCCTGGTACCATGGTGGAAGAGTTACTATACTCCATGTAAGAAGAGAAAGGATTAACAGAGAGACAGAGTTTGGAGGAGAAGAATTAATTAGAATTAATTGAGTTGGTTACAATGTGTAATACCTGAGGTATATATAGGATGAGTTGTTACTCTTGAAACAACCTTAACTAACTAGCCTTAACCAGGAACAAAGCCAGGATGAAAAGTCGGGTGGGGCAAAAAAATTATGGTTACTTTTTAAATGTCGATGATAATATAATAAATCACTATTTTAGTATTAAGATGAACCAATGGTTGTATATTACTTTTAAAATCATTGTGGTAAAATTTAGATAATCAGTCATTTGAAAATTTTAAAATCTACAACATGAAAATAAATTAAAAATATGTCAAAAAAAATATTATCACTTAAAACGTAATATGAATGAAAATTAATTTAACATCTGAAAAATCATGAAAATTTGAATGAAAATTTTATATTGGAGTATTGGAATAAAAGACAGTACTCTGTATAAGATTGTGAGTGAAAAAAGAAGAAAAAGGTGAAAAAAGAAGAAAAGAGACAAAAAAAACTTTTAAAATCATTACGGCAAAATTTAGATATTTAGTCATTTGAAAAGATTTAAAATCTACAACATGAATATAAATTAAAAATATGCCGAAAAAAATATTATCACTTAAAACGTAGTATGAATGGAAATTAATAACATCTTAGAAATCATGAAAATTTTATATTGGAGTAAAAGAAAGTACTCCGTATAAGGTTGGGAGTGAAAGAAGAAAGAAAAAAAAAAAGAGGAAGAAAACTGTAACAAAGAAAATTCAAACACAAGTCTAATAAAGCACGAGTCTTATTGAATCAACTTTAACCAATTGTTCAAGAACAACTTGATGTCTATAATCCTCACTAAATACAACATGAACTCTAAAATGCACCTAGGGCCACGACCCACTTTGGCCTACCTGTAGCTTTTCCCCTGGCCTTAACCAACATTAGTTAAACCAACCATAACTACTTTCTTATCGCAACAAGAGATTGGTTTGTGACGGTGTGACCAGGGGCGAATCTAGGAATAAAAATTATGTTGGGGTAAAGTTTACGTATGGTGTAGAATTTTTTTCAAGATTAAAAAATGCATAAGATTATGTTAGTCTATAAGTATCGATTTGGTGGTGATGAAAATGAATTGAATAACATTATTTTTGGAGTGTACTATTATGAATTTATGATTTCCAAATTATGAGAGACATTTTTTTTTCAGGTTAAAAAATGCATAAGATTGTGTTAGTCAATAAATGTCGACTTGAGAGTGAAAAAATGAGAGATGTTGAAATTTTAAATCTTTAAAATGTTAGGTAGAGTTTCTACTTTGTAGCATAGGAATTGCAAAAAAAAAAAAGAGATAGGAAGTTTGTCTTGGATTGTGAAAACATTAAAAGGAAAAGGAAATAGAGATAGGAAGTTGACACTTCAAAATAAAAATGGTGATAATGGGATAGAACCCTAACAATTTTTGTAGGAACCATGTTTCTAACCACTGGCCTATTATCTTTCGATTGCTTAACTCTTAACTTAATTTTTACATATCCTAAAAGAAGTTATTTGGGCTATAACCCATAGGGCCTTGCGCTAAATCTGCCCCTGCGGTGTGACCCAAGCAAAGTATGATGGTTTTCACCTACGTATTGTAATATGTGTTGGATCGTAGTAGGTTTCCTCTACAGTAGTGTTTCTACATAATAAGTCTCATTAAAGAAATATAATACGAGAAATGCAAATATAATGGTTATATCAGATCATAAAGTAAGTTGATCAACGTAATTATAATTCGATGATCAGGTTGACCCTACTTTTGATTTCGATCGAGTTCATCGAATATAATATTTGGTATGACTAATCATATCGGATGTTCGATCGATTATCCATTCAGTTGTTTTCGATCTATTTTTCGGATTCAATTTTGCTTTGCGAGATATAACGAGTACTAAATAATAATGCAAACAAAACAGTAAAAAAAAATATAATCCGATCCATACTAAAATGGTTGACTTGATTAGAATGAAACCCAAGATGTTCATCTCAAATGAGTGAATAGTCTTTACCACTGCATACATTTTAAGATTTAGATAATGATGATCCGATCCATACTACGCATACTATATTTTAGCATACATATTATGATGATGATGATGATCCATGCATGCACCTTACTAAATGGTGGATGCGATACTATCTAGATAATTTAGGTAGCAATTTCATTAGAAGAAGCAGCAGGAGCAGGGGGAGCCAAGTTTAGGGTGTTGTTGTCCAACTTCCACTGGGTGAAGCGCTGAAAAGTGTTGGCATCAGCACGGTAATGATTCTGAGTGAATTGAATAACATCGGACCAACAGAAGTCGGGATACTTCCTTGGCTCACTGATTGCCTCAGGTGGTGCAACCACTTTGTCAAACCGTGGATTCAGGAAGAATGCCATTGAGAACCTCTCCATTGTGTCCTTCACTACTGCTCTATGCAAACAGCTCTTGTATTTTCCATTTGTCATTGCCTACATATAACATATGCATGCATCCCTCCCTTTTTAACATTATTATTATTATTTTAATAAAATGCGTACTACTCTATACAAAGATCATTTTAGTTGATATTGTGTTCATAATTGCACTATTAGTATTACTTAATTACGTCGTACGTTATCGTTATTTTTATTAATGATTTTCTTATGTTTTAAAAAGATTTTTTTTATCAATAAATAAGGAAAGATTTTATTCGATAGGTATTTGAATAGTCAAATCTTGGTCAGCTCCTTAATAGGAGTATAATTTATTTTAGGTCGGAAAATTTTCATTGAGATCGCGAAATGTGTCCTGTTCTTTTTTAATTGTGGTTTTTCAATTATTATATAGAAGAAGGCAATAAGCGGCATACATTTTTTAAGCGTCAAGATTAATATGGGGTAGAATTTTTATGATTTTAAATTAAATATATTACTTCTACTGTTATTTTAACATCATACTACTACGAGTACTATTATTAATTGACCTTAGTTTCAGAATTTCACGCATACAGTTTCTTGACCAAGTTAGTTGCATGTTGCATGCATACATGGCGTATCTCACGTGTTGGATGAAGAAAGGCTTTTTAACTATCAGTTGGACTCTAGTCACGTTATTCTCATTATTCTTTATTTTTATCTAATTTTCCTATTTGAATAGATAATATTTGACCTCATTATAACAATACGATTGATATTCCGATCACAAAAATTTGGGTCGAAGAATGTACCATTAAAGTGTCACCAATATTAATGACGAGGGCATCGGGACGAGGTACGACGGACTCCCATTTGCCATCAACAAAGACTTCGAGTCCACCAACATCGTCTTGGTATAGGACGGTGAGTGAGGTCGGGTCACAATGCGGGCCAGTTCCCAAGACGAGTTTTGGCTCGTCGCATGGGGGATAATAGTTCATCCTCATTGTTGAACTTGCATCTTCATAGAAATCTTTGAAGAATGTTCGATCCACGCCTAAACTAATTCCCAACAATTCCACTATCAAAATGGCCAATTTGTGCATTTCCTCGCAGTATTTTTGATACACCACCCTGCATTAATTAATCACACATGTTATTCCCTCACTGATAACTTTTTATTTTGTTTTAGTTCAAAATCTTACTCCGTTTAAAGGTTCCAAAATTGATGGAAACAATTTTACGAATAATTAGGTGAATATCATAAAGTAACTTTTTACATTAATCACATACCCAAAAGCCTCATGTTTATTTTAAAAATAATATTAAATGAAAAATTTAGAAAACATACAATTGTATAATAAATATGGAAATTTTGATTACGCACCACGTAGAAAACATGCATTCCATGAAAAAACGTACGGGCAACTAATAATAATTGAAATGAATGACCTCAGAAAATAAAATGTAACAAAGGAAAGACAGTAATAAGTGTCTTGATATATCATCTCACTGGCTAATTATACAATTAGCCTACAGAGTTTAACATTTTTAACTATTTTCCATCATTAGTTTCGGCAAAATGTATTAATTTTTTTTATTTGTTGTCCCTGGATATGATATAAGGTACTCCCTCCGTATCAGTATATATGACATTTTGGTTTTTCGAGGTGAACCTTTGACTTTAATTTTTATGTCAATATATTAGTTCAAAATTTAAAAAAATTAAACAATAAATTTTTTTACGAAAAGAGCTTTTCAAATGAGTATACATTTCGTTATATTTTTTTTATATTATGAGAGATATTTAAGAGAGAAAAAAATGTCTCGAAAAGTGAGAATGACTTATCAAAAAAATAAGAGATGGGAGTAGGAGAAAATCGATCTCATGTAAGGCAGTTTTTGGCAAAAGTGATTCTTTGTTTTCAGTTTTCGTAATCAATGCCTAATTATTTTTTGAGTTGCATGCAAAGTCTTTTTACCGGTATTTAGTTAATCGCACTAGAAATATTTCTTCAATGCCTTGTTTTCTGAATTATTTGAATAATAAAACAACAATTTAAAATATACAATATAAATGGTCATTATATTGTATGAAGACAGATCGATAAGTTTATCAAAGGCTACTTATAAATATAAATGATCTTGGTCGAGGAAATGCCATGCATGAGTGTTTGATCGAGCGTAAATGTATCCGGTGTGTAAAATCTTTTATTTTCTGGCGTCGTAAATATATATATATACTCCTATAGTTGTATTTTATGCCTATATATATATGTAAGACATCTAGAAATTTTATGTCAAAATTAAAATGTTTTAGACATGAAAATTAATTAGTGATGGTATTAGAGACTTGCTTACCCCGTCTGTTCAAATTGAGAGCCCATGGTGGAGGTGAAATAATCAACCACCATGTTACTAGAATCATTTGCGTGGTAAGGGAATGACAATGTCTCCTTCCATGGTAGGTTCGACGTGAACCGGTCCGAATGGGCCAAGGCGAGGCCCCACATGGAGCCAGGCTTTTTGAAGCAGCACGCCTTTGCGCTTGTAGGGCGCCTGAAAAACTCACCGGATTTTTTATAGGCCTCGTCCAAAACCTTAGGGTCAATTCCATGGTTAATAACTTGGAAAAAGCCGTGGTTTGAGCACGCGACATTGATGAGTTGGGCTAATGTTTTGGTGGCCGACTCATCCCCGTTGATGAACCCGCTTAGGTCAATCACCGGGGCATCGAGTATTGGCTTTTCAAGGCCAATGTCGTCGTCACCTTTCCAAACGAAGCTGCTTGGGACTTTGGATTGGTTAGGGTCCGAGTTTTGTTCTTTTTTGGCATTGTATTCCCATGGAGCGACTAAATTTGTGAGTATGGAGGTTTTAGTAGCCATTGCTGATGGTTGATGAAAATGGAGAAAGTATAATGAAATTGATGTTTAGATATGATTTATTTGTGTATATTGGAAGAGAATGTGACACTATTTATAGTCCTCCAAGTTTTAAGGAGATGTGTATTCTTAAGAACACAAAAAGAAGCCTATATATTATAGTTTGTTACCAATTTAAAATGATATCTACCCAAAATTGTATTTTGTGCTTTTTTTTTCTATTTACAAAAAAATGTACCCAAAAACAATCAAAGATATTTTAGGGTTATTTCATGAGAATAATCTCAACTATGTGTGTGCTTCTTAAATTAATCCAAACTATACGTAATCTCATTTTAATATGAACTACGCCTTCATTAACCTCGCTTTGCTATGGGTGACCGGCTGCTACCCCTGTTGAACCTCCCTTATTCAACTCTTCCTCTAACTCTTCTTCTTCTGATTCACATTTCATGTTCATTTTCGGTCAATCATTAAAAAAATTCGAAAATTAATCTTTCATTTCTTTTTCAATTAGTCTTATAGATGCTATGGAATTTTTTTTGTAATTTTGACTTTCATGATGACTGCAACGGACCTAGTAAAATCCTAAAAAGTTACAACAAGTCACTATGACCGGTAATAGCAAGTCATAACTTCATACATAGCAAAGCGAGATTAATAAATACGTAGTTCATATTAAAAAGAGATTACGTATAGTTTGGATTATTTTAAGAAGCACACGCATAGTTGAGATTATTACCATGAAATAACCCGATATTTTATTAGTAAAATCAAAGATTTATTAGTAAACCTCCTATATACTAAAAGAATAACACTAGGACATGTGTCACTCTCACGTTAAATCTTTTCCCTCCAAAATTCTCATGTTTTAATTATGTAAACAACTAATTATGGAAACAGATCATCAATTAACTCATATTCATAAAATTTCAATATTCTAAATACTAAAATGAAAACAATAAAATAGAAGATATATACTCCTTCCGAGGCTAACTTATGTTCCCCTTTGGATTTTGAGAGGAAAAAAAAAGATGTGAGAATGTGTGATTAGAAAATGAGGGAGGAAGAGAGAACGTGACTTAAAAAGAAAAGAGAGAAGAAAAAATGACTCAGTTCAAAAGGAAATGAGGAAACATAAGTCAGACTCGGAGGGAGTATATCGCAACCTTATTAAAAGTTTTTACAGTTTTCCCGCCTCAAAACATAATTATGGATTGTACTTAAGCTTCATAATCGTTTATAAAGTAAATTCACTATACGAAGTGTCGAAGTCATTGCAATAATTGATTCAATGAGCTTTTAAATAAATAAGATTAATGCACCATCTAAAATTTCTGTGAGTGTTTTATTTCAATTGACAATTAAAAAATTAACATAAATTGACATGTTATATTAAAATATATTTGTTCGATAATATCTAACCACCTATATAAGCCGTGTATTTACACGGGACCTAAACTAGTTTTTTATAAAATATTCAGATTCGTCATAATTAAACTTGACAAATGGGTCATACAATTCGATTTCGAATCGGGTTAAATTCAATTATAATCAGCTGGCCTTTTTTTTGGTTTCAATTCGATTTCAAACGTATTTATTTTAGTTAGCCACTTGTATCAATTTTATTTTATTTCAGGTCAAGTGCGGTTCAGTTCGGGTCAATGTTAGTTCAAATGTTCAAGTGAGTTTCAGGTCAAAATTTTCTTGAGTTGAAGATTAAAAACTTGGCTTACATACGTTTGTTATACTTTTCAATTTGTATGTAATAATTCAAAGTACCACGGAGTATTATGGGAAAAAATTACCGAATAATGCAAGGGAGGATGTTTGGTGCACGTGGATCACCAAGTACCACCTTCGCCGAGAGTCTATTTAGGATGTAGTGGAAAGAGCTGAAGATAGTATAATCTAGAAACACATTCTACGGACTCGAGATGAGCTGATTGAAACTCTAGGGGGTATGAACTCAGCAACGGACATGCTTAAGCAGGAGCACAATTGGTGGAAAGCTGAAATTGAAACCTCTTTATGAATTATTTAGGCACAAGGGGAGGAAAGTGAAGTGGGTAAAGCTAGTTTGGGGCAGGATTAATGTTCCAAAGCACGCTTTTATTTCCACTTTAGCAATTGAAAATGCTCTTGCGACGATGGATAAAATTCACCTCCGTGGTATTCATTGTGCAAACCGGTGCATTCTTTGCGGTGCAGCAGCTGAAAACCAGCAGCACCTCTTTTTTGATTGTACGGTCTCAATGGGGGTATGGTAGGCGGTAATGAAATGGCAAAAAAATGAGTGCACCAAGTTTGCTTCCATCAATTCTACGCTGGTATACACATTGCAACAGAGGGAAGAGTATCCAAAAAAAGGATCAGGTGATGCCTTTTTGCAGCGTCCATCTACGAAATTTGGCAAGAGAGAAATTGGAGGATCTTTCAAGGGCATTGTAGGGATGAAAATACGCTTGTTCTTGCCATTAAATATAATGTGTGTGCTAGATCCCTTTATGTTTGTAGCAGCACGGATAAAGTACTATCTCTTAATTTGCTAATGCATGTAATAGGTTTGAGAGCCAAAACAAGGCTTCGATATGCTACTTTGTATCCTTTTGGAATTCTATTGAATGAAAATCAATGAACTTTCCAAAAAAATATAATGGGAAAAAATTTAGGAAAATTCGTTAGAATTAGTAAAGCCTCGTTAGGAAAAAGCACGACCTTAGACTTATTGTCCTCCAAATTTCGAAGGGATGGATAAGTTGTTAAAAACACAAAAAGAATAATATAGTATAATATTATATACAAAGTACATACTATTTTAAAACGATCCACTGATCAAAATTGTATTTTGTGCTTTTCTTTTACATTTACAAAAAAAATGCCCCAAAAAAAATCAAAGATATTTTATTAGTAATATTTTTTTGGTTTTAGAAAATATACATCCAGATTCTTGATAATTATGATCTACAAATAACTTACTATTTTAGTTATGTATTCACCCAAAAATGATTTGTTCTAAAAAATATCTACCTTACTATTTTATTCCTTTATATATTCACTCTAAAATGATTGTACTTTGGGATTTATTTTTGGGTTATTTAACAATAATAATCCCAATTATACGTCGTATTCTTCTAATAAGCCGAACTTTATTTAATCTAGGAATAAACCTTACTTTTTACACTATCTTCTCATAATGCACTCAGGTGACTGCCTACAATCGATATATATATATATATATATATATATATATATATATATATATATATATATGTGTATATATGTATGTATGTATGTATGTATGTATGTATGTATGTATGTATGTATGTATCTTTTTTCGAACGATGTGGTTGGTCCGTTTCAACGAAACTAAATTTAGAAAAGTATCATAAAAAAACAAAAAAAAACAAGTAGAGAACCTTTTAATTATTATAATATATATTTAATTTATTATTGTAATCCCCTAGAAATTCTAACGTGATACAGTGGCGGAAACACTGTAGAGTCGGACTTAAAACGCACTGTGAATATGTCTTGGTAAATTAAAAATGTAAAGTCAAACAATAGGCCATAAATAAAAATGACCAAAATATAAATCAATCCATAAATGGGTTTGGACATCCATAAGACAGTGTTATTAAAATAAACAAGCAGGATCCACAACTGCTCGTTAGCCCACACCTAGCGAAAACACGTATATCTGCCATGTTAAAATGTAACAGCCACAATCAGTGGGGAGCAACGTCAACGTTCTCCCAGCCATATAACATGATTTTAAAACTGTAATTATTATTATAGAAAAATAGTAAAAACGGAAAAAAGTAAAACATTATAATAAAAATAAATTTTCAGTGAAAAACTTCACATATCGAAACAATATAATAAAATGAGTTTTCCGAAATAAACATAAAACATTTGCCCACCTGCAAATGAAAATTATATCGATAATAATGAAAATATTCAATATGGCGTTATGGATATGGTTAGTGTAGAATCTAGACTTTCACTAGGATAATACTGGAAACTAGCTTCGAGAACTGTAGACTTAACTCATAACAGAATCTCGTCTCCAACTAGGCAACTCAATTATAACAGGACTGCGTGCAGCGAGGTTCTGGTTTAAGTAGTGCCTACCCCTCCTAGACAGCAAATATGTCTAGTTCAGCTGACGGCGATTAACACGATGTGATATCTAGCTTAAGGTCAAAGTATACACTCTTCTGGGCGAAACTACGCCCAGTTCAACGACCAAATGTACCCCAAATAGAAACACTGACTTTATTGTTGATGGCAAATACATACATCCCAGACTTTATTACTCTAAATCCACGCTTGTTCTTATTCCATAACTCCAAAAGAAACCACTATCGATATTCAAAAGATATAATCATATTATAAATAATAATAAAAGAACAAAAATGAAAAAGGATAACTTTCCAGAAAGGGGAAACTTTCTATTTTAGGAAACTTCTATTTGTAGAAACATTACTAAAAATAGCATCATACCAAAATATCGAAAATATTAGTTCATACTAATACAACATTTTTAGTAAACGATACAGATTTTTAAAACTAATACTTTTGGCCTTAACGATATTAATTGTTAAAGTGAGAACATATGGGTTTATGAAATTATTGAAATATCATACAAGCGTTAATAAAAATAATTAAAAATATTTTAAATATTTTAATATTACTAATTAGGGTGTTTCCGAAATTTATAAAACTCAAATTCCCTAGTTATTAATAGTTTCGACAACACGAACATAAATAGGATTTTTCGGCAAATGTCAAAATAAATCTTTTAACATATTTTATTTATTAAACCTGTTTGGGAATAAAAAACGGGTTAAGATGTTTCTGGACAATGGTTAAAACGGATTTTTTATTTTACAGGCGCTCTTTTCTTGGACAATGGTTAAGATGTTTAGGGAAGGATGAATCCACCGAAGCCATGCATGAAGCTCACTCTGGCATATGCGGAGCTCACCAGTCAGGTCCAAAACTTTATGATCGCGTCAAAAGAATGGGATACTACTGGCCTTCCATGGTGCAAGATTGCATAGACTTCGCAAGAAAATGTGGCGCATGCCAATTCAACGCAAACTTCATACATCAGCCGCCGGAGCCATTGCATCCTACCGTCTCTTCATGGCCTTTCGAAGCCTAGGGACTCAACGTTGTTGGACCACTCACTCCCAAGGCTTCCAATGGACATGAGTACATTCTCGCCGGTATTGACTACTTCTCAAAGTGGGCAGAGCTAGTCACATTACGAGAAGTGAAGAAAGAAAATGTTGTGGACTTCATCCGAACTCAAATCATCTACAGGTATGGTGTACCACAACGCATCATAACCGATAATGGAAAGCCATTTGTCAACCAAATGGTGACAAGCCTAGCAGAAAAGTTCAAGTTCAAACAACACAAGTCTTCAATGTACAATGCTCCTGCGAATGGTCTAGCCGAAGCCTTTAATAAGACACTCTGTAACCTGCTAAGATAATTGGTGGCAAAGTCAAAACGAGACTGGCATGAAAGAGTCGATGAAGCTTTATGGGCATATCGCACCACATACAAAACGCCAACTCAAGCGACCCCGTATGCATTGGTATATGGAGTAGAAGCTGTGTTGCCCCTGGAGTTGCAGATCCCATCGTTGCGCATAGCCATTCAAGAAGGGCTTACAGAAGATGAAAACGATAAGTTGCGACTAGAAGAGTTAGAGGCTCTCGATGAAAAGAGGCTCCAAGCCCAACAAAAACTTCAATGTTACCAGGCACGGCTGTCACGAGCGTTCAATAAAAAGGTGTGCCCTCGTTCCTTCCAAGTAGGAGATTTGGTCCTTGCAGTACGAAAGCCGATCATTACTTCTCACAAGCCGGTAGGAAAATTCACCGCCAAGTGGGATGGTCCATATGTGGTGCGAGAAGTCTACACAAACGGTGCATACAAAGTTGTAGATGAAGATGGTGTGCGCGTAGGCCCGATCAATGGGAAATTTCTGAAACGCTACTATTCTTAAATCTCCACGCTGAACACTCCAAAGCAAGAGGTTAAACTGCACACAAAAAAAGTAATAAAAAAAATAAAAAATGGTGAGCCGAGGACGGAGTGAAAACCCGAAAGGGCGCTCCGGATAAAATGAAAAATTGAGTTGCGAGCCACCTAAAAAAAACCACAAAAATATCCCATGAACTACGTCGGCTTGATCTTGTAAAACATCATTTGTGTTTTGCGAGTACGTAGGCAGCTCGAGTGAATATGCAGCTTGAGTGCAGCCACACCACCAAACAAATCACTCATTCCCTTATCGAACTACGCTGGCTTGATCTTGTAAAGCATTATTTTGTTTTGCAACTACGTAGGCAGCTTGGGTGAACATGTAGCTCAAGTGCAGCCGTCCCCCCCCCCCCCCCCCAAAAAAAAACAATGCTCCTGGCCCGCAAGAGCCTAAACTGTGAACGGCTAAATAAACTTTGTTATAAAATTTGAAGTTGTGAATCCAAACAAAGGAGGCATTGCAAAGAAACAAACAAACATGACGACAGTCACTAATGAAGCAGTAAGACTATATTCTATCGAACTACAAAGAGAGGAAATGATTAAACATCCTAAGTTATTAGTAGTCGGTATCAAAGGAGGCATGCAGCGCCTCCAGTTCCCTTTGCTGCTCTTCAATCATAGCCTGTTCTTCGACAGTTGGAACAAGAATGTTTTCAAGCTCCTCTAGTGATCTCATTGCACCCTGAAATTATGTCCGCAATGAATTCAGAGTTCCGTCTTTTGCTGTCACGCTAGCTTGCAGTGAACTTTCCTCCTCCCGCGCCAGTTTAAGCTGGGCCTCAAGATGCACAATCTTCTCACGAGTAACAGAAAGCTTCACGGTGTCCTCCTGATGCTCCTCTTTTACTTTATCTTCAAATGATTTGGTTTGCTCCATTTTCTTATGTAATGCAAGTTTTCTATCCTCGAGTTGGTGACATTTCGATGTTTGCCTCTCAAGCGTAAGATAGGCATTAACTGCACTCACATAAAAGTCAACTTCAGCCCGCAACGAAGAAGGGTCGCCTTGAAGTCGTCGCATGCTTGCGTAACAATCTTTGGCCCGCATCGACACCTCGCCTACTTTAGACCAACTAGCGTTCTTCAACTCCGTAAGAATTGTCGAACGAACTTCTCGCACTGCTTTTTCAAATACTCCCCCATACGGGGAGGCTGGCCGAAACGAGGTCATAGAGCAGGAAGGCAGAGCAATGGGCTGTGTCGCTCGGGACATGCAAAGTTTTTTGCTCTTCCTGCCTACACTGGGGAAACCTCTCCACTGAGGGTGGTCCATCTACGGCAGCAAAAGAACTTCCAGTCTGGCTACCATGAGAAGATGGAGTAGGGCAACCTTCCAAGGGCGCAGATTTATCAAGCATGACAAGCTATTTTCCTTTCCCCGGTCGTGTGTTTGGTTGCATCAAATGGTGTTCCTCAGGGATCCCAGCCAACTCCAACTCCAAGTCACCCTCCTGAGAGTGGGTAAGGAAGTGAGAAACACATTAAATAATAATAATAATAATAATAATAGTAAAAAAAAAATCCAAGTTACCAGTGTCTGTGACGGCATACACGAACCACTACGGACCCCATCAAATATCTGGGTATCCAGCCTGAGGTTACTCGTAACGGGGGCACGGGTCTTCTTTCTTCCTCGACGATCGTGTTTAGGATCGACCTCGGAATCTCCATCACTATGTCGATCGTCCTCTTCAGCATGTTCATCCAATCTTACAACGACAACTTCAGATTGTAATTTCCTTCTTTGCTCCTGAGGTTGATCGGCAGTATCTCTTTGCAGATGTTGTTTCCTTGATTTTTGGGGATCACTATCAGTGCTATGAATGAGAATGTTCGCATTGTCCCTCAAATCGTTCGGACATTTCACTTCCCACCATTTGGTGAAGCCAGGAGTGACACATTCTTGCCAATCGAGTACCGGATTAGGGAGATGAACTTGGACCATGCTTCCTGTAAACAAGATTAATCTCCAATACCTCAACGCCTCAATGCGTGTAGAGTTTCTTTTGCTGGAGCCACAATCTACCAAACCAGGAATATCCTGACAAAAGCCGAATTGTCTGCTAAATCGATGAGGGTTATAAGGTTCAACATGAAAAGCATCACCTAAACGCAGACACAGGTACGAAGAACGCATCGAGGCAAAATAATCGAGTTCAAAATTTTTGAGGCTCCCGTTGTCCAACAGAACGTTACAATCCTTTCTGTTTCGTATGAAGCGCCTCGGGTTGACATTAGCTCCCTCATGAATTAGCTTTCGAGCTCCAGCAGCGTCAGTCCTTTTTACTCCAAGGGAATACCTTGCCATGGTAGGCTCCATAGCATGGTGTGTACTGAAGTAGTGAGCGGTCCATGCATAAAGGTAATGGGCTGGAAAAAATGACTTGGCATACCCAGGATTGGAATATGTAACTATATCGTTTAGCCCCCGGTAAATGCTAGCCAAGACTGGAATCGCCAAACTAAAAACTCGACCCTCTGCCATCAAGCTCGCAATCTCAAAGGTGGTAGGTCTGATCAGTCGGTCAGTATGCTCCGGTAAAACAAATGCACATAACCAACATGACAAATACGCGGCCAAGTAAACCTTGGTACGTCGAGAGTCGTTAATCCTCAGTTTTTTGAACATCGCAAGCTCTTCCTCTGTCCACTCATCAGGAGGACGAGACTTGATCTCATCATTGGGATTTTGTGGAGTTTTAGGTGCATTCTTTGTCTCCCGCCTCTTTTCTCGCGACGAGTATACCTTTTCTTTCTTGCACCAGAAATTGATCCACTGTTTGGCAGAAACTTCACCTCGGACCGTCGATCTCCTGTCAAGATGGTAAAATGCCTCAAGCAAGATCTCACACATGCTAGGAAGTATATACTTGTTATTCGCATCCTTTGCCCTTAAAGTGCTCAGTGGCGACACCGTTTCATCATATATTTCTCCCACGACAGTCAGGCCTCCAAGCTTGCGCAAATCATATAGTGAAACTGAAAATTCACCTGCCTTGGTGTGAAGCGTGTTAGTAATTGGGCACCATCCTTCGCAAAAGACACGCATCACGTGCATGTTCTTATCATAAGAATACAAAGAAGCATAGATCGCCGAGTAGAGGGAAGCTGACGAAAGAATACCCTTGAACCGAGCAAGCACATCTTCAGTCCACTCTAAATATCTTGGAATGAATATTGGTTCGCCTTGGATTCTGAAGTTGTAGGATCCCCATCTTACGTCCCCGTCAATAATTCTGCGCCCAAGAAGCGGATAAGTAGAATGCAGCTCATCCTTCACCTTCACAACACTCTGCAAAAGGTAACGCGATTTAGCGTCAGGTTGTTTAGGATCTATCTCCATCGACATTCTCTCCTGAAAGTCCCTTTTGGTGATGTCAGCTGCCCCGCCTACTAACGAACGCAGGAACATGCGAGCGGGAAAACAGAGTCCAGATGCAGCGTCATTCTCCTTGCGACCGACGATGGATAAATATTCATCACAACCTTCCCTCCAACTCTTCAGAAACACCATGGTAATCCTGCGAAAAAGGATAAACACGAAGAGGGTAAGAAACGGCTAGAAGGTACACCTGAGATAAGTAAGGTCAAGCAAAGCGATCGTTAGCATGCTTCAAATAAAAGGAGAATCATCGGGTGCCTCCTCCACGTGAGCGTCGTGATGACCCTAAAGGGTTCACCTCGTAACAACTCAGGTGCTTCCTCCACGTGAGCGTCGTGATGACCCTAACGGGTTCACCTCGTAACAACTCAAGTGCCTCCTCCACGTGAGCGTCGTGATGACCCGAACGGGTTCACCTCGTAACAACTCGGGCGCTTCTCCTCCATGCGAGCGTCGTGATGACCCAAACGGGTTCACCTCATAACAGCTCGGGTGCTTCCTCCGTCGGAGCGCCGTGATGACCCGAACGGGTTCACCTCATGACAACTCCGAGTGCTCCCTCCGTGGCTCCTTAACTCGGCGTGCTCCCGCTATGGCTCATTACGAAGAGGTCGCAGTGACTCGGACGGGTTCATTCTATGACAACTCGGTCGACATATATATGTGTGTGTGTGTGTGTGTGTGTGTGTATATACACATATACATATATATACATATTGAAAGAAAAGTACGAGAAGAATTTACAATTTGAAGTACTACCTTGATTATCAAAGACAAATCTCCGAAACGTGCCGAGCAAATCAGCCAAACAATTCGGACCTGCGAAGATCAAAGACAGCCAAACGTGTACGTGTTAGTCATATGTCTCAATCAAAAAAAAATCCACGTAAAACATAACATGCATAAGAGGGGGTACATGTCAGTTGTACAATACAAGAAATAGAAAAGAAAGAGGCATACATGAAACATCATATGAAGCAATATCAAAGGCACGTACACTCATGCATGTTGAAATATCACATGACAAAGAAAAGAAAGAATGGAAAAAAATCAGCCGTACTCCATTACTATTTACTACGTTTGATTCGGTCTGAAAATCGACCTAGTTCAGGTCAATTCAAAGAAAAAAAATCAAGAAAAGGGAGCATAAAAGTTGTTTCATCGGTAAGATTTTACAGACAAGGCAAGAAAATCAGGATAAAGCATCACAGTAGAGGAAATCGGGAAGAGTTTATACCTCGGGGTTTCGATGCTCAGCTAACTATGAGATTAGAGGACACAAGCTGCTTCGAGAGGAAGTTAGGAACAAACAAATACCAATGGAACAAAAAACAAGCACAACTCCTAAAAATTACCAAGTGGTTCAAAAGGGAAACAAGATTAGCCAACTAGCAAGTGCTGGAGACGGGATTCATAGACACACATTCCATCGAACTAAATTACTCTCCTCCTGCAAAGTTTGAAAAATAAAAATAAAAAAGAAGACGCCTTCCATCTTGGGGTTTCGAGGAGGTGTATCAGGGCAAGGGTTATGAGAAAATAAGAAAAAAATCGTACCCGAATGTTCGATCTTCGGTTAACCAAAATACTCAATATCATAGGCGGCGGGTGCTGACCTGTTTTATGAGAAAAGTAAGACCGAGCAGCAGCAAAGTTAGGGAAGGAACTCACTCACAAATCACGATTAAGATGAAATTGCATCAAATCAGAGGCAAACTCATGAAATTCAGTAGCAAGGTTCAATATCTACAAATTTTACACCATTAAAAGCTCAAGAAGAAAAAAAAGACATGATCTGGCTATCATGGAGGAAGCACGAAGAAGAAAGGGAAATTAGGATGAGGAAGTAAGCTTTGTACCTGATTACTCTTGTCGTTTTGTATGGGAACCGATGATAGTGTAAGCCGCGAAGAAAGTGTCACAGATCAGGGAGAGGCCTTGTTGAAATTTTGAGGCAAGAGTTGACGGGGTTGCTTTATATAGGTTATGGGTGGTTTCCTAATCCTATTACAAGTGAAGAGTTAAGGAAAGTAGGTTTAATTCCTACGGAGGATAGGAAATAGGGTCCTTGGTATTGCTCGCCAAGGCTGATGTTTCCTAAGTTCACATCACTTTCCAAGAGACCCAAGTCGTGAATCCTTAACTCGGGTATTGTAGTAAATCCGGCACTTTCCAACTCGGATGTCCGTCGTTTCCTAATCTTGTTTTACGACATTAGGAAATTAGCTCTGAAAAAAAAAACCGTCTTATAATAAACATGGGTTTATTTTAGGATTCGAAGTCAAGCTAAATTCAAGACGTCCCAGGTCACCCGTCAAGTCAGATAATGACAGGGTAACGATAAAAAAAAACAAAAAAAAGATAGAGCCACCTGTACGAGTCCGGTGCTCGTCGGCTTCCAAGTCGAACAAAAAAAAATGTGTTCGAGACCCTGCCACTCCACAACACCCAAACGGTTTACGTGACAAGGTCCCGAGGGGGCAATTTGTAGGCACTAAAAATTTATTAATGTGCCGAATAAATTAAATTAATTAATTATTTTGAGTTAATATGAAATTTTAACTCAATTTAATTATTTTGTCCCGAATAAATGAAATATGGGTCGATCCGAATTACAAATTGGCTTGTTTGGAACCCGAAAGGAAGACAAATTGGGTCAATGTCACTCATAAGCCCATAAACGGGCCTGTGACTACAAAGTTCACCAAGGAGAACCAAAACTCTATAAATAGAGCCCTCCTCATTCATTTGAAGGCAATTGGAAAATTCTGAAGTAAAGGATTCAGAGAGAAAAAGACAAGAAGTCGTTACAAACTCTCCATCAAATCCGTCGCAAGCAGTCAGAAGATCCAAGACAAATTCAAACATTCAAAGGAGATTCAAGTCCAAGCGACCCTCTCGAGAATATCAAATTACACGCACGCAAGGCAGTACAAGTCAGCTACGCACGCGTCCCTCACGTGTACCGCATACATGTGTTCCCTAAACGGCGTTAGAATCAGAGGATTCATTAGAGATTGTACACAAATTTTGATAAATAATTAATACAATTTATTTGTTTCCTTGTTTTGTATTTCAGTTAGCTGCGATACAAAATTTGTGGTTACAATATAATTTATCATGGGTTAAAACATTTGAAAACACCATAGATATAAATATGTTGACAAAACAACTTATTATGTTAATTGCGATTTAAATTATTTTTATTCTAATAATCTAACATAGATTAGACATTGTCAAAAATGTTTTTTTTATTTAATAGCTAGGGTTAGTACCCATCCAAAATTGGACGAGTGTAAATAAAATAATTATGTACATTAAAATAACATTGGACGTGTATACCAATAAGAATTTATAAAAAAAAATGGATATTAGTTATGAAGATTTTAATATCTATTTCATCTATTGATAGTATACTTATTAATGAAAAAGACTTATTTGAAATATTGAAATTGGAGAATATTATACGAATTTTATAATATTAATCTGTGCATAAGTATTTATTACAGAGTAGTATTGGAAAAAGATAATTATTTTTTTAATTTACGAGATAACAATCACACTTATCTTTTTAATGTTACACTTTGATTTTCCTTCCGCTGGTTTCAATTAGAGGTCTATTTTTTATTCGAAATTTCTTAAAATGTTTTGAGTTATGATTTTCGTATCAACTTACTTCTACTAAAAGTAAATTTTTCGTTATTTTATACTCCGTAAAACATAAGTTAAGACTAATTACTTAATGAATACTCGCATCAAACATACGAGATACGTGTATATCATGATAACATTTACAAGTCAAACATGTATCTTCGCATTAATTTTTCATGTATGTATAATTCAGATTGATTTTAAGCGTATTTTTTTCATACGATAAATTATTTTTGTTAAAGGTTGATATCCAAACATGATTACCTACATAAATCTTTTATATATACACACACACTCGTGCAACTTTGCACGGGTATTAACCAATATAATACTAGAAGGAAAACATCTGAAAAAGCTCCTGCCAGCGATTTTTTTCCCGCCAAAAAAAACACATTCTTCAATACTAAGACTATGGGTTGGATTCAAGAGAGGTAAAATTTTCAATCCATTTAATCAAACACGGTCCATATACAAAATATATGTCAAGAATGAAATCTGTCAATTAAAAAATATTTTTCATGCTTTCAACCAATTTTTTAAAAAAAAAATCTCTTCCTAAAATAAACCCCATTATTCCCCCTACATGATTTGATCATAATTTCAATCAAATTATAAAATAAAAATATACTGTTTCCCTAAAATAAAACCGCTCTCATAATATTGAAATTGATAGTTTTCAAAAATGATATACAATTGTCTGACATGTATTCCGAACCGTGAATTAGAACAAATGAAAAATATTTTATAATTTCTAGCATAAAAAAAGGTTATCGTAAAACAAATTACATATAACACAAACGGTTTTCTAACATGTGCCCAGTGGGCACATGTTAATAGCTTAATGAAGTTTGGTTTATCAAATATTTAATGAAGGTAGGTTTATCAAATATTTAATGAAGGTAGGTTTATCAAATATATTCTTTAAGTATGGTAATTATAAGTTAATCTTTCAATTTCTCATGATAATTTGATTGATAAACCTACTTTTTATATATTTTTTCGGTACAAAAAACGTAAATTTAATACTTATATATAGGTTGAAACTCGCATTTTACCTCGTGAGTTTGTTTGCAAGCTCAAGTTTACATTTTGCTTAACGAGAGGACAAGCCGAGCAAGGCCAAACTTGTGCTCAACTCAGCTCGTTATCACCCTTTATGACTGATCAAATATCACTCATATTGGTAGTTAAATACTACTCTGTACTACAAAAATCAGAATTTCGAGCTAGCTAAAAAGTAGCGAATGATATGTCTTTATCTATCCATATAGACAATATTTAAGTTGTCACAAATTTATGACAGATATCTTCGACAATATTTGACCTATCAAAAGTTTGTGACAAATATTTTATTCACTAATTAAACCATTCTAAATTTTAATTTTGTGTGTTGGTTTTGATGTAGGTATTTGTTGCATGTGGTCCCAAGGAAACTATTGGTTGGTTATTATCTGAACAATCATCAAAGTGAACAAAAACTGACAACCGGGTCGACCTTTTCTACTGTAACCGACCCGGCTACCAAGACCTTTGTTTACGGCAACATTAGTGACTCGATCCCTGAAATTGCTACTCTCGTCATTGACTTTAAACTCATCCCCTAAACAAATCCATCTATATATAGTTCTCCATGATATTATTATTATTATTTGGTAATTTCAAGCTTATTATAGTAAAGAGTACTAATTATGAAGGTTAAATAAATCCTTATATGGATAGTTATAGGGTGATACTTTTTCATATGTGTCTGTTACTCGTTTGTACTTAAAAATTACACTAATGTCCCTCTCATTTTCCCCTCCCCTTCCACTAACATTAGAGAGATTTTGAGTAAAATCTAAATAAATCCCAAAAACTCCCAAATTTCACCCCCCTCCACCACCTCACTACTCCGGCAAGAATTACAGCCCGCTTCTCTGACTACCACTCCGGTCACCATTTTTTTTTCCCTTTTTTTTTCCGGTTTTTTAAAAGACATTTTTTTTTGAAAAAATGATTAGTACTTGTATTTATTTATTTTCGTAATTTGGGAAAAACTATTTATTTTAATTTTTGTTCCATAATTATTTATCGTATTGATAATAATTACCCTCATATATTACACTCAAATAATAGAATTAACAAGAAAATTAAATTCTACAATAATAATAATAATTAAAATACGAGAGTTACAAAAGTACAAATCAAAATTAATTCGATAATTAAATAAAAATCTAATTACAAAATACTCAAAAACAGGCGAAATCAAAATTAAAAAAAAATTAATCCTGCAACTAAATCTTGAATTCCTAAAAAAAATTAAACCTAATTTTCGATTAGGGTAAAGAACATTAAACCTAATTCAATTAGGGTTCATAAGTAATTTGCAAGTAAAATAAAAACATCGAATTCGTAAGTAATTTGCAAGTAAAGAACATTAAACCTAATTCAATTAGGATCAATCATAAGTAATTCATAGCGAATTGATCGATTGATTTTAAAATTGACAAAGTTGGAGAAAGAGGTTTAGAAAAGAAGAGAAAAAGAAGTTAAACAACAAGTATGAAAAATTATGGGAAGGGTAGTATAGGAATAATCAGAAAATTTCAGGTATGATTGAGTAACATGTCATTATAAAAAAGTAATTCCGTAGTTATATACGAAAAAAATTTGGTTTGTGTATTTAATTACTTTGTCATGGATGTGTGTCTAATTAATACGAAGTAATTACTTAGATATGTACTCTATGCATCTCAATCATGCTTACTTTTTTGTTTTATTTTTTCCTGAAATACGACAGTGAGAATTAATAACATAACTCAAAATCAAAGATACACTTAGAGCATGTCCAATAGTGAGTAAAAAGGACTTGCTTGCAATTTAGAATAATATTCTAACTACAAACTTACTATTGAAGATGAAAGTTTTTAGTGTAGCTCCCCTTGTAGCTTTACCAAGCTACAATGGCTTGCATTAAAAAAATAAAAAGAAAATTTTTCATTGGATAAAAATAATAATGTGGAGCTAAACAAGCTACAACATGTTACAATCCACTATTGGAACGGTATGTAACCGAAAAATGAAGTAGCTAAGAAATCGATATAGCAAAGCAAACTACAAGCACTTGTAACTTGCTATTGCCTATTGGACTTGTTCTTAGGCATTTAGCAACTGTCGGGAGAGCAGAACTCCAAACAGTACCGGAGCCCAAACAGTCGTACCATTGTCATGTTTACTTTTGGTTTGGCACAAAGATCAAGATGAGAGGGGATCATTTCTAGACCTTAGCATGTGATCGGATGACGTGTCTAACAAAGAGTAGGAGCATGATTAAATTACTCATAAATAGCATACCCAAAATAAAAAGGTAAAAAAAATAAGACATCCTGAAATGGAATAGGTAAACAAATGATCTGGAGTGAGAAAATATTCATTAAGCGACACAGTCTGGATCCTCAACTCAACTATATCCGGTTCGACTCTTCTGATTTATATATAAACCGATTGCTCATGTATGATTTTCGCTTAAAATTAAAATATCATAATATAATTTCTCGATCAAACCCTAGTTATCTCTTAATCCTCAAAACAACTCACCATGTCCCGCTCCACTACTGAAGCTAAATATCGTGGGTTACTAATGATGTTAAAAAGACATTTTGGTCCTGCAATCTCATCTCGAGCTCTCTATCTTCTTGCTGGAAATCCAGTCAACCATCAACAAACTAAAGACACTGAAATGTACATTCACTTTGTTCGTGAAAAGGTTGCCCTTTATAAGTTAAAAGGTCTTACACGTCTCATCCTGTTATCAATACGCTATCTATACAAGGATCATCATCATCTTTCATTGAAGTTGCCTAAGTTAAAGGTGCGAATGAAGATAGACAGAGTAACACACTAACACGAGTACACATTTGGCTTCTTGTAAATATTTTGGAGCTTTATTTCATTATGGGCTCCGAACGATCAAATGTTTCATTGTCAATAATATTTCGCATAGGCCTCTAACGCAAAGGGTGACGTGAAATCTAGTTTCTACCCGTATTATGGTAACAGAATTGCTGTATCACTGGACCTATAAATCTAACACAGTATATACAAATGTAAGATACAAGTGCCCCTTCATTAGTCCCTTTTAATATATTCCAGGCATAATCAGTAAAATGCTACAGCTTAGCCATGGCTGCTGCCGGCAGGTTTGATCTTACCGGAAACTCAAGTTCTGTCCATCCGTTGTCATTTACTCCTTGGAAGTACCGCTTCACCATTTCATCAGTCACCAAATCCAATCTGGAAGGCTCCCACTTGAACATGAGTAAACAGAGTATCGGTTAGCTTATCTAGTAAACTGTCATTGAGTGAGGAACTCTTATCAAATTGCCGGGTTTGCTGGTCAAGTTAAACCGAATGCTGAGCGTAAATTTGGGGTCGTTTTAGGGTTTCATGGGTTCATGGCCAGTCAGGTTTGCCGGTCAGTTCAATTATAATAGGTCAAGGAGTACTCATGTGTCATGACATCGGTTTAAACTCATCAGCATCCAAATTTCCCTTGTAGCTTCATCAAAGAGCACAATAGTGCAAGGAATCAAGGACACAAAAATTACCTTTGGATTCTTGTCTTTGTCGATCAATATTGCCCGACAACCCTGCAGATAAAGCTAGATGTTAGCATCACACAAGAAATGTGTCCATTAAACACACTAATCAACTGATCAATCCTCGGAAAAACCTCAAAGAAGTCTTTGCTGACTTGTCCTCGCATAACATTGCAAACCATTCTATACTCACGCCTGAGGCACTGTCCGATTCCTTGAAGTCTTCCTTGTCTTATCTGAATCAATCATTAAAAAAGCAAGACGTGGACATAAGTTTTCAGATATTAAAACTCCATTCTCTCTTTTAACCAAAAATATTAGCTCTCTGTCCTCCTGTACTCATGTACCTCCGCACACAATTCTACACAATACTCTGCTTGACGACATATTTGGTATTTGCAAGTAATCTATTCCCTCCCTTCCATTTATACTGTCCATAACTCCATTTTTGTTAGAGATAAGAGGACAATGTACACAGGATGGAAGAGTAATATATTTCCTCTTGATTTTATTAACTTCATAAAGGCAGGCTATATTAGCACAGAAGAAGCATACTACCAGTGCTTCTCACTGCCCAAGATCAAGAGATCATAACAGTAGTTTTGATTACCTAGAAATTAAACCCTCGTACAAAATAGTTTTGCTTATTTGTTTTCTCACCCGGCGGTTGGCAACATAAGAGGGAGGGAGGTACTACAAGTTCTATCATTTATCTATAAATTTGCCCTACTCTGTTTATCCTTCCTCGGTTCCTTGTGTTACATTAATACCTTTCAACTTTTTTTCCAACTAATTTTCAGCAGACTTTCCATTTATGATTCACCCATTCTTAATGAATTTCCTATGACCTAAAAGAAAATCCTACCTGCTACACACTCTACAAGGACCCTACCAACAAGCCTCTACTGATCATGCCAGAATCGACCATTGGATATAATCTCGAATAAACTAGATTGATGTCTTGTGATCAGGACTGAACTTATTACCACCTTTTTTTTTATGGAAGAATTTCTTTTGATAGAACTTTCTTGTATAAAAATCTCAAGCGCTAGAGAAGCCTTGTTTAAAGCTGGTGTGGATTTTGACTCAAAAAAAGCTGGTGTGGTGGATTTAAGATTGCCCCGACGCAACATTACATCGGAGTTATCAGGGTCTCAAAGTTCACTGCAACCATTTTTACGATGTGGTATGTGCTTTTACATGCTAATGGTGAGTATTTGCCAAAGTTATCAGGGTTTTTACAAGCGAAGTATGATTTCATATCCCAAAGGTGAGAAAGTCAGTAAAATAGCTTAGCAGGTAGAACTTAATGCAAACTACCATACCGATTCAAGGGAGATTTTCAAACTTGTTGGAGATGCTTTCTTTAGTGATTGTAGTGCAGCAACAATCCATCCATCACTTCTCCTTCCAGCTTCACTTTCCTACAAAAGATCAGAGCTTCCGTGAAGAATCAAGAATGTGATAATTGAAAAAGACTACCCAATAAAAAAACATAACCATTACCATAGCATCAGGGGCTAACTACAAATAGTGGGGTATTAACATGGTAAATGGGGGTGTTAACCTTACATTTGTGTTAACCTTTCCAAATGACTCGAAATGCAAACTGTGTCGTGAGTTGCATGAAATAACTCAAACTGAAGCAGAAACGCCTACAAATGATTTAAAAGACTGTTTCCAAATGACTCATATCACAAATTGTGACGAGAACTGCATGCAATAAATATGGCATTTTGGCTCCCCTGAGAGAATGCCTATTGTGATTAAAAAGCATTATAATTGCCAGGGAGAAAAGCTTCAAAATTGTTTTCGTAAAATATATGATGAAACAACTGTTTGAAACAACTTACAACAGCAGATAAAATTTCTTCAACTGTTCTACAGGAGAAGCACTTGTCAATGATACGCAACCTGTGAAAAACATAACATCTCTTTATAAAGAATGGCTAATAATGATGTATTGCAAGGGCATCTGGTGATCAAGCACATTGTAAACCGTGTAATCTTATTAGCTTTTAGTAATAGTAGTCAGAGTAATGCATGTTAGTAACATGATGAAACGTACTCTAGGTAAGCACTCTTTTCCTTTACAGAAGGTTGCTCAGCATATTTATCGAGGACTCTTGCAACGCATACAGGATCACCAGAGTTTGCTTCGTAGAGTTCTTGTTCCAGTGATGACAATTTCTGTGCAGGGATTTTAAAATCTAATATTAAATATATGAACAAAAGATTAAAATACAGCCGTTGATTGTAAGCTAGTACACTGTTTATTCATTTCAAGATTATCATGGCACGCTGCCAAAACCACTAGAAATAACTACCAAACATTTTACAAAATTGTGCTTTAACACTCTCTAAACACAAGCCTTTAGATGAATTCGAGTTATAAAAGTGTAAAATCTAATAACATTGCTAGTCCTCAGAAAAACCTCAGATATTGAGAGACTGACTTGACTGCTCTAAAGGTTATAGCTGTTAGTCTTATGGGGGGACAGTCAGTGCAGGAAGAACAAGATTTGCTTGGGCCAGTATGTTAGATGAGTGAGAGAGATCATGTTCAATCTGATAATCTTTAGTTTTTACCTTACTTTCTGAGGCAAGTTAAAGGAAATGAGGGCTTCCACCCGTCAAAACCAGACAACAAAAAATGACGAATTAACAAAGCAATCATGTAGAGAGTAATTTTTGTTGGTTTAAACATTATTGTACAAGTTATCACAAACCACAACTCACTCAACCAACAAGATCAAATAAGTTTGGTGACTTTGGTGTTTTAACTCCCAATATCTCTTTCCTCTCGAGGCGGATCAAATTTAGTGGATTGGTGTTGCCTCATTGGGAGATAAACTAACAAGTAACAACCCCCTCCTTTTCTTTTCCTGGCTCAGCTATATAGGATAATGAAATGAAAAAGGAATTTCCCATGGAACTTTGACCACCAAACGCTATTAGTCTTTTTTTGTTGTTCCTATGATCACATTATATTTCTGGAGTTAAGGGCTTTATGATTTAGGGAATAATCTCTCCAGCAGTCAGTGGGATAGAAACTAACAAGATAAATGACCAATCAGTGACGACATTGACAACAATGATGGCTCGAGGAGAGTTAAGACTGATATTTTTTAACATGCCTGATGATCATGACGAGTTGATGAACTGAGTTGTACCATTACAACTCTTGAGCTTAAAACCAGTGTGGTAAAGCTGAAATGCCGCATAGGTTTCTCTGCTGATTCCAGATGGACATAGCATCATATATTAACTAAGAAAAAAGTATCTTTCAAGAAAACTTATGTTTTATGTTGGTAATCATCTAAACATCTAGTGGAAAGTTAAAAAGGCATCATTAATATTAACTTATTGTGAGATCGCCTCATACAAGAATTTATGTTTATTAACACATGGCTTCATCCTTCACAGCTTACAGAGCAAAAAGGCCAAAAATACATGCCCTAGTATGTAGTACATAATAAACAGCGAAAAAAATTAAATAAGGTCAGACTGTACCATAGATTGAACATAATGAGTTGCAAGACCACATGCAAGCATTTCAGGACCATCCAACCTAGTGCCAGTGAGACCAACATATTCTCCTAAGATAACATCATGGAGAGAAACCAATATCACCATATTGCAACCAAAAGTCCAACTGAGGAAAAAAAACACTAAGAGTTTTAATATCTGAACTCACTAATATTTCTATAATAAAATACTTGCAGTTTCAGAGGACACCTCTACGGATATTGGAGGCATTAAAAATAGGATCAACAACGAAAAAAGTTTTGACATGAGTAGGAGACTATGCGGTGCTCAGTCTAACAATTATTAAGCAGATCAACAACTTCGTTCAACTCGTATTTGTTAACCATCATTTCATAATGCTAATTCTAGTGTTGGCAAATATTACTAAACATAAGAAATGTTGTACGTTGTACCAACTCTACTACATAGCCTTTATTATATAATGATGGTAAATTTGTCCATAATCATTTCCGAACATGGAACATCCTTGGAAGTTGTGAAAACTCATGTAAGAGAGGCTAACCAAAGAATCCTGGTAATCTTGATAAGAAATACGACGCGCCAATATCTGGGAAGAGTCCAAGAGCTGTTTCAGGCATTGCAAAAACCTGCAGAAATTCCAATTAGAGAGATATAGCAATGCTTGAAGGCAAACATTTATAGAGCTTAATAGAGTAGATAAATAGACTGCGATTTCATATAATGGAAAAAAAAGGAATAACGAGAAGATTAAGAAAGCTTTCAAGGACTTTGACCACCCCTAAAAACTTGTTTTGTAACTCCAGCTCGTTTCAATGGTCAATCGAGACAATTCGAATTACCAAAATCAATACCGACTGTGTTTTACCTCAAAAACATCAAAGTTACCTGTACAATTTCATCCATACTATCATACACGTCTAGCAGTTCAGTGTCTAGACTCTAGAGTCATACAGAAACAAAGTTCAGTGATGAACTGACGACTACTAACTTTCTTATTGAAGGTTAGAGAAATACAGAGTAATAGAGAAATACGGAGTAATATATAACAAAACATGCAAATGAAAAGCCCAGAAATACCGTATTCTCAGTCACAACACGGAATCTGCCATGGACTGATGCTCCAGCTCCACCTCCCATGACAATCCCATTAAGAATTGAAACCTTCATACAATAGTTGCATGGGGAAGAAATTAATATTGATTAACAGTTTAATCATTAGCAACAGCAGATATTTGTTATTTTTGGTTGGACTCTAGAGTAGATAGATTGAATAACCTGGGGTTTTTTGTATGTGCCAATGACATAATTCAAGGTAAACTCTTTCCGAAAATAGTTTGCACCAGATCTCCAATCACCTGATACAATAAGAAATACACATCTATCTCACAACTATACATACAAGATGACAAAGTAATCAAAACAATCTCAGATAATTCAGTACTTAGGGTCTGTAATGCAAATTCTCCCAGGTATATGTGAAAAATATAGAAGATTGAACAGCAATATAGAAAATTGTCACAATATTTGATACTCCCTCCTATTCCGTGAAATTGCTACATTTCATTAAAATACTCCTCATATATAATCACTCAGTATAACAATTGCACAGAATAAGAGGAAGTACTTTTCAGTTTCTGTTCACAGTACAGGCCTTGGATAAGATACCACACCACGACACCACGTTCCTATTATGTTATATTGTTATGTGAATCCCTAGACCAACACAGTGGCTTGGTCTCCCGGGCGGCCAGGCCCACATGAAAAGTCGGTATCAACCAATCTCTGGGAGTAGAGGTGAAATACTATGAATATATTACGAGGTCTTAAGATAAATACTAGGCCCACTGGAACAAACTACCTTTACTGATATCATTGACCACCGCAGCCACATCACCTCCAGCGCAAAAAGCTCTGCCACTTCCCTGCCAAGAAAATAAAATGAATGTCAAGACAATAAGTATGCAAACCAAATAAAATTAAATAGAGTTAAGACGTGTAGAAAGTGGATAACCAAACCCTTGTACGCATAATGTTAGAAGAAAGACTTTCAGCCACTTTAATGGATGATGAAATACGGATACCTCGCAGAAGCAATTTCAACAGAACTCTGAGAAGAAACAAGGGGCATTGTCCATTGTGGTGGTTTGACAATCAGAAATGAAAGTGAAGAATTTTTTATGATTTGGAAAACTGAAAGTTCTTCTGTGTCTATATGAATATACAATTGGTTTTGAAGTGAAGTCAAATCCTCAATATGCTAACTCAAATGTCATGACATGCTACTGCCCTATGTCATTATCAAGATACAGATGCGCAATCACCACTGACCCATCCAGAGTTGCACAACACTGAAATAGACAAATTATCCTGACATCATGTCTAAAACCTGCTTATCAGGCCTCTAACTGAGATAACATGAAAGAAAACAAATAATTTGAACTGATACGAGCCACATTTACTATCTCTCAAAGACCGGAACATCGCAATAGAAAATAAACATTACGACTACATCTTTGGTCAACGATGAACACAATACAGATATGATTTTGGAGAATAAGACTATGAATCGGGACAAGTCAAAAGATACACCTCGCAAAACAAAATTGTTTTCTTGGCAGCCGGGAAGGGGAATAGCCAGACGCTCAAATTAAGAAACATCAACAAGTAGACATGGCAAAAAAAAACATTTTTAGAGGGTTGCTATGAGAATGGTTTGTGTTAAGAATACCTTGAGTAAAATCATTTTAACTCCAGGATCCTCTTCATACGCCAGAAAAAGATCCAATAGACTTGAAACCTGTGAAACCCAGACTTCAGTTATAAATTGCAACAAGATAGATCTTTCATTCTTAATTTAAAATCCACTCAGAATTTAGGTTGGAAATGTGTTTGTAAGCTATGCTTACTGCATCTCAATTTGAGAAAATTATTTTCTCTTTGACCTGCTATATCGATCAATCAAAATGAGAGGAAACAACCAGTATGCTAATTTATGTTCATACCATATATGATGAGAGTGCATTCAATTGCTTTGGGCGATTCAGAACTACTGTTCGTACACACTGTTTTTCATGAACCAAAACCTATAGAGCAAAAAAAACACACAACCAATAAAAATACATAAATTTTGAGATAATTTGATGATAGTAACAGATATGGAGTACTGTATATTGCATACTATTACTACTTGAAATCAACAAAATAAAATTCAGGCATCAGCTATTGCTCCACTCAAGTATATCTGATATATACTGTTATATACCTCCAAAACTGAACATAAAGCGACGAGAGCCGAGATCCTTACAGAAGAAAAGAAAACCCAATACTAGACATAACAGTTTTAGCATCATTTCTCACTTTTCAATCAAGTGGGTAGAGTGACCTCCCAATATTAGCTTGAGAGGAAAAGTCTTATCATCAAACTTCCATTGCGCATTAGATCACACAGAGTATCTAAATATGAAACCTGAATATTAATTCAGGGAATTCAGCATGTAAGCCGCGCTGACAGTAAGTTTGAACTGATGTAACCACCTACAATTCTACTGATAGTGCTAAAATCTAAAAAAACAAAAAACTCAGTAGTATCAGTCAACGAGCATCATACAGACGATACAGTAGTGCATATTTCCCTGCTAACTTCACATTTACTTGTGAGACTAAATCAATCAATTAATCACCTTGTAAACAAGGCATGCATAATTTCTTTATTTATACATGAAAACATAAAATGAGGAGAAGGGTGATAAATGGATGAGAGATTAGCTAGAAACAACAACCCAGTGATGGAAATCGAATTAAGAATACAATAAAGTGAGCGATCATGAACATCATAATACAATGAATCATAGGAAGAAAAGAAAGGGGGGAAAATGATTGAAATGGTATTGGTAGCAAAACTGACCTGAGTGGTTTCAGAGACCATTTTAGCAGTGGAGAGGAGATTGTATCGCCAGTATTCAATTCGAGTCAGATGGATAAGTGATGATGATGATGATGACGACGATGACGATGACGACAACGATGATGAAGATCGTGGAAGATCGATATATCACCCTGATCGACTTTTTCCACAAAATACCTGCGTCTTACTCTTACTTTTGACTTCTTCAGTGGCACATCTTGGAATTACTTTCAAGACCCGGTTCTCTTGGGTGTCGAGAAGCTGAATTAATTGAACTAAACTGAGTTAAGTTAAACTGAACTGAATTGGGTTGAACTTATCTGAACTAGACTGAATTGATCGACGAAGTCGAAAAGAATGTGGTTTAAGTGGATCAACACTGGACACCACTCTACCATACTCTCACCTTTAATTTTGGGGTCGTGTTTTTTTCCTAACGAGTCTTTATTCAATTCTAACAACATTTTATCGTTCTAACCCTCTCATTTTCATCACATCAATGTTTTTTTTTCTCTCTAAATGAATCTCAAAATTCAACCACTCATAGATTAAAAGTACCAATGAACCACGGGACCACCGTAGACATCGAAACCGTCCAGGATCGGTGGCCGGGCCGGAGTCGGGTCAGCAGGGGCTGGGATCGGCGGTAGGGTCGTCACTCGTCGGGGCTTGGATCGGCGGTCGTGTCGGCATGGGTTGGGGTCGGTGGTCAGGCCCAATTTGGGTTAGGTGGTGGTTGGGTGGGCGGTGGATGGTTGGGAGTTAGGTTCGGATCTGGGTGGGTGAGGGTGGTTCATGGTTGCCGGTTGGAGGTAGGTCATGGGTGGGGTGGAGGGAGGGAGTGCTGTACGTGTATTCCCCTTTTTTCTTTTTCCTTTTTTTAAAGTTAAATTGTTTTTTTTTGCTATTTTCTGTTTTTTTTTTTCCTTTTTACTTTGATGTTATTTTCATATTATATAGTACTGTATATGTATATTTTACTATTTTAGTTGAAAATTATAAATTCAATTGGTCGTATTTTTGTTCTATGTAATTCATTATACACTTATAAAAGTGAAATCATATATGATTATTACTTATAAAAGTATTATTACTATTGACATATTATGTTCAAAGATTATTATTATTCCTATTATTTTATTTATTTTTTATAAAAAAAAAATCGAACTTGTATTAAAATTGAAACAAACTAACAAAAGTTAGTGGATTTAAAATTCAATAAATTATTGATTTTACATTATCAGGAGTTGCATTAAAAGTCATAATCAAATTCGAAAGCGATTAATTATCAAAATTAATAGAATAAAATATTATCAAAATTAATAGAATAAAATGAAATAAACATAGTTGAACTCAATGTAAAAAGGTGAATCTCAATGTAAAAAGTTAAGTTGAGTACTTGAGTATATAGGGGTATAGTGGGAAAATCTTAGGAAAATTCGTTAGAATTGAGTAAAGGCTCGTTAGGAAAAAAAATAATTTCGTTAATTTTTTGTTGAGAAGGTTCTTTGAACTAAGCACTCCGCTACAAGTGGGATGGTTCTTCGAATTCTGATCTGATCAAGCTATAATTTTATTACTCCCTACATATTCTCTGCGCATTTCTATATAACTGCTGAAATAGTTGCTTCAAAAGAAGCATTTGTTAACTCAAGGAAGTGATAGGTATTATCTACCACCTTGTTTTTTATTGGTCATCTAGTGGTTGTACTATCTGCCACACCACTATATATATATAGAGAGAGAAGTGATCATATAAGTCCATTACCTTCCTATAAGTCCATAAGTTCCATTTTCATCATTTAGATCAAAATGGAATGGATGACTGAGATTGTTTTTATAACCCAATTTTCTATACTGATTTCACGTATACCCACATATCTTTGTCCCCCACCCTAATCATTTTCATTCATTCAACCAAATTCTCATTCATTCATTCAACCCATTGAACGTATACTCTCTCTCCATCTCTTCCAAATTCTCATTCTACCCAAACTATACTTCATTCTACTCCCACCAAATTCTCAATCGTCATTCATTATTTTTTCCAAAACTGATGATCGAAAAAAAAATCCAACTGCTCCAAATTTTTAGCCACCGTCATCGTCTTTCTGCTCCATCGTCATCGTCATCTAACTGCACCAAAGTTTCGCTCTTCTCTCAGGTAAATCTTTTGCTCTTTACCGTTAATTTGTTATGGTTTTTTCTTCTTATATTTAGTATAATCTGGGGATTCGTTGTTTAATTTCACGTTTTTTGGGGGTTTTCAGCGAAATTAGGGTTTTGTTTTAATTTGGGGGTTTCTACGTTTATTGTTCATAATCAATTTCTGGTGGTAATATTGTTCCAAATCAATTTTTATGGTGTTTAATCAAATTTCTATGGTGTTTACTAATTTTTTCTGAGTTTTTTTTTCATTGGGTTTATGTTTACAGATTTTTTCTGGGTTTTTGTTTCATAAGAGGTTAGGGTTAGGGTTTCGGATTTTTGTTTCGATTTTTCCGATATTCTATCTTTATTTCCACCTTTTTCATTTCTTTTCACTATTATATGCTAATTGATGTTTTTTTCATTATGTTTTTTTATTTTCAATTAATATAGTATGTGTTTTCAATTAATAATTGCATATTTTTGATGAAGATGAAGAATTAAACATAGAGATGAAGACGAAGAGGAAGAATTAAAAATGGAGATAAGCCGGACGAGCTTTGTAAATGAGTTGCTTTTTATAGATATTTGTAACTTCAGTTCACATATTTTGTAACTTTAGTTCACATATTTTATAACTTCAGATCGTATATTGTAACTTCAGTCCATATATTTGTAACTTCAGTTCACATATTATGTAACTTCAGTTCACGTATTTTGTAACTTCAGATCGTATATTATAACTTCCATTCTAATCAGTTCATATATTTTTGTAATTTCACCTCACATATTTTGTAACTTCAGTTCACATATTTTGTAACTTTAGTTCACATATTTTGTAACTTCAGATCGTATGTCGTAACTCAACATTTTGTAACTTCAGTTTATATATCACGTAACTTCAGTTTATATATTTTGTAACTTCAGATCATATATATTGTAACTCCAATCATGTTCGTATATCATGCAAAAAAAAACTCCAAACATCAAATACTAAAGTTCGAATGAAAACATTCAAATATTCTGATTTATGCTAAATACTATGGGTTTGAGAGAGAATGTATTAAATTGGGTTGGAAAGAATGTATTAAATTGGGTTGGAGAGAGTGTGTATTTAATTGGGTGTATTGGTATTTGCTTTGCTTTGAGGTACTAGGTGTCTTAATTATGATTAAACAAATCTCTACCCTTCATCCTCACCCCATCCAAAGGCTCAAATGTGGACTTAACAAATCTCTCTCTCTCTCTCTCTCTATATATATATATATATATATATATATATATATATAGAGAGGTGGGATCAGGTGAGTCCACTTATATATGTTGAGTCCGTGAGTCCCCATCTTAGCCCTTGATTCAATGTTAGATTAATGGACAAGATTTAATCTCATAATTAAGGAAATAACTAACAAATTTGGTAAATATATCATTTCTCTCTCTCCTCCTTAATTATCTCAATGCAAATCTTTTATCTCTATTATCAATCTTTTTAAATGTTTTTTCTCTCACACAACAAGTTTTTTCAAAAGTAAGTTTTTTTCATTTTCACCAAAAAATTCATTATTTTTTTACTGGTACGTATGTTACTATGTTGCTGCCATAATCAACTATGTTACTTTAACTCATATAACGTGTTACTTTAATTCATGAACTGCGTTACTTTAACTCATAAAATCTGTTACGTTGTTTAATATATTCTCCTGCAAAAACTATTACTCTAACTCATACAATGTGTTACTCTAATTCATGAACTGTGTTACTTTAACTCATAAAATCTGTTACGGTGCATATTCTCTTGCAAAAACTGTTACTCTAACTCATACAATGTGTTACTTTAATTCATGAACTGTGTTACTTTAACTCATAAAATCAATTACGTTGCAGAGTAGTCTCTTGCAAAAACAGGAGTTTCAATTAAAAAAAAGAACAATGTTTGTTTTTATTAAGATACTCCAAAACAAAAAGTGGTACAAGATTCCAACTAAATCAACTCCATTACAATTCCAATGTTTCACACTTGTTACTCATAATGTCCTACTTATAATTCTTCTTCTTCATCATCCTTCTCGTTCTCTCCGTCTTCTTCTTTTTCATCTTTTTCATCTTTTTCATCATCTCAGAAACTTTGATTTAATCTCACCACCGCACAATGGAGGAAACTCTCACCCACATCCCTACATCATTCATGTGGATTAAAGTAACAGATAACAAGAGTTAAAGTAACAGATGAAGTGCATTGAAGTAACATTGAATTAAATTAACAGAGTATGCTTATACACCAGATATAAAGTAACAGAGGTCAGACATTAAAATAACAGAAAGTATGAATTAAAGTAACAGATAATGTTCATTAAAATAACACCAGATATAAGTTAGTGCAAAAAATTCATATAATGATAAAAATGAGAGTATGACGCAATATCTTACTATTTGATATTGTTTCCTATTTTGAAGTCATCACGTCCCATAATTATAGGAAGTAGTATTTTTTTTCTTTTTTTTATATGGCGTTACTCTTTGATATTGTTTCCTATTTTGGTGGCAATCACGTCCTATTATTATAGGAAACAATATCTTTTTCTTTTATTATTTTTTAATATGACAGTTTCCAAAATTCTTAGGACACTAAGATGCACTACAATAACAGATGAAAAACACTAAAGTAACAACTGGAGTGTATTAAAGTAACACGACATATAAAGTAACAGATGGTAGACATTAAAGTAACAGATGCTCTACACTAAAGTAACGCAGTATATGAACTACAATAACTCAATATATTGTAAACGTAAAAACTAATAATTGAGTAGCATCTTAATGACTTCCATGGCGATTCCAGTATAAATTACAAAACATATATACTCACCGTTTGTGTGTTCTACGATTTGCATATGAATCTATGATGAATAACACGACCATGAAAACAATATCAACATGAAAATTAGCGCAAAACATGAATGACACGACCATGAAAACAATATCAACATGAAAATTGACGCAAAACATGAACACAAATTGACGCAAATTAATCAAGATAATGAATAAAAATTGACGCAAAACATGAAAGCAATATCGAAACTCACCATTGTTATACTCGATGAATTGTTTATCAACCGTTAATGAAGGTGTCGCGATCATGGAATTCATAGTAACGGAATTTCGAGCACAGATTTGATTGAATGAATGAACGTGATGATCGATGGGAGTTTTTTTTTTTTTAGGTTTTGATGAACCTGTGAATGAACGTGAATGAATGAGGAATGATTGTGATTATGGGAGTTATTGTTTCCTATAATATGGGAGTTATTTTAGGATACTAAATCTTCCTCTCTTTTTTTCTTTTTTTTTTTAAATACAAAATATTAGGATGGATCTTGTCCATCCATCCTCATCCCATCCAACGGATGGGATGAGGACTTAGGGACTCAACACTTATCTAGGGACTCATTAGAACCTATCTCTCTCTCTCTCTCTCTCTATATATATATATATATATATATATATATATATATAAAGATATCCCTCTTTCACAATCATTTTCACAACAACAATCAAAATCATCTTCCTCTTCTTCTACATTCTTTAAAATTTTGGCAACGTTCTTGGCGATACTGTTTCCCTGTCTACACTAGGATAACAACGGTTGTGTAATCTTGGGAGTTGAGTGCTATTGGGGCTGTGTGGAGTAGACGGAGCATAAATCAACTAGGACAGTAACTTTCTGTCACGCCACAACTTTCACGTTCCAGATAAGATTTTCCCTTTATTTATTGTTACTTTACTGGTACTACCATTATAACAATCTAAAGTTGTACCAAATGTGTTCTATTGTTTGTAAGTTCTGAACAAAATGCACATTTGATGTCCAAACACTAGTTCTTAGTCCCTATATCACTGCGTACAATTAATTGTTGTCGTCTTTTGTAGTTTTAATATTCATTGTATTATTGTAGACACCCACATTTTGACCGCCAGGTGTCTATAGTAGTTCCCGCCAAACACCCGATGATGATTGGACGTAAACGTGCTTTGATGGACTCGGATATGGGCTCGTAATCATGGACATTTGGTTTAGACTTATTACGGAGTACAAATCTTACAAAACCAACCTCAAATCCAGGCCCAGTGGGTCGTTTCGAGTCAAATAAGACTAATTTGGGTCGAAACCGTCACCAGGGGTAAAACCGTCTTTTAGCGACCGAGTCAAAACCCGGTCAAGGACATTTCCCGAGACTCACGGACAAACCGTGACACTTCAAGTGTCCGGTTTGGACTCCAACACTACCAAAAAATCAGCTTTGAGAACATTAAACAATTCCGTTGAAGGTAGAATTCGACCTCAAGTAGGAATTCTATCCGGAAACCGAATCAGACACCGACCGAGCTCCAAATACTCGGCCAAGACATCCAAAACAGCCGAAACACTCCTCCACCAGCCGAGATTCATGACTTCTTCACCAAGAAATGAGACTTTGATTTCCTCTCAAACTCTCGTGTTTCCTATCCAAACCGGTATTTCATGTCACACAAGCAAGGCTACCTCGATTCCTATAAATAGGACCTTTCGTCCAACACAAAAAAACACGATTTAACACGGTTTTTACACACAATTAACACCAAAAAAACAGCCTCATATCACGGTTTACACATCCTACATCCTCGATATCTAGCAAATCCCGACACCTTCTCGAAGAAACCTCGAAATACCGACAAAACCACCCCACCGTCCGGCCAAACCCGACGTCCAACCACCCAAACCGACACCCTAAACTCATCCTCATCATCTCGACGCTCCTAAGTTTAAGCCACTTTCCGACGAGCCTTATCCCGAGAAAACAAAGCATGTAGGTTGAGGGTGTAAATCAAACCCGCTTCTTCTTCTTCTTCTTCTTCTCTTCTCTCTTTCTCGTTTTTTATACGGGTCTTTCGTCGGTCTTTTTTTATTTTCTAATATCAATATTATTAAAAAAACTATTTTCCTATATATCAAACATTCTTAAAAATATGATATCGATTTTCTATAATCGAATATTGTATCGAAAAGAATTATATTAAGATTTCGACGATTTTAAAAATCGTTACATCTTTTTTGTTCAAAATCTTTTTTTAAACTTTTCGTTCAAAACAAGCTTTTTTTCAAAACCTTTTCTAAAATCATTCCGACTATTCGATATCGATTTCATAATCGAATATCGAATACGACGAATATCGAAAATATGAATCGGGTATAAATTAATCCATATTTGTACGCGATTTATAAAATTAACGATTTTCGACAAAAAAAAAAATCGGACAGACCCGCACGCGAGTCGCGCCATGCCCAGGCGACTCGCGCACGGGCCTGTGACCCGGATCGTTTTTTTGCTTTTTCGGTCGTTTACTTATTTATTCTACAAAACGACTTCTAAAATTTATATCTTTTCTAAAACTATTCCAAATATTTGATATTGATTTCGTAGTCAACTATCGAATATAACGAATATCGAGAATATTAAGTCGAGTACGAATTATGCAATATTCGTACGCGATTTAATCGAAAATTTCCAAAAAAACCGCTTCCGAAAACAGGCCGCCACGTGACCCGCCGGCATCCCGGGCGAGTCGCGCGGCCGGCTGCCTTCGCGCGCCTTTTTTGTTCTTTTTATTATTTTTCGAGCTTCGTTTTTTATACAAAACAGCGTTTTAACAATATTTTTCAGATTTCGATTAATATTTATTTTCTCGATCTCGAATATTTATTTGCTATATTATTATTCAATCGTTACTAACTCGTTTTCTCGTGGTTGTAGCAATCTATTTTCATATTTTGTTTTATTAGACTAAAACGAATTCACATGCTAAAATAACTTTGACGTTATTAGTTTAACATGCATTAAACGACTTAGCAACCCATTTATTTATTTTCCTCACATGTCTTAGGAAAATAATCTCTGCATATCATTCGACCGTCGAACTAACGCGTGTACACAAAACCGAACGATATCTTAGTAAAGGCCGCTAAGTGCGGGCGGGGTTGGGTGTTCTCAATGAGCTTCCCAACACGTACCCTCACCCCTTACTCAAAACCGTGGTTTCCGGATGTCCGAAACCATTGGCAACGAGAGTCATTCAATATACGATAAACCGCTCAAGTCGGCATCGGTATCGAACTGCAAAGGGACGAACCCGATAAGCTCTGACATCGGAAATGGGCCATGTTTTAAATATGGCCCACTACGACATAGAGTGGGTTCGAATGGTTCCGAATAACCACAAAATTCGGTGGCGACTCCTACTTCGATTTAAAATTCAATTCGATCCATCTCATATGGAAATTCATTCGCCTCCCCAAACCCGCGCGTGGCCGCGTCGGGGTGGACCTATGTCATGTCCACAATTATATGGCAAGTGGGGTGTGTGAGTAGGTTAAAACAGTCATATTATTGATACCCCTCTAGGACCATTTTAAAATATCTATTATAAAATTTACTTCGTTTTGAAATTTTTGTTAAAAATAACTCCTAAAATTTATCAACAGTTCAAACATTGCTCCAAAATATAATTTTTGGACAAAAATGCCCCTAACTTTTTTATGTCAGGCCAAATTACTTTACCCCACCCTCCAACCAAGGACATTTTCGTTCTAAAAATAAATTTGGGTACCGAAGATGTCTTAGCCTAGTGGTTAAGGCTAGGTGCTCTGGGACAATAGGTCTCAGGTTCGAATCCCCCCCTATATTGTAATGCGACTAAGTGCGTTTTTCGTTGAACCAAAATAAATAAATTTGGGAGCAATTTTTGAACTTTTTATAGATTTTAGGAGTTCAAAATAACAAAATTTTCAAAAGGGAGTATATTTTAAAATTGGTATTCCCTCCGTTCGTATCCAAAGGGTACGCTTCCCTTTTGCACAAGGATTAAATAATATTAAAAGTACAATAATTAGGGATAAATTAATATTTAATTACCCAAAGTGTACTTTTCTAATGACACTAGTATACACCCCGTGATAAAATCACGGGGTTGTTCTAAAGAAGCTATATATTGCCTCGTGGTTATAATATTGACGTGTAATTTTTTACTCGATAAATCGAATTAGATTTGTAACAAAATGAGTATTAGATATAAGATCGTTTGATATAAAGGGTACGGCTCGTGTCTAATTTGTATCATTCATACATTTGTATTTAGAGAGAATGACAAAATGTAAAAAATCAAACTTAGAAGCGAATTAGTAGGTTAGAAAATGTGTAGGACAAATAAGTACTTCGTAAGACTTAGAAGCGAGAGGGTAGAATATACATGTATAGTGATAATTGGTCAAACCGATTATTTTCTCTTTAAACAAAAACATTCATCCTCACACGTAGTTTGAAAATTGATCAAACCAAATAGAATGAGATTGACACTTAGACCCTTTAACCAACACCTTCATCCTCACTAATCTCTTATGTGATAAACTCATTTAAAATAATGGACCCAAAAATTGATTTTTTCACCCAGAAAATCAATTCATATAGGGATGGTTTCTCAAGAGAGTTATTCAAAGATCTCTCATATGATGAAGAAAGAGAGTTAGGTAAAATTCATTTTCTATGTTGTATTAGTGGGAGACGGTCTCTCCACTTGATTATTTGTTTCTTGAACTTGTATCCGATTTCATGTTTTGCAAGGTGTGGAATTCCGCTTATCTCCTTTGCTTATCGTACATAACAAAAAAAAATTAGAAAATAATCCAGAAAACATCAACCATAACTCATATTTTCTAGAGATAGACATCTGTTAACATAAATTTTACTCGTAACATCAATCGCTTATCTCGGGAATTTGTTATACCGAAGAGATAGACATATGTCATTTCCAAGGGTTCCATTTGTATTTCTCAATGAATTGATTTGTGTTTAACATATCATATGAATAAAGTCATATGAATATGAATTGAAAAAAAAATCGATTTCAGAATGTGCTATTGAAAATTAATTAATTGTACAATTAATTGACAATAATACCTACTCCATTAATTTAGAAAAAGCTAATATTTTGAATATGCAAATAAAATCAATATTTATCAATGAAATTGGAAAAGATGAAACTGGAAAAAAAATTCATCAAATGAAACTGCAAAAAAAATTGAATAAAATCATAATTCATCAATGGTGAGTATAAAATCAATGAAACTGAAAAAAAACTTGAATTTTTGGAAATGTTTAATGGTGAGTATATGGGAATACATGAATTGAAATATATCGTGAATTGAAACTAACTACTCGAAAAACTAACAGTGTAGGGGAAATTAAAATTTGAATTTTCTTCCAAAAAAAAATTATATGAAGTTGGATGATAAAACTGACCAAATCCTAAAGGCTCAAACCAAAAATTGAAATCAGGTGAAACGGATCACGGTTCTCCATGCCAACCGAAACCCAGTTCCTTTTTAATGTTCGGACCGAATCGAACCGAAAGTAACTCATACAGAGTAGCCCAATACAGTCGTTAATAACCTAAATGAGTAAGTTGAACGATTCAGTCCCTTAATCCCCTCAAACCCGCCACCGCCCGCCGCCTTTGGTCGTCTGCTGTCTCGTTCAAAAGTAAACCTTATGGTAGTTACCTGCACTCATATTAGATCTTCAACATAAATCTAAATTGTTAAAACAAAACCCACCACAGTTTTTAGTGAAAGAATAATAAAAATGGGGAAATGATCAGACTTTATCTAAAAGTATGGAACTTTAATCAACATGACCTTCAATCCTCCTACTTTTGCATTTGTTATAAGATTTTCTCACCTCTGCAACACAACAACAAACAAAATGTAAAATAAAAAATGTAAAATTAAAAATTAAAAATCTGAAATACTAAGAACATGAAAACATATATCGTAACAAACTTTTCAGAATACATGTTTGCCTGAGTTTTAAGAAATTAAAGAGGAAGATGATGGATGATTTAATGGAATCAGAATCCCTTTTATAGTGGTGTATCGACGGGTAATTATGAGTGCTTGATGAGATTTCAGATTATTGAAGATGAATTGAGTGGGGATCGAAGAGTTGCTCACCAAATTTCTAGGATGAGGGTGCCAAGGAGATGGTGGGAGAAATAATGACTGTGCATGGTGGAAGGAGTTGGGGATTGGGGAGTGATTAATCTCCTTTGAAATTTGGGGATGTTGGTGGGACTTAAGGGTTTATTGAAAATGTGGAAATTTTGAAAGACTATTTTACAATTTATGCTGAATTGAAACAAACTTTGTGCTGAGTTGATGAGAGGATGCGGATGGTAAGAGCTGAGGTATATTACTGTGCCATGTCATCCTATGTGGTTTCATCTTTTATATATAAAAGATATTTTGTAAATACGTTAGTAGAATAAGGGTAATTTGGTCCAAAAATTGGAATAAAAAGGAAAGGGGTCAATTGGATTTGAACGACCCAAAAAGAAATACGTACCCTTTGGAAACGATCAGAGGGAGTATTTTAAAAGGGAGTATTTTTTTAATTTACTCTTTTTAGAAATACGTAATTAAAGATATAGACTAAAAAAAACGTGTATTGACAAGTGTGAAAAAGTAAATGCAAACAATCAAATGGAACGAAGGGAGTATATGAATATGATTTATTATTGTTTGATTTCTTTCATGGAAATGAGTCTAATAAGAATTATGAGAATGATATTTGTCATTAAAGCTAGTTTTGAGCATGACAATTTTGATAGCACTTAATTCATGCATAATTTATACGTATATGCCATTGTTTTCGGCATTCATGTGATATTTGGTATATGAACAACGATCTACGTAGTCTAATAAGACTGCATTGATATCTATCTTTATCAATTTAAAGTACGACATAAGTATATGACCCCTACTTAAATAGAAGTGGTACGATCGATGACTACTACATTTAGGCTGAGTTTGTTTTTTGGGTGAAATGTGGTATTTAAAGGCCTTCGCAAGTGTTATACTTACATTATGGTACCATGTATTAAGCATAGACAACATGTTGATAAGAATTGTTGGTTAATTATCAATGTTTATGGATATTGTCTAGTGTCGTAATTTAATAAGAAATGAAAGTTGATTGTGACAAATTTCTCACTATCGTTAAATTAAGAGACATGACGGATCAAGATGAGGTAGTTTTTTCAATTTACTTAAACAAGTTAATTGATTATGTTTTTGCTTGTGGGCAATTATCTCGAATCATGAATTAGATTCAGATATAGTAACTATGTTCTTATGATTGAGATTCCATGATTTGTTCAAAATTTGCATGTAAATTGGGTATTGAGTGAATACAAAGTGTTGTTGTAATAGTAAGATGTTTTTTTGGTGTGAATTGATAAATAATATTTTGGTAGTGATTTACCCCGACTTTTACCCGTTATTTAGTCTGCTTTTGTGTGCCTTCATTGTCGAATAACTCACTTTATAGTCTATTTCATAGTTAGTAGTTTTATTTTATATTTTTAGGAATAACTGTTATTTTCCCGAGGATTTGTTGCTGCTTTGTCTCGTTTCTATTTTGTAGGTACCATCACGGAAATAACCGAATAAAAATGGGTCAAGACAAGTTAAAACAGACGAAAGACGAAGGTTGAACAGGTTCCAAAAAGCCAACTTCAATTTATTCTCAGACCCAACTGATCCATGGTCTTCCAAAAAGAACACGTGAGCATGAGAATTAAAGGAGGAGGAGAGTAGATGAGGGGCCGGGGGAGCATAGATAGAAGACAGTAGGAATAGAAAAACAACTCTCCCTTTTTGATTTTCATTATTAGTTGAGTTAGATCAATTATTATTTCGTATTGTTGTTTGTTCTTCAGATCATATTTATGCAAGTTGGGTTTAATTATGTTTATTATATATGTTTGTATTAGTTATAGATAGTTTAATTAGATTAATTCCAATCATGATAGAGTAGTAATTTCTAGGGTTAGGGTTAGCACGGTTCGTCTCAATTAGGGTTTTGTCTTGAGTTGTTTTAATTGTTGATTAATTGTTATTAATCTCCGTTTGAACGTTATAATTAGATGTTTTTCTTGTCCTGGCCAGATTAGTTAATCAATTTAGTTGACCTGAATTTAAGATCGAGAGCCGAGTTGAGGTTAGACTTGCGTTCATTGGAGTAGGTCGACCTAGTAAGTAGCGAGAGCCCGCTAGGACCGTCCTATGGTAGATAGAGACTCGAGAGAGCCTATCTTATGCCTATTACTGACCTTAATCAACTATTTTATGAGTCCGGCAACCCCCTTAGACTACCTTGTTGACCTTGACCCTAGTTCATTTTATTATATTTGTTATCGTTTTCCTTTTTTTGTTAGTTTAGTTCATTAGTTTAGACTTATTCAACCCAAACCGAATTTCTCTGACTAAAACTTTAACTAGACCGAGACTTTTTATTTAGCTCACCGTCCCTGTGGATTCGATACCCGACTTACCCTAGCTACCCAGTTAGTAGAGTTAGGTTCTTGTTTGATTGTGGGGTTCCGCGACAAATTCTTACATCATGAATGTGAGTTGTATTATATCGAATCAAAAGTTACAATTACAAAACCATATACAGCCCAAATGGATTAAAACATCCCAAAGTCGGAATTCTAATCCTCGTGTAAAAGCCGTCTAATTCTATCAGCATCCGCTTGGGTAATGCGGGTTTGTATTATTCCACAAAGCCTAGTTTTGAGTTCTTTTTCCATTGAGCTAGTCGTGCTATCAGGATGAGGAAGGTAGCCATCAATGCGAGCTTTGTTTCTCATCATCCAAATGCAATGGTAATATGTGTTCATATGGTCATTGTAGTAATTCTTCCATTCAGGTTGTCTGGTACTCTCAAATCTGTGGAGAAGGAGTCTTGGATCCATCGTTCCAGCTTATTCTTCACCAGTTTGCTCTAGGCACAATCCGAAAACAGGTGTTGAGGGGTTTCAGGAGCTGCATTACATAACTAGCAGCTGTCCTCCGTACAGCAGCCCATTCACATCAATTTGTCTCTCGTATTGAGTCCCTTATTAAGCATTAGGCAGGTGATTATGGTGTGTTTAGGTAAATTCCAGCTATTCCAAACCAGTCGCTGCCAAACAGGCGTGGGAAAGGATCCAGTCAACCACTTATAACCCCTAGCAATGGAGTAACCCTCAACATCAGCAGTTCAAACATCTCCGTCGTATCCTTCTTTCATCTTATCTTTGACCTTGCAGATTGATCTCCAGGTCCATGCTACATCAGAAGGAGGGGTATAAGAGTGCCACTCTTTTCCTTTCAAATAATTGAGTTGGATCCACCTTACCCAGAGTCTATCCTCCTTCTCATACACCCAGTTAACAAGTTTTCCCCCTGCGGCAATATTCCAAGTTCGTCCTCGTTTTGTACCAAGTCCTCCCTCCAGTTTCGGTCTTGTAACTACGTCCCATGAGACAAGAGGGATATGTCTAAATTCAGCAGCTCCTTCCCATAAGAAATTTCTGCATACTGATTCAATTCTTCTAATGACTCCTTTAGGAATAAGGAAAATAGTAGCCCAATAATTATATAGAGTGTTGAGGACCGAATTGATGAGGACAACTCTGCCTACGTTGGAAAGTTTTCTGGCCCCCAAGTTTCTTATTCTAAGTAGCATCTTATCAGCAATTTGAGAGCATTCTTGCTTATTAGGCTTCTTTGTTTTGACAGGAACTCCCAAATAGGTAAAAGGGATTTCACCTTCAATAAAACCAGTCGCTCTAAGTATGTCATTTTTTGTCTTCTATCTCATACCATTGAAATAGATAGCTGATTTTGAGTTGTTAAGGGTAAGACCAGAGGCTTTTGAGAAGGATGATAAGGCCCTAATCAGAAGCATAATGGACTGGGGTTCCCCTTTGCAAAACATCATCAAGTCATCCGCAAACACTAAATGTGTAAGCTTGAGAGTTCTGCACATAGGATGATATTTGAAGGGCCATCTTTCAGTAGCAAACTTCAGCATTCTGCTAAGATAATCCATGCACAAGGTAAAGAGCAAGGGGGATATAGGGCCCCCTTGTCTCAACCTCCTTTTTCCTTGAAAATAGCCAAACGTACTCCTGTTTAAACTCAAGGTATATTGTGGAGTTGTGATGCAAGTCATGATCAGTCCCCTTAAATGATTAGGGAATTGAAGCATTTCCAGAAGTTCCTCTACAAATCTCAACTCAATCGAATCGTAGGCTTTTTGAAGGTCTATTTTGAATAGACATCTGGGTGAGATAGTTTTCCTTGTGTAGTAACAGTACGATGTTTGGGTTGCTATTGATAGCTACATCATATCATATTTGTATATTAAAGTGAAGTGAAATATAAGCTTGAAAATACATAAATTGTCAGGTAAATGGGCCGAGTGGCGAGGTTCAGTAACTATTCCATTGTGGAGGATAAACAAACTCCATCATAATTAGTAAAGCTACGTTGAGGTAGCGATTGACAAATGTTGAGGCATTGTGGAATGATGGTTATCTATGTGTGGTACCACAAGAGTATATGGTTTCTCAAGAACATGTTAAATTGAGAGGATGTTGAGATCCTCTCATCAACGGCCATTGCTTGAGTTGTGTTGGAGGCAGCACAGGAAATGAGTTTAAAGCCTATTAAGGAGTAAACTGTGATTGATACCCAACTTAGCCTAGCTAAGGTCAAATGCGGTCAAACGAAGTCATAGTGAACTCGAGATGTAATGTCACAACCATTTCCTTTATAGTTTGATTTTTTTTTGCAAAAGATTCAAAGTCCACCCTATTACATAGTTAAAGCAACTACCATTAAGGTAAGTTCTCTTTTGTTTAGGGATCGAATTACAACATAATACAACATATAAATAAAATGCTTTGATAACGGATACAAAGAATTAAGATCACTCCCAAGGACAGAGTGTTGGTAGTGAGCAGTAGGAAGGGCACGAGCTTCGGCACACTTCACATCTTGATTGATCATTCCAATAGACTGCCTACTCCTTTGAACGGGTAAGTGACAAGAACAAGTTGCACTTACGTCACAAGGACGTAGAAAGGAAACAGGAAAAAACAAGCCAAAAGACCAGTTCCAAATGTAGATAAAACTCCTGCAACTTTGTAATCGAACTAGCCGAGCAAAAGACCAATGATCCAAGAGAAAATGCCAACCAACGAGAAGGAATGATGAACACCCCCCAACCAAAACCCTAGCCGTAACCACCAAAGAGAAGCCAACACAAACATTCCATATGATCTTCATAAAATCATCATAGTAATCAGAGGAACTTACCATTCTCCTCAAGAAGAAGATTATTACTAAAGAACAAAGTAGCATAATATATGTAAATGACTTCTGATTGGGGTCGGTAGCCTGATACTGACAGCCTGCTAGGCAGGCTCTCAGAGGATTGCCAAGAAAGCCCAGAAACCGACCCGCCGAATAGTCAAAGCAAAAGAATCGAAGTGGGAAGACCTACCAAGGATTCCAACCGACCGCCGGGCCAGCAGGGTGACGCAGCCTGCTGGAGCCTAGCCCTCACGACTCGCACCCGTCTGCCCCCTGGGAAAATCTCTGCAGGCAGGGCCGGGATCGCCAGGGGCCTCCTCGTCATTTTGCCTAAGGTAATTGAGAGTGGGTGGATGAGAAGACGCCACTTGTCACCTCCTTATCCACCCATTCTCCTTCTATTTCCCTCTCTTGTGGGAAGGTATAAATACCCTCCCATTTCCCACAAGAAAGGGGTTGGACTTTCTCTCTCTAGAACTCTTACTCTTAAATCGCCACCTAGTTCCTCACGAGCTAGGTTTCTTAACGCATTCACGGACTGACTTAGGCATCGGAGAGGGTTCCCTCGGACAACCTCCGAGGCCCTGTGCGTTCTGTGTGCAGGGAGCCAACCCATTCCGCCGGGAAGGTCCGACTGAAGGAGTAGGAGGAAGGAGAGTCTGTCAAGACTGATTGATTGACATTCAAAGCAACATTAAACGATACGAACCCGAATTCCACGTCGGGTGAATTGATTCCAATACCGGAACAATTTGGCGCCGTCTGTGGGGAAAGATCTGGTTGTATCCACGAATTACCCACAAAAATCAACCATTCCCAATTACAAAAACTAACCAATCAAAGTAATCATGCCGGAAATCGTTGACACTAGTGTAGGGGTTGGTCCGACGGTCCCACCGGTGACCCCCCTATACGGCATGCCGCAGCCGGAGAGAGTTCCTCCCACCACGATCCTGGGGATGGGGGGAACCAGTCTCCTGGGCATGCCAAATGCAGCTGTAACACCAGAGTTGGGGACACATCCAGGGCACACCCTGAACCTGACCCCAGCTCAGATGGTACAGACAGCTGCCTTCTTCTCTGCGATGCTAAACCAGGAGTTCACTCCTGAGGACCTGGTAGGCAGGGTTGCAACGACCCCCAGGCAGCCTCCCTCAATGAGCAGGGATGGAGTTGGGGGCACGAAGCGAACCGCCGCCAGAAACGCCCAGAGGAAAGCAAGAAGGACAACTCAAGTATACGCGCAGGTGCAGAGGCGCATCACAGCAGGCAGCCAAGAGCCGCCTGCCCAACAACAGGCGTTCTCCATTCACACTACGGAGTCCGCGTCTGGAGAGCAGAGAGGTCTATCCCAGGGATTGCAGGAGCAGATAAGGCACATGGAGCCTGCATCTAACATTACAAAAAAACAGGTCGGATTGCGTCGGACTAATCCGCCGCAAATACTCAAAAACCCGACGCAAATTGATGGTTGCGTCGGAGAGACCGACGAAAGGAGTCCCCCGCGAATATTCGTCGCAAACAGACCCGTATGTGGCGCCAAGTCCGACGCGTACAATTGTGCGTCGGAATGTACGTGGGATGACTCGACGCCCAAGTTGGCGGTCAAACCTTAAGTCAAACTTGCTATGCGTCGGTAATGCCGTCGCATAGCTGAGTTTTCCGACGGTTTTTACGTCGAAAGGGTCAACGCATACATAACTAATATGTCGGGATTTGCGACGGAATGTCCGCCACATACGGGTCTGTTTTTTTCATCAATTTCCCCTACTGCTACTTCCCCAAACACGCTCAAAGAAACACATTAACGTCGCATTACAAACTCATACAAACAAACCAGCAGCATTACAAAAGCACATCTCGTGCAAGACAACGTACATCATACTCCGCATTCCATTTCCGCTTCCCGTAGAAGATAAACGAGATTTTCAAAGAAAATCAAATTATATTACAAGAAGAGAGTAGGTTGTTTTAGAAGTTGGATTAGTAGGTAGTTAGATTACATTACAATAAGATAGCAGTTTGTTTGATTTAGTAGTTGGATGAGTAGAGAGTTAAGACTGTCATGACAACAGAAATCTACCTAAGACAATGGCTCAACAGTTCTAGAGCCGAAACCATGACCGTCATCAGCATTGTCGTCCCGACGCTGTGAACGATGTCCCATGTTACAGCCATCCTCTGACATGGCCAACCTCTCCTGCAGCAGCTCTATCGTCTTCTGCTGATCCTCAATTTTCTTGTCCGCCAGCTGCTGACGTTCCGCTAATGTCTCCAGCTTCTTGGTCAGGTTGTCGGTCTTCACACGCTGCTGTGTGGCGAGAGTAGGCATGTACGGGTCCTCCTCGACGGCGGCACTGCTCTTGCCGGTGCATGGGCGGAACAGCTCCCTAGCTAGGCTGCCTATTCCGTAAACTCGTTTCTTCGCGTCGTACCCGCCTGTGGCCTTGTGGTACAGCTCAGCCTCATCAATTTCCTCTGGATTTGCCGCCAACGCCTCCTCCTTCGCTTTGTCATAATTGTCCTACAATAAGAAAATATATTATTAGGGAAACAACAAAGCTCAGAAATGTACTTAGATAACAACCATAACGTGCTAATACGATTATATGGTAAGATGACTCACATGCACCACCCCCGCCCTCGGTTCAATCCAGGTTCCCTTCTTCGTCTTCTTTGTCTTTTCCAACACCTGGATTGGGGTAGCGTCCGGCCCCTTAATTAGAACATGCAAAATTCCGTTAGTTGAGTGGATTAATTTATTCGAAACAAATGATCATTTAATAATAATTTAACTTGAAAAGACATACCATCTCTCTGTAATGGGCAACTGCGCTCTTACTCCCGAGGCAGCTCGTCGGTTTCGCGACACCGTCCTTATCTCCGCATCGCCGGTTCGCTTTCTTCACTTCGGACTTCTTCTTGAATTCCGGATCACTTCTCCTCCTTTGTAACTCCGTCCACTTACCCACCGGTATCCACAGCGGCCTGTTAGTAGATTTCAAGGCATTGTAGAAGATATCGCTAACGCGTTTCTTGATTCTCTTCTCATACTGAGTCCGTAGATCATACCCAGCGTCAATCGTGACTTTGCCCTGACACAGAGAAATCATGTAGTTAGAAATTACAAAGTAAATAGTAAAAACTGTGGATTTGGGAGTTGGATTTACACTTTACCTCAAAGTGCGCGTACATAGCGTCCCTGTCTCGCTGGGGTGCCTCAGTCCAACTCCGGAAGGTGCCGGTGGCGGCCATGTAGGGGCCAACAACTGAATCGCGTAAGGCGTTTGAAATCGACTTATGATCCCACCTATATTAACAATGTCACATTTAAGCAATTCTAGATCTTAAAGTAGGATACTATAATTCAGTTTCCCAAATCACATACCATACACCTCCGGGAAGCCGAGACAAGTATATCCTCTGCACTCCGCCTGCGTTCCCACCTACACCTGCGTTCCCACCTACGCCTGCGTTGCCACCTGCACCTGCGTTCCCACCTGCACCTGCGTTCCCACCTACGCCTGCGTTCCCACCTACACCTGCGTTCCCACCTACACCTGCGTTTCCATCATGTTCATTTTCCACCTCCATCTCTTCGATAATCACCTCTACATGTTCCTGGTTACCTGCCATTACAAGTGTTCTACGAGAAACAAAAGAATGAGCGGTATAAATTGTTCGTAACTAGGAACCGTACATTAAAATTAAATTAAATAATTCCATGATTACATAAATTGTTTGAAACTACAAAGAAAACAAAATGTGCTACGTAACTAATCATCATCAGTATCATCTTCTCCATTTGTGTCTTCCTCAATGAAGCCCTCTTCATCATCATCGTCGTCGTCATCTGAGTCAATATCAACCTCTTCACAACCCGGTTCTTCAGCATCTGAGTCAGTAGTATTAGTAGTATTATTAGTAGTAGATTAGTAGTATTATTAGTAGTAATAGTAGATTAGTAGTAATAGTAGATTAGTAGTATTATTAGTGGTAGTAATAGTAGATTAGTAGTAGTAATAGTAGATTAGTAGTATTTAAGTAGTATTAGTAGTAGTAGATTAGTAGTATTATTAGTAGTAGATTAGTAGTATTATTAGTAGTATTAGTAGTAGTAATAGTAGATTAGTAATATTTAAGTAGTATTAGTAGTAGTAATAGTAGATTAGTAGTATTTAGGAAGTATTAGTAGTAGTAATAGTAGATTAGTAGTATTTAAGTAGTATTAGTAGTATTATTAGTAGTAGATTAGTAGTATTATTAGTAGTATTATTAGTAGTAATAGTAGATTAGTAATATTATTAGTAGTAGTTAAGTAGTAGTAGTAGTGAATGAGTAGTAGTGGTAGTAGTAGATTAGTAGTAATAGTAGATTAGTAGTATTATTAGTGGTAGTAGATTAGTAGTAGTAATAGTAGATTAGTAGTATTTAAGTAGTATTAGTAGTAGTAGATTAGTAGTATTATTAGTAGTAGATTAGTAGTATTATTAGTAGTATTAGTAGTAGTAATAGTAGATTAGTAATATTTAAGTAGTATTAGTAGTAGTAATAGTAGATTAGTAGTATTTAGGAAGTATTAGTAGTAGTAATAGTAGATTAGTAGTATTTAAGTAGTATTAGTAGTATTATTAGTAGTAGATTAGTAGTATTATTAGTAGTATTATTAGTAGTAATAGTAGATTAGTAATATTATTAGTAGTAGTTAAGTAGTAGTAGTAGTGAATGAGTAGTAGTGGTAGTAGTAGACTAGTAGTAATAGTAGATTAGTAGTATTATTAGTGGTAGTAATAGTAGATTAGTAGTAGTAATAGTAGATTAGTACTATTTAAGTAGTATTAGTAGTAGTAGATTAGTAGTATTATTAGTAGTAGATTAGTAGTATTATTAGTAGTATTAGTAGTAGTAATAGTAGATTGGTAATATTTAAGTAGTATTAGTAGTAGTAATAGTAGATTAGTAGGATTTAGGAAGTATTAGTAGTAGTAATAGTAGATTAGTAGTATTTAAGTAGTATTAGTAGTATTATTAGTAGTACATTAGTAGTATTATTAGTAGTATTAGTAGTAGTAATAGTAGATTGGTAATATTTAAGTAGTATTAGTAGTAGTAATAGTAGATTAGTAGTATTTAGGAAGTATTAGTAGTAGTAATAGTAGATTAGTAATATTTAAGTAGTATTAGTAGTATTATTAGTAGTACATTAGTAGTATTATTAGTAGTAATAGTAGATTAGTAATATTATTAGTAGTAGTTACCATTGATCCAAATAAAATGGATACCATTGATCCAAACCCGAACCCGAATACGGACCCGAACCCGAATACGGACCCTTGCTTCTGATGTTGCTGCTACTTCCATTTCTCCTATTACTACTAGCTAGGTACCTAATGAGTAAGAACCCCAACTTCATTTTTAATGCTCTGCATTAGCTTCTGCTTTTATTAGACTATTGTCCATGATACCTCCCTCCGTCTAGTATTATGACATGCTTATGTTGTTGTTATTGCTCTTTATCAGAATTGGAGGTGTATGGATGGATATGTGTTTTTGTTTGGCATTGATTTGCACTCTTTTAGTTATCAAAAGCTTCTGCATATTTTGTTCATGGGTGGTAAGGTTGGTTAGTGTTCCATTTCATAGTCACGTAAACATCCTACGTTGGTAAGGTTGGCAAAGAGAAATAAGGAGTATATGATTAGAAAAAAAAACATTGATCCAAAGAACAGGAATGAAAGAAAAAGCGAGAAAAAAGGGAAGATACCAAGGCATGAAAGGGGATCAAAACAGCAAGAGAAACAAGAGTATCAAGACCGCCATAAACCAAAGCAGGTCCATAATTCATGAAAACAAGGGCATAATAAGTAACACCGACAACACCCAACACCAACAATATCATAATCGAGCCCAAACCCCTCAAGGCTGTGCAAAATCTGAACACATTCCATGCCATTATTGGCAACATTTTTTTCAACCAATATGTAATTTATATGTAATTGCTATATTCAATTATTTTCTCAACTCACATACGGCCTATGCCCGCCTGACCATCTACGCTCAACTCACAAACCACCTTTGCCAGGCCACCCACTCATTCAATCTTACGCCAACCACAATAAATAAATAAATAAAGGTAGTAACACCTCTTCAATATTACTCCGTATTTCATTTTGATCAATTCTCATCATATACTCCTTATTTCAGCCATTCTCAATATTTTTCTTGACGCAATTTCATGTATTGGCAATAGTTGGATTCTGTGCTTGAACTGTGTGCAGGGTTAGTTGAAAAATGGCAGCAGCATCAACAACAATGTCAACAGAATTCCTACAATAGTGACATTGTCAAGTAGGAGTGGGGGGCATATGAATTACATGGAGTAGGACAACCATATTCCCATCAAATAACTCAATAACATGAAGGCCCATTCATTCATTCATTCAACCAAGCCTACATTAACTCAATAACATCACAATAACAACTCAACAATAATCATTCAACTCAAAAATTAACCCAAAACTAATAAACCTAATTAACCCTAAATCATTTTCAGTAACAATAACAATACTAAAACAGTAGTACATACATTAGCAGGCCGGAAGACGCCGGAAAACGACAGAAAATGACGCCGGAGCGCCGGCAGGAGGACGAAGGAGCAGGAGGACGAAGGTCACCGGAATGGCGCGCCGGTAGGAGGACGAAAGAGAACAAAGGGGAGCGCGAGCGGAGGTTGGGACGAACGCCGGTGACGTCGCCGGCGACAGGTGGTGGGTGGAGGTTGAGTTTTGAAATTGGGGGTTAGGGTTAAAATTAGGGGTTTGGGGTGAAGTTGGGTAGAATGACAGAATGGAGTTGGGGGTCGGGTAAATGACTAAATGCTGGGTTAAAATTTCGATTTTTTTTAAGTCTATGCGTCGGACTATCCCTCACAAATCCCGACGCTTTTTTTGTCGAACTTCTGAACTTGAGGCTCTTAAACGCGTCGGCTTTTGACGTAGGATGCGTCGGAATGTCCGCCACAGTGGATTAATTTGTGACACCCATTCCGTCGAATGCCACCGCAAACTTCTTTGGCGCTAAATTTTACCAACGCGCCACAACTTCTGTCGACTGTGCGTCGGCACCGCCGACGCAAATATGAATACGTCGAACTGACCGACGGATTTTGACGCAAATATATTTCGTACGTCGGAATAATCGTCCGCCGCAATTAGTCCGCCGCAATTCGATCAGTTTTTTGTAGTGTAAGCGCCTGGGGGAAAAGCAGGGCGGAGTCTTCTCCAGGTTAACGCCAGCAGCCAAGGGACAGCCAGCTCCAGGGTTGTCCCAAAGCCTGCAATCTAGGCTTAACCGGGGGCAGCCGCTTGAGTCCAGATACCACCAGGATGACAACCTCTGCCAGTCCCGGAGAAAACGATCCAGGCAAATCTCCCCTGATACGGAGGACGAAGCAGCGAGCAGGCGGCCACCGAGGCACCGCTCCCCCAGTACGAGGAACCCGATCCCTAGACAATGGGATATCCACGGTAACCAGTCTGGGGAAAGCAGGTCACGAATGGTAGGCAGGCCCACAAAAACTCCTCTTCATCCTGATGTACAAGAATACCCCATCCCAAAAATCAAAATGCCCACCATCAAGTTTGACGGAACAACAGACCCAGAGGATCATCTGGCGGCATTTGAGAGTCACATGGGCATGTATGACGTGGATGACGCAACCTGGTGTAAAATCTTCCCAACCACCCTGGTAGGACTTGCACAAGGATGGTTCAGGGATCTTCGCCAGGGATCGATCAGCTTCTTTATAGAGTTAGCCGAGGCCTTCCTTGAACAATATGCAGGAAACAAAAGGAGGCGACTCACCCGGTTCGACCTCATGACCCTGATGCAGAAAAAGGGCGAAAGCGTCAGGGAGTACCTAAGGAGGTTTGACTTGTCCTACCAGCAAGTCAGAGAGATTGATGATTCCACCGCTGCCTACGCCCTGACAATCTCCCTGCTCCCAGGGGAAATGAAGAATCAGATGATCAGGGCCCAGCCAGAAACTTTGGCTAAGGCCAGAAAAATCGCTGAAGGGTTTATTCTGCAGGAAGAATTTCACAGCCTGCCGGACACCCCTGCAGGCCAGACAAAGCCGCAAGGGGGACCGCAGGGTGGACGCGGCAGAAACGAACCAGGCAAACAAAGAGAGGAGGGAGATACCCCCAAGAAAGAACGCACTGCCTACCAGCCAAGGTTTGACAGCTACACGACCCTCAACAGGCCGAGGGCAGAAATCTTTGAGTTGGAGAAAGAAACAGCAAAATGGAATCGTCCAAACAAGCCGCGCAGCGCAAAAGGGGATCCTAAAAAATTCTGCACGTTCCACGATTGCATAGGACACATCACAGAAGAATGCCGACACTTAAAAGACGAAATAGAGAAACTCATAAGAAACGGCTGGCTGAGTAACTATGCAGCAAGGAACAAACCCCAAAAGGAGGCGGCGGACAAACCTGAAGGCTCAGCCCAAAATCGCACGATCATCCATGTAGTGTCAGGAGATGCAGAGGGGCGAACCAGCAGACGAAGCCAGAAAAGGCAGATCCGTGAATTACGGAACCAAATTTGCTACGCCGAGAGGGCAGGAAGTCCAAGAGGCACTACCCTGAGCATCACCCCTGAAGATGCAGGGAGAGTCATATACCCGCATAGTGACCCTTTGGTCTTAACCCTTGAAATCAGCAATCACATTGTCAAAAGGTGCATGGTGGACACTGGAGCCTACACAAACCTCTTGTACAAAGACGCCTTTGAAAAAATGAATCTAGAAAAAAGACTTCTGAAGCCAGCCCTTGGATCTTTGTATGGGTTCAGTGGGGCAGGTGTACTTCCCATGGGGGTTATCGACTTGCCGGTAACATTCGGGGAGGGAGCCTCTGCCAGGAATGTCAGGGCATCATTTGTTGTGGTGGATGCCAAGTCTGCATACAACGCCCTGATAGGGCGGGCCACCCTAGATGAAATCGAAGCCACTGTGTCAATCAGGGCCCTCACCATAGCCTATGTAACAGACTTTGGCATGGAAGGGAAGGTCCATGGGGATCAGGAGTCGGCCAGACACTGTTATTCCGTGGCCCTGCAAGCCCATGAAACAGAAAGAAAAGGAAAACGAAAAGAAGCATATAAGAAGCAACAAAGTCACTCGGGTTTCTTTCATTAGCCTTAAGGGAAAATGGACGGGTTACATGTCATGCCTGACAAATAAGAAAAATACATAAGGAGCCTAAATTTCCGGCTCGACGCACCTATGCCCTGCTAAGCAGGCCTAATCATCATCTAAGTCTGGAGAATGGTCTCCAGAGCTACTTTGACCCCCGAAGTCTGATCCCCAATCCCAGTCTGGGGAGTCCTTGAAAGGGTCATTAGGGAGTCCATCCTCATCCCTGTCACTCAAACAGCCTAGACCCTCACTGTCTTCGGAGTCTCGGCTACTGTCATCCCAATCCCTGCCATAGGGAACAGCCTGGGATTCATCACAAGTACGACAACCTGTTCTCTTCACAGGAGAGAAGAGAGGCCTGACCCCAGGGAAGAATCTGCATCAGAGCAGTCGGGGTCAAATTGTTCAGGGTACAGCCACGGGAAACATTCGTGGCAATCCCGATCAAAGCACCCACCTCCCTGAGGACAACGCTTAAACCTGGAAGCAGCAGGAGGCGAAGATCTCTTAGGGCGCTTGCCCGCCCTGATGGAAGCTTTCCGACCACTCCGACGAGGGTGTGGCCGTGAACGACGGCTGCGGCAGATGGCCCGATAAGCCGCCCGAGCATACCGGAGTCTCCAAAATCCTTTGAAAAGAAAGGTGACAGTACGAACTCCATGGCGGGTAACGGATTTTTTGATCCAAACCATAATTCAACAAAGAGAAGTGGAAGGATTGAGGATTAGTTAAACGAAAATGGCAAGAAAGCTGGAATTTATACAAGTAAAACGCAGCATTAATTGGCATCCCAACCACCATGGAAGGGAAAGCCACCAATCACGAAGCCTTCACATTTCCCGAAAATCCATCGAGCAAAAAAAGGTAATCATTGCAAGAAACCCCTCAACTCTTTGCATACCTGGCACAATTGAGCTTCATTCCTCGGGAAAGTACAAAGCATTAAATGCAGCAGCAAAGGTGGAAATAAGTCAACCTCCCTCCATCTAAGCAAAAATCGCCAGCCGGAGGGAAGCCTTGCTTCCCCTCCAGCTTGCGAGGGCCAATTGATTGGGGTCGGCAGCCTGATACTGACAGCCTGCTAGGCAGGCTCCCAGAGGATTGCCAAGAAAGCCCAGAAACCGACCCGCCGAATAGTCAAAGCAAAAGAATCGAAGTGGGAAGACTTACCAAGGATTCCAACCGACCGCTGGGCCAGCAGGGTGACGCAGCCTGCTGGAGCCTAGCCCTCACGACTCGCACCCGTCTGCCCCATGGGAAAATCTCTGCAGGCAGGGCCGGGATCGCCAGGGGCCTCCTCGTCATTTTGCCTAAGGTAATTGAGAGTGGGTGGATGAGAAGACGCCACTTGTCACCTCCTTATCCACCCATTCTTCTTCTATTTCCCTCTCTTGTGGGAAGGTATAAATACCCTCCCATTTCCCACAAGAAAGGGGTTGGACTTTCTCTCTCTAGAACTCTTACTCTTAAATCGCCACCTAGTTCCTCACGAGTTAGGTTTCTTAAGGCATTCACGGACTGACTTAGGCATCGGAGAGGGTTCCCTCGGACAACCTCCGAGGCCCTGTGCGTTCTGTGTGCAGGGAGCCAGCCCATTCCGCCGGGAAGGTCCGACTGAAGGAGTAGGAGGAAGGAGAGCCTGTCAAGATTGATTGATTGACATTCAAAGCAACATTGAACGATACGAACCCGAATTCCACGTCGGGTGAATTGATTCCAATACCGGAACAACTTCATTTAAAGACGGGGAGCCACCACCACATCCAAACCACACAACACTATAATCTAACCTATCCCAAAAGCAATCACACTCCTGTCATAATACAGCTAATAACACCACAGCCAGCTCCAAGGAAGCTCAGTACCACATGCAAAGACACCTATCCATTATCGCACACAAAGAACACAAAAAACACCTCGAACAAACGAGGCACAAAGGCAAAAAGCCCCAACATCAATGAAAACAAGGGACCGACCCACTCCTAACAACGGAGATCTACTAGACAAACTGGCGAACCAACGACCAACTAAAAGCCAACGGGAACCATAAAAGCTAGAACCCAAACAAAGGAACAGAAGCTCGAACCTAGTTAGTCTAACCAAAGCTAAGGTGGGGGAGGGGAACACCCAACCGAGACTAACAAGAAATGAACGAACAGAGCAAAAAGAAACTCAACAAAGACTAAATTGACATACCAAAAGGGTGAGGAAGAGGGACGAGGGGAGGGGAGGGGAAACCTTCTAATAGTCGACCCAGACCGGGATCGAGCTCACCTAACGAAAACCAGAAACAGAAGCATCGACATACCAACGGGTAGGGGAAGGGGGAAAATCCGTCAATAGTCGACCTATACCCTAAAAGAGAAAAACCTGACCAACGCAAAATCACCTGGCGAGGAAAAGTCGGTCGACGGCAACTGAGAAGATCGACCACCAAAAGACGGAACGGAACACCACAACAAACCAAAAACACCAACAATAAACAAAGCACGAAAATGGACTAGGAAATCAGCGGCAACGGTCAGACCAAAGAAGCATGCAAAAGTACATCAAAGCTGCAAAAATGAGATGAGGGCCGAACATTGAGCTATAATAAGCCCCATCTCCGGCATTGATTGAGCGATAGGAGGAAGATGGGCGGCGCCGGCTGTAATGGTGGAGTATTTTAGGGTTTTCTTTTGGTTTTGTTTTTAGAGAGAAGATGGAGAATTTTTAGAGAGAGTTATTGCTTTATATGGACTAATCTCTATATAGCATATTATGTGACATCTGTTTTTGTTTTTATTTATTTAAGATACTATCTTGTAAGGTTGAGCCATTGATTTTAATAAATTCATAGTCCTAACGGTTTGTGATAGTCAAACTTGATGAATTTACTTATGTGAACGTGGAGGCTATTGCTCTAAACCCCAAGAGATCCTTCCGGATTTAGGATCTCTAGAGGCATTCATGAACTACCAGGATTCATGTGGAGGGCACTTGGGAAGTCCAAGTAAAACATTTATGCTATACACTTAACGTTCATGATAAGTTCATGGATGATGTCAGTACCAGCCTTGATTTGAAATTGGTAAGTACGCAATCGACCTCCTACCAACTCCGTTAGAAGTTTAAATGCTATAATCCACCTCAAATGGAGGTCTTAGGTCTTCTGTATGCACTGGGTGTTAGTTAAAGTCCACAATACACTAAACATCTAAACACCGAGTCTCCATTGCCATTTTTTTTGACCTTTCTTCTTTTGAATCATGTGGGGGATTGTTGGAATAGTTTCTTCAAAAGAAGCATTCGCTAAGTAAAGGGAGTGGTAGGTGCGGACGCCGTCACACACTCGCCGCGCGCACCCGCACGCCGCACGCACCCGCACGCCGCACGCACCCGCACGCCGCGCGCACCCGCACAGACTACCGCGACAACCACCCACATGACCCGTCTTTACAGTCTTGACCGGTCCGATCCCGCGTTCAGGGCGATGTCTAGGACCTCGATTCGGTTGACGATTTGAATTGTACTAGATAGACGTATGAGCCCATCTATGTTTCCGCTAAATCGATCGAGATGTGGTTGTAAATGTTTGAAGGCCGGATTATTTGGTCTGACGACCGTTTTAGTGAACCGTTCATGTAATACCCCGAGTTTAAAGAGTATATATTGGATATGGTGCTTAGAGGAGCGTGTATTGGATATGGTTTGAGAGGCTTGAATGAGTGCTTAAAGGGATTGATAGTACTACTCATGTCAACAAAGTGCACTTATTTTTCTGGTTTCCTAATGATAAAAACTCCACAGTTAAGTATGCTTGACTGGGAGCAATCTTAGGATAGGTGACCTCCTGGGAAGGTTCCGGGATGCGCATAAGTGAGGTCAAAATGTGCTGGAAAAGACCCGTGTTGATCTGTGGGACCAGTACACGACCTGTTGAGCATCATAAGTGATACCACAGTCCACAAGTGGTGAATGGGGTGTTACAAATGGTATCAGAGCAACCCGGCGATAGTGTGTTGATCATGTGGTCAGGAGTACCATGGTCATCAACCTAGCTGGGGTGGATCCTAGAACTTGGCTGCGGTCAGCTTCTGTGAGCAACGAGGACGTTGCTTTCTTAAGAGGGGTGATTGCAATACCCCGAGTTTAAAGAGTATATATTGGATATGGTGCTCATAGGAGCGTGTATTAGATATGGTTTGAGAGGCTCGGATGAGTGCTTAAAGGGATTGATAGTACTACTCATGTCAACAAAGTGCACTTTCTTTTCTGGTTTCTTAATGATAAGAACTCCACAGTTAAGTATGCTTGACTAGGAGCAATCTTAGGATGGGTGACCTCCTGGGAAGGTTCCGGGATGCGCATAAGTGAGGTCAAAATGTGCTGGAAAAGATTCGTGTTGATCTGTGGGACCAGTACACGACCTGTTGAGCGTCATAAGTGATACCACAGTCCACAAGTGGTGGCTGGGATGTTACAAATGGTATCAAAGCAACCCGGCGACAGTGTGTTGATCATGTGGTCAGGAGTACCATGGTCATCAACCTAGCTGGGATGGATCCTAGGGCTTGGCTGCGGTCAGCTTCTGTGAGCAACGAGGATGTTGCTTTCTTAAGAGGGGGTGATTGTAATACCCCGAGTTTAAAGAGTATATATTGGATATGGTTTGAGAGGCTCGGATGAGTGCTTAAAGGTATTGATAGTACTACTCATGTCAACAAAGTGCACTTTTTTTTTTTCTGGTTTCCTTATGATAAGAACTCCACAGTTAAGTGTGCTTGACTGGGAGCAATCTTAGGATGAGTGACCTCCTGGGAAGGTTCTGGGATGCGCATGAGCGAGGTCAAAATGCGCTGGAAAAGACTTGTGTTGATCTGTGGGGCCAGTACACGACCTGTTGAGCGCCATAAGTGATGCCACAGTCCACAAGTGGTGGCTGGGGTGTTATAGTTCAAGTCAACTTTTTAATCCTTAGTCAGCTCAAAGTTGAGTGACATGGGAACCTAAAGATAGAGACTTATACCCTTAAGCATTCCATGTCTAAAATGACTCTCATTGCCAATGGTTTCGGGCATTTGGAAACCATAGATTATGAGTAAGAGGTGAGGGTACGTATTGGGAAGCCAACATCGGGTAGACATCAAAATCCAATCCCGCTCGCACGTAGCGGCCTCTACTAATCAATCGGTGGGCTGATAACTTCGTTCCAAAGTGGTCTAAATGCGGTAACAACCATTGTTTTAAGCCTAATGTCTTAGCTAGTCGGTTGGTTTAGGAACTAGTAATTTTTGGTCGAAGTAAGTGTTTGACATTCTTTGCATATGATTTCACGTGACAGGCAAACCATGTAAAGATGCGCGTAGGAGAATAGAGAGCACTAAGTAGTATTCGTATGAGCAAATCAGTTTTAACGCGATAATAAGGATATTAGTCATTCTCGTGGTATACCTTACCTGGTATTCTGCTTAAAAGTGTGTCTGTTCATTATTAATAGAGATGCGTCGAGCCACGCGTGAGGTGTGAGCATCTGGATTAATAGGAGACTAGACCACTGCTCAATTTGATTAGTGTAAGTTGTTTACGTTTTAACTTCTAGTTAGGTGATTTGCATGCGATTATGGTTATAAAAGCGGTAAATCATACGAAAGCGATAAAGTTTGAAATATAAGTAAATCATGTTGTATGAGGAGTTACACCCTCAGAATGTACATTAAACGAAGTACAATGTGTAGACGACAAAGAACGGATCTTATAACGACTACTCAGATTCGATTTAGGTGTTTTAGTAATTGGGGTTGAAGTTGTGGACTTTACGTATATTAGACGAGTTAGTCTTGACTGAGCCAAACAGAAGTAAGGCTTGTACACCATTTTGAGTGCAAATGGTGGACGCGTCAGGGAATTAGTATCTACATGGGTCGGACTTGACGGTACCAAAATGCATAATAAAAAATGCGATATGTAAAGTTTGGTCAAGATGACAACCTAGTGACGATATCGACTTGGACAGATAAACTCCTTAAGATCTTGCGACGATTTTTTCAGAGCTTTGCTAATAGTTACGATATCGACTTGGATGGATGAACTCCTTAAGATCCTGCGACGATTTCGGCATAGCTTCGCTACTGTAGAGGGCAAGTCGACGGATCAACAAAGGTGCCCTTGTTCGTCCTTGCGAGTAGGAACTCGTAGGAACTCCAAACAATAGCTTTGATTCGTGGAATGCGAATTCGTGGAGTGCGACGTTATAGAAAAAGCTGCAAGTTGTGTGGAGCTCTTGAGAGGGGAGAGATGCGTTGTGTCAATTATGAGCGTGAATGGGGGTATATATAGTTTTTCTCGTAGTTTAATCCGAGATTTTGGGCGCAGCACGTCGTGCGACCCAGATTTGAGCCGCTTGGTCTCAAGCGACCAAATTCTCTGGTACGACCCATCGTACGCCTGAGATTTTGAAGATACGATTCGGAAAAGTTTCTAAAGCGGAGATATACATGATCTTGCTAATTACTTGCTTCCCAAGGGTTCTAAAATCCTGCCCTAGCACGCCCCGATGGGCCTTGGGTGCCCATCCCGAGGTTCGACTCGGTGCGATGTGTTGACTCGGGTTTGACTTTGTGTTTCGAGACTGATTCAGAGCCCCGGAGTCGAAATTGACTCTAGTTAGTGTTGACGCGACCCTAATGACACGACTAAGACCATCTTGATGTTGAATTAATCTCACTGAGTAGTTACTTGATCATTTCTATAGAAAAAATTATCTAAAACATCAAAAAATTGTGTCGTATTGCAGTCCGATCATCATCGGGTGTTTGTCGGACGCTCCAGTAGCCACCGTCTAAATCTGGGTGTTTTTAGAAGGCCCCCACTTTAACTGAGACTTGGACAAGGCAAAAGTCAAAGTATAGTCGCCTAGGTCAATCGACAATTACGTCCTAGTGGCTGTCCGCTCGGGTCGTTTCAAGTCCATTAGACAACGTACTCAGGCTCGCTAACCAAGGTTTAGAACTCATATCTGACCTCCTCGCTTGCGGTTGCTTGTTTGAGTTTGGTCTGGATTTTCCTCATCTTGACTTGGTTTTGCAGTGTTATTGCAATTGATTAGCTGCTTTGATCTTCGGAATAGACCCCATGATTGAGTCTGTTCCTGGTTTTCGTGATTATATCTTTGAGATAGACCTCACCTATCCCTGGCCTTTGTATGATTGTATTCTTTGGAATAGGTCTTGTCTATTCCTGAACTTTTCATAATGTATTTTTTGGAACAAACCCTATTTATTCCTGGACTTTGCGTTTGTATTCTTTGGAATAGATTCCGTCTATTCCTGAACTTTACTTTTTGACGAGTGGTTGCAAAGGCTCTTGGTAATTGTATTCGTATTTTGATCCTTCCTGGGATCGTTGCGTAAACTCTTGGCGAGTGCATAATTTCGTTTGGATTGTTTTTTTGTTTCGTGCTTTTATTTTTGCTTGTTTTTTGTATCTTGGACTTTGGATTTTGGGTTCATGGTTTTTCTGCCAGGGATGTAGCTCATTTGTTGGATTGAGGTTTTGCGAGAGGTAGTTGATTTTTTTTGCAGTTTTGTTGAAGGGTTTGTTATTTGAATCCGGCATTGGAGAGTGGCTTGAATCGATGGGTACCGTTGGAGCTTTTTATTAGTTTGCGTAACGGGTTATGCCGACTTAGGGAATGTTCCGCTGGGGATGATAGTATAGTTGGTTACTCTGCGAGGAGGTTAACGCGGTTTGCTTATTGTTTCTTTTGCTAGTAGATGGGTGTATGTCTTTTCGGGTACTGAGGACTGCGTCTGGATTAACCTGGTTCTGTCTTGAGTTGAAGAGTCAGGTGCAGACTTCCGAGCGACCCAATATTGAGACGCCTCACCCCCAGCGCCCCAATTCTCAGGCGCCTGGGTTGGTGCGGCTGAATGTTTGTTTTATCGACCCGTTATAGGAGCACGAAGTGAAGGATATTTGGTTTATTTCGTCCAAACTCAGACGCGACCATTATTCCTTCGTCCCTCTTCTCGTATCCTCGCCATTGTTAACCGCTTTTCAAACTCGAATTTTGCTCAACTAGATAATATCGACCCCAAGTAAGTGTCCTTTACTCACTTATTGTCAATTTGAATTCGATTAGCATGAATTTGAATTGATTTTGCTTAAACCCTAGAAATCGATTTAATTTGGGTGTTTCGGTTTTATTATGTTTCGATCCTTGCTCTTTGTTCCATTTTCGAATTAGGGAAGTATAGAACTTATAGGAGTAGTTATTTGCTTGGAATAAGAGCTTGACAATCCTTCAATGGCCTCCCATGGCCAAAACTCGAAATGCTAGGGTTTGGGGACCGATTTTCGATTGCCCCGTACTTGATTCTCGTAAACTTGCTAGTTTCTTGCTTGTGATGTTATGGGTAACTTGCATGTCGATTTTCGTGACCCGGAATGCATTCTAGGTCGTTTTGTGTGAGATCATGGGGCTTACGACGGACCAAATGAGACCGTAATGATGATGGATTTTCTCGAAACCACTTTTATTGTGACCGGGATCGAAAATGGATGCTATGGGGTTTTTCGAAAGTTTGATAGCTTGTTGTAAATTTTTAGCTTATTTGACCTGTTTAGGTAGTCCTGACCTAACCCGGGATGCTTACTTTGTTTTGTTTTGCAGCTAGAAATGGTGCGACACGTCCTGATGAGGTCCCATTGGTTGGAGCAACTGATGAGGCTCCCGGTTCAAGTACTTTGACTTCTAGAATGGCCCGTAAGAAGCGGCCAAGCGCTCCCTCGCCTCAATTATAACCTAGGGGGATAAACAAGGCAGATTTTGATCGAGTAAAGAGACGAGTTTTGCCAGTGACTGTTCAGAGGAGGAGACAGATTCCCGTAGACGTGACCGAGGAAGTGGCTTACGTGGATCCCATTTGATATTCCATTCGGACTTGCATGTGTCGAGCCGTACTATCAACGACAAGGTGGAGCACCCTTTTGATTGTTATTGACGTGGATTTGTATTTGTAAGGTTCACTTATATTCTTGTATTGCCATGACTTGCAGCCCCCAGGCTCGATGAGGACATTCTCGGGGTTCACGACGTGCCTTGAGGTGTACTCACAGAAGTTGAGTCCTGAGGCTAAAGAGTTGGTTAGGTGGACGACCTTAGGTCCTATAGTTGAGCACTGGGCTCGGCTGGTCGGTTGCCATACTAAGAGCAACCTGATGGTGATTTGGGCGATGGCGGATCGCTTTCACGACACGACCTCGACATTTCATATATCGTTCGGAGAGGTCGGTATGACGTTGGAGGACTTCGGGGTGATCACGGGATTACCCTGAGGTAAGAAGATGATCAGGTTGGCTTCCGAGGGGCCCAGGTTGGATAGTGTTAAAGTGAGAGGCTAGATAGGGGATTGTTTAGAGCCTTCTGCTTACGACTCGTCCCACGCTCTGGCTAGTTCATATATTACCGACCACTTTGAGAGAGTGACGGTTTTGAAAGGTCGGGAGCCTAACACGGCGGAGCAAGATGATTGTCTGTGGTTGTGGTACTTCCTAGGTTCAACCCACTTCTCGGATAAGGGCGAGAGGTTTAGTACTAGGATTCTACCGTTCTTGGCTAACTTGAGTCAGCTAGGAGTTTTGATTGGGAGACAGCGGGCCGGATTTCGTGAAGATGACCTGCTGTTTGCAGGCTATGATGAGGCCACAGAGGGTGACCTCGGATTCAGCTATACCCATTGTGGGTCCTGGTCTTGTGCTGGAGGTAAGTTACTTTTTTTTTCGTGTTTGGTTTGAATTTCCTTTGGTTTTGCTTTGTTTATTGATGAATGTCTTAGGTTTTGTAGGCTTTGATCTACTCTTATTTTTCATGTTTAGCGCCCAAGACGGTGCCGGTTCGCCCAACCAACTTCTTAAGATACAAAGAGTAGTCCAATATCATATCACTCTAAATGATTTTTATTCAGGGACGGCCCATGGTACCGGGACCAAAGTAGAGAAGGGCCCAATATTACATGATTTGAAGGAGAAAAAAAACTAGCCTAAAATACACTACATGGAGGGAGCGAGTGAGTGTCAAGCAATTATGGAAAATACCAAAACCTTCCATCTTCCTTATATTTTTTCCCAATATTTACTAATTACCATCAATTCATTATTATGGAATATAAATTTAAAATTTTATATTTAATTAATTTCATAAATTATTCATTTCCCAAAAAAAAAATATACGTTATTACTTGTGTAACAACCCGGAATTTCGATGACTTAAATTAATAGATAATGCGGAAAGTTATCTAAGTCATTTTAACTAAAATTATATCAGAGTGTAAATAAATTCGGATCACTACGGATCCTTACAATAAACGACTATTAATTACATAGTCTTGATTCACTTAGTACAGAATATAGATTGTATTTTATACAAACATATTATTAAATCTCTCTCGGTCGATTCCCCAACGTCTTAGACCTGCAAAAAATATAAAACAGTGAACGCTGAGCGGAACAACAACCAAGCCGTTCATCTAACATCTACTCGAACACATAAGACAAGCATGTGAATAATAAATAATATGCTTACAAAAATATTAAAGGATATACGTAACAGATAATTTTCTTTAATTAAATTAACCAACATGTGAGGTGATGAAAACGGTAAAGTTTAAAAGATGGGACATTGGCAGCCATTTGATTTTAAAATCATTTTTCACGTAAACAAAGAATAAACACACGAGTCGTGGCTCCTAGTATCACCGCTACACCCTATTGGCTTGCATCTCACCAATAGAAGTAACTGTGTTACCAACTCGTAGACCGAACCGATCTTACGAGGTTTACATCTCACCCATAAGGCTCAATTGGGTCGAACTTCAATTATATTATATGTTTATTCAGACGGGGCTCTGAGCAAAATGAAAGCTGATGATTACATTCTCTGCATCACCAAGAGGGAACCCGCAGTTTTCAGAATCTTGTTCTACCCCCATAACCTAGGTAGTAATACTGATTAAGTACTTGTCTATATATGCGCACATACCCTACACAGACTCTTGAACCGCAGCTCTCACTGTCGTAGGACGACTACCTTAAACACTAGGTCGACTCTCGGCCGCAGCTTTTGAGTCTGCTTTTCATTACAAGTGCAGTCGAAACACCTCGAGTGGTAGAATCCAACACAAGCTATTCGTTCTAAACTCGCATCGTAAACTTTATATAAAAGTTGTCCGTGAACAAGTAGTATTTTATTTTGTGACCTTCAATAATTGGTCGGACTCATTTGAAACAGTCAATTCCTCAAATACTTACTTTAAGTGTGACAACGTTATACTTTAATCCTCAAGTGTCACCCGAAACATTATATCCCAAATATCGTATAATATTTTTAAAATAGTAAATTCTTTAAATTGAAGTTTTATATAAAAATAAATTTTAAGGTATAATAATAATAAAATATTATTTTAAAATTTATAGTTTCTGAAAAATATAGAAGTTTCTGAAAAGTATAAATTAAGTCGTACTTAGTCGATTTACAAAATTTGACGTGAAATCATTTTTAAAAATATTTATAAATGTCGTGTAAAAATTTCGGAATAAAACAAATCCATTTATTTTATAAAAAGTAAAATTTATAAATTTCTAACTATATAAAAATAATAAGTAAAGTGTTATTAAAATAAGAAATTTCGTAGGCTACTAATTTACTCTATTATTATAATATATAAACAAATATAAAAGTACTAACGACAATTAAATATGACCAACATTATAATTATATAAAATACAAACAAAACATAAAGTGTAGGGTTACAACCCTTAAACCCAAGGACCTGTTACGAGTATTAACCGAAAAGACAAAAGTAGAGGATAACAATTATACCTTATTTGCAGCGGAACAGCGTATTAATAAGAAGTATAATAAACCCAAAATATATATAATCTCCACGGACAGAATAAATAATCTTCACGGACAAGAATAAATAATCTCCACGGACAAGAATAAATAATCTCCACGGACAGAATAAAGCACCCTAAACGTGATGCCTCCTTTGGTATCCACACGGTACGGAACTGCGACGTATGTGCTAGTATAAGGGTTTTGTGAGACGGTCTCACAAAATTCTCTCTCTAATAATATATGAATCAATACTCACAATGGTATGATTTGGTTCATCATATGAACCTCCTTATATAGGAGAGATAGGTTACCTACTTAACCTAGAAGTTATTCCATAACTCCAATTGGTATAATTAGATTATCACAATAACTCTAGTTACCATAACTAGATTATTACTATAACTCTAATTACCATAACCCGACAGCACAACTGAGTCGTATTACTACTGACCCGATATATTAATAATATCCTGTACACATTGTGTGTGACCCAATGGGCCCACTTAAGACTACCAGACATATAACTCATTTATATGTCAACCCGACATCGACCTCTAGCAAGGCATATCAGATACATAGACTTAAGCGGGTTAATCCGTAGGACAGTGGACATAACACCTTCAGTCTCCCACTTGTACATGTCCTCTCAAGAACGGCGTTAAGTCTCTTTGCTACTATTGTCTCCAATAGAGAATGAGGTAAGAAAAAGTGTCATCCTCACATATCTCAATCTTTTACTCGAATCTTTGAGTTGACTTGTTGAAAGAACAGATAGATGACAATCATCCTATTTGAGCGCGGCCAGGCAATTGCACAAGTCACACTCTTCGAGTGGCCAAGAAACAATAAATTCCCTTCAATAAAGAAAGAGCAAATCCCCTCTTGTCTAACCACATCCTATCACATCATCCATGCACGCCCAATAGCCATCCATAGCCCCCTTTCACAGCTGACGTGGAATAGTATCAAAGATACACATCACATGTACAGAATAGTCAAAGACTCTGGTCTAAAGACCGTACAAGTTCATAACTTGCAAAGAACTTTACTGACACTAAGAGAAATCTTAGTAAAATCCTTTTCGGCGGGTCTGTCTAATGCATATTCTTAACATACACTCGTGTGCTTGGTTTAGTATCTCAATACCTATGACTCAAGGAACTTAGTCATCAACCAGCTCACACACCAGTCATTTAAGGGTATTCAAATGTCCCAACACAATACCCTGACTAGAGACAAAATAATTACATCATCCAAATAGAGTTCCAAGACTAAGTCACGTACTTAGTGATCTATTTCATTAATGTAAATTATTTAGGGACAAAACTTGGTTACATTAACCAAATGACAATATGTCATAAATATATCAATTATCGAAATAACTCCCACTAAACCAAACATCTCTAAAAGTACTAAGACCACTCGCCCATGCATCCTATACCGATCATAACCAATATGATCTTTATGTAGAGAAGGTTTCGAGACATACAACATTTGTATCGGTTATTTACAAGCATATTACCAATCTACCTTATCTCAATTAAGGCAAACTGTTAGTTTCATAAGCAACAATTGCTTCATAAACTTTAAAGTAGTTGAGTGTGTGCTTAATTCGTAATCAAACGTCTATTTGCTTCAAAAGCAATAAAACACTAACTTTAGTTATAATATCAGTCATAAAGTTGTCCTTTGGAACCGTTCCAACACACAACTTCTTATCCAAAACAAAATTTACTGAGATTACAATCTCACGTCATCTTTGTCTATTTGGAAATATTAATCGTTGTAACTTGTTTACAATATTTGCTTATCACATCATGCGCATCTCTTAAATAATTTCTCTTTTGCTTCTTAAGCGCAAAGGAACAATTCTTAGATAGCAATTTAGTGACACTCACTAGATTAGTATCTACTCGTCATACGAGCACACAATAAACACATTTCTTGCAAAGTCTCATAGACGAAAGCAATCAAATGTCGTTTAGTTAGAGAAGTATGTCACTTACATACCATATCATAACGATAAATGCACTCCCACTAGCCTCTTGTACACATTGTCTTTCTTCGTCTCAAAGGAAAACAAACATCTTTGAATTACCACATTAAGAACAATGATACTACTCCATAATACTTGCTCCAATCAAATTGGATCATTCACATTTGTCTAACAATTTTAATAATATGAAATTCATACGAAGTGTCGCACACATCATATTGCATCCCTATCAGTAAATGTATTTCACATATATATGTCCAAAACTCATCATAATGAGTGATGAACATTCAAAATGCTAAACAATCTTAATAGACTTAAGCATAATGTTGTAAAAAGGGTTTTTCATAGTCATTACTATGAGATCAATCCTTAACTACCAACTATATGCTTCATAGATACTCTTATATCAATCTACATCGTCTTTATATTGAAGACTATTCTTCACTATAAGACCCATTTAACCAAAGTCTATACCTGGTAGTTATGGTATATAGAATCTATTAGATTTTATGTGACTTTTAAAGTCTTTGCCCATTATTGTTTCATCATAGGTCAAACCTATGCAGGTTAATATTTTACAGCTAAGATGATCATGACTTTCCATGGATGCATCAATATTCTCTACAACTGTTGAAGATAAATCCTGTTAATCTTGAACAATTTCAAGGTCGATTCTACTCCCACTGTTTCTATTAGAAATCACATATTTTTAAAAGAAATATACCACTCCACGCGACAAAACAGTTTTGCTCTTTGGATGGTTTGTAGAATTAATATAATACTCCTAATAAAACACATGTCATAATTGAACTAAATTCTAGAAAACAATTTTCTTTAAACTTGACTTGATAATTAAGAAAAGACTTTTAAGAACATTTTCAATCCATATCTCATATGATGTCTATTCTCCGACTTACATGGACAATCTCATCAACATTTCTATAAAGACTTTTATAGTGCATAAGCTTCTAAAGCGTCAATAAAATCTGCATAACTCACTAGTTAAACTCACACGTATCTGTATATGCGTGATCCAACAAGTCTAAGTACCCTCCCACTACAAATAATAGGAGACACTTCTAATGTCATTTATCCATCTAAACAAGATCCATTTACCTCATTTGATCCTTATCAATAAAGTTTATAATTTCATCATTATGAAACTTATTCTTATGTTTCCTGTCTCATGGATTAAGGACAATGTCATAATAGGTAAAACTTGAGTCAAGGGACTTGAACCTTTTGGTTGTTATGTTACAAATAAAAGCATTCACTACTAGGAATGTAGAACTCAACAATCATGTTAGCCTTATTGTACCTCATACTCTTGCAAAATATAGAGCAACAATTGTTCTACTTTTATTAAAACTTTTCATGCCCATACATGAAACATAATCAATATTCTTGCTTATGACTAGTACAAGAATAACAATTATTCGTTCCAGTATTCAGCTTTATGGTAAATTAAGTGATTTTCCTTTTATATATGAAACAACAACGTTTGTCCATTTCATCATAAAATACTTCACTTATATACCATTATTCCACCCTCTTTGAGCCATCATATCCACAATGTAATAGTTGCATTTAGTATCTTATACCAAAACAATGGAATGAAAGTAACAATTACTCTAGTAACATACACACAAGAAGTCATACTTTAATAATTGATTTGCAGATTTTCTAGACATTTCTAGAAACTATCTACCAATGTCATATATTTGTCATTACATTAATGACTAAAATAAAATCGTACCTAATCTAAATTTGGCAACAAGTTTGGGTATGATAACAATTATCCTTCCCTTATTTTAACCAACATCTTAGATTCATTAATCATTATCTCAAGCAATTTTCTTAATGAACTCCTAGAACATTAGTATTATTTGCCTTCTTAATACAACTTACAACTACAACTATATGCAAAGTAAAACGATAATTAATATTAATAATCTTAAACAATTTTAAGATAAAATCATGAAAACTACCCTCAAGTTCGCATAATATTCCAAGATCCTAAACCTTTTGTCGCTCAAGTGAACTTGGGCTCACTACTCAAGCTCCAAAAGTAAAGGTAGACAACAAACTTTTCAATTACATCTCTATGTAATTCTTGGTTCGTCGGAATTAGTTATCATATAACACAACTATTTGCCTCAAAGCCCAAGTCCGACTTGATAGCAATGTTAAGCAAACTAGATTGAACATGTGGGTAACCATTACCCACCTACTCAGTCCACACACATCGGCAAAGCACCGCTTAGGCAGTCACTTCAACCAATGGTATGAAATTGTTGTAGTGGTCAATTATGGAAAGGCAATACTTATTATTTGTGCGAGGGATTAAATACATTATGGATCCTAAACATGCTCCTAGGTCAACTTACAAGACGACCTATCAGTTCTAAGCACACAAGTCACAAGTCTCAAACAATAATAATCATGCATCATATGACATAATAATTCAATTGTTACTAGTGATTTGTGCATAAAACAAGTTAAAAGATCTCATATTTTGACTTATAATCATATTACAATTCATAATTACTATTTGGTTTGAATAATTTCACCAATATCTTTCATTTTTCCAACTACGAGGAACAATTTCCCACCCGAAAAAATTGAACGGATATACAAAACTCGATTCACAATCGATCTGCAATTTATAATTGTCATATAGATGAACAATTCATCAAAATCAAAATCAATTAGGACTCGAGAAACTCTTTTCCCGATCTATTTATGATAATATGATAATTAAAATGCAAATCATTATTTACCCCATTTAGAAAACTAATTTTTCATTGAATCGGAAAAATAAAGTGTAATCCATGTTTGATTCATTATCAACACACAAACGCAAGAAAACGACTTTTCTTAAAAACGTCGCTCGACCCGACACCATGTCGTTCGCGTAAATATTGTGTCGTCTTGGTCAAATGTTTGCCACCCGGGTCATCCCGTTCCAACCGGGACACACCCGTGCCTTACCGAGTCATACTCGTGCCAACCGAGTCACAACCGTTCCGATCGAGTCACACTCGTGTCGACCGGGTTGACCTTGTTTCGTTCCGTCTCCACCATAATTAAAACCAGTCTTGTCTTAATCTTATTAGGTCTCATCGTCAACGATAAATTCTTGTAATTTTACGTTCCCAATTTCAATCGAATCTTGACTAATCAAATTAGTCTCATTGTCAACAAGGAAATTGAGAATAATAATGGGTCAATTTAGGACAAAATTAAATTAAAAATAATCAATATTAGATCTTAAATTAATTTTACGAGTCAATATTAGAATTTAACAATTTAAATTCACAAAACAAACCCTAAACATGAACGAAAAATTTATTGACTAGCCGCAAATCCGCAATGCCTCGTACGAACAAGAATCAATCCAAAACTCAAAAATTAACATCCGTATGTTAAAATCTTAGAGTAATCATTGCTAATTATTATTCAATTATGACATAAGTGATATTTACCTTAGCAAATAATAAAATCAATATTTTTAGTTTGCAGCATATCAACACGTCACAACATCAATGCTAATCACAATTATCATACGAGAACAATTCACGGGACGAAAAATATAATCAAATTAATACGCGGGTGGAATCTCTCATAACCAATTATGAGCCATAGATTCACGTCAATCTGATTAATACTACGTAACAGAGACTCTGATACCACTGTAGGGTTACAACCCTTAAACCCAAGGACCTGTTAGCAAGGCATATCGGATACATAGACTTAAGCGGGTTAATCCGTAGGACAGTGGACATAACACCTTCATAAAGTACATAGAATAAATATACATAGTAAATAAAAATAAATCAATAAAATGATATAAGTAAATTTTATCATTTTAAGTTCTTTTATTCATTTTCTCATTTTCTCATATCAATAGAAATGTAAAGGTGATAAATAAATAAATTGAACAAGTAATAATTTAGTCAAGTTCAATTTAGTCATAAATAAATATATAACAAAAATAAAATATCACGTAACATTTATATATATAAGTAATTTAGTCGTACAAATATGCCTAAATATTTATTAGCAATATGCCTACAATTAGCAATTTATTAAGTAACTAACATAATATACTTATATATAAGAAATGTTGTTAGAAGAAAAGTTTGGTTACCTTAATAAGCTGCTACGGAGTATTTATTAACGTTATTAAGTATTTAAAGACCGTCAGGTCAATAATATCGTCTACGGTAGAAAAGTCGTCTCCTTTCTCCTACAAAGAAATTTTCGAGTCGAAATTGAATTGACCCAAATACGGTTCTAGAAAAGTGATTCCGCCAAATACTGGATAGCTTCTCATTCTCGATGCTCCAATTATAAAATAGGACGAGCGAGTAAATATAGTACGTAGTATGGAGTATATAGTATAGTATAGTAAATAGTAGCATGTAATATAGTACTCCGTAATAGTAAGAAGTAGTACGTTGGAGTAGTATGTAAATAAGATGTACATAGTACTCTTATATATATTGAGAGGATGGAGAAGTAATTAAGCACGTAGGGTGTAGTAATGAGGGAGTATATGTAAGTGTGAGTGGAGTGAGTAATGAGGGAGTACGTAGTATACTGTATAGTATTAGGGTGTAGTGTAGTAGTTGGAGTACATAGGAGTAGTAGTAATAGGTGTAAGGTGGGTGTGAGAGTAGGTGAGGTGAGTAGTAAAAGTAGAGTAGGACGTGGGACATGGTGGGAGGATAATATGAGAACCAATTTTCCCAAGTTTCGGTCCATTTTTCATATAAACGTCTTTCTTTCTTTCTTAAAAAGTTGAAATATAAGATTACGGAATTAAAATATGGAAACCGTAAAATTTATTTATAAAAAGGAATTTGTGAGACGGTAAGTAAACTAGACGATAAATAGTTTTATGGGACAAAAGTTATAAGAAATTAATATTTTAAAAATTCGATAAATTATCAAATTTTTACGAAACGAGAAAATGTCAAAACGACATATCAATATTAATTTCGAGTTTTAAACTTTATTTAACGAAAGATAATTTTTTTTTAATAATTCGATAAATAAACTCTCATATTTTTATAACAGAATAATTTTTAATTTAACAAAAATAAAATATTTTATTTACGAAAATAATTTTTCCAACGTAAAACTTGGTTTAAGTAAATGTTTAAAATTTTAACCATATTTGAAAATTACGAGGTGTTACAACTTGTCTACGGAATATTATGTTTGATTAGGTTTTATTTGTTTATAAAACGAAGACCTATATTTTTTCGGTATCATTCTATCAACCTAATTGACAATTACTACTTCGAATGTCAATGATGGTTTGTTTTTTCTTTTAAAAAAAGCCCACTCTGTTTTATGTGATTTTGTTTTAAAAATAAAGGGGCCTCAAATTTAAAATTTTGAACAGAGCCTCACAATGTCATTGACAGGCCCTGTTTTGATTCCATATTTCGAGGAATCTCATACTCATGCAACATCCTTTGCCAGGCTCAGTTTTGTTTACGATAATCTGCTTCATATTCATTGTTTGGAGTATTTTTATCAAAGACAAATTAAACAAATAAACGAGATCGAGGGAGTAGTATATTAAATCCTACTCGTATTCACTACTTCATCCGTTCATAAATTATTGTCTCATTTCAATAAAATATTGCACATATATATTCATGAAGTTTAAAAATGAATGTGTTATGAAACCAATTCAACCAAAACCTTGAGGCAATGATTGGAGGCCATGTTAGTAACCAACTCAACAAAAACCTTAAGGCGATGGTTAGAGGTACAGAAATATTTATATATACTCTTATATAATGAAATGAGACAATTAATTATAACCGGAGGAATACTAGTTACATAAACATTCTAATTGCAAATACTAGCAATTTAACATTTCTTCTAAAGAAATCAAAATTCTAAAGGTTACTAGTCTAAAATAAACATGTGTTATCAATCAATATCTTTTATTAATAAAAGAAGAAACCACATAGTCTGACGTGGCACAGTGTATGCTCCCAATCCCCCCTCCCTCCTCCCCCCTTATAACCATTCTGAGCAACTTCACAAAACAACCCTTCTAACTTCAACTAATTGCTAAATAGTCCCTCCCAGTTTTTCCTAATTCTGCTAACTACTCCCCCATCCCCACCAAACATCCCCAATTTCCTAGGAATGAATATTGATTACACCAATTTACTCCTCCCATAACCCACCTCGGCAATGCACATCATGAATAACGAAGGAACCCTTCGATTCCCGTCAATTCACCTTCAAAATTATCAATCCTCATCAATTGCTCACCCTTTCTCCGCACCATTTTCCTATAAAATGGAATCCGATTGTGGATATGCAATTCATCCTTATCAAATCGTATCACCCATCAACATTTTTTCAAGATCCAGGCAACGATGTCCTCTAAAAAGTTTGTCACGATCCCTGAATTGAAAGATGGCGATAGGTTTGAAAATATGAATGTGAGGGTCATTCATCGCTGGACCCGTCCCGCTTTCAATGACAAGAAGAAGACTGAATCAATCGAGGTGTTGTTGATAGATGATACGGTATTTTTCTTAAAATTGTTCTTCTAATTGCTTTGTTTGTTGTATCAATTTCTTATTTATATCTACCTTAACTAAGTTCTAATTTTAGTTGTGTTGGTTTCTTATTTATATTGTTCTTCTAATTGCTGTGTTGGTTTCGTCCCATTCACGCTCCGTATTTTTAATTCTCTTCTTCTTCGTAGAACCAAATAATCCAAGGTACTGTGCGGAAGCAAGTGTTGTTGAAATTTACGGGTTCACTAGAAGTGGGAGTCGTGTACACAATAAAAAATGTTAGTGTCAGTAACAATGTTGGGTACAACAAGGCTACGCCTTCACCTTTCCGACTTTACTTCGAATATTCGAGCAAGGTCATTCCTTTTGTCGGAGAACATTCTATCCCCGAGTATGGCTTCCGTTTTGCAAATTTTGAGGATATCATAAATGGTCGAGTTCCAACAACACATTACATCGGTATGTTCATATCTTTGTCTACGTATCGTCTGAAGCACATTACAAATTTTTGAGGATATTTTTGGCTTACAATTTCTGTATCGTCTCAAGCACCATGTACTTAATTTTAATCTACGTAATGCAGATTTGGTTGGGAAATTGTTTGAGATTGGTCCCCTTACCGAGACCAAAAACGGGTTTAAATGTCGGACCATTAAGCTTGAGGATGTGGAGTACGTCCTTCCTTTCACCCTAGAATAAATTTGAGATATGTTTTTCCAAGTTACTCGTCCAACGTCTTTTGCTAACTCTGCCTTCTTTGGGTTGCAGCTGCTGTCAAATCCCCTGCACTTTATGGAGTCCTCATTCCGTTGATCTTCCTGCACTTATACAGAAACAACCGAACCCAGAATAGTCTCAGATTGTTGTTATGCAATGCGTTGAAGTTCGCAAATTCGATGGTTGGCGTTTGCAGACAACTTATAACGCAACTAAGATCCACTTTGAACTGGATATTCCTGAGGTACTTTCTGTAACAGGTCTGATTTTATTTTTAGTATAGTTTCCCGCCATCACAATATTATTGCGTCTGAGGTCGTATGTAATTCAGTATCAACATTATCGCCGCAGTTTATCAACCCCCGCACCTATTAACTCTCTTCTGATCATAGACAAGGCAGAAGAGGAGGATGAGATAGAGATCCTGACGTTAGACAACATTAAAACGATTAACGAGATTAAGGAGAATGAGAAGGTCTTCTACCCATCTTTCTTCTTTTACTTTTTCTGAAGTATTAACGTAGACATCTCATCTTCCAGTATACATCTGTTGCACATAATGCAACCTAGATACTTCTATACATACGGTCGAATTATCGACTTAGAGTGCAAAAGTGGTTGGTACTACAACAGTTGCAATAGGTGCCGTTCCAAGGCAGTGAAGAATGAGCAAGGTCGTTGGATGTGCAGTAGGGGTGGCTGCGATGGAAACATTAACGGATACAACTCGAGCGAACCAAGGTAAGTACCCCACCGCCAGTGACCCAGTCCCTTATTCATCCACGCACCTATTTTATTTTCATGTGCTAAGTTCATCCAAATTTAGTGCGTTATCATCATCGTAAAAATAGAATGCATTTTTCATCAGGTTCCAAGTAAAGTTCTTGGTATCAGATTTTGGTGATGACAAGGTCCACTTCGTGGGCTTTGATACTCAAATTGGTGATTTCCTTGAACCATCCGCCAAGCAATTAAGAGATAAGCTTGAGAAGGTAATGAAATTTGTTAATATAATATTTAATATCTTGCGTGCAATCTTCACTGACTTATACGCCTTACTACATTTTATACCTATTTCATTCATTAATGTCGTTGACATGTTTCTAAAGGAAGGGAAACAGGACTCGATACCAGATGACTTTGAATTTTTTCTCAACAAAAATTTCATCTTCAAAATACATATCAGTGAGAGATACAACATCGAGCACGGCTCGCATTCCTACACCATAACGAAGATGAGTGACGACCCTCACATGTTCGACAACTGGATGAATAAGTGCAATGAGAGGGTTAAGGTCTGTACTTAGAACATAAATTTTGTTTCATCTTTTTTTTGTTGAAATTTTGTTTCATCTTTAAAAATAAACATTTCTCATATGCTCCCTCAACTGTCCTACCCCCATACAGCGTGATATGACAATATTGAAGCACATTACCGAACAGATCGCAACGATCACAGAGTCTGCATAGGTGTAGACCTCATCCAACTATTATATATTTCTCCCCCTTGACAATCTTTAACAACGCACTGACGACATGTACTTTATATTGCTCGGTCATGCCACTGCAGAAACAGTTGGAGAATTTGAGAGAGTCTTCCACCAAAGAAAACGAAGTCTGTGATCTGTCGAACATCCAGAAACCCGTACATGAGGTTACTACTTACATTCCTGTTGCACACAACTTAATAATCATTGAATTTCACTAAAGCAATGAGCTAACCTTTCTTACGTGCAGGCCTCTGACATAGCTTCCCTCGCTTTAACTTCCAAAGTCACTCCGAGGAAGAGGACAATACCCGCTATTGCTTTCAACTTGGAAGACGATTTAGAAGTCGACGCAGAGTCGTCCACAAAGGGTGCTGACAGCAGGAAGAAGGAGAAGCTTAGCTGAAGCTTCTTCGCATCTATACCTCATTGGGGACAATTAATTTTAATTTGATATGCACTAAGTTTTTAATCATCGTTTTACAAGTACTTGAAACTCTTTTATCGATACAGTCCTGTGTTTGTTACAATTTTTCATCTTTTGGATCAAAAGATGAAGTTTTTCATCTTCTGTCAACAACACAATTTGAGTACTATCGATTATTTGTTTTTGGTATCCCTATTTATTTCGTATCACATTTGATATACTTGCTTTCACGTCAACCTCTCTTTAAATATTCACATTCTCTACTTCACTCAGCATTTGGCTGTAGAGACATTATTTTCTAAATTGCATCACAGCAGACTATACTACATTTTATAGTCAGGTCGTACATAGTAACGTGGTATGTATTACAGTACAGGCACAGTGTACCACGTTATTTATAATCAAAGCAACCTAAAAGATTGTAAGAAAGGAGAATAAAAGCTTCATGTTACACGTTACTTGATAACTGCAACGTAAAATTTTTCCTCCTACAATTCTTCCTTCTAATATTCGAAGAGGTGTTCGACCTTACAATTTCTAACTTATATTCGCATCCAAAAGTTTTCTGTCCCATGTTTACTTCGACAAACAGGACATATATTTGAGTACGACCTACTAAAAACACGCTGCGTCAAATTTGCGGTTCATTTAAGTAATATACATCGACAATACATAACTCCACAAATTTCTGAATATTTTATTCACAATTCTTTTAATTGTATTCTGCCATAACCGTCTTTTAATTGTATTCTGCTACAATTACTGCGTTTTTTGTTCTTCCCCATCTCCGCTACCCCACAAACTTTGCTGGAGGCATTTTATTGTCAAAATAAAATGCATTTTGCAACATTGAATTTCTTTACTCAATAAATTACCAACTTCCAATTATGTTCCCAAACATACCTATCGTAACAACCCGGATTTTCGATGACTTAAATTAATAGATAATGCGGAAATTTATCTAAGTCATTTAATGTAAAACTATATCAGAGTGTAAATAAATCCGGATCGCTACGGATCCTTACAATAAACGACTATTAATTACATAGTCTTGATTCACTTAGTACAGAATATAAATTGTATTTTATACAAACATATTATTAAATCTCTCTCGCTCGATTCTCCAATGTCTTAGACCTGCAAAAAAAATAATACAGTGGACACTGAGTGGGACAGCAACCAAGCCGTTCATCTAACATCACCTCGAACACATAAGACAGTCATGTGAATAACAAATAATATGCTTATAAAAATATTCAAGGATATCATGTAACAGATAGTTTCCTGTATTCAATTATCAACATATGAGGTGATGAAAACAATAAAGTTCAAAAGATGGGACATTGGCAGCCATTTGATTTTTAAATCATTTTTCACATAAATAGAGAATAAACACACGAGTCGTGGCACCTAGTATCACCACTAGGTCCTATTGGCTTGCATCTCACCAATAGAAGTAGCCGTGTTACCGACTCGTAGACCGAACCGATCTTATGAGGTTTACATCTCACCCATAAGGCTCAATTGGGCCCGAACTTCTATTATATTATACGTTTATTCAGACGGGGCTCTGGGCTGAAATGAAAGCTGATGATTACATTCTCTGCATCACCAAGAGGGAACCCGCAGTTTTCAGAATCCTGTTCTGCCCTCGCTACCTAGGTGGTAATACTGATCAAGTACTTGTCTATACGTGCGCCACATACCCTACGCAGACTCTTAAACCGCAGCTCTCACTGCCGTACGACGACTACCTTAAACACTAGGTCGGTTCTCGGACCGCAGCTCCCGAGTCTGCTTTTCATTACAAGTGCAGTCGAAACACCACACATGGTAGGATCCAACACAAGCTATTCGTCCCAGACTCACATCGTAAACTTTATATAAAAGTCGCTCGTGAACAAATAGTATATTATTTGGTGACCTTCAATAATTGGTCGGACTCATTTGTAAAAGTCAAATCCTCAAATACTTACTTTCACTATGACAACGTTTACACTTTAATCCTCAAGTGTCACCCGAAACATTATATATCCCAAATATCGTAATATTTTTAAAATAGTAAATTCTTTAAAATCAAGTTTTATATAAAAATAAAATTTAAGGTATAATAATAATAAAATATTATTTTAAAATTAAAAGTTTTATTTTAAAATTAAAATTTTCTGTAAAATATAAAAGTTTCTAAAAGAATATGACGAAAAATCATTTTTTAAAAATATATATAAATGTCGTGTAAAAGTTTCGAAATAAAATGAATTTTATAAATCCTTACCTATATAAAAATAATAAGTGAAGTTTTATTAAAATAGAACATTTTGAAGGTTACTAATTTACTCTATTTTTATAATATATAAACAATTTGTAAAAGTACTAAAGAAAATTAAATACGACCAAAATTACAATTATATAAAATACATACAAAATATAAAGTACATAGAATAAACATACATAACAAATAGAATTAAACATAAATATAAAATACAATGAAAATGATATAAGTAAATTTTATCATTTTAAGTTCTTTTATTCATTTTCTCATTTTTCATATAAACAGAAATGTAAAGGTGATAAATAAATAAATTAGACAGGTGATAATTTAGTCAAGTTAAATTTAGTCATAATAAAATATCACGTTACATTTTTATATATACATAAGTAATTTAGTCATACAAATAATCCTAAATATTTAAGTAAACAATTTATTAAGTTAGTAAGACAATAAACTTATATATAAGAAATGTTTTTAGAAGAAAAGTTTGGTTACCTTAATAGCTATTACGGAATATTTATTAACGTTATTAAGAATTAAGGTCGACGGGGTCAATAATATTGTCTACGTAAGAAAAGTCGTCTTTTTTTCTCCTTTAAAGAAATTTCGGGTCGAAATGATTTGACCCAAATATGGTACTAGAAAAGTGATTTCATCAATGACTGAGCAGCTTCTCATTCCCGATACTCTAATTATATAAAGAAGGACGAAGGAGTAAATATAGTATGTAGTACGGAATATGGAGTATTAAGTAGTAAGTATTATACGTAGTACTAGTATGTAAGTAGTACGAGTAACATTACGTAGTAGTAGTAATATTACGTAGTAGTAGTAATGTATTACGGAGTAGTAATGAAGTACTCCATAGTACTCCGTAAGTAGTAATATATACGGAGTAGGAGCACATACTATATATAGTAAGTTAGTGAGTTTAGTACGTAGGTTGTAGTAATAGTAGGGAGTAGATAGGTGGTAGTGATGTGTGTCATGCAAGGTAGTGAGTAGTGTAATGTAGGTAGTAGAAGTAGGCAATTAGGCTTAGTTAGGTGTAGCAAAGCTAGAATTAGTAGGTTAGTGAGTAGTGTAATGTTACTAATACGTGGGAGTCAAATAGGGTACCTATCTTTCCGGGTTTCGGTCCATTTCTCGTACAAATGTTTTTCTTTCTTTCTTAAAAAGTTCAAATATAAGATTACGAAATTAAAATAATGGAAACCGTAAAATATATTTTTAAAAACGAATTTGTGAGACGGTAAGTAAAATAGACGGTAAATAGTAATATGAGGCAATAGTTATAAGATATTATTATTTTAAAAATTCGATAAATTATTAAATTTTTACGAGATGAGAAAATGTTAAAACGACAGGTCAAAATTAAAAATATTTTTGAGTTTTTAAACTTTATTTAACGAAACATAAAATTTTTAATAATTCGATAATAAGTTTTCGTCTTTTTAAATACGGAATAATTTTGAAAATAAAATATTTTATTCACGAAAATATTTTTTCAAACGTTAAACATGCTTTAAATAAACGTTTAAAATATTAACACTATTTGAAAAATACGGGGTGTTACACCTATGATTACTCAATGGACATGGCCTTTACAATTTCACACTTCACCACATGTTTCTTGCTTATATATTCATAGTTTGCGAACATTGTATGTAAAAATCACATATATGTTCTGTTAACCTCACCGTCCTTATTTTTCGCAGTTATGGTACGTTCTAAGAATGTCACGCCATCTTCTAACCCGGTGTCAAATGATGTGCGCCACGATTCAGAAGGTATGAACTGTGGTCTCTGTTTTCAATTGTTTACATATTTGTTGTATCACCAACACAAAATGAATCATTTTTTCTTGCAGTCCAAGGGAACATTGTTCCCGTTGTCCACACAGGTACTGCTTATTCAAACAGCAATCGAAATGAACAATCTCTGTCCCGTAGACAAGGAAAGCGGAAGTTAGATAGCAAGAATGTCGCTTCACAGTCACTGCCGACAAAACAAATAGCAGGTAAGTGCGTCATTTCAAAACATCGTAATTAAGAGTTCTTTAATTCTTCATCTTACTCACGTTTATTACTTCGCAGATGGTCAACGTAGAATCCTTGGTGACATAACAAATTCAAATCGACGGTGTCCAAATAAAACCCATAGTGTCAAGTGTGTATCATGTTCCATTGAAACAGGTACAGTCTTGCCCCTATACCCCTGCTAACCGATACTCATACATCTAATACTTATTTCATCTTAACTGATTTTGTTATTCCCTTAAGGGGAAACATGTGTTGCTCCTGAAAACGACGGTGAACAAAATCTGTTCGATCATCCGTTTCTCAGTGGTCACAACGATAAGGATCAAGAGTATGCGAACGCGTCTTCTCTGTCGTCCACCCGTGAAGGTTGTTTGTTTCTTTTGTTTGCAGTTTCCAAAAACGTAAACTTTTCTTAGAAAACAATTCTTGGTTTTAGTTACACAGATTGTCCAGGTACCAATTACAGAATATGTACTAAACTTCCTTCAAGCATAACCAAATTGTCTTTCCTGCACATTGGCAGATGTCGTGGTTCCTAATTCTCAGACTAATTGCGCACATCAAACTCCCATAATTATCTCCGACAACATACGTATTTCGACTAATTTTGTTCCTCCACCCGTAACCCGACAAGGTAACGACTGTCTGTATCATGTAGAAAACCCCTTCCGATCATCTATGTTTCTGCTGGAATGAAGTTCTTTCTCATTATTACGTCGCGCGCTTGCAGGTTTCAATCTCCAAATAAAGAAGTACGTAAACAACTATTACACAGCTCAGGTTGCAAGGCACGATCGGAGGCAACTTCTTAACGAGCGCGGGGCTGCTCGACTTAGTCTTCCAGTTCATTATACTCCCCATCGTATTTTCGGTACAATGATTGACCCTAGGTGGAGGGCAAAGCTTGTAAGACACAGGAGATGCATTATTAAAACGGAGAAGGCTCTTAACCGAGTCACAGGTTCCCACAACAATGCTCCCCGGTCGATAACGGCAACTCCTGAGGATCATGGTTCGCGCTCCTTCCTTTAAAACTTATCCACATTTTTCTCATAGACTTACTTAACTATTGAATGCGTGTAGCACTACTAACCACTTTCGTTGCAGGTAGAACCGCTAACACTCCATCTCTCACACCTCCCAACCCCTTCCAGAGTTGCTTGACTGCTGTCTCCATTATTTCTCCTTCGTCTGTTCGAAGTTAGTGTGATAGGGAGAGTGTCATCCACAGTCTCGCACGTGACATTTTTGGAGACCGTGCGTCATCGACCTCTACTCAAGAAGATCAGTGCTTAGCTGATGGTAAGCCGATTCATTGATGCCACTCCTCGACATGTATTTCAATTTTTAGCAGTAAATCTATCCTAACATCTCAACGCACCACTTGCTCACTATAGAACCCGGCTGACTCATTCCAACCCTGCCAACATCCCAGATTGGTCAGGTTACTTAGACATAGGAGATCCGGAACACTCATGCCGTAAATGTGCAGCGCAGTTATGGTATGACGAAAGGGATCAAATGGACCGCAAACCATTGGTTCCTAATTTCACATTGTGCTGTAAAGACGGTGCAGTCAAACTGCCATACCTACAGCCACCACCACAGCCGCTTTCTGACTTGCTCTGGGGAGTCCACCCAAATAGTGGCCACTTCAAGGACAACATTCAGATGTAGAACAACGGATTCACCATGACTTCGATCGGTGGCAAGATCGACCACTTTGTCAACGTGGGTAGGGGGCCTTATACATTCAGATTAAGTCGTCAAAACAGCCATCGTATTGGCAGCCTCCTGCCAACCGGTGACAATGACCCCCAGTTCTGTCAGTCATATATATATACAACACGGAGGACGAAATATCAAACAGGACGAACGCATTAAGGTGATTGCATTTTCAATTATACTTGCAAATGTCACATTTTTTTTTTCTCTAAGATATACTCTGTCTAAAGTACCTCATTTCGCCGACGGATTAATGTAGTAAGTACAAGAAGAAAAAAATGGGCGTTCTGCTCATGACTGCCCTCAAGGAAATGCTCGACGAACATAATCCTTTGGTTAAATCATTCAGAATTGCTCGAGATCGCCTCGCTGACGTCCATAGTCAAGACGAAATTAAACTTAGGCTTATCTCCGCCAGACACGTTGATGGCAGGACTTACAATCTGCCGACCGTATCTGAAGTTGCTGCCCTGATCTTTGGGGACATCGAGGACACAATCGACAGTCGTGACATTATTCTTGAAGAGAAATCTGGGAGGTTGAGCTTCATCCCTCATACCTTGCACTCCAATACCCAAATCTATTTCCTCACGGTGAAGACGGGCCAAGGCTTGGTATATCACACAGCCAGCAGTCTATTATGTCGTCCAAAAATCCCAAAACAGGGAGGAATAAACTGACACTTTGTGAGTGGTTCGCATTTCGTCTAATGGACAGACCCGTAGACGTTGAACAATCTACCATTCTCAGAGGTGGTAATCTCTTCCACCAATTCATTGTAGACGGTTACACCATGGTAGAGGCGCAGAGGCTCTTATATTTCAGGCTAAACCAACCGAAATTCAGGTCTGAGAATTACAAACAACTCGCAAGATCAGTTGAAAATGGTGTAACTGAACCGGGTTCGTCTGGCAAGCGTTACATAGTCCCGTCGTCTTTCCTTGGAGGTAAAGGGTACATGAGGGAGATGTACCAGGACACCATGGCAATCTGTAGATGGTGTGGTTACCCCGATTTGTTCATCACTTTCACTTGCAACCCAAAGTGGCCTGAAATATCGAGGTTCATGAAGGCCAAGGGCTCTAAAACGGAGCACAGGCCTGACATCCTGTCTAGGGTATTTAAGATGAAACTCAAGAAGCTGATTCGAGACTGTAAGGACGGTCAAATTTTTGGTAGGACGAGAGCAGGTACGTTTAATATCCATCTACCTTTTTACAACTTTAGAGTCCTCTACCTGCTTTCCACAACTGTTCTCTGTACATGTATTTGCCTCGTGTCTAATTTTTTTTCCACTTTATATTTGGACCATACCCGTATCAGTTTTGTATACAGTTGAATTTCAGAAGCGTGGTCTTCCCCATGCCCATATTCTCCTGTTCCTGCATCGCGCTGACAAATTTCCTGTAGTTGCCGACGTCGATGGTATTATTAGTGCTGAACTGCCAGATCCGATCGAAAATCTCATTTTGTTCAAGGCTGTCACAGATCTAATGATTCACGGACCGTGCGGCTAAGCTAATCCTAAGGCCTCATGTATGGATCAGGGTGTGTGCACGAAGAGATTTCCCAGACCATTTAGCGATCAAACCACCGTAGACGGCGACGACTATCCGCTTTACAGAAGACGAGACACAGGTATTACATTCCAAAAAAGAGGTGTATCTATTCATAATGGGTACGTCGTTCCGTACAACCCTGATTTAATAGAACGTTACCGTGCGCACATCAACGTTGAGTGGTGCAACCCAGCAAGATCCATTAAATATCTATTTAAGTACATCAACAAGGGATACGACAGGGTCACTGTTGGTGCGTCTAACGGTAAAACTGATGGCGAGGTTGACCAAATTCAAGAGTACTACGACTGTCGCTACATATCCCCATGAGAAGCTGTGTGGAGAATTCTTGCGTTCAAGATCCATTACAGAACACCACCTGTCATGCGTCTGGACTACCATTTACCCAACGAACAAAACGTCGTCTTCAATGACGACGACCCAATCGAAGAGGTTGTCGCCAGGTCATGTGATCTCGGAGTAAGTTTATAGCTTGGTTAGACTACAACAAGAACCACTCAGATGGACGCGATTTAACATACTTTGAATTTCTCAACCGCTACGTATGGCACAGTCAGGACAAGGAATGGGCTCCGAGGAAGATGGGATTCATGATTGAGAGAATGTTCCATATGTCACCAACTGGTGGGGAGAGGTACTACATGAGAACACTACTCAACTTTGTTAAAGGTCCCACGTCATACGAGGACATTAGAACAGTGAACGGTGTCGTACATCCAACTTTCAAGGACGTTTGCTATGCACTCAGTTTACTCGGTGATGACACTGAATACATTGCCGCAATTGAAGAAGCGAGTTATTGGGGATCTGGCGGTTTCTTACGCAATCTCTTCGCAACACTTCTGCATTAAAAAAGTCTTATAAGACCGGAACATGTTTGGGATAAGACTTGGGATTTCCTCACTGAAGATATTCAACACATGAGGCGCAAACAACTTAGAAATTACGGTAAATAACATACAATACTCCTTCCAGCGGCTTTTAGACACTGATTTCTTAGATTGATCTTTTAAGTCTTACGGTCATTTAACTGTTCTATTTCTGCAGATTTGATAATGACTGAGTCCAAGCTAAAGAACTATGCTCTGTCTGAGATCGAGCGGTCATTGTTACGGAATGGTACTAGCCTCAAGATTTTTGATACAATGTCGTTTCCTGATTTTGAAGTTGCTGCGCTTCACAGCAATAGGCTTATTTCAGATGAACGATCGTACGATCGGGAGGAACAAACGCGTATACATGAAACATGTGTAGCATTGTTGACAGTGGAACAGAAGTCCGTATATGATCAAATAATGCGTGCTGTCAATGCAGGAAATGGCGGCCTCTTTTTCCTTTACGGTTACGGAGGCACTGGAAAGACATTCGTTTGGAGAACCCTTTGCACTGCTATCAGGAAGGAAGGCAATATTGTACTTCCTGTTGCGTCCAGCGGTATCGCTGCGACACTTATGCCGGGTGGGCGTACAACTCACTCGAGGTTTAATATTCCAATCAATGTGGACGAGACGTCCACGTGCCCTGGAATAAAACCAGGCAGTGACTTAGCCGAGCTCATACTACACACGAAACTAATTATATGGGACGAAGCACCCATGATGCACCGTCATTGTTTCGAGACATTAGATCGTAGCCTCCGTGACATAGCGAGGTTCGCAACAGATGGCGATCCAGAACAACCATTCGGTGGTAAATTTGTTGTGTTAGGCGGAGATTTCAAACAGATCCTACCTGTCGTGCCTAAAGGCAGTCGTCCTGACATAGTGCGGGCGTCGATATGCTCATTCCCCCTTTGGCGATACTGCAAGGTAATATATAAGGGATGTTTCCCACGGTACTCTCGAACTTTGACACATTACACATGGTACCCTCATTTTAAGTTTGTTCATATGGTAAACTTGTGTTTTGCGTTTAGTGTCCATGGTACCCCTGATCAATTTTCCGTCATAACGGAGGTAAAAGTTAGTTTAGTTAAAGTGATTAATTTTAATTTTTTTTGGTGAAATTAGTTAGAAAATTAATGAAATTCAAATTAATTGAGGAAATGTCCATGATACCCCTGTGTTTTCAATATTTTAACCAGGGTACCATTGTATTTTCAATTTTTTGTCCATGGTATCCTTGTGGTTTCAATCATTTGTCCATGGTACCCCAGAATGAATTGTAACCACAAGGGTACCATGGGCAAAGAATTTAAAATATAAGGGTACCATGGCTAAAACATTGAAAACACAGGAGTACCATGGACATTCCCTCAATTTTCAATTATTTTAATTAGAAGTTCATTAATTGTTCTAACTAATTTTTCCTCTGAAACAAATTAATCAGTTTATTAATCACTTTAACTAAACTAACTTTTAACGCCGTTATGACAGAAAATTGATCAGGGGTATCATGGGCACTAAACACAAAACACAAGGTTACCATAGGAACAAACTTAAAATGAGGGGGACCATGTGTAATGTGTCAAAGTTCAAGGGTACCGTGGGAAATATCCGAATATATAAAGTAATTACTTAAAGTCGTTGAAAAGCAACATTACTCTGAACTATATCAATCATGTCGTAGTAGCTGTCTGGATGCTACTGTATTGCATTATATTACTTCTACATATTTACATGTGTAATGGTACACAAGTCTTGTTCCATCCAGATAGACATTCATACTTTTACATAGAGGTGGCAATCGGATGGGGCGGATCGGGTTCGAGTCGAGCAGTCTCGGGTTCGGATTACCAAACTATCGGATTTTTTCGGCTCATTTGAATTAGCGGGTCGATTTGGATTCAGTCGGGTAGTTTCGAGTCATGATATTGTACGAATATCGGGTTAGAACGGCTAAGTCTTGGTCAGGTTGCGGTTGTTGTAGGAACGGGTTCGTTCGGATAATGTGTCATGTAGTAGTAGTTTATGTCAAACGAACACGAAATTCAAATTAATCTTAACCGAGTTAACCCGATATCAAATAAAAATACTCCGTATACACATATAATAAATTATTTGTTTCGTATAACTCCATGAAAGTAAACTTTATACTCCATGTTATAAAACATACGGAATCATACGAGCCGCCTGTTAGTTACTACGTATACCAAACTTGACAATCCCACATTCACCCCATGTTCCCATGTTTATATATTTAACTTCTAACTTGCATGTCTTCAATTAATGAAGTATGAATCTGTTTTGCTTGTACTCTGTACATAGGAATTCACTATGGGTCACTTGGTTGGTTATATGGTTACTTATTTTTTGGATAATTTTTTTATTACTTTAGTTGGATTTGGATCGAGTATTTTCGGGTACGTGTATTTTGGGTAATTTTCAGTTATTCGAGTCAGATTTGGGTCGGGTATTTTCTTGTCGAGTTTAACCGACTCGGTTGTTACCGAATTCGGAATTTATCGGTTATCGGATATAATCAGGTATCGGATTGAGTCAAATTAAACCAGGTCGATTTCGGTCACTAAGATATTTCAGTATTGTCAATTGTCAAACGGGTTCGATCTCGGGTGAGCCGGATCGGTTTTGTCGAGTCGGATCGGGTTTTGCCAGGTCTACTTTTACATTTGTTCGAGGTGTGCAGGTTCTTGAGTTGACGAGGAACATGAGATTTGAGGTTGGCCGAGAAGAAATTGAAATTGCGGAGCTGGACTTATTCTCGAAGTGAATCTTGGAAGTAGGGAACGGTGTCGCAGGGGGGCCAAATGACGGAACCGTGGATATTAATCTGCCCGATGACATTCTCATTGTCGATGATGGCAACCCGCTCCAAGCGGTTGTGCGTACAATTTTTCCAGAAATTCAATCCAAGTTCAGGGACACTGAATTCTTTTAGGACCGAGCGATTCTAGCATCCACCCACGATGTCGTAGAGGAGATTAATGACCACGTTATGTCTCTCCTACCTGGCGATGAGAGAATCTACTTAAGCTCGGACGAAATTAGTAAGGACAAGACAAGCCCTATTGTTCATTAGATCTACTCTACTGAGTTTCTTAATACAGTCAGGTCTTTCGGACTTCCTAATCATCAGTTAATGCTTAAGGTCGGATGCATTGTCATGCTATTAAGGAACATAGACCAAGCGAATGGGCTTTGTAATGGTACTCGATTGGTTGTTACGGAATTGGGGGATCGAGTCATCGCCGCCACTGTTATTTCTGGATATACTAAAGGAATAAAGGTCTTCACCCCAAGACTTACCGTAACTCCCTCCGATGAGACCAAATTTCCGATAAAGTTTGAGAGACGCCAGTTTCCGGACACTGTCTGTTATGCTATGACTATTAACAAAAGCCAGGGTCAGTCTTTGAAGCATGTCGGTTTATATTTACCTCGCCCCGTATTCACGCACGGACAGCTTTACGTAGCTCTGTCTCGAGTTACCAGTAGACGAGGATTGAAAATTATGATTCCCTTAGCGGAGACGGCTGTGGACAACGATGGGCGTAGTACTACAAACGTGGTCTTCAAAGAGGTATTCAGTCGAGTAAAGTAGTATTCTTTCTTTCCATGGACGGAGAATCTAAATGACGCGCAGAAGTGTCTTACATCTACACACATTTTGCAGAACAATTTTGGGAAACGAATTACTTTCATTTTCAATTCAGTAGATTAGACGCATTTGCGCATACATTTTTAGTTCAACATTGCTTTACGTGGATTTCTTTTTAATGGTGCTACGAACTTGAAAAACTTACTACTCCCTCCTATCGTGTCGGCACTGAAATGAGACCCTTGGCTTACATTTATCTCACAATTGGCATTAAGCGTTGCAACGCCGAACAACCGAATAGCAAACTAATTATGCCACCGTAACAAAGCAATGTCGCATTACTCAATTACGCTAATCCACCTTTACCGAACAATGTCCAGTCGAGTAATTAACGGCGAAACAGTCTTTTCGTTAAGACATACTAAAATCGAGCAGTAATGGCAAACCACATGTCGTATAATACAAACTCCCAAAATATAATGTACCCCATGGATAGATCTTGAGTAAGTGTTATAAGAATAACGTTGACTGTATCATCGAGAATAATCTTCACTGCAGCATGGAACGTTTGCTTGCAGTTAGGCACTCAGTTTTAAAAGCAGTGAACATCACTGGAGACAACACAGACGCAACTGCCTGCTTCAATAACCTTCATTACAGGTAAATACTTTATGGTCAAACTATCATTTAACACTAAATTCGTGCATGAAATCTACTTCTACCGAACTACTGATTTCGGGTCAGCAGCGAATAGCGCAGTCCATATTTTCTCCCCATACGTAGTACTTCTACACGATGTGTTTCTTCTAAAAGTGAAACTTTACGCACTCAAGATTTACTTATGGACTACACGTTTGAACTGAAGGTGTCCACTAATGTTTACCTTGGAAGTAATGAAATTTAACTTTGTAAATTGGTTCACAGCACTTACGTTAAAGAAACCAGTGACCGTTCGAAGCTTTACTAATTGTTCCTTCAAGAAAACTGAGTACATAATGATGCAGTACAATAACATCCAGAATAACTACATTACTTGACATACATTACACCCACATATAGTGTTTTTGCTGATTACAAGAAAATGTTTCCACCGACTTGGATGGATAGTACTAACGTTAATTATTTTAATATTCTAACCGATTGCCACCGACAAACCAACAGAAAAAAGTTTCAAAACAAACCACTAAGAAACAGGATAATAAACTGCTTACATATTGTCCGATGATGGATACCAACTGTTGCTACTAATCGCATACCTGACAGCCCACACTAAAACAACTTCTAGACCTTCACCCTGTAGAACCTTGGGTACTTGCTGGCCAACATTGTCATCACACAAGCGTACGTCGATGTTTTATCATTGCCAGCATCATCGTACCCATTAACTTGGTCCTCAATAGGCACCGTCCTGTAAGCTGTCTCCCTCCTCAGGTACACACGATCATCCTCAGTTGCAATCCAGGCATGTGGACCAGCTGTTGAGTCAAGCTGACTCACATAATTGGCCTTCCCTTTCCCGGCCCTCTCAAATGCCCTCTGCAGCTTGAATGCACTCCTGAAATGACGCAAATCAGACTCAAACTCAAGAACTATGGATCTCATGAAATTGCCAGTCTGACCATTGTATATTGGTCGGAATTGCCTTATCATGTACCCAAGACTTCTCAGTTCATCTATTACACAAGCAAAACTCCTTCCAATTACATTGTTACCTTGCGTCTCATAAGGGAGATTGTGCATAATTATCATGGGAGGGTAAGAATATTTGGTAGACATATCAGTGTTCTAATTTCTGAAGGTTTTCAATTGGTTTTGGTGATGTGGTAAACAAAGGTAAAACTCTCTTTATAGAGGGTGAAATCCTAGCATGCAATTGACAAATGGTGGTTGGTTTGACAGTTGTAAAAATTTGCAGATATAAACAGTAAAAAGCTAAGCAACTTCATCAAAACATTGAAGAAACCAGATTTCCCGCGGTCAAATCTCAACATATCTTTATTGACATGTATGGTGCTAGGGTAACTGATGCAAGCAAGATAGCAAATCACTACAGCGATCTTAGAGGTCAAATGTCCCAAAACTTACCTTCTCAAGACGCACTCCATTCCATATGTTCCTCTGTTCTTCTACCTGCCATCGATTCCCATCGAAATTTCTCAGAAATCGCTATTGAAGACATCTGACTACTCAACACAGCGTACAAATATCTAGGGCAATTCAATTAGGGGAGAGGAATAATATTTCGTCAGTTGTGCGTAGGGAATCAATTGTAGATTGCTTTTATGATTTTTGATATTGACGAGATGAACATTTGGGGGAATTTTTCTTTTGGGAAGGGAAAGTGCATTGTAAAAGTGGGTATTGCCACGTGATTGGTATGCTATGTCGTGTCCTATTTTTCGCACACTACTCCGCTTTCACGAACAACGCTTTTACCATTCTCAAGGTAAAAAACAAACAACACGTCACGGGGCGTGTAACAGATTGACAATCGCTTTTACCAATTACTAACTGTTTAAATTAACCCACTACCCGTATCTAACCTCACAGGTAATGTTGTACCTAATGTGTACTACACCGTCTCACAATAGAAACCATTTTCGACACTCCATCTGATGTCCACAGTTGCTCCCTAATTATTAAAATATATGGTAATGACCCACGATACATATCTTCAATTTCAAAATATACTCTATGTATTACTCCTAAGATTAAATATTCAACCGATATTTTAATTAACTTTGATAATTACATAATCGTTTTAACAACCCCGTGATTTATCACGGGTTGTATACTAGTTTGAGTTAATAGTACTTCCCAACATAAATCATTTGGTATGCTAATTTTGTTGATTCACAAAGGGTATAGAGACGAAATCCGTTTGATGGGCATGCATGCATGACTGACATCAGCTAAAGCAAACCATTAGGATAAAGGCCCAGTTCATGTAGATCGACTGTGTTTGTCAACTGAAGTCCAGCCAATACTCCCTTGCTCATTTGGATTACAATCACTGGGTAAATTAAAAAAAAAAAATAGACGTACCACGCTCCCAGGTAGACCAAGGGGCTACTACGATACGTGGGTTCATTAAACAAAATTCGAATTTGACTTGGCAATCTCACAAACAATCAAGCTCGCAAGTTAAAATACGAGTTTGAGCCTAACTTGAGCGTGTATAACTGCTAAAAATAAGTCCAAACAAGATTTCAAGCCGAGCCTGACTGAGATTGCGCTCAACTCGGATTTGAACGTTCTCAGTTTGAGTTTATTTTGATTGAAGTTGGGCCGAACTGATCCCATCAAGTATACAAAACAATATTTTTGAAAAATTATTCAGGTCAACGTTTCTCCATTAACAACTTCTATAGAAGAAGAATGCTTAATTGATTATATTAGGGTTAGCTAAGGTGAATTAAAATGAATTTCAGTACGTACGTACTTATTTTTAATGGTACCCTAGCCTCAAATTAAAACATCAAAAGTGGGAATTGATCTCTCATTTGAGAAAGAACCACGGAGTTGTAATTGATCTCTCGATCATCTTCATGCATAGATGCAGTTACACATACACTTACTTTTTATCATGAAACCACTATTCAATGCAACATTATATTGAGAGAGAGCGTCTTATTGGTCATATATAATTACTGTGGAGTACTATTTACGTCCGCATGAAAGCTTTAATTTAATTTGTGATATCAGATTTTGTTGCATGTACTTGGACGTACATGCATCTTCAATTCATACTACTCTCCGTCCCTACCTATGGTTTGTTTCTTGAGTTGGATTCTGTGCGCTTTCCTTTCGTACTATTGATGGATGGATGGATACCCAATATTGTTTTTTAGTTGACACAGTACAAGCACCAACTACATCAAGATAAGATGTGGATACTAAAAAACAATTTGATATACATAAATATATAAAGGGATCGTTTGGTTGCCCTCTTAAATCATGGGAAATAAAATTTTACATGAATTGATAAATTGAGATGGTTTATTTGTCCATTTTATTAAAATTCAACTTCCCAATGAACTTCAATTCCTGTATAATTGGGGAAGTTGCTCACCTAGTCCCCTCGGTATGCACAAATTTTCACATGAATTAATTTCTCGACAACCAAACAATATTTTTGTAATTCACCCAAAATATAAATTCATGTGAATTTTAGTTTCTGGTAACTTCATTTTCTCATGATAAACCAAACGATCCCAAAGTCAATAGAGATCACCAGCTCGTTGTTCAAAAATACTACTACGTATTTAACTTCTTCAATAAGTCACCATATTCAAAACAAATGAGCTAGGTTCATATATAACGTAAGTACGTAACTAAAGCAAGTTATTGATACAACTATACAAGCAAGCTTAGCTTTGTGTTATAAGAGTTCTTTATTCCAATCACAAAGTTTGAGATTCGATTCTTATCCAGGATTAAATGTGCCTTTACTTGAAAAAAAAAATACCGATGCGATCGGTTTACCCCAATCTCGCATCAACCCGACCCACCTTTGTCCCGATCCAGGACCAACCTAAGAAAAACAATCTTACCCGCTTGCCAAATTAAGAATTAAAAAAATACATTGTCGAGTTGGGTTTAGGCTAACCATCAGGGTTCTCGACCCAGCGGGCCCACCCATATATATACACCAAAAGTCAGTTGAGAGTTCGGTTGGCAATCTGGCATATATAGGGATGGCAACGGATCCAGGATCCGATCCGGATCCGCAAGATCCGGTCCGCACGGATCGGATATGGATCCTAAATTTTGAGATCCGTTGGATATGGATCCGGATCCGGATCCTCTATCTTTAAACGGATCCGGATCTGGATCTTAATAAATAAATCCGGATCTGGATCCGCAAATCCGTTTTATTAAAAAATTAACAATAATAAAAAACTTAGAACTTTAATGTGTGTTTTTTTTGGTTATTTTTAAGACTTTTTTTTTTTAGTTTATTAATCTTTGATTATGAATCTTTATATTCAATTTTATTTGTAAAATTATGAAAATTAATATGGTCGTAAATACGTATTAATTAAAATTTTTGTAGAATTTAAGTAAGAAATTGGATCCGCGGATCCGGATCTGGATCTACATTTTTGAGATCCGTCGGATCCGGACCGGATCCGGATCCGCTACTAGGAGTGCGGATCTGGATCTGGATCTGGATCCATGCGGATCCAGTCCGGATCCGGTCCGTTGCCATCCCTAGGCATATATGCTCCTACCCAGACCAGGTCGGGACAAGGTCCATATAGAGAACAATATTACTACGTAATAATGATGGTGACCAAGTAGTACTCCATCGGTAGAAGAAAATAAGAAATGGAGGTTGTAAGTGAGCCCGATATAATACAGTTGGGCCCACTAGCCCAACGAAACAATTAGAAGGTCCACGTACTCTCCAGAGCAGAGAGTCGATTAGTATAAATAGTGAATTAAGAGGATAACTTTGACGTCCTTTTTAAGTTTTTCATAACCTGAGGATTTTAGTATTCATGGTGTGCGTGTGCCCATCAGCTGATGCACCACTACTACTTGTTAGAATATGCCGATTCTGTAAATAATATACTTCCTAGTTTAGATTATATTCTCCATATTTATAGATTACTAGTTACTATAGATTAGCCTTGTAATTAGGAAAATATATCAACTGTAATTAGGATTGATTCTCTGTAATCGTATTATATAATGCAAGCTCTGTAATCATCCAATAAGGTGAAGCAGGGATTGTCAGGACTCAAGTCCTACGAAGTCAGGTAGGTCCCCCGGTCCCAGAATAACCGGGCGGACGCCCTGTCAAAATTGGTCAGTTCCAGCCTGCAGGACATACGAAGGTCGGTCTGGATTGACGTGGTCCAGGAAAAGTCTACCACCCCCGCCAGCCAGTCAACGTCATTGAAGAAGCAGGTCCTGAAGATTGGATGACCCCAATCGTCCAATTCAAAAAACACGGAACTCTGCCATCTGACCCTGCTCAAAGAAGAAAGACGCTGGCGAGAGCTGCGTGGTTTATACTGATAGGCGAAGACCTGTACAAGAAATCATTCTCCTCACCCCTGCTCAAGTGTCTGGGGGCAAGGCAGGCTATAGAGGTCCCAGATGACATCCACTCGGGAATCTGCGGCCATCATATAGGAGGGAAGTCTCTGGCCCACAAGGCCCTAAGAGCAGGATATTACTGGCCAACCCTGCTAGCAGACGCAAAAGATTTAACTCGAAGGTGCAGGAAGTGCCAGCTCTTTGCCCCATCGATTCACGCCCCGGCCCAGGAACTCAGGCCAATTCTGTCTCCCATCCCCTTCGCCAAATGGGGAATGGACATATTGGGCCCCTTCACTGTTGCGACTGGGGGCAGGAAATTTTTAATTGTGGGGATCGATTATTTTACCAAGTGGATTGAAGCAGAAGCAGTGCCAAACATCACAGAGCCTGCGGTCAGGAAGGTAATCTGGAGGAACATCATAACCAGGTTTGGCCTGCCAAAAATGCTAGTATTCAATCACGGAAGGCAATTCGACAATGACCCTTTGAGAATTTGGCTGGAAAGCCATGGCATAGCAGTCGCCTACTCTGCTGTCTGCCACCCCCAAACCAACGGGCAGGCTGAAGCTGCCAATAAACAAATTCTGAATGGACTCAAGAAAATGGTGGATAAGCTTAAAGGCAGATGAGCAGATGAGCTGCCAAGCAAACTATGGTCAATAAGGACTACCCGAAAAGAATCCACGGGTCAGACCCCCTTCGGCCTGGTATACGGGGCAGAGGCCCTGCTGCCCATAAAGGTGCGGATCCCCACCCTGCGATCTCAACAGTATAACAGGGTGGACAATGAAGCAGCAATGACTGAGGCCCTGGACCTAGTCAACGAAGTAAGGCAGGAGGCTAGCATGAACATAGCCGCCTACCAGCAACGAATGAGGAAGGCGTACAACAGGAAGGTGAACGAAAGAAGTTTCCAAGTGGGGGACTTGGTCTTAAGAAAAATGCAGGCAGTGGGAAAGTCGCGGGAGCACGGAAAGCTGAGCGCCAACTGGGAAGGCCCATATGAGGTAACCCAGATTAAGGGACCATGCACTACAAAATCGCCAATCTTGAAGGCCAAGAACTGACCGCCCACTGGAATGCGGACACCTTAAAAAAGTACTACGTCTAATGATAAGGAAGCTTAAGTAATTCTCTTTCGAAAAATTGGCGGAGGACGCTCAGAATGCAATGTCGACGGCTCCGACCACAGTTATTTTAAGAGTTTTTTAACAAGAAATGAAAAGTCCGAAAGTTTATACTCGTTGTCTGTTTAAAACTTGCATTTTTTCACACACAAACGAGTAGGGGGTAATAGGGGGAGCCCCCCTGTTGCTAAACCCAAGGGAAATGGACCCCCCAACAAAAATTTAAATCCCCCTGTCAACCTCTGGGCAGGCGGGGGGCAGGCCCCCTGGACTTCGACCAGAAGCCAGAGACAGGCCGGGCCCCACGCGCCAAATGAACAAGGATTGGGGGCAACTCCCCAACCTTGTATAAAAAACGCAAAGCCCCCCTACCTACCTCTGGGCAGGCAGGGGGCAGGCCCCTTGGACTTCGAACAGAAGCCAGGGTCAGGCCAGGCCTTGCACGCCAAATGAACAAGGACTGGGGGGCAACCCCCTAACCTTGTATAAAAAACGCAAAGTCCTCCTGCCTACCTCTGGGCAGGCAGGGAGCAGGCCCCCTGGACTTCGACCAGAAGCCAGGGTCAGGCCTAACTATAAATAGAGAAAGCAGGCAAAGTAGAAACAAAAAAGATGCATCCATAAACAAATAAAAGAGTTTTGACAAAGAGGATACTAAGAATCCAGAAACAAAGAGAAGTTAAGATATTACATCAGATAAGGCAGCCGACCACATCAGGGCTCGACGCGCAAAAAAGTTAAAATGTCAGCGAGGGAGCAAAAGCGCAGTAGGATAAGGGCAAGAGCCCTCAGAGGACGACTGCCCTGCACATTAAACATTGGGAGCATCTTGACTGGGGCCAGTAGCCTCGTCAGGCGGCCTATTTGCTCGAGCTTCGTTCTTAGTGGCATAAAGACCTCGGAAGGCGTCCTCATTAAAATCAGGGAACATTTCCCTAATAACTTCCATAACAAGCTCCAAGGAAGAAGAGGCTCCATCTTGAAAGCTCGTTTCCACTGCGACATCGGCTTCCTACAGAATGACATCCTTCTCCTTCTGCCATTCCTCGCCCTTTACCTTCAAGTCATCCTGGGCCTTCTTGAAGTCTGAATCGGCCTTGGACAGACGCTCTTCCAGGTCAACTACCCTTCTTTTGGTATGCTCCAGCTCAGCCAACGCTTTTTTAACCTGCTCCACTTCCAGCCTGCTCTCTTTCAGCTCCACCTCCAGTTTAGACGCCTCCCTCACAGCTTTTTCACCCTGAGCCTTCCACTGGCTTGCCTGACCCTTCGCCTCCTCCAAGTCACCCTCCTGTTTCGCCAGCTGGTCCTTCAAATTGGTGATAAGAGTAACGTCCCTTTCAACCATAGCCAGGCGATCAGGGGGAGGGAGTCCAGGGGTAACAGCTAGTTCTTCATCACTCAGACGACTAAGGGCCGCCAGCTCAGCAGAAGCTTGAAGCACCCTGGAAGTGCGCTGTATGTAATGGATCACCTGATTAGTAGTAGAGGTTACAGATTTGGTGAGGCGATCCACCAAAACAGCATCGGAGTGTGAGAGCAGGGCAGAGACGTCCAGACTGTCGCCAGTAGTATAGTGGAACTCAGTATTTTCCTCTGAAAAGAGGGTGCCTGGGACATCGCGAGCAGGGCGCTTGGGGTCAGGAGTGTCGGCGTCGGCCTCTAAATCGACCACATGCGTAGCACCTGAGGGCTCTCTATTCCTCTTCCTCCTGCTCTCCAGGGGAACACTCTCCCTGGTTTCTTCAGAGTTAACAGGTCGTGGTCCCAGGGGAGTATGAGTCCCTGCAAGGGAACCACCCTGCTTGCTGGCAGGAGAGGGGGTGGCCTCCGAGGTAACCTCCGTCTCCACGCCCCGGGTATCAGAAAGAGGAACCGTCGGCTTTGCAGGCGGTAGCATCGGAGGGAGAGGAAGCCTTGTTCGGCTGGCGGAGATGCTCTTCACGTACTTCATCAAGTTCTTCTCACCCTTCTTGTAGCTGGAGGGAAGGGAGGGACGCTTTGAAACGATGGTGAAGTTTTCGTCTAAACCGAGGTTCCTTACCTCCTTCCTTGACCAGAGACGAGTGGCAAGATCTGCAGAGAAAAAGAAAACCAATTAGAAAAATGTAGAAAGGTTGAGCCTAAAGGAGACAATGCTAATAAAGTCCCTGAACTACCTCCATCTAGGCCTGGAATTAGACCCACTCGGCCCAAATATTCATCAGTGGCTAAGAGCTCCGCATGAGGAAGCCAGGGCCACATACGCCTGATTTATCTACAATAGCAACAAACTTCTCAACCAGCCCCTGGTCCCGTTTATTCAGTTTCACCTCCAGGGCCCTCCCCCCAACTCCCGGGTGATATTCCTCGCGGGTTTCCAGGCGGGTATGGACATGATTCCTAAAGTGTCTAGAAATCCGCCACCCTGAAACACTGTGCACATACAGGAAGTTATTTTTCCAGTCCTTCAGACTGTTCAGAGCTGGCCAAACCGGAGTGTATCCCTTCTGCCTTTGGATAGACCAATATCCAGGGGAACCCTCTCCCCTAGAAGAGGACACCATCTGCAGTCCGACCATATATCTCAGAGCGTTGATTGAGGGCTCCTCGCCATGAAATAGGCAGGTCCACGCGTAAGCAATTAACGATCTAACCGCCACAGCAGTCAACTGAGCTATGGCCACATTCATCCATCTAAAGGTCTCCTCCAAGAAGGGGTGCAGGGGGAAACGCATGCCAAATTCTAGACATTTGTGGTAGACGGCTATGCAGCCATCAGGGGGGCAACATACAGTGTCTTTCTCTCCTGGGACAACAATTGTGTACCCCTCCCCAAAATCGTAAAATCGCTCAATCGCCCCAGCAGCATTCTTCGCCAAGATCAAGTCCCGGTTCTTGGACTCCAGGTAAGTTTTTAGGGGGACCTGGTACTTAGCCTTATCTAAGTAATAGATTCTCCCCGCTTCCCTGGGGACAAGTGGGCCGACAATTCTACAAGGATCGATTTCCATTGCCTCGTCGTCGGAATCAACGACGTCAAAAGGGGCGGGCTCAGGAGAATTAGCATCTTCGCCACTCTCCGAGTAATCTTCTTCGGTCATCCTAACACTAAGCCTCCCAGAGGAGGAGGCAAGGTCAGCTCTACCCTCTTCCCTACCCTCCGCCCTCTCAGTCGACGGGCCGGTAAATGTAAGGATGCGAGCGCGGTGACTAGGCATAATCATTTAAGAAGGAAAAGCGAGGAAACAAAAAAGACGAGGACTTAGGACAAGATTCTAACCTAAAACGACGACTGCTGGTTGAAAGTCCGAGAAAGAGAGCTCCTCAGTTAAGAACGTTTTTCGGGAGCGAAAGAGTATGAAGAAGGGTTGGGTTTTTCAAAAAAGCGTAAAAGAGGGAAATGGGGGGAGTAGGAAGGCTTATATAGGCCAGGGCAAGTGAAGAGTCGCCCATTCTAAAGAACTTCCCCAGGAATTGCCCCCACGTGTCACGCTTTCAAAGCCAACCACCCACCGTTTCCCAAGAAAAACCTTGAAAAGGTAAAAGATGTCAGAGGGTTAATCATTCCATGACGTCACCCCTTCACTCGAAAAAAAAACGCACATAAGGAAGTCAAAAGAGCCCACCTGATTTTCACTAAGTTCAAAAGACCTAAAAGGTCCAAAATTACGGGGTGGAAAAACAAAAAGTTAAAAAAAGAGCCTGATATCATGGCTCGAGCAGCCTGCGAGGCAGGCCTAATCATCATCGAAATCTGGGGAATAATCCCCAGGGCTGTCATCATCTAAAGCAGACCCCCAGTCCCAACTGCCAGAATCCTCAAAAGGGTCATCAGGGCCCTCATCTTCGCCCTTACCAGAAGAATAGCCCTGGCCTTCACTATCTTCGGAGTCACGGCTGCTTGTGTCCCAATCATGGCCAAAAGGGACGGCCCTGGCATCATCAGAAAAACCACGGTCCACCCTCCTAACCAGAGGAGAGGAAGGGCCTGATTCAGGGGAAGAGGTCAGTTCAGGGCAATTGGGATCAAACTGCTCTGGATGCAACCAAGGGAAGCACCTATGGCATCCCCTGTCATAGCAGCCCCCTGCATGGGTGCAATATCCAGAGGGAGGATCAGCAGATGGGGGAGACTTCCCAGGGCGTTTGCCAGCCTTGGAGAGGGCCTTCCTCTTAGCAGCCCGTTGAGGGCGGAAGTTTTTCCGTCTACAGCAACGAAGAATTTAGTGAGCCCGCCTAGAGTACTTCAGCCGACGACGCCCTCTGAAACAGAGGACCTCCACATAAACTCCGCAGCGGAAGACTATTTTCTTGATCCAAGACATTGGCTCTTTTTTGGAAAGAATAGTGGAGAGGTTGAAGATGAGGCGTGAAAATGATGGAGAAAATCAGAACTTATATAGGAAAAAAAGCAAGCCATTAATGGTGCTCCAACCACCACTGTAAGAGGGAGAGCCAATCATCAAATTGGCACGCTGTCCAAAAATCCTCTTTACAAGAGAAGTAATCATGAGCAAAGACATTCCAACTCTTTGCATGCCCAATACGGTTGAGTTTCCTCCCTCGGGAACATGCTGCGCATTAAATGCTAAGTTGCTCAAAAGAGTCAACCTCCCATCCCAATCAAGAGATCGCCTGCCAAAGGAAGCCCTGCTTCCCCTTAGCCGGCGAGGGCCAATTGATGGGGGTCGGTAGCCTACTATGGGTCACCCGCCATTTGGGTCCCAAGATGGCCCGACCCAAGAATGAAGGAGAGCCTGCTCTGCAGGCCACCAAACGAGGAATCGCTAAACTCTCCAAGGAACTTGCCTGCCCGGCAGAGCCCTGCCGCCAGCTAAACAGGGCAGTCAAGCACCCCTGTCTGCTGGTCCCCAGGGTGCTCCCACTCTCAGCAGAGGCAGGGGAAACCGGGGGCCCCTCCGTCATTTTGCCTAAGGTAAAGGAAAATGAGTGGATGAGGTGAATCCACTTGTCACCCTCTCATCCACTCATTCCTCCTCCCTCCTCCTTTTCTTTTCTCTCTCTTGTGGGAAGGTATAAATACTCTCCCATTTCCCACATTGAGGGGGTTGGATTTTCTCTCTCTAAACTCTCACTCTAAAAACGTCACCTAACTCCTCACGAACTAGGTTCATTAAGGCATTTCACGGACTGACTTAGGCATCGGAGAGGGTTCCCTCGGACACCTCCGTAGCCCTGTGAGTTCACTGTGCAGGGAGCAGGCCATCTTCGCCGGGAAAGTCCAACCACCGGAGTGTGAGAAAAGAGAGGCCAAAGAGATTCAGACGATCGATATCCGAGCAACCTAATAATCATAAGATCCGAATCCGAAGTCGAGTCTATTGTTTCCATAACCTGAACACAAGGGATTATCATTATCTGACACTACTATTACGAAACAATTAGAAGGTCCACGTACTCTCTAGAGCAGAGAGTCGATTAGTATAAATAGTGAATTCTTAATTTACTTAAAGATAACACCATCACAGCTGACGTGACACGCCTAACATCGCTCAAAACCTCGCTCTGAGCTCCCACATTAATTGGACAAAATCGTCCTATCACTTAAACCATTTCGCATCCCTTGCATAATTTAGGGGTAAGATAGTCATTTCGTTCATGTATATATACCCGTATAATTTTCGAATTCAGTATATATATACGCTTATATGTACGCTTACATATACCAACATATATATAATTATATACTTTAATATATGTTATATTATAACCTAATATATTATAACACGTTTTATATATTATAACCATTTTAATATTTTATAATGTTATATATTTTCCTAATACAATGATATGTCCTCGCTTATATAATATATATAATATATAATGGTATATACTAACATATAATTACATATACCTTAATACTCTCTCCGGTTTTTAATTATTGTCCCGTATTCCTTATATGACAGGTTTTTATTTTTTGCCCCACTTCTCTACTTTTCATATTTGTGTTGTATATTTTACCGAAATGTCCTTATGTATTTCACCTTTTTACACTTTTTGCCATCAAAAAACAAATAAATATATCATTTATATCCTAACTTTATTACTCATGCATGTCTAGTCACCTCATTTGCATCATCATTGCTCTCTTTACCATTATTTTTACACTTTTCTTAATTTGTGTGCAAAAGGTAATGGGGCAAAAATAAAAAACCGGAGGGAGTATATGTTATTATAACCTAATATTATATATATATATATAGAGAGAGAGAGAGAGGGGAGAGAGAGAGAGAGAAGGGATCATATAAGTTCCTTAACCTCTTATAAGTCCATAAGTTCCATTTTCATTCTTTAGATCAAAATGAAATGGATGACTTAGATTTGATGATGTTTATTTATTTTTCAATAAACATTTAATGAGGTTCACGTATTCCCACCCTCAATATTTCCACCCTATTCAATTCAGTCTTCCCACTCTCTTCATTATTCTCATATTTCTTATCACCATTCACAGTCTTCTTTCTCCATCCTTCATTCATCCTACCATCTTTTTCCCTCGTTCTTTGAAGAACAATAAAAAAAAATCTAATTGCTCCAGAATTATCTCTTCATCATCAATCTCCAAAATCTCTTCGTCATTTATGCACATCAATGGTTGCTAATGAGGTTTATTTACTTTTTTTTTGCTGTTATTAATTAATTTATTCATAAAACTTCAATTGTTTTATTTATGCTTAATATTTTTTCAATCCTTTAATTGATTTTTTTGCATCTGAAGTTTAATTTATTCATAAAACTTTAATTTTTTGCATCTGAAGTTTCAATTAGGGTTTCAATTATGGATTTTTCATCTGAAGTTTAATTTATTCATAAAACAAGTAAAATTGAAGGAAAATATGACAAATTGGGGATTTGGTGTTTAATTGATTTTTTTTGTTTAATTTCGGATAGGGTTTTACAAATTGGGGGTTTTTTCTTGTTTAATGAGTTTGTGATTAGTTTACTGATTGCGACACAAATTTTACTGATTAAATTCAAATTTTACTGATTGTTACTGATGATTTTTGCTGATTTAATTTCCGGGTTTGTTTGTTTGTTTGAATTAGGGATATGATTTGGGATGAATTTAATTTCTGGGGTCGTTGTTTTAATGATCTGGGTTTGTTTGTTTGTTTGAATTTTTGTTTGTTTATGGTGTTTTTAGTTGATGATTTAGATGATTGAACTTTGAAATAAAGTGACTTGTATGATTGTTTATTTGTTGAATCATATCTATATTTTTCAGTTGTTAATTGTTGATTTTTGATGAGGATGAAGAAGTGAAAATGAAGACGAAGATGAAGATGTGGGAAGATGATGAGACAAGTGACACTTTGTGTATCTTCAACACAATATCTGTGTAACTTTAATCGAATATAGTGTAATTTTAATCAGATTTAGTGTAATTTTAATCATTATCCGTGTAACTCAATATCCGTTTTGGTACTGTTGTAAACATTCAAGTGTATGTATTGAAACTTCAATACATTTGTTTTATAACTTCAACTCAATTGTTTTGAAACTTTAGCATCCGTCACTCTGAGTTTAATTTGTAACTTCAGTTAATATGTTTTGTAACTTCAGTTCATATGTTTTGTAACTTCAGATCAATAAAATTATACTGTAACAATAACGAAAAATACAATAAATTATATATCAAAAATAACAAATAAGACTCTCATATTATTGACTACCTTTGAACATTAATATAAGTATTTTGCTTTACCCAAAAAAACTACGTAATCAATATTTAGGCAATCAATATTGGGAAAAGGAAACTTCTTAAATGTTATAGGTTCTTTTTCATAAGTCTTATTCTCATCCTTTGGATTAAGGAAATAGGATACTTGAGATTAACTTGGAAAAAAGAAAAATCAATCTATCTAATTAATGAAGATTTTTTGCTTCGCATTAATTGGTCAATATGCAACTTCAATTACTTTATAATGTCACTTTAATTGATAAATTTGTAACTTCATCACCATAACAACATAAGTTTAATAAACATTTGTAACTTCACATATTTTGTAACTTCAGTTAATATGTTTTGTAACTTCAGTTCATATGTTTTGTAACTTCAGATCAATAAAATTATATTGTAGCAATAACGAAAAATACAATAAATTATATATCAAAAACACCTAGAATTGTGGACGTTGAAGTTTCAAAACAATTGAGTTGAAGTTATAAAAATAATGAATTAAAGTTTCAATACGTAAATGAGAAGGTTTACAACATAGTACCAACAAAAATCAAATTCTCAACTACAATGGAGAAGATGAGACACCATGGATGCTGGTTTAAAGGAAGAAAACATTGGGTTAAGTGTCTTTTGAGAGAGAAGAATAAGATGTTGTCTGAGAGAGAAATATTTATTGTTTCTAAGAATTGAATATTAACACTTAATGCTAGTTAGTTAGGTAATGCACTTTACCCTATACTAATCAATCTCAACCCTTCATCCTATTCCAATCCAATGCTTAATAATGAGACTTATGGACTTATAGGGAGGGGTGTCCTTATGTGAACCCCCCCCTCTCTCTCTCTCTCTCTCTATATATATATATATATATATATATATAATATAATGGTATATACTAACATATAATTACATATACTTTAATATATGTTATATTATAACCTAATATATTATGACACGTTTTAATAAAATGTATTATTATATATCATACATATTAGGAAATAAATAACAAAAAATCCTATACTATCACATTTCATACTAATAATCATATATTAGGAAATAGATATTATTTCAAATATATGTATAACCATCACCAACGATTTGCACCTTAGTAGGTATATGTATAACCATATGGATATTGCTTTTATGGATACTCATTGTACGATTTCCTATTATAACCATATGGATACTACTTTTACATATTTATAACCATAAGATATTCACCTACTTTTATGGTATTTTAGTCAATTTAGGAAATTTCATTTCTAACCGAAATATACTCATTAGTATGTTAATATCGGTATATTCATTACTCATTATGTTAATATGGTATTTTAGTCAAACTAGGAAGTTATTTATTTCTAACCGAAATATACTCATTTATATAGTAACACGTAATGTATAAGACATATGATAGTAAATCGAAAATTCATAGTATATACTTTATACGGAATTTAATTTATTAAGGCAGATATTACGTATTCGTCCTAGATATGAACTAAGTTATTGACGCTAACTTATAAACGTAGAATTTATGAAGGTTAAATAATTATTGAACGGATATCACGTATCCGTCCCAAATATGATATAAATTCCTTATGCGCTAACACGGATAACTTTTGCCGTAGCACCGGTACTAAGTACTCTATGGTTCTCTGTGAAATATTCGTTTGGCCGAGGGCTTCCAAACACATCATAAGCTAAACCTGTGCTGACGAATAACCAACCCGCAATGAATAGGGAAGGTATAGTAATACTATGAATGACCCAGTATCAATATTAAGTTCACATTACCTACCTCCACCTTATACAACTCTTTATACAAATATTATCTCTAGAATTTAGATCCATAATCCGCAGTGGCATACTATACATAATACAGACGGAATCAATATTAAGTTCAACATTTCAGTAATATACAGCTGATATTCATAAGAATATCCCTCGATATCCTCCCATAATAATCAAATGTTCACATTACCTACCTCCACCTTATATATATCGGTCTTCATTCCAGTTCTTGGTATCATAAGCACTCCTATCTTTATATCTTTATTATCTCATAAGAACCCGTCTTATTCAACACTATGTTGACTTCCAAGTTAACGAACATATCGAAATTGGAGCAGGGTAAGCGGCTGAAAGAGATGGTCGTAAGGGTCGTCCATCGCTGGACCCGTCCGGTCATGAAGGATAGAACCAAAGTCGAGTCCATCGAGGTTCTCATGATCGATTCTGAGGTATTACGTCAATCATATTATTACGTTGATCCTTCGCATCCGATCATTATTCGTTTATTTGTGATACCAAATTCCAACGTCATATCTGTGTTTATAATTTTTTTCTTTTTCGAAATAGTATACTAATTTCCTTAGTATTTTGAACATATTCATATTTAGTTGTATTCTCTGATTTCTTTTTTTCCGTACCTTTGTTATGATACGTTTTTTTTTGCTTTGCGAAATAGTATACTAATTTTCTTCGTATTTCGAACAAATTCATATTTAGTTGTATTCTTTGATTTCTATTTTTCCGTACCTATGTTATGATACATTTTTTTTGCCTTGCGAAATAGTATACTAATTTTCTTTGTATTTCGAACAAAGTCATATTTTCTGATTTTTTTCTTCCGTACCTATGTTATGATACGTTTTTTTTTCCGTTGCGAAATAGTATACTAATTTTCTTCGTATTTCGAACAAATTCATATTTAGCTGTATTCTCTGATTTCTTTTTTTCCGTACCTATGTTATGATACATTTTTTTTTGCGTTGCGAAATAGTATACTAATTTTTTTTCGTATTTCGAACAAATTCATATTTAGTTGTATTATTTGATTTTCTGCGTTGCCATATGTTTTTCTCTGTGTTGTTCTTCCTGCGAAGCCTTTGTAATACTATAAAATATGTTCCATTTTACCTTTATTAAATCGATATTTAACTTTTCTCTTTTGTAGAAGGATATCGTCCAGGGCACCGTGCGTAGGCAGATTTTGAGAAAATATACTAACTCGCTTGTTGTTGGAGGTGTCTATATTATCCGTAACCTCACTGTCAGTTCAAACACCGGCTACGATAGGGCTACACCGAGCAGCATACGTTTGCACTTTGAATACTCAAGCAAAGTCGTTCCTTACGATGGTCAGCAATCCATACCACTCTATGGATTTTGGGTTGCCGATTTCGAGGATATCGTCAACGGTCGTGTCTCGACAACTCACTACATCGGTACATAGCATCTCATTTAAATAACCGCTCTAAATTTCTTCTATTTCTTGACTAATTACGTCCTACAAAATTTTTTACGTTGCATAATATTTAAAGATTTGGTCGGAAAACTTTTCGAGATTGGTCCCCTCAGCCATACTAAGAATGGTTTCGAATATCGCAACATCAAGCTTGAGGATGTTAAGCATGCTTCGTTCTGTTGTATTTATATGTCGTTTCATTTACGTACTCTGTTTTTTTACATACAATTCTATTTGCCATATTCGTCATTTTCCTTAAGATTGTTGCAATTCCTTTCCTAGACTGATTTCATCACGCGTACCTTCTATATTCACGGCAAGTATCTTTCTATTCACTTTCGAACATGTATAAATAGTTTATTAGTTTATATGGTTTTCGTATATTATTGACCTTTTATACAGTCACGTTAACTTGATACTCTTTCGTTGCTATATATGCTATGTACAGTACCTTTCGTTTTCTTTGAATTGCCATTGAATTCTCATACAGTTAAGTTGTGATTGATTCCTATTTGTTTTCAATATGTCGTCTCTATAATCTATGTTTTCGCAATTATCATATATAACCGTAGAATATTTGATGCTCCTTTTGTACCAAAGTCATTCGGTCTTATTTAACACTACTGAATAGATGTATATAACGAACCGTCCCTAACTACATAATTCTGGCTATTGTTTCTGTCAGCTGCTGTCAGGTTTCGTGTACTCTTTGGGCATCGCACAGTGACGTTCTACCTCAGTTGATTAGTGTACACACCCGCATTTTGACTGCCAGGTGTCTATGGTAGTTTCCAAAAAAACACCCGATGATGATCGGACGCAAACATGTTTCTACGCGCTCGGATGTGGGCTCGAAACCATTAGTTTCTGGCTTGGGCTTTTTACGGAGTACAAATCTCACAAAACTGACCTCAAACTCAGGCCCAGTGGGTCATTTCCAATCAAATAAGACTAATTTGGGTCAAAATCGACACCGGAAATAAAACCGTCTTTTAGCGACCGGGTCAAAACCCGGTCAAAGCCATTTCCGAGAAGCAGACCCACGGTGCTCCCTCAAGCGGGCCATCGGAACAAGTCCGTCAAGGCACTAAACCCTAGACACCAAGGTGCATAACAATGCCTATATAAACACCCCCTTTGCAACACAATTAAACACTTTTTCAGAACCTTGATCAACATCTTTTTTCACCCTATTCAACCCTAAGCAATCCCTAATCTACACTAATCCTATACAATCAAACCCTAACCCTAGCATCTAGGAATCCAAACCCTAATCACCGTAACTCTACTTATATCTCGATACTCACGTGCAAGCCACAATTTACGAGTCCCGTCCGAGACAAGAACATGTAGGTTGAGGGTGCGAAAACCCCTTTCTTTTCCTTTCTCTTCTTCCTCGCGCATCGTCCGTGTCGTCCTCATTGTCCCGTTTTTTTTTTGTCGTCATTATCGCATTCTAATATTATTAATTATTACTAATACGAAAACATTAAAATACTTGTGAATTTGTGTCGAGTGCGAATGATGTCGGGATAAGGAAACCCGAATATACAAGGGTATTGCACCCAGCGTTGCCGGTCGCTTATCCCGACACCCATAGCACTTGATTATTGAAGCAAGTCAAATTAAACAATAGTTTTTTTTTTACTTTTGTATATCATCATTCATCGCATATTCCGTCAATTTCAAATACTATTTTCGAATCAAACACCTTTATTTTATTTTATTTTATTAGGGTTGAAACCCGTTGACGCGGATCCGACATCACATAAATCCCTAGGGATTTATTACAATGTCGGGAAGCCGAGGAAATCAAGTCGGGTCCGTTTAATTTAAAACAATCGCAAAGTGTCAATCTATTAGATTCGATACCAATTCAGTAGTTGGATGTCGAATCTAAACGATTTAGTCAAATAAATTAACTAATGCGATTTTCGTTGATGCTAAAATAGTTGTCATTCAATTCGTTCGAATTAATTATGACACTATAAACGCGGAGAAAATCCATATCGTTTTAGTTAAATTCAAACAACATATATTATTTTCTTCAAGCTATCGCTCTAACATTACATATCGATTCCATAATCGAATATGGTATATAACGAGTGGCACGAAACCGGGACCAAAGTCAGTCTGCCACGCGAGTCGCACGGACCATGTGCGAGTGGCGTTCTTCTCGCGCGGATCGCACAGATCCCTGAAAATCGTGACATAAAATTAGTTATTCCGTCTTAATTTAATTTAGCAATCTTTTTCAAACATCTTTTTTAGACGCACTCTAAAAATTCGATATCGGTTTCATAATCAAACATCGAATATTACGAGTATCACAAATTTAAGTCGAGTATAAGTCACGTCATATTTATACGCGATTTAATAAAACTATCAATTTTTCTAAAAAAAAACAATTTCGAAAACAGCCCGGAACGCGAGTTGCGCGCATCCTGAGCGAGTCGCGTCGTCCCCTGAAAAAGCGACATAAAAAAAAGCAGTTTTCTATTTTTTCGAACATAGTTTCTTTAACGAAACAGCAAGTTTTCTCGGCATATTTTATTTTTCTTGACCCCGGTCAACACGTGTCAAGTCCATCACATGACGTACTTTTTTCAAAACCCTACATCATGTTTACATTTCTATAGCATCCTATACTTTTGCAAACCGTTATTATCGTTATAGCGTTACTAATCGTTTTTTTTTCTTTTATCGATTTATCTTTTCGTTGTTTATTTTATTGTACTAAAATGAACCCGCATGCTAAATTTAGCTTTGACGTTAGAATTAGTTGCATTAAATCGACATAGAAACCCATTCATTTTGTTTCGCATGTCTAGGGAAAATAATGTTTGCATATCATTTCCACCAAACTACTAACACACGTATTAGAAAGTCATTCGATATCTTAGTAGAGGCCGCTAACGTGCGGGTGGGGTTGGGTGTCCTTAGTGGGCTTCCCAACACGTACCCTCACCCCTTACTCAGAACCTCGGTTTCCGGATGCCCGAAACCGTTGGCGCACGAGAGTCATTCAATACACGATAACCGGTAGTGACGGTATCGGTATCGCAATGCAAAGGGACGAGCCCAATAAACTCGGACATCGAAAATGGGCCATACTTTGTGCATGGCCCACTACGACATAGAGTGGGTTCGAACGGGCCCGAACTCCCACAAAGTTCGGTGGCGACTCCAATTCGATTTAAATTTCAATTCGATCCATTCTCATATGGAGATTCATTCGCCTCCCCAAACCCGCGCGTGGCCGCGTCGGGGTGGACCTATGTCATGTCCATAATTTGGCGACTCCGCTGAGGATTAACTGATGCGCGACTTACCATCGGCATCCTCAGGGTGAGACTCGAATAGAAATCGTTTGACTAGTACAATACAGGTCTTAGTTTTACGGTTCATGCATAACCCTATATTTTCCCGGGCCGGTACTCGCGACCGACGTCCCACTATACCGTGATGTACTCCAATATGGATATGTCAAAGGTGTCCATAGTCGATTCGAGTGGGTTTCGCGTAGATCTGTCAAAAACTGACCCGACCCGAAAACCCGACCCGAAACCGCCCGAAAAAAAACCCGAAAAAACCCGCCCGAAAATGACCGAAACCCGAAAGTGACCCGCCCGATAAAAACCCGAATATATTGGGTCAAAATCCGCCCGAACCCGTTACCCGCCCGAAAATAGATAAATTAAAAAAATATTGCTATTATACACTAAAGTTTCTCAAGAAAAACTAAGAAATATTTTTTTATTTTCAAAATTTTAAGAAATAATATTTATATATATCTTTAAAATCATATTTTTATCACATGATTATTATAATGAAAAAAAAATATCAATAAATCAAGTCAAAGTTCGTCATATATATTCGTACTTCCTATAGAAATAAAATATCAATGTATACTAAAAAATATATTAAATAAAACATGTTTATTCTCACTAATATATTATATTAAATGAGTTCATTAAGAAAATTAAGAATAAAATTGTATTTATGATAAAAAAATGTAAAGAAAATTAATGTTTTTAAAGTGCGTTAATAACCCGTATTTGACCCGAACCCGACCCGAAACCCGTATAAACCCGACCCGTATAAAACCCGTATTTTTCAAACCCAAAATACACCCGACCCGTATTTTACCCGAACCCGAAATGACCGAACCCGAAACCCGACCGCCCGACCCGTTTGACATGTCTAGTTTCGCGGCATGTTCTAAGCTCATCTCGACTTAGAAAGTCCGTCCCGATCAACGTCTAGACTATGCGCACTGGTATAGACCCTTTATAGACCGACCGAGACTTAGTGTAAAGCATACATAGTGTCGTTATAATGCTTGCGTGACTATATGCTACTTGGTTTCCGTGTCATTTTTTTCGAAACCGTCTTTTTCAAAAATTGCATCTTTTTCAAACTATCCAATTTCAAAACCCAGGACGTATACCGAATTTAGAACTTATGATTTTACTCAAAATAGCCTATTTCTAGCCGGTATTCTGCCCATTTCAAAATTCGAAAATATTTTCGAACCTTCAAAACCGTGGCCCGATATGTTTTCCGATTTTCTTTCGAACAATCGGGCCCCTCCACCTTTTTTTTTTTTTTTTTTTCGGATTTTCCAAAAATCCTCTCCCAAAACCTTCCTCTTCTTAGGACTTCTCGTATTTAGCATGTGTCGGGTCTTGTCGTAAGTCGTCGAGGTCTTTAGCGTCGAAACTCTGTCGATCCTACATCACGAGTTTCTTCCCCATCCCAGTCCGCCTTATTAGACTAAGGCCCGGCCCACCTACGTAGAACATACTCCTACAAAGGCGGGCCCGTTTACATAATCGAGTCTAAAAGTCTGGGGATGTCTCACGTGGACCTTCTTTCGAACAGGACTCGGCCCACCCGTCGAATCCTAAAGAAGGCCCACTTTTCACAAGTCACCCGTCTCTGTGTCTTTTCCGAGTCACTTCCCTTTTCAATCTTGCTCGGGATGTACTTTCTATTCCAGGATTTGGGCTAGTTTCTGATTATGCGGTGTTCTTACAGACAAGCCACCCGAGACCAGACATCAATGCAAGATGGACGAACTAAAGACTGCGCTGGCCAAGATCAAAACCCAATTGACTGCCATCCAGACCGACCAAACGACCTTGGCCACCCGTGTGAGTGCCGTAGAGAGGGTAGCCCCTATTGAAGGATCTGAGCCCACTGGGCCCATAGCTGAACTAATCAGCGTTGTTCGCAGGCTCGAAGAACAGGTTCACCTGTCAACGAACAACTCGATCCACACTGAAAATGCTCGTTCCTATTCGACTTTAAATGACGAGCTACCTGCTAACCTCAACCTCACGGGAATTCCAATGTTTGAGGGTACTGAAGACCCGGTCCACCACATCCGGGCTTTCAAAGATTTTATGGCGGTCAAAGGGGTGAAGTCCACCATGTTTAAGCATTTATTCCCTTCCTCCCTTGAAAAGCATCCCAAGGCCTGGTACTACGGGCTCGATTTCAAGAAATACAAGACTTGGGATGATGTGGCGACTGAATTTGCTCGGAATTACGCTGATAATACCAAGATCCAGACTACAATGCGTACTCAGGAAGTAATGGCCCAAGAGCCCAAAGAAGGGTTCACCAGGTATCTCCAAAGATGGCGAGCCGAGAGTGTGAAGCTAGTTGATAAGCCCAGCGAGAAAGTTCTAGTGGAGGCTTTTGTCAAGAACCTTCTCCCTTCCTACCGGGTCCATCTCCGGTATGCTGTCATCCCCAATTTTGCCACCCTAACTGAAATGGGTACAAGGATCGAGGACGACTTACGGTTAGAGAATCTGACTAAGGCCTCTACCAAGGGCTATCAAGGGGCCAGTTCATCTATGAGCAAGCCCACACCTGCAGCTGCAACCCGCAGCATTTTCGATGAGGTTAATTTGCTGGATACCTCATCTAAAAAGGATACTCCAAATCGGGTATTCACAGATATAGGGACTACCTATACCTATGCCTTACAAAGGCTATCTTCAAAGGGCCTGATCCAACCGATAGGCCCAACTCCCGAAGTCCCAGTGGAGAAAAGGTCCAAAAGTTACAATGCCCAAGCCTACTGCCAATATCACCGAGGTAATGGGCATGACACAGAGAAATGCTGGAAACTAAAACATCTGATCCAAGATCTGAACGAGAATGGGAAAATACCGTTGCCCGGAGACAAGCCGAGTAACAAGGAAAACCCGTTCAGTGCCAATGCTATATTCACGGGAGAGGTAATTGAATGCTCTCACCTCATCTCCCCCTTTATCCCACAAATTAACGGGATATGATTCGATGATGAGGAGGATGTTTACCTAGCCAAAGGGGAAGCTGTCCCCATCACCAGTGAAGAGGTCCGAAAAGCTAAGTCCACGACCTTAGCCACTAACCACCTCGCCACAGCTGGGCGCTCTACTCCAACAACCGTCACTAAACCTGTCAGGACGGAATCCCCTCTTGAGGAACCAAGCAACAACACGGCTCTGGTCCAGCAATTGAAGAGGGTTCGAGCTGACCTAACCATATGGCAACTTCTGGTTAGCTCACAAGCACATCGGGAAGCACTGACTAAGGCTCTCGATGAGATCAAGGTCGACTCGCAGGTTACCCCTACTGAAATGGTAGCCACTATCATGCCCTATCTCAAGGGAAAATCCAAAGAAGAAGGCCCGCTTATCACCTTCTCTGAATCTGATCTGCCACCGTTCGGGCCCAATCATAATTTGGCCCTATACATCACGGTCATTTGCCGAGGGAAGTACCTCCCAATGACCCTTATCGACGATGGGTCTGCTGTAAATGTCCTTCCCCTAAGGACCGCTAAGGCACTCGGAATTACCGAGGCCAACTACCTCCCGACGGCGCAAACTATCCAGGCTTTTGACGGAAGCCCAAAACCAGTGGTCGGGGCCGTTAAACTGACAATCATAACGGGCCCGATTGAGAAAGAATTGGAGTTTCAGGTGATCGATGTCACCTCGTCCTTTAACTTACTACTAGGAAGGCCTTGAATCCATGCAGTCAAGGCCGTATCCTCTACCCTCCACAGAAAAGTCAAGATACCGCTTCAGGACGGTGTCATTACACTGGAGGCGACCCCCATTACCGTAGCAAGCTGCAATGCTACGGGCCGGGCCGACCCACGAGGATTTGATTTCGTGGGCATGATCGAGGAGGAATATCTCTTCGGACCTTACTTCACCACTAGCATCGACACGATGCTACAAAACTTGGGCTACTTACCGGGGGCTACCTCGAGGCCATATCTTCCAGCTGGGAAGATTATCGAGGTCCTAAACGATGGCGAATCACAGTTTGGATTGGGGTATGCTATAACCCCAGAAAACGTGGTCCGGGCCGGTATTCACAAGGCCACCAACATCGTCAAGGGTACCTACTTGGGCCCTTATAGCCCAAAACTAACCGATTACTTTGTTACCCCAGTTTTTTAAGCTATTCAAGTGGGCCTCTACCAACCCACCGTCACATATCCTGAGACCAAAACGGCTCGGGAATGCAATTTCATCCCTGATGATATATTCACCCTTGTCCAGGCCGAGTCCAAAGAAGGTGAAAATAACTCCGAGCCCGTGCTGGGGCTCCTATTTGGAGAAGACAAGGCCGTCCCTACTCCAAAGGATGATTTGGTCAACCTGATCCTTCGCAGCAATCGGTTTGACCCAACCAAGCTAATCTCCGAAGTCGGTGCGGACACCGGGAAAAGGGCCTGGAGGAAGACCATCAAGTGGACCGACGGCCAGGGTCGAGTCTACAAGCTGACCACCGGCGAGGGGGACATGCCGGATACCGAGTCCGAGTCTGAGTCTGAGTCAGAGTCGGAGTCTGAGTCCAAGTCTAGAGGGTCTGGTGCTAGAGTCGAGTCTGTAGCCCCCCTTCCCTTAGCCACTTCCACTGAAGTCTCGGGGCCTGTCCCAAGACCTCTCCCTATCCCGCCACTGACCAACGAACAGATGGCCGCTCTATTCGAGCTTTTCTCAATATTTACTATTAATAATAATAACGAAAACCGTTCTGCTTACAACTTGTCTTATCTCCAAAATTCTCTCGATTTCAAAAATTTTATATGCAATGACATTGAGAAACCCGATGAACAGGTACCTCTGCCTCCGCATCTGATCGAGCTGCTCGAACAAAGGGAATCCGGAGATCTGGTGATTGAAGAAACCGAGTCCATTAACGTGGGAACCACTTTAGAGCCCAAGGTGCTTAAGTTGGGCCTATCCTTAGATCCCGAGGAGAGAAAACAATTCACAGACCTCCTCCAAGAGTTCAAGGACGTCTTCGCATGGTCCTACAAGGACATGCCGGGGATAGACCGGGAAATAGCTGAACGCCATATACCCATCAAAGATGGGTGCAAACCGGTAAAACAGAAACTCCGGAGAATGAGGCCCGAATGGTCTCTCAAAGTCAAAGAAGAAGTCGACAAGCAATTCAAAGCGGGCTTTATACTGGTGTCTGAATATCCAGACTGGGTCACGAACATCGTGCCGGTACCCAAGAAGGACGGCAAGGTGCGGGTATGTGTAGATTTCCGGGACCTTAATAAGGCCAGTCCAAAAGACGATTTTCCGTTACCACACATCGACATACTGGTGGATAACACGGTCGATCATGCCCTTCTATCATTCATGTACGGGTATGCCGGATACAATCAGATCAAAATGGCAGAAGAAGACATGAGTAAGACCACCTTCATTACACCTTGGGGTACTTACTGTTACACCGTTATGTCATTTGGACTCATCAATGCCGGGGCCACTTATCAACGAACCACCACTACTTTACTACACGATATGATGCATAAAGAAGTGGAGGTTTATGTGGACGACATGATCGTCAAGTCCAAAGACCGAAGTGGGCACATTGCGGCCCTAAGAAAATTCTTTGCCCGACTACGCAAATACAACATGAGGCTAAACCCTAAAAAATGTAGTTTCGGAGTAACATCAGGCAAATTACTGGGCCATATCGTTAGCCAACGCGGCATCGAGGTCGACTCAGCTAAAATCAAGGCCATTACTGAGATGCAGCCACCCAAAACCGAAAAAGAAATAAGGGGGTTTCTCGAGAAAGTCCAATATATCAGCCGATTCATTTCAAAACTAACCATGGTATGTGAGCCCATTTCCAAAAAACTGAAGATCGGAGAACGGGTACTATGGGACGACATATGTCAAACGGCTTTCGATAAAATCAAGGAGATTCTGTCTGCTCCGCCGGTATTAATGCCACCTCAACCCGGTCTGCCTTTGTCGTTATACCTAACAATGACCGAGACAGCCATGGGAGCTATGCTAGCCTAGACAGTCAATTCAGAAGAACGGGCTATTTACTACATCAGTAAGAAGTTCCTAGAATACGAGTGCAAGTATACAATGCTCGAGAAAACGTGCCTAGCTTTGGTTTGGGCCACTAAAAAGCTCCGACATTACATGCTCAGTCACGAGGTACATGTATTATCCAAAATGGATCCTATCAAGTACATGTTCGAGAAGCCCATCCTCAATGGCAGGATGTCCAGATGGACTTTAATGTTAGCTGAGTTCGACCTCAAGTTTGTACCCTTAAAAGCCATCAAAGGCCGGGTAGTAGCCGAGTTTCTCGCCGATAGCCCGATATCTGAAAAAGGGCATACCGACACTTGGGCTTTTCCAGATGAAGAATATTCCATACCGACACCGAAACATGGGATTCGTATTTTGATGGGGCATCCAACTTCCGAGGATTTGGGGTCGGAATTCCGTTAATCTCACCACAAGGGGAGCACACCCTGTTATCCATCAAATTGGACTTTGACGTGACCAACAACGCAGCCGAATATGAGGCATGCATTCACGGGTTGCAGGCCGCCGCTGATTTAGGGGTAACAAATCTCTGAGTCTACGGCGACTCGTCGCTAATCATCAATCAAGCTCTCAAAAAATGGAAAACTTGGAACGCCAATCTCGTGGCTTACCAAGCGCGAGTAAGGGTTCTAGAGAAACAATTCCAAAAGGTATAATATATCTATCTACCCCGATAGGAGAATCAATTTGCAGATGCACTTTCCAAATTAGCATCCCTGCTAAATATACCGGAGCATCTAACTAGCATGCCGATCTGCGTCGAAAGACGGTCCGAGCCGGCCTACATCCACGCTATCCAAGACATCGAGATAACCGACCCGGAACCCATGTATCAGGCTGTCCTAACTTACTTGACATCGGGAGAATATCCTCCGAAAACTGAGAACCGGACCAAGAAAACCCTGCGAAGATTGGCAAGCCAATTTGTTCGTACGGACGACGGGCAGTTATACAAGAAGACGACGCAGGGGGCTCTCCTCCTGTGTATCGACAAAGTGCAGGCCGAAAAGATTATGTCCGAGGTACACGATGGTGAAAATGGCCCGCATATGAACGCCCATATGCTAGCCCGAAAAATCATGAGACTCGGGTATTTTTGGAACAACATGGAAACTGACTGCCAATTATATGTCAACCACTGCCATAATTGTCAGATCTTTGCTAATGTACAACACATGCCATCTTCCCTGTTATATACCATGACATCACCATGGCCATTTTCGACGTGGGGTATTGACATAATTGGAAAGGTGCACCCTTCTGGGACGGGAGGTCATTGCTTCATTTTGGTGGCCATCGACTATTTCACCAAATTGGTCGAAGCCGAGTCATACCGGATTTTGAATGCCAAGCATGTTGCCAAATTCATCCAAAACAAGATTATATGCCGATACGGGATCCTGCATGAATTTATTAGTGATCACGGGACTCACTTCCAAGCTGAAACCGCTGCATTGCTAGCAAAATATAAAATCCAAAGGCATACATCCTCGCCTTACCGTCCCCAAACAAATGGAGCGGTAGAGGCGGCCAACAAAACGATTGTCACCATACTTAAAAAGATGGCTGAGAATTACCGGGATTGGCCCGAAAAAATACCTTTTGCTCTTTGGGGATATCGGACGTCAATTTGCACCGCAACCGGAGCTACTTCATATTATTTGACGTATGGAATGGAAGCGGTCCAACCGATCGAGCTAGAAGTGTCATCCCTCAGGATACTACTTGAGAGCCAAGTGCCGGAAGCAGATTGGGTACAAGCCCGATACGATTCGCTAGTTCTTTTGGAAGAACGGCGGTCCCAGGCCCTCAACAATATCCAAATATATCAGAAGAGGATCCAACGGGCTTTCAACAAAAGAGTTAGGCCCAGGAATATCAAGGAAGGGGATCTAGTTCTAAAGTCCGTACGGGCCCTACTACCGGTTGACCCAAGAGGAAAATTCAAACCCAATTGGGCCGGGCCGTATTTGGTGAAGAAGGTCCTGTCAGGAGGAGCGGTGATGCTGACAGACTTGAACGGGAACGAATTCGTCAACCCAACTAACTTGGACCAGTTGAAGCGCTATTACCCATAAATCCTATCTCAATGTCATTTGCAAAAGTTTATAAAAATTCGTCTTTTTATAAATTTTCAGAAATTATAAGCAACTCAATAAGTTAGAATTAACTATTCTACTGTCGCACATCTCGAACTAATAGTCTTGATGTATTTCAAAAAGTTGCAAAAATCAATTTTTGAACTACGTTTGGTTTGATTCCGCTAATTGTGGATACGTAGGCAACCCCTCAAAAGGGTACAACCACTGCAATAAACGAAAAGACGGGAATGGTATTCACTAATATGTCTTTTATTAAAAACCCAATAAACTCGGGAAATCCAAAATTACACAGAAAAAAACAACAAAAAACACCAAAAACGGCAAACACACAAAAAAAGCACACCACAAAAATAGTAATACTACTTAAAATAATAAAACTAAGGAGACTAGTGTTCGTGCATTTTGCCCTTCCCTTTATCCTTTGGGTCGCGTGGAGCCCGAGGTCCCCGGGGTCGGGGCGAGCGTTCCCGAATCACGAGGGGAACCTCCTTAGCTCGAACCCGTTTCTTCGACAACGGGTCTTCTGCTTTTGTCGTTGGTCCAAGTCGAGCCCGCACGTGCTCAGATAGTCTGTCTCGTGGGCCAAGTCGGTCCTGCACTGCCAGTCTTGGGCCAAGTCTCCTTTCCAAGTCAGTCTGGGGGCTCACCTTCCCCCGTGCACCTCTAGCACTAGACCCTTCGCCTTGAGTCCTAGTCTTCTTCTTCTGACCTGACATAAGACGGACTAGAGTAGCCGAAGTGTCGCCCTCATCAAAGAAGCCCATATTGTCCTTAACTTGCTCCCTTCGCAGCAGGTCGAAAGCTTCGTCAACCTTCAAAGCAGCTCGGGCCTTCGCAGAATCAGCCTTGGTCCACTTCACATAAGAATCTAAAACTCAGATTGAATGAAGAGATTTGGGAATGGGCCAAGTGTGTCGGGTATACCATCTTTGCATCCAGGTATCGCACATTACATCCGTCAGTTGAGTAGGTTCACTCACAACTGCTTCAACTTCTGGGATTCTTTGGGTCCAGCCATGCTGCCTTAGTATGCGATCCGGGTAGAGATGAACTGTCTGCCTGAAAGACAAGATTACCTGATAGCGAGCTTTGTCCCTCGGATCCAAGCCTGTCCAAACATAAATGGGCCACCAAGGCACTACCCATCGGATCAACGGACCACTATGGAATGATAAAACCTCGTCCCAATACTTCTGAGTGATCTGGCGAGAAAATTCAATGGCCCGTCTCCTCGTCATCACCTGATTGTGACGGTATTTGCTCGAGTCCAGGGGAGGATCTATGACTGATAACCTCTCATACAGCCAAATCTGAAAAAAAAATCGGATAAAAAAAATCCAAAAAAAACTGACAGAAAGTTGAGAAAAATCAGGAAATCCTAAATACCTGCAATAGACGGGTGCTTCCGGTCAGACGAACCGATGAATCCCTCTTACGGTTGTCTAAGCCCTGGATAATCTCACCCGTAATCAGCAAAGCCGGACTGTGCTCCGTCTCCATCAAATCAACCACAGTCAAAAGGCGGGCGTTACCCATGCATGACAATAAGTCCATAGGACCTTCAAAAGCATAAACGTTAAGCATACAAAAAGAAAAGGCCCTACGGCTGTGAATCGGTCTCACCCGGACATCATGCGGGTTCATAAATTTCTCTGCCAAATCAATCAAGGAAATATGGCCATCCTCCATCATGCGAGATACCTCATTATGGGAGAGTCCCAAAAATTCTCGAAGCTTCCTTCTCGGGTCATAAACCGAAAACGGGACGGCGGGCCGGAGTATCGGGTTCCATCCTCCCACAGCAGCAATCTCCTCGGGTAAGGGACAAACCTCTCCTCGGGGAAAGGCAAAGACATGATATGTATCGTCCCAATAGGACAAACAAGCATCGAGAAATTAGCGATCAACTTGCATCTGATGGAATGGATACAGCTGAGTGATACCCGTCTGATTGAGAGCTACCTTATCCGTGTCCCTAAAGCATTGGGACCATTCTTGCAGCATCACGGTCAATCGATCGATTCCCATGATTAAAATTCTTGAAAGGGATAAACAAACTTTCTTTTTGAGAAGGGGTGAATTGTGAGGAAGTTGTGAAGAAAATCAAAGACAAGGGAGGGGTATTTATAGCATTAGCTCCACAACCCTCTTTCCATATCTTCCTTACACAGAAGTTCCAAATTCTGACGGGATCAACATACAGGCATCGTCTCAAGATTCCCTAATCTTAGCCCGGGAATTAGTCATCCCGAGTTTCCTAATTCCAAAAATTTCAAAAAAAAAAAAAATTCAAAAATTTCAAAATTTCAAAATTCAAAAAATTCAAATTTTATTCCCCAGCGCGAGTCATACTTTCACCTACGTGTTGCATTTATGTGACTGCTACAGGTACAACTCAAGGCTTCAGAGGCAAGCCCGCACAACTCACATATCTCCCCAACGGAAAGCCCAAGGCGGCATTTTACACGGGATGGGCCCATATATAGGCGCACCCAGGGCTTATACGACAAGTCCGATTCCCCACGGAGTTATCATCATCTGCTCAGGTATGATTTCTGTCTTATGGCTAGCGAGCCCTTCACACGAGTCTAATAGACTATAAACGACCCGATCAGAAGTCTGCCAGGTTTCAATCCTCGATTGGCCTGGTAGCTACTCCGACTTTCGTCTTGTCCAAGCCTCAGTCAGAGTGGGGGCTCTGTAGACACCCGCATTTTGACTGCCAAGTATCTATGGTAGTTTCCAAAAAAATACGCGATGATGATCGGACGCAAACATGTTTCTACGCGCTCAGATGTGGGCTCGAAACCATTAGTTTCTGGCTTGGGCTTTTTACGGAGTACAAATCTCACATAACCGACCTCAAATTCAGGCCCAGTGGGTCATTTCCAATCAAATAAGACTAATTTGGGTCAAAATCGACACCAAAAATAAAACCGTCTTTTAGCGACCGGGTCAAAACCCGGTCAAAGCCATTTCCGAGAAGCAGACCCACGGTCCTCCCTCAAGCGGGCCATCGGATCAAGTCCGTCAAGTCACTAAACCCTAGACACCAAGGTGCATAACAATGCCTATATAAACACCCCCTTTGCAACACAATTAAACACTTTTTCAGAACCTTGATCAACATCTTTTTTCACCCTATTCAACCCTAAGCAATCCCTAATCTACACTAATCCTATACAATCAAACCCTAACCCTAGCATCTAGGAATCCAAACCCTAATCACCATAACTCTACTTATATCTCGATACTCACGTGCAAGCCACAATTAACGAGTCCCGTCCGAGACAAGAACATGTAGGTTGAGGGTGCGAAAACCCCTTTCTTTTCCTTTCTCTTCTTCCTCGTGCATCGTCCGTGTCGTCGTCATTGTCCCGTTTTTTTTTGTTTTTTCTGTCGTCGTTATCGCATTCTAATATTATTAATTATTACTAATACGAAAACATTAAAATACTTGTGAATTTGTGTCGAGTGTGAATGATGTTGGGATAAGGAAACCCGAATATACAAGGGTATTGCACCCAGCGTTGTCGGTCGCTTATCCCGACACCCCTAGCACTTGATTATTGAAGCAAGTCAACTTAAACAATAGTTTTTTTTACTTTTGTATATCATCATTCATCGCATATTCCGTCAATTTCAAATACTATTTTCGAATCAAACACCTTTTTTATTTTTTTATTTTATTAGGATCGAAACCCGTTGACGCGGATCCGACATCACATAAATCCCTAGGGATTTATTACGATGTCGGGAAGCCGAGGGAATCAAGTCGGGTGCGTTTAATTTAAAACAATCGCATAGTGTCAATCTATTAGATTCGATACCAATTTAATAGTTGGATGTCGAATCTAAACGATTTAGTCAAATAAATTAACTAATGCAATTTTCGTTGATGCTAAAATAGTTGTCATTTAATTCGTTAGAATTAATTATGACGCTATAAACGCGGAGAAAATCCATATCGTTTTAGTTAAATTCAAACGACTTATATTATTTTCTTCAAGCTATCGCTCTAACATTAATTACATATCGATTCCATAATCGAATATGGGATATAACGAGTGGCAGGAAACCGGGACCAAAGTCAGTCTGCCACCGAGTCGCACGGACCATGTGCGAGTCGCGTGGTGGCGCGAGTCGCGTTCTTCTCGGGCGGATCCCTGAAAGTCGTGACATAAAATTAGTTATTCTGTCTTAATTTAATTTAGCAATCTTTTTCAAACATCTTTTTTAGACGCACTCTAAAAATTCGATATCGGTTCCATAATCGAACATCGAATATTACGAGTATCACAAATTTAAGTCGAGTATAAGTCACGTCATATTTATACGCGATTTAATAAAACTATCAATTTTTCTAAAAAAAAACAATTTCGAAAACAGCCCGGGACGCGAGTTGCGCGCCGTCCCCTGAAAACGCGACATGAAAAAAAAGCAGTTTTCTATTTTTTCGGACATCGCTTCTTTAACAAAACAGCAAGTTTTCTCGGCATATTTTATTTTTCTTGACCCCGGTCAACACGTGTCAAGTCCATCACGTGACCTACTTTTTTCAAAACCCTACATCATGTTTACTTTTCTATAGCATCCTATACTTTTGCAAACCGTTATTATCGTTATACCGTTACTAACCATTTTTTTTCTTTTATCGATTTATCTTTTCGTTGTTTATTTTATTGTACTAAAATGAACCCGCATGCTAAATTTAACTTCGACGTTAGAATTAGTTGCATTAAATCGACATAGAAACCCATTCATTTTGTTTCGCATGTCAGGGAAAATAATGTTTGCATATCATTTCCACCGAACTACTAACACACGTATTAGAAAGTCATTCAATATCTTAGTAGAGGCCGCTAACGTGCGGGCGGAGTTGGGTGTCCTTAGTGGGCTTCTCAACACGTACCCTCACCCCTTACTCAGAACCTCGGTTTCCGGATGCCCGAAACCGTTGGCGCACGAGAGTCATTCAATACACGATAACCGGTAGTGACGGTATCGGTATCGCAATGCAAAGGGACGAGCCCAATAAACTCTGACATTGAAAATGGGCCATACTTTGTGCATGGCCCACTACGACATAGAGTGGGTTCGAACGGACCCGAACTCCCACAAAGTTCGGTGGCGACTCCACTTCGATTTAAATTTCAATTCGATCCATTCTTGTATGGAGATTCATTCGCCTCCCCAAACCCGCGCGTGGCCGCGTCGGGGTGGATCTATGTCATGCCCACACTTAGCAGTATGCCTAATCCAGGACAATCCAAGGTTGTTGTTATTAAGTATGTTGAAGTGAAGAAATATGAGCGTACGTATTACTTACTTTAATCTCTCCTTTCTTATATCCGTACTCTTCAAAATTCTCTTATCGCGTATGCTCAACGACAATAACCTTTGTGCTGTGATTATCTATACAGGAAAGTGAAGGCTGCAAACCACTTACAACGCGACGTCCTTCCATTTCGACGTGGACATTCCTGAGGTCTTAGCTTTCTCAGACATGTTCGATATATTCGTATCACCTCAATTACATTCTAGCTACGCTCGAGCTTCGTATAGTGTAGCTAATTAACCCGAAATGTAGCAAATCATCTTATAGTCTTATTTCTGCACATTCATCTCACACTTTATTTGTACACAGTATTTCAACCCCCGCACCGAGCAACTCTCTTCAGATTGTCGATGTCCATGACGATGAGAAGGTGAACATCATAACCATCGACAATATTAAAACAATATCAGAGATTAAGCTTAATGAAGAGGTATCTATGTCATATTTATGCAATTAATTAACCAACCAAAGTAAAGACGAAATCATTCAACATTTTCTGACTACGCAAAATCTTATTCACAGGCTGGTGTATTCTACACATACGGCCGCATAATCGACCTTGACTACTCAGCAGGTTGGTATTACAACAGCTGCAATACATGCTGGGCGAAAGTGACCAAGAATGTAGACGGTCGTTGGATATGCAGTAGAGCCGGTTGCGATGGGAATACCCGTGGACCGTGGTTATGCGTCCAGAGTACCGAGGTCGTATTATTAATATATTTTATCGTCATTCATTTATTTGTAATGTCTGCCGCTCTAACTCACTAATCTTTTCTTCTACGGCTTATGCACACAGGTTCCAGGTCAAGTTTGTTGCATCTAATGTTGGCGACGACACCATTAACTTTGTTGTCTTCGACGGACAGATAACGCAATTCATAAACCACCATGCTTCGGATTTGATTAATGCTCTCGAGCAGGTCAACTTAGTGATTTCATTTACATATTGTTGAACAGTTTCTGTTGCACCATATCTTTTTGTGAAGTCACAAACATTATATACTCATTACGTGCAATGTAGGCTGGCGAACCGGACTCGATCCCCATTGAATTGGAGTTTTTTATTGAACAAACATTTGTGTTCAAAATCGATATCAGTGAACGCTACAACGTCCAGCAGGGGTCACATTTGTACACTGTCGCAAGCATGAGTGACGATCCCGACATGATGGAGTGTTGGATGCAGACATGTACACATAAGTTAAAGGTGTTTTCCTGCTCTCTAAATAGTATAAAATTAGTCAGTCGTACGTTGCTTATCAACATGCGTCTTAGTTCTTTCATGTTTTACTACTCAACAGCGTGATATGGTCGCATTGAAGAACAGCACAAAACAAGTAGCCGTCATTATAGACTCCGCAATGGTAACATCATACTAGCACAGTCTCTACCAGTTTTTTCCCTTACTACTTATCATATTTAACCTATGTATCTAATCTGCGAGCACCAATCTAACAGAATCAGATCAAGAACCTGAAGGACAAAGCTGTCGTAGACAAGGAGGTCGTTCTGTCCAACATTCTAGCTCCCATCAACCAGGTATTCGTTATCATCTTTCTCTGACATGGTATTTTAGAATACTCACGTATTTTATTTGTCATATTTCTAACGCATAGCATGTTGCTCACGTATTTCATTTGTTTTATCCTAAGGTTACTGAAGCATTTTCTCCGTCGTCCACATCCAAGTTGACACCACTCAAAAGAACCCTCCCATTTAATGAGTGCCTTATGGACGAAATTACTGCAGTTGATGCGGGATCAACATCAAAGGCAATTGCTGACGACAATTTGGACAAGACAGATGCATAGTCGAGTTCCTGGGTTTCAATTTCAGCGTCTTTCTAGACAAAATTAGTAGTGTGTTTATTTCATTTTTTCAGAAACAATCTTCGTGTTTTTAGACAAAATTGGTAGCGTCTTTCTAGACAATATATTTTCATGCTTTATTTGGTTATTTTGAAGACAATTTTTCCCGCATTTTTGCTTCGAAACGCGTCAATAAATTAGAATTTATGTTCACCTTTACGTTTTGCTCTTTATTACGATATGGTGTATGAATTTATTTCTACTATCTTCTTTTTGATCATATCTATAACTTAATCACCCACTCATTTCGAATGTAATCTAAAATCAATGTGCCTACAAACAAACATGTAATCGGTAAAATAAATAACCTATTCTTACACCATCAAAACATCAATCGAAATTAGTTATTTAGTGTCAGTCACTACATTGCAATCTTTGAATAAGTATATGGAAAATATGTTGATATCGATACTCTAGCAACCTACCCTTAAACAATATCTATCTTAACAACCTTCTCATAATACCTTGAATATAGTAGCATAGAACAAACACAACTATAATGTAGTGATACCGATTTTATGAAGATTTAACTGAATAAAAATATACGTTCCCATTACTACCGTCACTCAAGAATCTCATAATTTTCAGCTTTCATGTCGGTATTATCAGTATTATAATACATATACATATTCTAGATTGTTGATTTCATATATTTTGTCTTATCTATTATTGTATCATATATTCTACGATTATCCTCTACATTTTCGGTATTATCTTATAAAATCTTCCATTTTCCTAGATGTCACCTTTATTTACTACGGATAATATTGATTAGTGATATTCTTATACACTCCCTAAATATTTCTGAGTATAAACAATTTCTTGGTTGTGTGATTCTTTACATATCTGTCCTGTTGATCTACAATTCATTATGGTGAAACCCTCTATCGATAAACCAGCCAGAATCGTGAATTCAACCCACCGTCAATCTGAAGACATTGGTATGATGCTGAACCTCTTTACTCAAATTTTCAATAATGTACTGATTGCAATGTGATTATAGAATGTCCTACTCATAATAGTATCCACTTGCAGAGAATATACCACAAATTGAGCGACCAACACCGGATGATATTGTTAGAAAACATAGTTCTCTTTAATCTCTTGGTAGAGGTAAGCGAAAGTCAAGTGGACTCATACTTGAGGACATATCCAATCGTGATAGTCAGCCGCTTCGAAGAGATGTACATTTTTGCTTACCGCTTGCCGAAATACGTAAGTAGAGTTTGTAGTCATTATGTTTTGTTCATCGTAACTCAGCTATACTAATACGTCAGTCATTGTCCTGCCGTCTATTTACGCAAAGCAATCACTTATATACAACGAAAATACGATGCTTCGTTCTATATCAATTATCAGAGGACAGCGCACCGCAAACCACACAAATTCCTTCTCAGGATACACGCATTGGGAAACAGAAAAAAAAATTACGTTAACAAGAGAAAGCAACTCTCTACGAAAGGTACATCCATTTTAATTTTTTATGTCACGTTTTTGTTTAACATAACAACTTTGTATTCACTACGCCTCTTTGAGAGTCAGAAGTCGTGACTATATAACTCAACTGATGTATGTACCTGTAACTCTCGCATCGTATTTTATGACTCTCAACCTTAACTTCGTTGAGTATCTATTCATCCTGTCCGAAGTCATATAGCAGGTTGTTTTCATAGTTTTTAATGCAGGTCCATCAGTTGCATTCAATGAAAGTAACCCTGATCGAGCAACCTCTTTAGACTGTGACGCGTCCACATTAAGTGCACTCTCCACCCATGGTACTTTTTACTATATTTAAAAATCGTATCTGAAGTAGACAGTTTTTTCTTGCATTGTCAATGTCTTTACAAGTCTATTACGTTGTTTCGCAGATCAAAATTGTGGTACAGTTCATACAAAACTTCAAACCGTATGCCCGAATAATGATATTCAAGCATCAAATGATGTTCAACATAATCCAACCGTCATCAGCCAAATCGGTCATCACACAAAATTCTGAAAGATTTGTCTTACATCCCTTTGTCATAGGCAGATTCATTGTGATACATGTAATATAATTGAAGCAGGTTTGTCCCTGCATATTCAGAAATACGTCAATCGTTACTACACTGCACAAGTAAAAAGGCACGACCGTAGACGTATTGTCAATGAGCAGAGGGCAGCACTGACTGGAAGTACTCCCACCGTGTCCTCGCACCCTATTTTTGGTACGCAAGTTGATCAACGGTGGCGGACCAAACTTGCGAGACATAATAGGCGCATTCTTCTATACGAATTCAGGGCAAGTCAGGGAGCTTTAGCTGCCCAACCACTGACCGTCTTAACTTCAGCATCTACTTCGTCAAATGGTTTGTTAGGCACTTATTACAACCCATATTTGAAACAAAAATACCCGTGATAAAATTCAAAAGGTCATTACTTTTGCAAGCACTAAGTCCAACCTTATAACTCAAACACCGTCTTTAACTTTCCAGAGTTGTGTCACCGTTGTCTCAGCTTTGTCTCATCCGTCCGTTCATAGGCAATGTGATAGGGACTCAATTATACACAACCTTATGAGAGACATTTTCGATGCTGGGTCGTCAACATCTTCAGCGGAGGATCACCAACAATTGAATGAAGTTTCAGTTCCTTTAGCCATTTATCTATAAAGTACATACTCATTTTCATTAATTTAGTTCACCAATCTAAATTTACTTAAAGTAATCAGTGCTTTATTAATGTTTACTAGGGTGGGATGGTTATATGGACATCGGTGACCCAGAGCACTCTTGTCGTAAGTGTGCGGCACAGTTGTGGTATAACGAAAGGGATCGTATGGATCGAAAATCGTTGTCCCCATCTTTCACAATGTGTTGCAAGGATGCTATTGTCGAGCTACCGTACCTACAAAATCCTCCCTAGCCTTTGCTCGACTTACTCACAGGTCAACACCCAAAAAAGTTCTCACTTTAAGGACAACATACGCAACTACAACAATGGTTTTTCAATGACGTCCATAGGGGGTAAGATTGACCACGAAATTAATAACGAAAGGGGTACATAAACCTTCAGAGTGAGTGGACAAAACATTCACCGTATCGGCAGCCTGTTACCTCCTGAAAACGAAGCCCCAAAGTTCTGCCAATTATATATATACGACACCGAAGAAGAGATATCAAATAGGAAAAATGCATTGAGGTAAGTCGCAATTTCAAGTACAGAATAGACTTATATAGCATCTCCTAACACTTTCTGCGAAACATGAAATTGTTGAAATTTTTACACACGCAGTTCGTATAAGAAGAACACTTGGGATTCGCAGCTGATGGCAGATCTAAAAAGGATGCTCGATGAATACAATTCTTTGGTAAAGTGTTTCAGGATGGCCAGGGATCGAATTAAAAATGTTGAAACTGAAGATGAGGTCAGGCTAAGACTTATCAGTGGCAGGCACGTCGATGGCAGGATATATAATTTGCCATCCGTTTCTGAAGTTGCTGCTCTGATTTTTGGTGACATTGAGGACACAATAGACAGTCGAGGTATCATTGTCGAGGAGATATCTGGCAAGTTGCAAAGAATTTCAAAACTTCACCCATCTTACCTTTCCCTTCAATTCCCGTTTCTCTTCCCACATGGCGAGGATGGTCCACGCCTAGGCATTGCTCACAGTGAACAATCAATAGCCGCATCTAAAAATCCAGAAACTGGAAGAAATAAGCTGACACTCAGAGAATGGTTTGCATTTCGTATCATGGATAGGCCTCCTGACGTCGAGCCACCAACGATATTAAACGTAGCCAATCTTTTCCAGCAGTTCTGCGTCGACGGTTACACTATGGTTGAAACTCAAAGACTCTTATGTTTTAGACTTAATCAGCCTAAATTGAGATCAAAAAATTACAGACGTCTAGCTACGTCAGTTGAAAGCGGGGTGACAGAACCTGGGTCGTCTGGCGCACGTTACATTGTTCCGTCAAGTTTTCTCGGTGGAAAAGGGTATATGAGGGAGACTTATCAGGATACCATGGCCATATGTAGGTGGTGTGGTTACCCGGATTTATTTATCACATTCACCTGCTATCCGAAATGGCCACAAATCACCAGGTTTGTGAAGTCAAAGGGCGTACGTAGTGAGCACAGACCTGATATCCTTACCAGAGTCTTTAGAATGAAACTCGAGCAATTGATCAAGGACTGCAAAGACGGACTAATATTCGGTAGAACAAGGGCAGGTAATGCTATAATCACATATTATGCGTTGACTATCATTTTTTTGTTGCACTCTTAATCAGAAATCCTAGTTTATATCACCTACAATATTGTGCCGAACTATCAAGTTTTCTACGGTCTTTATTACACGTTACCTGAATGCTAGGCTGAGCTAACAATGTTGTACCAGACTATAACCTTTTTGTCACGCTATTCATTAACATATGTCGCACTCACGAGGTAATTCTTTTTCTCTATTTGTCACAGTTTTATACACCGTTGAATTTCATAAGCAAGGTCTTCCTCATGCTCATACTATTGCTTCTACACCGGGAGGATAAGTTCCCAGTCGCTGAGGATGTAGACGGTATCATCAGTGCTGAACTACCGGATAAAGAAGAGAATCCCGTCCTATTCAACGCAGTTTCTGAGTTGATGATACTTGAACCATGTGGTCCTTCAAATCCTAACGCAGTTTGTATGCAGGATGGAGTATGCACCAAAAGGTTTTCGAGGCCATTCAGTGACCGCACCACTATCAACGGGGATGGTTATCCAATTTATAAGAGGGCAAATAATGGAGTTACTATGGATAAGGGTGGTGTCCCAGTTCACAACGAATTCGTTGTTCCCTACAACCATGACTTACTGACGCATTACCGTGCACACATAAACGTAGAATGGTGTAATCAAGGTAGGTCTATCAAGTACCTGTTCAAATATATAAACAAGGGTTATGATAGGGTTACCATGGGTGCATCAGTCTAAGGGAAAACAGGCGAAGTTGATCAAATCAAAGAGGACTACGACTGCCGTTACATATCTCCGTGCGAAGCCGTTTGGAGGATATTTGCTTTCGATATACATTACAGAACTCCTCCAGTTATGCGGCTCGACTACCATCTGCCTAACGAGCAGAATGTCGTTTTCAACGATGATGACCCTTTAGAAGAAGTCATGGCTCGATCAGGTGGTGCACGTACGAAATTCACGGCTTGACTTGACTACAATAAAGAACACCCTGATGGTCGTGACCTTACATACTCGGAGTTCCCGAACAGGTATGTTTGGCCCGCCAAGGACAAGCAGTGGGCCCCTAGAAAACAAGGATTCACCTTAGGTAGAATGTTCCATATGTTTCCTACAGGTGGTGATAGATATTATATGAGGATCCTCCTTAATTTTGTCAAAGGTGCTACTTCTTACCAGGACATCAGAACCGTTAATGGCGTCATTCACTCGACTTTCAAGGACGCTTGTTACGCCCGTGGTCTTCTCGGCGATGACAAGGAATACATAGACGCTATAGAGGAAGCAAGCTACTGGGGATCGGGGTATTTTCTTCGTAATTTATTTACAACTCTTCTTTTCTCTGGATCCTTGATTAAACCGGAATATGTTTGGGAGAAGACTTGGCATTTTTTTAGCGAAGATATACTACACTTGAGGCGGACTCAGCTGCGTAGATACGATGATATTTTCTACCCCTATTTAATTTAACGTAATTTATGTATCTCTGAATTGCTGTCCATGCATCTTATATTTTATATCGTTATATCTTTCGACCACTAGACTTGCAGATGAGTAGCGAAGATTTACAGAATTATGCTTTAGCAGAAATAGAACGTGCATTGCAACGTAACGGAAGTAGTTTACGGAAGTTTGATAATATGTCTTTCCCAGACTTTGAGTTAGCGTCAGTCCACAGAAACAGGCTAATTTCAGATGAACTCTCATACAATATTGACGAGCAGGCTACAATACATGATAATTGTATGAAGTCTCTTACTGAAGAACAGAGACATGTTTATGACGAAATCATGAGTGCAGTACAACGATCTGACGGGGGTTTGTTCTTCCTGTACGGGTACGGCGGGACTGGCAAAACGTACATATGGAGAACATTGTGTGCTGCACTTCGAAGGAAGGGCGAAATTGTTCTTCCTGTAGCTTCAAGCGGTATTGCTGCAATACTAATGTCGGGTGGTCGGACAACTCATTCCCGATTCAGCATACCAATTAACTTTGAAGAGAATTCAACATGTCCCGGAATTAAACCTGGAATGGACCTCGCTGAACTCATTCTACGAGCCAAGCTCATTATATGGGATGAAGCACCCATGGTTCATCGGCATTGTTTTGAGGCGTTGGATCGGAGTTTGCGCGATATAGCAAGGTTCGCACCGGATGGTGACATGGATCAACCTTTCGGTGGTAAAGTCGTCGTTCTATGCGGTGACTTTAGGCAAATTCTTCCCGTTGTACCGAAAGGAAGCCGTCAAGACATTGTTCATGCATCTATATGCTCATCTCCTCTGTGGAGATATTGCAAGGTACATGTTCCCTTCCGTATATCAAGGAAATATTGAAGGAGTTATGTCCAATGTCCTACGGATTAACCCGCTTAAATCTATGTATCCGATATGCCTTGCTAGAGGTCGATGTCGGGTTGACATATAAATGAGTTATATGTCTGGTAGTCTTAAGTGGGCCCATTGGGTCACACACAATGTGTACGGGATATTATTAATATATCGGTATATTAAATATATCAGGTCAGTAGTAGTACGGACCCAGCTGCGTTGTCGATTTATGGTAATTAGAGTTATAGTAATAATCTAATTATAGTAATTAGAGTTATTGTAATAACCTAATTCCACCTTTTCATCTCTCCTATATAAGGAGATTCATATGATGAACCAATATATGGAATTAAGAGTATTGACTCATAATATATATATGGAGTATTCTTCTTATAAAGAGTTATAAGAGAGATATAGAGAGAAGTTGTGAGACGGTCTCACGTACCTTTATACTAGCATATACGTCGCAGTTCCGTACCCGTGTGGATACCAAAGGAGGCATCACGTTTGGGGTGCTTTATTCTGTCCGTGGAGATTATTTATTCTATCCGTGGGAATTATTTATTCTGTCCGTGGAGATTATTTATTCAGTCCGTGGAGATTATATATATTTCTAGGTTTATTATAATTCTTATTAATACGTTGTTCCGCTGCAAATAAGGTATAATTGTTATCCCTCTACTTTTGTCTTTTCGGTTAATACTCGTAACAGGTCCTTGGGTTTAAGAGTTGTAACTCTACAGTGGTATCAGAGCAACTGTTACGTAGTATTAATCAGATCGACGTGAATCCATGGCTCATAATTTGTTATGAGAGATTCCCCCGTGTATTAATTTGATTTTGTTTCCAGTGTCGAGAATTGTTCCTGCCGGTTTATGTAGATATGTTATGTATAAATAAGCTTATACATGGGTACATGAGTAAAGTGACCCTTTTGCGTGATTAAGCATGTTGATGTGTCATGCATTAGAAATTTAGAGAAGAGTTTCTCTGGGACAAATTTTGACAGGCTTCATACATGATAATTCTGCCGCGGTATTATCTTGCATTGAGATGCTTTTATCATGTTGCACGTTCGTACTTTGTAATATGTTCATTATGGTTGTCCTTAATTCACTTATTGCGGCTTGTAATCGTTGTTCCATATTTAGGGTTTGTCTTGTGAATTTAAATTGTTAAGTTCTAAAATTGACTCTTAAAATTAATTTAAGACCTAATATTGATTATTTTTAATTTAATTTTGCCCTAACTTGACCCACTATAATCCTCAATTTCCTTGTTGACGATGAGACTAATTAGATTAGTCAAGATTCGATTGAAATTGAGAATGTAAAATTACAAGAATTTATCGTTGACGATGAGACCTAATAAGATTAGGACAAGACTCGTTTTAATTTTGGTGGAGACGGAACGAAACAAGGTGGACACGAGTATGACTTAGAAGGCATGAGTGTGTCCCGGTCGGAACGGGATGACCCGGGCGGCAACGGTTTGACCAAGACGGCACAAGATTTACTCAGACGACATGGTGTCGGGTCGAGCAACGCTTTTAAGAAAAGTTATTTTCTTGCGTTTGTGTGTTGATTACGAATCAAACATGGATTATACTTTTATTTTTCCGAATCAATGAAAAAAATTAGTTTTCTAAATCGGCTAAATAATTTTATGCATTTTAATTATCATGTTATCATAAATGGATCGGGAAAAGAGTTTCTTGAGTCCTATTTGATTTTGATGAATTGTTCATCTATATGACAATTATAAGTTGCAGATCGATTGTGAGTCAAGTTTTGTATATCCGTTTAATTTTTCGAGTGAGAAATTGTTCCTCGTAGTTGGAAAAATGAAAGATATGCTTAAACCAAATAGCAATTATGAATTGTAATATGATTATGAATCAAAATATGGGATCTTTTAACTTGTTTTATGCACAAATCACTAGTAACAATTGAATCATTATGTCATATGATGATAATTTATTGTTTGAGACTTGTGACTTGTGTGCTTAGAACTAATAGGTCGCCTCGTAAGTTGACCTAGCAACATGGTTAGGACCCATATTACATTTAATCCCTTGCACAAATATTAAGTATTGTCTTTCCAGAATTGACCACTACAACAATTTCATACCATTGGTTGAAGTAACTACCTAAGCGGTGCTTTGCCGATGTGTGTGGACTGAGTAGGTGGGTAACGGTTACCCACAGGTTCAGTCTGGTTTGCTTAACATTGCTATCAAGTCGGACTTGGGCTTTGAGGCAAATAGTTGGTGTCATATGATGATTAATTGCGACGAACCAAGAATTACATATTGATGTAATTGACAATGTTGTTGTCTACCTTTACTTTTGGAGCTTGAGCAGTGAGCCCAAGTTCACTTAAGCGACAGAAGGTTTAGGATCTTGGAATATTATGCGAACTTGAAGGTAATTTTCATGATTTTATCTTAAAATTGTTTAAAGTTATTAATATTAATTATCGTTTTACTTTGCATATAATTGTAGTTGTAATTTAGTCCCTTTATCACATTTATTAAAGATGAGTTTGAATTGTTCAACCTTGTCGATTGATATCTTGAGAATTGTTCTCAAAATTAGAGATACGGATGTTGTCCTTGTGAAGGATAATTCCGACAAATTATTACCAATGTTAACGTACAGTATGGACTGTATAATTAGAGTCATGAAGATGATTATAAGTACCAAAATCAATTGTTTCAATAAAGGGAATCGTTCCCATTAAGTGAGAAAATGTTGAAGATGATCTAATTAGTCCATGTCGTACGATGACGTGATTATATTGATAATCAGGAAATTTTGGATGCTTCTTTCTAAAGAGTTAGGAATTAAAATCGTTTCAATTAGTCCTAAGCTTAGGTCACTTTATTATGAATAAACATGTGACTTAATTAGGTTTCTCACCTTTTAGCATGAGATGTAAAAAGACGATTGAACATTGTATCAAGAAGGCAAATAATACTAATATTCTATGATTTCATTAAGAAAATTGCTTGAGATAATGATTAATGAATCTAAGACATTGGTTAAAGTAAGGGAAACACAATCGTTGTCATACCCAAGCTTGTTGCCAAATTTAGATTAAGTACGATTTTATTAGTCATTAATGTAATGACAAATATATATATATATATGACATTGGTAGATAGTTTCTAGAAATGTCTAGAAAATCTGCAAATCAATTATTGAAGTATGACTTCAGGTGTGTATGTTACTAGAGTAATTGTTACTTTCATTCTACTCATTTGGTATAATGATACCAAATGCGATTATTACATTGTAGATGTGATGGTTCAAAGAGAATGAAATAATGAATTAAGTGAGCGTTTTATGATTGGAATGGACAAACGTTGTTGTTTCAGTTCATAAAAGGAAATCACTTGATTTTATTTTAAAGCTTAATACTGAGATTGAATAATTGTTATTCTTGTACTAGTCATAAGCAAGAATATTCATTCTGTTTCATGTATGGGCATGAAATTTTTTGATAAAAGTAGAACAATTGTTGCCCTATACCTTTCAAGAATATGAGGTACAATAAGGTTAACATGATTGTTAAGCTCTACATTCCTAGTATTGAATGTTTTTATTTGTAACATAACAACCAAAAGGTTCCGTCCCTCGACACGAGTTTTACCCATCATGACATTGTCCTTAATCCATGAGACAAGAATCATAAGAACAAGTTTCATAATGATGAAATTATAAACCTTATTGATAAGGATCAACTGAGATAAATGGATCTTGTTTTGATGGATAAAGAGATTAGAAGTGACTCCTATTAATTATAGTGGGAGGGTACTTGACTGGTTGGATCACACATATAAAGATGCGTGTGAGTTTAACTAATGATGTTGCAAAAATGGGTAACACGTATGTTCATTTGATGAAATTTAAATCTGAATGCTTTGAATTGTTCAAGGAAATTCAGATAAACGTACAAGATCAACTTGATAAGTTGGTACAAGTCGTTCGATATGATTGAAACAGGGAGGAATTGAACTAAAAGATTGTGATCATCTTAGAAGTAGTGAAAAATGTTTCAAACTACATTGAACTATATTTGATATGATCTGGTCTATGATGAGTCATATGCAGATATTATTGACGTTTTAGAAAGTTATGCACTATAAAAGTATTTTTGTACAATGTTGATGAGATTGTCCATGTAAGTCGGAGAATAGACACCATATGAGATATGGATTGAAAATGTTCTAAAAGTTTTTTTTAATTATCAAGTCTTAAAGTTTAGAGAAAATCTTTTTCTAGAACTTAGACTCAATTATGACATGTGTTTTATTAGGGGTATTATGTTAATTCTACAAACCATCCAATGAACAAAACTGTTTTATTGCATGGAGTGGTATGTTTCTTTTAAAAATATGTGATTTCTAATAGAAACAGTGGGAGTAGAATCGACCTTGAATTGTTCAAGATTAACAGAAATTCTCTACAACTGTTGAAGAGGATATCGATGCATCCATGAAAAGTCATGATCATCTTAGATGTAAAATATTACCCTACATAGGTTTGACCTATGATGAAACAATAATGGACAAAGACTCCAAAAGTCACATAAAATCATTCTATATACCATAACGACCAAGTATAGACTTTGGTAATGGGTCTTATAGTGAAGAATAGTCTTCAATATAAAGATGATATGGATTGATATGAGAGTATCTATGAAGCATAGTTGGTAGTTAAGGATTGATCTCATAATAGTGACTATGGAAAAACCATTTTTACAACATTATGCTTGAGTCTATTAAGATTGATTTAGCATTTTTGAATGTCATCACTCATTTGATGAGTTTTGGACATATATGTGTGAAATGCATTTCTTGAGAGAGATGCAATATGATGTGTGGGCGACTCATCGTATGAATTTCATATTATTAAAATTGCTAGGCAAATGTGAGTATTCTGATTTGATTGGAGCATGGGGCAAGTATCTTCGTTCTCAATGTGGTAATTCAAATATATTTGTTTTCCATTGAGACGAAGATAGACAAAGTGTGTACAAGAGGCTAGTGAGAGTGCATTTATCGTTATGATTTGGTATGTAAGTGACATACTTCTCTAACTAGACGACATTTGATTGCTTTGCAAGAAATGTGTTTATTATGTGCTCGTGTGACGAGTAGATACTAATCTGGTGAGTGTCACTAGAATGCTATCTAAGAATTGTTCCTTTGCGCTTGAGAAGCAAAAATGAGAATTATTTAAGAGATGCGCATGATGTGATAAGAGAATTGTTGTAAACAAGTTACAACGATTCATATTTCCAAATAGACAAAGATGACATGAGATAGTAATCTCAGAAAATTTTGTTTTGGATAAGAAGTTGTGTGTTGGAACGGTTCCAAAGGACAACTTTATGACTAATATTATAACTAAAGTTAGTGTTCTATTGCTTTTGAAGCAAATAGACGTTTGATTATGAATCAAGCACACACTCAACTTTTAAAGTTTATGAAGCAATTGTTGCTTATGAAACTAACAGTTTGCCTTAATTGAGAGCAGGTAGATTGATCATATGCTTGTAAATAACCGATACAAATGTTGTATGTCCCAAAACCTCCTCTACGTAAAGATCATATTGGTTATGATCGGTATAAGACGCATGGGCGAGTGGTCTTAGTACTTTTAGAGGTGTTTGGTTTAGTGGGAGTTATTTTGATAATTGATATATGTATGACATATTGTCATTTGGTTAATGTAACCGAGTTTTGTCCCTAGATAATTTACATTGATGAAATAAATCACTAAGTACGTGACTTAGTCTTGAAACTCTATTTGGATGATGTAATTATTTTGTCTCTAGTCAGGGTATTGTGTTGGGACATTTGAATACCCTTAAATGACTAGTGTGTGATTTAGTTGATGACTAAGTTCCTTGAGTCATAGGTATTGAGATACTAAACCAGGCACACGGGTGTATGTTAAGAACATTCATTAGACAGACCGGCCGAAAAGGATTTTACTAAGATTTCGCTTAGTGTCAGTAAAGTTCTTTGCAAGTTATGAACTTGTACGGTCTTTAGACTTGAGTCTTTGACTATTCTGTACATGTGATGTGTATGCTTTGATACTATTCCTCGTCGGCTGTGAAAGGAGGCTATGGATGGTTATTGGGCATGCATGGAACATGTGATAGTATGTGGTTAGACAAGAGGGGATTTGCTCTTCCTTTATTGAAAGGAATTTATTGTTTCTTGGCCACTCGAAGAGTGTGACTTGTGCAAATGCGTGGCCGCGCTCAGATAGGATGAGTGTCATCTATCTGCTCTTTTAACAAGGCAACTCAAGGATTCGAGTAAAATATTGAGATATGTGAGGATGACACTTTTTCTTACCTCATTCTCAATTGGAGACAATAGTAGCAAAGAGACTTAACGTCGTTCTTGAGAGGACATGTACAAGTGGGAGACTGAAAGAGTTATGTCCACTGTCCTACGGATTAACCCGCTTAAGTCTATGTATCCGATATGCCTTGCTAGAGGTCGATGTCGGGTTGACATATAAATGAGTTATATGTCTAGTAGTCTTAAGTGGGCCCATTGGATCACACACAATGTGTACGGGATATTATTAATATATCGGGTCGGTAGTAGTACGGATCCAGCTGCGTTGTCGGGTTATGTTAATTAGAGTTATAGTAATAATCTAATTATGGTAATTAGAGTTATTGTAATAACCTAATTCCACCTTCTCATCTCTCCTATATAAGGAGGTTCATATGATGAACCAATATATGGAATTAAGAGTATTGACTCATAATATATATACGGAGTATTCTTCTTATAAAGAGTTATAAGAGAGATATAGAGAGAAGTTGTGAGACGGTCTCACGTACCTTTATACTAGCATATACGTCGCAGTTCCGTACCCGTGTGGATACCAAAGGAGACATCACGTTTGGGGTGCTTTATTCTGTCCGTGAAGATTATTTATTCTGTCCGTGGGAATTACTTATTCTGTCCATGGAGATTATTTATTCAATCCGTGGAGATTATATATATTTCTGGGTTTACTATAATTCTTATTAATACGTTGTTCCGCTGCAAATAAGGTATAATTGTTATCCCTCTACTTTTGTCTTTTTGGTTAATACTCGTAACAGGTCCTTGGGTTTAAGGGTTGTAACCCTATAAATATATCACTTGGATTGTATTACGCAATGCTTACCATCATACGAATATGTGCATAATATAATTATCATATAACTTGATCATCACTTATAAGATATATCTTTAAGGTATTTACTGTCAGTCACTTTGTGACAGTAACTTCTCTTTTTCTTTGGCTCAGATCCTGAGATTGTCTCGCAACATGCGACTAGAGTCAGGGCTAACCGAGAAGGATAATGCAGAGTTGCGTGACTTCTCAGAATGGATTCTGAAAGTTGGGGACGGGATTGCTAGTGGACCTAATGAAGGAATAGCAGAAGTGCAGCTTCCTGATGACATTGTAATTGAAGATGAAGGAGATCCTATATCCGTAATTGTTCAGTCAGTTTACCCCGAGCTGGAACGCAACTTGAAGGACACTGAGTACTACCATTCAAGAGCTATTCTAGCACCAACCAACGACGTCATGGAAGAAGTCAATAACCATATACTTTCTCTAATTACTGGTGATGAGATAACGTACCTGAGTTCCGATGAAATCAGCCAAAACGAGACAAGTGTTGTAATACGAGACCTGTACTCCACGGAGTTTCTTAACACAATAGATTGACACTGAAAGTCGGATGCATTATTATGTTGTCGAGGAACATAGGCCAGGCTAACGGACTATGCAATGGCGCTAGATTGGTGGTAACAGATTTGGGAGATAGAGTAATTGCAGTTGAAGTTATATCTGGAACGACTAAGAGACTCAAGGTTTTCATTCCAAGGATCAGTCTCGACCCATCGGATGAGACAAAGTTCCCCGTGAAATTGTTTAGACGGCAGTTCCCTATTACAGTGTGCTATGCAATGACGATTAATAAGAGTCAAGGTCAGTCACTGAGGCACGTTGGACTGTATTTACCTAGACCGGTTTTCACACACGGACAGTTGTATGTTGCTATATCGAGGGTAACGACCAGACGTGGGCTAATAATATTAATTCCATCTGATGCGACAGCGTTAGACGTTGTCACTCCTACAACAACGAACGTTGTCTACAAGGAGGTATTTTCCCATGTAAGATAGGAATCGAAATTGCAGAATTCCTAATTTCGTTTTCATTTCAGTTGAACAATAACTCAACACCTGGTTTTTCTACAGTCTACTGCTTAATTTTCTCATGTTCATTTACATCTATTTAGAGGTACTCTTTCACTTTTCTGTTACGATATTTTTTTTGCAATCCGACATTAACGTGACCACCACTGTGCATCCATTTCTATTATAAGGGAATTAAACAACAACAGCACTATAAGAAATTACCTAATACTATCATATAGTTATGTTTATTTAGAGAATTTAAACTCAATTGATGCAATTAACTTTGTCATATTTTCATAATAACGGTGGAGAGTATGGTACAGCATCGTAGAAAACGGTCTATAATCACCCGATTATATTACATAGAAAATATGGATGATTATTTTTACACATACACTACCCATACATACGCTGAGATAAAGACTACTGCATATTCGACCACATTACCGTAAGGTCGAAACAATCACTAGACTACTAACAATGTAGTACCCTGACTGCTAGAAAACAGCGGTACTACCACGTTCAAGCACCAAGTACATATATAATAAGATGACTCCAAAACACCGTCAATTACACCCGCCGAGCATAGAACAACAATCTACTGACAGCAGATATACTTACTGCCAACAATATTCATTAACCTGCACACACTATTACTTCAACTTAACACATTCCGATAGTAACATTACCACTGATATTACAAAGACCGAGTACCAATTCACTTCTTGCTGTAAAATCCCGGGCAGTGATTCATTAGCAGAGTCATGATGCATGCATAAATAGACGTATTATCGCCATCAGCGTCACTGTAGCCCAGATCCTTCTCCACATCCGGCACAATAATCACGTCCACGTCCTTCATCATCAAGTCTTTATCTTCTTCCTTGGCTACCCATAGATGCGGACTAGCTGTTGTGTGAAGCTCCTTCTCATAATCAGCCCTCCCCTTGCCTACTCTCTCGAAACTCTTCTGTAGTTTGAATGCTTGCCTGTAACAGTCGTCACCACTTTTGAACTCGAGTACTACAGCCCTCAAGAAGTTAGAGTTGTTCCAAACGTGCCGAATTTGCCTTATGCGATATCCAAGTCTTCTTAACTCATCCCTCACACAGGTAAAGCTTTTCCCGATTACTCTATTAGGTTTTGTATAGAATATGGCATATTATGCATAACACAAGTTGGGGGATGCACATACTTTTCTAACATTGATTTATATATTTGCTTATTTAGTTTTGCTTTGAATTATGATTTTACCATCTCTACTCACCATCATCCTTTTTATAGCAGGAAGGAGGGCAATTTGGCAGGCAATATGCATTGCTATACTCGATAAATGTCATCAGGAAACTTGCTCAATTGACATACTGCTTGCCTCAGCTGATGATGTACGCGTATGTGATGTGTTTGCAGCTTCAAAGATTACTCAAGTAGGTAACATGTGATGCATACCATTTCAAGCAACAATCAAATTGGGAATATTTTGTCTTTCCAATGCTACTCTACCATGACATGCCAATTTATGCTGCTGAATTCACTTCAATGTTGTAGGCAGTTCACGGTTCAATCTGTTCTTAAAAGGATATGAAACAGTATATGAAGTAAAGGAGTCTGTTACTTACCTGAATAACGGCGTGTTTAATATATAATCGCTATCTCGACGTGGTCTTTCCCAGGCAATATAGAACACCACATTCATCGAACATTAAGCATAAGTATCTTCAGTCAGATCATTATTTGGAGTATAGTCTGATTTTTCGGTATAAATTCTAACTGATAAATTAATTGAAAACGATAATATTTATTAAGGTTGTAAAATTTATTTTCGTCGACATCGTTGCGAAATATTGTATACTAACTTCGTAGTATAGACACCTTAATAGTGTATACATTAAGCATATATACGTGTAGTCAGTTCATGATTCGGAGTATATTTTAATTTTTCTAATTTCTCATCGGTGAATGTATTTGAAAACGATAATATTTATTATTACGTAAAATTTATTTTCGTCGACAACATTGCCAAACATTGTATACTAACTTCATAATTTTGATATATTTCATGTTTCCCATTTGTCAGTCATAGCTACAACGTATTAGGATGAACTATGTCATTCATCGCTTTAGTTGACAATAACTACATCATTTTGTAAATTTCACATATGACATTAGTCATTCATAACTTTAGTCTATAATAAACACGTCAATTATTAATATTGGTTTTTGTGACATTTCGAACATCTAACTTATTAGTTCACGTATTCTTTTGTATTTTATTATTGTACTTATCAAATTCGACAACTTGATTATTTTGATTATTATTTGTACACCATTTTAAGACGAGTTCCATCATTCGCAACTTTAGTCGATAATAACTACGTCATTTCCTATATTGCACGTATGCCATTAGTCATTGACAAATAGAGTGTTCAATAATAACTACGTCAAACACTAATATTGATTTCCTTGACATTTCTACTTTGCGTAATACGATAAAAAACAACTACTCTAATAGTCCAACTTATTCAACCCCGTGATTTTATCACGGGTATTAAACTAGTAAGAGGATAAATTTGACGTCCTTTTTAAGTTTCTCATAACCTGAGGATATTAGTATTCATGGTGAGTGTGTGCCCATCAGCTGATGCACCACTACTACTTGTTAGAATATGTCGATTCTGTAAATAATATACTTCCTAGTTTAGGTTATATTCTCCATATTTATAGATTACTAGTTACCATAGATTTGCCTTGTAAATAGGAAAATATATCAGCTGTAATCAGGATTGATTCTCTGTAATCGTATTATATAATGCAAGCTCTGTAATCACCCAATTCAGGGGATTATCATTATCTGACACTACTATTACTAGGTTATTTTATTAGCCTTTGAAAACAGTATATTCATTACTCCCTAAGAAATGGATTCATTGATATAAAGGGTTCTAATTTATTTAGTGGGAAGTTGTAGCTCCCATGATCTTGTTTAGGGCAAAAGCAATGGTTCTAGTTCCATACACATATTTCCATTGCCGCCAAAACACATATAATCATATAAGGAACTTTTTATTATTCCTCAATGGTAAAAATTTCATACATTTATTGTGGGTCCCTTTTTTCTTCCTTTTAAATGTATGAAACCAGTTTCTTACTTTAGAAATTGATTTCATATAAGGAGCGCCTTATTTTCTATCACAATGGTTAAGGAGCTCCTTATATGCTATGAAACTCCTTAAATACCATCATTGATATTGCCCTTAAATTCCAAAGACTACCCACTGTTTATGATTGTGACTTATTAGTCCGCTATCAATGAATCCAAATCCATTTCTTACGGAGTAATGAATATACCGTTTTGGTGTTTGATACCAAAGTATTTAAACTAGTGTTGGTTTCAAATTATTTATGTCCATGGGTGCCACATCATCAGTTTATATATTTTTTTAAAATTCTAAACATACCATCGTAAAGGACAGCTGAAGAGTTTATGAATCTCAAACACCTAAGAAGGGGGTGAATTAGGTAACTTTTACAATTTTAACTTGAACTTTATTAACTAAAGTAAGTCAAACAACGTGGATATAGAAAAAAAAGTGAAAGCAAGTGAATACAAATGACAGTCAGACTGTAATAAAATTGTCTTGACAAGGAGTTTGGCCACGGAGCAAATGTCACATTATAGTTGACTGTTGTAGCAGACCTAATTTTTCGCGACCAAAATTAAAAATAAAAATGGGAAATTCAAAGTTGTTACTCCACACTTAGCTCACAAAGCCAAGTGCAAGACAAATAAAATGATACTCCCTCCGTTCGAATGAATTGTTTGCCTCACAAAGGGGAAGAGATCCAATGATTGGGTGACATGTGGAGCCAAATTCATGGGGATGATCAAATTACATATAAAAAGCATTCCTAAAATAGAAAGACAAACAATTCATTGAGACGTCCCAATATGGAATAGGCAAATAATTCATTGGGACGGAGGAGTACAAATCAACTGAAAAAGAAATTTGATAGAAAATAATTGAAATGAAGTATAATTTCGATACTTAAATAAATGAAAACGTTGCAGCGGAAGACTTAAGTCTTACAAAATCCAAAACAGTTTAAAAGAATCTAAAACCAACAAGTCCAATATACATATCACTACTACAATTTTGATATTAAAATACGTCCAAAATAGGATGCTTATATAAGGAACCATCATCTATATCATGATAAATTTTGGCGCCCCATGACCTTGATTAAATAGCAGAGTTCAGTAATAGAACCATCCTTTTATTTTTACTATTAGTGTGGTTGGTCAATGAAACCGTCCTAATTAATATAAAAGCACGGTTATAGGTTAAATCCATCCTATAAAATTTTAAAAACGCGGTTATACATTAAACACATCCTATTAATAGGACCCGTCCTATTCAATCCTTAGAGTAATCTAACTTCATAATTCGTTGTCCTTTCGTTGCATTTGCCGGAATTATGGGTTTAGTCCGTCGAGTTTTTGGTTTGGTATATATAGTTGTTAATTACTGATGTGGAATTGAACGAATTCAAGGACAACGACCTGAAATTGAACGACTTCACTCATAATTTCTATTTTGTTAATGCCTATTTTGTTTGCCAAACGATGTTGTTTGATGGCCAGAAACATGGCACTTCGGGTCTCCTTAAGGTCTTTTCCGTCTCCTTCAGTTTCATCATTTCGCAATTATAATTTTTATCGAAATTAGTGTTTAGTACCGATTTTTGTTTTATCTTGATCGAAGTCAATAGTTTACTTACTTACATCAATTATACTTTGTTATTTAGGCCTCGTTTGGTTCATCTGAGAACTTATTTCCTAGAATAAGTTGCATTTCCCAGGGAGTTACTTCCCACATCAACTTCCCGGGTATTTGCAATATTTGTTTAGATGATATCCTAAAATTCACACTTCCCATGAATTAAATTTATGCATTTTGTTTGATTGTCTCGACCTAACTACCATGATTTTGTTTATAATGACTATTATGCCCTTTATTAATCAAGGGTATAAAACTTATGAAATAGCTGAAATTGTCTTTCTTATGATATGCAGTCGTAACCAAATTACATCAACATAAAAGAGAACGAACATTATTTTTAAAAAAAATTCTGAGTTACATTACCATCGTTGTTCCGAAAAAATCATTGTTCATGAAAATAAAACGCTTACTAGTGAAAGTTTGAAACTCTAGTAAAAAATCTCAGACATTAGTAGTTCGGCTGATTGAGAATTAGTAGATAGAGAGTTGAATGAAAACTTAAGGTTATAAAGTGAGAAATATATGAGTATATATAAAGGTGAAAAAAGTCATTTGAAGAAAGTCGGGATGTGGGAAAGGCAACTCACCGAGGGGGTTGATGAACAAGTTCGCACATCATGCAGGATTTGCAACTCATGGGGTAAGTTTGAGTTCCCCATTTTTTCACCTTTGGAGTAACCAAACAACTCCCCAAAAATACAATTCATGGGATCTTGCACTTCCCGAGGCCTTAACATTTAAAAAAGTGAAATAAAATTGTTGTGTTCCAAATTTGGACCATTTTTCCTCCCATTTAGACCTGTTTTTCCTCCGTTTTGCGGGATTAGAGTGTGATTATCGCCTTATTTTGAGTCATTCTCGCATTAGTGTCTCTCTTTTGCATTTTACGTGTTTTTGGTAGTTTTTTGTCTATTTTGATAGGATTTTCGACCAAAAACATGTCCGAGCTTCTACGAGCATGAGAGAGAGGAAAATCGTCCAAAGAGCAAAGCACACAATTGAAAGTTCAAGTAATCCAATCGATCGACAAGGAAAGAGACCGGAAAAGAGGTGGAGACTCACCGGGTGAAGTTTCACCCGATGAGTCACCACCGGGCGAAATTTTGCCCGACGACATTTTCCACCTCCCAAAGATTTTCGTGGACACTCACCACCGGGCGAAACGACCGGGCAAAATTTCGCCCACCGGATGAAATTTCACCGGGTGGTGTCAGCTCGTCAACCGCAGGGTGAAGTTTTGTCCCATGAAGATGCAAAGGGTGAAGGTCTAGCCTAAAGAAGAGGAATTGGATTATGGGCTTAAGATTGTGTGACCCATTAAGAACCACTATATATACTAAACCTAGGGTTTCATTTGAAGGTGTGTCTTAAGTGAGTCTCTTAGGAGTAGGAGTACTGTAGAGGATTTCTAGTAGTAGTAGTAGTTGTAGTAAGCTCCTTAGTAAAAATCTCCATAAGAACTTAGTAGATCTTATTAGTACTCCCTCCGGTTTTTAATTTTCGCCCCATTGTGTTTAGCACATAAATTAAGAAAATTTGATAAATTATTGATAAAGAGATAAATGATGATGAAAATTGGTGACTAAACACAATGAGTCATTAAAGTGAAGGGAATATAATGTTAGTTTAATCAATTTAATGGCATAATGGGTAAATAATAGAAAAGTATAAGGATAATATAGTAATATATACATGACAAATAAGGAAAGTTAAGAAGTGGGACAAAAAATAAAAACTTGTCAAATAAGGAATACGGGGCAAAAATAAAAAAACGGAGGGAGTATTAGATTAATTCTACTCAACAATTCTCAATCAAGCTTCCATCTTTAGTAGAAGATTTGTGTTTTTATGTTGAAGATTGAAGAATTTTGCAAGGATTGGTGACAAGTTCTTGTATTATTTCTTCCAAGATTTAATTTTTATGTTGATCTTCATCTTCCTCCTTTAGTTTTCTCCATAATTGGTAGTTTCTTTCCTCTCCCTTTCTCTATTAGTTAGTTTTGTTTTTAGTTCCTTGTTAATCCATTGTTTGTCTTGTCATTCTTTATGTTAGTATAGTTTTTCATTGTTTGTTTGTTTTTCTCTCTCCTTTGTTAGTCTCTCCTTAGTTTGTGTGATAGTTTATTTTCCTCCTTAGTGTTATTTGTTAGTATAGTTATTATGAATGTTTTAGTTAATCTCTCCTTCATTAGTGTTTTGTTGTTATCCATTATGACTAGTGAGTAGATTTCCTATTGGGGAATTTAGGGATGAGGATTTGGATTATTTGAATTGAGGGATGTTGGTAGGTTGTTTACTCGTTGATTTATCAAGTTTGAGGTTTTTGTGTCTTTGTTGACCTAGACTGCAGCTAGATTGACCTTGACTCGCTCTTATCAATATAGAGAAACTCGGAGTAGGAGTTACCTTAACTTGAGACTTACCCATTTTCGCCGTGAAAGCGGGTTTTTAGGTGGGTTGGGTGAAGAAACCGAAAGGTGACATTCTCCCTTTTCAACGTTATGACTAAAACTCGATTCCAAGATTCTTAGACCCCAATTTCCAAATCCCGACTCTCCCCAACACCTTTCCCATTATTGTTTCTAGCTTTAGTTGTGTAGCTCGCTAGCATTAGTTCAACTCCTCTTGTCCCAAAACCCCCATTTCAATCCCAATCGCAAATAAACCTTAGACTTGACTAATATCGCTTAACCGCCTCCTTGTGGTTCAACCTCGACTTGCCGCTACTACATAGTAGTGAGTTGGGACTAAAAATATTGTTTGCATGCGTGTCAGCGACAGCGCGCATCAAAATGGCGTCGTTGCCGAGGAGGCGGTGATTAGTTAATTTATTAAGTCTTTGTTTTATTGTGTTTGGATAATTTTTTTTCTTTCCTCCTACCCTAGTGCCATTAGGTGCTAGGAGGACTCATTGTTTGTTGAGTTTTTGCTAGGTATACTCTTGATTTAGGTTGCTTGATCCCCATTCGGAGAACAAGTCGCTTGGAAATATTGTGACCGAAGCAACAACTTGATATTGTGATCTTCCACCAATTTCTTCATTACTCAACACCCCACCTTTGAACAACATCCAAGGATTCAAGTATGGCTACACTTGGGTCCCATTCTCAACCATCTATTAAAGAGATTTTGATAGTCGAGATTTGTCGCCAATCCAACTACCAAATAAAGCAACTAACCTAAACTAAAATAGTAAGGGTAAGTCGGGTCGAATCCACAGAGAGATCGGGAATGAGTACTAGGTCGGTCTCAGATTATGAATTAGCTACGCGAATCGATTGATAGGGTGAGATACTAAATAGACTAACTAATAAATACATAAAGAAACTAAAAATCTAAAACAAGATAAAAACTAGAAAACTAAATAAACAAAAAGATGAAATGATGTAATCAAATAAGAAAAGGTACTAAGGGACGATGTCACCCGCGACTTATTCAAATCACGCTAACGAATGCCAAGTATCGAGGAAGTCGGGTTCTCGGACAAGGACAATGCGCATTCTAGGTCGGTCACCTCCCTCCCGGGTTCGTGAAACCACTAATTACCCCGTTTACCTCCCTCCTGGGTTCGTAAGACGGAATCCTAAGGTCTAGACCGGAGACTCACTCCCGTGATGTTCCCCAAACTAACCCAAGTCAATAAAAACACGCTAATACAAACTAGTGTTGGGAATGCCCCGCTTAATTCTCACTCCCGTGTTCAACTAAGTAGAGTAAGGCAAGATAAAGAGGAAAAATCGACAATTAATCCTAATCGACTCCCATCGATGACCAAGGGACTAAATTCGACTCAAACCCCATAAACCAAGGTAATCCATAAATCCTCAACACATCCTCATCCAATCACCCAACTAAACCGATACAAGGCATAAAATCGCGTAATTCAAATAAGTCGGGGCTCCATCGAGCCCTAGTGAGAATCTACTCACTACCCATGAAAATAATAATCAAAACACTAATAATTACTCTAAACATAAAAATAAACATAATGAAATAATAAAGACTAAAACTTTAACTAATGAAATAAGTAAAACTAATCTAACATAAGACATACTAATTACTCAACATAAATATAAAACACAAACCTATAATCATATTACTAAACACATTTAACAATAAAGAAATGAACTTTAAACTAATTAGTAACTAAATTAAACATAAACATGAAACTTCAAGATACACAATAAATAAGAGAAAAGATGAGAATGGTACCAAAATAAATATATGAAGAGCTTGAATTGTTGAGAAGGAGGAAAAATTACATTAACTAATTGATTATAGTAATTAATTAAAACTAATTAACACATAACCAAACTAGATAAAAAGGAAATTGGAAATGGAAAACAAAAGGGGATAGCCCTCCTGTTCTTCGGCTATTGCTGCTGCTCCTCTACCCTCTCTAATCTCTCTCCTAAAAATCTAACAAAATCAGCCTTCCTTCTTCATTTTTCCATAGTGGGCCGGGTGTTCTTTTGTGGTTGGGCCCAATCCTTAATAGTTGTTTGATTTGATCCGTTTTGTTCCGTCTTTATCGTCTCGGTTCTTCCCGGGTCGGTACCTACAAATACAAACATGGACGCACAGTACCAAATTCTCGAGAAATATAATAAAACGAACATAACTAAACTAAACTCGACTAATAAGCTAAATAAACATAAAACGGTTACATATTAACAATTCGACTTATAAAATCGACTAAATAAGAGAACAAATGTGGGATAAATATCGGTAAAATCCCGAGTTATCAACCTCCCCACACTTAACTCTTACTCGTCCTCGAGTAAGCTCAAAAGACAAACTACGACCCATAAATAAAATGACGAAAACAAAAACACAATATATATACAAATAAAAAGAAAATAAGCAAATATAAACATACGAGTCACAAGCTTCATAAATCAAAAGTCACGATTCTAAAATCCAACTGAAATAAAGAATATGAATGTAAAAGTTACTTGATCGGTTGCAAAAATTATTATTACATATTTCATGGCCTCGGTCCATGCTATGTCGGGATGTGAGACGGAAATGGAAGAAGGTCTCCCATGAAGTTATCGACAAATGTGTACAAGTCTCGACCCCTTGAATAAACAAAGGGCTAGGGTCGTCCTAATCACCCAAGCGACACGTGAAACGATCCAAAATGAAAGAATAAGGATAAACAAAAATACTCGGGGGAGGAATCGTTTTTCTTTTTTCTTTTTCTTCTTTTTCTTTTTTCATTTTTTCATTTTTTCATTTTTCTTTCTTTCTACTTCGTATTTTTTTTTCTTCTCCCCCTTATTCTATTCTTTTTGAGTTTTTGAGAATTTTTCTTTGTTAGCTCGTATTTGATGTTTGAGCTTTCTTGATAGAAAGAGAATGCAAAGTCACTATCAATGATAACCAAACTCTTATTTTGTAAGTATTTTTGTGAAATATGGATCGAAAAAGTGATAGATCGTCACTTGGGTAATAGTCACCTAGACAAATATTCAATGTCAAAATCACAACACGGGAGGTGGAAAGTGGAAACAAGTGAAGGACACATCCCGAGCGACTTATAGTAGGAGGACAATCAATATATAATACTAATAAACAACCAATAAGTAATAGAATATCCATACTCTTTAAAGAAGTTGAAAACTAGAAAAATAACTTTATCAACGAAAACAGGTGAATCGAAAAACAAAAATCTTTTTGAAGTTTTTCTTTTTTTCAATTTTTAGGCATTTTTTCAAATTTTCAATTTTTCAAAAGAAAGAAAAAAAACACATAAACGAGGCAAAACACCAAAACAAGAAACCAAAAACAAGACAATCCACACAAAGCTACAATCCCACAATAACCACAAATTTTTACAACACAAATATACCACCAAAGTAACCTCCAACAAGGAAATCAACCACAATATCCTCAAACACAACAAACCATCAAGAATCTACCTCCCCACACTTGAAATGAACATTGTCCTCAATGTTCAAAACTAGGGAGGGAAAGGAAGAGAGGATGAGAAAATACCTTTGGAGCATAATTCTTCCCCACACTTGATCGATTTCATGTCACTAAGCCATCTTGCTTCCATGTGGTTTCTTTCTTGCTAGAGATACCTACAAACAAAAACACGAACAAACAAACAAAAACATAAATATGTACAACAAACTTGGGGTGCCTCCCAAGAAGCGCGGTTTTAAGGACCGCCAAACCTACAACTCATGTTTGTAATCTAACCAGGATCCCACAATCGGTATCCTAAGCCACTCATGTTTCTAAACTCATCATAGTATCCAACATCCCTAAGATCTCTTCTTTGTTTCTCCCCTTCTTTCATGAGAGGTAGACTATAAACCACATAAAAGACATGATTAGTCTCCTTGTCCATCATGTCACTCTTCCAAACGTTTCCTTCCTTGTCCCAAATCACACCACTTCCATGTAACAAACCAATGATCAAGCTAGTTTCATTGAAAGAATTCTTCCAAGCATCTTCAAACATCAATTCGTAAGTGGGAGCTAAAAAGTCTTGAGGAAAACAATCAAGATGAAATGAAAATACATCATCAAAGACAATGGACTCATAAGAAGGGACATGGAAGTCAAGAGGAAAACAAGTGAGAGGAATAAGAGATTCATCAAGAATGAAAGGGGTAGACTCATGAATTTCCTCAAAAAATATCTCAAAAATGGGTTCCTCGAAGAAATCAATTTCAACATCCCATTTATCCTCAAATACCCCCATGCTCTCATCTTTCCCTACAACACTCTCACCACAAGTCTCAACATCATCAACAATCTTATCAAGAGAGTAAGAAATCTCTTCATTGCAAGGATTATCAACTAAATCATCAACATCCATAAAGTGAGGCAAGCAAGTATCCTTAAGACTATGGGAAGGGAATTGAATCTCCATAAGAATACAATTTTCATCCCTCTCCATATCAAAAGTATCATTAAACACACTCATGCACTCATCATATGGCTCATCAACAATCTCAAAAACCTCAAGAAGAGTCTCATTAATAACATCATTACCAACACATCTCTTATCCTCAAGATTATCATCAAGATTATCATCAAATGAAGGCTTAATATCATCAATAAGAACAATAGACCCAACATAAACGCTACCATGATCATCACATCCTTTGAGGAGGGGAGAACTAATCAAATCACAAATGGTAGGCAAAGTGGTCATGTTAATAAGAGGCTCATCATCCAACACAGACTCTAAGTCATCAACTAAATTAGTAGCATCCACATTGAGAGGTAAATAAGCATTCTTATAACTAGTGCTCTCCGATTGCCTAGAATCATTAACCAACTTATTAAGAAGGTCCCATCTTTCACAATATGGCATCAATGTAAACCTACCTTGACAACTTTCTTCGATCATGCCTCTAATGTTATCTTGAACACCATCATATACCATATGACAAAATTCCCACATCTCAACATCAAATTCAAGAGTGCAATTCTTAAGTTTATCCCAATAATCATGCAAGGTCTCTTTTCGTTGTGGAATGTGGTAAATCGTCATAGAAACAAGCACCAAGTAACAAGTAACCAAGCGTAGTCTAATAAATCTAAGAATAAACTAATATCAATCCGTTGATCTCCCCGGCAACGGCGCCATTTTGATAGTCGAGATTTGTCGCCAATCAATCCAACTACCAAATAAACCAACTAACCTAAACTAAAATAGTAAGGGTAAGTCGGGTCGAATCCACAGAGAGATCGGGAATGAGTACTAGGTCGGTCTCAGATTATGAATTAGCTACGCGAATCGATTGATAGGGTGAGATACTAAATAGACTAACTAATAAATACATAAAGAAACTAAAAATCTAAAACAAGATAAAAACTTGAAAACTAAATAAACAAAAAGATGAAATGATGTAATCAAATAAGAAAAGGTACTAAGGGACGATGTCACCCGCGACTTATTCAAATCACGCTAACGAATGCCAAGTATCGAGGAAGTCGGGTTCTCGGACAAGGACAATGCGCATTCTAGGTCGGTCACCTCCCTCCCGGGTTCGTGAAACCACTAATTACCCCGTTTACCTCCCTCCCGGGTTCGTAAGACGGAATCCTAAGGTCTAGACCGGAGACTCACTCCCGTGATGTTCCCCAAACTAACCCAAGTCAATAAAAATACGCTAATACAAACTAGTGTTGGGAATACCCCGCTTAATTCTCACTCCCGTGTTCAACTAAGTAGAGTACGGCAAGATAAAGAGGAAAAATCGACAATTAATCCTAATCGACTCCCATCGATGACCAAGGGACTAAATTCGACTCAAACCCCATAAACCAAGGTAATCCATAAATCCTCAACACATCCTCATTCAATCACCCAACTAAACCGATACAAGGCATAAAATCGCGTAATTCAAATAAGTCGGGGCTCCATCGACCCCTAGTGAGAATCTACTCACTACCCATGAAAATAATAATCAAAACACTAATAATTACTCTAAACATAAAAATAAACATAATGAAATAATAAAGACTAAAACTTTAACTAATGAAATAAGTTAAATTAATCTAACATAAGACATACTAATTACTCAACATAAATATAAAACACAAACCTATAATCATATTACTAAACACATTTAACAATAAAGAAATGAACTTTAAACTAATTAGTAACTAAATTAAACATAAACATGAAACTTCAAGATACACAATAAATAAGAGAAAAGATGAGAATGGTACCAAAATAAATATATGAAGAGCTTGAATTGTTGAGAAGGAGGAAAAATTACATTAACTAATTGATTATAGTAATTAATTAAAACTAATTAACACATAACCAAACTAGATAAAAAGGAAATTGGAAATGGAAAACAAAAGGGGATAGCCCTCCTGTTCTTCGGCTATTGCTGCTGCTCCCTCTACCCTCTCTAATCTCTCTCCTAAAAATCTAACAAAATCAGCCTTCCTTCTTCATTTTTCCATAGTGGGCCGGGTGTTCTTTTGTGGTTGGGCTCAATCCTTAATAGTTGTTTGATTTGATCCGTTTTGTTCCGTCTTTATCGTCTCGGTTCTTCCCGGGTCGGTACCTACAAATACAAACATGGACGCGCAGTACCAAATTCTTGAGAAATATAATAAAACGAACATAACTAAACTAAACTCGACTAATAAGCTAAATAAACATAAAACGGTTACATATTAACAATTCGACTTATAAAATCGACTAAATAAGAGAACAAATGTGGGATAAATATCGGTAAAATCCCGAGTTATCATATTTCTTCTCCCGTCTTTATCGGAGCCATCCCGGAGAGTTTTGAGCTTAAACCTTCCATCATCAATTTGATTCAACAACAAACTTTTCGAGGATTTCCAAATGAAGATGTGATAGAACATGTTTGTCTTTTCAAGGAAAGTCTTATTGGTGTCAAGCTTGAATGTGTTATCGAGTGCCAACTACGTCGGATCCTTTTCCTACGCACCTGCGTGATGGAGCAAGGAGATGGATTAAAAGTTTTCCCAATAATACTTTTCGCACTTTGGAGCATTTGTGCAACACCTTCCTCAAAAAATACTTCCCACCATCCAAGACCAACAAATTCAGAAGGGAAATTCAAATGTTCCAACAACAAGAAAGTGAAAGCATAGGTGAAGCCTGGGACCGATTTCAAACATTGCAAAGGAAGTGTCTGCACCACGGAATCCCTAGTTGGCTTCTACTACATATTTTCTTCCACTCGTTATCGGATAATGCCAAAGATAATGTCAATGCGGCGGCAAAAGGCGATTTCTGTTTGCTTAATGAAATCGAATCTACAAAACTCATTGAAAGGATAGCCAAGAATGATGAATATTCTAAAAATGATCAACATGAAGAGCTAAGTGGCGAGTCAACGTCGTCAACCGAAAGGAGAACCAATCTTGAAGCTAAAGTCGAGGAGTTGGTTAAGCAATTTGAAGTGTATGTTGCTGGAGCCAATTCTCCACCCAAGATTAGAACATCTCCAAAAAGATCAACTCCACCAAGAAGGGTGAGTTCACCAAGACGACCATCCACTTCACCACCCAAATTGTATCGCATCGAGATTCCATGTGATCATTGCGGGAGATATGACCATGACTCTGATTTGTGTATGAGAAAGGAGAATGCTTACCAAGCCAACACCCAAGGAACCCATGGAAAGTCTCAATCGAATAATCCTAATTTGGGAACCGGATCTTATTCCATGCCGACTCAAGGACCATATCCTTTTCAAGATCGTGCAATTCCAAGAGCCCCCAATCAAAGGGTTTATCCTAATTCATATGGGTTCTACTATCAACCGAGACCTCCTCATACAAATCAATTCAATCAAGGTTATTTTTATCCTCAAGGACCACCTCGACCTAGTTATGGTCCTTCTTTTGGAACCTATCCTCCACATAATCAAGGTCCTCCAAGGCATTTTCAAGGTAACTCTCAACCTTTTTATGACATTCAACAAACGAACAAATTTTTATTCAAAGAAAATGCGTCAAATAGAGCTAGACTTGAGGCTTTAGAGGCACGTTCCGCCTCACAAGCTCGATCTTCTCAAGAGCCAACCAATTCTTCTAATCAAGCATCCGTGAATGCCATTAAGGTAATGAGCAAAAAGGAACCGGTGAAACCATTTGACCCACAAACTCTTACATCTCATCCCTCAATCAATGAATTCGATGAGAAAGTGGTCAAGAGTGTAACCGAAAGACCAAGAAGAGATCCATCCAAGTATCTTGAAGGAGACCTTACCTACGTCATTGAACAAATTCTATTAGAGGACAAGAACCTAGTCTCTAGGATTGAAGTACCACCCTTGAATGACAAGCCACAAATCCCATTCAATAACCAAGCTTTGGACATGATAACCTTCACCGATCTTATCGAGAACATTGATACAAACCCTTCCATGCCTACCCCGTCCGAATATATTCGAGACATTATTTTGAAACCCACCGAAAGGGAAAGAGCTCCCGTTTCCCCAAGAACTACCCCAAAAGTTACAATTCCCATCAAGTTAGGTGATCCGGGTAGCTTTGCTATACCTTGTTCCATAGACCATGTCTTGATAGACCGAGCCTTGTGTGACCTTGGCGCCGACATTAGCTTAATGCCCCTAGCCATTGCCCAAACCATCTATATCAAGGACTTGGACTACTTCCCAGTTAATGTGCAAATGGCCGATGGAACTACAAAGGAACCCTGTGGACTAGCCCGCAACCTCATGGTTAACGTGGGAAATCTATACATCCCCACCGATTTTGTTATTCTTGACATGCCTGTAGAGGAGCGGAATCTTATTCTCTTGGGACGGTCTTTCCTAGCTACCGGTGGAGTAATTATTGATATGTCCATATTGTCACAATTAAATTTAAAAACAAAATTGTGACAGTTATTTTGAAATATATCCATGATTTTCACGGATAAACTAGAGCCGGTGTCAATGCTACTCAAACTCGGATACGGGTTCACTTTGGCCAGGCCTTGGCTCCAATATAGTCAGCCTTGGCTGTTTGACCAATCTTTTAAAAAAATATAAAAAGCAGGTATACTAGGATTAAAATTTCAAATTGAAGAATTACTTACCAACAAACCCCACATGTAGAGCCGGTAAAAATTGACACGACACGAAAAAACGACACGAACCCGACACGAAATAAACGGGTTTGGGTTGAGAGTTGATGACCCATTTATGTAAGTGGGTCGACACGAACACAACACGAGATTTAATTGGGTCGGGTTTGGGTTGAGGTCCCAAAACACGAAACTGACACGAATAACCTGTTTTTTAAATTAGTGTAAATATTCTTAATCATTTTTAACATAAATATGTTAATACTTTCCAAATTTGGACATGACACGAAAACCCGACACGAACCCGACACGAAATAAATGGGTTTGGGTTGAGGGTTGATGACCCATTTATGTAAGTGGGTCAACACGAACACGACACGAAACTTAAATGGGTCGGGTTTGGGTTGAGGGGTTCGTGACCCGTTTACCAATGACACGAACACGAACACGACACGACACGATCTGTTTGCCAGGTCTACCCACATGTTGCAATTGCAACTGATTGGGGTGGTCCGACTGACAATCAACCGCCTGCCACGCAGGCCCCGGGGGCGATACCTGACGAAGAGTCGAAAGACCAGCCCCCAGCGAGAACCAAGAGCGAAGCATGAAAAACATCAAGTTGGCCGCCAGCCGCCGGGAGCACCGACCAATGCAGCCTGCCAGGGCTTGGCAGCCCCCACTCAGAGATTGTCCGCCCTGGGGAGATCCCTGGCCGGCAGGGCCGTGAACCCCAGGGGCCCTCCTGTCATTTTGCCTAAGGTAATTAGGAGTGAGTGGATGGGAAGCCGCCACTTGTCACTCTCCCATCCACCCATTCCTCTTTCTCTTCTCTCTCTTGTGGGAAGGTATAAATACCTCCCCATTTCCCACATGAGGGTGGTTGGATTTTTTCTCTCTCTAAACTCTGACTCTTAAAACGCCACCTAGTTCCTCACGAGCTAGGTTCGTAAAGGCATTTCACGGACTGACTTAGGCATCGGAGAGGGTTCCCTCGGACAACCTCCGAGGCCCTGTGCGTTCATTGTGCAGGGAGCAGGCCATTTCCGCCGGGAAGGTCCGATCTAGGGAGTGAGAGAAAGGAGAGACCAAGGGAAGTCAAACGATCAGTTGTTCACAATTAACCCAGTTATACAACCCGGATCCTAGGCCGGGTAAATTGTTTCCGTGACCGGAACAATTTGGCGCCGTCTGTGGGGAACTTACGGTTGTGCTCACGAGTTACCCACTAAAATCAACCACTCATAACCACAAAATTCAACACAATCATGCCAGAAATCGTTGATGATAGTGCAGGGGGAGGTCCGACGGTCCCGCCGGTGACCCCCCTGTACGGAATGCCGCTGTCGGAGAGGGTCCCCCCTGCCACAATCCTTGGGGCGGAGGGAACCAATCCCCTCGGCAGATCTAACGTCGCTGCGACACCCGAGCTGGGGGCACGCCCTGGACGTGCTCTCAACCTGACCCCAGCTCAGATGGCGCAGGCAGCCGCATTCTTCTCTGCAATGCTGGATCAGGAATTCACACCTGAGGACTTGGTAGGCAGGGTCGCATCGGCTCCTAGGCAACCGTCCCCAGTCAGCAGGGACGAGGCCGGGGGCACGAGGCGGACCGCCGCCAGAAACGCTCAGAGAAAAGCAAGAAGAACGGCCCAGGTATATGCACACGTTCAGAGACGCATCACCACCGACAAACCAGAACCACCTGTCCAGCAGGCGTTCTCTATTCACACGACAGAGTCAGCGTCTGGAGGGCAGGGAGGCTTATCTCAAGGATTGCAGGAGCGCATGAGGCCCAGGGAGCCCATGTCAAAACGCTTAGGGGAAAGGCAGGGTGGAGTTTTCTCCAGACTAACACCTGCAGTCAAGGAACAGTCAGCCCCTGGCCTATCCCAAAGCTTGCAGTCCAGACTCAACCGAGGGCAGCCCCTCGAGTCCAGATATCATCAGGGTGAAAGCCTCTGCCACTCCCAGAGGAAAAGGCCCAGACAGACCTCCTCGGAAACAGGGGATGAAGCAGCTAGCAGGCCACCGCCGAGGCACCGCTCCCCCAGTACGAGGAAACCAACCCATAAACAATGGGAGTCTCATGGTAACCAGTCTGGGGAAAGCAGGTCACGGCTAGTGGGCAGGCCAACGAAAACTCCGTTGCACCCCGAGGTACAGGAGTACCCCATCCCAAAAATCAAAATGCCGACCATCAAATTTGACGGGACGACGGACCCTGAAGACCACCTGGCAGCCTTCGAGAGTCACATGGGCATGTACGATGTAGATGACGCCATCTGGTGCAAGGTTTTTCCTACCACCCTGGTAGGACTTGCGCAAGGTTGGTTCAGAGATCTCCGCCAGGGATCAATTAGATTCTTCATAGAGCTGGCTGAAGCTTTCCTTGAACAGTATGCTGGAAACAAAAGAAGACGTCTCACCCGCTTTGATCTTATGACCTTGAAGCAGAAGAAGGGCGAAAGTGTGAGAGAGTACATGAGAAGGTTCGATCTGTCCTACCAACAGGTTAGGGAAATCGACGATTCCACCGCCGCCTACGCCCTGACAATCTCCCTACTTCCAGGGGAAATGAAAAATCAGATGATCAGGGCTCAGCCAGAAAACTTGGCCATGGCCAGAAAAATTGCCGAGGGGTTCATTCTGCAAGAGGAGTTCCACGGACTGACGGACACCCCAGCAGGCCAAGCGAAGCCTCAAGGGGGACCGCAGGGTGGAAGGGGCAGAGGTGAACCAGGCAAGCAAAAAGAGGAGGGAGACACTCCCAAGAAAGAACGCCCAGCCTACCAACCCAGATTTGATAGTTACACCGCTCTGAACAAGTCCAGGGCGGAGATATTCGAACTGGAAAAAGAAACTGCCAAATGGAACCGTCCAAGCAAACCTCGCAGCCCAAAAGGCGACCCAAAGAAATTCTGCACTTTCCATGACTGTATTGGCCACACCACTGAAGAGTGTCGCCACCTGAAAGATGAAATTGAGAAATTGATCAGGAACGGATGGTTGGCCAACTATGCTGCTAAAAATAAATCTCAGAAGGAAGTGTCTGAGAAGCCCGAGGGGTCAGTGCAGAACCGGATGATAATCCACGTGATTTCAGGGGGCATCGAGGGCCAGCTCAGTCGGAGAAGTCAGAAAAGGCAAATGCGAGAGTTAAGAAATCAAATCTGTTACGCTGAGAAAGAAGGAAGCCCAAAAGGAGTGACACTAAGCATCACCCCTGATGATGCAGGGCGGGTGATATATCCACACAGTGATCCTCTGGTACTGTCCCTGGAAATCAGCAACCATATTGTGCGAAGATGCATGGTGGACACTGGCGCTTACACCAATCTTTTGTACAAGGATGCTTTCGAAAAGATGGGCCTGGAAAAAAGGCATCTGCGCCCTGCTCCCGGATCCCTGTATGGATTCAGTGGAGCCGGCGTGCTGCCCATGGGCGTCATCGACCTGCCTGTAACCTTCGGGGAAGGCTCCGCAGCCAGAAATGTCAGGGCAACCTTCGTTGTTGTGGACGCAAGGTCTGCCTATAATGCCCTGATTGGCAGGGCCACCCTGGATGAAATCGAGGCCGCAATCTCCATCAGAGCTCTCACCATTGCATACGTCACAGACTTCGGGCTGGAAGGAAAAATACGTGGGGACCAGGAGTCAGCTAGACAATGCTATTCCATGGCCCTACAAGAGCATGAGAAGGACAGGAAAGGGAAAAGAAAAGCTGACAGTTCCCCCTGCAGGGAAGGCAAGGTCCCAATTGAGCACCCGATGCCCGACCGCCTGCAACCAGGGGGCGACAGCATGCTGGTAGACTTGGAACCAGGAAGACAGGTCCTGGTAGGAACGGGTCTGGAGGAGTCCTACCAGGCCGAACTGGTCAAACTTCTGAGAGAAAACAAAGACGTGTTCGCTTATTCCGCAGATGAAATGCCAGGCGTCGATCCCTCATGCATCGTTCACAAGCTGAACGTAAGCACGGATGCTCGCCCTGTAAAACAGAAAAAGCGAAACATGTCCGCAGAAAAAGACATAGCCATCAAAGAAGAAATCAACAAACTCTTGAAAGCAGACTTCATTGAAGTCTGCGACTACCCAGAGTGGCTAGCAAATGTTGTTATGGTCAAAAAATCGTCTGGAGCATGGAGGATGTGCGTCGACTTTACGAACCTGAACAAAGCCTGCCCGAAGGACTGCTATCCGCTCCCTCGGATCGATCAGTTGGTAGACGCAACTAGTGGCTACACAATGCTAAGCTTCTTGGACGCCTTTTCAGGCTACCATCAAGTCTACTTATGGCAGCCAGACAGGGTGAAGTGCGCGTTCATCACCAGCTCGGGCACGTACATGTACAAGATGATGCCCTTCGGGCTCAAGAATGCAGGAGCTACGTACCAGCGTCTGGTTGATAAAGTGTTTGAGAAGCAGAAAGGTAGAAATATCGAGGCTTATGTTGACGATGCCATCGTAAAAAGCAGGGAAGACAAGGAACACCTGACAGACTTGCAGGAAACCTTCAGTTCTCTGCGCACCTACAAAATGAAACTAAACCCGAAAAAGTGCACGTTTGGAGTCCGCTCCGGAAAATTCCTAGGATTCTTGGTCAGTTCTCGGGGTATTGATGCCAACCCTGAAAAAATTCAGGCGGTCCTAGACCTCCCTGAGCCCAAGACCATCAGGGACATCCAGCGCCTGACAGGACGAATGGCCGCCTTGGCACGATTTATCGCCCGATCGGCAGACAGAGCAACTCCTTTTTTCAAAATTCTGAAAGGAAACAAACAGTTCAAATGGGAAAGCGAGCAGAGAGAAGCCTTCGAGCAACTGAAGGACCATCTTAAGAGACTCCCTACCCTGGCAAGACCAGTGGCAGGAGAGAAACTTTTTCTCTACATCGCAGTAACCAACATAACTGTCAGCGCAGTCATCCTGCGGGAAGAGGCAGGCACCCAGCAACCTATTTACTTTGTAAGTCATGCGCTGGGGGCAGCTGAGAGGAATTATCCCATGGTGGAAAAGGCTGCCTACGCGGTCATAATTGCAGCCCGAAAGCTCAGACCGTACTTCGACGCGCATCCAGTCATTGTTCTCACCGATCAACCCCTGGAAAAAGTGTTGGAAAAATTTGAAAAGTCAGGAAGGTTGTTGAAATGGGCGATCGAGCTGAGTGGACTGGGTATATCTTACCAGCCCAGAACAGCCATCAAGGCCCAGGCCCTGGCAGATTTTTTAGCTGAATGCTCCCATTCAGGGGAAGAGGAAGTCCCTGCCCAGGAGTGGGTCGTGCACACTGATGGGTCCTCCACGGCCAACGGCGCAGGCGCAGGCGTTGTATTGACAAGCCCAGAAGGAACCGATTTTGAGCATGCCCTCAGATTTGTCTTCCCAGCATCAAACAATGAGGCCGAGTACGAAGCAGTGCTCGCAGGCGTCAGGCTGGCTAAGGCCGCAGGGGCAGAACGAATTATCTTGGCGACTGACTCCCAACTAATCGCCAACCAGATTAACGGAGAATACGAAGCAAGGGATCAAACAATGGCCGCATACTTAGAAATGGTAAAAGGAGAGCTATCTAGCCTGAAATCATACGAGATCAAACAAATTCCCCGATCCCAGAACAACCGAGCAGATGCCCTGTCAAAACTGGCAAGCTCCAGTCTGCAGGACATCCGGAGGTCGGTATGGGTAGACGTTTTACACGAAAGATCTGCTAATCCTGGTCAAGAGATTAATGCCATGGAAGAAGAGCCAGAAAGCTGGATGACCCCTTTCGTCCAGTACAAAAGGCACGGTGCCCTACCACCGGATCCGTTGCAAAGAAGGAAGGTACAGGCTAAAGCAGCCTGGTTCATATTCGTTAATGGAGAACTCTACAAAAAATCTTTTACTTATCCCCTGCTTAAATGCCTACGGGCGGATCAGGCTGCTGAGGTGTTGGATGATATTCATTCAGGAATTTGTGGACATCACATTGGCGGGAGGTCGCTGGCCCACAAGGCCCTCAGGGCAGGCTACTACTGGCCTACCATGCTGGCAGATGCCAGGAGCCTGACCCAGAAATGCAGGAAATGTCAACTCTTCGCCCCGTCGATCCATGCCCCGGCCCAGGAGCTCAGGCCAGTCCTATCTCCCATCCCCTTTGCTCAGTGGGGGATGGACATTCTAGGGCCCTTCACAGTGGCCACAGGGGGCAGAAAATTTTTAATAGTCGCCATTGACTACTTCACCAAATGGGTGGAGGCTGAAGCAGTGCCCAACATCACTGAGCCAGCTGTCCGAAAGGTAATCTGGCGGAATGTCATTACCCGGTTTGGTGTACCGAAGATACTAGTGTTCGACCACGGCAGGCAGTTCGATAATGACCCACTAAGGATCTGGCTAGAAAGCCATAACATTTCTGTCGCCTACTCAGCAGTCTGTCACCCTCAAACCAATGGGCAGGCAGAAGCAGCCAACAAGCAAATTCTGAATGGCCTGAAAAAAATGGTGGATGACTGCAAGGGTAGGTGGGCTGATGAACTCCCCAGCATACTCTGGTCCATCCGAACTACCAGGAAGGAGTCTACGGGCCAGACCCCATTTGGCTTGGTGTACGGAGCAGAGGCTTTATTGCCGATTGAGACAAGGATTCCTTCTCTGCGTTCCCAACTTTACGACCAGGCTGAGAATGAGGCCGTGATGGTTGAAGCCCTGGACCTAGTAAGTGAGCTAAGAGAGGAAGCCGGTACAAATATCGCTGCCTACCAGCAGCGAATGAGGAAGGCCTTCAATAGCAAAGTCCGGCAGAGGAGCTTTCAGGTGGGCGAGCTAGTCCTAAGAAAAACACAGGCAACTGGAAAATCGAGAGAGTATGGGAAGCTAAGTGCCAATTGGGAGGGCCCATACCAAGTAACTCAGGTTTTGGGTCCAGGCACGTACAAAATATCCGATCTAGGGGGACAGGAGCTGAGCGCTCATTGGAATGCAGATACGCTAAAAAAATACTACGTCTGAACTAAAACATAGGCAGTCTTTACTTTTAAAGTAAAAAGGCGGAGGACGATCAAAAAATGTCGACGGCTCCGACCACCCCAATGTCAAAAGAATTTTTAAAAAGAAATGAGAAGATACAGATTTATACTCGTTGTCTGTTCACACTCGCGTCTCTCACAAACAAACGAGCAGGGGGCAATAGGGGGAGGCCCCCCTGTTGCCAAAATCAGGAAAAGTGAACCCTCCAACGCAAAAACAAGAGGCCCCCTGGACTTTGAACAAAAAGCCAGGGACAGGCCAGGCAAACAAGGACTGGGGGCAGGCCCCCCAACCTTGTATAAAAAACGCAAAAGCCTCCCCGCTTACCTCTGGGCAGGCAGGGAGCAGGCCCCCTGGACTTTGAACGAAAAGCCAGAAGCAAGCCACACCAACAAGGACTGGGGGCAGGCCCCCCAACCTTGTATAAAAAATAAAAGCTACCCTGCTTACCTCTGGGCAGGCAGGGGGCAGGCCCCCTGGACTTTGAACGAAAAGCCAGGGGCAGGCCAGGCAAACAAGGACTGGGGGCAGGCCTCCCAACCTTGTATAAAAAATAAGAGCTACCCTGCTTACCTCTGGGCAGGCAGGGGGCAGGCCCCCTGGACTTTGAACGAAAAGCCAGGGTCAGGCCGTATCAACAAGGACTGGGGGCAGGCCCCCCAACCTTGTATAAAAAACGCAAACGCTACCTTGTTTGCCTCTGGGCAGACAGGGGGCAGGCCCCCTGGACTTTGAACGAAAAGCACGAAAAGCCAGGGACAGGCCAGACGAACAAGGACTGGGGGCAGGCCCCCCAACCTTGTATAAAAAATAAAAGCTACCCTGCTTACCTCTGGGCAGGCAGGGGGCAGGCCCCCTGGACTTTGAACGAAAAGCCAGGGGCAGGCCAGGCAAACAAGGACTGGGGGCAGGCCTCCCAACCTTGTATAAAAAATAAGAGCTACCCTGCTTACCTCTGGGCAGGCAGGGGGCAGGCCCCCTGGACTTTGAACGAAAGGCCAGGAGCAGGCCGAGAAAACAAGGAACCCACCTACCTACAGGCAGGCAGGCTACGGATCAAACTCATGAGTCGAAATATACAAGCAAACAAAATTCGCATATAAAGAGAACTACAACCAAGAGATACAAGACAAGTTTTTAACTTTTCAGGCAAAAAATTACAATCAAGAAATACGGCAGCCGACCACCAAAGGGCTCGGCGCGCAAAGAAGTAAAGAAATTAAAGCATTAGCACAGGCGCAGCGGGGGACGAGCAAGAGCCCTCTGAGGAAGACTGCCCTCCATGTTAAGCAGGGGGAGCGTCCGGGCCTGAAGCATCTCCCTCAGACAGCCTACGCATTTGAGCTTCATCCTTGGCAGTGTAGAGGGCCCGGAAGGCGTCTTCATCAAAACCCGGGAACATCTCCCTAACAGCTTCCATGACAACCTTCAGGCAGGAATTAGCGCCATTAACAAAACCCGCCGACACCGCCATCTCCACCTCCTGAAGAATCTCACCCCGCTCTTTCTCCCAACCCTCAGTCTTCGCCGCCAGATCCTCAGTCTTCGCCGCCAGATTGCCAAGGGCCGTCTGCAGATCAGAGTTTGCCTTAGAAAGGCGCTCCCCAAGATCAATAACGCTCTTCTTAGCGTGGTCCAATTCAGCCAAAGCTTTCTTGGCCTGCTCAAGTTCAGCAAAGGCCTGCTGTGCTCTCTTGGACTCCTCCCCCAGGCGAGATACTTCCCGCATAGCTTTCTCGCTCTCCAGCTTCCAGTGAACAGCCCGACCCCCGGCCTCTTCTAGCTCAATCTCCTTTTTGGCCAACTGATCCTTCAGGCTAGCAATAAGGGCAACGTCCCTCTCAACTGCAGAAAGGCGGTCGGGGTTGGCCAGTTCCTCATCACTCAAGCGACCAAGAGCAGCCAGCTCCGCAGACGCCTGCAAAATTCGGGAGGTACGCTTGATATACTGGGTCACTTGGGTGGCAGCAGATTTGACGGTCCTGAGAAGGTGGTCAGATAAAACAGCCCCTGAGTCGGAGAGTAGGGCAGAAACATCCTGGCTATCACCCGCATTAAAATGGAACTCAACATCCTCCCCAGAAAAGAGGGTGGCAGGAATCTCCGGAGCAGGGCGCTTGGGTTCAGGCGTGGCCGCCTCCAAATCCACCACCTGGTCAACGGTAGGGGCCTCCCGACTCCTCTTTCGGGTCAGTTCCCGAGGGGTACTCTCCCCAGTCTCCTCAGAGCCTGCAGCCCGTGGCTGCGGGGGGATCTGAATCCCTGATAAAATGCCCTGTTGCCTGCCAACAGGCGATGGAGTAGCTTCGAAAGCAATCGCCTTCGCAGCTGACGAGGGAGTAGCCTCAGAAACCGCCGTCTTAGCAGGCGTAACTCGAGGAGGAGGGGGAAGCCTTGGCCTACTAAATGACAAGCCCTTCAGATGCTTCATTAGATTCTTCTCGCCTCTCTTAAAACCAGGAGGAAGAGAAGGGCGGCTCTGGATGACAGTGAGGTTCTCGTCCAAACCCAGACGCCTAACCTCCCCCTTTTTCCAGAGAAAGGTGGCAAGAGCTGAAAAACAAACAGACAGACCGTCAGAGCATTTCTGACATACACAAAGAAGTAAGAAGGAATCACCAACACTCCTGAACTACCTTTATCCAGACCCGGATTCATGCCCAGCCGAGTCAAATAATTGTCAGTCGCTAAAAGCTCCGCATGAGGGAGCCATAAGGTGGGGCCATACACCCCATACTTGTTAGTGTGGCCTGCAAAGTAGGCCGTCAATTCCTGCTCTTTCTCGTTTAACTTGACCTCCAGAGCCTTCCCACCCACACCAGGGTGGTACTCCTCTGAGGTCTCCATCCTGGTATGAACGTGGTTTCTGAAGTGACGGGGAATCCTCCACCCGTGGACGCTGTGTACATAAATAAAGTTGTTCTTCCAATCCCTCAGGCTGTCCATGCCAGGCCACACCAAGCAATGCCCCTTCTGCCTCAAAAGGGACCAATAACCAGGGGAGCCCGAGCTCCCAGATGAAACCATCTGCAAACCCACCATGAACCGCAGGGCGTCGATGGAAGGCTCCATACGGTGGAAAAGGCAGGTCCATACATATGAAATCAGCGCCCTGACAGCTGTGGCTGTCAGCTGCGCGACGGCGACGTTCATGCGCCTGAAGATCTCCTCTAAAGCAGGGTGTAGGGGAAAACGAAGGCCAAATTCCAAACATTTGTGGTAAACAGCTATGCACCCATCTGGCGGGTTGCATACCGTATCTTTTTCGTCGGGGATAACAACGGTATACCCTTCCCCGAAATTGTATAGCCGCTCGATCACAACGGCAGCGTTCTTAGCAAGGATCACCTCCCTATTTTTCGGGTCGGGAAAAGTGCTCAGAGGAATGCGGTATTTAACCTTATCTAGGTAATAAACCCTACCCCTCTCCCGACGAACAAGGGGGCCGGAAGTTCTGGAGGGGTCAATTTCCAACGCCTCGTTGTCTGAATCAACAGCATCATACGAGGGGGGGTCGGGGGAATTACCGCCCCCACTTCCCGACGAACGCTCATCCTCGAGGCCAACCTCCCTAGAGGAGGAGGCGAAGTCCATCCCTTCTCCCCTCCTTGATGGGTCAGTGAAGGGCAAAATCCTTTCTCGGGTTCCAGACATGATTACGCTAAAAAGATGCGGAAAAAAGGAAATCGAAGAGAAAAAGAGAGTGGAGGATGAAAATCTGACCTAAGATCGCCTGACAACGCACCGCAAGCCCGAAGGAAGAATCCTCAGAAAAATGGAGATGCAAGAAAAAGATACGATTCGTCGATACTCCAAGGTTTTTGGCAAGAAAGAAGGAATGAGAGATGTCAAAAGAGAGGAAAGATTGGAAAAGAGGAGAGTGACGGATAGTGGATCACTTTTATAGAGGGAGGCATGGCAAGGGTCACTCAACCCTTTGAAATTCGCCCAAACGGCTGCGGTCCACGTGTCACCTCTAGGAAGGGTTGCCTTAGGCAGCTTCCCAAGAAAACGAATGATAGCAAATAAATAAATATTAATAAACTCATATTAAAAATTCAAACACGCAAAATATCCGTTTCATTGAAAACACCGCAAGCGGAGGATACGTCACAAGGCATACATAAAAGAAAAATTACATAAGGCTTGGAAGAATTCCAGCCTGACAGAAATTAAAGGCCCTACCACGCAGGCCTAATCGTCCCCTAGATCTGGAGAGTAATCTCCAGGATTGCCCGGGCTCCCGAGAGCCGAGCCCCAGTCCCAGCTTGGGGAATCCAGGAAGGGGTTAGTTGCAGCCTCGTCCTCGTCCCTATCGCTCAGGCAGCCGCGACCCTCACTGTCGTCGGAATCACGACTGCTGTCTTCCCAATCCCTTCCAAAAGGGACGGCTCGAGAATCGTCGCAAGAACGACAGCCTGTTTTCTTTACAGGCGAAGAAGGGCCCGACTCCAGGGAAGAGTCGGTATCAGAGTTAGGGCCAAATTGCTCAGGGTGTAGCCATGGAAAACATTCATGGCACCCCCTGTCATAGCAGCCCCCTCCCTGGGGGCAACGCCTAAATCTAGGCACGGCAGGAGGAGAGGACCTCCTAGAGCGCTTGCCCATCCTGATGGAGGCCTTCCCCCTCCTCCGGCGAAGGCGAAGTCGGGAGCAACGACTCCGGCGAACCGCTAAACAGGCAGCTCGCGCATACCTAAGCCGCCAAAACCCCTTGAAGATAAAGGAAACGTGTTTGACTCCACGGCGCACCACGCTTTTCTTAATCCAAGCCATGTTTGGAAGTGAAGGAATTAGAGAGATTGAAAGTGGAATGAAGTACAAGTGATCAAGGAAGCTGAAGGTTTTATACCAAGGTGAACTCCGCATTTAATAAGCGCTCCAACCACCCGGGGAGCAGAATCACCAATCAGGAACTCCACACAGTTCCCCAAAATCCGCCCAGAAGCAAAGAGCAATCATTACGGAAGTATTCCAGCCTCTTTGCATTCCTGACAGGAACAGTACAAGGTTCCATTGGGAAGGCGCGAAGCATTAAAATGCTGCGACAGACATAGAAGTCAACTCCCCTCCCAAGCAAGAGTCGCCAGCAGAAGAAAAGTCTCACTTTTCTCCTACTGACGAGGGCCAATTGATTGGGGTGGTCCGACTGACAATCAACCGCCTGCCACGCAGGCCCCGGGGGCGATACCTGACGAAGAGTCGAAAGACCAGCCCCCAGCGAGAACCAAGAGCGAAGCATGAAAAACATCAAGTTGGCCGCCAGCCGCCGGGAGCACCGACCAATGCAGCCTGCCAGGGCTTGGCAGCCCCCACTCAGAGATTGTCCGCCCTGGGGAGATCCCTGGCCGGCAGGGCCGTGAACCCCAGGGGCCCTCCTGTCATTTTGCCTAAGGTAATTAGGAGTGAGTGGATGGGAAGCCGCCACTTGTCACTCTCCCATCCACCCATTCCTCTTTCTCTTCTCTCTCTTGTGGGAAGGTATAAATACCTCCCCATTTCCCACATGAGGGTGGTTGGATTTTTTCTCTCTCTAAACTCTGACTCTTAAAACGCCACCTAGTTCCTCACGAGCTAGGTTCGTAAAGGCATTTCACGGACTGACTTAGGCATCGGAGAGGGTTCCCTCGGACAACCTCCGAGGCCCTGTGCGTTCATTGTGCAGGGAGCAGGCCATTTCCGCCGGGAAGGTCCGATCTAGGGAGTGAGAGAAAGGAGAGACCAAGGGAAGTCAAACGATCAGTTGTTCACAATTAACCCAGTTATACAACCCGGATCCTAGGCCGGGTAAATTGTTTCCGTGACCGGAACAGCAACTTTTCTTGTTTCCATTGGCGAACTCCCTCATCCCATGGTAGAGGAATGAAAGCAATGCGGCCCCCACGCATAGTATTTACTTCTTCCAAATTACTGATGAATTAGACGTATGAAGGGCAAAGCAGATGCCCATCGCATGACGGTACTATCATACAGTGTATCACCAAAAGCAATAGCGCTTGAATGCTTTCCCTGGTATCCCGCTCTTCAAGCGCAAACGCTTTTAATTGAGTAATCGGAAGAGTCTTTGCATTTATATGAAATATACTATAAAATGAATTCTCGTCTCGCAGTGTTGTTGATTGAACGGTAACCCCTCAATGGGTAAACCAGTAAGGAAAAGAACATCTTCAAGTGTTACGTTCATCCACAACTCATTAATGCAAAATGAATAAAAGTTCAAATTTTCGGCTTAGGGTTGATATTTAGCCATCAAAGTTGTGCATAAACGGGTGGGAATGTCGCTGTTTTCCTGCCTCACCTTCAACAAGCGGAGCAAGCAACTACCAGGCCCATTTGAGGCAATTATCTCATCAATATGCCTCTTAAAATCAATACTCAAATTCTCATATGCTTCTGCTAACGTATCCAATTTTTCGCTACCTTTAAAAGTCATACCCTACAGCTATCAGAAAACGTAACAACATAAAAAGAAATTAATGTAGTACAAAAATCAATCATTAAAGTCCCAAGCTCCTGACAAGTCGGTTGTCCCCTGCCCCCTTTCAAACGAATAAGTTATGTCCGAGTTAGCTTAAACTTTTAATTTGAAAAGCCTGTTTCGTCGGCTTTATCCCTATCATTCTTAATCACATGCCATAAGGATAATGCTACGACATTCATTATGGCTAAGGATATGTTAAACACATTCTCTTCTAGCAACCCATTGAATCCTATTTCTATTCCAAAAGCCCATGATAACATCATAGGTACAGTATTTTGTATATCACTCATTTTAAAATCTACTATGAAAACCGGCAAAACCACTCAATCCTATACCTAGCCGTGTAACCAAACCAGTCCTCCGACCATATTGTCACAATTATTTGTCACAATTAAATTTAAAAACAAAATTGTGACATTTTTTTGAAATATATCCGTGATTTTCACGGATAAAAAAAACTACAGAGTATTTTCTATCTTTAATACTAGAAAATAGACAAATTAATGGTTATTAACAGGAGCGGAGAGGAGTGTGGGCCTGGGAGCGTGAACCATTAAAAAAAATAAACGAAGAGAAGCAGCAAGACAATCACGCAACTGACAGACAGAGAAGAGGGAGAGAAGTAAACCATAGTACTCTGTAGAAAATCCAAAACACAACCATTTGTGAAGTAGAATTGTGTGATTGTAGATTTGTTAGTAATATATTTGTTATTAATAATTTGTTTATTTGTATTCTAATTGCTTAATTATCTCATATTTAATGAAGCCCTAAATCAACCAATTGGCCACTTCCTTAGGAAATAATTTGGATTATTTGAGTTTAATTTCTGTATTTGGGAATTATTAAAGTTCTTCATCATGCATTTGGGTTTTTTTTAAATATATGCATTTGAGTTATTTAGTAAGGTAAAATTTGCTTTTTTGATACTCTGTAGATTGATGAATTATTTGAGTTATTTAGTACGGAGTAATTTACTAATGTAAATGGGTTATCAAGTACAAACCCTAAATCACCCGCTTAGTTAGCAATTAATTTGAGTTATTTGAGTTTAAATTTTGTATTTGGGGAATTATTAATGTTCTTCATCATATATTTGAGTTATTTAGTAATGTAAAAATGATTTTTTTTATAGATTGATGAATTATTTGGGCTATTTATTAGTAATTTAGTAATGTAAATGGGTTATAAGTAGGTAAAGAATTATTTGCGAAATATCATGCATGACCGACGAACTTTTGAATGGTTTAGATTTTTCTTTGATGGTACTCGTATGTTTTTTATACTCTGTATATATTATAGTAGTATGTAATAACGACAATGAAATTTTAATCTTTTTTTTTGTATATTTTAGATATTGTCGATGATTTTCTAATAGCGCCCCTCTATCCTCAAATCCTGGATCCTCCCCTGGTTATTAACTGAAATTATTTTATCCATGAAAATTACGGATATATTTCAAAAATAACTGTCACAATTCTACTTAGCAGAGAAATAATTTATTAAATAAGATATCAGAACGGATGTGACTACACACTAATCCACTCCGGCATAAAGTTTGATAATAAGACAATACATATTCGAAAATGAGACATGACAACTCTACTTTATTATCCGACACTAACAAAACAATACAAATATAATCTACTTTATTAAATAATATTTTACGATATCGGATAAGATTTTGATAAGATAGGGATTTCAGATCAGATTTTATCAAGATAAGATTTTAGATAAGATAAGGATTTCATATCATCAATTTACTTACGTACTAAGTGTTAATCTATATTTTTCCCAAATTAAAAACCCTAGCCTTTCTCCCTTTTCCCAAAAAAAAACCTAGCCTCCAAAAAAAACTTTGGGGCTACCACCATTAATGGTGGTAAGCCCCAAATTTTAATTAATCATATCATTTTAATATTAGTATTATTAATACTTTTTTATAATAAGTCATCTCCTTTTGGAGAGTTTCGCCCCCATCAATTGATGGGTTTCGCTCTCTCTTTAAGGAGAGATGTTAAATCTATTATAGTGGAGAAGACGCGGAAGATCATCAGTACCATAATCGTTCATCATGTGGTATCTCAATTTATGTCGGATTGGCGGCTACAATCTATTAAGTTAGATGAAATTGATTCTCGTCAAAACCTTGGAAGATCCGAAGACCCTCTTGTGAAAAGCTGTATTATTAAACAGCGATGTGTTGAAAGAGGATGTGCAGAAGCGGAGATCAAAATCTTAGTGAGAGATCTTTGTTTTAACGAGAATTTATTTTACTCAAATTCTATAATATTGTATCCGTTCAATTTCGATATAAGTTGTAGATGTTGTATGACTTTTTATTAATGAAATGATCTATTCGCTCTAAAAAAAAGGATTTCATATCAAATTTTATCAAGATAAGCTAGGATTTCAGATAAGATAAGGGTTTCAGATACTATATATAGTCATGTTATCTATGACTACAAATTCATATTGTCTCACAAATTAAGTTTCTCATCCCTTTCAAACAAAAAATGGCGAACAATCTTAACAATAATAATTTTAGCAGTAGCTCCAACACAAATACAAAAAAACTACTTTCCAATTAGTAATTAATGAATTGGCGGATGATAAAGACGATATGAGGAAATGTTTAGGGCATTAGAAGAAAGAAGAAAAAGAGAAAGTGTTGTAAGAACAAGGCAGCCCATCGTTGAAAATCATCTTGATGGTCATAATCGTATTTTCGTCGATTACTTTTCCGACAACCCAGTGTATCCACCTGAGATGTTTCGTCGAAAGTTTCGAATGCAAAAAAGTTTGTTCATTCGTATTATGAACACTTTATCAGAAAGGTATGAAACTTTCACTTAAGTTATAGTGCATCAAGAGAAAGGAGACTTTCTCCAACACAAAAATGTACCGCTGCAATTCGACAACTGGCATATGGGAATCCACCTGATTCTTACGATGAATACATAAGAATTGGCGAAATTACGGCCAAGGAATGCTTGTTTAATTTCTGCCGCAGTGCTATTGAGGTATTTGGTCATCAATACCTTAGAAGGCCAAATAAAGCAGATGTTGAACGATTACTTCAAATGCACTTAAATCGTCATGGCTTTCCTGGCATGCTAGGAGGCCTCAACTACATGCATTGGCAATGGAGAGCATGTCTAGTTGTCTGACATGGTCAGTACACGCGGGGTGATCATGGAGTCTCAAGATTTATGGATATGGCATACCTTCTTTGGAATGGCTGGATCAAACAATGATATCAATGTTCTTCGTCAGTCATCATTGTTCAATGGAACTGAATACTCAAAAGGGTATTATTTAGTTGATGGTATATATCCGGAGTATGCAACCTTTGTTAAGAGTTTCCCCCATCCAATGAACCCTAAGAGGCAATTATTAAGAAACTGCAAGAGTCGGCCAGAAAAGATGTAGAACGTGCTTTTGGTGTTCTTCAAGCGCGATGGACAATTATACGCCATGCGGCTCGTTTTTGGGATTGAAAACATTTAAAAGATATCATGTATGCATGTATTATACTGAATAACATGAACAGTTTCAGTATCGAGTTTTAATAAACCGATACTCTATAAAATGTAAATGTGATAATATTTCGAGAATTAATTGCAAGGGAGAACTCGTCATTTTACGTAATTCCATATACTACCTATATAGGAAGTTGGTTTTGGTTTATTACGATAATCGAAAAAGACGGTTTTATTATCGAGTTTTAATAAATCGACAATCTATAAAATGTAAAAGTAATATTATTTCGAGAATAAATTGCATGGGCAAAGTAGTCATTTTACGTAATTAATGCCGACGGTTAGAAATAAAACGCCAACAATAAAAAGTAGTTTCGATATTTATTCAATTATCACCAAATTACACTAAAACTATACACCACAAAAATTGGTAATTTAGGGAAATCCCCCTACTAAGAGATTAACTCTACTCATATTTTTTCCGCCTAAACGTATCCACCATAAAAATACTTCGTAATAGGGATTAGAAAAGTAAGCAAAATGAGCTATATGCAAATTAAATCCTTCACCTTAGGCATGTAACACTCCTTCTCTACCACTACACTTCAATATATTATTGATTCAATTATCACCAAATTAACACTAAAGCTATACACCACAAAAATTGGTAATTAAGGAAAATTAAGAAAAATCTATGTTTTAACGCTATTAAATTATTAATTAATTAAAATATAACCAAATTATCCATTATTAAACATCTGCATAAGTCCATCGAAATATCCAGAGTATAAAATTATACTCTATTTGAAAATAAAGTTAAAGTGTATATATTTCAAAATTTATTCATATATTATCAAAAATATTTAAAAGAGAAATGAAAGTTTCGAGAAATATGAATGACACATAAAACACAGAGATAGTAATTTTTTTGGACTACAAAATTTCATGATATTAGTCAAGGTTGTTATCTTGATTAATTACGCAATTTCAAGTTATTTTATTATTATCCGAATACAATGATAAAATCATGAAAAATCATCGGGTTGCTAAATTAAAATCTATTTTGTATAAATAATTAACTAAAAAGATTAAATTCTATAAATATCATGCATACAAGCACGAGGTCTACACTAGTATTAATTAAATATGATATTTTATGGGTAGAAATAAAATGTTGGGAGTAAATCGTGGGTGAGACTCATTTATGAACTTGTACATTGTTGATAAAAATTCATGAGCGTTGAATTTGTAAATATATTATGTGGCGGTGACATGACGATAAATGAACCACAATGAAACCCGAACCATTGTGATTGGTGGCTCTAAGGGCAATAGCAATAGGGGATAATAAGAAGTTCCATATACAATAAGGAACTTCTTACCCATTGTTGTAAGCATAAGGAACTCCTTATTAAGAAGTTGGTTTCTTAAATAAAAACCAGTTTCATAATTTGGAGGAGAAATTGTGAAGAAAAAAATGGAGAGTGAGAATGAAACAGTTATGGGATTGGGGGGTGTATTGCACACTCCTGTAAAAGAAGAAGATTGTTTTTGCAGGTTGAAGATTTGCTTTGAAAGTTGTTATATTTTTTCTCTCTCCAAGTTTTCTTTCTTTTTCTTTTCAACGTCTCTTTTTGTTTGTTTGTTTCCTTTGTTTTTTTTCATTCAATTGTTTCTTCTTTGCATGTTTATACTATTTTATGCTTTTGATAAAAAAAATATATAAAAAAATTAATATCAGTATAAATTTTTTATTAAATAATTTTTTTGAAAAAAAAAGCATTCAAACTATTGACTATAAATAGCTTATTTCATTTCATTCAAATACAATTGAATTATTTGCATATTTCCAATTTAAATATTATTCCATAAAACTAAGTAAATTAGTTCTTCATTTTTAGTAAAAAAACTATCTTAACACCTATTTAATAATTATGGATGGAAATAATAAAAATAGTTTTATGGATCTACTTAATTCTTCTAATTCTCCTAATAACCAAAATGTTCAACATATTCCATTTAATCCATATGCTCAAAATTATATTCAAGTACCGCTTAATCCAAACCAAATAAATAGTCAAATTTCTCAACAATTTCAAAATTTTCCCTACCAATATCGCCAAAATGCAACACAAATACCCATGTATCAGTATCCCAACTATCCTTTCTCGATTGTTAATCCCGGGATGATAAGTACTCCATCTAGAGCGGTGTTGGAACAAGATCGTGCATCCAGAACCGAAAAAAAAACAAACACCGGTTGATTCGGCAGAAAACGTGGTCATTCCCGTGTTCTCAACTCAAGAAGGCTTAGATAAGATCGACATAGATGACCATGAAACTCCCGATTCATCTAAGACTCGAGATAGGTGGACAATTGAAGAAGAAAAATCGTTAGCTCAAGCTTATCTCGATATATCAACTTGAGCAACAGGTAATAAGCAAAAAGATACAAAATCTTGGCAAAGAATTGCAAAATTGTACAACATCCACAATAATAAGGGTCTCAAACATAGGACTTGGGAGAAGCTTAAGAGTCGATATTTTAGGTCGAATGGTGATATTAATTTGTTTAATGAATTATATATTAATGTTCATAATCAATACCAAAGTGGAGACAAGCTGCCATGGAGCAGTTCGCCGCGATGAAAAATGGGAGGCAATTTAAAGCTTATCACATGTAGGTGATATTGTTCAAAAGTGAGAAACTTTGTAGTGGGAAAGATGATTCTTCTAGCTCAAAAAGATCTAGAGATTCTGAGCCTAATCCATTGGGTCAAAAGGCATCGAAAGAAAGAAAAAAGAAAAGTAAGGAAAAAGCAACCGGAGATGATAGTCTATCACAAAAAATGTGGGCAGATTTTAAAGAAATGCATGCAAAAAAATTTGAGTTGATGACCAATATAGCTAAATATATCAAAGGAACTTCGATGACGGAAGACTTGGAGGTGCTTAATTTGGATACAAGCAATATGAACGAAATGACAAGAAAAACTCATCAGCAGATGTGTGACTTAATCAAGTCAAAATATAATCTAGGCTAGTCGAACCTATTTATGTACTTCGTAATTCTTATCTTTATTATAATTATATTTATCCGTTCTAAGTAATTAGAAAAATTAGTCGATGTAGAGGTAGCCATATAATACTGGCCCTTAAAATTAGTTATTGCAAAAAGGCACGGCATGGTCATTAGGTTAACAACAAGTATAAAATGTTTATGGTCACGAGGAATCCCCTTTCCACTAAGAGATTAACTCTCTAGCCAAATTTTCCCTCCAAAATTCCATCATTACAATTAAGGAAACACTAATTAAAGGAACAAATAACAATTAATTTCATATAATTATGAAACTCAAATCAATAAAACTATTTATGATAAATAAAAAATTGGAAAACATAACTAAAAATATTCACAAGTTTTTATACATATTTTTTTTATCAGCTTTGATTAAAAGAGCCAATTAGTTATACTAAATATAAATGTTAAAATTAAAATTTTCATAATAAATTTGTTAACAAAGGGATTCAACACTGTGACCACTTGTGCAATAGACAAAGGTTTTTGTAGACACCCAGATTTAGACCTGGTGGCTGCAGAAGTGCCCAGCAAACACCCGATGACGATAGGATTGCAACGCGACACGGGTTCACGATTTTGTAGGTAGTTTTCCTATACAACGGATCAAATAATTACTCGAAAAAATTAAAAACTAACATGATGACAGCCTTAGTCGTGTCGTTACGGTCACATAGACACTAATTAGAGTTAATTCCGACACCGAGACCCCGAGTCGGCCCCGAAACTCGAACCGAGTCAGCACCGTGTCAAGCGAACCTTGGGATGAACACCCGAGGCCCACTAAACCCACGGCGCTAGGTCAAGCCGCGGGAAGCCTTAACACCCAAGAAACATAATATACACCTGTCTCACGGTTTTGGAAAGTATCAAAACCGTATCCTCAAAATCTCAATCGCCCCACCCTACGCACCTGGGTCTCACCACGCCTTAGCCCAGGCGCCTGAGTCCTGGTGCGCCCCAGCTCAGGCGTCCATGTGGGCGACGAGGGCCGAAAACACCTATAAATACCCCCCTCCGCCTCATTCATTCGACACACAATTCATTCTTCTCTTCCCCCTCTAAACTCTCGCTAAGGGCTCGCACTCCGACACCCGAGGCAAACGATCCACTCGATCGTAGTTCCAATAAAAAAGAGACATCGACGCTACTCCTCACCTTCGAGCACCCCACTCGATACCGAGGTGCCTATGATCGACTAGTTCAAAACTAGTAACGAAGTTCTGCCGGATTAGCCGCAGAACTAGTCCTTGGCAACGAAGCTCTGCCGGAGTAGCCGCGGGAAGGTCAAACGGTAACGGAGTTCTGCCGGAGTCACTGGTCAAGCTAGGAGGATCCGCCTGTTGATCAAGTCGTCACTAGGTTGCCATCTAAACAAAACTTTCCATATTTGTACTTTCTATTATTATGTACTACGACAACACTAGATGTGGGCGCTAGGCCCACAAGCATCTACTAAAATATGTAACGTCTCAATTTCAACCACAAATACTAAAACACACTAAATAGACCCGAGTAATTCTGAGATCCTTTCTCAAAACTATCTATGCATCGAGTCCCGTTTAGTGTATACTCCGAGGGTGCAATTCCTCACAATGTGATTTACTTACATTCGCATTTACAGTTTTTCGTATGATTTATTGCTTTTATGACCTTATAATCGCATGCTAAATCACCTAACACGGAATTCAAAATGTAAAATAACTAAAACTGAACAAAGTGATGGTCGGGTTCCGTATTAATCCAGGTGCTCACCTTATTGGGTTCGACGCATCTCTATTAATACTGAACCGACGCATCTTAAGCAGAATACCAGGTAAGGTATACCACAAGAACGATTAAAATTCGTATTATCGCGTTAAAACTGATTTGCTAATACGTATAATACTAGTACTCTCTACTCTCCTACGTGCATCTTTTCATGGCCTGCTTGTCACGTGAAATTGCATGCAAAGAATGTAAACACCACTACTTCGACGATAAAACTTACTTGCCCTTAAACAACCGACGTAGCTAAATATAGGGTTAAAACAACGGATGTTACAGCACTTCCGCCACAACAAAAGAACTAGGATATCAGCCCACCAATTGATTAGTAGAGGCCGCTATAGTGCGGCGGGATTGGGTGTTGACATCTATCGGACGTTGGCTTCCCAATACGTACTTTCACCTCTTATTCAGAATCGACGGTTTCTGGATGTCCAAAACAATTGGCAATGAGAGTTATTCCAGGCATTGAGTGCTTAAGGGTACAAGTCTTTATCTTTAGGTCCCGTGCCACTCAACTTTGAGCCGGCAAGGGATCAAAGTTGACTTGAACGGTTTCCGAGTCCCCATAATTGACTCGGTGGCGATTCCACAAATTGACAACAAATTCAGTTCACTAAAAAGGTCGCCTTACCAAATGAATCGGCCTTTAAACATTTACAACCACGACTCGATTGATTCCCAAACGGAAACACGGGTGCTCGCACCCGTTTAGTACAAGTCCGGATCGTCATCCAAATCGAGGTCCGACACTTCGCTCCGTATTCGAGATCGGATCGGCCCCCGGCAGGGAGGGGGCCGCGTGGGTGGCCGCCGCCACACGATGAAAACCAGGTCGGTCTCGCGCGGGCACGCGCGGGGCGCTGGGCGGTGCGGACGGACGTCCACAGTTTTACCACTGAACCAATATTAATTATTTGAAACTTTACATCATTAAAATTTTCTTATCTTGACTTCTTGAGTAAATAAAAAACGGGGCTCTAAGATGAAAACGAATTATCAAAATGGGGCTCTGAGAGGTTCGGATTGAGGATCGGTATGGGACGAAATAAACATGCAATTAGCAAATGGCGGGTATGTGAAATTCGGGAAAAAAATATAGAAATTATTCGTATTACTCTTAAACCCGCCACTCCCAATGATAAAGTTCGTATTACCATCATATAAGTATAAAAATTTGTGTTACTATTATTTCCTTAGGAAATAAGGATAAGTAAAGTTTAATGATGTTAAGGTTCGAACCCAGAACCTCTAGATAGCAGTTGAACTCCTGTAGCACTAGACTACATTTGATCACTTGATAACTTGCTACATTTATATCATCTTATCCTTGCTTTTTTTTTTAAAAAAAAAAATTCACCTTGTCCCGCCATTGGGGGTGGCGGGTTAGTTCTAAATAACCCGCCATTCCCAATGGCGGGTTTAAGGGTTTTTTTTTCGGAAATTTATTATTTCAAAAACCCGTCATTTCTAATGGCGGGTGTGCTACGCCTAAACACGACCCTCGCTCCGAACCTCCTAGAGCTCCATTTTGTTAATTAGTTTTCAATCCGACCCGAAACGGTAATAAGTTTATTTTAGAGCATTATTTTGAAAAAAAATTTTGATTCAACAACAAAAATTAAATTTGATAAAATTACTTCAATTTTATATTTATTTATATATTATACTATATATTCTGTACAAAAGCATGCAATTGCATGGGTCTACACTAGTATCAGTAATATCTATATTAGCATAGTGGTAACATGCATTACCAAAGGGCTCTTCATGTGTTGGGGTTTAGAGTTCGAACCTTTAGGGAGGCCATTATTTTTTTCTTGTTTATTTTTTCCTCCTTTCATTTCCGACGCCTCTATTTGTAAGAAATAATGAAATATCATACTCGTAAAAGTACTCCGTAATAGATTTACGATCCATAGTACTATTATTTGTCGACATAACCCAAAAATATGAGAGAAGTTGTTTAGTAAAGGGTCTCAAAAAAATATTTAACACATGACAACTAAATATCATTTGACGATCTCCATTGCAAAATTAACAATTAAACTAGCCGTTTTAAAACTAGCCGTTAAAAACGAGCTGTTTTAAAACTAGCCGTTATAAAATCTTTTATATATACATATGTTGAATGCACTTTAGCTTCTCACAATACACTCTTTATCTCTTTATCTCTAATAATGTCTCAAAATCGTAACATCTCAACTAATACTCGCAATAACCTTAGTGTTAATAGACAACGAGTTCGACAATTCTTAATCGAAGAATTGACAGATGATTCCGATGAACAATTTATGATGATGATAATGGAGCAAAGGCGTCGAGAACTCAATCAACACCAAGTGATTTTAAGAACTGTTGTTTCACGAGATCGTCCAAATGGCCATGATCATCTCTTCAATGATTATTTCGCCGAAAATCCCGTATATCCAGAGAAGTACTTCAGACGGAGGTTTCGAATGAATAAAACATTATTTATTCGCATTTTGCAAGCATTGGGAAATCATGATGATTATTTTCAGTTAAGGCATGATGCCACTGGTAGTGTTGGTGGTTCACCTCTCCAAAAATGTGTTATCACTATTAAACAACTTGCATATGGAACGCCAGCCGACTCCTACGATGATTCCATTAGACTTGGAGAAACAACGGGAAGGGAGATACTATACCGGTTTTGTGAAGACGTATGTGAAGTATTTGAGGGCCAATATTTAAGGCCTAATAATGCAGATGTTCAACGCCTACTTCAAATGCATTTGGATCGTCATGGCTTCCCCGACATGCTCGGTAGCCTTGATTGTATGCATTGGGAATGAAGAAGTTGCCCATCTGCTTGGCAAGGCCAGTATACCCGGGGTGATCATGGTCATCCTACAGTAATGCTTGAAGCGGTTGCGTCTTTCGACTTATGGATATTGCATGCTTTTTTTTTGGGAAAGCGGGATCTAACAACGACATCAATGTCCTACGTCAATCTCATTTGTTCAATGACGTAGTGAACGGGTATGCTCCCGATGTTAATTTTATGGTTAATGGTACTACATATACTAGGGGGTACTATCTCGTTGATGGTATATACCCCGAATGGGCAGCATTCGTTATGAGCTTCCGACAACCTATGGATCCAGAGAGAAAATTGTTTGCAAAAAAACAAGAGTCCGCACGAAAAGACGTTGAGCGTGCATTTGGCGTTCTTCAAGCACGATGGGCTATTATACAAAATGCGGCCCGAGTGTGGCACAAAAAAACTTTGAAGGATATCATGTATGCATGCATTATATTACATAACATGATTGTGGAGGAGGAAAGAGAAGATGTAACGAATTATGTTGGTGAGGGTTCAAATTCCTCAATCCTTGCAAACCGTGGGTCAATTCATCAATTCAGAGCATCAATTGAAAGATGGGTAAATCTTCATGATCGTGAAATTCACCATCGACTTCGAGGTGACTTGGTCGATCATTTTTGGCAACGTTGTGGACAAAATTATGAAGATTCCGACTAATTAACTTGTTTTCTTTGATCAATAGATGATGGGTCGATCCAACAATTAACTTCCGTTTGCTTATTTATGTACGTCTTTCATTTTTAATTATTATTTTTATAATATGCACTATTTATTAGTTATTTATGTAATCCATATTTTATTCAAGTAACAAAAATCTACTCCCTCCGTTCCAACCATTAGTATACATTTGCTTTATGCACGTACGTCGATACTCGTTTTCTTTTGTCTATATCTTTAGTTACGTGTTACTAAAAATTATAAAAATTTGATATTCACAATGTATTTTATTAGACGATTTAAACAAGATCCCACATGACTATGTTTTATCTTATATATTAGAAGTTATATTGAAGATTCTCATCACTTATAAATAGTGTTAAAAACCAAATGTATACAAATGGTTGGAACGGAGGAAGTATAAAAATGTTACTCATATTGAGTTTATTTTTATACAACTATAAATATTTAATTAATATTTAGATATTTAAAGTTAGATTTATTGGTAATTAAATAAAATAATTATCAAAAAACATTTGGTCCAACTAAAAAGATAGTACGAAACTTCAACCATTGAGGTTAATATATTTTTTTTGAATGAAGACCAATTTCATTAATAAAAGGCCATACGACATCTACAAATGATATCAGAATGAACGGAATACAAATTTGTAACAAATAAATAAAGAACATTCCTGAGACAAAGATCGTTATTAGAGTAATTCGCTTCTGCATAGCCTTCTTTATATCGCTGTTTATTGACACAGCCTTTCGTGAAGGAATCTATAGATCTGATGGAATAGTCTTCAAAAGAATGACCTTTATCTATTACGACAAAGAATAGACCGAAATCTGACCTCAAATGCATCACCATATGTAGAAAAGTTACGGCGCTCAACATGGTCTTGCATATAGTTCTTGAATCTCTCACAAAGAAAGAACAAACCCACCAAAATATGGGAACAAACCCATCCATTGATGGGAACAAAACTCCCCTAATGGAAGAGACAGGATTTATTGCTAACCTAAACAATTTAAAAATAATAATAACGATTAAATTTGGGGCTTACCACTACCGAATTGGTAGATGGCAGCCCCTAGAGATGAGGGGAGGAAAAGTTTTTTCTTTTGTTAGGGTTTTGGAGGATTGAGGTTAAAATATAGAAGTTTCATAGGTAGAAAAATATGTTGATGTGGCAACAAAAAAAATATGGTATGAAATTCCTACCAATGGTATTGCCCTAATAACCCCATAAGATTATTTTGTTCTATTGCCAACTCACTCCCTTCCTCTGCTATCTAGTCTAGTCTAGAGTATAAATTTGCATTCCTTCCCCCAAACACAAAAGTAGGCACAGTTTCAAACTTGTGTCTGTCTGCTTACTGCAATATTATCAAACATCATTCACCTGAATTACTGAGGTACTCCATCCAACTCAACTTCCTAGTTTTAAACTACGGAGTACTGTACTATATTTCTTCATCTCTTCTTTTTCATCTTTTCTGTTTTCCTTCCCTTCGCTTGAATTCGATACACCTTCCCTTTATCTTCCAAGGCCAAAATAAAACAAACATATTGAATTCAAGTGATGGGATTACTCTTATTTGTTTGATAATTTGTTCATGATCAGCACTATTTGCTTACCATGTACTCCGCCTTGAAAAGGGTTTTTTTTTACAAATTTTGGGTAGCAAAAATCGATAATCTTAAGTAATTCTTATAAGTTTGGGGTAAAGAACCCTACTTTGCTACGAGATAGACGCCCCAAACTCCTTACCGCAACCCCCACATCACAAAATAGAAGACCCAATACCGCAAAGGTCTTAGCAGGGGTTATCGTGTACAATAGATCTAGGTTCGAATCCCATTCCTCGAATATTACTATTTGGTTGGGTATTTAAATTTTGAAGAGAGTCTTTGAAGCCTTTGTACTAGTGTCAACTAGTTAAGGACCCAAAGGGGTAAGACCTTTTTGAGCTCAGTTAAACCCACCTCACTTTTAGTTCGGTCTATTTGGTTCATTTTGTCTCAACTGATTCATCATACTTTGATTCAGTTAGCCCACCTCAATCGGACAAAAAAAGCAGTGACTGGTTCCTAAGACTCTGTATAGTTCCTAAGACTCTGTATAGTTCCTAGGACTGGGTTCTCACTCGATATCAGTCGGAGTTGAAGTTGTTATTGCTGTCGTTTGTTACTCCCTCATCTCAATAGTTTATTCTTTTTTCTTTTCTGTGACGGGTATTTGAGTATTTCAATCAAAGATAAAACAATGATCCGAACATAGTGAGTGTTAGACATTACTCCCTCCCTCCATAGATAACTACTTAGTATTTCTTTTTTATGTGAGGAAGATTTCAAACACGGGTAACTATTGCGAAAGATGGATGTTGTATTTGTTACACACATGTATGTGCTGTGTGGACTGTTCTAGTTGTTCACTGACCATTTTATTAGTAATATTAGGATTAGTATTGATCAATAATATTTGGTTAAACATACTATATATCTACATCTCAGTTTTGGATGTTATAAATTGTTATGATTAATTAAAGATAGTACTGTAAGTAGAGAAGGATGATGTAAAAAGGGGGTGGTGAGGTGCATGGGCTTACTCATGACTTCATATGTAGGTAGTTAATGTTATGCTGACAAATGGAAGGCCTTCTATGGCTACCCATCTTGTCCTTTACTGCTCTTTTATTTATTTTATGCCTAGGAATAGGAATCTAACAAACTTTCATGTCTATCCTCTTGGACGGCAAAAACCAGGAATGAATAATATTTTAGGTGTTTAATTGGGTGTATAAAGTGATGGTGATGCATCAAGGTTTAAGGAGTGAGGAGTTGAACTCTTGCTTCAAGAAGCTGATGGTTTTTGGCGGCGGGGAAATGGCGGAGGCAAACTGGAAGGATATCCCAATGGAGTTGCTGCTCAGGATACTTACTCTCGTCGATGACAAGACGGTCATCAGGGTTTCGGGTGTATGCAGTGGTTGGAGGGAAGCTATTTGCCTCGGTTTGACCCGCCTTTGTCTCTCATGGTATGCATTTACCACTCTACTTATTCAATTGCTTTTCTTGTGGGATTGGATATTTTTAGTTTAGTAATTAGTATGTTTTTTTTTTGGTTTGAGTGGTTGGTATGCATGTATGAGCTCTATTCTGATTTCTTTTAAGTCTGTTAACATTTCCCTTGCTTCTTTTATCTATTGTCTTTGGTAGCTATGTTACTCCGACTCTTCTAATTACCTTGTGTACCCGTGCCCGACACTTGACACTCGGATATGGGTACGACACTTGGACACTTCATTTTAAGTCACCTCTTTACTCATGTCTTATAGAGTTATAGTGTTTCCATAACAGTTACGAGTACTTTTCAGACATTGTTCTTTGTTGATCGAGGAGCTCTTTGGGGGGAAAAACAAGTACCCATTGATGTCCACTGTTAGTTCTTTAGAACTTTTATCTTTGAATTTAATCCGTGGAAATGTAGAGAGAATGTGGGGTCTACTAGATCAAATAGTGAGGTTTTACGAGTGATTTTAAGGAAGTTGGTCTTTGATGGATGATGTGGCTTGGTGTTGCAATGATGGACATTGAAAATGAGCTCCTACCATTATCAAACCCCTTATAACTCGGAGTGTGCTTCTTAGTTCGTGATTTTATGTAATGATTGGATTGATTAAGAAAAAAATTGTTTCATCTTGTTACTCTCTGTGGGCGGCTGGCAAGCACTTCATAACAGTTAGTGATGGCCTAGTATCAGTTAGATATGTTGATTTTGTTTGCTTTGTTGGCTAACAAATAGATAAATTTAAGGAGAAAACTGTTGAGTCGGAAGTTTCGGATCGGGGTGCATGGTTCAGATTTGGATTATATTAAAACATACTGTAGTTGATTGATTGTTTGAGTTGTGGAATTGAGAATTCCGTTCTAGTCTAGATTTCAATTTGAGACTTGATGAGAATTGAGTTCATTATTTTGGTTATTTGAATCTAATTTGGCACCGATCCATGGCCATGCCTATTGCCTAGTCACGATTAGAATTTGTGTTAATTGATGTATAATATGTTTGTAGGTGCAAAAACAACATGAACGACTTAGTCCTGACTCTTGCACCAAAGTTCACAAGATTGCAAACACTAATACTTCGTCAAGATAAGCCACAACTGGAGGATAATGCTGTTGCGACTATAGCAAATTTCTGTCACGATTTACGTGAACTTGACTTGAGCAAGAGTTTCAAGCTAACTGACCGCTCATTGTATGCTTTGGCACATGGCTGTCCAAATCTCGCAAAGCTGAACATAAGTGGATGTACAGCTTTCAATGATTCTGGGGTCGCATATCTTACGAGCTTTTGCAAGAAGTTGAAGTCTCTAAATCTTTGTGGATGTGCGAGGGCAGCCACTGACCGAGCATTGCAGGTACATTTTACTTGTACTTGTCAATTCTATTTGTCATGGCAATTGGGTTATGCGGGTCACCTTAGATGTGGTGTTATCGTGCTCAGGTACGAGTAAGTTTGGATTCGTTTTCCAGTTAGTGAGTAAAGGTCAATCAAATCATTTTGAGCTGATTCAATTTGTGGCTATTAACTATTTAAGGGTTTGCTTCATATTAGGTTTTGGATGGTTTCCTGTCATAATTAGTCAATCATTTTTGGTTCAGATTAACTCGAACTAGGGTCCAATTCAAAATGTTCATTTCACAGATCTCTGCCGGGTCAATTGTGGTTATTTGGGTTGGCTCAGTTTGCCACGTTTATTGTTGTTCGTTATCTAGATTACTATGATGTCTTACCAATTGTGGAGTTTTGTGTTCAGGCCATAGCGTACAACTGCAATGATCTGCAGTCTCTGAACTTAGGATGGTGTGAAAAAGTAGGAGATTCAGGTGTGACAAGCCTGGCTTATGGTTGCCCTAATCTCAGAGCCTTGGATCTGTGCGGCTGTGTTCTTATAACAGGTAGCAACTGCACTTCACACATGTCTTAAGTGTTACTTCTTTTTTAACATTCATATGGAACTGCTGTACAAATGACCCTCCTAAAACTATAACACTAGTTGAATGCTAGTAAAAAAATGCTGTCAAAATGAGACTAACTCGGGTGTTATGAAATAACAGACGAGAGTGTGATAGCATTGGCAAACAGATGCCCACATCTGCGATCGCTGGGACTGTACTATTGCCAGAACATTACAGACAGAGCAATGTACTCTTTGGCCCAAAGAGTAAGAAACAAGCATGGTGTGTGGCAGCCCATCAAAACGAGATATGAAGATGACGGGCTGATGAACCTCAACATAAGTCAATGCACAGCCTTGACCCCACCTGCTGTTCAGGCAGTCTGCGACTCCTTTCCATCCCTTCATACTTGTCCCGGAAGACACTCCCTCATCATAAGTGGGTGCTTGAATTTAACGTCAGTGCATTGTGCTTGCAGTGTTCATCCTCACCGCGCTGCAAGTACAATAGCCCACTGAAACAGGACCTCAGGCGAGGCTAAATTGGATCAGTCATTTAGGGTATGTTATGCACTTCTGCTTGAGACGACTCATCTCGTGCTTATTAGTTATTGCAGGATCTTTCTTCACTTCAAAACATGCTTCTACATATGGTTCTGGTCGTAGATGTGGTAGAAAGTGCTTGTGTTGTATTCGTTTTAGAAGCTTTAGAACTTGTGAGAAATCAGATCATAAATGACCGTGTGCTCACCTTGTTATAAATTAGAACATTTGTTGAAGGATACTTAAAAAGGAATCGTGAATGTAATAGCTGAGATGCAATTCAACGTGATCTGATGAGTTAAGATGAATGCATAAAGGAATCTTTAGTAATTAATGATCGAACAAATTGTTCATTGTTTGTTTTCTCCATAATAAGGCTGTGTTCTTTTTAGTTGAGTTCAGAAAGCTTCAGGCCAAAGGAACATACCCTTAGATGTTAAAACTGGTCCTTAGGTGTGCGTTTTCGACATCAATTTAGTTACTTGGAGTCTTGGACGAAGCGAAAATGGCAAGCTTGGTCGAAACTGGATGTAGTCACTGTAGTTTACATAATGGCTTAAATGAAGTGGCCTGGAAACTGAATGTAGTCAGTTTTGTATCTATAAGACTATAACTATAACTATAACTATAACAAACATGCAAATTATGGAGAAAGATGCGCGATTCAGTCCATTTCTGTGAAAAAGACAACTTCATTTATTATTGATAAATGAGTGAACCTTTTATACAAAAGAACAGGTGTATGATGTGAGATCGTGCGTTGATAGAGCAAGCATTAAAACATTGGTTGCAATGTAAACAGCACCATTGATTGACCATCAGTCCCATCTCAACTTGGTAAAATATACAGTTACTGAAAGAATTAACTTCAAATGAAGAGGAAAGTGAAGCTTCTGAACATGATATTAAAAAAGAAAAGTTGAAAAAAATATGGAACTATTAAAAAAAAAAGCATTTTGGTGTGGGAATTAGGAGGTTTTCTTTTGAGCGTGTACTTGTGATATAGCAGCTTGTAACTTGTTATCTTCTGGACAAAAGCATTGAATATGTGTTTTGTGCATGTGAGTTCTTCTATTTTCCCCTGTAGACAATCTCATCATCATCTACATCAAAGGCAGGATTACATAGGCATCTGAACAGCCTTCCTATTCCCTGTCATAGAAAACCAGAAGCGATTCAGTTGGATTCCCGTTTCTTATTCCGACTACAAATGCTCTAGGAGTCTAGGATCAACAGATTGCTACTTCACTTTATAAGGTTTCGTGAGTGTTCCGTTAACTAATTGCTACTTCGCAATATAGGAAGTATAGTTAACTGCAGAGCATTCCGTTAACCAACTGCTACTTCACGACTTCACGTTACAAGAAGGTTATACAGACAGAGAATGTTTCGCTTAATTCCATTCAAAGTCTCAAGAACAGTGAGCATGTGGGTGCTCCGGGAAATGAAATGAAATTAATAGGCATTTGTGAAAGCTAATGTGAGAAAGAAGTTCCAGGAACATGCCTGACTTAACATCGGGGTTCTGTAACTGAGCATCCGGGATGAACTCTCATCGGAGCTGCTATCAGAATCACTGTCATCGTTCATGTCAGCTAATGTTTTTTTCTTGGATGTTTCTCCTTCCAGAGTAACCTTCTCCCGCTACATTGGAAAACGCAAACACAAGTCAGAAATCAGAATTACAGTACAGCAAGGTTTGGACTCTGGATGGCACAAATGTATATCATTAAATCGTATACTAGTCTGGTTTAAAATGAACCTGAAAAACTTTTCCGAGTATCTTAAGAGCAGAAGCACGAGATTTCAGATCTTCTTTCTTGACATTCCGGTCCTGGAGAACCTGCAGGTTCATTCAAGTTTGATCACTTTGGAAGGAAATGGTAGATCAGACTGATAACAACATCGTGTTTACTCTCTAGGATTCACTAACCATCTGGCAGACGTGTAAAAGAGTCATTTCGATGTCAACGACATTAAGTTTCCATAATGAGCTCATAAGCATTTCCTTGTTTAGCCGTATATGAGATTCGAAGTCATTGGCAGGACCACTCCCATCCATGTTAAACTGTCGACGTGCATCTTCCTGAAGTTGCAGCAACTGAAATGCACCTATAATCAATCCCAATGCTTTTGTCAACACACAAGTTGATAGCACATGAGAACATTACTAAGAAAGCTAAAAGGACTTCATACATGCTGATAGTTTACTAGCCACTCTTTTAATACAGTTTGTGAAGATTTTATCATCGACGAATTTCAGGTGCTCGGTTTGAGCACTCGAACCCTATTTCCTCAAGAATCAGGATACATTAAGAATAGCATAGTGTTGTTAACCTTTTGCTGCGGTTATTTGTGATTTCCAAATATGGCCTTTGTTGCGAGCCCATTCGGTCAAAAAGGGCACACCAAGGTACATGGTTTTCTTCCCAAGCTCCTGCGCTGCCTGCCTTGTATATACATACCCTATGGTGTTCAGGATTTCAGTTCCAAAAGCTGTGTACAAAGTGTAACAAAACGTGAGCTTTATCGTGGAGTCATGGATATAACCAACCATTACTTAGCTTAGGAGTTAATAAGTTTTTTCACCGTATAAGAACTATTTACCTGAATCCGACAGGCGCAGTGCCTCAGATTCAGCTCGGTGTATGAATCCTTCCCTGTCGCCTCGTACATATTGGTGTAGGAAATCCTTCAGTTTCCCTGCAAGTTTTTCTTCCCTTTCTCTCTGCACTGTCTGAATTCACAAAATTACCCTTATGTGTTTATCCTGTCTGTTTTGTTCGTCATTGCAGGAAAAATGACTGTTATGCATCGAGTTAGACTTACTTTCAACTTTTCATTGATCCGTTCAGGAGTGTCATGTTCACTTATCAATTCAGATGAAGCCATTGATGCAACTGCTAAATGACCAATGTAGTCCTCGAAAAGTTCACTTCCGAATAGCAGGGCAAACACTGCTGTTGGATCAAGCATGGAGTCCCTGTCATTTAAATTATGTAGTAACTTGCATCAGATATGCTTTTCTCAGAATCAAAGTGCTGAATTCAGAGTTTCTTACTTTGATATGCTACCCTTTCCATTTCGATCATATGAATCGCGCTGCGCTGGATCACTCAGTATCTGATATGCTTCTCCTAGTTTCTGTCATTTATAACAGCATTAACATCTCATCACCTTTACTATTACTTTTAGCACTAATCTTTTGTCAGTATCATCTAAATTCATTACATAAGTAACACTTGCCTGAAAATTTTCAGCAGCTTGAGGATCATCAGGATTTTTATCCGGGTGAACTTTTCTTGCCTGAAATCAATCAATCAAACACGATTTCAAACATTAATTAAGATCCAAAGCTTCATTCCGTGATAATAACATTATCAAAATGTGGTTAAAACATACGACATCCTGCAATTTGTGCAGAACAAGTAAAAGGGTATGCAGCATTATTACTGAAAGAAGAGAACCTTGAGATAGTAAGCTTTACGGATTTCAGCGTCGAGAGCGGATGGTGCAACACCAAGAACATCATAGTACTCTGTTTCCTTAACCATTACTATGATGATGTTGGGAGTTTCAAAGGTGATGATGAAGAGAAAGAGGAAAGCAGAGAGTAAATAAAACTGATCACGAGTAGTAGTATGTAGTAACAAAGAGAGTGTAGTGTAGTGTTAACTTTCCAGAAGAGAAAGAGGAATAAAGAAAGTGTGGAAATGGTGGGTGGGGTGGGGGGTCCTGAGACTCCTGACTCCTCAAGCTTTTTCCCGGGCAATAAACAGTATTTTAACTTGCCTCATTAACTAATACGAGTACTATAAAGTTCTGATCTGTGGGAAGTGGGGATTATCATCAACAAAGGTCCACCCTTTTTTGATTTTCTACATTTTTATTCTCATTGGACATGGGTCTTGGTGTCATTTACATAGGATTTGGGCTGGATTTCATATTAAACTGTTCCAAGGTCATTAGATATTAGAGGTGATACTTATGGTCTAAGGTTGAACTCGTCGGTATTATAATCACTCTATGGACCCCTTTGAACCCAATAAGAAAGAATTTTTTTGTTCAAGTGTCGCTAAATCTGACAATGTTCGGTTTGTATTTATGTGTCGATATCAAGTCATGTTTGTATGTGTTTTTTTTGCTAGAAGTAAAAACGAGTTTTAACAATTGTTGTGTGCGCTATAAGCTAGCTTATGCGTCCGCTCTTTAAGTGTCCTAGAAACATAACTAAGAGAAAAACAATGAAAAGATACATACAGAGAAAGGATATCTTTAATTAGAAGGCCCAAATCAGTATGAAGGTTCTTCTGTTCGTAGAGTGCCTTAACCAGAGCAAAACAATCAGTATGGACGTGAATATGAAGAATACCCTTATCCATTGCCCATTTGATTGCTTGAAAGAAAGCAATCCCCTCTACAATAGATGGACTATTAGCAACAAACGTGCAGGAGCTTTCATCGAGAATAATCCCTTCATCATTCTGCATTATCCACCCTCCCGTGGCCATGCCATTCGAAATCCAAGAGGCGTCGACCATGATGTGATGTCAGTGGCACGTGATTGTATCCCCAGTAATGAAGATCTAATTGCCTTCCAACAAGCCGGAATCAGTCACAAATTGCCTTATCCCATTAGGTTGATCTTCAAGCAGGGACTTATTGTCTCCAATAGAATCAAAACTAAGTTAGCAGAAACCTCAAGAACCTGGGAATTGAGAAAATTTGTGGGCCCTATAAGGCCCCAAGAGGACCTTTTATATTTAGCTTCATTACGAGAGATCCATAAAGCCCGAAGCGTGCTAAGGAAGATGGTAATAAGGGTATCAACCTCGCATTGCCTATGGAGAAAGGAGATCCAATTGACGATCCAATCTTTGATGTCAATTTTCTTAGAGATATCACTTTGAATCCCCGATCTTCCTCATAGCCAAATTTTTAATGATCACAAATGATGGAGTGTGAAGGTCATATTCGGTTCATATGTAAAAGAAAAATGACAAGCATGCATGTGCAGTTGGTACCTATGAAGAGTAACAAAGCATGAATGTCTTTGAAGTGACATGAACATCTGGATGATAATAGATGACTTATATGAAAGGATTGATACCAAATATATCCATTTTCAAATATCATTAAGCAGTACTGACGTATAAGAATTATATAGATATATTAACTTGTGGAACCAAAATATTTGTACGCGATATATAATGGACATGATAATGGGAATCTTGTAACATAGAAGTCCTTGATTGTCGACATACAATCAATGAGTTCATGGACTTCAAATCCACGTATTGACCTGAAGTCAATTCAATTATAAGTATTGGTGAATATATTGTACAATTTGCATTTGAGTCTCACGTGCATGTAATATACGGAGTAGTTATTTTATCCTTGCATATTAGTTTCAGATTGCACCATTGCATTAATTTGAAATTTATACGCTATAAGACATTGTTTATATTACATGCATGCATGCATGCACGTTCAAGCTTATTATTACTATATTAAAGGATATATAATCAAAAGAAGATTATACTCCTAGGTTGGAGTCATTTAAAATGACATTTGTTATATATATATATATATATGAGTTTGAAGTAGTAACGTCAAAATTACTTAGAATTATAAGATCTTCACCCACGAAAAGAAAATCAAATTAATATTGAAATGAATCTTGTGAAATAACGTACAATGTTGGGTACGTAATTTGAAGATTGAACGTACTCATTGTTGGATAATTATCCCACATCGCCATTTTTGTGGTGTGGTTATATGTTTCAAAAGAAGCTCTTTTGTTTGTTGTCCCACATTGAGAAAATAAGGAACTGGGATTTATCTCACCTTGACTTAATTTGCTTGTTTTTTTAGCTTCCATTGTACTCCCTCCGTTTTTTATGTTTATTTTCACTTTTCAAGATTTGTGAGGAGTATTTAATTGAAACGGAAAGAAACATAAAAAATGGAGGGAGTAGATGTTATCCCACATTGGAAAAATAGGAGGAAGACATTATGTTTATAAGCTTCCTCCTTAAACTTCACAAAACCACGTGTTGACCAGAAAAACCCTAATGCGACGATAGAGGCGATTTGCGGCGATCTCTAGGCGATTTCTGAGGCGTCGCCATGGCTAGGAATTCCGCCTCGAAGACAAAGAGCAAGGCTTCTGGGAGTCAATCCACAGGCTCTACAGGAGGACCAAATATGCAGAAGAAGAAGGATTATGGAAAAGAAAATAAAGGAATTAGGGGCCCTGATGTTGAAGTCATAGGGCGCACGAAACCGATGCATGAAATTCAAGGGATACCTGGGCTGAACTTTGATGATGAGGACAATATGGACAGTGAGGCCACAAATGGATTATGGATTACCCAACGAGGGCGCAAACAGCGTAATGTGCCTGTGAACAAGGAGAACGTGGAAGTTTTGTCTAAGGAAAAACCATTACTACAGATCTCTGAAGAGGAAACAAAAGAGGAAGAGGCATATTGGACTAATGCGATTTACTGCTACATACTCGGGGCCAACCCCCCTTGGGAGGTCATTAAGGGGTATATACAGAGAATATGGGGAAAACATGGAATTGACAAAATATCCTTTAGTCCAAATGGTATTTTCCTGGTCAAATTCAAACAGGAGGAGGCGAAAATCATTGTCTTGCAAGCTGGCTTTCACATGTTTGACAACAAACCTGTGATTGTCAAACCTTGGCATCCTGATGTTGAGTTGCAAAAAGAGGATATGAAGACTGTACCAACATGGGTACGATTACACAATCTCCTACTGAAATATTGGGGAGTCTGCCTACCAAAACTGGTAGGCTTAGCGGGGAAATTTTTACAACTCGATACTGCTATTACTGAAAAGACTCAACTAGGATATGCGAGAGCGCTAGTGGAGGTTTCAGTAGGGCAGAAATTTGGTGACAGCATAAAATTCCTTAATGCAAAAGGAATGACTAAAACTATTAAGATTGAATATGAATGGAAGCCCACTCTATGTTCAAAATGCAAGGGTTTAGGGCAGGATGCTCAATCCTGTCGCAAGAGCAAACCAGTGCCTGTACCTGGGCAGATTAAAATCTGGCAGAAGAAATCAGAAGGGGTCCTAAACATGGTGCAGCAGAGGCCAAGTACAACAAGCAACAATGCTATCGTAAGTGGTTTAGCTAATAAATCATATGCTAATGTGGTGGTTAATGTGCCTGACAATTTGATGGTAACTACAACTGAATCATTTGCTACCATAGGTGATAACATTTCAGAGGAGCCTAATGTTTTAGGCTAGCCTGAAAAGGAATGTTTGCAAATAGAGAATGACGTGAATAGAGATACCCCTTCAAGCATCATACCCAATGAATGTCGGATTTTGGAATGTTAGGGGCCTTAATAGTGTAAATAAACAAAGAGAAGTTAATTGTTTCCTGCATAATAAAGGAGTGGGTCTTTTTGGCCTACTTGAAACTAAAATAAAGGTTAATAATAGTAGTAGAATCAGGAATAATATGTTCCATGGTTGGAGTGTGTCCACTAATACGCACACTCACCCGGGAGGTAGGGTGTGGATGTTATGGCAACCTTCTCTATATGATGTGACACCGCTGGAATATAACCCTCGGTTTATACATAGTAGAGTGAGGCACATTGCCTCGGGAAAGTTGTTCTACTACACTTTAGTGTATGCCTTCAATGACGGAGGGGATAGAAGAGAATTATGGGCCAGATTGGAATTTTTTGCAGCCACTATGCTTTGTCCATGGGCAGTTGGGGGTGATTTTAATACAGTAATTTCACCTAATGAGCGAATGGGAGGTCAAACGAATTAAGTGGATATGGATGACTTCGTAAATTGCTTGGGACAATGTGGGCTTACTGACATAAAGGCGACTGGGTCTTGGTTCACATGGACTAATAAACAGGAAGTTGATACTAGGAAATACAGTCGGTTAGATAGATTTCTTGTTAATGAGGAGTGGATGGATGCATTCCCTGATTCTCAAGGGCATTTTCATCCGGAGGGCCTTTTTGATCATACTCCTTGTACGGTCAGCCAATGGGTGATTGAGGAGAAGAGGAAAGCTTGTTTTAAATACTTTCATATGTGGAGCCTTGCCACTGAGTTTCAGAATGTTATTGAGGCTGGTTGGAAGATCCCGGTACATGGTACACCCATGTTTTGTGTTGTCAAGAAGTTGAAGGGATTAAAGCAGAAACTGAGGTGCTTGAATAGGACTCGGTTCTCTGATATTGAGGTAAAGGTCCAGATGCTTGCTGCAAATTTGACTACTGTTCAGCAGGACATAGATGCTACATATCCAACTGATGATCTTATTAGTGAGGAGCGAAGAATTAATGTGGAGCTACAGATGCTCACTACTGCTAGGGACAGCTATCTTGCTCAAAAGGCAAAGGTTAATTAGCTTGAGGAAGGGGATTCAAACACTAAATACTTTCATCAAGCTATTAAACAGCGACTGATTTGGAACAAAGTAACTCAGGTCAAGGATATTAGAAGGAATATATGCAAGGACACCAATAGTATACAAGCTGCCTTCTTGGATTACTATAAAGGTTTACTGGGAACGACCGCTGATGTTACACCAGTCCGCAGGTCTATTATTAATCAGGGGCCGATCTGCAGTGAGGCTATTCAAAATATCCTGCTAACGCCGATAATAGGAGATGAAATTAAAAAGGCTTTCATGTCTGTGCCAAATGATAAGGCGCCTGGGCCGGACGGTTACTCAAGTTCTTTTTATAAGGACACTTGGGAGACGGTGGGGAGTGATATAAGTGCAGCTATTCATGATTTCTTCAGTAATGGCAAGTTACTGAAACAAATAAATGCTACAAATATCACTTTGATTCCTAAATGTGAGAGACCTGAATCAGTGACTCAATTCCGACCTATTGCTTGCTGCAATATGTTGTATAAGATTATCTCAAAGTTGCTTTGTAACAGGCTATCTATTGTGCTTCCTCAGATTGTACAGGAGAATCAGGGAGCTTTCATCAAAGGGAGATCGATTATTGAGAACGTGCTAATATGTCAAGACCTCGTCCAGATGTACTCTAGAGCGAATATCTCCCCTAGATGTATGTTCAAATTGGACCTACAGAAAGCATATGACACTATTGAATGGAATTTCGTGGAAGACCTTCTGAATAAGATGAATTTTCCGCCTAAATTTATTCACTTGATCATGCAATGTGTGACTACTACTAGCTACTCGATATCTTTGAATGGGAGCACATTTGGTTTCTTTAAAGGAAAGAGAGGACTCCGACAGGGAGATCTCATTTCGCCTCTCTTATTCACCTTGTGTATGAAGTACCTCTCTAGAACAATAACCTATGCGACCTCGAAGTGGGCATTTAAGTATCATCCAAACTGCAAGGAGCTAAAGCTGACGCATCTTGTCTTTGCAGATGACCTTCTCCTCTTCTGTAAGGGTGAAATTCCATCTATTATTCTCCTTATGCGAGCTGTCTCGACGTTTTCGCAATCATCAGGCCTCCACATGAATAGAGATAAATCATAGGTTTATTATTGTGGTGTCAAGGAACAGGACAGAAATGATGTTTTTCAAGTCACTAGAATTAAGGAAGGATCGATGCCGTTCCATTACCTGGGAGTTCCAATTCAGTCCGGCAAAATCAGTCGAAAGGAATGTGATATTCTCACTGAGAAAATCATTGCCCGTATCAGGAGCATTGGAGCTCGTAAGCTATCATACGCAGGGAGGGTCACGTTGATTAATTCAGTCCTCAATACCCTATATAATTACTGGGCTAGCATCTTCCTCCTACCAAAGTACACCATCAAAAAAATCGAGGCAATATGCAGGAACTACTTATGGGATGGAAGTGTAGAATATAGAAGAGTTCCTCTAGTAGCTTGAGAAAAAATCACTTGGCCCAAAAATGCTGGAGGTAAACGGCCTATCGATTTCAATATAGCTCCGGTGGGGAAACTAGTCAATTGGATATATGAGAAGCGGGATAGTTTGTGGATTAAGTGGGTATCTACATTATACCTTAAACAAACTATATGGCATGATTACACTCCTCCTAAAGACGCCCCCTGGGCGTGGAAATCAGTATGCAAAGTAAAAGAAATCCTGAAGGATGCATTTGTTAATAACAAATGGAACCCTGAATCCAAAGGTTATTCAGTTCAAGGAGCTTATAAATGGCTCAACCCTCCTCCAATTCGACCGACCTGGTGTAACTTCATTTGGAATACCTGGAATGTGCAGAAACATGCCCTCATTGCGTGGCTTATTATGCAAAATGGAGTCAACACGAAAGCTAAATTATGTAAGATAGGATATATGATGGATGGCAAATGCTGCTTATGTCAAATTGATGAAGAAACCTGCTCCCACCTGTTCTTTACGTGTGCTTATAGCACCAGACTGTGTGATTGCATTCTGCAGCTAACGGGCTTTGTGCTCACGCTTGATGATGTGACCAACAATGAAGATGGGACGATAAGATGGAAGATACAGGTTAGTTTACTTGCTGCGCTCTACTACCACGTGTGGATGCAAAGGAATAAAGCGAGGATAGAAGAAATTGTGATGCGACCGGAGATGGTTGCAAAGCAAATTATTGCTGAGTCTAGAAGCCGTATAAAAATTGACTCGAGGGACGACTTGTCTAGCGAGGATTTTCTTTATCTTCGACGTTTAGGCTATTGTTAATTTTGCTTTTGCTATCGTAATTTATTTGAGTCTTTATAGAGGTTGTACAACATATGGAACTCATTGCTTAATTTTTTGATGAATGATTCACTTACATTTCACCAAAAAAAAAATATAAGCTTCCTCCTTTATTTCTTGATTGATCAGTTGTAGTAAAGTGAGCCTTTTATGGGGGTGTGTGGGTTTGGCCTCAAACTACACACACGCGCTCACTCACCTCGGGTTGGGCTTCTAGAACACCCGCGGTGGGGCTTTTAGCCCACTTCTACGTACAAGTCTTATTTTTCTATGCACCTACCCTTCTCGTTTTTTGTTGCCTCATTGAATGGAGCTTTGTTTTCTTCGTCAATGCATCTATATATACCCCCTTTTACAATCAGTCACAACACACAACAATCATCTCTTCTCTTCTCTCTTTAACTTTCTTTCTTCAATATTTTTGTTCTAATATATTCAAAGTTACTTGGCAACGTCCTTGGTGGTGTTCAGTTTGCAGTTCCATCTACACCGAAACTGCAAAGTGTGGACATGACAAAGTCCACCCCGACGCGGCCACGCGCGGGTTTGGGTAGGCAGATGTTCTTGAGTGAGATTGTTCTCGAAATGAAATTTAATTGATAATGGAGTCGTCGCCGAACTTTGTGAGAGTTCGGACCCGTTCGAACCTACTCTATGCTTAGGCATATCGCACACAAAGCACGGTTTGCCTTATAGTACTAGAGCTTGTGTGGTTCGTCCCTTTGCATAACGATACCCTGTCAAATTATCGAGTATCGTATATCGAATGACTCTTGTTCCCAATGGTTTCAGGCATTCGAAAACCGAAGGTGCTGAGTAAGAGGTGAAGGTACGTGTTGGGAAGCCCACAAAATCAATTGGTGTTTGTGTACGCGCGTTAGTAAGATGATGAAAATGCATGACAACCATTGTTTTAGGCTACACATGCGAATTACGTGTTCACTATGTCGTTTAATGCATCTTTAGAATTTGTCAGAGTTGGATTTAGCATGTGGGCTCATTTAAAAGCGATAAATGCCACTCAATGAATTAAATAACTTGAAAATGGAGATTACAAGTTACACGGGGGAAATACAACCCGGAATTCACAATACAACAAGCAATTGTAACATCGGATTAGAAACGGTGAACGTAAACTATAAACGGACTCATAAATAGAAACGTAAATAGAAACCGTAAATCGAATGATTGGACAGACTCCGATCAATTTTGCTTTATGTTGCGTGTTGAGCAGAGAACAGAAGCTCAGGCGTGTGAACCCATGCTCCTTGAAACTCAGGCGCAGGGGACCCAACGTCTTACACTACAAGAATTAACGAGACGGGCGACTGATCTTAGCCACCGTCATCTGTCGCTAAAATAGACGTGCGACAAATGACAGACGCTAAGAAACAGTCGCACCAAATAGTTGCTTCGGGCGACGGATATCGGTCGCTAAAAAAATACGCGACCAATATCAGTCGCTAATGATAGCGACCGACATCAATCGCTAATGATAGCGACCGACATCAGTCGCTAATGATGTCATTTTAGCGACCGACATCGGTCGCTAATGGCGTCACCTTAGCGACCGACGACAGTTGCTAGTGGGGGTGACGTGGTGTCTTTGGGCGTATAATTTAGCGACCGTTATCAGTCGCTAATGTTTTTATGTAACGACTGATGTCGGTCGCTAACGGACCTGTAATTTGGCGACTCTATTTGTTTCATTTCTAGCCAAAACCTGCACACAAAAAACAACCACAATACGTTCCAATTGTCATTCCAAACATTCCAAACGTCGTTCCAAACGTTACGCTAGCTTCACACTCCAAAATGGGCAACCAAGTAAGTAAATGTCTTTAATACACTAAATTAAGAGTAATGTTACAAACTGTTTTCAATAAACATTCATAAACTACAAACTGTTTTCAATCTACTCAGCTAACAGTGAAACTAGCTGAAGCATCACTACCACCCCCATTGAAGGAGTCTCTAGGATCTCGGTGTCGAGGAATGGGGTCGGAGTTGCAGTTCTGCTGCTGCATGCTCCTCAGGCGGGTTAACTCTTCTAGTATTTGCCTGCTAACCTCATCCTGTCGTTGGATACGCTCATCCTGCGCCTTCAACCTCTCATCCTTCTCCCTCTCCCTATCAGCCAAAGCAGCCCGCTGCGCCCTCTCATTTTGCAGTTCCGACCTCATCTCAGCAATGACGGACGGTACGTACTCCGCCGAGGTCGAATCCCCCCTCGAGCGTTGGGTGGTGTCCAGTAGTACAGGGTGTGAGCGTTCCCCGTACCGTACACCGCTCCCTTGCGGTACCCTTGCACGACTCTGAACCACACCTCGATCGGGTCCACACCTTCAGCGTCGGGCGCGTTAGTGGCCTCCAAATATGCTCGCTAAAAGAAATTGAAGTGATGATTAAGTGAGATGTAAAGAACAATGTAAAGAAGCCTTATGTTAGAAACTTACCCAAATTGCGGCGTCCCTCTTCGTAATGATGCTTCAACCGTTGGCGTCCCTCTTGCTCTTCGTGTCAAGAAATAGTTGCACAGGTTCGAGGAGTTCTCCTGTTTTCTTCTTTACCTGTTGACAGTACATGTAGATTTTTCATTTATATTTTTAATGAAAACATTAAATAAAAATCCAAAAAACTGTCAAATGAAAGGAAATACTTACCGCCATAGCCCGCTGATGCATCGACTGCGACCCACCATAGTGGGTGGCCTCCACTTCCGCCTCAGGGTCTCTTCCCCGCCTCTTGTTTTTCTTTGCTTGGAGTGATCTCTTAAGAAACTTAGGGTCAGAGCGGGCTTTTTCGAACTGTTCAATGGCTTCTTCTACAATTCATATGAAGAGATCAATAAGCGAATTGAAGATGTATACAACTTTCTATTCAAGTACAAACACTAATTGCTGAGTAATCAAACCTTTAAGGTATTTGTGTGCCTTTCCCTCGGTCGCCAACTTAAACATGTTGTCCTTGTACCTTGCTTCGCGACGTCCATGTATCGACCCCTCGCAGCCACCTCGAGGCTTTGGTCCCACCAATGTTTCAACTGCAAGATCGTTTATTATTACTGTATTAGTAATCCGTAAACTATAAAAGTTAATTACTAAAACCAAAAAAAATGGTGCACCTTGAAGTTGTCAAACCACTTCTCCTGCTGCCACTGAGGCACCTTGGTCCAACTAGTGCAGTAAGTAGTCAAGTCTTTCATGAAACTATCCGACATACCAGTGACTGTCACTCGATCCCGAAACCAACACCAAATAATGAAATAAGATGATGTCTCACCAAAAAAATGAAATAAAATGAAGTTGCTAATATGATTAAAGTTTGAAAATCAGTAATGACGTTGCTAATAATATAATATCTCACCATGTCTTCTCGGGGCACATAACTAGGCGCCCGTCTCTTTCCCGATATTCAAACTCGTGAGCTCCCTGAGGTTGATCTCCCGTGACCTGCTCTTCCTCGTTCTGCTGCTCCTTGGTCTGGTCCTCCTGCTGGTCCTGCTGCTGCTGCTGCTGCTGCTGCTGCTGGGACCTCTTGTTCCTGCTCCCACTCCCAAACCGCATTCTTCTGCCCAACGTCATATCTGCGGACAAAGGTCGAAATTTAGAAATTGACATCATAATATTGAAATAATATGCCCAAAATATAAAATACAAACTACTATATTGAAATAATATAACTTATTAAAACTATACCCTACTAGATGTCATCGTCGCTATCGTTGTCATCTTCCACTTGCTTACTCGAACCAACTACATCCTCTTCCTCGTAGTCATCTTCCTCCTCCTCGTCATCGACCTCCAAATCATTGGTATCTTCCTCCTCCTCGACCGTATCACTAGAAGCACCTTCCTCCTCCTCACCACCTTCATCGTCTTCAAAATCCTCCCCCACATCCACCTCATTATTGTCATCATCACTTGCGAAATATTCTCATCAATTGGAGACAATGTTGTACCACTGGAAATGACCTCCTCTTGGAAGAGGTCAGTGTCAAAGTGCCCCCGTGGCTTAGTTTTAAACACCGCCTACCACTGGTTTACAGTTCTATCGTTCTTTGCGGTTGGATAAGGAGCAAAGTACACTTGGTGTGCTTGATGTGCAAGTATAAACGGATCGTACTTGGAGTATTTTTTGGTATGATTAACTTCAACTAGTTTGTACCTTTCATGTACTCTAGTACCATGCACTGAGTTGTCCTTCCATTCACATTTAAATACCACAGCTCTATACCCACGATCATGTCCAGCAAAACACAACTCGAAGATGTCCTCCAGTAGACCGTAGTACTCGTCACCATCAAGTGACGACACAGTCACACCGAAATTACATCTAGTCTTACTGCTACCATGGGCAAATGTATGAAAATTGTAACCTTTAATCAAATACCGGTTCCAAGTTCTAACCTTCCACAAAGGACCTAATGCTAGACTCCTAACCAAATCATCTCGAATATTCTCTGAAATTAGATGCTGCTTAAGCCAACTGGGAAACTGTTCCGCATGGTTATTCCAAACATCATCAGCATTTAAATTTGGATTAACAGCTACAAATTCAGTTACAAATTGCTTCTCGTACGGCTCCAAAACTTCGCAGTTTGATAACAAGTAAAGGTGAGCACGATTGTACTCTTTCTCATCTGATATCCTCCACCCACCAGCTGATGAAGATCCTTCACCTACCTTACTTTGAAAAAAGTATGGTATGTTGGGGTCAATCATCTTGGGTGTTTCTAGGTTAAGATTCTTGGCTTTGGTGTTCACTTCTTTCTCGAAATACAGAGAACAGAAGTTGGCTATCTCCTTTGTTAGATAAGCATAACATATGGAGCCCTCGACCCTCGCCTTGTGCCAATTTTTTTCTTCAAATGGTTGAGAAATCTATGACAATCAAGCAATTATGTTATTAATAAATTACAATATCTAACGTTAGTGGGTAAGTAAGTATTTGAAAGTACTCACCTCTCAAACGGGTACATCCATCTAAATTGGACCGGTCCTCCCACTTTAGCTTCGTAGGGCAAGTGGACCGGTAGATGCTCCATTGAGTTAAAGAAGGAGGGTGGGAAGATCATCTCAAGTTTTCATAGTGTCTGAGAAATTTGATCCTCCAAACGAGTCATGCCGTCAATTGTAACTGTCGACGAACACAAATCTCGAAAAAACTAAGATATCTCAGTGATAGGATTCCAAACGCCTTCCGGCAGCAGGTGCTGCAACGCGACAGGTAGTAACCGCTCCATGAACACGTGGTAGCCGTGACTCTTCAAACCTTGCAGCTTTAGGTTCTTAATGTCCACACACCGACTGAAATCGGATGCGTACCCATCAGAGAACTTCAATTTCCCGACCCACTCTAACACGGCCTTTCTCTTAGCCTTATCAAGGCTAAACAAGGCCCTAGGCTTGGACCCATCCCGCTTGATATGCAATTTCGGACGGTCACAATTTTTTTTCAAATCTTTTCGGGATCCTACGGTGTCACATGTCTTACCCTCTACATCCATAACGGTGTGAATCAAATGCTCAAAGAAGTTCTTCTCAATATGCATCACATCCAGATTATGTCGGAGTAATAAAGTACTCCAATATGGAAGGTCGAAGAGGATGCTTCTTTTAAACCAACCATTTTTTAATTTCTTAAGATCCTTGAACTCTTGATCGGTCCTTTCAAGGCGTCAACAGTAGATGGGAACTCTGAAATCACCTCCCATATCTCATCTCCTTGGAGACGAATCAGTGCCTTATCTAGCACCACCTTACCCTTCTTGAAAGCTCTCATGTTCTTCTTGTACATGTGACCCTCGGGTAGGAACTGTCTATGACAGTCAAACCAACTAATTTTGCTTGAATTTCTTAGGTAAAACGCTTTACTTTCACTTATGCAACAAGGACAAACTTTTTGGCCCGCCGTAGACCAACCGCTCAACATACCATACGTAGGAAAATCGTTTATAGTCCACACAAGCGATGCTCTAAGCTGAAAATTTTGTTTCAACGATACATCGTATGTCTCCACCCCTACTTCCCACAAGTGTTTCAATTCCTCTATCACTGGTTGTAGGTAAACATCCAAGTGGTTTTTTGGATTTTTTGGGCCGGGAACAATAAGATAAAGGAAGATGAACGGTGGTGTCAGACACAGCCATGGGGGTAAGTTGTATTGTGTGACCATGACAGGCCAGCATGAGTACGACTTACCGAACTGACCGAAAGGGGCAAACCCATCGGTACAAAACCTAAGTCTCATATTACGGGGTTCCTCAGCAAAATCAGGTTAAATCCTATCAAAGCGTTTTCACTCCTCACCATCACTAGGATGACACATCTTCCCCTCTACAAGAGTTTCTTCTTTATGTCACCTCATTTGTTCGACAATGGTTCTAGTTACATATAATTTTTGGAGTCTAGGGGCGATGGGAAAGTAGGTAAGTTGACTAAGTGATATAGGTTTTTTATCCCTCGCAACACTCTTTCCCTTCCTACCCCTCAAAACAATATACCCATCTACACTTTTGTATCTACCCTTACCACATATCTTACATTCCTCAAGCAGGACATAGTCCTTCCAAAAAAGTATGCATCCATCGGGACAAGCATCGATCTTTTGATGTGGAAGTTGAAGACCTTTAACTATTTTTTTGGTATTGTAGAATGTTTTGGTCATAATAATGTCTTTTGGGATTAGTTTCTCAATCAACACAGCAACACCGTCTACGCACTCGAACGGTAGGTTATACTCACATTTAAGGGTCACTACCATAGACGCGACTTCTAACAATGTCACATCACACCCTCCATATAACGGCTTCTCCGAAGCCTCTAACATATCAAAAAACGCTTTCACTCGTGGGTTTGGCTCTTGTGGGGTTGGTTGGTCATCGTAGTTAGTGTACATGCTCTCATCATTAAACACATTGCACTCAACCACATCAACAATCATTCCTCTCAACCCGCTCTCATTCTGTTCAACCTCAGATTCCTCAACAGCAGACGTCTCACCATGACAAATCTAACAATAATAATTTGGACAAAACTCATTTGAGATAATATGTTCCTTAATCAAAATAATATCCAAGAATCTGAGGTTCTTACATTTCACACAAGGACATCTAAATCTACCCTCTGACGCGTATTCGGGGCCGGTTTTAGCAAACTCAAGAAAACTATTAACATCCTTTAAAAATTCCGTTGTGGGACGTCGTCTCTTATCCAATATTTTCTCATACTTCCATTTTCGTTCAAATCTCTTCATTTTTTATCTAAAAAAATTTAGACAATAACCAAATACACATTATTTCCTCTAAAGTAATTTACTAATATACACTACTCACATATTTAGTAAAATTCTCAATTCACCTAAACATAGTAATATTTGTACCTAATCTGTCTATAAGTACATCACTAAATCGGCGTAATTGTTTTTTCACTTCCAATTTCCTAACACATTAAAACAACCCACTTCACTCAACTACTTAACCATAAACCCTAACTTTATGCTAACAATCTACCTATTTCAAATTGGGGAACCTATGGGCAATTAACATTCTAACTACACTAAATACTCCAACAACAACAACAACACTACACTATAAAAACATCTAACTCAATAACTAATTTATTTATATCAATAAATGGAAAAATTAACAAATAATTTAAATTAAGTATAGATAAAAAAACATACCGTAACTAAGAAAAAATGGAGAAAAGAAGAAGGAATGAAGAGGAAGGATGATGAAGGGCACGGGTAGAGAGAAGAGGGAGGCGAGTTAGAGAGAGAGAGAGAGTGAAATGAGGGTTGTGCGAGGGGGAGGGGGGGGGGGGGGAGGGTGTTCGGTGATTTAAAAAAAATCAGTCCCCTTAGCGACCGACAGCGGTCGCGCGCTTTTTTGAATCGGTCGCTAAGGTTTGTTTTCTGACGTCATTTAGCGACTGACGTCGGTCGCTAATTCACTGAATCTAGCGACCGATATCGGTCGCGCACTTTTTTTAGCGACTGATATCGGTCGCTACCGTGAAATGATTTTCTCCCCAGTTCGTCTCTTCGTCCAGCGACTTAAATCGGTCGCGCGTGTTACTTTAAGTCGCTAAATAAGCGACTGAAAGTTTAGGTCGCGCGTGTTTGGTAGCTACTTGAAGTATTTCTTGTAGTGTTAGTCTTCAGGCGCAAGCACTGGCTCACCTGGATCAGTGATGTACAAGACCAAAGCGTGATACTAGCTTGATCTCGAGGCCTTGAAGTCTCGTCCCGACTTGTTATTTCAAACATAAAACTCTCCACGTATCGATACCGTCGTTTGGTTGATAATATCTTACGATAAATGATTTTGCATCAACAAGTATTCGTTCTTAGTCATTTTTTAGAAATTTGCGACTCCTTATCACGAATTCTAGATCCTACGCGTTATTGACATCAATGCTTGACCGTTGCAGTCTATGATGTTCAAATTAGCATCCTCGGATGTCCGCTCTTAGTCGTATTGAAAATAGTTTTTAATAATAGTACACGGCAGTGATAGTAATAATTAGATTAGAACTAAACTATTGGATTACATAATTTGATATATAGGTTATCGAAATGATTGTATGAGTTCAAAATGAGAATAGACTCGTTATGAACGAATAAAGCGGAATTCGACTAAATCTAATACTCAATTTTTTGTTATAGAACTGATATCAAATATTCAAAAGTTAGCCAAATCACGCGTCGAAGACAACTGATAATTGATTTCGAAATCCGAAATACGCATAGACAAGAGCACGCGCCTTGATGCAATTGGACGCTTGAGCGTACAGGACCATGCGCCTCAATATTGAGGCGCCACAGTCCGTGCGTTTGGTCTGGTGTATATTCCGACTTTGGATAAAATCGATTATTGAATGTGATTGTTTTGAATAGTGTTTGTGGAGAATGATTGTGAGAGGTAGATGCGTTGTTTTTAATATTTAGAATCGGTGTTCATTTTAGGAGTGGACTCGCTCCTTTTACACCAAACACGCGAGACTACGAGACGAGCGACCGGCGACGCGAGTGCAATACTCTTGTGTTCGTGTTTCCTCGTCTCGTCACTATACCTATTCAATATGATTGAATTGAGCATTTTAGTCATAACGCCCTAAATCTATTATGTACATATCGAGTTGAAATGGTTTAATTTGATTCGGAAAATAAATGCGATAAATAAAATGTTAGAAATGTTAGTATACGGAAATTAAATATTAGTAAATGAAATGCAAAGAAACGCAAAGAATATGGTTAGAAATGGAGTTGTTACTCCCTCAACCTACATGTCAAATGCTTTGAAATACGGGCTTGCGGAGTATCGTCGTAGACACGGGGAGCACCTTGATGTGTGTAGGAGGATTTAAGGTGTGTTTAAGTCTTGAGATTGTCAAGCCCTTGTCAAATGAGGGAAGGAAACTTGGAGGATGAAGAGATTTGTCTCGGTTTTTTGTCTATCGGAATGACAAGACCTTTTTCTTATTCTGGTATTTTGGTCTTTGAAATGGGAAAGGAGGGTTTTTTTATTCCGAAAATGCTTCCCTCGAAAATGGCCGAGGTAGGGTAGTATTTATAGAGTTACGAAGGCTTGGAAATATGTTTGAGCGTCAAAACCTAACTTCTGATTTCGAAATATAAGCACGACAAGGCCAGCGCCTCAATTCTAAGGCGCGGGGATACGCGCGGTTGAATTCGTGCGTATCGGAAGTTGCTTAAAGTACAGATTGATATCCGTGTTAAAGGAGGAAGTTTTAGATTCCGTTTTGACTAAGCCTACGAGTGTATTTGGACGCTTTTGTGGCTTGTTTAACTTTCGGGTTTCCACTTTGATTGGGTTTGACTCGGTCGACAAAGACGGTTTTGATCCCGATGGCGGTTTTGGGTCAAAGTAGCTTTATTTTATTGGAAATGACCCGATGAGTTTGGATTTGAGGTCGATTTTGAGAGATTTGTACTTCGCTAAGTGCCCACGTTATATACTATTGATTTCAAGCCCATATTCAAGCGTATTGATGCATGTTAACTTCCGATCATCATCGGGTGTTTTGTTGGAGACTGCTACAGACACGAGCAGACAAAATGCGGGTGTCTACACAAAGGTTGTGTACTCCTGGGTTTCGATTGTCAAAAAAGTCGTGTGTAGTGTACGAAACAAATTCGACTTTAGGACGGTGACTTTGTCACACCACAACAACAAGCTCGTTCCTTCTATTTACTAGTCTATTGCTAACAATCTAAAGTCGAATTTCTTCTACTGTTTTTGTATCTTTGAGCAATATGGCTGGTATTCTGTAACTTATGCTCCTTTCTATACTGTTATGATGTCTGCTCCTTTTGTTCCTGATATGTCTAAAATGGATCCATTTAATGGAAAAAATTATCGCATGTGGTCTGATAAGATGAAATTTTTCTTAGTCAAGTTGGTGTTGATTATACTTTAACTGAAGTTGAAGCACCTCTTTTTTCCGGTAAAGATTATGAAAAGGATACTAGAACATGTAGAGGAATGCGTTTACATTACATGATTGCTGCTTTGTTTTCTATTTATTGTAAGTATAAGACGGCTAAAGAAATTTGGACTACTTTGCAAACAAAGTATAGAACATATGATTTTGAAACTAAGAAGTGTGCATGTAGTCGTTGGTTGGATTTTCGTATGAACGACAGCAAACCTGTTTTAGATCAAGTGCATGAGTATGAAAATCTTTGTGCTGAAATTCTTGCAGAATGGATGAATATTTGTGAACTTTTTCAAGCTAATTATCTTATTGATAAACTCTTTCCTTCATGGCAAAATTATGCTCATTCCATGAAACATAAACGTAAGGATTTTACTCTTCAAGAGCTAGTATCCCACATAAAGGTTGAAGAGCAAAATCGTATACAATGTAGGATAAAAACCATAGAACATTCATCCTCTAATGCTAATCTTGTTGAGACTAGGAAACACCAATCCAAGGGTAATAAGCAAAAAGGTGCTAATCAACTTCATGGGGTTAGGAGTCCTAACATCAACAAAGGTGGAAAAAAGGAATTTAAGGGTGAATGTTACTCTTGTGGTAAATATGGGCATACTTCAAGGGATTGTCCTACGTGGCCCTCTCCACACAACAACAAAAGGAGAAATAAAAAATCTCACAAACCTCAAGGTCTCATTTAACCGAACCCGATGAGATGAAGAGGTTATAGTTGTTATTGTGTCCGAGGTAAATTTGGTAAGTAATTTGTCTGAGTGGGTGCTTGATAGGGTGCTACAAGGTATATCTGTTCCAACAAAGAGATGTTCAAGGAGTACGACACCATCAACAATGGTGATTGTGTTTTAATGGGTAATTCTTCCACAGTCTCTGTCCAAGGAAAAGGTAAAATCGTTCTTAAGCTCACTTCAGGTAAAACTCTCAAACTTAACAACGTTCTTCATGTGCCTGAAATTCGTAGAAATCTAAAGCAGGTATAAAACTTACTTTTGAATCTGTTAAATTAGTTCTTACTAGAATTGATAATTTTGTTGGTAAAAGTTTTTGTAATAATGGACTATTTGTACTCAATATTGAAACAATGAATAAAAATCCATCTGCTTCTGTTTATATCGCTGAATCTGTTTCATTATGGCATGCTAAACTAGGGCACACTAATATTACTTCGGTTAGAAAACTGAAACAAATGAGTTTAATCCCTGAGTTTAGTAGTCGAGTTTGATAAATGCGAAATATCTGTTGAAGCTAAGCATGCTAAGAAATCATTTAACAAATCCGTGCAACGATCATCTACACTACTTGAATTAATTCATTTTGACTTGGGTGATTTTAAAAGTTGTACAAGTAGTTGAGGTAAACATTATTATATTACTTTCGTAGATGATTTTTCTCGCTTTGCTAAATTATATCTTTTAACTTCTAAAGATGAAGCGGAGGAAAATTTGTGGAGTATAAAGCCGAAGTTGAGAATCAGTTGGATCTCAAAATAAAATGTGTCAGATCTGTTAGAGGAGGAGAATATGATGTTGGAACCCTACAAAAAATCTGCAAGGAAAAGGGCATAATTCATGAATTCACCGCTCCTTACACGCCTCAAAAAAATGAGATTGTAGAGAGGAAAAACAGGACGTTGAAAAATACGATGAATGCAATGCTTATCAGCTCAGGTATGTCAGATAATATGTGGGGTGAGGCTCTTTTGTCTTCTTGTTATGTTCTTAATCGTGTTCCTCACAAACGAATAGATAAGACACTACCTTTTGAGCTTTGGAGGGGTTTTCCTCCAAATTTGGATTATTTGAAAGTGTGGGGATGTTTAGTTAAAATTGACCTTCCCGATCATCAGAGACCTAAAATTGGACCTAAGACAAATGATGCTTTTTTTTTGGTTATGCGTCTAACAATGCGGCTTATCGTTTAATCGTAAAAGATTCATCTGGTTTTGGTCCGTTTAAAGAGTCTAGAGATGTTGAGTTCTTTGAACATATTTTTCCTATGAAAAAGAATAGTCAAATTTGCCCGACCCTTACACCTTCCATTTCGACTCCCTCTAACAATGATTCACGTGACAAAATTGTGGAAATTAGAAGGAGTAAAAGGGCTAGAACATAAACTAGTTTCTGACCTGATTTCATAACGACGTTCTTAAGTGAAGTTGATAGACTTAATGAAGAAACTGTGTATGGTTTTGTTCTAAAAGAAGACCCTAGAAATTACAAAGAGGCTGTGAGTTCCATTGATTCTAATTTTTTGTTAGAAACTATCAATAGCGAAATTGAGTCATTATGAGTAATCATACCTAGATTTTGACTGAATTAGCGAGAAACCTCTTAGTAACAAATGGGTGTTTGGAAAGAAACTCAAAACTGACGGTTCTGTTGATAAATATAAGGCTAAACTTGTGGTATGTGGGAATAGACAAACTAAGGGTTTGGATTTTTTCGATACTTATTCCCCTGTCATGAAAATAACTACTATCAGGGCTCTCATTGCTTTAACATCTATACATGATCTCATCGTGCATCAAATGGATGTTAAGACGACTTTCTTGAATAACAATTTGAAGGAAGAAATTTACATAAAACAACCTGAGGAATGTATACTCCAAGGTCAAGAAGACAAGGTATGTAAGCTTGTTCATTCTTTGTATGGTTGTAGACACCCACATTTTGACTGCCAGGTGTCTATAACAATTTCCAAAAAACACCCGATGATGATCGGACGCAAACGTGTTTCTACGCGCTCGGATATGGGCTCAAAACCATTAGTTGTTGGCTTAAGCATTTACGGAGTAAAAATCTCACAAAACTGACCTCAAATTCAGGCCCAGTGGATCATTTCCAATCAAATAAGACTAATTTGGGTCAAAACCGACATCGGGAATAAAACCGACTTTTAGCGACCGGGTCAAAACCCGGTCAAAGCCGTTTCCGAGTAGCTCACCCATGGTCCACTTTCAGACGGGCCATCAGGTCAAGTCCGTCAAGGCACAAAACCCTAGACACCAAAGTGCATAGCTTGGCCTATATATACACCCTCATGCACATGCATTTATACATCTTTTTCGAACCCTACTTTCAACCCTAATTAATCTCTAATCTACACTACACTCAAGCCCTAACCCTAGCAATTAGGAGACAAACCCTAATCACCATAACTTAACTTACATCTCAATTACTCCCGTGCAAGCCACAACTACGAGTCCCGTCCGAGAACAAGAACATGTAGGTTGAGGGTGCAAAACCCCGTTCTTTTCCCTTTCTTCTCTTCCTCACGTCATCTCCATCTTATTTTTTTGTTTTTTTATTTATTTTATCGTTGTACCTATAATATCAATAATATAACTAGTATAAAATACTAAAATATTCGTCGATTCGTGTCGAGTGTGAGTGATGGTGGGATAAGAAAACCCGAAAATACAAGAGTATTGCACTCAGCGTTGCCGGTCGCTTATCCCATCACCCCGATCGCTTGATTGTTGAGACGAATTAACATCAACCATAATATTCTTATTCCGTCATAATCGCATATTTCGTCGATCTTTAAAACTATTTCCAAAACAAATACTTTTTTTTATTAGGGTCGAAACCCGTTGACGCGGATCCGACATCATGCAATCCTTAGGGATTTTTTACGATGTCGGGAAGCCGAGGAAATCAAGTCTTTTAATAATCGCAAAGTGTCAATCAATTGGATTCGATACCAATTCAATAATTGGCCATCGAATCCAAACAATTTAGCCAATAAATTAAACTAACACGATTTTCGTTGATGCTAATGTAGATGTCATTTAATTCGGCAAGAATTAATTACGACACTATAAACGTGGAGAAAAATCTATTTCGTTTTAGTTAATTTAAACGATTTAAATTATTTTCTTCAAGTTTTCGCTCTAGCATTTCATACCGATTCAATAATCGAATATGGGATATGACGACCATCAAAATTAGAATCGAGTATAAATTATTCCAAGTACTTAATATCGATTTCATAATCGAATATTGAATACGACGAATATCGAAAGTATTAAGTCGAGTGCAAATTACGCAATATTTGTACACGATTTAATAAAGTCATCAATTTTCCGAAGAAAGCAATTTCGAAATCAACAAGAATTGCAAAGCGAACCCTAGTTCGTACAAGGAGCACTCGATCGAGTGCCTAGTCCACTCGGTCGAGTGGCACCCCAAAAGCGAGACAGAAGGTTATTTCAATAACCACTCGGTCGAGTCTCGCAATGACTCGATCGAGTGGCCGTGCACTCGGTCGAGTTCCCTCATAACTCGATCGAGTAACGTCACGAAATCAGAGACAAAACCTTTTCAGAGGCCCACTCGGTCGAGTCCCTCAATGACTTGGTCGAGTGGTCCCTTTATCACGTCAAACCGTGAGTTCCACAACATTGTTTTAGTCTCGTTAATACCTTTTTATGACTTCGGTCAACACGTGTCAAGTCAATCACGTGTCATATTAAACTTTCTCAAAACTTATGCATCGTATTTCCTTACATCATTTTACACTTTTTGCAAACCGTTATTATCGTTATACTGTTACTAACACGTTTGTTTTCGACTTTGTCGATTTCATTTTTCGCTATTTTTTTTATTGTACTAAAATAAACCCACATGCTAAATATAACTTTGACATTAAATTTAGTTGCATTAAATCGACTAGCAACCCTTTCAATTCTCGCATGTTTAGGGTAAAATACTGTTTGCATATCATTTTACCGTTTTACTAACGCGCGTATTAGAGAGTCAAACGATATCTTAGTAGAGGCCGCTAATGTGCGGGCGGGGTTGGGTGTTCTTTATGAACTTCCCAACACGTACCCTCACCCCTTACTCAGAACCTCGGTTTCCGGATGCCCGAAACCGTTGGCGCACGAGAGTCATTCAATACACGGTATCCGATAATGTCGGTACCGGTATCAAATGCAAAGGGACGAGCCCAATAAACTCTGACCTCGGAAATGGGTCACACTTTGTGCATGGCCCACTACGACATAGAGTGGGTTCGAACGGGCCCGAACTCCCACAAAGTTGGGTGGCGATTCCACTTCGATTTAAATTTCAATTTGACCCATTTCATATGGAGATTCATTCGCCTCCCCAAACCCGCGCGTGGCCGCATCGGGGTGGACCTATGTCATGTCCACAATTTGGCGACTCCGCTGGGGATTAACTGATGCGTGACTTACCATCGGCATCCTCAGGGTGAGACTCGAATAGAAATCGTTTGACTAGTACAATACGCGTCTTAGTTTTACGGTTCATGCATAACCTTATATTTTCCCGGGCCGATACTCGCGACCGACGTCCCACTATTCCGTGATGCACTCCAATATGGATATGTCAAAGGTGTCCATAGTCGATTCGAGTGGGTTTCGCGGCATGTTCTAAGCTCAAATCGACTTAGAAAGTCCGTCCCGATCAACGTCTAGACTATGCGCACTGGTATAGACCCTTTATAGACCGACCAAGATTTAGTGTAAAGCATACATAATGTCGTTATAATGCTTGCGTGACTATATGCTACTTGGTTTCCGTGTCATTTTTTTCAAAACCGTCTTTTTCAAAAAATACATCTTTTTTCAAAATATCCAATTTCAAAAACCCGGGACGTATACCGAATTTAGGACTTATGATTTTACTCAAAATAGCCTATTTCTAGCCGGTATTCTACCCATTTCAAAACCCGGGACGTATGCCGAATTTAGGACTCGTATTTTTACTCAAAATAGCTTATTCCTAACCGGTATTCTACCCATTTCAAAACTCGAAAATATTTTCGAACTCTCAAATTTGAGGCCCAATACATTGTTTCTAATTTTTGAAAAATTAGGCCCCCCTCCACCGAATTTTTTTTTTCGGATTAAAAAAAAATCCTTTTCAAAACCTTCCTCTTCTTAGGACTTCCCGTATTTAGTATGTGTCGGGTCGTGTCATAAGTCGTCGAGGTCTTTAGCGTCGAGACTCTGTCGATCTTACATCACGAGTTTCTTCCACATCCCAATCCGCCTTATTAGACTAAGGCAAGGCCCATCTACGTAGGACATACTCCTACAAAGGAGGGCCCATCTACACATTCGAGTCCAAAGTCTGGGGATGTCTCACGTGGACCTTTCTTCTAACAGGACTCGACCCACCCACCGAATCCTAAGGAAGGCCCACCTCTCACGAGTCACCCGTCTAGGTGTCCTTTCCGAGTCATTTCCTTTTCAGGCTTTTCCTCACTCGGAGGCTACCCTCCAGCAGGGCGATCAATCACGGTTGCTCAAAGGGTCGTGTCCTACACGTGTCGTCTCACATACCCCACTTTCGAGTCACTTAGATGTCATACCATCTGAGTCCTATCTGAGTCCTTGGCCTCACTTGGGGGCTATTCTCCGACGGAGCGATTAATCACAGTCACTCTGAGAATCGCACCCTACACATTTGTCTTAGGAGAGTCTAACCCGAGTCAAACACGGTCACCCCATTTTCGGACTCACCCTTCTGCAGCTCGAGTCTAATTCACGGTCGTTACCTCATCTAGGTCAACACTCGAGTATCCCGGTCCGAGAGTCTTTGTCGACCCGTCACCCCGGGCCGTGTCTAGTTTGACTCCCTCTCTTGCACTTGCACAAAACCGAGCTTAGGCGAGTTCTAACACCTGTCGTTTCTTCCGATCAGGGACCCTATGAACGAGACCCCACCAAACCACAACAAATCCCGCGCCGTCGAGAAAGGGGATATCCAGGGGAGTATGCTTATGCTGTCTTGCTCCATTAACAATATCTTCTCAAAAATCAATATCGCCCTAGATAACCTAAATGCCAGGGTGACCACCATCGAGGAAGACCTTGTAAGAACCCGATCCCGTCTAACACAGCTAGAGCGGGTAAGGCAGCCAATCACCCAACTGAGCCATTTGAAGGGTGAACATTCTTACGAAACTGTCCGATACCCTCAAGATGGCAAGGCCGAGAGAGGTAACCCTCAAGTCACCTCTCCGAAAGTCAAGAACCAGTTAAAGGTAAGGACATTTACCCACTTGGATATGTCCTACACCGTCGCTTTCCAGAGGTTGGTTTCGAAGGGCCTAATACTACCTATAGGCCCAACAGTCGACCCACCTTCAGAAAAACGCTCCAAATCATGGAACGCCGAGCATTACTGCAAATTCCATAGAGGGAGGGCACATGATACAGAGCAATGCTGGAAACTGAAACACCTCATCCAAGATTCCCTCGATGCTGGGAGGGCTCCCGTTTTGGAAACATTATCACTTGCAAAGTCCCTCATGGACTATACAGGGCCCGATGACCAAAGCATCCAATCTATCTCCCATGCATCCAAGAGTCCGGATTTGATTTAAGTCCAAGTCTGAGTCCGAGTCTAGGATATACTATTTATTTCAATTTCAAAGTCAGAGTCAGAGTCAATTGTATTCTGTCCTCTTTCCAAAATTCAATAAAATCAGCTTTCAATATTCTTTCTCATATATACTCTCCTTATGTGTTTTCGAGAACATGATGAACAACATCATACATTGTGAGCACATGCACGTGACTATTACAGGCACATCTATAATGACTGCAGGAAATTGAGACCCGTGTTTTCCTTTACCTGTTCCATGTCTGGTATAAAAAGCCACATAACTACCCTTAGGGAGCGGTATCGAATCCTATGACAAATCTAGGTAGTCTCCTATTTTGGGTTCAAGACGAGAGGCAAGCCCATTTCCCACAATAAACACCCCTCCAATAAGACTGACCAATCCCTACCTTAGGTGTTAGTCTGACAAAAAAAAAAAAAACTGGACGAAAAAAAAAGTCCAAGAAAAAAGAAAAACTGGACAAAAAAAAATCAAAAGTCCAGGAAAAAGCAAAAGGCCAAAACAAAAAGCAGACCATTATAAAAAAAAAGAAAAAGAAAGAGGCACCCATCACCGAGGTTAAAGCGGTCAATCCAAATGAAGAATCCCATGACCAGGGCTAAGAAGTCAACCAACTAAAAAATATTCAAAAAACCCATGACCGTAGTTAACTTTCAACTCAAGTGAAACGGTCAATTCAAAATTATCAAAACCCATACCGTCCAATAGGGGAATGACAATTAAGCTGGTCAGCTAACACCACACTCAGCCTTCCCACATTACAACCCTCAAGACCTTCCCGAGACCTAGGCTAGAGACAGCTCAAAATTTTGAGGATTCAAGCTCCATAGGATACCCCTAACTATTAGAGCCAGACATGGAAACCAGATCCCGCATTATCAAAACCTATCCTGATCGAAGTTCGAGCCATTTTTACTCGACTTTCCCCTTGCACAACAACACAACACAACATAACAAAGTTCACCCGAGATCAAAACTCATCAAAGACCCGAGATCAAAACTCATTAAAGACCCGAGATCAAAACTCATCAAAGACCCAAGATCAAAACTCATCAAAGACTCGAGATCAAAATTCATCAATCCCCGAGAGCAAAACTCGTCAAATCCCCGAGAGCAAAACTCATCAAATCCTCGAGAGCAAAACTCATCAAATCCCTGTGAGCAAAACTCATCAAATCCCCGAGAGCAGAATTCGTCAAATCTCATCCCAATTCTTCTCATCCAAACCAGTTACCAACCCCGAACACGGGAGATCAACCAGCGGTCGGCATAGAACATGCCCAAATAGTTCACACCACCTCTGGGGGCTACCCCGGAGAACGCTCACGGTCACAGGATCAACATCCTAACTATTCTAGCCCTTTGATCAAGACATCATTGGGAATGCACCTAGCCTACACCGTCAATATGGCTAGTTACACACAAAGTTCTATTAGACTTGTCACCATAATATATCTTCCAATCCACTGAACTACGGCATGGTTTGATTTCACTACACGTGAATACGTAGGCAGCCTTTCAACAGAGGCACAACCACTCACATTGACACACATTCAAAAAGCACCATCATTCCGATCACGACACTGTCATGTTCTCAATAGCTAGCTTTGTCGTCCTGGGGGCTTCTATTAGACAGAAGTTTTCCTTCCACTAACAAAATCCAAAATACTTTCAAAAACTAGCCTCTTTTCCGTAGTGTGTCCTAGTACTCGGCTCAGTCGAAGACAAGAATCTGTCAGGACTCGAAGCAATATCCACTTTGGGAATGTACCCTAAAATCAAAGATCCAGAAGAGCACTAGACTACAACAGTCTCATTACAGACTACCGCAAGTCCCCTATAGCATATCTATCCTATTTCGATGTTCGACTGTGTTGCCACTCGCCTAGGCTACGGAATAACGCAACTTAAGAGTCTTGTCATATTAGGTGGCCCACCCCCCTACAGAGTCACGGTCCAACCCCTTTGAGAGTCCAAGTCGTGTCTGTCAACTTGTCCTGTCACGTCCAGAGTCGAGTCTGTCGGTAGGCCTCTCTCTTCAAATTCCCGCTTTAAAATTTACAAAACTTAGCCATTTGAGAAAATTCTTTTCGACAAGGTCAAATTTCGGTCTATTTAAACTGCAAATTTCTTTTCTACCCCTTTCCATTTTGAAAACCTAGCCCATGAGTTGCTTTCAGGATTTCAATTTCAAAATTCAAATAATTCAAATTCCCCAGCGCGAGTCATATTTTCTACCTACGTGTTGCATGCAATTTTTATGTGACTTATACAGGTACGACACAAGGCTTAAAAAGTAAGCCTGTACAGCTCACATATCTCCCTAGCGGAAAGCCCGAAGCAGCATTTTCCCCGGAATGGCACGAGATGGGTCCACATATAGGCGCACCCAGGACTTATGCGACAAGTCCGATTCCCCACGGAGTTATCATCATCAACTCAGGTATGATTTCTATCTTATGGCTGGCGAGCCCTTCACGCGAGTCTAATGGACTACAAACGACCCGATCGGAAGTCTGCCAGGTTTCAATCTTCGATTGGCCTGGTAGCTACTCTGACTTTCGCCTTGTCCAAGCCTCAGTCAGAGTGGGGGCTCTGTAGACACCCACATTTTGATTGCCAGGTGTCTATAGCAGTTTCCAAAAAACACCCGATGATGATCGGACGCAAACGTGTTTCTACGCGCTCGGATATGGGCTCGAAACCATTAGTTGTTGGCTTAAGCATTTACGGAGTAAAAATCTCACAAAACTGACCTCAAATTCAGGCCCAGTAGATCATTTCCAATCAAATAAGAATAATTTGGGTCAAAACCGACACCGGGAATAAAACCGACTTTTAGCGACCGGGTCAAAACCCGGTCAAAGCCGTTTCCGAGTAGCTCACCCACAGTCAACCTTTAGACGGGCCATCAGGTCAAGTCCGTCAAGGCACAAAACCCTAGCACCAAAGTGCATAGCTTGGCCTATATACACCCTCATGCACATGCATTTAGACATCTTTTTCGAACCCTACTTTCAACCCTAATTAATCTCTAATCTACACTACACTCAAGCCCTAACCCTAGCAATTAGGAGACAAACCCTAATCACCATAACTTAACTTACATCTCGATTACTCCCGTGCAAGCCACAACTACGAGTTCCATCCGAGAACAAGAACATGTAGGTTGAGGGTGCAAAACCCCGTTCTTTTCCCTTTCTTCTCTTCCTCACGTCATCTCCATCTTCTTTTTTTGTTATTTATTTATTTAATCGTTGTACCTATAATATCGATAATATAACTAGTATAAAATACTAAAATATTCGTCGATTCGTGTCGAGTGTGAGTGATGGTGGGATAAGGAAACCCGAAAATACAAGAGTATTGCACTCAGCGTTGCCGGTCGCTTATCCCATCATCCCGATCGCTTGATTGTTGAGACAAATTAATATCAACCATAATTTTCTTATTCCGTCATAATCGCATATTTCGTCGATCTGTAAAACTATTTCCAAAACAAATATATTTTTTTTATTAGGGTCGAAACCCGTTGACGCGGATCCGACATCACGCAATCCTTAGGAATTTTTTACGATGTCGGGAAGCCGAGAGAATCAAGTCTTTTAATAATCGCAAAGTGTCAATCAATTGGATTCGATACCAATTCAATAATTGGTCATCGAATCCAAACGATTTAGTCAATAAATTAAACTAACACGATTTTCGTTGATGCTAATGTAGATGTCATTTAATTCGGCAAAAATTAATTACGACACTATAAACGTGGAGAAAAATCTAGATCGTTTTAGTTAATTTAAACGACTTATATTATTTTCTTCAAGTTTTCGCTCTAGCATTTCATACCGATTCAATAATCGAATATGAGATATGACGAGCATCAAAATTAGAATCGAGTATAAATTATTCCAAGTACTTAATATCGATTTCATAATCGAATATTGAATACGACGAATATCGAAAGTATTAAGTCGAGTGCGAATTACGCAATATTTGTACGCGATTTAATAAAGTCATCAATTTTACGAAGAAAGCAATTTCGAAATCAACAAGAATTGCAAAGCGAACCCTAGTTCGTACCGGGGGCACTCGATCAAGTGCCTAGTCCAATCGGTCGAGTGGCACCCCAAAATCGAGACAGAAGGTTATTTCAATAACCACTCGGTCGAGTCTCGCAATGACTCGATCGAGTGGCCGTGCACTCGGTCGAGTTCCCCCATAACTCGATCGAGTAACGTCACAAAATCCGGGACGGAAGCTTTTTAGAGGCCCACTCGGTTGAGTCCCTCAATGACTCGGTCGAGTGGTCCCTTTCTCACGTCAAACCGTGAGTTCCACAACATTGTTTTAGTCTCATTAATACTTTTTTATGACTTCGTTCAACTCGTGTCAAGTCAATCACGTGTCATATTACACTTTCTCAAAACTCATGCATCGTATTTCCTTACATCATTTTACGCTTTTTGCAAACCGTTATTATCGTTATACCGTTACTAACACGTTTGTTTTCGTCTTTGTCGATTTTATTTTTCGCTATTTATTTTATTGTACTAAAATAAACCCACATGCTAAATATAACTTTGACGTTAAATTTAGTTGCATTAAATCGACTTAGCAACCCTTTCAATTCTCGCATGTTTAGGGTAAAACACTGTTTGCATATCATTTTACCGTTTTACTAACGCGCGTATTAAAGAGTCAAACGATATCTTAGTAGAGGCCGCTAATTTGCGGGCGGGGTTGGGTGTTCTTTGTGAACTTCCCAACACGTACCCTCACCCCTTACTCCGAACCTCGGTTTCCGGATGCCCAAAACCGTTGGCGCACGAGAGTCATTCAATACACGGTGTCCGATGATGTTGGTACCGGTATCAAATGCAAAGGGACGAGCCCAATAAACTCTGACATCGGAAATGGGTCATACTTTTTGCATGGTCCACTACGACATAGAGTGGGTTCGAACGGGCCCGAACTCCCACAAAGTTCAGTGGCGACTCCACTTCGATTTAAATTTCAATTCGACCCATCTCATATGGAGATTCATTCGCCTCCCCAAACCCGCGCGTGGCCGCGTCGGGGTGGACCTATGTCATGTCCACAACGGTCTGAAGCAAGCTCCAAAACAATGGTATGACAAGTTTAACCAGACTATTATCTCGTACGGTTTTTGTGTGAATGATTCAGATGCATGTGTATACTCAAAAGTTGATGATCATGGGTGTGTAATTATATGTCTTTATGTTAATGACATGCTCATTTTTGGTACTAATATTAAAGTGGTAAATGACAACTAAAAGGTTTCTTAATTCACGTTTTGACATGAAAAACTTGGAGAAGCCAGCGTAATCCTTGAGATTAAGATTATTAGAACTAAAAATGGCATGTGTTTAAATCAGTCTCACTATGTTGAATTGATCTTAAAGAAATTTGACATGTTTGACTGTAATCCTGTTAGCACACCCTATGATACAAGTTTTCATTTGTGTAGACATCGTGGTGAAAGTGTGTCACAAGAAAGATATGCTAAAATACTTGATAGTTTGATGTATTTAATGAATTATACTAGACCTGATATAGCTTATGATGAAAGCCGTTTGAGTCCTTACGCTCACAATCCAAATGATGATCATTGGAATGCTTTATTAAGGGTCTTAAAATACCTAAAAGGAACGGCTGATTGGTGACTACATTTGTAGGACACCTTGTGTCTTAGAAGGGTATAGTGATGCCAACTGGATATCGGGTAACGATGAAATCAATTCAACCAGTGGTTATGTTTTTACTCTTGCTAATGCTGCTATATCATGGAAATCTAGTAAAAAAACATGTTTGGCTAAATCCACTATGGAATCTGAATTTATTGCTCTAGATTTGGCAGAACAAGAAGCTGAGTGGCTGAGAAGTCTGCTAGCTGATATTCCACTATGGGGGAAGCCAGCTCCCTTTGTGTCCATGCATTGTGATAATAAAGCGGCAATTAGTGTGGCCCAGAATCAAGCTTACAATGGCAAGAAAAGGCACATCCGCTTGAGACACATAAGTGTGAGAAATCTGATCAATGAAAATGTGATATCACCAGAATATTTACGTAGTGAGAGGAAAATTGTGAATCCTCTCACAAAGGCCTTGACAGAAAGATGGTGCTGGAAACAGCACAAGGAATGGTTTAAAGCCAATGAAAGAGTGAAATGCGATGGATACTCAACTTAGTACCGCTAAGTTCAATGTGGTCAAACGAAGTCTCATGGATCTCGAAATTAAATGTAATGCTACAGACCATTCCTATTAATAAAACAGTTGTTTCACGTAACATTGTGTGTTTATGTATGTGATGTCACATGTGTAAGGTTGAACTCATAGCTCTTAACAAGTTCATTAGTTCATAGTCTATTCAATTCGTGAGTGGTTTGCGTGACAGTCAAACTTGATGAACTTGCCTATGTGAGTGTGTTGGGGGGGGGGGGGGGGGGGGGCATTGCCCACCCCCTATGAGGGGCCTACTGGCTTAGGACCTCTAGAGCACTCATGATGTACCAGGAAAATGTGCCGGCAGTTGGATAAGTTCAAGTAAAAGATAATAATGTCATTTTTGCGTTCATAAAGAAATGAACGAAGTCGCGAACACTTGCCTTGATTTGGGGTTAAGTAAGTGAGCAACGACCTCTCACTAACTTCATTTATGGTTCAAGGCGAAAGATTCCACCTAAGATGACGGTTTGAGGACAATTGTATTCACTGGGTGTAATTCATGTCCGAAAGACATTAACAACTTAACGCTAAACCCCATTGCCAACTATCTTCTTTATCCTTAAAATCTTCTTTTGAATCATGTGGGAGATTGTTGGATAATTATCCCACATCGCCATTTTATTGGCTTGGTTATATGCTTTAAAAGAAGCGCTTTTGTTTGTTGTCCCACATTGAGAAAATAAGGAATTGAGATTTATCCCACCTTGACTTAGTTTGCTTGTTTTCTTAGCTTCCATTGTAGATGTTATCCCACATTGGAAAAATAGAAAGAAGACATTATGTTTGTAACTTGTAAGCTTCCTCCGTCCTTGATTTGTTAGTTGTAGTAAAGTGGGCCTTTTTTGGGTGTTTGTGGGTTTCGCCTCAAACCACGCGCGCGTGCTTGCTCGCATCGCCATGGGTCGGGCTTCTAGAGCACCCACGGTGCGGGCTTTAGTCCACTTTTACGTACAAGTCTTATTTTTCTATGCATTTACCCTTCTCATTTTTTGATACCTGTGGACATGACATAGGTCCACCCCGACGCGGCCACGCGCGGGTTTGGGGAGGCGAATGAATCTCTATGAGATGGTCAAATGGAAATTTAAATCGAAGTCGGAGTCGCCACCGAATTTTATGGTTATTCGGAACCGTTCGAGCCCACTCTATGTCGTAGTGGGCCGTGTACAAAATACGGCCCATTTCCGATGTCAGAGTTTATTGGGCTCGTCCCTTTTGCATATCGATATAGATGCCGACTGGAGCGGTTAATCGTATATTGAAGGACTCTCGTTGCCAATGGTTTCGGACATTCGAAAACCACGGTTCTGAGTAAGGGGTGAGGGTACGTGTTGGGAAGTTCACTAAGAACACCCAACCCCGCCCGCACATTAGCGGCCTCTACTAGGATATCGAATGACGTTTTAATGCGCGCGTTAGTTCAACGATGAATGATATGCAAACATTGTTTTCCTAAGCATGTGAGGAATTGAATGGGTTGCTATGTCGTTTAATGCATGAAAAATCTAACGTCGAAGTTGAATTTAGCATGTGAGATTCGTTTTAGTATAATAAAACAAATGAGAAAAAAAAGGATGAATTTGCTACAAAAAGATGAACAAACGAGTTAGTATCGACTTGTAAATAATAATATAGCAAATAAAATAAATATGCGAGATCGAGAAAAATCGAAATCTGAAAATATCGTTAAAAAGACGTTGTTTTGTATAAAAAACGATGTTCGAAAAATAATAAAAAAAAGTGAAAAGGGTGCGTCGGGACAGCCGGCCGCGCGGCTTGCCCAGGTCGCCGGCGAGTCGCGTGTCGGGCTGGTTTTTGACACGGTTTTCTGAAAATTCGATTTATTAAATCGCGTACGAATATTGCATGATTCGTACTCGAAATAATATTTTCGATATTTGTTATATTCGATAGTTGACTACGAAATCAATATCGAATACTTGGAATAGTTTTGGAAAAGATGTAAATTTTAAAAATTGTTTCGAAGAATAAATAATAAAATGAACGAAAAAGTAAAAAAAGGAGCGCGGATTTCAGACTCGTACGCGAGTCGCCTGTGATAAATTGTTCGAAAATTGTTATTTTTGATAAATCACGTACAAAATATGAATTAGTTTGTATTCGATTTATGTTTTCGATATTCGTCGTATCCGATATTCGATTATGAAATCGATATCCGATATTTAGAATGAGTTTAAAAAAGGTTTTGTAAAATTGTTTGTTTTGAACGAAAAGTAAAGAAAAGAATTTTGAACGAAAAGATGTAACGATTCTTAATATCGTCGAAATCTTAATATAATTCTTTTTTTGATACGATATTCGATTATAGAAAAATCGATATCGTATGTTTAAGAATTTTTGTTATGAAAATAGTTTTTCGTTAATAACGATATTAGAAAAAAAAATAGAAAATCGACTCTAGACCCGTAAAAAAACAAAACGGATGAAGAGGAGAAAAGGAGAGAAAGGAAGAAATCGGGTTTGATTACACCCTCAACCTACATGCTTTTGTTGACTCGGATCAGGACTCGTCGGAATGTGGCTAGGCACGGGAGCGTCGAGGCAATGTCGGTTGGGTTTGGGTGGTACGGTTAAGACGGGTGAAGGTGTCGGGTATCGGGGCCGGTTTCCTTCGGGTTTTGGATGTATTATCGGTTTCTCGATGCTAAGGAATTATGTGTGTCGGGATGATAGAAAGTTGATATGTATGTATGTCGATAATGTATGTATTATTGTTGGTAAAAATTCCGTTGTGATTGTATTGGATGCAAGGGGCTATTTATAGGAAATTCCCGACCTTGGCTTAGGAGAGTTTGACTACCGCTTAGGATAGGAAACGTAGGAATCTGAGGGAAATAAGAATTCCGCTTTCTTGTGAAGGAAGAAAGGGAACACGGCAGGTTTGCTACTGTTTTGGGCTGTTTCGGCCGAGTGTTTTACACTCGGTCGGGTGTTCGAGTCGGTTTTTGAATAGGATTCCCGTTTGAGCTAGAATTACCGCTTGAGTAAGAAGCTGAGGAGAACGAGAATTCCGTTTTCTTGTGAGGGAAGAAAAGAGGAAAAAACCGGCTGGTTGTGCTACTTGGCCGAGTGTTTTACACTCGGTTGAGTGTTTGAATCGGTTCTCGGATAGGATTCCTACTCGAGATCGAATTCTACCTTAAACGGAATTGTTTATTGCTTTGTGTAGTTTGATTTTTTGTAGAATTGGAGTGTGAACTGGACACGTGAGATGTCACGGTCAGTCCGGAAGTTTCGGAAAAAATCCTTGACCGGGTTTTGACTCGGTCGCTAAAAGACGGTTTTACCTCTGGTGTCGGATTCGACCCAAATTAGTGTTATTTGACTCGAAACGACCCACTGGGCCTGAATTTGGGGTTGGTTTTGTGAGATTTGTACTCCGTAAAATGCCTAGGCCAAATGTCCATCATTACGAGCCCATTTCCGAGTATGTCAAGGCACGTTAGCGTCCGATCATCATCGGGTGTTTGTCGGAAACTGCTATAGACACCTGGCAGTCAAAATGTGGGTGTCTACAGAGCCCCCACTCTGACTGAGGCTTGGACAGGGCGAAAGTCAGAGTAGCCACCAAGTTAATCAAGGATTAAAACCTGGCAGCTTCCGGTCGGGTCGTTTAAGGTCCATTAGACCTGCGTGAAGGGCCCGCCGGCCATGGGCTAGAAATGTACCTGAGCTGATGATAACTCCGTGGGGAATTTGAACTCGTCGCATAAGACTTAGGTGCGCCTGTATATGGGCTCATCTTGTTAAATGCCGCTGGGGAGTTATGTGAATTGTGCTGTCGTGATTTGTACCTGTATAAGTTACATAAAATTTTGCATGCAACACGTAGGTGAAACAAATATGACTCGCGCTGGGGAATAAAAATGATTTTTGCTGCATTTTGAAATCGAAGTCCTGAAAGTAACTCACGTGCTAGGAGATAGGTTTCCAAGATTGAAAGAGGTGGAAAAGAAATTTGCCGTTTAAATAGACTGAAATTTGACCTTGTCGAAAAGGATTTTTTTTTTCAAATGGCTAAGTTTTGCAAATTTTAAAATGAGAATTTGAAAAGAGAGGCCTACCAGCAGACTCGACTCTGGACGCGACTGGACGAGTTGACAGACACGACTTGGACTCTTTAAGGGTTGGACCGTGACTTGGTAAGGAGGTGGGCCACCTAAGATGACAAGACTCTTAAGTTGCGCTATTCCGTAGCCTAAGCGAGTGACAACACGGTCGAATCCTCAGAATAGGAAGGATGTGCTATGGGGGGATTGCAATAGTCTGTAATGAGACTGTTTTGGCAGGACTTAGCAGTGGAATGCTGTAGGTTAGTGCTCTTTTGAATCCTTTTTGATTTTAGGGTACATTTCCAAAGTGGGTATTGCCTCGAGTCCTGACAGATTCTTGTCTTCGACTGAGCCGAGTACTAGGACACACTATAGAAAGGAGGCTAGATTTTGAAGGTATTTGGATTATGTGAGTGGATGGAGGTCTTCTGGCTAAAAGAAGCCCCCAGGACGACAAAGCTAGCTGTTGAGAACATGACGGTGTCGTGACCGGAATGATGACGCTTCTTGAATTTGTGTCAATGTGGGTGGTTGTGCCTCTGTTGAAAGGCTGCCTACGTATTCACATGTGGTGAAATCAAACCAAGCCGTAGTTCAGTGGATTATGGTGCCTAGTTTATTAGGGCTTTGTGTGTGACCAGCCATAGCAATGGTGTAGGCTAGGTGCATTCCCAGTGATGTCTTGATCAAAGGGCTAGAATGGTTAGGATATTGATCCTGTGACTGTGAGCGTTCTCCGGGATAGCCCCCAGAGGTGGTGTGAACTATTTGGGCATGTTCTATGCTGACCGCAAGTTGAGTTCCCGTGTTTGGGATTGGTAACTGGTTTGAATGAGAAGAATTGGGATGGGATTTTAATGAGTTCTGCTCTCGGGGATTTTAACGAGTTCTGTTCTCGGAGATTTTAACGAGTTTTGCTCTCAGGGATTTTAACGAGTTTTGCTCTCGGGGATTTTAACGAGTTTTGCTCTCGGGGGATTTGACGAGTTTTGCTCTCGGGAGGATTTGACGAGTTTTGCTCTCGGGGGATTTGACGAGTTTTTCTCTCGGGGGATTTGACGAGTTTTGTTCTCGGGGGATTTGACGAGTTTTTCTCTCGGGGGGATTTGACGAGTTTTGCTCTCGGGTATTTGTATGGTGATTGTGAATTCTGTCGTGTAAAGGGGAAGTCGAGTAGAATGGCTCGAGCTTCGATTGGGCAGGTTTGATAATGCGGGATCTGATTTCCATGTCTGGTCCTAAAGGTTAGGGTGTATCATATGGAGCTTGAATCCTCAAAATTCTGGGTTGTCTCTAGAATAGGTCTCGAGAAGGTCTTGAGGGTTGTAATGTGGGAAGGCTAGATGTGGTGTTAGCTGACCAGCTTGACTGTCTCTCCCCTATTGGATGGTATGGGTATTGATAATTTTTGAATTGACCGTTTCACGGTCATGGGTTTTTGAATTCTTTGGGTTGACCTCTTAGCCCCGGTCATGGGATTCTTCATTTGAGTTGACCGTGTCTGGTCGAGGGATGTTGATAATTCTTTTTTGATCATGGCCAGCTTTTTTGTTTTGGCCTTTTGCTTTTTTTTTTCTCTTGGACTTTTGATTTTTCTTTGTCCAGTTTTTTTTTATCGGTCAGAGTAACACCTAAGGTAGGGACTGGCTAGTCTTATTGGATGGGTGTTTATTGTGGGAAGTGGGCTTGCCTCCCGTCTTGAACCCAAACTAGAAGACTACCCAGATTTGTCATAGGATTCGATATGCTCCTGCTACGGGTAGTTATGTGGCTTTCTATACCAGACATGGAATAGGTAAAAGGAAAACACGGGCTCGGTTTCCTGCAGTCATTATAGATGTGCCTATAATAGTCACGTGCATGTGCTCACAGTGTATGATGGTGTTCATCATGTTCTCGGAAACACATAAGGAAAGTATGTATGAGAAATAGAAAAGCTGATTTTATTGAATTTTTTAAAAAAAAGGACAGAATACAACTGACTTTGACTCTGACTTTGATTTGGAAATGAGGATGTAGGGTATCCTAGACTCGAACTCAGACTTAGACTCCAATCAAATCCGGACTCGGACGCTTGGTTGGTTGTTTTTTTTTTTTGGTAAGGTCTTTGATTGGAGAGAAAGACGGGTGCCACGACTCGCCTAAACTCGGCTTTGCACAAGAGAAAGAGTCAAACTAGACATGGCCCGGGGTGACGGGTCGACAAAGACTCTTAGCCCGGGATACTCGAACGTTGATTTAGACGAGGTAACGACCCTGGCTTGGACTCGACCATGAGACTCAGACGGTGTAAGAGGGCGAGTCCGAAAATGGGGCAACCGTGTTTGACCGCGTCGCGTGCTCGGACCAACCGTGGTGACCTAACCCTAAGTGATTTGAGTATTTGTAGCATAGGTTCGACTCGAAGAAGGCATCATAAGGACGCCGGTGCAGGATGAACGTAGGGTACCCCTTAAGGTGACCGTGGTTGACTGCTCGGTTGGGGCATAGCCCCCGAGTGAGGCTAAAGAATCTGATAGGACTCAGATGGTGTGACACCTAAGTGACTCGAAAGTGGGATACGTGAGACAACACGTGTAAGACAAGACCCTTAGAGCAACCGTGATTGGTCGCTCTACTGAAGGGTAGCCCCCGAGTGGCACTGAAGACTTTGTTAAGACTCGAGTGTCGGACGAGTGACCCTTAGATGAAAGGATCACGAACCTTTTGTTATAAGGCTATGCCTTGTAAAAGGTTGACTCAGAAAAGACACCTAGACAGGTGACTCGTGGACGGTGGGCTTTCCTTAGGATTTGGCAAAGTGGGCCTAGTCCCGTTCGAAGGAAAATTCATGTGAGAATTCCCCAGACTTTGGATTCGAATGTGTAAACGGGCTTCCCTTTGTAGGAGTTCTTCCTACGCAGGTGGGCCGTGCCTTGACAAGTAAGGCGGACTGGGATGGGGTAGAAACTCGTGATGTAAGATCGACGGAGTTTCGACGCTATAGACTCTTACGACCTATGACAAGACACGACGCTGCTAAATACGGGAAGTCCTAAGAAGAAGAGGGTTTTGAAAAGAGAATTTGAATTTGAGAACCGAACGAGGTCGGATTGGAAGGCCCGATTTTTTTTGAAAACCGAGAAAAAGGGTTATCGAGCCAAGATTTCGGGCTTTTTTTTTGAAAAGGTTTGGACAGCATACCGGCTAAAAATAGGCTATTTTGAGTCAAAATCATAAGTCCTAAATTTGGTAGCTTTCCGGGTTTTGAAAAATAGATGGGTTTGAAAAGATGCAATTTTTGAAAAGACGGTTTTTGAAAAAGACCAAAGAAGATCAAGTAGCATGTAGTCACGGAAACAGTATAATGACACCATGTATGCTCTTAGTCTAAGTCTCGGTCGGTCTAATAGGGTCTATACCAACAACGATGGCTTTCTCGTACTGAGGACGGACTCCCTAAGCCGAGTGTGTCTTAGGACATGCCGCAAAACCTAAACGAGTTCCGCCATTGAAGTCTTTAGTGCATCCAAGTGGGAATGCACCGTGGTATAGTGGGACGTCGGTCACAAGTAACCGGCCCGGGATAGAACGGGGTTATGCATGAACCATTGAACTAAAACGTGTACATTACTAATCGAACGATTTCTTTTCGAGTCTCACCCTGAGGATGCCGATGGTAAGTGACACATCAGTTAATCCCCAGCGGAGTCGCCAAATTGTGGACATGACATAGGTCCACCCCGACGCGGCCACGCGCGGGTTTGGGGAGGCGAATGAATCTCCATGAGATGGTCAAATGGAAATTTAAATCGAAGTCAGAGTCGCCACCGAATTTTATGGTTATTCGGAACCGTTCGAGCCCACTCTATGTCGTAGTGGGCCGTGTACAAAATACGGCCCATTTCCGATGTCAGAGTTTATTGGGCTCGTCCCTTTTGCATATCGATATAGATGCCGACTGGAGCGGTTAATCGTATATTGAATGACACTCGTTGCCAATGGTTCGGACATCCGGAAACCACGGTTCTGAGTAAGGGGTGAGGGTACGTGTTGGGAAGTTCACTAAGAACACCCAACCCCGCCCGCACATTAGCGGCCTCTACTAGGATATCGAATGACGTTTTAATGCGCGCGTTAGTTGAACGATGAATGATATGCAAACATTCTTTTCCTAAGCATGTGAGGAATTGAATGGGTTGCTATGTCGTTTAATGCATGAAAAATCTAACGTCGAAGTTGAATTTGTGAGATTCGTTTTAGTATAATAAAACAAATGAGAAAAAAAAGGATGAATTTGCTACAAAAACATGAACAAACGAGTTAGTATCGACTTGTAAATAATAATATAGCAAATAAAATGAATATGCGAGATCGAGAAAAATCGAAATCTGAAAATATCGTTAAAAAGACGTTGTTTTGTATAAAAAACGATGTTCGAAAAAAAAAGCGAAAAGGGTGCGTCGGGACAGCCGGCCGCGCGGCTCGCCCAGGTCGCCGGCGAGTCGCGTGTCGGGCTGGTTTTTGACACGGTTTTCTGAAAATTCGATTTATTAAATCGCGTACGAATATTGCATGATTCGTACTCGAAATAATATTTTCAATATTTGTATATTCGATAGTTGACTACGAAATCAGTATCGAATACTTGGAATAGTTTTGGAAAAGATGTAAATTTTAAAAATTGTTTCGAAGAATAAATAATAAAACGAACGAAAAAGTAAAAAAAGGAGTGCGGATTTCAGACTCGTACGCGAGTCGCCTGTGAGGGGCGTGACTCGCGTGCGGGCCTGTCTCGTTTCACTCGTTGTTCGAAAATTGTTATTTTTGATAAATCACGTACAAAATATGAATTAGTTTGTATTCGATTTATGTTTTCGATATTCGTCGTATCCGATATTCGATTATGAAATCGATATCGGATATTTAGAATGAGTTTAAAAAAGGTTTTGTAAAATTGTTTGTTTTGAACGAAAAGTAAAGAAAAGAATTTTGAACGAAAAGATGTAACGATTCTTAATATCGTCGAAATCTTAATATAATTCTTTTTTTGATACGATATTCGATTATAGAAAAATCGATATCGTATGTTTAAGAATTTTTGTTATGAAAATAATTTTTCGTTAATAACGATATTAGAAAAAAAAAATAGAAAATCGACTCTAGACCCGTAAAAAAACAAAACGGACGAAGAGGAGAAAAGGAGAGAAAGGAAGAAATCGGGTTTGATTACACCCTCAACCTACATGCTTTTGTTGACTCGGATCAGGACTCGTCGGAATGTGGCTAGGCACGGGAGCGTCGAGGCAACGTCGGTTGGGTTAGGGTGGTACGGTTAAGATGGGTGAAGGTGTCGGGTATCGGGGCCGGTTTCCTTCGGGTTTTGGATGTATTATCGGTTTCTCGATGCTAAGGAATTATGTGTGTCGGGATGATAGAAATTTGATATGTATGTATGTCGATAATGTATGTATTATTGTTGGTAAAAATTCCGTTGTGATTGTATTGGATGCAAGGGGCTATTTATAGGAAAGTCCCGACCTTGGCTTAGGAGAGTTTGACTACCGCTTAGGATAGGAAACGTAGGAATCTGAGGGAAATAAGAATTCCGCTTTCTTGTGAAGGAAGAAAGGGAACACGGCAGGTTTGCTACTGTTTTGGGCTGTTTCGGCCGAGTGTTTTACACTCGGTCGGGTGTTCGAGTCGGTTTTTGAATAGGATTCCCATTTGAGCTAGAATTACCGCTTGAGTAAGAAGCTGAGGAGAACGAGAATTCCGTTTTCTTGTGAGGGAAGAAAAGAGGAAAAAACCGGCTGGTTGTGCTACTTGGCCGAGTGTTTTACACTCGGTTGAGTGTTTGAATCGGTTCTCGGATAGGATTCCTACTCGAGATCGAATTCTACCTTAAACGGAATTGTTTATTGCTTTGTGTAGTTTGATTTTTTGTAGAATTGGAGTGTGAACTGGACACGTGAGATGTCATGGTCAGTCCAGAAGTTTCGGAAAAAATCCTTGATCGGGTTTTGACTCGGTCGCTAAAAGACGGTTTTACCCCTGGTGTCGGATTCGACCCAAATTAGTGTTATTTGACTCGAAACGACCCACTGGGCCTGAATTTGAGGTTGGTTTTGTGAGATTTGTACTCCGTAAAATGCCTAGGCCAAATGTCCATCATTACGAGCCCATTTCCGAGTATGTCAAGGCACGTTAGCGTCCGATCATCATCGGGTGTTTGTCGGAAACTGCTATAGACACCTGGCAGTCAAAATGTGGGTGTCTACAATACCTCATTGAATGGAGCTTTGTTTTCTCCGTCAATGCACCTATATATACCCTCTTCTACAATCAGTCACAACACACAACAATCATCTATTCTCTTCTTTCTTTAAATTTCTCTCTTCAATATTTTTGTTCTAATATATTCGAAGTTACTTGGCAACGTTCTTGGTGGTGTTCAGTGCAGTTTCGGTGTATTTCTCGTTTTTTGCTTCCTCATTGAATGAAGCTTTGTTTTCTCCGTCAATGCACATATATAAACCCTCTTCTACAATCAGTCACAACATATAGCAATCATCTCTTCTCTTCTCTCTTTAACTTTCTCTTTTCAATATTTTTGTTCTAATATATTCAAAGTTACTTGGCAACGTTATTGGTGGTGTTCAGTTTGCAGTTCCGTCTACACCGAAACTGCAAAGGTTATGTACTCCTGGGGGTCGATTGTCGGAAAAGCTGTGTGTAGTAGACGGGATAAATTAGACTTTAGGACAGTGTGTAGACACCCGCATTTTGTCTGCTAGTGTCTATAGCAGCTTCCAACAAAACACCCGATGATGATCGGACGTAAATGTGACTTAGTACGCCCGAATTTGGACTCGGAATCAATAGTATCTGGCGCAAGCTTTTAGCGGAGTAAATCTCTCACCAAACCGACCTCAAATTCAGGCCCAGTGGGTCATTTCCAATCAAATAAGACTAATTTGGGTCAAAACCGACACGGAAATAAAACCGTCTTTTGGCGACCGAGTAAAACCCCGGTCAAAGTCGTTTTCGAGACACAAAAACAGCCATGCAAGCTTCAAGAATTCAACTCAAAGTCAGAAACCTCAAAATATCTCGACCATCCGACCCACTCGATCGAGTGGGCTGATACTCGATCGAGTGAGCCTCCAAAAAGCCCGTTGTTGCCTTTTCGTTCGGCCACTCGATCGAGTCAACAGGGGCACTCGATCGAGTGACCCTTGGCCGGGGGGTTGGGTATTTCCTATAAATACACCCTCATTTGCACCTCATTCAACACAAATACAATTTCAGAATTCTACATACAACTTTTCAGCAATCTAAAGCATTCTATACACTACATCCCCTCTAGGAAATCCTCTAGGAAAACCTGAGAAAACCGATCCTAAAATACAAACACCATAACTCTTCCTATATCCTCGATACTCCAGCACAAACGCCGTTACTACAAGTCCATAACCGAGGACAATTAAGCATGTAGGTTGAGGGTGTCATCAAACCCCGCTTTTTCCCTTTTCTCTTCTCTCTTCTTCTTCTTCTCGTTTTTCTTCGTTCTTCTCCATTCTTTTTCCTCTTTTTCATTTTTTTCGTCGCTAATATTATTATTATTATCATCGTATCACCATAAAATATTTGCCTATTCGAGTCGAATACGAGGGATGACGGGATAAGGAAACAAGAATACGAGGGTAACGCACCCGATGTTGCCGGTCGCTTATCCCGACACCCCGAATATTTGATTGTTGAAGCGAATCCACCTTAAAAAGAACATTTTTTATTATTATCGCGTTATTAGTCTCGTTTAGCATTCTAGTAATCGTTATCGCATACAATTACATAATATTTAAAACAATTTCGCATCAAGTATATCTAAAGACAAATTCAATTTTAAGATCCTTTTAATCCCTTTACGAGTCGTAACAGAGGTGGCACCCTTTCGAGGAGCGCCGCCCTAAACACTCAAGGGCATAATGCGATTGCGGATATTTGTCGTTAGATGAACTTGATCCCATTTTTTAAGGGTTAAGTACGAAACCTGTTGATGCCGAATCGAACATCACATAATCCCGAAGGATTAATACGATGTCGTGACGCGGAAGGAATCAATTTCGTCCCAACCAAATTCAAACCAATTTTACATCACTTTTCTAAAACTCCCGATGTCGGTCTTATAATCATAATGCATAGTATGAGCACCGTAAAACCGAGTTCATTTTAAATCATACAATATTTTCACATAAGCTCGGTTTGGCATCGATTTTCAAAGCAATAAACTCGGATCCGTCACCTTCCGAAAACGAGCCGTTGCTCGTACAGGGGGAAATCGATTCAGTGCCATAGCCCACACGATCGAGTGACACCCCAAAAACGCGACAGGAGGCTTTTAAGTAGGGCACTCGATCGAGTCTTCCCCATGACTCGATCGAGTGGCCTCTGTCACGGCAAAATCGTGAGCCTTCAACATATTTCAAGCCTCGGTAAATCTCTTTTTAACGACATCGGCCATCACGTGTCAAGTCCATCACGTGATTCACTCCTTTTAAAACAATGCATCACATCGCGTTATATCGTCTAATCAATTTCTAGTTCCGTTATTGTCGCGTTTGTTCTATATTTTGTTCGTTGTATTGTATTTCCGGGTTGTATTCCGCCCGCGTATTCGTAATCTATTTTCAAGTCTTATTTTATCATTGTTTGCACTTGCCTCATCAAAACGAACCTCGCATGCTAAATAACTCCGACATTAGTTTAGATGCATTAAACGACATACTTAAACATAATTAACATGTTTAGTTAAAAAGCATTGTTTGCATAACATTCAACCGTCAAACTAGCACGTGTACACGAAAACAAACGATATATAAGTAGAGGCCCTTAAGAGCGGGCGGGGTTGGGGGTCCTTTGTGGGCTTCCCAACACGTACCCTCACCCCTTACTCAGAATCGTGGTTTCCGGATGTCCGAAACCGTTGGCACACGAGAGTCATTTGATGCACGATTCCGGATAACTCGGCATCGGTATCGTAATGCAAAGGGACGAACCCGTAAACTCTAGCATTGAAAACGAGCCATGCTTTGTGCAGAAAACGCCTAAATGTAGAGTGGGTTCGAACGGGTCCAAATTTCCACTAAATTCGGGGGCTACTCTAAATAGATTTAAATTTCAAACCGAGATCAATCTTACCACGAGATTCATTCGCCTACCCAAACCCGCGCGTGGCCACGTCGGGGTGGACCTATGTCATGTCCACAATTTGGCGACCGCGCTGGGGATACCTGATGTACCACTTGTCATCGGGGTTCCTAGGGTGAGACTCGAAAAGAAATCGTTCGAATATTAACGTACGCATTTTAGTTCGATGGTTCATGCATAACCCAAATCTTTCCCGGGCCGGTTACTTGTGACCGACGTCCCACTATACCGCGGTGCATTCCTAAATGGGTGCACTAAAGACTTCTATGGCCGAACTCGTTTGGGTTTCGCGGGATGTTCTAAGACCAATTCGACTTAGGAAGTCCGTCCTGATTTACGAGAAAGCTGTCGTTGTTGGTATATATAAACCCAATTTTGACCGACCGAGACTTAGTTTAGAGCATACATAGCTTCATTATAATGCTTACATGACTACGTGCTACTTGGTTACATGTCATCTTTTTCAAAAACCATTATTTCAAAAAATGCATCTTTTCAAAATATCCAATTTCAAAACCCGGAATGCTACCGAATTTAGGACTTTACGATTTGACTCAAAATATCCTATTTTTAGTCGGTATGTTGTCCATTTCGAAAATTCAAAAAAAAAATTCGAACCTTCAAAAATTTCGTCCCCAACGGCATTTTGCCAATTTCAAAAGTCGGGACCGTCCTCCAATTTTCTCGGAATTCGATCTCTCTTTTCAAAAACCTTCCTTATCCTAGGACTTACCGCATTTAGTAGTGTCGGGTCTTTTCACAAGTCGTCGAAGGCCTTTAGCGTCGGAACTCCGTCGATTTTACATCACGGGTTTCCTCCTTATCCCAGTCCGCCTTATTCGTCAAAGGCATGACCGACCTACGTAGGGCATACCCCTACAAAGGAAAGTCCATATAAGCACTCGAGTCAAAAGTCTGGGGAAAATCTCACGTGGACCTTCCTTCAAACTGGACCCGGCCCACATAACCGAGTCCTAAGGAAACTACACTATCAGACTCGGAAGCTACACCACCCACGAGTCACCCGTCTAGGCGTCTGTCTCGAGTCGTTTTCTCGTCTAGTCTTTTCCTTGCTCGGGATGTACTTTTTGATTCCAAGATCTGGGTCAGTTTCTGATTACGCGGTATTCTTACTGACAGGCCACCGATAGCCAGACACAAGCGCAAAATGGAAGAATCCTTGAACAAGTTGTCAGCCTCAGTGGACGCTATGGTCGTCAAACAGACTCAAATCGAGACCCAATTCACAGCTATAAGGGCTTACCAAATAGCTATTGCTACTCGTTTGACTGCCGTGGAGCAAGGGACTCCTGCCGCTAGGGCTGAGACCACTGGGCCCCTAGCTGAACTAGTTAGCGCGGTGCGCCGACTAGAAGAACAGGTTCACCTAGCAGGGGAAAACAACATCCATCGAGAGAATGCCCGAGACTACTCCCCGGTGAATGACAAGCTTCCCGCAAACCTGAACCTCACAGGTTTGCCCATGTTCGAGGAAACTGAAGACCCGTTACTACATGTACGGGCCTTCAAAGAATTCATGGCTATTAAGGGAGTGAATTCTTCGATGTTCAAGAATCTCTTTGCTGCATCCCTAGAGAAGCACCCAAAAGCCTGGTACTACGGGCTGGACTCCAAGAAATATCCAACTTGGGATGACGTGGCAACGGAGTTCGCTCGGAATTACGCTGATAATACCGAGATCCAGACCAGGATGCGCTCCTTGGAGGTTATGGCTCAGGAGCCTAAAGAAGGTTTTACCAAATATTTTCAACACTGGAGGGCCGAAAGTGTGAAACTGGTGGACAAGCCCAGTGAGAAGACTTTAGTGGAGGCCTTTGTCAAGAACCTCCTCCCCTCCTACCGGGTCCATCTCCGGTATGCTGTCATACCCAATTTCACTACTTTGGCTGAAATGGGGATAAGAATCAAAGATGATTTGAGGCTAGAGGGCCTTAACAAGGCCTCTAGCAAGGGATATCAAGGGGATACTTCTTCCACTACCAAGCCCCCAGCTGCAGCTGCAACTCGCATCATTTTCGACGCGGTTAATCTACTAGATACCCTATCCAAGAAAAATACCACCCCTCGGTATTCACTGATATAGGTATTATATATACATATACCTTACAAAGGCTATCATCAAAGGGCCTAATCCAACCGATAGGCCCAACTCCCGAAGTTTCGGTCGAGCGACGCTCCAAGAGCTACAACTCCAAGAACTATTGCCAATACCACCGAGGCAACGGGCGTGATACTGAAAAGTGTTAGAATCTGAAGCATCTGATCCAGGACTTGATCGAGAGCGGTAAGGTCCCGTTACCCGGAGACAAGCCGAGTAACAAAGAAAACCCCTTCAGCTCCCACGCCATCTTTGCCGTAGAGGTGATTGACTGTTCTCATCTTATTTCTCCGTTTATCCCGCAAGTGAACGGGATCTGGTTTGACGACGAGGACGATGTGTACCTTGCCAAAGGGGAAGTTGTCCCCATTACAAGGGATCAGGAAGGCTAAGTCCAAGGTCTTAGCCAGTAACCACCTTGGTCGTCCCTATCAAGTCACTAGCTCTAGGGACGCTCCTATCCCGATAACCGTCACTGAGCCAATCAGAATGGAAGTCGCCCCCGAAGAGCCAACCACTGAAAAGGCTCTCGTGAAGCAACTAAAGAAAACTCGAGTTGACCTCTCTATATGGCAGCTCCTGGTTAGCTCACAAGAACATCAAGAAGCACTAACAAAGGCCCTCGATCAAGTCAAGATCGACTCCTCGGCTACTCCTGCTAAAATGGTAGCCACGGTCCTGCCCCACTTAAAGGGCAAAGCTGGGAAAGAAGGCCCACTGATCACCTTTTCTGAAGCCGATCTGCTACCGTTCGGGACTACCCACAACCTAGCCCTCTATATCACGGTGATCTGCCGCAGGAAATATCTCCCGATGACCCTAACTGATGACGGGTCCGCGGTCAAAGTCCTCCCCTTGAGGACCGCTAAAGCCCTCGGCATTACCGAGGCTGATTATATTCTGACTGCTCAAACCATCCAGACTTTTGATGGGAGCCCAAAGTCGCTAGGTGGGGCCGTGAAACTGACTATCATAACAGGCCCAATAGAAAAGGAGCTGGATTTTCAGGTGATCGATGTCAGCTCTTCCTTTAACCTGCTCCTAGGGAGGCCATGGAACCACGCCGTCAAGGCGGTGTCCTCCACCCTTCACCGGAAAATCAAATTGCCCCTACACGATAGTGTCATCACCTTGGAGTAGACCCCTATGAATATGGCTAGCTGTAACGCCACAGGCCGCCCAGACTTTTGGGGGTTCGATTTTATAGGGATCATCGAAGAGGAGTATCTTTTCCGGCCCTACTTCACAACTAGCATCGACACGATGCTACAAAATTTAGGGTACTTTCCGGGGGCTACTTCCCAACCCAATCTTCCAACTGGGAAGATTATCGAGGTCCTTAAAGATGAAGACTCTCACCTGGGCCTCGGTTATACTACAACTCCAGGCAACATTGTCCAAGCGGGTATTGAAAAGACCTGAAACATCATTAAGGGTATCTACTTGAGCCCTTATAGCCCACGGCTGACTGACTACTTCGTCAAGCCGGTATTCGAAGCTGTCCAGGTTGGTCTGTACCAACCCAAGGCTGTGCACCCTGGGACCCACTTAGCCCAGGACTGCAACTACATTCCAGATGACGTGTTTGCCCTCATCCAGTTGAAAGATGCCAACGATGCTGAGCCCACACTAGGGCTACTTTTTGGGGAAGAAACCATAGCCCCGACTCCAAAGGAAGACCTGGTCAACCTTATTCTCCGCAGGAATAGGTTCGACCCAACTAAGCTAATATCGGATGTTGGCTTCGAGACGGGGAACAAGGCCTGGAGGAATGTCTAGTGGACTGACAGCCAAGGAAGGACTTACAAGCTGATCACTGGAGAAGGAGACATGCCTGAGTCTGAGTCTGAGTCCGAGTCGGAGTCAGAGTCAGAGTCTGAGGTTGAGTCTAGAGAGTCCGGTGCTAAAGTCATTCCTGTAACCACCCCCTTCCCTTTAGTTACTCCTACTACTGGTGCTTCAGGGTCTGTCCCGAGCGCCTTACCTATCCCGCCACTGACCAATGATCAGATGGTTGTTCTTTTCGAGTTATTTTCAAAATTTTCAATCAATAATAACAATCGTTCTGCTTACGACTTGTCTTATTTTCAAAATGCTTTCAACTTCAAAAATATTATATGCAGTGACATTGAGAAACCCGATGAACAGGTATCCTTACCGCCGTATCTGATCGAGCAATTAGAGCAAAGGGAATCCCGGAATCCGGTAATCGAGGAAACCAAGTCCGTAAATGTGGGAACAACCTTAGAACCTCAGATGCTTAAGATAGGGTTGTCCTTAAATCCCGAGGAGAGACAGCAATTCATGAGCCTCCTCCAAGAATTCAAAGACGTCTTCGCATGGTCCTACAAGAACATGCCGGGGATAGACCGGGAAATAGCCGAGCATCACATACCGATCAAAGACGGGTACAAACCGTTAAGCGGAAGCTCGGCAGGATGAGGCCCGAATGGTCTCTCAAAGTCAAAGAAGAAGTCGACAAACAGTTCAAAGCTGGCTTCATACAAGTGTCCGAATATCAGGACTGGGTTGTGAACATCGTGCCAGTTCCTAAAAAGGACGGTAAGGTGCGTGTTTGCATAGATTCTCGGGATCTTAACAAGGCGAGCCCGAAAGATGATTTCCCGTTACCACACATCGACATACTGGTGGATATCACGGCCGATCATGCCCTTTTATCATTTATGGACGAGTATGTCGGGTATAATCAAATCAAGATGGCGGAAGAAGATATGAGTAAGACCACTTTCATTACACCTTGGGGTACTTACTATTACACCGTCATGCCGTTCGGCCTCATCAATGTCGGGACCACTTATCAACGAACCGCTATGACCTTATTACACGATATGATGCATAAGGAAGTGGAAGTGTATGTAGACGACGTGACCGTCAAATCTAAAAACAGGGACGGTCACTTCACCGCCCAAAGAAAATTCTTCACCCGATTGCGCAAATACAATATGAGACTAAACCCTCAAAAATGCAGTTATGGGGTAACATCAGGCAAAATATTGGGTCATATTGTTAGCCAACGTGACATCGAAGTCGATCCAGTTAAAATCAAAGCCATTACCGAGATGCAGCCTCCTAAAACCGAAAAAGAAATTAGAGGATTTCTCGGGAAAGTCTAGTACATCAGCAGGTTCATTTCAAAACTAACCATGGTATGTGAACCGATCTTCAAAAAACTGAAGGTGGGAGAACGAGTACTATGGGACGACAAATGTGAAGCAGCCTTCGATAAAATCAAGGAAATCCTGTATGCTCAACCACTCTTAATGCCACCTCAACCCGGTTTGCCTTTGTCGTTATACCTAACAACGACCGAGACAGCCATGGGGGCTATGCTGGCTCAGACAGTTGACTTCGAGGAATGAGCTATTTATTACATCAGCAAAAAGTTTTTAGAGTATGAATGCAAATACACCGTCCTCGAAAAGACATGTTTAGCTCTGGCCTGGGCCACTAAGAAGCTTCGACATTATATGCTCAGCTACGAGGTGCAAGCATTATCCAAAATGGATCCAATCAAGTACCTCTTCGAAAAGCCCATCCTCAATGGCAGAATGTCTAGATCGACTCTAATGTTGGCAGAGTTTGATCTAAAGTTCGTACCCTTAAAAGCTATTAAGGGTCGGATAGTGGCCGAATTTCTCGCCGATAGTCTCGTAACTGAAGAAGGACACACCGACACTTGGTCCTTCCCAGATGAAGATATTTTCCATACCGATACAGAAACATGGGACTTATACATCAACGGGGCATCCAATTTCCGAGGGTTCGGAGTCGGAATCCTTTTAATTTTGCCAAAAGGAGAGCACACTCCCGTGTCCATCAAACTGGACTTCGATGTTACTAATAACGCCGCTGAGTATGAAGCATGTATCCATGGGCTACAAGCCGCCGCCGACTTGGGGGTCACGAACCTTCGAGTACACGATGACTCATCCTTGGTCATTAACCAAGCACTTCAAAAATGGAAAACTCGGAACGCTAATCTCGTGGCCTACCAGGCACGAGTAAGGGATCTTGAGAAGCAATTCCAAAAAGTAGATTATATATACCTGCCTCGGAAAAAAATCAGTTTGCAGATGCATTATCCAAATTAGCATCTTTACTGAACATTCCTGATCACCTGACCAGTATGCCGATTTGTGTCGAAAGACGGTCCGAGCCGGCATATATCCACGACATTGAAGACATTGAGATAACTGATCCCGAGCCATGGTATCAAGCTGTTTTGACATACCTGACGACCGGGGAATATCCTCCCGGAACCGAAGGCCGGGCCAAGAAAGCTTTACGGAGGCTAGCTACCCAGTTCATTCGTACCAACGACGGACAACTGTACAAAAAGACGGCACAGGGGGATCTTCTCCTATGTGTTGATAAAATTAAAGCTGAGAAGGTTATGGCCGAAGTGCATGACGGAGAGTGCGGTCCGCGTATAAATGCCCAGATGCTAGCCCGAAAAATATGAGGCTCGGGTACTACTGGAATAATATGGAAACCGACTGTCAGTCAAATGTCAAACATTGCCATAACTGTCAAATCTTCGCCAATGTGCAACATATGCCGTCATCCCTGTTGTATACCATGACGTCACCTTGGCGATTTTCGACGTGGGGTATCAACATAATGAGGAAGATGAATCCCTCCGGTACCGGCGGACATTGCTTCATTTTGGTAGCTATCGACTATTTCACCAAATGGGTCGAAGCTGAATCTTACCGTATTCTCAATGCCAAGCATGTTGCCAAGTTTATCCAAAATAAGATAATATGCCGGTATGGGATCCCTCATGAATTTATCAGTGATCATGAGACCCATTTTCAAGCCGAAACAGCGGCCCTGCTGACCAAGTATAAAATTCAAGGGCATACCTCCTCGCCCTACCGTCCCCAAACAAATGGGGTGGTAGAAGCAGCTAATAAGAATTATCACCATACTCAAAAAGATGGCTGATAATTATCGGGACTGGCTCGATAAAATACCTTTTGCACTTTGGGGATACCGGACGTCAATCCGCACCGCAACCGGTGCAACGCCGTATTACCTAACGTACGGGATGGAAGCAGTCCAGCCAGTCGAGTTGGAGGTGTCGTCTCTCCAGATCCTATTAGAAAGTCAAGTGCCTGAAGCTGATTGGGTCCGAGCACGGTATGACTCGCAAGTTCTATTAGACGAACGACGATCTCGTGCCCTCAATAATATTCAGATATATCAAAAAAGGATCCAGCGGGCCTTCAACAAAAGGGTAAGGCCTAGAAACATTAAAGAAGGGGATTTGGTTCTCAAGTCCGTTCGAGCCTTGTTACCAGTAGACCCAAGGGGAAATTTTAAACCTAATTGGGCCGGACCATATCTGGTAAAAAAGATTCTATTAGGCGTAGTTGTGATGCTGACGAACCTGGACGGGAATGAGTTTATCAACCCAACCAACCTGGACCAACTGAAGCGTTACTACCCTTAAGCCCTTTCTCAATGTCATTAGCTAAAGTTTATCAAAATCATTTTTTTTTACATAAACTTTCGAAAAGCAAGTCAAAAGTTAGAATTATTTATTCTACTGTTGTAAACATCTTGAACCAATAGTCTAGGTGTATTTCGAGATTGCAAATTTATAAAAATCTGAACTACGTTCGGTTTGATTCCGCTTTTTATGGATACGTAGGCAGCCCCTAAAAGGGTACAACCACTGCAATCGAGAAAAACAGGAACGGTTAACTAATGAATTTCCTTTATTTATTACTAAAAAACCCGATAAACACAGGAAATTACAAATTGCAAAAAAAAAATCAAAAATTCAAAAAGAAAGCACACGACACTATAAATAAATAGTAATAATACTTAAATAATAATAAAAAAAAACAAAGGACTCGGTCCTTAGGCATCTTGCCCTTTCCCTTATCCTTGGCCTCTTTGGCCGTCCACTGGCGACGATGTGGAGGCGAGCACTCCCGAATCACCACGGGAACCTCTTTAGCCCGGACTCGTTTCTTCGAACTCGAGTCTTCAATCACTTCAATTGGCCCAAGTCAGTCCCTTACCCGTTCCGGCAACCGATCGGGTGGGCCCAGTCGGTCTCGGGCCGCCAGTTTTGGCACAAGCCTTCTCTCCAAGTCAGTCTTGGGGCTTAGCCGCCTCCGTGAGCCTCTAGCACCGACCTCTTTAGCTCGAGTCTTAGTTTTTGACTTAAGACCCAACTCCAATCGGACAAGGGTAGCAGGAGTCTCTCCTACATCAAAGAAACCCCTATTGTCTTTCACCGTCTCTCGGCGAACCAGGTCGAAAGCCTCATCAACCTTCAAAGCTTTACGAGCCTCCTCTGACTCCTCGGAAGTCCATTTTTGGTACGATTCCGAAACCTAAACGGATTGGCAATGGCGGGGTATGGTCCACATGGCATGGGTAAACCAGCGTTGTAGCCATGTGTCACACATAGCGTCCGTCAATTGGAGCGAAACGCTGATAATTGCTTTGATTAGTCTAGTTTAGTAGGGATTAATAAGGGTCACTTAGTTGACTATTGTGTAGATTTGGGTGTGTTTTGGCGGATTATTGTGCGCATGTCGTAATTGATGGGTTAATATAATAAAATGTGTAATTAGGTGGATTAAAGGGTGAAAAGTAATATGGGTTGTAATTGAAATGTTTATTGGGTTAAAGTGTCAACTATCTTTTGGAAGTGAAGACAAATCAAGCCCGAAGTTAAGTGGAAGCCCAGACCAAGTAGAAGAAAGAAGTGGAGGATTTCTAAAATCCGCTGCCAGCGGATTTTCCAAATTCCGTTGCTTGAGGGCTATGATGCCGGATGGCGAAGGTGTTCCTGATTGGGTTGGTCTTTTTGTTTCATCTAGCATAACTTTGGGTACTAAGGATGGGGGAATTATAAATGGTGGTGGGTTAGTCACTCTCATTATGAATTACTTGAATATTGAGGTGGCGGAGGGGGAGAATCCGTTACTTGATAATTACCTCTTTGATATTCCTTGTTTGATTCACGCTAAGATGTTACGACCTCGCATAAAAGTAAAAGGGTCTTATTATTATCGTTGGGGAAAGAATCATGATTCTTATCTACAATTGCCAAGACCCGAGGATGATCCTTTGGTCTATGGTGAAGTTTCGGAAGATTTTTTTTGTTCCCCGGGATCGTGACATTGATGATGATGAGGAGGAGGAGGAAGAGGAAAGTGATGACGATGTTGAGAGTGAGGAAGATGAGAGTGATGAGGATGGTCAAGCTCGTGAAAAAGGAGAAGGAGCAAGGGTGAAGGAAGGGAGGAGTCATGAGAAGAATAAGAGTGTGGATCCTTTGGAGGGGGCGAATAATGATTTAGAAGTGGATCGAGAAGCTTGGTTTACAAAGATAGATGCTTGGTGTGCCTCAACCGATGCTATGATTCATGACATGCGTGCACGGTTGGAGGAAACCCATGCCGCTACTTTGGAGACTAGAGACTTGATGAGAACTTTGTCTCGTGCTCTCTTAGCACGGTTCCCGGACGCTCAACCACCATCGTCCGAGATCCTTGGCGAGATTGAGGGGCAAGCTACCACCTCTAAGGAAGATGACATCGGGGATTCCCCCGACACTTGATTGCTTGGTATGTTCCTTCTTCTCATTTTCTATGTCTTTTTCTTTAATTTTCCTCACATTGAGGACAATGTGGAGATTAAGCGTGGGGAGTGGAATATACTTGTATATATGTAATTTCATATTTTAAAAAAAAAAAATCGAAAAAAATTGAAAAAAAAAAGAAAAAGAAAAAGAAAAAAAAGAAACCCGGCTAGGTGAAAACTCGCAAGGGCGAGTGCCTAGGCAAAAATGGGTATATGGCCGAGGACGGAGTGAAAACGCAAAAGGGCGCTCCGGGTAAAATGAAGAAACGAGAAGCGTGCCATGAGAGTAGAAGTGAGGAATAAAAGCTAAATCGAAAACCCGCAAGGGCGGGCGGTTTAGGCAAAATGAGGGATTAGAAAAAAAAGAAATCATTATTTTGATTACTATTTTCACTATTTCTTCATGATTCGGTAGTCATAAGGAGGTTAGAAGGGTGATTCGGGTTTAGGATCATCTTAGAGTTGGAGTGATAAGTGGATGTCAACTACATGTTTTTATTTGTCAACCGTTTTTCTGTAGTTGGTGTTGTGAATTCTTGTGTGAGAGCGGGCATTGATTGTAGTATGGTCTTGGTGAATAGGTTATTTTATCCCTTTGACCATATATATTTTTTGAGAGGGATGTTATAAGGAGGGGGTGTGAGAGTTGAGAGTAGTTATTGGTTGTATCAAGATACCTACGCTTCGCTGTATAGACCTTGTGGAGGATCATTATTTTGATTTAATTTACTCGAGGACGAGTAAAGGTCTAAGCGTGGGGATGTTTGATTAGTCTAGTTTAGTAGGGATTAATAAGGGTCACTTAGTTGACTATTGTGTAGATTTGGGTGTGTTTTGGCGGATTATTGTGCGCATGTCGTAATTGATGGGTTAATATAATAAAATGTGTAATTAGGTGGATTAAAGGGTGAAAAGTAATATGGGTTGTAATTGAAATGTTTATTGGGTTAAAGTGTCAACTATCTTTTGGAAGTTAAGACAAATCAAGCCCGAAGTTAAGTGGAAGCCCAGACCAAGTAGAAGAAAGAAGTGGAGGATTTCTAAAATCCGCTGCCAGCGGATTTTCCAAATTCCGCTGCCAGCGGAATTTCTTGCCAGCGGATTTCCAAAAATCCGCTGCCAGCGGCAGAAATTTATGCATAGGATTCCTTCTTGGATTCTTTTTCGCATAGGATTCTTTCTCTAGTCTTTTGTTCTTCTTCTTCTTTACTCACCTCTTTTATTCTTCTTCTTCATTATGATCATTTTTTAGGCATTTTATGAGGCTTTATGAGCCATTGATGAAGATGCTCCATGGATGACTATATAAAGAGGAGAAGTTCACCATCACATTCATCATCCAACACATCAAACATCATTTGTAATTCTCAAAAACACATACATTTTCTAGTTTATTTTGCAAGTAGTTCTTTTGTATGGAGGGCTAAGTTCTTATTCTTGGAACAAGTTATTGAAGCCTTTCAAGTTTAAGGAATTGTAAGACTCGTTCCTATTTTGCATTATTATTAGAATATCAAGTTTAATTTATAATAATTCTTGGTTTGTTAATTCATCTTCTAGTTTGATCACCTAGTTGTTGTTATTGATAAATCATTGCTAGAATAGTTGAATGAATCTTTTGTTTGTTTAACTATATCCGAGTAGCAAATATAATTCACCAATTTGTATGCTTTTCATCGTTGTTGAGTTATAAGGATTAAACTTGTATGAAATAAAGTGGTACCGCTTGAGTAATCATTCTTCATCTTTGCTAAATTCCATCGTTCTAATCTACATATTGATATGATTTAGACGCTTGATTTAAATTGACAATATCGTAAGGGTTATTTGAGTATGCTTCTCATATCTTATAACTATTAATAAGTGGAATTGGAAGTCGATTAAACTTCATAGCAAAGTATTCTAATATAAAGTGTAAAGTAGAAGAGTCAATGATCAATTCGTTAAACTTGATGGTGGATATTGCTTGGTCCAAGTACTTTTCTCATATTTGTTAGATCGTTTATTCGTATTAGTTTATTCTATTTTGTTAATTTATTTCATTAGTTTATTAGACTTAGAATCAAAATCACTAAAATCCCCTCATTCGGTTACTAAATTATATAGAATTACGCACACTTAAGCGACATAATCACCTTCCTTGTGGGTTCGACCCCTACTTTCACTAACTACTAGTTTGTGTTAGAAGTGGATTGTAATTTGGAGGCTCACGACAAGTCTAGCCAAATTTTGGCGCCGTTGCCGGGGAAGGCAATTATTTGTTTTTGTGTGTGTTTCTTGTAAATATTTATTTTAATTAAGGGTCTTCGTCTTTGTCATCTAAAATGAATTTGTGGTGTCCCCAACTTGATAATGAGTTACTACATCACTATTTTGAAAGGCTCACTAGGTATGTACTAGAACGTCCATATATACATACGAGCAATGAAAAACTCTTGGTAAAGATTTACCATAACTTTAATCTCGCGACTCAAATCGATTTGCAAGTTAAATGCGAGGGTAGATTTCTTGAGTTAAGTCATAGTGAAAAGTGGGATATGGTTGATCTTTTGGTTATCAACGCTCGAGAACTAGAGATAAGCACTTTATTTCTTGAACTTCCCCAATATTTCGAGAATGCTCCAAGCCATGAGCCTATTTCTAGTGATGATGTGCCCGAAAATGAATTTTCTACCTCCCTTAACCATGACGATGGTGCTCCACTTGATGATGATGGGGAGGTAAGTGACTCATTTTTGTTGACTTTGTCGTATATTGAACACAAATTTGATTTGCCGTCGCCCATAGGCGAGAATGATATTTTATGGGATTTGAACGACACATTAGTAAGAAGTGGGGAAAAGGAAAACTTGTTTGAGATGACCCCGTTGGTTAAGGACCCATACCATGAATCCGTATTTATTTTTGAAAAATTTGTAGACACGGATAGTAACATTCTATATGCTTGTATATTCATGTGGAGTGTATGGTATCTTCTCATTATAAGCTTTTATAGAGTTTTCACTAACTCTTTTGCTAGCTTATTTGACCGTCTCTTAAGGGCACTAACCTGCTCCGATATTAATATAAAATGGATTACTTTATAAAAGGGGTAGTGCTGTGTGACCCCATACATGTTCTTTAATGAATAAGCGTCGTGCGGGACATTAAACCAGCGCTTACGGGAGGCAACCCGGTTTTTGCTATTCGATGCATTTGTTGTTTTTGAATAAGGTAGTTTGTAGACGAAGATAGACGGTGATCTAAGGAAACGGTCGAGGAAATCGACATTTCCGACCCAAGTTATGAAGATTGAATCCGTTCTCTTTACGTCGAGCCACGACGTTAAATAAGGCGCTTGTCGGGAGGCAACCCGTCTTTTCTTTTCTTTTATTTCTTTAATTTTTCATCTTTTTATTTATTTCCCGTTATTTTAGAATAATTTTTATTTTTCTAATTAATTTCGTTTTTCTATTTTGTAGGTATTATTCTCGGATATGAAATCGACGTAAGTCGATTTTTTTTAACTCGATTAAAAAAAGAAAAAAAAAAAAGAGCAATCGATTGTCGGGAGCTAAAACCGACAACCAAGCAATCAATATCGGAAATTGAATCGACCAAACAATCAAATAGTAGCAGCTATCACCGCAGCTGACCATAGCCGCTGGGCGCGGCCCCACACGCCGCTGGCAGCGGACACGAATCAGGAACCCAAGTTCTGGCCGCTGGGTGGATGTCGTCTGGCCGCTGGCAGCTGCATTCCGGCCGCTGGGCGCGGCAAATATTGGCCGCTGGCAGCGGCGATCCGTCTTCGTGCGTGTTGGTTCTGTTTCGCTGAAGTTATTGCGGCTGTTGTTGGTTCTGTTTCGTTGTTGCCGACAGTTTGATGTTGGTTCAGTATGCTGTTTGCTGCTAGTTTCGTGTGCTGGTTGTTGTAGGTTTGGCGTCTGCTTGTTGAGATGGTGTCCCGTCGTAACTATTCTTGGTGTTATTGGTGTGTCGGGATTGCTATGGTGATGGTTAGAGGTGCTACTGTCAGGCTGTTGGTGTATAACAGGTATACTTTCTTTCCTATTCCATATATTTTTTTTTTATTCATCCTGTACACCTTCCTTCATTCTTACAAAAAAAATTACTGCAACTTCTCCTTCTCAAAATCCCATCAAAACTCATTCAATTTGACTCAAATTTGTCCCAAATCAATTCAAAATCACTTATTTATCATTACCCATTACAATTCCTATCATTTTAACACATAATTTTGCCCAAAAAGTCAAAAAAAATCAAGTTTTTCTACCCTTGGATGTCAAAATCCGAGTTTGATTTTTTTTTGTTTTTTTTTTGACTAATTGAGTCGAATTCGATCTTAATCAACGCAAGGAGGACATTCATTCATTGTTTCAAATTTTAAGAGGTGTAATTTTCATATTTTTCTTCCAATTCCTTGAAATTTTACCTCTTACCGATTAACTAGTAGCTTGAATTTTGTTTATTCTTGCTCAATTTTGGGTTTTCTTGCTCCTCCTTGTGTTATTTGAATCGTTTTGTGTGATTGATATTTTTGTTGTGATGGGGTGAAAATTGTGAGTGGATTGAATTGGTGAATTGTGAGTGAATTGTGAAGTGTGAAGTGTGAGTGAAAAAAAAAAAGTTGAGTGAATTGTGAGTGAGATTTTGTTGAGAGAAGGGGAGAGCTAAAAGAAAAAATTACTCCACTACCGTTTCTACACCACCACCAAAAAAATCCAAAACCGTCACTAAAAAAGCTCAACCCAAATCCGTCCATCCTAAACATATTCCCGTTACCAAACCATCTTGGTTAACTAAAGCTCAAGACCCAATTTGGGATAGGTTATCTAAGAAGGAGATGAGGGGAACTCGATTTCTTTGTCGTTCTACTCTTGAGAAATTGGGGATGCTTGATGTCATGACCAAGCTAATGAAAAATGTGGGTTTAGAAGAATTTATGGAGAAGGGAGCTCGTACTTATAGGAGGTATACACTTGAGTTTTTTTCCACCATAGCGATTTCTAAAAAAAGCACTAAACTTGTACCCGCAATTAGCTTCAAATTGAATGGTAAAGCTCGTGAGTTGACTTATGCGAAGTTGAGGGAAGCTTTTGGTATTCGGGATATGTGTGATAAGGAGTATGTGGGGGTGAGAGAGAGAGGGATTTGGTGGCAAGAGGTTATAGGGTTACTTTTGGGTGGTAAATCCGGTGAGTTGAGTTCAAGTGTTCCTAACCCATGTCTTCGACTTGCTCATCGTTTGATTGTTAACTTATTCCTTTGTAAGGGGGAGCCTAACAAGCTTCCCCACTCTCATTTTGGTTACTTGAGGGCTATGATGCCGGATGGCGAAGGTGTTCCTGATTGGGTTGGTCTTTTTGTTTCATCTAGCATAACTTTGGGTACTAAGGATGGGGGAATTATAAATGGTGGTGGGTTAGTCACTCTCATTACGAATTACTTGAATATTGAGGTGGCGGAGGGGGAGAATCCGTTACTTGATAATTACCTCTTTGATATTCCTTGTTTGATTCACGCTAAGATGTTACGACCTCGCATAAAAGTAAAAGGGTCTTATTATTATCGTTGGGGAAAGAATCATGATTCTTATCTACAATTGCCAAGACCCGAGGATGATCCCTTGGTCTATGGTGAAGTTTCGGAAGATTTTTTTTGTTCCCCGGGATCGTGACATTGATGATGATGAGGAGGAGGAGGAAGAGGAAAGTGATGACGATGTTGAGAGTGAGGAAGATGAGAGTGATGAGGATGGTCAAGCTCGTGAAAAAGGAGAAGGAGCAAGGGTGAAGGAAGGGAGGAGTCATGAGAAGAATAAGAGTGTGGATCCTTTGGAGGGGGCGAATAATGATTTAGAAGTGGATCGAGAAGCTTGGTTTACAAAGATAGATGCTTGGTGTGCCTCAACCGATGCTATGATTCATGACATGCGTGCACGGTTGGAGGAAACCCATGCCGCTACTTTGGAGACTAGAGACTTGATGAGAACTTTGTCTCGTGCTCTCTTAGCACGGTTCCCGGACGCTCAACCACCATCGTCCGAGATCCTTGGCGAGATTGAGGGGCAAGCTACCACCTCTAAGGAAGATGACATCGGGGATTCCCCCGACACTTGATTGCTTGGTATGTTCCTTCTTCTCATTTTCTATGTCTTTTTCTTTAATTTTCCTCACATTGAGGACAATGTGGAGATTAAGCGTGGGGAGTGGAATATACTTGTATATATGTAATTTCATATTTTAAAAAAAAAAAATCGAAAAAAATTGAAAAAAAAAAGAAAAAGAAAAAGAAAAAAAAGAAACCCGGCTAGGTGAAAACTCGCAAGGGCGAGCGCCTAGGCAAAAATGGGTATATGGCCGAGGACGGAGTGAAAACGCGAAAGGGCGCTCCGGGTAAAATGAAGAAACGAGAAGCGTGCCATGAGAGTAGAAGTGAGGAATAAAAGCTAAATCGAAAACCCGCAAGGGCGGGCGGTTTAGGCAAAATGAGGGATTAGAAAAAAAAGAAATCATTATTTTGATTACTATTTTCGCTATTTCTTCATGATTCGGGAGTCATAAGGAGGTTAGAAGGGTGATTCGGGTTTAGGATCATCTTAGAGTTGGAGTGATAAGTGGATGTCAACTACATGTTTTTATTTGTCAACCGTTTTTCTGTAGTTGGTGTTGTGAATTCTTGTGTGAGAGCGGGCATTGATTGTAGTATGGTCTTGGTGAATAGGTTATTTTATCCCTTTGACCATATATATTTTTTGAGAGGGATGTTATAAGGAGGGGGTGTGAGAGTTGAGAGTAGTTATTGGTTGTATCAAGATACCTACGCTTCGCTGTATAGACCTTGTGGAGGATCATTATTTTGATTTAATTTACTCGAGGACGAGTAAAGGTCTAAGCGTGGGGATGTTTGATTAGTCTAGTTTAGTAGGGATTAATAAGGGTCACTTAGTTGACTATTGTGTAGATTTGGGTGTGTTTTGGCGGATTATTGTGCGCATGTCGTAATTGATGGGTTAATATAATAAAATGTGTAATTAGGTGGATTAAAGGGTGAAAAGTAATATGGGTTGTAATTGAAATGTTTATTGGGTTAAAGTGTCAACTATCTTTTGGAAGTTAAGACAAATCAAGCCCGAAGTTAAGTGGAAGCCCAGACCAAGTAGAAGAAAGAAATGGAGGATTTCTAAAATCCGCTGCCAGTGGATTTTCCAAATTCCGCTGCCAGCGGAATTTCTTGCCAGCGGATTTCCAAAAATCCGCTGCCAGCGGCAGAAATTTATGCATAGGATTCCTTCTTGGATTCTTTTTCGCATAGGATTCTTTCTCTAGTCTTTTGTTCTTCTTCTTCTTTACTCACCTCTTTTATTCTTCTTCTTCATTATGATCATTTTTTAGGCATTTTATGAGGCTTTATGAGCCATTGATGAAGATGCTCCATGGATGACTATATAAAGAGGAGAAGTTCACCATCACATTCATCATCCAACACATCAAACATCATTTGTAATTCTCAAAAACACATACATTTTCTAGTTTATTTTGCAAGTAGTTCTTTTGTATGGAGGGCTAAGTTCTTATTCTTGGAACAAGTTATTGAAGCCTTTCAAGTTTAAGGAATTGTAAGACTCGTTCCTATTTTGCATTATTATTAGAATATCAAGTTTAATTTATAATAATTCTTGGTTTGTTAATTCATCTTCTAGTTTGATCACCTAGTTGTTGTTATTGATAAATCATTGCTAGAATAGTTGAATGAATCTTTTGTTTGTTTAACTATATCCGAGTAGCAAATATAATTCACCAATTTGTATGCTTTTCATCGTTGTTGAGTTATAAGGATTAAACTTGTATGAAATAAAGTGGTACCGCTTGAGTAATCATTCTTCATCTTTGCTAAATTCCATCGTTCTAATCTACATATTGATATGATTTAGACGTTTGATTTAAATTGACAATATCGTAAGGGTTATTTGAGTATGCTTCTCATATCTTATAACTATTAATAAGTGGAATTGGAAGTCGATTAAACTTCATAGCAAAGTATTCTAATATAAAGTGTAAAGTAGAAGAGTCAATGATCAATTCGTTAAACTTGATGGTGGATATTGCTTGGTCCAAGTACTTTTCTCATATTTGTTAGATCGTTTATTCGTATTAGTTTATTCTATTTTGTTAATTTATTTCATTAGTTTATTAGACTTAGAATCAAAATCACTAAAATCCCCTCATTCGGTTACTAAATTATATAGAATTACGCACACTTAAGCGACATAATCACCTTCCTTGTGGGTTTGACCCCTACTTTCACTAACTACTAGTTTGTGTTAGAAGTGGATAAATATTGTAATTTGGAGGCTCACGACAAGTCTAGCCATGCTTCAGTCTCGGGGATTCGCTGAGACGAACCGAACTGCCTCAGAATGCGGTCCGGGTAAATATGGACGGTCCAGTCCAGTGACAGGATCACCAGGTAGCGAGATTTGTCCCCCTTGGCTAACCCCATCAATTTCAAGAGGAACTACCAAGCAATGGTCCACCTAATCAAGGGCCCACCATGGAATTTTAGCTCCTCGTCCCAATAAGCTCGGTTTATGTAGTGACTCAAGCTTATCCGCCGTCTCCTTGAGCTAATCTGGCTGCTGCGATAGTTGGATACACTCACAGGGGGCTCTATGATCGACAAACGCTCGGATAGCCAAATCTGATAAGAAAGAAAACGACTTTCCGTAAGCGAAGATTGGGTTCGTTGGCAGGCACTCGATCGAGTGTCACGCCTGACTCGATCGAGTGGTCCATCTGAAAGCAAACAGGCGGTCTTTATCGAGGTCACTCGATCGAGTGACGGGTCTACTCGATCGAGTGGCTCCTGTGCGTGAAAATTTTACGTAAAAAAAAACGCGAGACGTATACTTGTAAGAGACGAATGCTCCCAGTTAGTTGACGGTCTGGGTCGAGTCTTTTAGCGTCAAGACCCGTGATGATCTCTTCTGTGGCCAGCCAAGCTGGGCTGTGACCCGTCTCCATCTGATCAACTATGCAAATCAGGCTAATATGACCCAAGCACGAGTCAGCTTCCATCTTTCCCTCAAAGACATATCGATGCAACATGCAAAAGGCGAAAGCCCTACGCCTATGAGTGGGAGTAACTCTTACACCACCGATATTCATGAATTTATCGGCTAGGTTAAACAAGGAAACAGAATCCCCCCCGCACCATACGGTCCGTCTCAGCATGGGACAAACCAAAAAAATCTCATAGCCTCCTCCTCGGATCCGGGTAGAACGGAGGAATAGCAGGATGAGCATTAGGGCATCAACCGCCTACAGCTGCGATCTTTTCAGGGAGAAGACATATTTCTCCTCGAGGAAACGCAAAAACGTGATAGGTAGTATCCCAAAAAGTCAGGCAAGCATCTAGAAAGTGCGAGTCAACCCTAAAACGTTGAAGCGGGAATAGAGCATTAATTCCCATCTGGGTCAGTTGAACTTTTTCTTCATCCCGAAAATATTGGGACCACGCCTGAAGCATTGCAGTCAAATTCTCGATACCCATGGCAGATACTTTTTCTTGAAATGCTAAAATAATTTGAGAAAAGAGAAGGAAATTTGGGTTGAGATGCAGAAAATTGAAGCGGGGAGCCCTCTATTTAATAAGGAAATCCTGTTAGCATCCCTAACTGCCTTAGGAGTAGAAATTCTGTCAATGCCACCATGAGCCCACGCGGGCCCGATCCAAGGCTTCAAAGCCCTTTTTCGAATCTGATACAGGAATCGAGTCATCCCGAGCATTCCTACTTTCAAAAATCCAAAATTTCCAAAAAAAAATTGAAAAATCAAATGTTTATTTCCCCAGCATAAGTCGGCGTTTCACCTAAATTTTGCATACAAATTGTTATGTGTCAGCATACAGGTACACCCAAGACTTCAGAAGCAAGTATCTGCGCAGCTCATTAACTCCCCATGGAGCTATTATCGTCAGGACAGGTATGACCCTTTGCTTATGGCTGGCGAGCCCTTCACGCAAGTCTAACAGACTATAAACGACCCGACCGGAAGGCTGCCAAGTCATAATCTTTGATTAGCCGGGTAGCTACTCTGACTTTCGCCCCGTGTAAGCCTCAGTCAGAGTGGGGGCTCTGTAGACACCCGCATTTTGCCTGCTAGTATCTATAGCAGCTTCCAACAAAACACCTGATGATGATCGGACGTAAACGCGACTTAATACGCCCGAATTTGGACTCAGAATCAAAAGTATCCGGCGTGAGCTTTTAACGGAGTAAAAATTTCACCAAACCGACCTAAAATTCAGGCCCAGTGGGTCGTTTTCAATCAAATAAGACTAATTTGGGTCAAAATCAACACCGAATATAAAACCGTCTTTTAGGGACCGAGTCAAACCCCGGTCAGAGTCGTTTCCGAGACACAAAAACAGCCATGCAAACTTCAAGAATTCAACTCAAAGTCCAAAACCTCAAAATATCTCGACCATCCGACCCACTCGATCGAGTATCAGCCCACTCGATCGAGTGGGCCTCCAAAAAGCCCGTTATTGCCTTTTCGTTGAGCCACTCGATCGAGTCACCAGGGGCACTCGATCGAGTGACCCTAGGCCGGGGGGTTGGGTTTTTACTATAAATACACTCTCCTTTGCACCTCATTCAACACACATACAATTTCAGAATTCTACATACAACTTTTCAGCAATCTAAAGCGTTCTATACACTACATCCCCTCTAGGAAATCCTCTAGGAAAATCCGAAAAAACCGATCCTAAAATACAAACACCATAACTCTTACTATATCCTCGATACTCCATCGCAAAAGCCGTTGCTATGAGTCCATAACCGAGGCCAATTAAGCATGTAGGTTGAGGGTGTCATCAAACCCCGTTCTTTCCCTTTTCTCTTCTCTCTTCTCGTTTTTCTTCGTTCTTCTCTGTCCTTTCTCGTCTTTTTCATTATTTTCGTCGCTAATATTATTATTATTATTATTATTATTATTATTATTATTATCGTATCAGCGTAAAATATTCACCTATTCATGTCGAATACGAGGGATGACGGGATAAGGAAACATGAATACGAGGGTAACGCACCCGATGTTGCCGGTCGCTTATCCCGACACCCCGAATATCTGATTGTTGAAGCGAATCCACCTTAAAAAGAACATTTTTTATTATTATTATCGCGTTATTAGTCTCGTTTAGCATTCAAGTAATCGTTATCGCATACAATTACATAATATTTAAAACAATTTCGCATCATGTATATCTAAAGACAAATCCCGTTTTAAGATCCTTTTAATCCCTTTACGAGTCGTAACAGAGGTGACAACCTTTCGAGGAGCGCCGCCCTAAACACTCAAGGGCATAATGTGATCGCAGATATTTTCCGTTAGATGTACTCGATCCCGGTTTTTAAGGGTTAAGTACGAAACCTGTTGATGTCGAATCGAACATCGCATAATTCGGAAGGATTAATACGATATCGTGACGCGGAAGGAATCAATTTCATCCTAACCAAATTCAAACCAATTTTACATCACTTTTCTAAAACTCCCGATGTCGGTCTTATAATCATACAATGCATATTATGAGCACCGTAAACCCGAGTTCATTTTAAATCATACAATATTTTTACATAAGCTCGGTTTGGCATCGATTTTCAAAGGAATAAACTCGGATCCGTCACCTTCCGAAAACGAGTCGTAGCTAGTACAGGGGGCACTCGATCGAGTGGCACCCCAAAAAAGCGGCAGGATGCTTTTAAGTAGGGCACTCGATCGATTCTTCCCCATGACTTGATTGAGTGACCTCAGTCACGCCAAAATCGTGAGCCTTCAACATATTTCAAGCCTTGGTAAATCTCTTTTTAACGACTTTGGTCATCACGTGTCAAGTCCATCACGTGATTCACTCCTTTTAAAACCATGCATCACATCCCGTCATATCGTCTCATCAATTTCTAGTTCCGTTATTGTCGCGTTTGTTCTATATTTTTGTTCGTTGTATTGTATTTCCGGGTTGTATTCCGTCCGCGTATTTGTAATCTATTTTCAAGTTTATTTTCTCATTGTTTGCACTTGCCGCATCAAAATGAACCTCGCATGCTAAATAACTTCGGCGTTAGTTTAGATGCATTCAAAACAACACATGATTGCTCTTATTTATAATCTAAAATTTCTATCACCTTATTATAAATTTTCGATGTGAAAATAATTTTACGTTTGTAGTCTTATTAAGAGATTTTTTAAGACTAAAAAGTTTTTTTATTGATATCTAAGAACGAATGAACTTTTGTATTGATATCTAAGAATGAAAGATTAGTCTTATTTATAATATAAGATTTTATCGCTTCATCATAATTTTTCGATGTAGGATAATTTACTCAAGGTTTATAGTCTTAAGATCTGCTCTTAAGACCCAAAAAAACGCACGATTACTCTTATTTATAATATAGAAGCATCGCCTTATTTTAATATTTTTGATGTGGGATAATTTTAGGTTTGTAGTCTTTTTAAAAGTTTTTTAAGACTCGAAAGATTGTTGGTTGATATTTAAAACCGAAAAATGACTCATTTATGATATAGAATTTCATCATCTTATTATATATTTTGGATGAATGATTAATGTTATTTATATAAATAAAAATTCACCTTATTATAATTTTTTGATGTGGGATAATTTTACTTAAATTTATTTAAGTTTAGATATAGTCTAATTAAGAACTTTTATTTATAGACGAATGATTACACTTATTTATAATATATAGAATTTCATCAACCCATCTTAATTTTTCGATGTGGGATAAATATACTTTAACTATATAGTCTTAGTCTTAGGACCTTCTTTTTATTCTCAAAAGATTGTTGGTTAATATCTAAGAACGAAAGATTACATAAAAATCTATCACCTCATTATAATTTTTTGATATGTGATAATCTAATTTAACTTTATTTGTAGTCTTATTAAGAACTTTTTTTAAGACTAAAAAGTTTTTTTGTTGATATCTAAAGATGAATGATTAGTCTTATTTATAATATAGATTTACTATCACCTCATCATAATTTGGAGAATTGGTTACTTTTATTTATATAATAGAATTTCATCGTATTATCATACTCTTTTCGGTCACTATTTTTTGCTTCATTTCATTAAAATATCCCTCACAAATATTAAGGTAATAGTTTTTTAAAACTCAAAAGATTTTGATTGATATCTAAGATTAAATAATTAGTCTTATTTATAATATAGAATTCCATCACCTTATTATAATTTGTCGATGTGCGATAATTTAACTAAATTTGTAGTCTTATTTATAATATAGAATCATCACCGTAACTTATTTTAATTGTTTCGATGCGGGATAATTTTAAATTTATAGTCTTATTAAAACCTTTTTTAAACTCAAAATTTTTTTAAAAACAAATAAAAAAGACTACAAATTCATGACCTCATCATAATTTTAAAAAAATGATTTAGAATTCCATCATAGTTTTTTAGAAAAACAAAAGTTTTTTTGTTGGTTGATATTTAAAAACAATGATTAATTTTATTTAGTAGAAATTCATAACCTCATCATAATTTTTCGACGTGGGAGTATTGCTTAAGTTGGTTGATGTCTAAGAAATTATTTTTATTAGTTTTATTTATAATATAGAATTCCATCACCTTATTATAATTTTTTTTATTTAAGTGTGTAGTCTTAACAACTTTTTTAAGACTGTGGATAGTTTTACTTAAGTTTATAGTCTTAATATATATTTTAAGACTCAAAAGATTTTTGGTTAATATTTAGGAGCACATGATTACTACTGAGTACACCATTATTTATAATATAGAAATCTATCGTCTTATTATAATTTGTCGATGTGGGATAATTTAACTAAAATGTGTATCCTTATTTATAATATAGAATCATCACTGTATCTTATTTTAATTGTTTCGATGTGGGATAACTTTAAGTTCATAGTTTTATTAAGACCTTTTTTGAAACCCAATATATTGTTGGTTTTTTTAAAAACTCAAAAGAGAGGAGTATAATTTTTCAATGTGAGATATTTTTTACGACTCAAAAGATTTTGATTGATATCTAAGAACAAATAATTAGCTTAGGATTATTTATAATATAGAAATTTATCGTTTTATTATAATTTGTCGATGTGGGATAATTTAACTAAAATTTGTTTTCTTATTTATAATATAGAATCATCACCGTATCTTATTTTAATTGTTTTGATGCGGGATAATTTTAAGTTTGTAGTCATATTAATAGAGTACCTTTTTTAAACTCAAAATATTATTGGTTGATATTTAAAAACAATGATTACTCTTATTTAGTAGAAATTCATAATCTCATCATAATTTTTCGATGTGAGCGAATTAGTTAAGTTGGTTGATGTTTAAGGAAGAATTATTATGTCTTATTTATAATATAGAATTTCTTCACCTTATTATAATTTTTTACTTAAGTGTATAGTCTTAAGAACGTTTTCAAGACTCAAAAGATTTTTGTTTGATGAAACTTTATAATTTTGGGTTATTTTATAACAATAATACCAACTATGGGAGTGCTTCTTATATTAATACCAACTATACGTAATCCCATTTTAATATGAACTATCCCCACATTAATCTCTCTTTAGAACAAGTTACCGGCTACCTGATGAGCCGGTTCCCTTTTTCTTTTATTTCTTTTTGAATTAAAGTCTCCCTCCCACCATACTCTGTACACTTCCTCTCTCGTTACTACGTACTCTTCTCTCGCCATTGTTGAACTCGACATCTATCGCCATTGCTTTTCTTAAATTTTTTGAAATTGTGGTAAATAAATTAGAGCATCTGACGTTTGCAAAAAAAATCTGACATTTGAAGGATACAAATTAGAGGAGGTTCCAGATGAATAACCACATCTCATTGTATCAATGAGGGTTTTGAAGGTTGATAATGGAGGATGACTTTTAATTTGATGAATATAAAGGGGAAGAAGAAGAGGCGCACCAAAACCTAGCAGGTCACAATTACCGGTTTTACATGTAAAAAAAGGCATTGGTTATAAAGAGAGATTAATGAGAGGATAGTTGATATTAAAGCGGGATTACGTATAGTTTGTATTAATATAAGAAGCACCCCCATAGTTGGTATTATTGTTATGAAATAACCCTATAATTTTTCGAATGTGGGATAGTTTTATACGCTTATAGTCTTTATTGATAGACTTAAAAGTTTTTTTGATTTATAGACTTAAAAGTTTTTTTGACTTAAAAGTTTTTTTGATTGATATTTAAGAACGAATGATTAGTCTTATTAATAATATAGAATTCATCAACTTATCATAAATTTTCGATGTGAGATAATTTATTTAAGTTTATAGTCTTCCATCACATCATCGTAATTTTTCGATGTGAGATAATTTACTTAAGATTATAGTCTTAAAAACTCTTTTTAAAACAAAAAAAATACATTGATTATAATATAGAATTTCATCACTCCATCATAATTTTTCAATGTGAAATGTTTTTTACTTTGTAGTCTTATATATTAAAAGCTTTTTTAAGAGTTAAAAGTTTTTTTATCGATACTTAAAATTGAATGATTACTATTATTTATAATATAGAATTACATCACCCCATCATAAATTTTCGATGTGGGATAATTTAAATGTTTTAAATTTTTTTGGTCGATATTTATTTAAAACCGAATGATTACTCTTCTTTATAATATAAAATTTCATCACCTCATCATAGTTTTTCGATATAGGATAATTACTTAAAGTTTATATCAAAAGATAATTACTTAAGGTTTATAGTCTTAGGAACTCTTTTGCTAGATATCGAAGAACAAATTATTACTCTTTATTTATAATATAAAATTTCATCATCATATTATAATTTGTCGATGTGGGATAATTTTAAAACTGTTATATGTAATAAATTCATTACATAATGTGAAACAAATAATATGAAATTTATACTCTAATGAAAGCATTTTTTACCACGAATATAATTATTTCATTTTTATAATTTATTTTACGATAATGTTTTTAAAAAATGAAATCTAAAGGTTTTTAACTAAGAATGGTAAAACATCTCATTAATATGATAAATTAAATATATATTATACTCCCTCCGTATCTATATGTTCGTCCACTTTTAATATAATACTCCACCTATATATTAAACAAAGTGGACGAACATATAGATACGGAGGGAGTAATAATTAAAAGATTCTCTAGTTGATTTTTTATTATTTATGATACTGTCCTAATTTGAGGTTTGATGAAACGGACCAATGAGATCGCTTGAAAAAAGCCTAATATATATATATATATATATATATATATATATATATATATATATATATATAGAAATGAGATCATGGGAGTTTGATTATAAGTGGGAAGTTGTGTTTTTGGCCCTTGATTTGGTTTGGATGGATGGCTAAGATTAATCAAAAAAAAAAAAAGGAGAATATGTCCGTGAATGACAAGCAGCAGGCAGGAGCAGACAGCAGCAGGCCAAAGTACAGCATGCCATCACCATTCTTATCACCAAATCTATCACCCTTTCCATCAACAAAATTCACTCCCTCACCAAAATTTGAAAATCATCCCAAATTTCTCACCAACTTCTACATATTCTGATATATACATATAATCATCCCAAATTTCTCACCAAATTTCTCACCAAAATCATCCTAAAATTCGAAATTTATCCTTAATAAAAAAGCTTCCCTCTATCTATACCATTACATGTATATATCAGAATAACTAAACCCTAATTCGTAAATTGCTGTACGTCTTTATGCTCTAATGGTGTTGTTCCTCGAAGAACCACGCGATGATCAAAATGTGCAGTTGAAAATTTCTGGGCAACATGCAGGAGGTAAGATGGATATATACATATATATTTGGTTTGTTAAATGAGAAGAGCCAGGAAAATGCGCAGTCAAAAATTTGGTTTGATATTTTTGCAGAGTCACACCGTTATAACGTGACAGTCATACTCCATATGATAGACAGTCACACGTTCACTGTTGTTGTAGTTGTTCTGCTGTATTACGTTGAAGGTTCTTTATTATTCCAAATATTTATGTTGGTTTCTTTATCATTGTTTTGTTGTTGTTGTTGAGTATTGCATACTGGTTTGTAGTTGTACTTGTAGTTCTTATGTGTTGTGGATATTAATCAAGGCAAATTATTATTTTGTTGGTTGCATGTAGTTGTAGTTTTATATAGAGGGGGGATATTTCTGGGCAACATGCAGGAGGTAAGATGGATATATACATATATATTTGGTTGGTTTGATATTTCTGCAGAGTCACACCGTTATAACGTGACAGTCATACGTAATATGATAGACAGTCATACTCAATTGCAGTTGTAGTATTGCATATTATTATTTTGTTTCCTTATCATTGTTATATTTATTATTGCGGGTGTTTTTATTATTAGTATTTATACTCCGTATATATTTATTATTGTTGGTATTGCATCTGGGGTTGTAGTTGTTCTGCTGTATTACGTTGAAGGTTCTTTATTATTCCAAATATTTATGTTGGTTTCTTTATCATTGTTATATCTATCATTGTATTTTTTTTTTTGTTGTTGTTGTTGAGTATTGCATACTGGTTTGTAGTTGTACTTGTAGTTCTTATGTGTTGTGGATATTAATCAAGGAAAATTATTATTTTGTTGGTTGCATGTAGTTGTAGTTTTGTATAGAGGGGGGATATTTATGGCAACATGCAGGAGGTAAGATGGATATACACATATATATTTTTTTTTGTTAAATGAGAAGAGCCAGGAAAATGTGCAGTCGAACATTGTTTTGGTTCTTTTTGATATTTCTGCAGAGTCACACCGCTATAACGTGACAGTCATACGTAATATGATAGACAGTCATACTCAATTTCAGTTGTAGTATTGCATATTATTATTTTGTTTCCTTATCATTGTTATATTTATTATTGCGGGTGTTTTTTCGTTGTTGAGAAAATATATACTTCGTATATATTTATTATTGTTGGTATTGCATCTGGGGTTGTAGTTGTACTTGCTTTTGTTATGCGGTGCGGGTGTTAAGGTCTAACAATCATGCTGTTATACACGCAAAGTCACAGTCGTTGTCGAGAAAAGTCACACTTCAATAAGGTCAGAGATGAATGTGTGCGTTGCAAGTTTGATAGTGTCCAACCTTTGATAATTTATTTTTTGTTCCAACCTATATGCCAGCTGAAGACACAGTGATTGTCCCTTACATAGGGCAGAAGTTCGTGGACATCGATGGAGCATTCAAGTTTTATCAAGCTTACGCATTTTATGTTGGTTTCGAGGCGAAGAGGTACACGACAACTAGATCATTTGATGGGTCGATCAAGAAGAAATTGTTGGCTTGTAATAAGGAGGGCAAAACAGCCAGCCAGAGCATGGTGAAGCTGTCGAGCACGGGAGAGAAGGAGGGGCAAGAGTACGTGGGATCGTACGAACCCAAGAGGATTACGAAGGCGACGAGGACGCAATGTGGAGCAAGAATTAGGCTCTGTGCAATGATCGGGGGGTTTTATATTGAAGAGTTCATCAAGGAACACAACCACGATCTTGTGACGGTCAGGGACAGAGAGTTTCAAAAGTCATCTCAAAATTTATCAAGATATCACAAGGAGATGATCGTCTGCAACTCGAGGGTGCGTAATGTCTGTCAACAATGTTGTTAGTGTATGTTTGACTGCCAACTGTTCGAGACCAATGCAGTTGCATTTTTGTGTGTGCAGCTGAAGATCGGGGCGACTCGAACATACAGGATGTGCAAGGAGTTGTCGGGCGGATATCATAACATCGGAGCATCGTTGGTTGATTTCAAGAACTGGGGGAGGGACGTCAAGTGCTTCGTCCACGAGCAGGATGGTCAGTTGTTCATAGACCGGTTCAAGAGTTTGAGGGACAGTCAGGAGGATTTCTACTTTGACTACGATGTGGATACAGACGGAAGCTTACGCAGGGTCATTTGGGCGGATGGTGCAGCTCGAAGGAACTACGCGGCATTCGGGGATGCAGTTTCGTTCGACCCAACGTACGGAACCAACGTGTATTCCATGGTGTTCACACCGTTCACTGGCCTGGACAACCACAAACGGTCTGTCACGTTCTGTGGGGCGTTGTTATTTAAGGAGGACTACGAGTCATTTATATGGGTTCTCTCCCGGTTTCTGGAAGCCATGGGCGGGAAGGAACCGTGTTATATCATTACAGATCAGGATCCCGGGATTTTAAAAGCCGTCCCCGAAATATTCAAAGTAGCGCACCAACGGTGCTGCACGTGGCACATCATGAACAAGGTTCCAACAAAGTATGGCAGATCAAGAGAGGAGACCTCGGACTTTGTAAAAGCTCTCAATTCAATTATATGGGATGATGACATCGAGGCGGAGGAGTTCGACGACAGGTGGGGACGGATTATGATCGACCATGATGCTGTTGGGATCGAATGGTTCGAAAATATGTTTAAAGAGAGGAGCAAATGGGTCGCCGCGCATTACAGGGAGGTGAGGATGTCCGGAATTATGAGGACAACGCAGAGATCAGAGAGTGAGAACAGTTTCTTCAAAAAGTTTGAAGACAACAATGGTACGTTGGTCCAGTTCTGGATGCGTTTCGAAAGTGCGATGGACCAACAAAGGCACATGCAGATGAGGCTAAACAACGATAACCGGCAGTCATTCCCCAAAATTGTATCGACGAATCCGATGGAGAGCCACGCGGCAAGGGTGTACACGCACGTCGCCTTTGCACACTTTCAGGAAGAGGTTAAGTTTTCGCTGTACACGTGCAGCGTTCGTGGGTATCAGGAGAAGGACGGGATCGAAGCGACAACAGTACTGGACTCCATCCGGGACCGCAACTACATTGTTGAATACAACCCAGGTACTGGCATAGAAAGTCACTGTCCATTTCGTGTAGCCATATTATATGATCCAAACGCTTTGATTCTAAACGTAACGAGTTTTTTTCCATAATTCATTGAATGTGACTGTACACAACAAAGGGTGCGACTCTGTATCGCGGTGCGTGTGATTGTACAACGCAATTCGTTTGATTCTGCGTCGTAAGGACTGTGACTATGCAGCATTATGGGTGTGACTGTATCCTGTCAAGGTTGTGATCATACCTTTACGGACTCTCATCTCGTACGTTGCGTAGCCACCGTCTGTACGGTCAACAGTCGCACTCTTTATGTGTTTTTTAATGCACTCGCAGGTACCTGTGAGGTCAGGTGTACTTGCAGAAAGTTCTGTCGGTATGGAATTCTTTGCAGGCACGCCATTTGGATATACTCTTCGAAAGGACGGGAGACGATCCCGGAACGGTACGTGGCATGGAGATGGACAAAGGATGCTCTACGTAATGTTAATGCGTGTCCCCTGTCAGAGAGTCGCCCACGCGATGAGAAGGCTGTTACAGTCACGAGGCTGTTCTCGGAGTTCTATGAGACTGTCAGTCACGTCAGCAAAATGGGTAAGGAAGACGTTAGTAATCTAGCTGACGTCATTCGCGACTTCATGTCCGATATTGTCTCTGCTGTGCCATTTAGCAAGACGCAAGAATTAGAGGAGATCCTCGGCTGTACGAGCTCAATTGAAATAAACATATTGCCCCCGAAGAAAGCCAAGAACAAGGGCAGTGGGAAGCGGATGCTTTCTTCTAAGGCGAAGGCTGCTGCAATTGCCGCGAAGCCTAAACGGCTGTGTAAGAACTGCAAGAGGATGGGGCACCATGACAAGAGGAACTGCCCCAACCCATTTGCTGAGTACCCACCTGTTGATGTTGAGGAGGAGGAGGAGGAGGAGGAGGACCCGGCAGGGATTGCCGAGGAGGATTCATGAATATCATCTGTTACTTAGGAACATTCTTTTTGGAAACACAAAGGCTGTCGACGTTTGAAATGGTCAAGGTCCGTGACATTGTTGTCGTATATTGCGGACCTCAATCATTTCTAATATGGTTCAAGTCTTAGATCATGGGGGCGATTTCCTGCTTTGTGAAACATAAAGACTTGTCGACGTTTGAAATGGTCAAGGTCCGTGATATTGTATATGCTATTGCGGACCTTAATTATTTCCAATATGGCGTAGTCGTAAAGCGTGGGGATCCGTAAAATTGTTTTTGTTCCTTTGACTGTAAGAATACATTGAAATAGCAGTCTTTTTTATTCTGGAATGCAGCATCTTTGGCTACAAATACAGCTGTATAGGAACATCACGAAACAAGTGAGTGTGATTGTGCAACACAATGAGTGCAACTTTACAGCATTCAGTGTGTGATTGTAGAACAAGAGGTGGACTGTGGGAGTGTGATTGTACAGGATAATGACTGTGATTCTTCAATACACTGACTGTGATTCTCCAAAATGAAGTGTAGTAACCTAAACTAGTTCTATGACATGATGACTATGATTATACACCATGTTTAGTGTGACTATAAAACTTGTTGAGTGTGACTATACACCATGTGTCTGTACATTAGAAAAATAGCGATGGAAATAGAGAAAAAGCGCAATAGCGATGGAAATATTTGTACTTTATAAAAAGTCCATCACTTACACAACATGTAATACTTGCATACCCTAAAACGCGGAAAACATTCTACGACATAGTGCGGAAAACATCCATTAAACGCTACACTTTAACATTCATTAAAACTTAAAACACATAAAAATTACCATTACTAAACGGTACATCTTAACCCATACATACTTAACCTCCGTACTTCTTAAGCATCTTATTCAAGTTGGCCAAGTCACGCTGAAACCTGTTCCTTGTGCGGAAACACTCCATAGACTTTTTCATCAAGAACTGGATGTAGTTGTCCAGTTTGGCCTCTGTATGTGTATCACCAGTGGACGCCACGAAGCGCTTCACGTCAATCGCAGTTGCGACTAGCTGCATGGCTCTTAATTCATTGGATACAGTGGAATCCAATAAACCATTGTACTCGTCGATCAAATTTCTGATCTCTTCTATTTTGCTGGCCATTTTTTATAAGGTTAAAGTGGTGGAGTTGTATGTAGTGGCTGGTAAAAATGGTGAAGTTGAAGTGGTAAAAGTGGTGAAGGTGAAGGTGAAGTTGAAGGTGATAAAAATGGTGTTGGTATTTAAAGAGGGGGAGGCAGTAAATAGGGTGTTGAAAATGAATGGGTTAGGCAGTAAAGGGGGGGTGAAAAATTAATGGGTTAGGTGGGGGGCTTATTCTCATATATTTATTAGGGTTAAGAGATTGAGGTGGGTGTTGTGTTTCCCAACGATTAATTGAGACTCACAAACATCCATTCACATTCATCACTACATATTCGGTTTTGTCGATCTTAATTATTTCTAATACGGAGTAGTCGTAAAACATGGTTTAGTCGTTACGTCTTTTGTCGATCTTAATTATTTCTAATATGGCGTAGTCGTAAAACAAAATTGTTTTTGTTCTGGAATGTATTATCTTTAAACGCTACAAACAGTACTAACTTAATATTTGGTTGACATAAAACAAGTGAGTGTGATTGTGCAATACAATGAACGTGATTCTACTGTAGGCAGGGTGTGACTCTACAGTAGCATTGTGGGAGTGTGATTCTATAAGATAATGTCTGTGATTCTACAACACACTGACAGTGATTCTCCAAAATGAAACGTAGAAACCTAAAAATAGAGAAATAGCGAAACAACGATAGAGAAATAGGGGAGAAAATAGAAAAGTCACATTATGAAATAACATAAAAATATTCTTGAAACGTAAAAACATCCATTACTTATATATTTTATATCTCAAAACACATTAAAACATCCAGTACTTGAAACATGATACGTCCATTACACCCTTCATTTTCGCTACATGCATAATTAACCCCCGTTTTTTTGAAGCATCTTCCTCAAGTTGGCCAAATCACACTGCAACGCTTTCTTAGTGTGGAAACATCCAATGCACTTTTTCATCAAGAATTCGATGTAGTCGTCCAGTTCGGTCTCCTTTTCTGTACTGCCAATGGATGCCATATAGGTCATCGCGTCTATGGCAGGAGCGACTAGCTGCATGGCTCTTAATTCATTTGATCTAGTGGTATTCAACAAACCATCGTACTCCTCGATCATTTTTCTGATTTCTTCTATTTTGCTTGCCATTTTTTGTTAGGTTTAAAGAGGTAAAGTTGGAAGTAGTTGGTGTAAAAATGGGTTTGGTATTTGAAGGGGGGAGGCAGTAAAGGGGCAGTAAATATTAATTGAGTTAGGTGGGGGCCCTATCCTTCTAAAGTAAATAGGGTTAGCAGAGTGAGGTGATGGTTTGTGTTCTCAATGTGCATTGAGACTCACAAACATCAATTCGCAGTCACACTCACAAACATCACTCAAAGTACAGTTTATATTTTCTCGACATCGTTTTCTTATTGGGAAATAATCCGATTTTGCGGTGCGTGTATTGTTTTTTTTCGTGTCTTCTGTAAATAAGGGAACCATCGGTTTTTTTTAAGGTGAAATAATCTGAAAGCAAATGGATGGACATATATGCAGGGGTAGTTAGTATAATTAAATGGTGATTTCGTGGTCGTCTGTCATGACTCTGCAGGAGTTTGACTGCGACTGTAAGTCAGAAGTTGCGTGACTGTATCACGTCGCACATGCGACCCTGATACTGAGTTGTCATTCATCTGATACTCAGAAGATAATCGAACATGAGATTTTTTCTATATTCACAAAAAACCGTTTTTACTTCACTACACATTCATGCCTTACGGTTCGCTGAGGTCTTTCGTTCCACGATTTTCCCCAGTTTACGTTTTTCATCGAGTTTGATCCATATGCACGTAGCATTTCTTATGAAAGCGCGAATTTTCGGCAACACGTCGTCGCGAGCTTCATTCATGTCAGCAAGTACGAGACTTGCTGCCACCTCGAACGATAAGTAACGCCTCCCGACCTTTGACCCCATATCAGTGTGGGTGAACGGCGCACCGTCGTACAGGCACATGTGCATCAAGCAGAAAATGCCGGACTCCGGATCGTTCTTCCGGGCGCTCTGCCATTCCAATTTTACTTGGCGATGCTCAAAATCCGCCAGGTGACTGCCCTTAATCAGCCCTTTCTCGTCCATGTAGACCCTCAATGCTTGAATCTGTTGCAGTATTAGGTAATAGTAAACATCAGCACCCAAGCAGTAGAATATTTTTGACGTGGTGAAATAAAGCATATGCGTGCAACTTACTATCTCGCTGGACACCCGGAACATATGCGACCCTGGGGCATGTGTCTGGTGATCGAGGATATCAACTGTTCTTTCTCTAAAGTTAACGCACACGCACGCGTAGTGCCCCATAGTATGCACCGGGAAAAACAACAGTTCGGCGTTCAAGTCGAATGTCCCTGCGCAGTCTTGTATGAATCTGTCCCACGCTTCGTACAGACCGTCAGTGTCTTCGTCCGCAGGGGTACTTGAGTCAGGTCGTTCCAGTATACGGGTCAGCGAGTCCTAACGGATGGCAAATATTAGTTGTCATCAGTGACAGTATGCGAGAATGGAATATATTATGTGCGTGGCCGCACATTGCAAAGTGTGTGATTGTACAGACAAAAGCGTGTGATTGTACAGACTAAGCCGCGTGACTTTGCAGCGTGCAGAGTGTGACTATACATGACAGTGTGAATTCAAATTCCAGGATGTCTGACTATATAATGTGCGTGGCTGTACAACTTATATTCCGTGATTGTGCATGTCAACAAGAGTGACTCTGCAAAGTGATGTCTGATTATTAATGTTAATGGGGGTCATTTGCACTAATAGCACGTGATTGTACAGACTAAGCTGCGTGACTTTGCAGCGCGCAGTGTGTGATTGTGCACCTCGACAAGAGTGATTGTACACATCAACATGTGATTGTAACTGATAGCATGTGATTGTACATGTCAACATGTGTGACTGTGCACCTCAATATGTGTGACTGTGCAACTGATAGCATGTGGTTGTACATGACAACATGTGTGACTGTACTAAGTGAACTTTGTGATTATTTCTAACTATTTAACGTGAATGGGGATCATTTGTACTATTTAGTGTGATAGGTAGTAGGTTATGGGGGCATACCATGTGTTGAATTCCGAACCACGCCATCGTTGGGTCCGCGGGGGAGGATAACCAACGCCGGTTGTCGTCTGATTGGCACCAGTTCATTAGGTGCGACCAACACTCCAGCACAGCGGCGCTCATGCCACCGGCGGAGAAGAGTGATTGAATGTCACGCCTCGTCAGCTGCGCACGAGGGCCGTAGGACCCAAAGCGTTCACTGCGGATTTGTTGACACCGGTTAGTAGGTGTAATATGAAACACGCATCAGGAACAAAAGACGGTCACTTACTTTTCGTCGTACCCATTATCGTCGAGGAAGCAGTAGTCGGCGGTGTGTTTTCGCAAGCTGAGCATCCCACTCGTCAGCCCCACTCGCAGGCGAAATACGAGTGACATGACAATGGCGTCCGGGGCAGGTTCACCCTGGTTCAAGGAGCAACCCAACCCATCTCCACAGTCCCGTATCCGAGACTTAATCGCCGACTGTCTTTCTTCTGGGACTGATCTGGGGGTGGGTGCAGGTGTTTTCGGTGATTTGCTCAGACGCTTCTTGGCGGTTGCCTTCACAGGAGTGGTTTCAAACGTACGGGCAGATTCCAACGATTCCTTGTATTTTCCGAATTCAATCACTTTCTGCAAAACAGCGTTCCTCATCTTGTTCGCGTCGCTCAGTATAAGGGCCGCCGTGATCTCCGCCCTGCACATATTCATGGCCGCCATTGTCCCCAAGGAGCAGTTGAACGGGGACCCGTTGTACAGCATCATGTGCACCATCAAGTACACTTCACAGTCATTGGCGGAGTACCCCACTCCCTGCCATGATAAGGGAACGTTTACCAATTTAAACGCACGGACCTTCTCACCTTTCTCCATCCCTCGTTGTACCATGAACTCCCCCATCTTATTAACCTGCAAAACAAGTTCAAACAGGATCAGTTGTTGGACACATTCCGGTTACATAATTGATTCAATATTAAATTAAAAGGGCCTGACCGCTGTCCGAGCAATGCCATAGTAAGACAACTTTGTAAAATCTTTATCGTACAACTGGTTGTCGAGGTACTCTATTTGCCCAGAATTGAAGTTGATGCAGGCGCAACTGTAGTGACCCTCATCACCCGTCAAGATCGGGACAAACACCTGCAAACAATGCGTCAGGATTATGGGTTGATAACAACTTCGAATAGACAGTATGTCCAGGATAATACCATGTCCGAGTCCAAAGCAAAGTCGGTGAAGCTATTTTTTATCCACTCGTCCCACACGTAAAATATTTCCTGGTCATATTTATTGCCCCTGCCTCCTTCCTTCCACAATGACAACACTGGGGCCTGCTCACATGCATTGATGGTAATACATTTAGTCACTTTGTGTTTGACATGAGTGCGACTGTACAGCGTAAAATGTGTGACTATACAGCTTGTAGCGTGTGACTGTGCAGTTTATAGCGGTGACTGGACAACACAATGAGTGTGACTATACAGGTAACAGTGTGTGACTATACAGCCAATTGTGTGCGATTATACACCTTATTTGGGGGTTGAACGTACCGTATGTCCAAGAGAGAAGTAACATCTACTGGTTACTCTTGATGCTTTTTGTCGTGCACCAGGTTGTTCAGCAGCCTACACCAGCAGTCAACGACGTTATTCATCACCTCCAGGCCAGGCTCGAGCGTCTGCATGTCGCTCCTCGCGATACAGTCGTAAGCTGTGTACTCGACCAATATTTCGCTGCAGAACAAACGAAGTCCCGATTAGCACGTGCATTTTTAAAAAACGACATGACCAGGACAATAAGTACGTACCCTGACGGACGTGGCGTTCCCCGGTCGAAGACGTAGTCGATTACGTCTTTCCGTACGCTGAGGATATCCCAGAAGATGACGATGTTGGAGCACATGAATCCAGAGATTACAAGCTGCCCCCTCATTACTCTTCCACAGTCCAACGTGCAACCCAAATTGTCCGGAATCGTGTCCATGCACTCAAATGCCACGTCGGAGTGGAAGATGTACCGATGATGTTTAGCCTCCGGGTTCCATCATCATCGTAACCCTCTGTTCCATCATCATCTCCCACGTAGAAACCTGATTTGTCAATATCTTCATCCGCGTAACCAGAATCACGCAAGTCTTGCATAATTTGACGTACCAGACCGCAGGCTTCAGCATCGCGCTGCTGCTCGCCCTCAACGACGGGGGCGTTCTGGGTAGTCTGCTTCAACTGCCCGACCAACACAACGACTTCATCGATATACCGGAGGACAGATGGATCTTCCCAGAATTGTTGGGAGGACGTGTCCTGACTTGGAATTGCATTGTTCCTCGTCGATATTTCTCTTACTTTTGAGGCAGCCTGCTCACAGAAACCGCAAAACGCTAGCGCACACCTTCGGAATTCCATGAAAAAACGCCGGTCGTCCTATAATTCAGTTGAAGTCAAATCATTAGTTCGAAGCTCAGTGGTGTTGAGGCTGGCAGCGTAACTATGACTAAGCATCTAAGTGTGTGACTGTAAGGAATAAAGTGTGTGACTATACAGTTTACAGCGTGTGACTGTGCAGGTTATAGTACTGACTGGATAACATAATGCGTGTAGCTATGTGATAGTGTGTGACTGTACAGCTATTAGTATGTGACTGTACATCAGGATGAGTGTGATCATAACGACCATGACTATCAGTTTTTTTAAAAACATAGGCAAGACTTTCAGATTAAATCGTTTCACGAACAATAAATTGATGATCTATAGAGTTGCTGGGAGATCACTTACGTCAACCGCGTTGCCTTCCGATTGATCGCCTCTCTCCACCCCTGTCGTTATTCTTTTTGGACTAGAGTTCTGTTTGTCAGAGGGCATCGTTATAGCGGGGGTGCACTCGCTGCCTGGTTTCCCACATGTACGTGGGTACGACACCTTCGAACGCAGCTGATTTCCCAGGGATCCCGTCTCCAGCTCCCCAGCAAGACGATCGGTTATTTTCCGTGCATCCCAATGTGCGATAAATGGTATGTCGTATCTGCAAGTCTCGCTACGGAAATCGTAGCGCTGGAAGTACGCAATCATCAGAATGGGGATGCACCCCCGGAGGTAGTTGACGACTTTGTTGGGGTCACGCGTCCCCTTACCTGCCCGCACCAGATCCTGCAGGACAAAGCTACACCAGTCCTGTTCACCGATCAAGTCCACGTCCTCCACTGCGGCCAGCAGACTCAGGTCCAGTGAGTTGTTCGTAGTAGGCGCGAGGAATGATGACAACGCGAAAAACACGAACCTGCGGACAAAGTCGTCGTCAGCGGCTTTGGTTGCCATTAAATTTTCGTGCACCCTCCCTAATGTTATTGGCCCGCTGCTGTCAACCACATCGAACCCCTTCCGCCAGGTACTCTTTAACCTGATCACGTCAGGTGAGTCTGCCCCTTTCTTATTTTGTGTTGGGATTAATTTCACCGGATGAGGGCCTAAAGGTAGCTGGAGGCAATCGTGGACGTCGTACTTTGACATCATGAATGCCTCCCGGCGTGAGGCGCGAAAAATATGGGACCCGTCAGAAAATGCACGTAGGAACATAAGCGCATGGTCAGTGGGGACCGATTCGATCCTCAGGTCCAAGAGCCCGCCGAAGCCAACACCACGCACCCTCTCTTTCTGATCATCCGATAATTGCGCAAGTAGTTGGTGCAACCGCTTTGGCCTACAGTGAATATCTGGCTGACCCTCTGTGCGGTCCCTCCCCTCTTCCTCCGAGACACACTCACGTATGTGGGGTCGGTCACTGTATCATATTTGACTCTCCTCTTTTTCTTTGGCCTGCTTTCCTCAACACTTTTTGTCTCACCCACATCCAGATCGGCGACCGGTGAATCAAAAGTCATCCTCTTTTTTACCTTGTGCCTGCCTTCGTCAACGATTTCTGTCCCCATCACATTCGTCTCGGCAACGATGTGGTCCCCTGATGTATCTTCAACAGACTCCACAACAGTCTTCTTCTTCTTATGTTTCTTTTTATGTTTCTTCTTACCCAAATTTTGGTCAGCGACCGGTGAATCAAAAGTCACCCTTTTTTTTTTCTTGTGCCTGCCTTCGTCAACGATTTCTGTCTCCACCACATTCGTCTCGGCAACAATGTGGTCCTCTGATGTATCTTCAACAGACTTTACAACAGCCTTCTTCTTCTTATGTTTCTTCTTACCTAAATTTTGGTCTACAACCAATGTATCATCAATTACATTCTCTGCCACGGCCTTATTCTTACTGGTCTTCTTTTGAATTTTCTTCTTCGCACCCGACATTCTGCTGCAATAACAACATGCGTAAAGAGTGTGATACGGTTGTACAGAGTTGGTTGTACAGAATGATGCACAGTCATACAGAGTTGGTTGTACAGTCATACAGAGTTGGTTGTGCAGAATGATGTACAATCACACCTTTGGATCTACACAGTCGCACTTGTTATGATGCAAAGTCACACGCTTTATATTGTATAGTCATGCATTGTTGGTTGTATAGTCACCCGTTTGAGGCTGTATAGTCACACTCCTTATGTTGCAGAGTCGCTCTCTTTTTACTGTAGAATCACATCGTTGAAGCCGTATACTCAGTTGTAAAATCACATGCGTAAAGAGTGTGATTTTACAACTGAGTATACGGCTTCAACGGTGTGATTCTACAGTAAAAAGAGAGCGACTCTGCAACATAAGGAGTGTGAATATACAGCCTCAAACGGGTGACTATACAACCAACAATGCATGACTATATAATATAAAGCGTGTGACTTTGCATCATAACAAGTGCGACTGTGTATGACTGTACAACCAACTTTGTATGACTGTGCATCATTCTGTACAAGCAACAATCTCTGTATGATTGTACAAGCAACTCTGTATGACTGTACAACCAACTCTGTATGACTCTTCAAATGTTAGTTTTATTTCTTCCCAAACACCAAGTCTGTGACTATAACACTGCTTTAACGTAAACCTCAACAAGGAAGCATGCAAAACTTCAACAAAGAACTATCTAATTAATCGATGCCAGATGCATACTTACAATAACGACTATGGGAACTTCAACATGAACTTCAACAAAGAAATAAAGACTTCATCTTTAGCTCTATAACTACAACTCAAATTTAGGGTTATAACTAGAGGAATAACGATTAATCAAGAATAAAAACTGTGTGATTATTAGTTGTTAAAGGAAAAAATCTTCATCTCCGACTCTATAACTACAACCACTGTACAACTACAACAACTTTAACTCAAAATCAGGGTTATCGGGTTGGAATAATGCTCTTTTATCATTTTGTATGGTTCATGCATGCGGGAGTTTGTGTTTTTAGGGTTCATGAAAATGGAATAAAAAGAAAATCGGAGGTCGAAAATAGAACATTCAACATACCTTATTGGAGATGGAGAAGCTGCGGAAATGGAGATGGAGATGGAGAAGGAGATGGATTTTTTTTAGAGAGAGGAAGAGAGCGTTGAGTGATTGAGAGTTGGTGAATGGGGAAGTGCAATGGGTTGGGCGGGAGAATAGAGAGGAGGGAAATTAATTGGGGATAGGTTGAGGGGGCTATTGACTATTGATGGGTGATGGGTGATGGTTGTCCGCAGCTTGTCAGTTCCGCATCGTCCTTTTTTTTTATTAATCTAAACCCATCCATCCACCGTCCATATTAATCTTAATGGATGGGTGGGATTAACACTAAGGGAGAGTTAGGAAGTTATTAACTTCCCTGATCCTCCCTCTATATATATATATATATATATATATATATATATATATATATATATATATATATATATATATATATATAGAGTGAAGATCAAGTGAGTCCCTTTTTTTTGTTTGACTCCATAAGTCCTATTTAGAGCCATTGATCTAAAAGAGATGGATGGTGGTGATTGAGTGTTGTAATTAAGGTAATAACTACCATATCTTGGAAAAAATATAATAAAATCTTCTCTCCTCCCTTAATTACCTCCAACTAATATACGTTCTCTTTCATCCATTCAATTTTTTCATTCAAACACACCCGCCTAACAAAAACCCTTCAACTTCATCTTCAACTCAAGCAAAGGTAATCTTCATATTCATATTGGCAGACAAGAACAGACGGTCCCAGACGCGAGACAGATCATCGACGGTCCCAAGACCAAGCCAACAAAAGGTCGAAAAAAATGATGTGTCTAATGAATTATGTCTAATGAATTATGTCACCTTCTTCTGATTATGAAATATTATGAATTATGTCACCTTCTTCTTCTGGTTACGAATTTGTTCATTCTGTTACAGTGATTGACTGTACCTGTTACTCTAAGTAACGACTGATGTTACTATGGGAATGAATGGAGTTTACCCAAGATACAAATGTGGTCTCATAATCAGTGTATTACACTGACGCATTGTAACTGTTACTTTAATGAACAAATGATGTTACTCTAATTGATTAATGATGTTATTCTACGTCTCATGATTAAGTTTCATTGGTATTAATGGTGTGGTCTCATAATCACTTTCATTGATATTATCATCAATCACTATGACGCATTATATATGGTTCTTTAAAGAACGAAAGTTGTTAATTTCCTAATGAATGATTCTAATCCAAGTTATCCTCAGTTACTTTGGTAATCATTTGTTTAAACAACGCTGATGTGCTCAGTTACTTTCATGGATTATGTCTGTTACTGTAACTCAAGAAAGGTGTTACTCCAATAGATATGGGATGTTACTCTAACCAAATACACATGTATTAAATAAAATAGAGTTAATTTTGGATTATGTCTGTTACTGTAACTCAAGAAAGGTGTTACTCCAATAGATATGTGATGTTACTTTCATGGATTATGTCTGTTACTGTAACTCAAGAAAGGTGTTACTCCAATAGATATGAAATGTTACTCTAACCAAATACACATGTATTAAATAAAATATAGAGTTAATTGCAACGTAGCACAGCGATATGTGTAAAAAAAATGTGTACAAAATCAGTTATTCTTGTAAACCAAAAAAAAATCCTTAGAATGACCAAAAACACAACTATTCTCAAAACACTTGTTTCTCCTCCTCATCTTCCTCAGTGTCTTCTTCAGTTTCCTCATCTTCGTCAACATAAAACAAAACAATAAAATCAGTGTCTTCTTCAGTTTCCTCATCTGCTTCAACATAAAACAAAACAATAATATCAGTGAAGAATACGTTAAACTTGGAATCTATACTAAAACGAGAGCAATGAACCATTGTTATTAATCCATGATTAATCAAATGAATAAAATTCCACATTTTCCAGTGTTGTCCCGTGCGTTCGCATCTTTGCCAATACCACCTGCACAAAATTGAACAGCGTTACACCCATGCAAATAATGTGTTACTTCAATTCCTAAGCTGTATTACTCTAACGAGTACAATACGTTACTTTAACATCATCATCAAAACCCTTTTCTCAACGTTCATTTGTGTTACTGTAATTAAAATTAAGTGTTACTTTAACTCAGAAGATATGTTATTTCAACGACGTTTCTGCGTTAATAGAAATCAAAACAATAGTATCAGTGGATATAATGAAAAATCTAAATAACAAACATAAAACCCTAAAATCTATAAAGATCGAGAGAGCAATTAACCATTGATACAAAACTATGATGAATGAAATGACAATGAAAGCAATATCAACATGAAAATTGACGTAAAAAAAGAACGTAAATTGACGCACGATGTATCCATGGATAAAAATTGAATCAAAACGTGAAAGAAATATTGAAACTCATCATTGTTATACTCGATCAATGGCTTATCAACAGTTGAAGAAGATGACGCGGTCATTGAATCCATTGTAACGGGATTTCGAGCACAGAATTGATTGATTGAATGAATGAACGAACGTGATGAAGAAAGGGTTTTTTTTTTCAGGTTTGAATGAACGTGAATGATGAATGAATGTGATTAAGAGACTTATTGTTTCCTAAATTCATGGGAGCTATTTTAGGAACGTAAATCTTTTTTTTTAATGCAAATACTATGATGAATCTTGTCCATCCATCCTCATCCCATCCAATGGATGAGATGAGGACTTAGGGAGTCATCTAGAGTAAAGGACTCATAAGAGCCTTACTCTATATATATATATATATATATATATATATATATATATATTGATTGATTGATTTCAACCCGAGATCAATCTTACCACGAGATTCATTCGCCTGTCCAAACTCACGCGTGGCCGCGTCGGGGTGGACCTATGTCATGTCCACACAGTGACTTTGTCACGCCACAACAGATAAGCTTGTTCCTTCTATTTACTAGTCTATTGCTAACACTCATCAAATAACATGATCATTATTATGAAATGTAGAAGGAACGTCGCGTGCAGATCCCAACTAAATTAAACGCATCAAATAACATGATTTTTAGGAAATCCAGAAGGTGCAGAATTGCAGATATAAAGTAGGCTAGTTTGTAAGATGATATTGATGTGAGGATGCGAACATGTTAATATCATAATCGTCCTCATATCTCCTACTTGTTAAACCTATTAATGGATCCCATGTTTTGTCCTAATGTCTAGTATAAATTCAGCGATACTATCCATACTTGGTACAGAGTTCATAACAGAGTCTCTCTTCTCACATCTTTTGGCCCATGCAATGATTTCTGGGCATTCATCTTGGAACCTCATATTCCCACATACTTCATAAACCTTAAACCAGCTATAGAAGGGGATTAGTGCAATATCCACGAATCCAAATGCATCTCCCCCAAAGTAGCTCTTATTCTCCACCTCTTTCTCCATTGTTTTCAGGCTTTCTATTAATTCCCCTTTAGCTCTCTCTTTGCTCTCCCCTGTTCCCGTCCATAGTTGTCTACTCGCTGGAAAAACCTATACACACAGACACCAAATGCAATAGTATTGAACGAAGCTTTATCCGAGTAGAATTGATTAACGTTAAATACAAACACATACTAACTTAATCCGAGTCGTCCAAGCTAAAATTAAATCTTACTCATCCAATTTTAAAAGCACAAATATTACATACTACATACATTATTCTTTTCCTTTTTTTCAACTAAGCACACACTTAGTCGAATTACAATATAGGGGAATTCGAACCCACTAGACTAAGACTAAGGCTAAGACTATCTTCCGTACATACGTTCGAGTAAATAAGGGCAAATATTATGAATGGTCTTATTAATTAGTTGATCCCTTTAATCTTCCTGAACCTGGTGGCAGTCTCCAGAACCTTATCCTGGTCGGCAAGGGAACTGGAGACGGAATCCTTAAGAAAACATCGTTTGGCCCAGGCCATGAAGTTAGGACACTCTGCCTCTAGACTGATATTCAAGAAGTGCTCGTAGGTGCTAAACCAGCTATAGAAGGATATGAGCGCAACGTCTACAAATCCAAAGTTATCTCCTCCAAAGTAACATTTATCCCCGAGTTCTTCCTCTAATGTCTTTAATGTTTCTATAAACTCTTTTTTCGTCTCTTCTTGATCTTCCCCTGTTGGGGTTGTCCATGTCTTATATTGAGCTGGGTACATCTGTAGTACATGATGATCCTCATTGTCATTGTCATTTCATTCCAATAATGTTTTTTTATCATACGGGTACTACTTCGTATATATATTTACGTATGTATGTATGACTTAATCTAAACAAACCGATAATTTAATCAAAAAAACTAGCAAGGTAATTAAATAACCTTTTTCATGTTCTTCGTTTATATTTGTATTTATATTTTTATACACTCTTCTTGCTTGTTCAAACCCAAATGCTCGTATGCTTACATTTTGGTATTGTTCTAGTCTAAGACACGGAGTACGTACTTGTGCAAACTGGAAGTTTCCACAATGAAGACAACTAGTAGAATGAATGTTCTTGGATAAGATCAGAGGATAAGAGAATGATATGAATTGTACTCCGTATTGATATTAATCAAGTAGTTATAAAGTTGTTAGTGTATGTGTATATAGGCAAATTCTTGCTGAACATGAGTATATCCGTCTTATATACTTATGACGGATCAAATATTTAGAATAAGACAATTTGTCTAGATTGTACTCCGTAACAATTTTTTTTGGTAATTTCTTCTTAGTTGGGTGTATTTGACCCATTTTAATGTTACGATGGATATGTCGGTCACAAGCAAGATCAACTGGTGTGTAAATATATATATAGCAACTACCTTCTAACAAACTTGTAACCACCTTTAGTTAACTAACTCAACCACTTATAACTAACTAAGTCGTTGGTTAGTCGTTTGAGGGCTAATGCCTATAACTACTTGACAAAAATTTTAAGTAATCCCTCCATTTATTAATGTTATATCCATTTTCCTCTTTGAAACTTTTTTTATTGTTCTTCTCATTTTTATTTTTTCCATATTAGTTTCTCACATCTTTAACCATGTATAAAGTAAATGGGTACAACAATAAAAAAAAAATGGAGTAAATTTTCCATTTTTTGTACAAGTGAAGAAAGAGGTGAGAAGGTTTAGTGAGTAAGTGTGGATTGTTTGTTCTTTTTTCTACCAAAATAGAAAAGAGAGTGAATTTATAAGCACTTGTGTAACGGCTACTTCAGTAAACTAGTCGTTGTTTTGCTTCAATGAGTCGTTGCATTCTTTTCAGAGGTATCATGAGAACAACTATGAAAACTTAGGGGTACCATCAAAAAACTATGAAAACTTAGGGGTACAATGGGAACCCTCTTCTTTTGAGGGAAAGTAGATGTTGAGTGATATAATTAATTTCCCTCCAAAATTAATTAAAAACTAATCATCCAACTTTTGTTCATAATTTAATGATGTCATGACAGAAAATTGGGGTAAGAGCAAATCGGAAACTAAACTTAAAACTCAAGTTTATCATAGAAACAAACTTAAAAGTAGGGTACCATGTGTAATGTGACATACTTTTATGTTCAATTTGTACTTGATCATCCGTCTTTTCAAATTTAGGATCAAACAATGACCATTCGAACCAAACGAAGTCAAATATTTGGTTCCATTTATCTCAATCCCTTACTTGATCTACTAAACATGACCACGGTAAAATATTATAGCCCAAACATAAAATTTGATCCACTTAATTGTTTAGTTTTTTTTATTTAATCGGGTCAAATCAAACATTAGTTGAATACTTAATTCGACAAATCAAATAATAAGCTTAGAAAACTCGGTTCAAATACAAATCAACTAATGATTTTCAATAGTTGACAAACTAAAGCCAAATCAAAAATTGTATTGTCCCTAATTAAGAATTTTCAAACCAAATCAAATAATGTTATTATTCGGTAGGGTTTGACTCAGCTACAGCCCTTATAACTATAATCAATCAGGATCGGAGGATAAAATTTAGAAGAGGGTGGCATGGAGTACCTTTTTATCAACATAATCGACCCAAAACTTAGCATGGGACTTTAAGTAAGGATCATGGGGAAGCAGAGGAGCTCTATCATTCCAGACCTCATCAATATACTCCACTATTATCATGGACTCGCACACGGGTTTTCCGTTGTGGATGAGAACGGGTACTTTCTTATGAACCGGGTTCATCTGGAGCAGCAAAGGGCTCTTGGAGATTTCAATGTTCTCTTCTCTGCATTCGTAATCGGTGATGCCCTTCTCAGCCAGTGCTATCTTCACTCTCATCGCAAACATGCTGGGCCAAAAGTCGAGTAATATTAGCTCAGCATCTCTTCTTTTCATCTCTTCATTCGCCATTATATATATGCTGATTGCTTCTGCTTCACTGTGTTACTCTTTGATATACGTACGTACGTACGTACAGTGTATATGTGTTTTTGGGTGGTCTTATTGCTTGTGTGATGAAGTAGTAGTCCTTGTACGTGTTTGTGATCAGCTTTTGTAGTGAGGGATTTTAGTCATTTAGGTTGAAATGCAGTCGCAGATTTAGCATCCGAGCTGCCTTCAGACTTTGTTGACTCATTCACGTCATGGCTTACGATCTACTCCTTCAGTTTGGGCAATCATCTCTTCTCTATATATAAAATATGTTAACCATATGAAAGTTTATATAATTATATCTCTTCCTTGCTTTGGATATATTCGTTGTAACCATAAAACATGTCAAATATATTCAACTAGGAAGGAAATGTCAATAAACTGACACATGGATTTTATTACACATACGGAATATTAAACTCGTTATAAACCTAAGACAGTTATTTTTGCCGCAAACAAGAATTTGCCTTATTATATACGGAGTACTAATGAAAGTTGCACAAAATGGTCAAAGTTGGGCCATTTTACATTTCAACTAATGTCATTTTCTTTTCAACTTTTTCAATTTAATTCAGTTCATTTCAATTCAAGAGGATCATTTTGTCTCAGACTCTAGCACTTCAGTCAATTTCAGTCGAAAAGAATTGAACCTAAACCTTAGATGCGAATATGAAAAGAACGAAACTAACATCGAATCGACTTTACTTTCATAATAGACAATTTGACCTTTATACTAGTTTATTACGCAACTACTTTTTACCGTCGGCGCTTTACTTCTTACCGTCGGCGTTAATTATGTAAAATGACGACTTTGCCCTTGATATTAATTTTCGTAATAATATTACTGTAGACACCCGCATTTTGACTGCCAGGTGTCTATGGTAGTCTCCGACAAACACCGGATGATGATCGGACGCTAACGTGACTTAATACGCTCGAATACGGACTCGGAATCAATAGTATCCGACGTGGGCATTTAGCGGAGTAATAATCTCACAAAACAGACCTCAAATCCAGGCCCAGTGGGTCGTTCCGAGCAAAATAAGACTAATTTGGGCCAAAACCGACACCAAAAATAAATCCCGTCTTTTAGCGACCGGGTCAAAACCCGGTCAAGGACGAACCCGTCACACAAACCAGCCAAGTTCAGCTTCTAGAAGATTGCGCCCAAATCAGAATTCAAAAAAAGCAAACTAAATCAAAAAGGTCAACCCTTCCTAAATTAACCCTAATCACACCCCTACTCTATAAATACCCCACTAATCCTCACCATTAAGGGACCTTTTTTTCAGCATAATTGTGGACATGACGTAGGTCCACCCCGACGCGGCCACGCGCGGGTTTGGGTAGGCGAATGAATCTCGTGGTGAGATTGTTCTCGGGTTCGAAATTTAAGTCAAAATGGAGTCGCCACCGAATTTTGTGGTTATTCGGAACCATACGAGCCCACTCTATGTCGTCATGGGCTATACACAAAGTAAGCTCACTTCGATTTCAGAGTTCATTGGGCTCGTCCCTTTGCATTGCAATATCGATACCGTCTAAACCGGCTTTCGTATATAGAATGACTCTCGTGCGCCAAGGGTTTCGGACATCCGGAAACCAAAGGTTCTGAGTAAGGGGTGAGGGTACGTGTTGGGAAGCCCACTAAGGACACCCAACCCTGCCCGCACATGGCGGCCTCTACTAAGACATCGTTCGTGTTCGTGTACGCGCGCTAGTAAAATGATAAAATGATATGCAAACAGCGTTTTCGGGCTAAGCATGCGAGTTGTTGATTAACTACGTCATTTAATGCATCTTGATTCACGTCAAAGTGATTTAGCATGTGATGTTCATTTAAATAAATAAATGGCAAACATCAAATAATAGAAAACTCGTAAATAAATTACAAATTACGCGGGCGGAATACAACCCGGAATTCACAATACAACGAGCAATAAAATAGAATAATTGAATTATAAGCAGCAAATGCTAACTAGAAACGGACCCGTATATAATAAATATAAATCGGACCGTAAGCTGTGCAAATGGACGAACTTCGATTAAATACACATTATATTGTGTATTAAACGGAGGACGGAGATATGGAACCTAGGCGTGGTGCTAGCCCGATCCCGAATCTCGATGCCTTGTCCCGACTTATCACATCGAGAAATGGAGTCTAAATTAATTATGTGTCGGATACGACTAAAGAGTCGTCGATACAAAAATTAATAGTGTGAGACCGTCGATCAAAGTTGTTTTAAGTGTCGTGATGTGCATGAGTTTTAGAAAAATGGGTTCACGTGATGGCCTTTACACGCGTTGACTAAAAGTCGCAAATAAAAGACGAGTCTTGAAATATGGTCAAATGTCGCGAAGATCGCATATTAATGTAAGGACCGAGAAGGGTAGAAAGTCGAGAAAACGGGAAAAATGGTCTCGGTCGGACAGGCCTGCCCGCGAGTCGCATGGCCGGTCGCGCGACTCGCGTGTGGGCCTGGTCGGGCATTTTCTATTTGTCGAAAAATCGTCAATTTTTATAATCACGTGCCAATGTGGGTTTATTTACTCGATTTATGTTTTTGCTAGATTAGGAATTTTGAATTAGTAGCGAAATTGCATCCCTCTACGTCACGACATCGAAACTAATCCTTCCGGATTATGTAATGTCGGTTTTCGTGTCAACGAGTTTCGTACTAATTGAAATGGGATCGAATGCGTTCAACTACGACCGATTGCAATCACGTCACGCCCTTGAGAACATTGGGGCGGGGCTCCTCGAAAGGGCTCCACCTCCGTCGTTACTCGTAAAGGGATTAGACGGACTCTAGGCGATCGTCGTAGTCAAACGTATTTGAAACCGAAAACTTGTATTAATATATATATATATGTACGCGGTATTAATTGTTAATAACGAAATGTAAATAAATAAATAATGTTAGTGGTTAGAGTACATAAATAAAATGTTAGGTGTTAGAGTACATAAATAAAATGTTAGTATCAAAATTAAAATAATGTTAGTAACGGAATTAAAATGTTAGTGCTAGTAATAATAATAATAATAATAATAATAATAATAATAATAATAATAATAATAATAATAATAATAATAATAATAATAATAATAATAATAATAATAATATACATAGTCAAAAGGAGAAGAGAAAGGAGAAAGAGATGTCGGGATTTGAATTACACCCTCAACCTACATGCTTAATGGCCTCGGAAACGAACTCGTAATAGCGACGGGAGCGCGGGAGTGTCGAGATATGTAGGGTGAGTTATGGTGTGTGTCTTTGACGAGTTTTGATCTCGGGATTTTGAATATGTATGTGTGTGTGTATGTATGCCGCCGGTTTGTTTTAGAGCAAAATGGCTCGGTTTTTGGTGGTGTTTTGCTTAGGGTTTGTAGAGTAGGATGTTTAGGCTTTTTAAGGCTTTTTGTTTCAGCTTTTTTAAGGCTTAATTATGCTGAAAAAAGGTCCCTTAATGGTGAGGATTAGTGGGGTATTTATAGAGTAGGGGTGTGATTAGGGTTAATTTAGGAAGGGTTGACCTTTTTGATTTAGTTTGCTTTTTTTGAATTCTGATTTGGGCGCAATCTTCTAGAAGCTGAACTTGGCTGGTTTGTGTGACGGGTTCGTCCTTGACCGGGTTTTGACCCGGTCGCTAAAAGACGGGATTTATTTTTGGTGTCGGTTTTGGCCCAAATTAGTCTTATTTTGCTCGGAACGACCCACTGGGCCTGGATTTGAGGTCTGTTTTGTGAGATTATTACTCCGCTAAATGCCCACGTCGGATACTATTGATTCCGAGTCCGTATTCGAGCGTATTAAGTCACGTTCACGTCCGATCATCATCGGGTGTTTGTCGGAGACTACCATAGACACCTGGCAGGCAAAATGCGGGTGTCTACAGAGCCCTCACTCTGACTGAGTCTTGGACAAGGCGAAAGTCAGAGTAGCTACCAGGCCAATCGAGGATTACGACCTGGCAGCCTTCCGGTCGGGTCGTTTATAGTCCATTAGACTCGCGTGAAGGGCTCGCCAGCCATAAGAAAAAGGGTCATACCTGTCTTGATGATGATAGCTCTGTGGGGAGTCGGACATGCCTTTGAAGTCCTAGGTGTACCTGTATTTGCACATAATATTTAGGTGAAACACCGACTCATGCTGGGGAGTAAAGTAGCTGCGCGGGACTTGCTTCTAAAGTCTTGGGTGTACCCGTATGCCGACACTTGACAACTTGCATGTAGCATTCCAGGAGAAACACCGCCTTTGATGTTCCGTTGGGAAGCATTAGCTGGTACCTGAAATGTTAGATACATAGGCAGAAATAGCATGCATAGCAGATAGCAAGATAGCACATAGGAAATGCAGTTAGCATCTATAGACTGACTTGCGCTGGGGAAAATGGTTTTTGCTTCATTTTGAAATCGAAGTCCTGAAAGCAACTCACGTGCCAGGAGATAGGTTTTCAAAATTGAAAGGGGTAGAAAATAAATTTGCAGTTTAAATAGACTGAAATTTGACCTTGTCGAAAAGGATTTTTATCAAATGGCTAAATTTTGCAAACTTTGAAGTGAAAATTTAAGGAGGGGGGTACCGACAGACTCGACTCTGGACGTGACAGGACGACGAGTTGACAGACAGGACTTGGACTCTCGAGGAGTTGGACTGTGACTCGGTAGGGGGGTGGGCCACCTAAGATGACAAGACTCTTAAGTTGCGCTATTCCGTAGCCTAGGCGAGTGGCAACACGGTCGAACATACATCGAAATGGGAAGGATGTGTCATAGTCTGTAATGAGACTGCTTCTGCAGGACTCAGCAGTGGCAATGTTGTAGTCTGATGCTCTTTTGGATCTTTGATTTTGGGGTATAGTCCCAAAAGTGGGTGTTGCTTCGAGTCCCTGACGGATTCTCGTCTTTGACTGAGCCGAGTACTAGGACACACTATAGAAAGGAGGCTATTTTTTTGAAAGTATTTGGATTATGTGGGTGGATGGAGAACTTCTGCCTAAGAGAAGCCCCCAGGACGACAAAGCTAGCTGTTGAGAACATGACAGTGTCGTGACCAGAATGATGGTGCTTTTTTGAACTTGTGTCAATGTGGGTGGTTGTGCCCTTGTTGAAAGGCTGCCTACGTATTCACGTGTAGTGAAATCAAACCAAGTCGTAGTTCAGTGGATTCGAAGATATATAATGGTGCCTAGTTTATTAGGGCTTTGTGTGTAACTAGCCATAGCGATGGTGTAGGCTAGGTGTGTTCCCAATGATGTCTTGATCAAAGGGCTAGAATGGTTAGGATGTTGATCCTGTGACTGTGAGCGTTCCCCGGGGTAGCCCCCCAGAGGTGGTGTGAACTATTTGGGCATGTTCTATGCCGACCGCAGGTAGAGTCCCGTGTTTGGGGTTGGTAACTGGTTTGGATGTTTTTGGATATGTGGAGCTAGGTCGTAAATGGCTTTGATGATTCGAAATCTGGAGCTCGCTTTTGTGGAGCTAAGGCTTCGAGGGTAAGGTATTGTAATGTGGTAGGAAAGGGGGAAGTCGAGTAAAAATGACTCGAACTTCAATCGGGGTAGGTTTGATAATGCGGGATCTGATTTCCATGTCTGGCCCTAATGGTTAGGGTGTATCTTATGGAGCTAGAATCCTCAAAATTCCGGGTTGTCTCTTAGCCTAGGTCTCGGGAAGGTCTTGAAGGTTGTAATGTGGGAAGGTTAAGTGTGGTGTTAGCTAACCAGATTGATTGTCTCTCCCCTTTTTGATGGTATAGGTATCGATAATTTTTTAATTGACCGTACCCCGGTCAAGGAATTTTCACTTGAGTTGAACGTTGACCACGGTCATGGGTATTTGAATTTTTTGTTTTTTTTTTTTTTTTGGGTTGACCTCTTAGCCCCGGTCGTGGGATCCTTCACTCGAGTTGACTGTGTCCCAGTCAAGGGATTGATCGTATCTGGTCGAGGGATGTTGAGAGTTCTTTTTTGGTCATGGCCAGCTCTTTTGTTTCGGCCTTTTGCTTTTTCCTTGGACTTTTGATTTTTTTGTCCAACTCTTTTTCTTTTTTTCTTTTTTTTTTTCACGGTAATCCCCTCCTATGGTGTTGTGGGTGGATATGGGGGTGGGCCCATCGGTTGGATTAGGCTTGTGGAGCTAAACCTTTGTAAGGTGTAAGCCTAGATGGTGAGTGCAACTCGCGGTGGAGTACTCTACGGTAAGCATGGTGATTTGGATCTCGGTATTGTCATCATAATTCCGAGCAGGCTTAGTGGGAGCATCGTCCCGAGTTGGGTATAGAGTCACGATGCTTCTTTTTTTTGCTTCTGGTCAGACTAACGCCTAAGGTAGGGATTGATCAGATTTATTGGAGGGGTGTTTATTGTGGGAAATGGGCTTGCCTTCCGTCTTGAACCCAAACTAGGAGACTACTTAGATTTGTCATAGGATTCGATATTGCTCCTACTAGGGGTAGTTATGTGGCTGTCTATGCCGGACATGGAACAGGTAAGGGAAAACATGGGTCTCAGTTCCTGCAGTCATTATAAATGTGCCTATAATAGTCACGTGCATGTGCTCACAGTGTATGATGGTGTTCATCATGTTCTCGGAAACACATAAGGAAGCATATATGAGAGATTGAAAAAGTTGATTTTATTGAATTTTGGAAAGAGGACAGAATACAGTTGACTCTGACTCCGACATCGGAATTGAAAGAAATAGAACATCCTAGACTCGGACTCAGACTCGGACTTAAATCAAATCTGGACTCTGGGATGAGGTTGGTTGTTTCTTTTTTTGGTAAGGTCCTTGATTGGAGAAAACGACAGGTGCCACGACTCGCCTAAACTCGACTTTGCGCAAATGCAAGAGAGGGAGTCAAACTAGACACGGCCCGGGGTGACGGGTCGACAAAGACTCTTGGACCGGGATACTCGAACGTTGACCTAGACGAGGTAACGACCCTGGCTTGGACTCGACGATGAGACTTCAAGCTGCACGAGGGTAAGTCCAAAAATGGGGCGACCGTGTTTGACCGCGTCACGTGTTTGGACCAACTGTGGCGACCTAAACCTAGGTGACTCGAGTGTTCGTAGCATAGTTACGACTCGAAGAAGACATCATAAGGACGTCGGTGTATGATGAACGTAAGGTACCCCTTAAGGTGACTGTGGTCGAATGCTCGGGTGGAGGACAACCCCCAAGTGAGACTGAAGACTCTGATAGGACTCAGATGGTGCGGCATCTGAATGACTCGAAAGTGACACACGTGAGACATCACGTGTAGGACATTACCCTTAGAGCAACCGTGATTGATCACTCTGATGAAGGGTAGCCCCCAAGTGAGATTGAAGGTTTTGTTAAGACTCGAGTGTCGGACGAGTGACCCTTAGATGTAAGGATCACGAACCTTTAGCTACAGGGCTATGCCTTGTAAAAGGTTGACTCGGCCTCGAGGAAGGCAGATGGGTAAGGGAGGAAACTCGCGATGTAAGATCGGCAGAGTTTCGACGCTAGAGACCCTTGACTTGACTTGAACAAAGATAGATCCTGTGACTAGGGTAGACCTTTAAGTTAAAGGATTTGAATTGGGATGACTCGACTAACAGATTGAAAGGCGGGCAAAATTCCCCTAGGAAAGGTCGTGGGGACCGTCCTGTCGGAGGGAAAGATCGCGTGTGACTTTCTAGTTAGGACTCGAGTGTATGGACGAACCTTCCATCTACGAGTGTATGACTCGTGTTGGTCGGTTATGCCTTTAGGAAAAGGCGGACTAGGATGGGGAAGAAACCCGTGATGTAGGATCGACGGAGTTTCGACGCTAAAGACCTTCGACAAATCATGAAAAGACCCGACACACGGATTACGGTAGGTCCTATAATAAGGAAGGTTTTTGAAAAAATGATTGAATTTTGAAAATTGAGAGGACAGTCCTGAAATTGGCAGTGGGCCAATAGGACCGGGCATTTTAAAATGTTAGAATGGTTGCGAGTAATTTCGCGTTTTGAAAATTGAGGAGGCGATCCCGTCTTTTGAAATTGGCAGCATGCCGACAGGGCCGCGTTTTTTTGATAAGTTGAATATTTGGAATTTTGAAAATTTGAATATCGAAAAATAAATTTCCGAAAATTTGAAAATCGAAAATGAGATCCCGAAGATTTGAAAATCGAAAACGGCATCTCGGAGATTTGAAAATCGAGAATCACATCTCGAGGATCTGAAAAAAAATCGAAATGGAATTTTGAAATTTGAAAATCGAAATGAATTTTGAAAATTCGAAAATCGAATGGTGGATCGGAAATTCGAATTTTGAAATGGACAGTATGCCGGCTAGAAAATAGGTTATTTTGAGTCAAATCGTTGATCCTAAATTTCGGCGGCATTCCAAGTTTTGAAAATTGGATATTTTGAAAAGATGGGTCCCGAAACGGACAGTATTTCGAGTTTTTCAAAATTTGGTATTTTGGAAAGATGCATTTTTTTGAAATGACGGTTTTTGAAAATAATGACACAGAAACCAAGTAGCACGTAGTCAAGCAAACATTATAACGACGCTTATGTATGCATTACGCTAAGTCTCGGTCGGTCAAAATAGGGTCTATACCAACAACGATGGCTTTCTCATGTGAAGGACGGACTCCCTAAACCGAGTTGGTCTTAGGACATGCCGCGAAACCGAAACCAGTTCCACCATCGATGTCTTTAGCGCACCCATGTAGAAATGCACCGTGGTATAGTGGGACGTCGGTCACAAGTAACCGGCCCGGGCAAAATTTGGGTTATGCATGAATCATTAAACTAATGCACGCACACTAATATTCGAACGATTTCTCTTCGAGTCTCACCCTAGGAACCCCGATGACATGTGGTACATCAGGTATCCCCAGCGGAGTCGCCAAATTGTGGACATGACGTAGGTCCACCCCGACACGGCCACGCGCGGGTTTGGGTAGGCGAATGAATCTCGTGGTGAAATTGTTCTCGGGTTCGAAATTTAAGTCAAAATGGAGTCGCCACCGAATTTTGTGGTTATTCGGAACCATACGAGCCCACTCTATGTCGTCATGGGCTATACACAAAGTAAGCCCACTTCGATTTCAGAGTTCATTGGGCTCGTCCCTTTGCATTGCAATATCGATACCGTCTAAACCGGCTTTCGTATATAGAATGACTCTCGTGCGCCAAGGGTTTCGGACATCCGGAAACCAAAGGTTCTGAGTAAGGGGTGAGGGTACGTGTTGGGAAGCCCACTAAGGATACCCAACCCCGCCCGCACATGGCGGCCTCTACTAAGACATCGTTCGTGTTCGTGTACGCGCGCTAGTAAAATGATAAAATGATATGCAAACAGCGTTTTCGGGCTAAGCATGCGAGTTGTTGATTAACTACGTCATTTAATGCATCTTGATTCACGTCAAAGTGATTTAGCATGTGATGTTCATTTAAATAAATAAATGGCAAACATCAAATAATAGAAAACTCGTAAATAAATTACAAATTACGCGGGCGGAATACAACCCGGAATTCACAATACAACGAGCAATAAAATAGAATAATTGAATTATAAGCAGCAAATGCTAACTAGAAACGGACCCGTATATAATAAATATAAATCGGACCGTAAGCTGTGCAAATGGACGAACTTCGATTAAATACACATTATATTGTGTATTAAACGGAGGACGGAGATATGGAACCTAGGCGTGGTGCTAGCCCGATCCCGAATCTCGATGCCTTGTCCCGACTTATCACATCGAGAAATGGAGTCTAAATTAATTATGTGTCGGATACGACTAAAGAGTCGTCGATACAAAAATTAATAGTGTGAGACCGTCGATCAAAGTTGTTTTAAGTGTCGTGATGTGCATGAGTTTTAGAAAAATGGGTTCACGTGATGGCCTTTACACGCGTTGACTAAAAGTCGCAAATAAAAGACGAGTCTTGAAATATGGTCAAATGTCGCGAAGATCGCATATTAATGTAAGGACCGAGAAGGGTAGAAAGTCGAGAAAACGGGAAAAATGGTCTCGGTCGGACAGGCCTGCCCGCGAGTCGCATGGCCGGTCGCGCGACTCGCGTGTGGGCCTGGTCGGGCATTTTCTATTTGTCGAAAAATCGTCAATTTTTATAATCACGTGCCAATGTGGGTTTATTTACTCGATTTATGTTTTTGCTAGATTAGGAATTTTGAATTAGTAACGAAATTGTATCCCTCTACGTCACGACATCGAAACTAATCCTTCCGGATTATGTGATGTCGGTTTTCGTGTCAACGGGTTTCGTACTAATTGAAATGGGATCGAATGCGTTCAACTACGACCGATTGCAATCACGTCACGCCCTTGAGAACATTGGGGCGGGGCTCCTCGAAAGGGCTCCACCTCCGTCGTTACTCGTAAAGGGATTAGACGGACTTTAGGCGATCGTCGTAGTCAAACGTATTTGAAACCGAAAACTTGTATTAATATATATATATGTACGCGGTATTAATTGTTAATGACGAAATGTAAATAAATAAATAAATAAATAAATAGATAATGTTAGTGGTTAGAGTACATAAATAAAATGTTAGGTGTTAGAGTACATAAATAAAATGTTAGTATCAAAATTAAAATAATGTTAGTAACGGAATTAAAATGTTAGTGCTAGTAATAATAATAATAATAATAATAATAATAATAATAATAATAATAATAATAATAATAATAATAATAATAATAATAATAATAATAATAATAATAATAATAATAATAATAATAATAATAATAACATACATAGTCAAAAGGAGAAGAGAAAGGAGAAAGAGATGTCGGGATTTGAATTACACCCTCAACCTACATGCTTAATGGCCTCGGAAATGAACTCGTAATAGCGACGGGAGCGCGGGAGTGTCGAGATATGTAGGGTGAGTTATGGTGTGTGTCTTTGACGAGTTTTGATCTCGGGATTTTGAATATGTATGTGTGTGTGTATGTATGCCGCCGGTTTGTTTTAGAGCAAAATGGCTCGGTTTTTGGTGGTGTTTTGCTTAGGGTTTGTAGAGTAGGATGTTTAGGCTTTTTAAGGATTTTTGTTTCAGCTTTTTTAAGGCTTAATTATGCTGAAAAAAGGTCCCTTAATGGTGAGGATTAGTGGGGTATTTATAGAGTAGGGGTGTGATTAGGGTTAATTTAGGAAGGGTTGACCTTTTTGATTTAGTTTGCTTTTTTTGAATTCTGATTTGGGCACAATCTTCTAGAAGCTGAACTTGGCTGGTTTGTGTGACGGGTTCGTCCTTGACCGGGTTTTGACCCGGTCGCTAAAAGACGGGATTTATTTTTGGTGTTGGTTTTGGCCCAAATTAGTCTTATTTTGCTCGGAACGACCCACTGGGCCTGGATTTGAGGTCTGTTTTGTGAGATTATTACTCCGCTAAATGCCCACGTCGGATACTATTGATTCCGAGTCCGTATTCGAGCGTATTAAGTCACGTTCACGTCCGATCATCATCGGGTGTTTGTCGGAGACTACCATAGACACCTGGCAGGCAAAATGCGGGTGTCTACAATAATGAAGCCTTTAAAAAGCTGAAACAAAAAGCCTTAAAAAGCCTAATCTACCTAAACAACCCCAAGCAAAACAATACAAAAAACCGAGCCATTTGCCCTCGTTAAACCGGCGGCATACACACACACACACACACATACATATTCAAAATCCCGAGATCAAAACTCGTCAAAGACACACACCATAACTCACCCTACATATCTCGACACTCCCGCGCTCCCGTCGCTATTACGAGTTCGTTTCCGAGGCCATTCAGCATGTAGGTTGAGGGTGTAATTCAAATCCCGACATCTCTTTCTCCTTTCTCTTTTCCTTTTGACTATGTATATTATTATTATTATTATTATTATTATTATTATTACTAGCACTAACATTTTAATTCCGTTACTAACATTATTTTAATTTTGCTACTAACATTTTATTTATGTACTCTAACACCTAACATTTTATTTATGTACTCTAACCACTAACATTATTTATTTATTTATTTACATTTCGTCATTAACAATTAATACCGCGTACATATATATATTAATACAAGTTTTCGGTTTCAAATACGTTTGACTACGACGATCGCCTAAAGTCCGTCTAATCCCTTTACGAGTAACGACGGAGGTGGAGCCCTTTCGAGGAGCCCCGCCCCAATGTTCTCAAGGGCGTGACGTGATTGCAATCGGTCGTAGTTGAACGCATTCGATCCCATTTCAATTAGTACGAAACTCGTTGACACGAAAACCGACATTACATAATCCGGAAGGATTAGTTTCGATGTCGTGACGTAGAGGGATGCAATTTCGCTACTAATTCAAAATTCCTAATCTAGCAAAAACATAAATTGAGTAAATAAACCCACATTGGCACGTGATTATAAAAATTGACAATTTTTCGACAAATAGAAAATGCCCGACCAGGCCCACACGCGAGTCGCGCGACCGGCCATGCGACTCGCGGGCAGGCCTGTCCGGCCGAGACCATTTTTCCCGTTTTCCGGACTTTCTACCCTTCTCGGTCCTTACATTAATATGCGATCTTCGCGACATTTGACCATATTTCAAGACTCGTCTTTTCTTTGTGACTTTAGTCAACGCGTGTAAAGACCATCACGTGAACCCATTTTTCTAAAATTCATACTCATGCACATCACTAAAAGAAACGACTTTGATCGACGGTCTCACACTATTAATTTTTGTGTCGACGACTCTTTAGTCGTATCCGACACATAATTAATTCAGACTTCATTTTTCGAGGTGATAAGTCGGGACAAGGCATCGAGATTCGGGATCGGGCTAGCACCACGCCTAGGTTCCATATCTCCGTCCTCCGTTTAATACACAATATAATGTGTATTTAATCGAAGTTCGTCCATTTGCACAGCTTACGGTCCGATTTATATTTATTATATACGGGTCCGTTTTTAGTTAGCATTTGCTGCTTATAATTCAATTATTCTATTTTATTGCTCGTTGTATTGTGAATTCCGGGTTGTATTCCGCCCGTGTAATTTGTAATTTATTTACGAGTTTTCTATTATTTGATGTTTGCCATTTATTTATTTAAATGAACATCACATGCTAAATCACTTTGACGTGAATCAAGATGCATTAAATGACGTAATTAATCAACAACTCGCATGCTTAGCCCGAAAACGCTGTTTGCATATCATTTAATCGCTTTACTAGCGCGCACACACGAACACGAACGATGTCTTAGTAGAGGCCGTCATGTGCGGGCGGGGTTGGGTGTCCTTAGTGGGCTTCCCAACACGTACCCTCACCCCTTACTCAGAACCTTGGTTTCCGGATGCCCGAAACCATTGGCGCACGAGAGTCATTTTATATACGAAAGCCGGTGTAAACGGTATCGGTATAATAATGCAAAGGGACGAGCCCCATGAACTCTGAAATCGAAGTGGGCTTACTTTGTGTATAGCCCATGACGACATAGAGTGGGCTCGTATGGTTCCGAATAACCACAAAATTCGGTGGCGACTCCATTTTGACTTAAATTTCGAACCCGAGAACAATCTCACCACGAGATTCATTCGCCTACCCAAACCCGCGTGTGGCCGCGTCGGGGTGGACCTACGTCATGTCCACAATTTGGCGACTCCGCTGGGGATACCTGATGTACCACATGTCATCGGGGTTCCTAGGGTGAGACTCGAAAAGAAATCGTTCGAATATTAATGTACGCGCATTAGTTTAATGATTCATGCATAACCCAAATTTTGCCCGGGCCGGTTACTTGTGACCGACGTCCCACTATACCACGGTGCATTTCTACATGGGTGCGCTAAAGACATCGATGGTGGAACTCGTCTCGGTTTCGCGGCATGTCCTAAGACCAACTCGGCTTAGGGAGTCCGTCCTTCACACGAGAAAGCCATCGTTGTTCGTATAGACCCTATTTTGACCGACCGAGACTTAGCGTAAAGCATACATAAGCATCGTTATAATGCTTGCTTGACTACGTGCTACTTGGTTTCCGTGTCATTTGTTTAAAAAAACCCTCATTTCAAAAAATGCATCTTTTCAAAAATACCAAATTTTGAAAAACCCGAAATACTGTCCGTTTCGGGACCCGTCTTTTCAAAATATCTAATTTCAAAAACTCGGAATGCTGCCAAAATTTAGACTTACGATTTGACTCAAAATAGCCTATTTTTAGCCGGCATGCTTCCCATTTCAAATTTCGAATTTTCGATTCCCTTTCGACTTTCGAATTTTCAAAATTCAACTTCAATTTTCAAATCTTCAAAATTCCACCTCGATTTTCAAATCCTCGAGATGCGATTCTCGATTTTCAAATCTCCGAGATGCCGTTTTCGATTTTCAAATCTTCGGGATCTTATTTTCGATTTTCAAATTTTCGGAAATTTATTTTCGATATTCAAATTTTCAAAATTCCAAATATTCAACTTATCAAAAAAAAACTCGGCCCTGTCGGCATGCTGCCAATTTCAAAAGACGGGATCGCCTCCTCAATTTTCAAAACGCGAATTACTCGCAACCATTCTAACATTTCAAAATGCCCGATCCTATTGGCCCACTGCCAATTTCAGGACCGTCCTCTCAATTTTCAAAATTCAATCATTTTTCAAAAACCTTCCTTATTATAGGACCTACCGTAATTCGTGTTTCGGGTCTTTTCGTAATTTGTCGAAGGTCTATAGCGTCGAAACTCCGTCGATCCTACATCACGGGTTTCTTCCCCATCCTAGTCCGCCTTTTCCTAAAGGCATAACCGACCAACACGAGTCATACACTCGTAAATGGAAGGTTCGTCTGAACACTCGAGTCCTAACTAGAAAGTCACACGCGATCTTTCCCTCCGACAGGACGGTCCCCACGACCTTTCCTAGGGGAATTTTGCCCGTCTTTCAATCCGTTAGTCGAGTCATCCCAATTCAAGTCCTTTAACTTTAGGGTCTACCCTAATCACAGGGTCTATCCTTATTCAAGTCAAGTCAAGGGTCTCTAGCGTCGAAACTCTGCCGATCTTACATCGCGAGTTTCTTCCCTTACCCCGTCTGCCTTTTCTCGAGGCCGAGTCAACCTTTTACAAGGCATAGCCCTGTAGCTAAAGGTTCGTGCTCCTTACATCTAAGGGTCACTCGTCCGACACTCGAGTCTTAACAAAATCTTCGATCCCACTCGGGGGCTACCCTTCAGCAGAGCGATCAATCACGGTTGCTCTAAGGGTCATGTCCTACACGTGGTGTCTCACGTGTGTCACTTTCGAGTCACTCAGATGCCGCACCATCTGAGTCCTATCAGAGTCTTCAGTCTCACTTGGGGGCTGTCCTCCACCCGAGCATTCGACCACAGTCACCTTAAGGGGTACCTTGCGTTCATCATACACCGGCGTCCTTATGATGTCTTCTTCAAGTCGTAGCCATGCTGCGAGCGCTCGAGTCAGCTAAGGTTTAGGTCGCCACGGTTGGTCCAAACACGTGACGCGGTCAAACACGGTCGCCCCATTTTCGGACTTACCCTCGTGCAGCTTGAGTCTCATCGTCGAGTCCAAGCCAGAGTTGTTACCTCGTCTAGGTCAACGTTCGAGTATCCCGGTCCAAGAGTCTTTGTCGACCCGTCAGTCCGGGCCATGTCTAGTTTGACTCCCTCTCTTGCATTCGCGCAAAGTCGAGTTTAGGCGAGTCGTGGCACCTGTCGTTTCCTCCAATCAAGGACCTTACCAAAAAGAAACGACCAACCAAGTATCCGAAAGTCCGGATTCGATTCGAGTCTAAGTCTGAGTCCGAGTCTAGGATATCCTACATCCTCATTTCAAAGTCAGAGTCAGAGTCAACTGTATTCTGTCCTCTTTTCAAAATTCAATAAAATCAGCTTCTCTATTTCTCATATAAGCTTCTCTTATGTGTTTCCGAGAACATGATGAACACCATCATACACTGTGAGCACATGCACGTGACTGTTATAGGCACATCTATAATGACTGCAGGAACTGAGGCCCGTGTTTTCCTTTACCTATTCCATGTCTGGTATAGAAAGCCACAAAACTACCCCTAGTAGGAGCAGTATCGAATCCTATGATAAATCTAGGTAGTCTTCTAGTTTGGGTTCAAGACGGAAGGCAAGCCCATTTCCCACAATAAACACCCCTCCAATAAGACTGATCAATCCCTACCTTAGGCGTTAGTCTGACCAGAAGCAAAAAAGAAGCATCGTGACTCAATAGGTTTGATGCCAAAAATACCCAACTCGGGACGATGCTCCCACTAAGCCTGCTCGGAATTATGATGACAATACCGAGATCCAAATCACCATGCTTACCGTAGAGTACTCCATCGCGAGTTGCACTCACACAAACACCAACTAGGCTTACACCTTACAAAGGTTTAGCTCCACAAGCCTAATCCAACCGATGGGCCCACCCCCATATCCACCCACAACACCATAGGAGGGGATTACTAAAAAAAAAAACTGGACAAAAAAAAAGTCAAAAGTCCAAGGAAAAAGCAAAAGGCCCGAAACAAAAGAGTTGGCCATGACCAAAAAAGAACTCTCAACATCCCTCGACCAGATACGATCAATCCCTCGACCGGGGCTAAGAGGTCAACCCAAAAAAAAAACAAAAAAATTCAAATACCCATGACCGTGGTCAACGGTCAACTCAAGTGAAAATCCCTTGACCGGGGTACGGTCAATTCAAAAATTATCAATGCCTATACCGTCCAATAGGGAAGAGACAATCAAGCTGGTCAGCAAACACCACCCTTAGCCTTCCCACATTGCAACCCTCAAGACCTTCTCGAGACCTAGGTTAAGAGACAGCCCAGAATTTTGAGGATTCTAGCTCCATAGGATACACCCTAACCATTAGGGCCAGACATGGAAATCAGATCCCGCATTATCGAACCTACCCCGATTGAAGTTCGAGTCATTTTTACTCGACTTCCCTCTTTCCTACCACATTACAATACCTTACCCTCGAAGCCTTAGCTCCACAAAATCGAGCTCCAGATTTCAAAACATCAAAGCCACTTTCTACCTGGCACCACATTTCCAAAAACATCCAAACCAGTTACCAACCCCAAACACGGGAACTCAACCTGCGGTCGGCATAGAACATGCCCAAATAGTTCACACCACCTCTGGGGGCTACCCCGGAGAACGCTCACAGTCACGGGATCAATATCCTAACTGTTTTACCCCTTTGATCAAGACATCATTGGGAATGCACCTAGCCTACACCATCGCTATGGCTAGTTACACACAAAGCCCTAATAAACTAGGCAACATAACATATCTTTCAATCCACTGAACTACGGCTTGGTTTGGTTTCACTACACGTGAATACGTAGGCAGCCTTTCAACAAGGGCACAACCACCCATATTGACACAAATTCAGAAAGCACCATCATTCCTATCACGACACTGTCATGTTCTCAACAGTTAGCTTTGTCGTCCTGGGGGCTTCTCTTAGGCAGAAGTTCTCCATCCACCCACATAATCCAAAGACTATCAAAAACTAGCCTCCTTTCTATAGAGTGTCCTAGTACTCGGCTCAGTCGAAGACGAGAATCCGTCAAGGACTCGAAGCAACACCCATTTTGGGACTATACCCCAAAACCAAAGATCCAAAAGAGCACCAGACTATAACATTGCTACTACTAAGTTCTGTCGTTACAGTCTCATTACAGACTACTGCAGCCACCCTATAGCACATCCTTCCCATTTCGATGTTCGACTGTGTTGCCACTCGCCTAGGCTACGGAATAGCGCAGCTTAAGAGTCTTGTCATCTTAGGTCACTACAAGAGTTAAAGTCATTGGCGACTGATCTTAGCTACTGACATCTGTCGCAAATAACAGACGTGCGACCGTCAGCAGTCGCTAAGCGACAGTGGCTACAGTTAGTCGCTGAATAGCGACTGATTTCAGTCGCTAAAAAAGCGCGCGACTGAAATCAGTCGCTAAATTTAGCGACTGAAATCAGTAGCAACTACATAATATTAGCGACTGATATCAGTCGCTAATGGCGCCATTAGCGACTGAAATCAGTCGCTAAAGCTTCAGTTAGCGACTGATTTCAGTCGCTAAATAGTGCGACGTGGCATCATTTAGCGACTGATATCAGTCGCTAAATATAAAACTTAGCTACTGATATCAGTCGCTACCGTGCCAGAAATAGGCCGGTTCAATTTATTATTTTTCTAGCCAAATTCTGCACAATAAAACAAAGCAACAACCACAATACATCCCAAACATCATTCCAAACGTTATTCCAAACGTTATTGCAAGCTTCATACTCCAAAATTGTCAACCAAGTACGCAAACGTCGTGAATACATACACTACATTAAAAGTGTTGTTTTATCAACAAATCAAGCTGGCGGACGCACTACAAATTGTTTTCAATAAATCAACTCAGCCAACAGGAAAACTGGCGGACGCACCACTATTACCGTCGAAGGGGTCTCTAGGATCCGGGAATCGGGGAGTGGGGCCGGAGTTGCAGTTATATTGCTGCGTGTTCCTAAGACGCCGAATCTCTTCCAGAATTTGCAGGTTAATGGACTCCTGCAGTCAAAGGACACGAAAATACTAACGTTCATGGCCCGCTGGTGCATCGACTGCGACCTACCGTAGTGGGTGCGCTCCGCCTCTGCCTCGGGGTCCCCTCCCCGCCTCTTGTTCTTCTTAGCCTGGACGGATCTCTTCAGGAACTTCGGGTCGGCTCGCGCTGTTTGGAACTGTTGGATCGCGTCACCTACAATTTATACACTTTGAGTTCAATAAATGTTTTGAATATATATACGACTTTCTGTTCAGGTACTAACACCAATTTAGTAATCGAACCTCTAAGTTGTTGCTGTAACTTTCCATCGCTTGCCAGCTTATACATCATGTCTTTGTATCTTACAGTTGCGACATCCATGTATCTGTCTCGAACAGCCACCTCGAGACCATCGTTGTAGAAGTGTTTCGACTGCAAGATAGTTTGTTGTCGTTGTATAAGTAATCTGTAAACAGTAACAGATAATTAATAAAAATCAGAAATTGGTGTACCTTGAAGTTGGCAAACCACTTCTCCCGTTGCCACAGAGGCAACTTAGTCCAGCTCGTGCAGTAAGTAGTCAAATCTTCCATGAAACTGTCCTTGACACCTGTCACCGTCGCACGAGTACGAAACCTACATGTAGGTAGACACCAAAGAGTGAAATAAGATGATGTCTCACAAAAAAAAAAGAAATACAATGTCTCACCATGTGCCCTCGGGGCCAATGATTAGGCGCCCGTCGTCTGTGTATTGCAGCCCTTCATCCTGGCGTGGTTGCGGTTGTTCTTGTTCCTCATTGCCATGCACCTCCTCGTCCTCCACTTCCTCTCGCCTGTTTTCTTCTTGGCCTTGCTGCTGCACCCGGTCCCTGCTCCTGCTGCTGCCGCTGCTCGAACTTCCAAACCTCAACCTGCTACCCAACGTCATATCTGCAGACATGTAATAGTTGAAAGTTAGGAACTGACATCATAATATTGAAATACACTCGAAAAAAAAATCAAGGTTTGCAGATTACTATGTACAAATAATATAACTTACTGAAACTATACACTACTAAAAATCATCGTCACTGTCGTTGTCATCTTCCACTTGCCTACTCGAACCAACGACATCCTCTTCCTCGACGTACAAATTGAGAGAATAACCACATACGAATTATTTTCTCCAAAGTAATTTTCTAATATATATACACTAGTCAAATATTCTGTAAAATTATCAATTCACCTAAACATAGTACTATTTCCACCCAATTCGTCCATATTTACCTCACTAAATCGGCATAATTGTATTTTACTTCCAATTTCCTAACACATCAAAACAACCCAATTCATTCAACTACTTAACCACATATTTCAACAATATTTCAACCCAATTCATTCAACTACTTAACCACATCAAAACAAACCTAATTTTATACTAACAATCTACATATTTCAAATTGGGGAACCTATTGGGCGATTAACATTCTAACTACACTAAATACTCCAACACTAACAACACTACACTATAAAAACATCTAACTCAATAACTAATCTATTTATATAAATAAATAAAAAAATTAACAAATAATTTAAATTAAGTATAGATAAAAAAAACATACCGTAATTAAAAAAATGGAGGAATAAAGAAGGAAGGAATGATAAGAAGGTGGAGACGGATTAGAGAGAAGGGAGAGAGTTTGTAGAGAGAGAGAGAGTGAAATGGCGAATGTGAGAGGGGATGGGGGCTGTTCGCGGATTTAAAAAAATTGACGCACTTTAGCGACCGAAATCGGTCGCGCGCCTCTACGTTTAGCGACCGATTTCAGTCGCTAATTCCGTAGCAAGTTCAACAATTTAGCGACCGAAATCGGTCGCGCGTCGTTTATTTTAGCGACTGATTTCGGTCGCTAAGTGTAATTAAATTTTTTTTTTTCCGTCTCCTCGTCCAGCAACTAATATCAGTCGCGTGTTGTACTTTCAGTCGCAAAATTAGCTACTGAATTTATCAGTCGCGTGTAATCGGTAGCTATATGAAGTATTTCTTGTAGTGGGTGGCCCACCCCCCTACCGAGTCACAGTCCAACCCCTCGAGAGTCCAAGTCGTGTCTGTCAGCTCGTCTTCCTGTCGCATCCAGAGTCGAGTCTGTCAGTATGTCTCTCTCTTCAAATTTTTTACTTTGAAGTTTGCAAAACTTAGCCATTTGATAAAATCCTTTTCAACAAGGTCAAATTTCAGTCTATTTAAGCTGCAAATTTCTTTTCTACCCCTTTCAATTTTGAAAACCTATATCCTAGCACGTGTGCTGCTTTCAGGACTTCGATTTCAAAATTAAGCAAAAATCATTTCCCCAGCGCAAGTCAGTCTATAGATGCTAATTGCATTTCCTATGTGCTATCTTGCTATCTGTTATGCCTGCTATTTCTGCCTATGTATCTAACATTTCAGGTACCAGCTAGTGCTTCCCAACGGAACATCAAAAGCGGTGTTTCTCCTGGAATGTTACATCCAAGACATGATGTGTCGGCATACGGGTACACCCAAGACTTCAGAAGCAAGTCTCCGCGAAACTATTTAAATTCCCCAACGGAGTCAACTCTTCCCCAGTATGCTACATCCAAGACGTGATGTGTCGGCATACGGGTACACCTACATCCCCAATGGCAATTCTGACTCCCCACGGAGCTACCATCATCAAGACAGGTATGACCCTCTGCTTATGGCTGGCGAGCCCTTCACGCAAGTCTACTAGACTATAAACGACCCGACCGGAAAGCTGTCAGGTCGTAATCTGCGATTGGTCTGGTAGCTACTCTGACTTTCGCCTTGTCCAAGCCTCAGTCAGAGTGGGGGCTCTGTAGACACCCGCATTTTGACTGCCAGGTGTCTATGGTAGTCTCCGACAAACACCCGATGATGATCGGACGCTAACGTGACTTAATACGCTCGAATACGGACTCGGAATCAATAGTATCCGACGTGGGCATTTAGCGGAGTAATAATCTCACAAAACAGACCTCAAATCCAGGCCCAGTGGGTCGTTCCGAGCAAAATAAGACTAATTTGGGCCAAAACCGACACCAAAAATAAATCCCGTCTTTTAGCGACCGGGTCAAAACCCGGTCAAGGACGAACCCGTCACACAAACCAGCCAAGTTCAGCTTCTAGAAGATTGCGCCCAAATCAGAATTCAAAAAAAGCAAACTAAATCAAAAAGGTCAACCCTTCCTAAATTAACCCTAATCACACCCCTACTCTATAAATACCCCACTAATCCTCACCATTAAGGGACCTTTTTTTCAGCATAATGAAGTCTTTAAAAAGCTGAAACAAAAAGCCTTAAAAAGCCTAATCTACCTAAACAACCCCAAGCAAAACAATACAAAAAACCGAGCCATTTGCCCTCGTTAAACCGGCGGCATACACACACACACACACACACATACATATTCAAAATCCCGAGATCAAAACTCGTCAAAGACACACACCATAACTCACCCTACATATCTCGACACTCCCGCGCTCCCGTCGCTATTACGAGTTCGTTTCCGAGGCCATTAAGCATGTAGGTTGAGGGTGTAATTCAAATCCCGACATCTCTTTCTCCTTTCTCTTTTCCTTTTGACTATGTATATTATTATTATTATTATTATTATTATTATTACTAGCACTAACATTTTAATTCCGTTACTAACATTATTTTAATTTTGCTACTAACATTTTATTTATGTACTCTAACACCTAACATTTTATTTATGTACTCTAACCACTAACATTATTTATTTATTTATTTACATTTCGTCATTAACAATTAATACCGCGTACATATATATATTAATACAAGTTTTCGGTTTCAAATACGTTTGACTACGACGATCGCCTAAAGTCCGTCTAATTCCTTTACGAGTAACGACGGAGGTGGAGCCCTTTCGAGGAGCCCCACCCCAATGTTCTCAAGGGCGTGACGTGATTGCAATCGGTCGTAGTTGAACGCATTCGATCCCATTTCAATTAGTACGAAACTCGTTGACACGAAAACCGACATTACATAATCCGGAAGGATTAGTTTCGATGTCGTGACGTAGAGGGATGCAATTTCGCTACTAATTCAAAATTCCTAATCTAGCAAAAACATAAATTGAGTAAATAAACCCACATTGGCACGTGATTATAAAAATTGACAATTTTTCGACAAATAGAAAATGCCCGACCAGGCCCACACGCGAGTCGCGCGACCGGCCATGCGACTCGCGGGCAGGCCTGTCCGGCCGAGACCATTTTTCCCGTTTTCCCGACTTTCTACCCTTCTCGGTCCTTACATTAATATGCGATCTTCGCGACATTTGACCATATTTCAAGACTCGTCTTTTCTTTGTGACTTTAGTCAACGCGTGTAAAGACCATCACGTGAACCCATTTTTCTAAAATTCATACTCATGCACATCACTAAAAGAAACGACTTTGAGCGACGGTCTCACACTATTAATTTTTGTGTCGACGACTCTTTAGTCGTATCCGACACATAATTAATTCAGACTTCATTTTTCGAGGTGATAAGTCGGGACAAGGCATCGAGATTCGGGATCGGGCTAGCACCACGCCTAGGTTCCATATCTCCGTCCTCCGTTTAATACACAATATAATGTGTATTTAATCGAAGTTCGTCAATTTGCACAGCTTACGATCCGATTTATATTTATTATATACGGGTCCGTTTCTAGTTAGCATTTGCTGCTTATAATTCAATTATTCTATTTTATTGCTCGTTGTATTGTGAATTCCTGGTTGTATTCCGCCCGTGTAATTTGTAATTTATTTACGAGTTTTCTATTATTTGATGTTTGCCATTTATTTATTTAAATGAACATCACATGCTAAATCACTTTGACGTGAATCAAGATGCATTAAATGACGTAGTTAATCAACAACTCGCATGCTTAGCCCGAAAACGCTGTTTGCATATCATTTAATCGCTTTACTAGCGCGCGCACACGAACACGAACGATGTCTTAGTAGAGGCCGCCATGTGCGGGCGGGGTTGGGTGTCCTTAGTGGGCTTCCCAACACGTACCCTCACCCCTTACTCAGAACCTTGGTTTCCGGATGCCCGAAACCATTGGCGCACGAGAGTCATTTTATATACGAAAGCCGGTGTAAACGGTATCGGTATAATAATGCAAAGGGACGAGCCCCATGAACTCTGAAATCGAAGTGGGCTTACTTTGTGTATAGCCCATGACGACATAGAGTGGGCTCGTATGGTTCCGAATAACCACAAAATTCGGTGACGACTCCATTTTGACTTAAATTTCGAACCCGAGAACAATCTCACCACGAGATTCATTCGCCTACCCAAACCCGCGCGTGGCCGCGTCGGGGTGGACCTACGTCATGTCCACAATTACTTTAACATTTTATAGATTATCGATTTATTAAAGCTCGATAATAAAACCGTCTTTTTCGATTATCATACTAAACCAAAACCGATTTCCTATATAATTAATATATGGAATTACGCAAAATGACAAGTTCTCCTTTGCAATTAATTCTCGAAATATTATCGCATTTACATTTTATAAAGTATCGGTTTATTAGAACTCGATAATAAAACCATTTTTTCGATTATCGTTACGCCTCTGATTTTAAACGGTTAATTAGATTAATTAACGACGTAATACAATTTAATAAACGTAATTAACAAATACGAGTAATACGCAAATTAAATCCTAATTAATCTACGACAATCAAGATTTATTATACAAATCGAGGCAAATTAAAAGAAAAAAATCCGGAAATGGATCGGGTTGAGTGGGTTTTTCGACCCAACAATTTCTCTATAATACTTGAAAGTTTGATACAGAACATGAAGTATAAGGTGCTGAAATTGGTTACAGGGACTACCTTTCATAGAAGTGACCCAGGTTTCATATCAAACTGGGTCGAAAAACCCACTCGACCCGACCCATTTCCGGCTTTTTTTCTTTTAATTTGCACCGATTTGTATAACAAATCCTGATTGTCGTAGATTAATTAGAATTTAATTTGCGTATTACTCGTATTTGTTAATTATGTTTATTAAATTGTATTAAGTCATTAATTAATCTAATTAACTGTTTAAAATCAGAGGCGTAACAATAATCGAAAAAACGGTTTTATTATCGAGTTCTAATAAACCGATACTTTATAAAATGTAAATGTGATAATATTTCGAGAATTAATTACAAAGGAGAACTTGTCATTTTGCTTAATTCCATATATTAATTATATAGAAAGTCGGTTTTGGTTTATTACGATAATCGAAAAAGACGGTTTTATTATCGACTTTTAATAAATCGATAATCTATAAAATGTTAAAGTAATATTATTTCGAGAATAAATATCAAGGGCAAAGTCGTCATTTTACGTAATTAACGCCGACGGTAAAAAGTAAAGCGCCGACGGTAAAAAGTAGTCCTCGTTTATTAGGGTTGTTCCAAATTTTCTACAAAGATAAGACGATTGTTTCTCCGAATTTTGCACAGAAAATAGAGATTGTAATTCTGAATTATTTTGTAAGGGTATATTTGTCATTATTTAGTTTATTCACGAAATAACTCGGAAATTAAGTTAAATGACAATCGGAAATGAAATACGGTGGGAGTTTGAAAATATACTAGTAATATAGGTGGTAATTTGTAAAAAAACAAAATGTGATAATTTATAAAAGACTATAAACCCATATTGATAGCTTGTAATTTTTCCTTTTATTTTCTATTATTATAATTGTAATTTTGATTTAACTTGATTGTAGCTAGTACGGAGTAGGAGTACTATATTTTGTAGTACGTATTTTGCAATATTTTTTGTAATGCAAAATCATTTTATCATGTACTCCATATTATTTTTGCATTTTACTTTAATTTTTAGGTGTTACTTTTTTTTTCTCTCTTAAATGAAAGAGGAAAGTGAGAAATGAGAGGCACAAACAAAGACATTGCGTCTGCAACATAACTCCCGTGTATGATAGCCCAAATAATAAGGACGTACGGCGTGGACTAAACCAACAAAAGAAGGAAAAGTTGGAATCATTAGGCAAAAGGACATTCTTGTAACATATCTCATGGACTAGCTCTATATACATCAGTTGAACCGTGAACGCAGTATCTTGTTTACAGTTTACACATTCTATAGCAAGTTGAACTGTGAACCCAGTGTATATACATCAGTTGAATTGAAGCGTGAGCAGAGTATCTGGTGTAGACATTCTGAAGAAGTTTAAACTAGAGCTGATCAAGTGTGGGCTGTCCGTTTGGCCCGGCCCATTTGACCCACCTAGTAAGCGGGTCTGGACACAAACTTTTAAAAAAAACACGGGCCACGGACAAAGAAACTAGGCCCGCTATAATAAACGGACGGATTTGGACTAAAGTAAACAGCCCGCGGACAGCCCACTAGGCCCGCTAAAATATATATACTTATATAAATTTCTTATATGATTATTATAGTACAAATTAAAAAGAAATCACAAATTCCAATGTCTAAAAAAATCAACAAATTTATCTCTTAAACTCCTACTTACCCACTAACTCCTAAAGAATATCAATAGCCTATACACCACTGCATCAAACAATCAACCATACTTTAAATGTTGACGCACCATTTACCTTCTTTATTCTCAATTTCTCATTGATTCATGATGAAACCTTTGGTTTAGAAGACGTTGAAGGCGAAGATGAGAATGATGAGGTTGATCCTACTATTGTTTGATGAGAAATGAATATTTTTGTTAGTGAAGTTGTATTTGAATTTTGATACAGTATCGGATATTTTTTTCAATGTGTAGTATTTTTTTGAATTTTAGTCTCTTAAATTGCGATGTATGACTTATATTTTAAGAAAAGTAAAGACTCGATTAACTTTATTCAGGCCCACGGGCTAGCCCGCTACCCATAAGTTGGCGGGCTTGGGCCGCGTCATGTGGCCCGTTATAACGGACACGGACAACAAAATATGGCCCACCGGACACTTTTTTTATAGTTAGGCCCGTCCATGTCCAGCCCAAGCCCGCTTTTGATCAGCTCTAGTTTAAACCATACGACAAAAATTGAGTATCTAGACAATCTAGCACATGTACGTGTTAGGCAAAAAAAGTAGACCTTCTCATAGTTGGAGACTTCGCTTGGGCATCACTTTATTTTGACACCTATAGGCTATAGTATCTGATTTCCCAACAAGTTTGAGCATCAGGCAAAAAAAACCCACTGTATGTTGTTTGTTGTATGTAGCAGCTTCGAGTTGGACACAAAAGAACCCCCTTCAATAGTGTAGCAGCTTCAATGGGCATTGGGAATTAGTTCCGGTGGAGCATCATCATCACTCTCGCTCTCAGATCCATCATCATCGTTAGCCTGCTGATTGGCTAGTGCTCCCACTGGATTTGAAAACCTGTGCCAAAGCGGTACAACTCCCTGACAATTCAAACTGATGTAACTCATCAAGTGACGTTTGCCACTGTGAGGCTGATAACGAGTCAAAGGACGACCCTGTGTAAGTGGCATGACTATTCTCTCGTTCGTAGGACATTGGGCACACTGTATAAACAAAAGATCAAATCAAACATTACGGAGTTGATAATCAGCAGCTTTAAAAATATGTAATTATATATCCCTATCCTCCATTCAGTGAAGGCAGACAAGGACAAGGACAACGACGGGATGGACTAGAAACCCTCCCAAAACAGTGGCTGGTCTTAGAGAAAGATGTGCTGGGTAGTGGGTAAGGGACAAACTCTGTTCTGGTTACTTGAATAAACTGGCTGCAACAAGGTGAGAAATACTCTACAGCATAGGGTATAATTGGCTCTGTGTACAGAGAAGTAGTGTGACTTGGAAGCATTTGGCATGAAACAGAGTTCGTTTGCCAAAAACATAGATTTATGGCTCGGTTAATTAGCCATAACAGACTATTAACTACTCCGTAGTAAGGATAGGCGGCTGTGATCTATGAGAAACTCATGAACATTTATTCTGGGCCTGTCGATATAAACAGCCAGAATCGTGATACTTGTTTTAGGAGCAGTTGCAATCACTGGTGCATGGTACCACATTTGGTGGATGAGTAACAAACGCAGACTGGAAAATTTTGCATGCGTTGACTTTTAAGGCCTGAGTTAATATCATCTTACTGGAATGAATGTAAGATTAGCAAATATAATATGCAGAGACTCAGCCAAATACACTATTTTGAGTTGCGACTGATAAGCCGACAATGATGACTTCAAGCAGACCAAGTCCTATACTTAGTCATAGTCCTCCTTAATTCATGATCTCTCAACTATACGTACTGATGTTATATATATACTATACTGATACGTACTGATGTTATCTTATCATCATATTGTTAATTTGTTCCTGTATACAGCAACTCCTAGTCACTTAGCAGTTGATGCTTCATATACTTGTACTGTGTAAGCTACTCTCCGGACATACATAGCAACATTCTTTGTTCATCTGACTGGAATGAATATAAGATGAGCAAAATAATATGCAGCGCGCGCAGTATATTCCTAGAAGACTCGGCCATATACACTATGACTGATAAGCCGACAACCATGACTTCAACCAAATCAAGTCCTATACTTGGTCATAGTCCTCCTTAATTCATGATCTCTCAACTATACTGGTATTGACATCATCTTATCATCATAATACATATTGTTTGTTCACGTATACACTGCAACTCGTAGTCAGTTAAGAGTTGATGCTTCATAGTTCATACTTGTGTAAGCTACTCTCCACACATACAGAGCAGCATTGTTCATAGTTTATACCTTAGCTTGACTATATCGTATAACAACTTCAGTGATTCGATTTTAGTTTTATTTTATTTTTTCAATCATGAGTAACAGCCTCACTATATAATCGGATTGTTATCAAATTAACCGATAGCACACAATAATAGATATCAAGATTCAACATAATCAACGAGAAGTTGAGAAGAGATTCAACAAAATCAAAACAATAACGATAGCACACAATAATAGAAGATGATACTTAGACTCTCATTACACAGAAGAGAGAAACTTGAGGTAGCGGAGGACGGAACACATATCATAATCAACATGCATGCATAATTGAGCGATAACACATTAGCACACGTACGTACAGCACATTAGAGATATCGTATAACAGCACACATGTGGTGGTAATCAAGAAGCAGGAGTGCTAAGCAATAGGTGAGAGAGAATTACGAAGGAAGTTATGAGAAAACTAACGACGATTCAGGAATCAGAACACGTACGTACAGTTGAAGCACGCATGATACTTACATTCTCATCAAACAGAGAAACAAAAGGTATTATAGGAGCTTGCTCAGTGAGACTGATTTGCAGATGTTTAACTGATTCCAATGCACAATTGACACACCTTGCCTGCAATTAAGTTAGCACAATTGAATGATCATGTTTTAATCGATACAGTTAGCACAATTGAATGAGATGATCAGTGCAGCTAGAAAATCATGAATTAAATTTCAATATGATATACTAGATTGTAGGACTGAGCTGAGGATACCTTTAGGTAACAGTTGAAGCTTCGTCCATTGCGGGCATTGATTGCCTTTCTCATCTCTTTGCTGATATCAATTCTGTAGTCGGCCATTTTTCTCTCGTCTTCTCTTCTCTCCTCTCTCCTCCTTTCTTTCTTTCTGTACAAGTTTGAAAGGAATGAATGTTCCCGCTCTTTTAATACTCACTGTACTGTACGGAGTGCTACAGACTAGTAGAGTAGTAGTTATTAGACACGTACTTTGCACGAGATTTTGTCATCTAAGTCCCGTCTACTCCATCCTACTCATTTATTTACCTTATTTTTTTTACATTTATCAATAATTCATTTTTTTAGAATGTTATTGGTAGTTCAAGTCCAATCTACTTATTTGCAGATATTATTGTAAATATGTAACGTTGAAAGTATTTACTCGCATCCGGTTACAATTTTTCGTCCCGTTAACTTTTGCACAGAACGGTTACAATTTTTCGTCCGTTAACTTTTGAACAGAAAATAAGGTGTGCATATTAATTAAATAATAAAAGAAATGATGTGGACCTTAAGGCTATGTTTATTGGGGGGTTTGAGTATAAGACTGATTAAGAGTCTGAGACTCAGATTTCTGAGACCCATACCTGGATAATGTGGTTGGTACGAGTCTGAGGTTCAGACGAATCTAAGTTTAAAGGGACTCTGAAGTTGAGTCTGAACAAAAGTCTGAGACTCAGATTTTTTGAGTCTGATACTCATACCTGGTTAAAGTGGTTGAGACGGTATGAAGTTGAGTCTTTGATTTCAAAGACTCATCTTCAGACTCGTTCATTCAGTTCACTTCAGTTCCGTTCATTTTAGTTCAGTTCAATTCAAATAAGTTATTATTATTACTAATTATTATTAATAATATTAATTATTATTATTATTATTAAATATTAATATTAATGACATTTTTATAATAATTAATATTAATATAATAATAAAATTAATATTATTCTTGATGTTATTGTTATTAATATTATTACTATTAAATATTAATGTTGATTATTAATATTAATATTAGTATTATTATAATATTATTAATAATTAATCTTATTATTAATTATTATTATTACTACTATTTTTATTGTTATTGTTACAAAATATTATTATTATTATTATTATTATTATTTTTGATATAATAATTAACATTATTATTTATTTTTATTTTTATTAATATTATTCTTAATATTATATTAATATTATTATTATTATTACTATTACTACTACTATTATTATTATTATTATTATTATTATTATTACTAATATCATCATAATATTAATAATTATTATTACAATTATTAGGACTATTAATTATTTTTATTTTCTTTGTTAATATTATTATTATTATTATTATTATTAATATTATTATTATTATTATTATTATTATTATCACTATATTAATTACGAGTATTAAGTTTTTTTTAACAAGTAAAGTTGTTGTTGTTATTTCTCTATTTCAGGCTAATTTCAGTTCAGTTCAGTTCAATTCAACTCATTCCACCTTAGCTCAGTTCACTTCCGCCCAAAAGGACATGGTCAAATTAATTTGTATGAGTAACTGATATAGTTGTATATAGATGAAAAAAAACAAATTCGTATAATAAATGATAAATAATACTCTACCTAACCTGAATGACCCGACCCGAATAGGCCAACCCGATAGGGCTGTGCACTGGTCCAGACCCGGCCCGACCCGGACCGGACCCTGAACCGGAATGATAAATTTCCATGACCCTGACCCTGACCCTGAATCTATAAACATTGGACCTGGACCGACCCTGAAAAATCCGGGTCCGGACCCAGTCTGGATCGGTTGGACCGGAATTTTCAATTGAGACGGAAATGAATCGAGTAATCTGTTCTTTTATCCAAGAAAAAGTATTTATAGTTTGCATTTGCATGGTCCAATCATTCATCCCGAAAATTTCTACAATAAATTGGGTAGGTTGCTAGTATAGTTTCCTATCCGCGATTCTGCTATTTATTTTAAATGAAACTTAAAACTCAATTTAATGAAATTGAAAATTCCGGTCCAAAACTCTGGACCGGTTGGACCGGTTAGACCGGTTAGACCGAAATTTTTATCAAATAAATATAATTCCGGTCTTTCCGGTCCAAATCGATCCGGACCGGAAAAATCCGAGTCAGGACCGGAACGGAACCCTGAATCGGCCAAAATGATGGACCGGAGACCGGACCGGAATTTTTTATTCTGGGTCCGGTCTGGTCCGGTCCATTTTTCCGGCCCGGATCGGATTTTGCACACCCCTACAATAACCCGAACTTGATTTGAAACTCATACTAAAGATCCGAGGTTAACCCATAACCTGAACTGACTCGAGCTAATCCGAAATTGATCCGACTATTATTATAAAAAAAAAACGAGTCGATTGCTTGATTATCATGATATATTGTAGGGTTTTGGTTAGGGATTGTTGATTGACCCGGAAATTTTGATGACAACATTTTTCCCACAACGATTCCAAGCCTGATTTTTCAATTGAAGACCTTCAATCCTTGACAATGAAGATGACGACATCAGAACATATATATATATATATATATATATAAAGAAAAGGGAAGAGGTAAGGAAGATGAACAAAGTGGAGTGAAATGAGTAACAACTTCATGTATAAAATGGGGTACTTGATGGAATGGAGGGAAAATTTGGGGAAAATGAGTCAGCTATGTGAAAGTCCATCCCCTACCATGTCACGCCCCAGTCAGCAGCCAACTAAGCCACTTAACGGACCATTAGACGGCTGAATGATCATAAGGTCATGGTTAGTGAGATTAGTGAAGTACAAGGGTATTAGTAGAGATTTTGCAAACATGATTGGTATATGGTAGAAAACAAGAAAACACAGGAGTATATCGTAGAAAATCTCTAAAATAAAATAAGGTAGGTAGAAAGTTCAAGTGAGATGAATAAAAATAATAATACGGAGTATAAAATAAGGTATGTGAGATGAGAAAGTCTGAGATGAGTATGTGGATAAAGTGGATTTTGTAATGAGTCTGAGTCTGAGTCTGGAGAATGAAAAGTGAGTGGAAAGCTGAGGTGACAGAGTCCGAGGAAAAAAGATGGATCTGTGGATAAATTTAGTCTAATATGTACTCGCTCGATCTGTTTATATCCAAATAGTACGTATTCCTTTTTTGAACTTTCAAATCCAATTGACTCATTTCGTTTGTAGGACATTTTTGGATCAAACTATCATTATTCTACTAACCTATTTACAACATATGTCATTGTGAAAGTACATTTTGAATAATTAAATACTAACTTGTCTCTAATTATTGTACTTTTATTATTACTTTCTTAATTCTTATGCAAAATCGAAGCGTAACCTTTAGATATGAACGGAGGAAGTACGGAGTAGTAAAGAATGAACATAAAATGATAAATAAATGAATGGTGGTGCCTTAAAGTGTCAAAATTAATGGCCCATCATGTAAATAAAGATATAAAGAAGAATAATGTGGTAATTTGGGTATGATATCAAAGAAACATGGAGAAGTTGAGAAAAAAATTACCTACCTAATAAGGAAAGCGGGGCAATAAATAGTGACCGGATGGAGTATTTAATATTAAAACAATGTCTAAAATGGAAATGAGAAGATTGAACTTCAACGTCTAAAAAAGGAATATGGGTAGATTGGATTTCAACGAATGGTGTGACTTTTGTTTTGTTTATATAATTCATCCGTTTCATTGATATCTTCCACCATAGGCAAGAGAGAAGTGTGCATAAAGCTGAAGAGATCAAAGAAATTGTTGAAAAATAAAACGTGCAAGATATAAATGAAATAGAGAAAGTACAGAGTATTATTTAGGGGTATTTAATGGGAATAATACCGACTATAGGGCGTGTTCCAATAATAATACCAATTACAATAAATCTGATAATAACACAAAGGATTGAAACAATTAAACCACAATGGTATGTGCGCACTTATGACCTACAACAACAGGTAAGTTAAGTAAAAATCAACCGGCTAATCTTTCCATCACCTCCTCCTTCCTTAAATGCTCACCCTCCTCCTTTCCATCACCTTCTCCTTCCTCTTTAATGGTTGATCTCCTCCTTCTTCTCTAAATTTTTCTGGGTTTCATAAACTCCTCCTCTTCAATAAATGTAATAATGAGTTGTCCATCAAATGCAAGCTCTTCAAATTCGTGGGGTTCGAAATTGGCGAATGAAGTTCTGTGCAATCACCAATTACGTGCACTGGTGAGGACTATTAAGAAGGGGAAAAACATTGGGAAGAAATTTTATTGTTGTCCTCTTTGGCCGGTATGTTGATTAATTTTGCAGTATTTATGTCTATTTTAATTAGGGTTTTAATTAATGTTGATTATTCCTATCGAATTCTGATTTGAACATGTTTAATTGATGCCCTTTGAAGAACAATGGGTGTAGTTACTTCATGATGGTGGAAGATATGAAATCAAGGTTCGAGTGTGAAGACAAGGATTATGAAGTGGATGCATATCAGAGACACATGTTGGAAGAAAAAATTGTGAAGCTGTTGATGAAGAAACAAAGTTTGAAGAAGGAGGTTGCGGAGCTAAGGGTTGAACTGCTTGCACATGTGAAAGGGGAGAAGAAAGCTATGGTTTGGTTGATTATGTCGTGGATTTTTTTTTGCCGTTTGTTGGCTGTTGAAGAAGTAATGTCGAGTACTTGTCAAGTACTTGATCCGTAGCAGTAGATTAGTACTTCATCCTTCATGTAGCAGTAGATTAGTACTTGTAGCAGATTAATATCGATTTCGGTTAAAAGTGGAGTATGTACTGTCCATCTTAATTAATGAAAGGTAACGAAATTGTGGCATTTTTAGTCCAACAATCAGAGACTGAACAACACACAGTACCAGCAATATTCTTACAACTTTGAATGTTGTGTAAATGGGCAGCGTTACAGTAGCAGTAGGCCGTAGCAGATGAACCACAGAACTTGAACTTTGCATCCCAAACCATCAACTTCATGCATTAGCAGCGTGAACAACAGTTAACAAAAAGTTTGCACCAAACACACGCCAGTCGTTGCAAATTACGAAATTCATACATAAACCTAAAACTTAACGATGTTCACAGGACAACCATAGACTTAACGAAGTTCATACAAACACAAACTTAACGAAGTTCAAACGAAAACCATAAACTTAACCAAGTTCATACGACAGTACATCATTGCCTTAATGTAGAATTTCAGAGATTGTTAGAAGCTTGAGTAGATGCTTGAACGGAGTGGATGCTTCTTGGCCCACCAGAACTTCTGGGGACATTGGTGAACGCATTTCCGGACTCATCAAACAGCACCCCCATCCCTTGTGGCGGCCTACTTCTACCTCCAATTGCTCCTCTCACTCCCCTGCCGACTCTAACTCCTCTTGCTCCTCTCCCTCCCCTTATGACTCTTCCTCCTTTGCCTACTCGAGTCGGTTGTGCAGTAGCTTCATGGTGATTTTCAGCATTTGACGGCACCACTGAATCAGAAGCATCAATTCTAGGAAACTTTCTAGGTCTTCCTCTTCCTCTTTTTGGTGCTTCTTGTGACACAATGGCTTGATCCTTAGCAGGACAGGTTCTCTTGTTGTGAGTCTTGGACTTGCAAATAGAGCAGGTGAGTTCAACACCATGCCTTGTGAGCTTACCACTTTTTTTTGGATCCTCAAAAGGATCCCTCCTTTTCTTCCTTGGCCTGCCGGGTCCTATTTTGATTGGTGGGGGGCTTAAAGGTAGCTCAACCTCGGGCCAATGTCTCTGACCTGCAACAGGAGAAAGAGAGGCACTATATGCTCTAATGTAGGTGTCCCTTTTATACCAATCTGAAACATACTCTTCCGGGTGGGCATGCATTTCAAATATAGCAGCAACTCCATGGCAACATGGAATACCAGTCAAGTCCCACTTCCTACAAGTGCAAGTCTTCGCCTCTAAATCGACATTCATAGAGTCTATACCATGTTGTACTTGATAAAGTGTAGGAGTCGATGGAATGGCCTCACAAAAGGCTGCAAGTTCTTTTTCTTCATCTAACCTTTCTTGAACCATTGGACATAGTAAAGAGGTTTTCTTCTCCATTTCCCTCTTCTTCTTGATCAGTTGTTGCATCAACGCCACCCTAATGTCCTCCAACATGTATATGACATGTTTAGATCTTGCGTTAATGATATAGGAATTGAAAGTCTCCGCCATGTTACTCACATTCACATCCGCCTTTGTGTCGGTCTTCAAGAATGCCCTACAAAAGAGCTCTGGTTTACATGCTAAGAACGCCTCAACTGCCCTTGGATCTACCTCCTTCATTGCTTCGATAGCGTCCTTATAGTCGGCTTTGTTGTAGGCTTTGGCACACCTCCAAAATAAAAGCTTCATTTCATCCCCCTTGTAGCTTTTGTGCCAATTAGCAAAGATGTGTCTTGCGCAATGCCTGTGTTCTGCCTTGGGAAATTATTTTGCAACCATTGCCACAATGCTCTACATGGGAAATAAAGAAAGAATAATAATAGCACATTGAAAAAGATGAATCAGTAAACAAACAGTATTCGAATCTTAAGAACAAACAATTCAACAACAACAATACCTAACTGTCTAACTAACTCAGAACAAACAAACAAAAAACATACTGAATCTTAAGATGAATCAGTATTCGAATATTTAATTCTTACTAGAACTCAACACAGGAAGAATAATTGCAAGCCAGTACACAATCGTGTCTTACTAGAACTCTCCAAGTTGAATTCTTACTAGAACTCTTCAAGTTATAAAAAAAGAATGAGGTCTGTTATTAGTTTAAGCTGCTTTAAATCTACCCTAAACCTAATTAACTAAACAACCTGATATTAATATAACCAAGCAACCAAAACTCTTAAGCAACTAACAAATCAAACAAGCTGATGAGTAAGTCAGTTAAGTAAATTCGACAAATGCTCATTCCACAGTATTGCTACTGTCCAAAAATAACTCGTTCCACAACAGTTAATAACAGACACGACACTAACACACAAAGCTAATACAAATCTGATGACATATAAAACACAATACACAATAGGAAACAATCAGAGAATGATATGAAAATGAGTTAGTAAAAACAACTTACAAGATGCTCATCTGATATGATTGTCCAACCTTCACCATCTCTTTCATCTAAGCTTCTCTTCAACTCCTTGAAAAACCACTCATAACTTTCATGATTTTCACCTTCAACCACCGCCCATGCCAATGGGTACATCTGCTCATTTGCGTCCCTTCCCACCGCACTTATTAACTGACCGCCTAGGAAAGTTTTAAGGAAACAAGCGTCCACACATAAAACCTTCCTGCATCCACTCCTCCAGCCATCTTTTAGTGCGTCAAAACACACAAATAATCTCTGAAAAACAGGTGGATTTGACCTTAGAGTGGGGTTAGTGAATAAAGTAAATACACCTGAAGGGTCTCCTTCTTCAAGGGCTGTTATGTAGGACCCTATATATCTTGCTGTAATGGTCCTTCATTGAACCGTGTAGCAGTCTGTGAGCATGGTACTTCACTTTGTAAGCGAAACCTCTCCGGATTAGAACCTTGCAAGCCCTTCTCACAGTCTCAATTATTTCTGCGGCTGGCCAATGGGGCCTCGACTTGAAAACATCAAGTAACTGTTTTGCTAACCAAGTTGATTTGAGTTGTTTGTTGGACTCCATTGTCCTCCGACAATTGTGCTCTGGTTCAGTACTCTTCACTACAAAACACACTCTTCTCGTATCCCAACTTCCGTACAAGGAAAATGGGCAACCTTCTACACATCTCACCCCTATTTTCTGACCTTTGGCTTTGTTACTCACATTTACTTTTACATTTCTGCCCTGAGCCACTGCATATCTAGTGACACAGTCCCTAAATATTTCTCTACTAGGAAATCTAATCCCAACAGTCCACTTCAGTTTCGTGAAATCTGTTCTATCATTCACAGTTGGTATACCACATTTCTTCGTCTTACCAAGTGTACATTTGTCTTCACTTTCACCAGGAGTGTCCTCCTCTTCACCACTTTCATCATAACCACTCTCATACTCAGTAGCTGCGATACTCTTACTACCATGCCCAGTAGTTACCAGTGTAGCTGAACCACTAGTACGTACCAGTGCAGTTGAACCACCAACCCCTCCTGCAGTTGAACCACCTTCCCCTCCTTCAGATGTTTGCTGACCAGGTAAAGATCTAGCAATTGCTTCTAACTGCAATCTTCAATGCCTTGGAATTCCACTCCTTCACTTTCTCTCTAGCCTCTAGGAACTCATCATCAAAATCAGAATTATCATCAACCTGTATTTCTTCCTCAGCTATAGTTTCAAGAACCTCCTTATTTCCTTCACTATCAGACAACTCCTCACTCAACTCAAGATCTCCTACAGATTTGTCATCAACTGATTCCTCTTCTTCATAGTCAGGCTCATATTCATTGTCATCATCACTTAATGAATCAGAACCAGACCTCACACCCCCTTCATAAAAAAGTATTTCTTTCTGGACATATGTACTTCCAAGAACCTCCTTATCTCCTTCAACGTCAGACAACTCTGCCCCTGAAAACTCAAGATCTGTTAAACCCTTCTCATCATCTGACCCATCTTCCTCATACTTAGGCTCGTATTCATAGTCATCCTCACTCAAAGTATCATACCCACACCCCCTAACACCCCCTTCTGAAAACCTTATTGCATCAGACAAACTAATGTCATTGCAATCAAACCCTATTTCAGACTCAATGTTATTGGACTCAAGGTTGTTGGACTCAAGATTGGTTGTATTGTGAGCAAATCTAGGGGAGGACCTCAATGTTTGATGTTCAGAAGGTGGCTTCTATTTTTGGGTTCTCTTGGACTCTTTTAGGGCTACTGTTTTAATACTTTTTCCACATGGCTTTTGTGGACTAGATGTGAGAGGGAATTCTTTTGTGACTTCAGTTATTGAAGAAGGTGGAGCCCCACTTTTTTTAAATTTGGTGTTTTTTGGAGGGATGACACTGTCATCTTTGGAGGGAGATGCAAGTGGACCCCTCCTGGGGGTCAATTTTTTCCGAGCACTAACAGAGGGAGGCTGCTGGAGGGTGTCAGTTTTTGAGGACTCATTATTGTTCTCTTCTCTACTGTTATCCTCATTCAATGCATCAATGAGGTCCAACACCTTACCTATTTCCTTCTCATCCACCAAATAACATTCCACCACTCTATCTCTAAGTCCTATTTCAGTCATAACCCCAGTATCATTATCATCTTTAGCTATCTTCAATCCCACACTATGATCCCTATAAAAAATTGCATCTTTCAACTTACCAAAACCACATTTTTCAGCTTCTTCAATAAGAGTAAACCAACACATCTCATCTGGATCAATTGGGACTGTCCTTGTTCGCTTGACAGTGTAACACAAATCCAAATTTTTCCTCACAAATGTACCCCCATGAAAGAACTTCAAGGTCAACGTTTTGCAAGGATCCATCACCTGCACAATTCCTCAGGTAATTGAATACAAAACCCTAATTTTACCAAATCAATATCCCCCAATAAGTATTGACAAAATTTAAATTACTTTAATACAAAAACCAAAATAAGTTACTATTCAAACAAGTATGCTTTCAGTTCAAAGATTAATTCACTAACCTCCGTCATTGTCGCGAAACTCAGCAGCTCCAACTAAATCCAATTCAACTCAACCCTAGTAGCACAGTACAATACATTGATTAACTTACTCAGAAATCGACAAAAAAAATGGAGCAAAGTAGATATTTGAAAAGAGGCGATTATATGGACAGATTAACTTACCGATTCGTGGAACTGATTAGGTGAAGTACTTGCTAGATTATGAGTTGCACACGTAAAGTTGAAGAAAGGAGGAAGGTGGACATTAATGGCGAGTTTGAATGAAGAGGAAGGTAGGTGGAGTGACTGATAATGAAAGAAGTGGAAGGAAGAGGGAAGTAAGTAATAACTGTAATAAATGAAAGGGTGAGAGGAAGGTGGACGGGTTATTCAGGTAACCCGTCACTAGACCTGGCAAAGTAAAGCCGAACACGAAAACCCGATCGAAAATACCTGAATTGAAACTGACCGAACACCCGACAGGATTAACTTGGAATAATACCCGAAACCCGATTCAATCCGAATCAAACCGAATTTGTACCGAATTTAATATAACCGAATGATACCCAAACCCGAATACAACCGAATCGATAATAACCGAATCGATTGACCTGATTGATAAATACTTATTTTTTTCATAAAAACACCCAAATTTTGATTTTTTCTTCATTGATTCTTTATTTATTAATGGTTTTATATATTATTACCTACAGTTTGAAGGTATAACAAACACAAAATCAAATTATTTATTTTTTAACTCAAGAAATTTATGATCCGAGACTCACCCGACCTGCTATTGACCCAACCCAAACCGTATCCGACTCGAAATAACATAAACCGATAAAAGTGGCTCACCGAAATGAACCCGATCGAAAGTGAACTGAAACTGAAATTTATGCTAACCCGATTAAGATCGAATCGATTTAACCCGATCCGAAATCGAATCGAATAACCCGTTTGCCAGGTCTACCCGTCACCCATACCATTGTGGTTTAATTGTTTCAATCCTTTGTGTTATTATCAGATTTATTGTAATTGGTATTATTATTGGAACACGCCCTATAGTCGGTATTATTCCCATTAAATTCCCCTATTATTTATGCATTACGAGTATTAAAATTAATGTACTCATCATTGAGTGCAAAAACTTTATATGGACAATCTCATTAAATTCTTGAGGATTGTGACATTTAGAGCATCCACAATAGTAGTCCTCAATTGATGAGTTAGAGACGGAATAACAATTAAAGTTCACTAAAAGTGTCAAGGAACCGCCGGGACCTTCCCCTTACAAATTAATCCACAAGAGATGTTCACACTGTAGTCTTTGAATTGGCCGAGGAAATGCACCCTACTCCAACATTCCCCACTTGTTCGACTGTTGCTAAACAGTTTTTGGATATCAAACGGACCTCCCCAGGAGGTCGTTTGATCCGTTGCAATCCGGCCCAACTTTATCATAGTAAGTTCAACTCGAATTCTACTTAGGGATCGATCTATCTTCCTTTGGTTGCTCGAGGAAATGTTTACATTGGGAAAGAGTTCATGCTATCATGTCGCTAAAAAGTGGGCTTGTAGCGACCTGCACGAATGGTGCAACGACTGTGCGTCTGTGCCCCGTTGTTGGGCTAGTCCTCACCACAACAAGCGGAGGACTCATTCTTTTATGTGACCTGGGAGTCGATTTACTCGAGTTGTGTTAATATACGTGGTCTTAGTTCCTTGTAGTACATCTAATAACATAGTCAATTCTTTTAATTAATTATGCAATTGTATATTTTCCAAATAAAATAGTTAGGATAAGAATGCGAAAAGTAATAACCTAATAGGTTATCAATTAAAAATATGTAAACAACATATTAAAAAGTAATTGTTTATAAATTTCGTGCAAGAGTGCACGAGCCTATACTAGTATACTGGAGTATTATATTATGGAGTCATAACCAAAAGATTCTCCACTTAGTCTTTAACTAGTTGGAAAGCCCGTGCGATGCACAGGCCGATTTTTAGTGACGTTGATAATGACATCAAGTTAGTATGCATAATAGTAAACGAATATTATCCACATACGTGAATGTGTTTCTAGGTAGGTAATATTTGCGGTAAATGTCAAATTAAATTATAAACGTACTTTAAATTAAATTATGGGATGGGTTGGGGGTGGAGATTAAAAAAAGACTAATTTAAGTACCTCGTGCACAAGTACGTCTTCAACTACATATTGGTACCAATATTCATTTATATTTCACGTAGTTTTGCATTCAACAATATTATCTACGGAGTATTATTGTAAATGTAATACGGAGTAACTAATAAATAAAATGACAAATAATATTCACGTATCTATGTAAAGTAAGAGAGCCAATTTGACATAGATTTTTATAAAATATATTATACGTTGTCATGAATATAACGATATGAGTAATTAAATTTCATGACAGTATAAGGACACGTGTTTATTTCATACATAATAAATGTATAAATAGCTGATCTAATAGAAGATTAGAATGATAAGTTATCACTCCTAAATTTGATTACTGTTGGATTAGTTTCATTTAAAAAATATTGCTCAGACGATTAACTAAATACACGTAAGATTGTGCAATACTTCAAGAAAATTTCTACAAATTGTCGAATATAAATCTCTTGATTTATCTCACTTTCTTAAAAATATAACTCTTGAATTAATCAAACTATTAGTAATAAATTATAGTCAAATATAGTGATGCACGATCGTTTGTTAGTGACGACGTTGATAAGGATACTAAGTTGATGGATTACATGATTAATGGATGATTTCGGGTTTGGGTTGGAAAAAACGGTTCAGGAACCTCCAAAAACGGGTAAGTACACTGATGATGTACACTCGTTATTTTCATAAATATTTTTTATTGATATCTAAAAATGAATGATTATTCTGGTAGAATTTTATCACCTTAGTATAATTTCTCGATATGGAATAATTTTAATTAAATTTATAATCTTAAGAGTTGTTGAAAGATTCAAGAGATTTTTGGTTGATATCTAAACACGATTGATTTCTCTTATTTATGATATCGAATTTCATCAACTTGTCATAATTTTTTGATGTGAGATAGTTTAGTTAAGTTTATAGTCTTAAGAACTCTTTTTACGACTCAAAAGATATCTGGTTAATATATAATAAAGACGAATTATGATTACTTTTATTTATATAATAGAATTTTAACACCTTATTATTATACTCTCAACAGATTTTTGGTAAATATCTAAAAATGAATTATTTCTCTTATTTATGATAAAGAATTTCATCACATTGACATAATTTTTCGATGTGGGATAAAATTCTATTAAGTTTATAGCCTTAAAAAAACTTAAAGACGAATAATTACTCCTAATTACTCCATATAATAAAATTCCATCAACTTATTATATAATTTTTCGATGCGAGATATTTTTACTTAAATTATAGTCTTAAGAGTTGTTATAAAATTCAACATATTTATGGTTAATATCTAAAAACGAACTTATTTATGATATAGAATTTCACAAACCAATCATATCGCTCGAAAAAAAAATCAAATATATGAGCTTTGTTTAGACTTAAAAGATTGTTGATCGATATCTAAGAATAAATGATTGTTCTTATTTATAATATAAAATTTCATCTCTTCATAAGAGTTTTTCGATGTAAGATAATTTTTATTCAAGTTTATAATCTTCGGAGCTTTTTTTAACACTCAAGAGATTGTTGGTTGATATCTAAGAACGAATGATGGTTTATATTTATATAGAATTTCATCACCTCATCAAAAAAATTCGATTTGGGATAATATTTACTTAAATTTGTAATCTTAGGAACTTTTTTAAGTTTCAAAGGATTGTTGATTGAAATCTAAGAACGAACTATTGCTTTTATTTATATAGAATTTCCTCACCTCATCATAATACTCGTGTAGGATTATTTTTCCGTACACAAATTTCTATATATATATTCTTTATTTAAAATAAAAATATATATATTAAAACTATAATAATTATTTAAAAAATTCAAAATTTTAATTATATATTTTTTTAGGGTGAATAAATAAATATTAAAACAATTATCAAACAAAATTGACTAAGTGTCTCACGTTGTCGTTGTCCAATTTTTGTTGCCTTATGAGGTGATAATCGTCGGTTTATATAGTGATAATTTTTTTAGTCTTAAATGGAGTAGGATTGATTTTTCCTATAAAAATTCCTATATTTTTTATTTTAAATTTTAAAAAATTGAGTCTTAGGTGGGGTAGGTTTTTTTTTTCATATACAATATTTTATATTCATTATTTAACTTTAAAATGTATTAAAAAATTTGGATCAATCATATCGCTCGAAAAGTTGATGCTTTATTAATATATATATATATATATATATATATATATATATATATATATATATATATATATATATATATATATATATATATATATATATATATATATATTGAGGGGGGATCAGGGGAGTTAGCAACTCTTGGAGAGTTGCTTAGTGTTGATCCCCTCCATCCATTCATCCTAATATGGATGGTGGATGGATGGGGTTCAATTATTAAAAAAAAAAACAATGAACTGACATAGCAGCAGTGGAGAGAGGGAAACATCCTCTCACCTAAATCAATCCCTACATTACTTCCCTCATACACTTCTCAATCCCCTCATTTTCAATTCATTTATCAACTCAATTCATCTCTCTCAAACAAAACCCCAACAAATAATCACCATTAATAACTCCGACCACACCATTAATAACTCCGACCATACTCCGTCAACTACTCCGACCATACTCCGTCAACTACTCCGACCATACTCCGTCAACTACTCCGACCATACTCCGTCAACTACTCCGACCATACTGCATTTTTAACCCAACATACTCCGTCAGTAACTTCGATCATCATACGAAGGTATCTTCATCTTCATCTTCATCTTCATGCTTCTTTTTCTTCATCATCTTCATATTCATATTCATTTTCATCTTCATCTTCATGCTTCTTTTTCTTCATCATCTTCATATTCATCTTCATATTCATCATCTTTATTTTTCATATCTTTTTTTTTTTGTATTTATAAAATTATTTATCTTTATTATCCACAAAAAAAAAGAACAACTTCATCTTTAAGATGAAATTTGAAGATGAAGTTGTTCTTTTTTTGTGGGATGAATGAATGTTGAAGATGAAGATGAACAAAATATTTAGTGCGTAATGTTCTTAAAGAATTGCAAGACCACACACTTTCAGTTGTACAGTCACACTCATTATGTTGTAGAATCACGCAGTTGTACACTCATTGTAGTCACATATTAAGTTGTATAACTCATTATGATGTATGGTCACACTCTTTATGTTGTAGAATCACTCAGCTGTAGAATACCTTCACAATCATTTCATCTTCATGCTTGTTTTACTTTTCATACTTTTTTTTTGTATTTATAAAATTATTTATCTTCATTATCCAAAAAAAATGAAGATTAAATATGGATTAAAATGAAGGTTGAATATGAATGAATGAAGATTGAATATTTAATGAATGTTATAATTTGTACAGTCACACAGTTGAAGCTGTAGACTACCACGTTATAACATATTAAGTGTGACTGTCTATCATATTTAGTGTGACTGTCTATCATATTAAGTGTGAGTGTCACATCCACGTTATAACATAATACAACGTGTGACTGTCTATCATATTAAGTGTGACTATCACGTTATAACTGTGTGACTGTCCATCATATAGAGTGTGGTTGTGACATTACAACTGTATAACTTTTCAAATTAACAAACCAAACAAAAAAATGGAATTCCAAATGCAAGATACCAAATATATATGTATGTACTCATCTTACCTCCTGCATGTTGAACAGAAATTTTCGACCGGACATTTTCGAGCACATACGAATCTTCAAGGAACAACACCATTGGAGCATGGAGATGTAGAGGGTTTAGTTATTTTGTACCATTGGAGCATGGTTTCTTTATATTTATTATTGTTGGTATTTTGTATGGTTGTTATACTTATGATTGTTATATTTCTCAACAGCGACTGTTGAGATGAATGTGTGCGTTGCAAGATTGATAGTGTGTAATATAGAGTTTCTTTTTATCACACAGTTGTATAGTCACAGAGATTATGTTGTATAGTCACACAGTTGAAGTTGTATAGTCATACTCGTTATGTTGTAGGATCACACAGTTTATGTTGTATATTCACACAGTTAAAGTTGTATAGTCACACTCATTATGCTGTACAATCATGCAGTTGTAGAGTCATTGTATTGTAGAATCACACAAATTCTTGCAGTGATTAGTGTATGTAATCATCTTTGCTAATGATGATTGAAGTATAAATAAGTACGAGTATAATTTAGTTGTATAGTCACAGAGATTATGTTGTATAGTCACAGGTGGAAGGATAAGTGATTTTGCTATAGACCTCGCGTGATTAATTATGAAACCAGAAAATAGCAATGAAAATATATTTACATTAGACAAAGTCCATCCTTTACATATATATAGTACGTCAAACATAAAAACATACTAACCCACCAAACATCATTTACACATAGTACGTTCATCCTAAAGCAAATATTTTATCTCACATAAACACACAAGAGCTTAACGATGGTCTCCGGTACGTGCGCAATAATACATTGTCCAATTACGTGGTCGCTCGTTGTATCTTCCACGACCTGCTTCTTTCCACCGCCTCTTTTACCAACATTCCTCTTTCCACCAACTATTTCGCTGCAACAAAACACACAATCAATCTAAATCACACAACACAACTGAATATATGACTACAATGACTCTACAACTGCATGATTGTACAGCATAATGAGTGTGACTATACAACTTTAACTGTGTGACTATACGAATCAGAGCAAATTATTTAAACATTCATTAAATATTCAACTTTCTTTCATCCATATTCAACCTTCATTTTTTTTGTGAATAATGAAGATAAATAATATTATAAATACCAAAAAAAGAAGGAATGAAAAATAAAACAAGCATGAGGATGAAGATGATTAATTATTTTAAAGATGCTCTAAAAAGATACAAAACAAATACCTGAAAATCATCGAGGTTCGGAAGTAGGGATTTGACGAACGTGGAAACTTGAATGTAGATAAAAAAGTACCTGAAAAAAGTCACACAATTTAAGTTGTATAGTCACACACTTTAAGTTGCACAGTCACACTCAGTATGTTGCATAGTCACACTCATTATGTTGTAAAATCACGCAGCTGTAGAATACCTTGGGATTAGGGTATCATGCGTTTAACCATCTTCATTTTCATGCTTGTTTTATTTTTCATACCTTTTTTTTGTATTTATAAAATTATTCATCTTCACTATCCAAAAAAAATGAAAGTTGAATATATATGAAGATGAATAATTTTTTTTGGATAATGAAGATGAATAATTTTATAAATACAAAAAAAAAGTATGAAAAATAAAACAAGCATGAAGATGAAGATGATTCAACGAATGATACCTTAATCCCAAGGTATTCTACAGCTGCGTGATTCTACAACATAGCGAGTGTGACTATACAGCATAATGAGTATGACTATACAACTGAATATGTGACTACAATGAGTGTACATCTGCGTGATTCTACAACATAATGAGTGTGACTTTGCAATTCTGTAAAAACATTACGCACTAAATGACTTGTTCATCTTCATCTTCATCTTCAAGCTCCATTCATCCCACAAAAAAAGAACAACTTCATCTTCAAATTTCATCTTAAAGATGAAGTTGTTCTTTTTTTTTAGACAATGAAGATGAATAATTTTATAAATACCAAAAAAAAGATATGAAAAATAAAAAGAAGTTTGAAGAAGATGAAGATGATCGAAGATGAAGATGAGGATGAAGAAGAACAACTTCATCTTCAAACTCCATTCATCCCACAAAAAAAGAACAACTTTATCTTCAAACTCCATTCATCCCACAAAAAAAGAACAACTTCATCTTCAAACTTCATCTTAAAGATGAAGTTGTTCTTTTTTTTAGACAATGAAGACGAATAATTTTATAAATACCAAAAAAAAAGATATGAAAAATAAAAAGAAGTTTGAAGAAGATGAAGATGAGGATGAAGAAGAAGCTAAAAAAAATGAAGATGATCAAAGTTTATGCATAAACATACCTTGGTATAATTATCCGTCATGTTGTGTTAAAAACGGAGTATGATCGGAGTTGTTGACGGAGTATGGCCGGAGTTATTAATGGAGCTTATTTGATGGAGTTTTGTTAGGGAGAGATGAATTGAATTAGGGAAATGAATTGAAAAGGAGAGGAGGGAAGTAATGAAGAAGGGAGAGTTTGATTGAGGAGAGGATGCTCCCCTCTCTCCACTCCTGCGAAGTGTGATTGAGGTTGAGGGTTGCTTCCCTCTCTCCACTGCTGCTTGTCAGTTTGTTGTCTCCTTTCTTTTTTTTTTTTTTTTTTTTACACATCATCCATCTAAGCCATCCATTCAACCCAAGATCAAGGGCCAAAAACACAACTTCCCAACTTCCCACTTTTCACCAAACTCCCTTGATCCCTTATATATATATATATATATATATATATATATATAGTACGCATTTTACTCGACGCAATACCGTTTTTTCGATTTTGCCCCTCTCATTTCCCCTTCCCTAAAATTCATCATTTTGTTTTTCCTCTCTTTTCTTTTTCTCTTCTCTATATCTACTTTACTAAACGCAGTACATTATTTTTTAATCTTACGTAGTACATTTTTTTAAACTTTTACGCAGTACATTTGTTGCAGTACATTTATTTTAAAATTTCATGTAGTACATTTATTTTAATCTTGAAATAAAGTTTTTTTAAACTTTATTAAAAAGTACGTTTATTTTATCACGGAATACACATATTTTTTTTCAATTTTGACGCAGTACATGTTTTTTTCAACATTGACGCAGTATATCTTTTTTTCAGGTTCGAAAAAGTAGAAATAAGAAGAAAAAAGTCACAGTGTACAAGAAGTACAGAAATAAGCAGAAAAAATCACAATATACAAGTCTTCGTACAAAACAAAGAAAAAGTAACCCTTTAAGGCTACCGAAATTTGCTTTCTAACAATCGGTATATATTCGGTTCATAACTGTACTACACTAATCGATCGCATACTTCCAATTTAATACCTAGTATTAAAGTATTAAATCCAAGAACTGAGTTTCTAAACGAAAAAAATTAAAAGTATAGTGTTTGCTAGAAAGTATATTGAAAGTATTAACAAAATATAACAGTAAACAAAAAAATTGATTATTTTGAACTTTGAAACAAAAACCCTAATTTCAATAATTAATGATAATTAATTGTTGATATCTGTTCTTCAATCAAAATCGTATCCATAATCAATTAAATTTGATAATTTGATAAATTGAATAAATGTATAGTTAGATTTGGAAGTACTCGATGATAACTGAAGAAAAAGAAGATGGTTTTAGGGTTAGGGTAGAGAGGGTGAGAGGGAAATGAAATTAGGTTTGTTTTCTGATAAGAGCATGCAATGCAGGCCCGTCGGACCGCAGGTCCAACAGGTGCTGTGCACCGGGCCTCCAAAAATGAGGGGCCTCACTCATATAGACTTTAGTTCAGTAACGTGACAGTTAATCTTTGTGGTTCAGTGGTAGGTGGCAAGAACTTGGCTTGACAAACCCAGGCTTGATTCCCACTATATGCATTTTTATTTAACAAAGAATTCTCACCCTCTCTATTCTCTTAATCGTCGACTCTTTTGTTTTATTTTTTAAATAGAATACATGTTTTTATATGGTAATCAATATATATATATATATATATATTAGGCTTTTTTCGAGCGATCTCATTGGTCCGTTCAATTAAACCTCAAATTAGGAAAGTATCATAAATAATAAAAAAAATCAATTAGAGAATCTTTTGATTATTACAATATATATTTAATCTATTATATTAATGTGATATTTTACAATTCTGACGTGAAAACCTCTAGAGTTCATTTTTTTCAAAACATTATCGTAAAATAAATTATAAAAATGAAATAATTAGATTCGTGTTAAAAAATGCTTTCATTAGAGTATAAATTTCATATCATTTGCTTCACATTATGTGATGAATTTATAACATATAACAATTTTAAAATTATCCCACATCGACAAATTACAATATGATAATGAAATTCTATATTATAAATAAAGAGTATTCGTTCTTCGATATCTACCAAAAGTCTTTTGAATCTCAAAAAGAGTTTCTAAGACTATAAACTTAAGTAATTATCCTACATCGAGATGATGAAATTTTATATTATAAATAAGAATAATCATTCGTTTTAAATATCGACAAATTTTATATTATAAATAAGAATAATCATTCGTTTTAAATATCGACCAAGAAAAACTTTTAAATTATCCCACATTGAAAAATTATGATGGGATACTATGAACTTAAATAAATTATTTCACATCGAAAAATATGATATGTTGATGAATTCTATATTATAAATAAGACTAATCAGAAACCTTACTTAATATGTTAATATGATATGTTGAAAAATATGATATGGGGGATGAAAATTTATATTATAAATAATATTCCGTAGTAACCATGTGCTCTTAGATATTAACCAAAAATATTTTAAGTCTTAAAATATATATTAAGACTATAAACTTAACTAAAACTATCTCACATTTGAAAAATTATAAAGTTTCATCAAACATAAATCTTTTGTCTTAAAAAAGTTGTCAAGACTATACACTTAAATAAAGATATTATAATAAGGTGATGAAATTCTATATTATAAATAAAACTAAAAAAAATTCTTTAGACATCAACGAAGTTAAGTAATTCTCCTACATCGAAAAATTATGATGAGCTTATGAATTTGTACTAAAGAAGAGTAATCATCGTTTTTAAATATCAACCAACAATTTTTTTTTGTTTTTTTAAAAAAAACTATGATGAAATTCTATGTCATTGTTTTTTAAATTATGATGAACTCATGAATTTGTAGTCATGAGTTTATAAAGGATCTTAATAAGACTACAAACTTAAAATTATCCCACATCGAAACAATTAAAATAAGTTACGGTAATGATTCTATATTATAAATAAGACTACAAATTTTAGTTAAATTTATCCCACATCGACAAATTATAATAAGGTGATGAATTTTTATATTATAAATAAGACTAATTATTTGTTCTTAGATTTTTAGATATCAATCAAAATCTTTTGAGTCTTAAAGGAACTATTAAGACTATAAACTTAAGTAAATTATCCCACATCAAAAAATTATACCCTCTCTTTTGAGTCTTAAAACACTCTCAAGGCTATAAACTTAAGTAAATTATATCCCACATTTATACTCCTTTGGTCGCATCATTTCATTAAAATACCCAGAGTATAATAAGACGCTGAAATTCTATGATGATATTCTATTATATATATAAAAGTAGTCATTTCTCCAAATTTCTTAACGAGGTGATAGAATTCTATGTAATCTTTCGTTCAATGAAGATGGATTGATGGAATTATATATATATTATAAATAAGTGTAATCATTCGTCTTTGAATAAAAGTTCTTAATTAGACTATATATCTAAACTTAAATAAATTTAAGTAAAATTATCCCACATCGAAAAGTTATAATAAGGTGAATTTTTATTATTATATAAATAAGAGTAATCATTCATTCAAAATATATAATAAGATAATCCATATGTTTATACTAAAAGTGGAATATTTTAAATGCTTAAATACAACACTATGGGTTAAATACCGACAAAAAAACTTTTGAATCTTAAAAAAAAACTTTTAATATACAAGACTACAAACTTAAAATCATCCTACACTGAAAATTGTGATGAAATTCTATACTTCGTATTATAATAATCAAGACTTAAAAAGAACTTTTAAGACTATAAGGTTAAGTAAATTATCTCACATCGAAAAAAAATTGACGAGCTGATGGAAGACTATAAACTTAAATAAATCATCCCACATCGAAAAGTTATGATAAGGTGATGAAACTTTATAGTATAAATAAGACTAATCATTCGTTCTTAAATATCAATAAAAAATTCTAAGTCTTAAAAACTCTCTTAATAAGACTACAAACTTAACTAAAATAATTTCACATCGAAACATTATAATAGTTTGAAACTTAAGTAAAACTATCCCACATCCGAAAAATTATAAAGTTTTATCAAACAAAAATCTTTTGAGTCCTAAGAAACTTTTTAAGACTATACACAAAAGACTAATTATAATTTTTTCCTTAGACATCAACCAACAATATTTTGAGTTTAAAAAAGTCTTAATAGGACTACAAAATTAAAATTATCTCACATTGAAACAATTAAAATAAGGTACGGTGATGATTTTATATTATAAATAAGACTACAAATTTTACTTAAGTTATCCCACATCGACAAATTATAATATGGTTATGGTTCTATATTATAAATAAGACTAATTATTTGTTCTTAGATATGATATCAATCAAAATCTTTTGAGTCTTCAAAAAACTATTAAGACCATAATAAGACGACGAAATTCTATGGTGCTGAAATTCTATATTATATACAAGACTAATCATTCATCAACAAAAAAACTTTTAGTCTTAAAAAAAGCTATTAATAAGATTACAAATAAAGTTAAATTAAAATTATCAGGTGATATAATTCTACGTAATCTTTCGTTCTTAGATATTAACCAACAATCATTTGAACTTAAAAAAAGGTATAATTAAAGTATATAGTTAATGTATAATTATCCCGCATCCAAATTAAGATGGTGTGATGGAATTCTATGTATTATAAATAAGAGTAATCATGCATCCGTCTATAAATAAAAGTTCTTAATTAGACTATATCTAAACTTAAATAAACTTAATTAAAATTATCCCACATTGAAAAATTATAATAAGGTGAATTTCTTTATTATATAAATAATAGTAATCATTCATCAAAAGTATATACTCCAACAAGATGATCAAATTCGATTATATAAATAAAGAGTAATCGTCTATCATCTCACACAAGTGAGTAATCTTATGGTTTTAAATATCAACCAACAATCGTGCGTGATGATTCTATATTATAAATAAGAGTAATCGTGCGTTTTTCTGGGTCTTTAAAGCATATCTTAAAACTATAAACCTTGAGTAAATTATCCTATATTGAAAAATTATGATGAGACGATAGTATTTTTTTGAGTTTTAGAATAAGCTCTTAAGACTATCAACTTAGTTGAAATTAAGTTTGATTACTAATATCATGTGATTATCTTATTTATTATAATGATATAGATTGATCAAGTTTTTTACGGAGTATTTAACGAATATATATCATCAATGTAATTAAGCCAATTAAGCCGAAGCCAACTAACCCGTGCAACGCACGGGCTTTAATCTAGTAATTCTAATTCCGTAGTCTATTTTTTCTACTTTACTTTTTAAAATGATACTGTACATAATAACTAAATGTATTTAGTAAGATTCATAGATTTTATTTTAAGTAGGGTTTTGGTTGTAATTTGTTAACAAGTAATATCATAATTTTCTATTTGAAAATAAATACAATATATTTTTAAAACAGTTATATGATAACATAACACTCCCTAATACTCTGTATTTGGGGCCTAAAAAAAAAATGGAACCGGGCCACCAAATTTTATTTGACGGCCCTGATGCAATGGAAAAATATGCGTAAAAAGTACTGCGTCGAGTAAAATGCGTACTGCGAAGAGTAACTCCGTATATATATTGATTTCAAAATTATTATGTGTCATACTTTATTTCCTAAATTAATTTATGACTCCATGAACTTTCTAAAGTCTTTTGAAAAAATTTCATTCCATTATATATAGAGAGAAAGAGAAATATATAAAATCCGTATGTAATGTAACTTTGTTTCCCAAAGTTAGGGATCATAAAACTTCAACTACGTACTTGACATTCCCTATCAATATAGAACAACTAACTCACTGAGGAAAGGTATACGAGTTCAGCTCAGCCGAAGAACAACTTAGCGACGACAAAGGTATAGCTCTTGTTATCTCGTTATTCCTATTATTATTCATTAAGCTTTTCCTAAGTGTTTTTTTCGTCGTAATTGATATACGGAGTACACCGAGTTCCAGTGTTATTCCCTCTTTTTTTATTGGATTGAGTTTGATCTTCTTCCCTATTTCCATTTAAGAAAACTTTTTTCACTAACATTATCATCCTACCCCACTACTTTTTTTATATTACACCAATTATCCCTCATTAATTAATATAATATTCCTCTCTCCTAATTTTACAATTCACCTTTTCTCATTCAATTAATATAATATCCTTCTCTCTAATACTCCCTCCTTATTTTCCTCCCAAAAAGAAAGGGGAAGAACACTAAAACTCGAATGAGTATATTTTATGCTGATCTAGCTAAGTGGTTAATTCGTATACTAATTTGTGAGTGAATCTTGTTAATAACTTGAGAAGGGTTTGTGTAATTTTGTGATTTTCACTACCACTTTGAATTTCTGGTGGACATACAATACAACTATAACATCTTAAATCCGCCCTAAACAATCATATGGTGTTTGTATATAAGGTTAATTTATTGAATTAATTAGGGTTCACCCATTCTTCAGTTGATACTCCTCCGTTTCATTTGCTGTTTGGGTACCTGGCCTAATGAGAAGAATTTCGATATAACTTCTAATACAAAGTAACTTCTAGTCTTCTACTAATATACTGTATAACATAAAATATACTATATGAGTAATATGTAATTAAAGATATGAATAATAATAATAATAATAATAATAATAATATAGAATACGAGCATGAAGTACTCGGTATTATTTATGAGCAAATAAAAGTTTTAAGGTAAGGCTCTATTCTTTCCCGCCTGATTTCAACTTACTTTGTTTCGGTTTTATCCTATACATAAATCCATTGTTCAGCCCCATTCACTTGAGTTTAACTGAGCTCTGTTTGAGTTGAAAAGGCTCGCAATCGTAATCGATCTGGCTCCTGAAATATATGAGATTCTTGATCCTTCATATATTTTTTTTCATTCTAGCACGCATTGATGTGCTAATGATAGACATTTAACTCTTTTTTCACTAGTAGCTAGGTAGCTAGAATGCCAATCTAATTGGTTCTAGGAAAGGACCTTTAAAAAAAACACTTGGCCTCTTGAACATCTTGACAATGCTCATGCTCCCATCCTCTCTCCAATAAAAACATTTATGCCTTTTGTGCTAAAATTTTGCGGACTTTAGTTACTTCTAAATTCTAATATATGTCAATATTGTGTCTTGCAGCAGACAGCAGTTGGGAAGATGGCCAAAGATTTGAATTGGCCTCAAAGTTCAAAGCCACGAAAAGTATTGAAGAGCATTCACTGTATACCAGATGAGCTTCTGACGGAAATCTTATATAGACGGCGTTGCAGCAAGTCCGTCATTCAATCTAAAATTGTCTGCAAACGATGGTGTGCTCTTATTTCACAACCTGAATTCGTACATGAATTCGACAGAAGGAATGTAATACCAAGACATCATTTCCTCTGTCGCGTGAAACCCAAACTGCGGGCGTCCAAAGAATCTATATTGTACAAGAGAGATTTACTTTTTAGCCCTGAGAATCGCACTCTATCTTACATCTCTGACGACCAGGATGATGGTACTAGTGAGGTAGTCGGGGCTAGCCATGACTTGGTGCTTTACCATAGAAATAACAAGCTAGGCAGATGTCACGAGTTTTATATCAGAAACATACAGACGAAGCAGCAGCGTATTCAACTCCCTTCACCTCCATTTTACTATGCCCGCACTTGTGAATTTGGATTCGTCTGTGACCCTCCCGATTATGGAAACAGTAACTCGATATGCAAGTACAGTGTCGCTGTCATCAACACGATGCACCCTCTTCATAGTAAGTTTGCAGTCAACTTTCTTCTGTCAACAAATGCTAACGAGTGGTGTGAAAAAACCGTCTCACTGCCTGAACCCTCTCCGCTACTTGGTCCTCTTTTTATTGGATTGGCCATTCAAGGCAAGCATTTTTTTGGTGCCCCTGAAGCCGCTCTCTTCGTTGATCCGTATCCAGCAGCGGACATGGATGTGATGGAGTGCCGTCTTATTCCATGGCCTCCAATCTTTAGTTTTGAATCCCAATGCAAAGGTGTGGGTGTGTGCAATGGTAATGTGCTTTTCTCGCTTATATCGTTCAAGGCCTCTAGAATATGGGTTTGGATGCTGAAAAGAAGTAAATGGTGCTTATTGCACAGTTTTGCGAAACGAGATTTGGTCTCTGTTGATCCGCTGTTGAAGAGGAGGGATTTCAAGAAGCTTGAAATCACCGGGTGTGTTCTCGGTTTCAATCCGACCAATTCAGATGTGATTTACACGGTCTTCGAGAAGGGTATTCTATTATGGGACTTTGGCAACAGAACATTGAAATGGGTGTCACCCATTGCTAAACATCGCAAGGATATAGAATACGGTGAATTGGTAGCTTATCCTGTTAGCCTTCCAAGTCTCCCTACACCACTCATCGCACCCTAGCTACTTCCTTCCTTCCTACTTGAATCTTTGCCAATGAGACGTCAAAATATTACTGTACAAGTTTGACTTCAAATCTGGATGAGACGTAGTACTCTACCACCGAGTATTTATGTTAGTTTTCATCCACTTTATAATCCTAATTATTATACGAAGTATTGTATGTTCTAGAATAACAGCTGGACCGTTGATAGATAAATGGAGAAGATTCTAGCACAAATTCCTCTGTAAGCAAACAAACATAATACTTTGAGAAATACTTGTAGTGAGTTGCTCGGAGAACAACAACAATAAAGGGTTTGCTACTCATAAAAGTATACTACTTATTCTTACACACAAACTCTCTTAAGAGCTTTTAACCAAACTGAAGCGTTCATTGTCATATTACTCCTACTACAACAAATCTTATTCGATTTGAGACAAAGGAATAAAGATGAGTTAGTATGAATGATTTCCATCACTTGATTCCTTTCATCTTCCTGAACTCAATGATAGCCTCCAAAACCTTATCTTGGTCGGCAAGACAACTTGAGACGGAATCCTTAAGGAGACAGCGTTTAGCCCAGGCAACGAACTGAGGACATTCTGCCTCAAAACTGATGTTCAAGAAGTACTCATAGGTCCGGAACCAGCTGTAGAAGGGTATAAGTGCAATGTCCACGAACCCGATGTTATCTCCTCCGAAGTAACATTTGTCTCCAAGCTCTTCCTCTAATGTCCTTAAAATTTGTATAAGCTCTTTTATGGTCTCCTCTTTACTTTCCCCCGTTGGTGTTGTCCATGCCTTGTACTGAGCCGGGTATATCTGTAATAATCCCCTCATAGATAGTAGTAATACAGAGTATAAAACTAAACAAATGACCGATTCGAGAAAAAAAAAAGTATATCAAATGTCTCCATTATAGGGTCAAATAGATTAATTAGACATCGCAGATGATCACACCAATACCCCTATTCATCTACTCTTTCGATCACAGTCATTTATTTGCATAGTACTCTTTGTGAAGAGTATTCTAGATAAAGGAACAAGAATTTGATGTTTTAGACAAATGAATTTTTTTTTCATGTTTAGACTCTTGATGTTTCATGATTTGCTGATTTTTACGACCCCATTTTCCGAATACAGTAATCAAATTCGCGAATACCAAGAGATAAATTATACTGTATATAATCAAAGGACAAATAGTACCTTTTTATCAACATAATCGGCCCAAAACTTAGCATGGGACTTGAGGTATGGATGATTAGGAAGAAGAGGAGCTCTGTCATTCCAGACCTCGTCAATATACTCCACTATTATCAATGACTCGCATATGGGTTTACCGTTGTGGATGAGAACCGGTATTTTCTTATGAACCGGGTTCATCTCGAGGAGCAAAGGGCTCTTGGCAACCACAATGTCTTCCTCTCTGCATTCGTAGTCGGTGATGCCTTTCTCAGCAAGTGCAATCTTCACTCTCATAGCAAACATGCTTGCCCAGAAATCAAGCAATATCAGCTGCTCTTTCCCTTCTTCTTCACTTGCCATTATTGCTTCCTCAACTAATCACTACTTTTGGATGCTCTTATCGAATAACTACTCAATTCACTATATAGGCAAGTGGATGCTCTTATCGGTTGGTTAACGCTCTCACAAATTCTTGTCTCAAATATCTACGACTAAATCTCCATTATTAGCGTCATAAATAGGTGACGGTTCAAATAATACACCTAGGATCTTGCAAATATCTAACCCAGATGATTATTACTCCCTTCTAGTTTCCATCATCTTCCCCATTTCTTTTAAGTTTATTTTAATCAAAAAGGAAGATCATGGAAATTAGGAGGGAGTATCTTACTTGTCACAAGTTTCACACGGATATTTTCATCACATACTCTAGACATTTTGATTTGCCTGTATCTACGATATTTAACTATCACATATTTATGACGTTATATCCATAGCAGGGAGACTTACTGAGCTTGGGGTTATGACTTACGAGATACTCCAGCAAGTGATATAATTCGAATTGAAATGAATTCATCCCGTAAGTGCAACAACGATACCAGTTACTCCCTCCGATAACAATTTATTATCCCATACTCCCATAGCCTTTTGCACATGAAATAAAGAGATCAATATAAAATGTTAAAGAAATCAATGGTGGACGGCCGAGTAAACAAAATCTTATTGGTAGTGTAAGATGAGAATGTTAATTTAATGACAAATCTTGTAATTAAAAGATAGAAACACGGGTAATATGATAATTTGAGTATGACATATAGTATATAAAAGAAAGTGGAGAAGCGAAACAACAAATAGTAACCTGCCAAATAAGGAAAGCGAGACGAAAAATAGTGATCAGATGAACTATAATTCAACACCTCCAGACTCCAGTCCATCCACCCAATCATCAAGCGTCCAAGGCCAAGCCCAATCTTACGTGACCAATTTCCACACGTACTTATATTATTACAATGAGTTAAGTATTATTGCATTAAACCGTTTCGATAGAAAAAAAACACAAACATTGTTAATTCCCCATAAACAATGTTGTGTCCTTAGCTAGCTGAATACGACAGATAACCCGTCACATAGGAGATTCAAATCATTTAGATGTTGCTATTTATATATGGACCACAGTAGGACATTCAGCATCTAGAGAAGGTGATGTGGTAAACATTCATGCACTTTGATAAAAGTCGGAGACGTTGGAATGCGTCATTGCTTAGGTTAGGATCATTCAGAAAAATTGGTTTGAAGGAACATGCAAAAAAGCTGAAGAAAAACGACAATTACACATGATGACGAAGATTGATGAATGCAAAATCTCATTACCAAATACGTAGTGTACTCCGTAACAGTACAGTCTGGTAACATCAAAAAAGGCTTGTTGCTCCTATCTGACCCAAAAACAAAACTGAAGGGCTGACCACAATTCCAGGCAAATGTGAATGTTTTCTATTTCTACTTTCTCTTCTTCCCATTCTTACCAAATTTGTTTCCTTTCCCTTTGTTTGATGATTTGTTCTTGACGTAAGATTGCTGGGTTGCTTTACGCTGCCTTTGTTTACGAACTTGTTCCAGATCTTTGATTTCCGAAGGAAGATGTGCGTTTGGTATTTGTCGCTGTTGCCTGCCTCCTTGGAATCTCTTGTTGAAGCGTCCTCCACCTACGATCAAAGACAATTTAAGTCAACAATAGCCCAATCCCATAGGTAATGTTTGATGTCAGCTCTTAGGTGACCTCAAGCTCAAAGTGTACCCACTCCGATACACAGCAACTTAAACGCTACTCCGATAAGTCAGGATCACAAGTCTTTTTCTATCATATTGTTGCACAAAATGTGTAACTAAATTCAAAGTAATTGGATGATCGGTCGCCCATCACGACAAGGCATGGATTAAAAAAACATTTATCTACGAAATGCATTCCTTCATTTAATAAATACTTAAAGTGGGGTGTAAATATCAAGTCATTTCAAATCAGGTGGGCAGGTCAGCTGGGTCATGTTTATCAAGACGTACTACCATTTGTTATGTAGATAGCTTAGTTATAATCTAGTAACTGTCGTTCTGGTTAAGTTTTGAGTAATCTAGGGGCATTTATTGATAAAATCGCTATGGGTTGGGTCATGTAAGTAATACCTTGTGAAGTAGTGGTTTCTCGCACATTGCCATCGTTATCAGTCCCTCTCGAAGAAATAGAATTGTGTGTAGTTGCCTTCCATTTCTTGTATATCCCAGTTTTATTAGCTTTCACTCTTTGCCCACTTTCTGTTTTGACCTGAAAACAAGCAAAAACACGCATGGGTAATCAAATATGGGAGCTCTACTGAAACTAGATCATCAAAATGAGTTTCTCTAAGCAATAATTTTAAAATGAAAACGTCAATATGCAAGAAAATAAACATTTAACAGCTAGTCTTGATGAAGATCGTTGTACACTTATAACAGTCACTAAATAATCATTAAATGAACCACATAGCATGGGAAATTGTCTTAACCCTTTTTCCACTGAGAAAGTCTAAAATGAGACGTTGCAATTAATGTCTCCTGACACCAAAATCCTCAGAAGAACAAAGACGAAATGGAACGTCAGACCTATATAAGATAAATTTAAAAGCCTACAAGAATTCTAAGGATGATGGTTGAAGAGTTTTAAGAGAAAAAGGAGGAATGTCATAACATACCTTCCCACTAGCCGTCACCCGGTCACCATTGTTAAGTTTGATATACTTCTTACTTTTCTGAATGGTCAAAATATCACAATTAAAATTTGATCCAAAAATAAATACTCCGTAGTAACAATCAGAGTTGACCAAACATGAAGAATATAGTAATTCAAAATTCACCTTATCCCAGTGATATACGCTCCTTTGCTTCTGTATGCCCGCATTATCATCAGCGACTAGATCCATAACAGCTGAATCGAACCTACAAAATTTTGAAGCCACTTCATATTTTTCAGACCTTCAAAGGTCCGATTTATAGTGCGTCCCAAACTTCCATTGATATGTGATAGGAACACACAATACGCAGTTACGGTAAACAAGGTATTTATGGTCCCTTGTAGGAAAAAGAGTATATCATAGATACTTTTAATCTCTCATTTTATTTATTTGGGAGTATAAGAACACGATTTCACTGGTACATGTATGGATTAATCCATTTATTTGGGCATTTCCTTCAAACAATGGATGTAAACCAAGTAGCACAATACGTGACTATACAAATACAAAATAGACGAGTGAGTTTGAGATTAGCGGGGGTTCAAGCAAATCCCAAAATATTTTAATCACGTAAGCCAGCAAACACTTTAAAGTTCTTTCTATAACAAATGTACATGTCAAATACTTACTCTATCCAGGTCAAGTCTTTATGTTTGTGTTGGCACAAAGGAAAAAAAAGGAGAAAAATAAATAAAATAAAGGGAAAGATTAACTTGGACTTCAAAGCAGAAATGTAACAAAATAACTCAGACACCAAAATAAGGAAATAGATCACGAAAGTATAATCTCTTAACAAATTAACATAGATCCATAACGATTGATCAAGCCTACAAAAATATGAAGCCACTTTATATTAAGTCCACATTCAACCAAGGTTGTCTAGTCTAATCCATAGTAGGTTCCGAATGCTAACATAAAATACACGTTTAGTATGTTGTTAACACAATGGATGTTAACAAAATATCATAACATGGATGGAAGGGAGTATATAGCAAACAAATTTGGTCCTAGAACGTTTGAATAATGTAATTATAAAGACGACAATCGGAATATTAGAATGTACAGTAAACAGACGTAAGCGAAAGATGTAAAAAAACTAAAAACATTCCAAACAAGAATTGGAAACATGTTTAGATGGGGAATACATGAGTAAACGAAAATCAATAGGAAAAAATATTCCATACAAAACAGTGGAAAGATAACAAGCATATGGTTTATTGCAACATAAACGATTTACAAAAATATAACACTTGAAGCAATGGTCAGAGCTAGAAACAAAGTATATACCGTAAATAATGCAGAGTGAAAACATTACCATGCATCACGCAAGCAACAGAATAAACCATTTTGAAGAATAAAAAAAGGAAAATTTTACAGGCGAGAGACAAGCAACAAACACTTCTATTCTATTACGATTAGTTACCAATATTGATTTTGATATAGTAGGTTAATATTCAAGCTCCAGTTTTTGAATTTATTATAAACAGCACAAATATACAACTAGAAATATAAAAGAGCAAGAAAATAAAATGTTTGTGAAATGTACCTATTTGGTCCAAAGTCTTCACCAGAGCGCACTGAGAGACCAGCCTCCAGATGCTGAAACAAAATCCAAAATGTGAAGTTATAGTCATGAGAGTCCAACATTAAGCATCAAATACAGAAGTTGAGCAGAGCAAATAAAAGTTTGAAAATCAGGTACGTCACCAGAAACATGTAACTGACTTGGTCACAAGTGATTGATGCATCACAGGAATCATACCGCACACAGACCATCACACGATTATATTGCGAAAATGTTTCAGAATTTGGCCTTAACTAAGATGGCAATGTGTCATGTTGGACTGTCAGTGTGTCGGAAATGCCACACAGTGACACAACTAAAATAATTATTAGGAGCAACATACCAAACAATACAAGGGCATTAATTGAAGAGAGCAAAGAGCCTAACCTGGTTTAATGGAACTGGACTAATGAAGTACTCTTCATCCTTAAAGCTCCTTTCTTTCCGCTTAGAACCAACAACATCTACAGCAAAAGGAATTGAAAAAAGACGTCAAGACTGAAAGGCAGTGTACGAATATCACGAAACCAATAATATCAAGACTGTTTATACACTGTACAGTGTACAGCTCTCCACACCAATAAACTTACCTTTTTTGGACAATTATCCTCCCAAACTAGAACATAAATGCACAAGTGCACATCCACAACAAGATTACGCAAGTTTTTTTTAGCAAATAATCCATGTGGTTGCTGATTTGACATTAATACTGAACTTTTGGTTTAGCATACAGAAAAAATTGACTTATAAAATGAACTTTCGGTTTTACTTCATTCAAGATTTTAAGGGTTGTGCAATGGAACAGCTTGTAAAGCAGACAATGATTAAAATAACATCTTGCTAAGGAGCTCCATCAAACACATAAACAGCAAAAGACGAAAGCGGTTGGACTTGATGCAAGCCTTTAGAGCTATCAAAGATACCAGTCAGCTACACCATTCACTAGTAGTAAAAATCAAGCACTATAAAGACACAAAACAATCCAAATGTGCAGTTTCTCAGGAGTCCCATTTTAGATGCAGTAGACACATCTTAAAAGTACATACAGGGAACCAAGATCCTTAGCATTTAGATGTGCAGCAAAACCAATGGATCCATAAGTTATTCTGACTACATCCAAGTGTCACTCATTGCCACCAACAATAGTATAGAAGATAAAGGCGTCGCTAGAATAATGTAGATTCATTGAATACTATATTACTCTGTTTCTAACCGGCTCCCGGCTACGGAAAGGGAGGAGGTTTGGTGCATAGCTGCATACAGTCTCATTGGATGTACCCAAGACTGAAACACACTTTGACCGGAAGCTATCCTGTAATCTAATTGATTTCATAAGAATTAATAAGTCATTTTCATGTATTCTACACCCATAATGAAATTGCCTTAAAAGAGAAGTGTTGGCCTGACACAGCCACTACAGAAGACCCTCACCCTGCAATCCTAAGGCTTGCAAACAGAAACCTCATACATGAAGTTGAAAGCATAAAGAATGCAAGACAATGTAAACACTCCGTATAAGTTAAATAAACAGATGGAAACAAGAAAGGGAACCTTTTTTGGCCTTTTTATTGCCATACTTTTTTTCTGGCTTCACTTCCTGCATAGAGATTCATACGGGAAAAAAAAAGTTAAGAAAAAACATGTCTTTTAGGCTCCACAACTCTATCAATCTTCAATGAGTCACTAATAACGATTATAGCAGGCATGCAAAAATTGCTGGAGAGTGTAAAACTGTAAACCAAATGTCATTAGCATAGAACAAATTCAAAATCTTCAACTGGACTGCCAAAAGGAAAATGAATAAGGTAGTATAATGTGTAGGTAAATCTAAAGCTATACTTGGCACCTATAGATAATGACATTAAAAGTCAGCATCTGTTCGTTAACTTCACATTCATATTTCAGAATGATTACCTTAGGCTCATTTTCACAGGAAATTGGCTGAGCTTCATCATCACTGGAGGGTTGTTGAGATATCTTTTCACTGGAACGCTGCTGGCGTGCTTGATTGATAATCTTCTCATGAACGTCTCTCTTCCTCTTCATCACATCGATCCATTGGCGAGAAGCACCCTGCAACCAAAACATTAATCGGATAGAACTTTAAAAAAGATGACAGTTTGTACAAATGTGTAAAACTGTACATGTATTCTGCATGTTAAGATGAGAAATTAAGTCAACAAGGTAGACATATACTCCCCCCAAGTCTTATTCAATCCAATCTTTACACTTGCTATAAATATCCATCCAATCCAAACTTACATTCTTTTTTGGTAAAAGACTTTACCATATAATCCTCACACTCTTCCTCTAATTACACAAAATGTCATTGCTTTTACACACTTATTTTGGAAACCCATAAGACCATTTAATTTGCCAATAATACTCTTACTTTATAACAAATTTCATAAAATTTGCGAAAACCCCAATGTAAAGATTGGGTTGGTTGGGAGTAGTCAACTGAAATTGCATGAAAGCTTAGTAACACATACTCCCTCCGAGTTACTATATTTGTCCCAAATAGTTTTGAGGTGGAAAACAAGGAGGGGGTATATTAATAAAAGTGATGGTGGATTGAAAAAGTAAGAGAGATGAATATTATATTAATTAAATGAGAAAAAGTGGATTGAAAAAATATGAGAGATGAATATTATATTAATTAATGAGGGGTAATTGATGTAATATAAGAATAGTAATGAGAGTAAGATGGTAAAGTTATGTGAAAATCTTTTCCCATAAATGGAAAGTGGGACAAATATCAAACTCAGCTCAAAGAGAAAAGTGAGACAAAAATAGGAACTTGGAGGGAGTGTTTACTATTTAGACTTAATTATAGAAAATCGCATCAACCAATGAATTTCGGACATAGAAAGCGAGCATGGAAACTGATTTATGTTAAAAGGTATATGTAGTCAAAAAGTTCATTAATCCGATAATTTTTTTGAAACACAAGCTTTAATAATAATTCTTGTGAAACAAAAACTTTGATAAAAAAAATTGTGAAACGCAACCTTTTCGCCGGAGTTTTTTATGAAGTCACATGCTTTGTCTTCTTTCGTCTTCCAACTGCATTTTTTCTTCCAAAACTATATTCTTTCCTCTCCTAATTAAAAATTTATCTCCTAATTAAATTCCCTTGAAGTTCCCTCCCAAAACACATCCCTTATCTCTCTTACATTAATCCCCCTACCTTAATTTCTTTCCTTTGCCATAAAAATGTATAGTGAGAGTTCTAATTCATTGTCAGAATAAACAAGTCGAATTAACAACTAAAACAAATAAACATAAATGAATCAAACTATTAAACCTTGAGCAAATCAAATTTACAAAAATTTAACATTAGTTAATACATAACCCTAATCAAATAATGTTAGTGAGAGAGAAATCAACATGCTTCCAATAAAAAAAAAATACCCAACCGTAAACATTTTATAGTTAATATTAATAAAATAAAAACCCTAATTATAGCATGAATCATAATCAAAGAAAAAAAACTTACTTTATTTACATAATAATCTTATTTCTAACTAAAAGCATATAACTTCTAAAATCTGAGAATGGATTTGAATTTTCAATGAATTAATTGGTGGAAATTGAGAAAATATAAGTGCATATTTATGGGAGGGATTTAAGAAGATTGAAGATGAGATTGGTGAGAGGATCAATAAGGAAGTAATGAAGATGAAAATTTTAGATTGGGTAGTAAGCTAAGGTTGGGTAAGTGGAAAATTTGAATTTCGTTTTCAAATGTCTACTGAATTAGAAAAGGCACTTGACCTCATTGGATAATTGAGTCAACAGACGATTTTAATTTTTTTAGGTCACTCCGGCGAAAAGGTTGTGTTTCGCAAAAAAAAATTATTAAAGGTTGTAGTTCATAAGAATTTTTATTTAAGGTTGTGTTTCGCAAACACTTTTATTATAGGTCGTGTTTCGCAAACACTTTTATTATAGGTTGTGTTTCGCAAACAACTCTTAATGCAATTTGTAATTGTCTCAAAAATACCTAAATCAAGAGAAAAATAGGAAGGATGCTGAAATGGTGAGAAACATAAACAAATTTTGGAAGTGTGTTAGACACTGTTCCTTCTAGTTGAAAGGGGCTGAGTTGGATTTAAATGAAGGGAAAAGCAACCTAACTTAACTTAATGACTAAACTAAATTGAAATAACTAAGTGGACTAAATTGACTAAGTCAAAATAAAATTAGAGAGACTAAACTTAACTATACTGGTAGGAGTGGTTCGGTGGGCGAAGGTTGGCGTCTGGCGGTGCAACAGCAAGGGGAGAAAGGGGCAGGCGGCGACGACAACGGTGGGGCAGAGGTCGTCATAGGGTGGTTTGGTCAAGGTGGTTAAGGATGGGTCAAGGGTGGTTGGTGGAGGGGTTTAGAGTTTTTTTTTTCTTTTATATTCAATAATTTAAGGGTGGGGATGGAATTATTGTGACATATTTAGTATGATTAAGGATATTTATGTGATGCAACAGTGACTCCATTTAAAATTAATTAACACATGTGCTAGTTGCTGAGGGTCAAGCTTTGAGCTCTTATTACAACAAAGTTGTTTGCATAATTCTCATTTTTCTGTGGTCAAAACAGTTTGGAATTAAGTACGTTGGAGCTGTAATGGCATAAGCTGCAATTCACAAATTTCAAATACTACTCCCTCCGTTTTTTATGTTTCTTCCCACTTCATAAGATTTGTGAGTATTTAATTGAAATGAGAAGAAACATAAAACACAGAGGGAGTAACATTTAAAAATTAAGGTAAAATGTTTTGTTTGTACCTTAACGGTATTATTTACCCTTATGTCTTCGGTCCTGCCACCCCCCAACTTAAAAAAACCCAATTCAAGCCTATTAATATAGTACATGTTTGAAGGTTACTACAAACTAATCTACATTCATAATGACCATCTAGAATCAAAAATATAAGTAACATGTATACCATGCAATGATGCAAGTAATAGTTAGTTATAAATCTAGTAAGCTTACATGTCGATGTCTTGCCTTCGCAGCTGCACCTTCAGCTTCCAGAACTGTCTGCTTGGGTCTAGTCAGATCAACAGTTAATTGATCAGATAGCTGAAACACAAACATCACCTATGTAACACATACTCTATTAAAAGAGTCCAAACACCTGTGTCCAAATATATATTCAAGACAAAATCTGATTTTTGGTTTGAAATGAATGGCCAAGGGTCATAGCAATGAAAGAGTGATGAGTATCAGGTACCAAGGTAATATTAAGAGTTAGAGTAAACACAATGCATAACACATGAATTCAGCAAGCAATAATGGTAGCATAGAGTAACTTAACATCAAGATCCAAGTTTTACCTGAATGACTTCAAACGTTCAGAAAAGGCCAAAGCAGTCAACTCATTGCCCCCTACCTTATCTTTGAACATTGGATGCAAACCTTCACGAGGTAAGTCCTTCACTCTTCTTATTGACTCCTTTGATGGTACTGGTTTAGTCTTTGTATACAGGCGGAATGCATTAACAGAAGCCTTCTGCAGTGCAATGAGATCTGCAGATGACTCGATGACTTGCCGAATTTTGTCCTGAACAAGATCTAGAACTGTTTGAGGAAAACGTCCATAAATAGTCTCTTTGTTAGCAATAGCTTGATTAATTTTAGCCATGACACCATCTTTGTCCTTCAGAACTTCCTCCTCTGTGGGAGCAGCCCTAATAGGCTTTGAGAGAAAGAGATGAAGGTCTAAAACATAAGCCATATCTTCAGATGTCACAAACGAATAAGCCGTGCCAGTTCGACCAGCCCTGGCAACTCTTCCTACACGATGCACAAAAATTTTAGGTCTTGGGGGGTAGTCCCAATTGATCACGTTATCAAGCAATGGAATATCAATGCCCCTTGCTGCAACATCTGTAACAATTAACAGCATAGTTTTTCTTGAGCGGAACTTCGATACATTGATCTTTCTAGCATCTTGATCCATTTCACCATAGCAAATAGAAGACTGAATACCCTCGAGCTGAAACAATAATTTTAGGAACTCCACATGATGCTTGGTGGATACAAAAAGCAATGTTTGCTCATCAGATTTGATCACTTCCCTTATCAAATAGATAAGTGCTGCATATTTCTCTTCCATCCTCAAGGTGATAAAAGTCATTGTCAAGTCGGGGCTTATTCTACTGTCAACATCCAGTCGAATAAGATGGGGTTCACGCAAACCAGCCTTGGCAAATTCTGCCAAAGCACTAGGTAAGGTTGCACTGAAGAGCAAAGTCTGACGATTTTCGCTCAACTGATTCAAAATCTGATGCAGCTGCTCAGCAAAACCCATACCAAAAAGTGAATCAGCTTCATCAAAGACGACATATTCCACAGTTCGAAGAGTCATATCGTCCACCTCAGCTAAATGATGCATCAGCCTACCAGGTGTCGCAATGATGATGTCCGGACTCTGTGCCAGCTCTTCAAACTGAGATTCCATCCTATCTCCACCAACTAAAAGACTAGTACGGAGATCTGCATGTGCACACAACATTTTCATAACCCTTTGTTTATCAGATTAAGGAACACGTAAAGGATGCATAACACAACATCATGTAAAATGGATTACCCAACTAAGAAAAAATCATAAATATTAACTGCATATACCGACATGGCTATAATGAGAAAGATTCAAGTTTTTCCCCATTGTTACAATGACACCCAACTCGCAGCCAAAGTAAGAAGTGACAAGGGTAGAAACTAAAAATATTACATGAAAATATACTATAAAGAGATTGATCAGAAGTCTCCAAAGGCTCCAATCCCTAAAGCACGCTGGTATTTCAAAGTCTACATTTCTCTACTAAACATCCAAGCCATGATTCAACAGACACAAAAACCTTTATTGCCAATTTAGCTTAGCATATGAAATTGAAACCGAATGCAGAACCCATCAACTTGTAAAGCACGAACTGAAGCATTCAACTAAAACTGTCATCTTTATCACTAATACTTGCACAAAAGTATTTACAGATACAGTTAGTTTTTGGGTGTACAGATAAACTATATAATCAAAACTCAATAGAAATTACGACCCCCACCATCATTGTCAGTAATACTAGCATAAGAGAGTGAAAATATGCTACAAACTTACATATATCTAAATGAAATTGCAGGAAAAAAAACACAATGCAAACACACTCCACATAACAATAGTAGACATCAAAATTGGGTGATGAAGAAAACACGCACCTGTGAATCTACCCAATTCCTTGGTAAACTTCAAAGTCTGAAGAGCCAAATCCCTGGTAGGAGAGAGAATAAGGGCCCTAACCCCACCCTGAGAAACATGCTCTTTCAATTTCTCCAACATGGGTATCAAAAACGCCGCCGTTTTACCCGACCCAGTACGGGCCATGGCGACAACATCCGCTCCAGCGAGGATGAGAGGCATTGTTTTGCGCTGAATTGGGGTGGGCACCTGATACCCTTTTCTCTTGACTCCCCGGAATACATTTGAAGATAAACTTAGGGATTCGAAACCCCCTGATTTTGCCTTCTTCTTCTGATCCTCGCGTCGTTTGAGCTCTCCTTTGGAACTAACCAGGGAAGGTATCTTTTTTTTCTTGAATTCTCTGGTTGTTTGGGACGCCATTTGAGGAGGCGAAGGAAGGTAGACGGACAAATGAGTCTCAAACTCCTGAAAGGGATTAATGATTGATTTAGGTCATGACTCGTGAGCAACCCAGCCCGAGAAACCAATTCAAACTGCCTGAAACCCGACCCGATAGAACCCGGACTTTGGATGAACCTAAACTAACCCGATTCGACCCAAAGGCAAACCGATAACCAATACAACCCGAAATACTATTAACCGAACTCGGCCTAACCCGACTCAAAGTCAAAGGTAAACCGAGAACCCAATAGGACCTGAAATGATATTGACCTGAACCGAATTGACTCGACCTGAAACCCGATTCAACCCAAACACAACACAGAACCAAACAAACCTGAAAATACATATATTTGTAACTCGAATTTCTATAACCCGAAAGTGACTTAACCCGAAACATGCCGACCCAAACCTGACCCGATAATTGACCCAAGAGTAAATGTGAACCATACATTGACAACTTAAAAAGAAAAGAAAGAAAATATTCAACACATATCAAAAAAGAAAGAGGGAAAAAGATAGAAACTCGGAAGAGGGATAGTTACTTTGCACTATTAGTTTTGTATTAAACAATATTATCTACGGACTATTATTATTATAAATGTAGTAATAACTATAATAAATAAAATGACAAATAATATTTACGTATTTATGTAAAGTAAGAGACCCAATTTGACATAGATAATTCAAAAACATATTGTACGTAGAGTGTATATATATAGCGATATGAGTAATCAAATTTCTTGATAATATAAAGAGACGTGTTTATTCCTTATATAATAAATGTATAAATAGTTGATCTAATAAAAGATGATAAGTTACCACTCCTAAATTAACACAACACAACCAAACAAACCTGAAAATACATAAATTTGTAACTCGAATTCAACACGAAGTGACCTGTTGTTGTTGTTATCATCATCATCATCTCCCATATCTAATGATTGATTTCTACCCCTCATTTCTTGAGGGAAAAGCTTGACTCTCCACACCTCAAAGGTTGCATCTCAGAACTAGCACTAAACACTAAAAAACTCATTGCTAAACTATCCTTCTCTAAACAAGCCCCTGAGCACTTAATTGGGCCTAAGAACTGAACTTTGTGCCAAAAGAATGAAAACCCAGATCCCAAAATTACAAATTTTTCACAATCCAATTACCAGTTTTACCCATTTCTGTTTTTTTCTACAAAATTGACAGTACAGAACTGAACTTTATGCCAAAAGATGAAAACCCAAATACCAAAATTACAAAATTTTCACAACCCAATTACCAGTTTCACCCATTTATGTCAATTTTTAACTTACAAATTGGACGCTACCTTGACAAAATCAGTGGTCAGGACTCCATTGCTGAAAGAAGATACAAACTCAAATTTAACGACTTCCTGAGGACTTTGGTTGAATTTAAGGTAATTTTTCGATTCGCTGCTAAATTATTATGTTTATCGAAAGGACTTATGTTTATTTCTGCGAGACTGTGAGAGGGTAGTCATACAAAGAACACAAGAACTATGTTTTCAGACATGTAAAATATCATTAATTCCTGAAAAGCTGTACAGTGATACATCACCTTCCGAAGACTAACAACCAAATAGTAACACAAAATCCTCTAAAAATTCACAGAAGACTAAGCCAACACGGTTTTCAGTCTCCCCATCTTAGCTACTCGAACATGTACAGAAGAGATCTTATTTTCTTATAAATTGCCACTACTACATCTTCTGTTGCATTTCAAATATTTATTTCAACAGGAAGAATTGCTCTTACAAACCATATAGGAGTATACACTAATTTCTGTTATCTAACTTAATGTATGAAATTTATAGTTTCAATTCTTGAATTACAGGCTCAGAACATGTGTATGCCAATATATATTCAAAAAACGCATGAAATTGAAATGAAAATACGTCTGACTCCATTGTTGGAGTCTAATTTTTATCTATACTTTAACCAACCTCGCAAAATTCAACATTAAAGGAACGAGAATCGCGACACCATAACTGTAGACGTCAACCTTAGTCATGATTGGAAAGCTGATTGCATCAAAATTCGAACAAAATTCATACCTTGAAAAATTACTAAAATAAAATGTATACCTTAACCAACAGTAATTATGAACCTCGAAAACTAATTGAAGGTTGAAAAATCGTAAATTAAAACGGAAAAAGTGAAATAAAGTAAAGGAAGAAAACTACTGTAGAACAAGAATTGAAGATGCAAGTGACATTAAACAATTATGAAGCAACAGAACTAATTAAAGTTGAACCAACCTTGTTTCAAAGATCTGGGGATAATACGGTTCATCTGGTGAATCACAGCCGAAGGGATGAAGGCTGATAACTTTTGTTTAGGGTTCTTGTGTTTTGTACTTTTGGGATTTTGTTGAGGTTTAGTCGTTTAGCGTTTCAATTTGTTACTCCGTAGTACTTACTCAATTTTAGGGTTGTGCATCAGACCGGAATAGTGAATTTCACTGACCCTGGACCTGGACCTATATCTTAAAGAGTTGGATATGTTATTAATAATCTGTTATTAATGAAAAACCCATAGGCAATATTAATGAAAAAAGTCCCTTCCTCCCTTCCATTTGTTTCATATTTTGTTATTCAAACCCACTCATTTCAAAAGAAAGAAATGATCAACTTTTTATCCGCACAATTTCATTTTCAGTAACTACTTCATAGAATAATACAACGATCCTAAAGTCATTCGAGAAATATCTTGAATCTTCTAAACGATTTAATTAATAATCTCACATCATCGAGTGGAAAAATACATTTTATCTATAAGGGTAATTCGGGAAATTAGGGAGGATTTGGACTTTCGATCATTACTTCTTGAATTCTTGATTATTAATGTACGAGTATATACGTCACAAACTTGTGATAGATCAACTAATATTCAGATTAAGAAATTGATAAAAAAATCAGACAAACTATTTGTTACTTTCAAGATATTATGATCTTGTTTTATCTACTTATATAATGTTATTTGACGCGTTATTATAAAATTATGACAGATATATTTTAAGAATTCATCTAATAAGTCAGGGTGTGGTTTGAATTTTCTAAGAGAATGTACATATATACCTACTTGATGATGGATCGGCCGTCTAGATTATGCATGAATATTATTACGGAAAAAATAAATTTGGTGTTTTTTTGGCGGCTGATAGGCAGGACAAATTGCATAAAATACATAATAATATTGTTTTGATGAAAATGATGGATAGCAAATTGGCAACAAATATAATGCTAACAGAAGACCCTCTTGATAGTTAATACTCCGTGCGGAGTACTCCCTCCCTTCATAACCAAACCTCTCAAAAAAGGCCATAACTAGAAACATTGAAATTAAAACAGCAGTAGCAACAAATCCAAATGAAACTGCATTTACAGAACTATCAAATTGACTCCAATGAACTTCTGATCTCTCCATGTTCAATGTTGGTAAGTCACTTGGTTGCCATGCCCAATTTTCTTCAATACTCATTTCTTATAAACTTTTAATTACTAAATATATATAATTATGAAAGATTTTATAGCATAAAGTTTCTAACTTTATCAATTTAATTGCATTAAACCCATTTTATAAAACTTTGATTTAAAAATACTCCCCAAGTGATTTTAACAAAGATTTTAGCATAAAGTCTGCACCTTTAGGCTATATTAATGAAATTGCATAAAACCCATAGATGATTTCACTAACAGATTATTAATCACAATTCAACACATCAAACAAATCAAACCAAAAATCAGCACTTTTTTCTGGGTTCTACACTGATTCTTCAATTACACCTTTTTTTTTGTGGATTTCTGAATTTCATGATCCATACTAACACATACTGACACTAACACAAACTGATGAATCAATGAGAACTTGAGAAGAGAATCAGCGGAAAAACATACTTTGGTGTACGAGGGAAGCGCGTCAGAGGGAAGCGAGTCAGAGGGAAGCGGGTCGGAGGGAAGCGCGTCGGCGGTCGGCGGCCGGCGGCGGCGTGAACGTGAAGTGAGGGAGGGAGTTCGGGTTTGAGGGGAGCCTGGGAGGATTGGAGGACTGAGGAGTGAACATAAAAAAAAGGTCAGACTTTTGAGTTTTGAGTAAACATCAAAAAAAGCCCATATAAAAAATCAATTCAGGGTTTTCTGGTCTGGACCGAAAAATCTGGGTCTGACTCGGTTCGGACCGGAACCCAGAATTAGGGAAATAGTTGGACCGTGGACTGGACCAGTTTCAAATATTTTGGGTCCGTCTTTACTATTCTGGTCCGATTTGGTCCATTTTTTCAGGTCCGAACAGGTTTTTGCACAATCCTACTCAATTTCTCTTCGGATGATCTCACATGAAAATTACGGAGCAACTAATTTTCTTGTGAGATCGTCTTAGGTTAATTTATTGTGAGACATGTTAATAAAGAATAAAATAATATTAAAGGTAACTCATTTGTATGTGAGAGCCAGGAGCCGACAATAAATTTGTAGTGAGAGCTAGAGATGGTAATGGACCGGATCTGGACCGGACCACTAGGATCCAGACCCGGACCCGTCAAAATTACCCTGGACCCGGACCCGACCCGGACCGGGACGGGTCCAAAATTTTAAGACCCAGATCCAGACCCGTCGGGTCCGGTCCGGGTCTACCCGCGGGTCTCACTATTTTATTTTATTTTGTCCTACATTCCTCATTTCTTCCAAATTTCAGATTTCGCCGGTGACTTTTAGCACGTACAAAATTGTCTACGGCATAGGTTGTACTAAGAAATTAAACACTCTTACAAACTCATTCATAATGGTCTTAGGAGACTTACATAAGTGTCCGACAACGAACTAAATTCACTACCACAAGTCATAACTACAAGTCCACAATACCACAATGTTTACATAAATTCAGTACATTGAAAGAGTGAGGAGAGAAATGAGGGTGAGGGAATAAGGGTAAGGGAGTAAGCCCAATAAGTTGTTTTAGTTGTTTGTTGGCCTTTGCTTAGGTTGGTAGATTTTAGTTTTTTTTAATTAAAGTGTCGGGTCCACGGGTCGGGTCCGGGTCCAGTATTTCAGACCCGGACCCGATTTTTTAAAAACAAGACTCAGATCCGACCCGGACCCGCCGGGTCTGAAAAAATGAGACCCAGACCCGACCCATTTGGGTCCGACCCGCCGGGTCTGGACCGAGTCTTGGACCCATTGCCATCCCTAAGTGAGACCATTGTACAAGAGTGAAAACTAAAATCATTTTACAACAAACTTATTCTTCTATAATTATTTTGAAAGTGTCTCATAATAACTTTTGTGTTCTATTATATTGTACTCTTATCATTTTTTGTCTTAAATTTCATGAAAAATAATTTGTACAGTATAATAGTCCCTCTTATGAAAATAATAGTCCCTTCTATAATAGTCTGTATTAATTTGTTTAATTTCAATCACATATTCTTTTATGAAAATAAAACTTCTCGTTTGTAGCCGAAACTTGAAAGTATATTTAATTATTGTAAATGAGACGTATTTTATATACCGTAAAGACATTGTTAAATGTTACTCCCTCCGTTTTGGTCATTTGGTATCCTTTTTATATTTATTTGTGAGAAGTATTTCAATCAAAGGACAATAAATGACCGACACGGAATTACGGAAATAATACTACGAGTAATAGTGAGATGCCCATAAGGGTGTTGCCTAGTGATTAAAACTTGTGGTCATCGGCCCAAGGGTCTCAGGTTCAAGCCCCTGCAAGCGCGAATTTGTGGGAGTTGTATGGTTTGAGACTATACCTTCTAAACTTCGAGTCTGTCGCCCACGGGCGGTTTACCTTGGTGTGCCTGGTTTGCAGGCTATGCGTACACCCGAGGGTTAATGATAGCGGCTGCGGGTTCCCTCGCTCATCAAAAAAAAAACTCTCCAAGATATCCGAAAAAGCTAAATATTTTCTCACATCCAATTCAAGGTTTACATTTGATATTTGACAACTTTTAACAAAGTGGTAAGTAGTGATTAAGCCCCTTTACTTTTCTCAATTATGAAATCAAACCCTTAACTTTTGATTGTAGTAATTATGCCCCTTAACTCTAGCAATGTGTGAAATTACAAGTAAAATTAAACCCTTTTATTTTTTTCCCGATCAATATCGCATTTTCTCGTCAATATCTCATTATATCAATAAATATTTAATTCCAAAATACCAATAGAATACGTATACAAATACAAGTACAAAAGAAAAATACTTCTGAATTGTACTTCTACATGTTCATCTTCTCAACTTACGCTCTTCAATATACCAGGTTTAAACAATCTCCTCCATGTCTACTTCTTCTTCTCCAGGTATTTCAATATAATCTTCAAAGGATGTATTCACCATCTCTTAAAACTGTAATTTTATTCTGTTTTTATGAAATTAGTGTTAACACACCTATAAATAATAAATTTAAATTAATACTCATATGATACGTACACTAGTAGAAAAAACATGATTTGCGGCTCCAAAAAACCACATATTAGAGGCATCTTTTGTGAAGCCTCATATGGCGGGGCAGCAAATAGGTAAAGGTGGTGCGGCTTCGCAAAAAACGCCGCAAATAGTTACTTATTTGCGGCGTTTTGTTGAGAAACGCTGCAAAAAAGTCGATTATTTGAGGCGTTTTTTCTAAAAAGACGCCGCATATGAAGGCCTGTTTGAGGCGTTTTTACTAAAAAGACGCCGCAAATAGAATTATTTTTAAATAAAAAAAAAAATAATTTTTTGGAGCATTTTAGAATGGTTTTCAATATGCATTGTCAATGAAATCATACGAAATGTTTAACATTATCTATTCCAATCTACATACATGACATTTATTCACGTCTAAAAGGATAACATGGATACATTTACAATTACTCATAAACCTAATAAAATCCTACAAAGTTAGAATTACATAGTCTAATTCACATATGACTTGTAAAGTATGAAGCTCATTGTGCCGCAATGCATTCATCTCATCTTCAGCGTAGTTGTAGGGTTACTCTTTTACCTACAAAACACCCAAGATGGACAAAGTAACAAAATACCCAATTTGAAAGTGTTTAAAATGAAAATGAGTGATTATTTTATTTCTCAAGTCTACACAAGGAATCAAGCATCTACAACGTGTCCTACAATATAAGTAGGAAAGTTTCCCTTGCCCTCTTATTTCATGAGTCACCTCACACACATAAATATCAAACCATCGATAACGAGGATATAATGCAAGAAAATGAAAAAAAAAATCATTTATCATTTGCATCTAAGGAAATAATTCTCTTGCCTAGGTAGAGTAATTCATACCTTGTTCGATTAAGGAGTTTTCGTACAACACCAGAAGCCTATTAATGGGATCTTTACATGATTTGCTCACAAGCTTGTGTCTATCATCTTTCCATTCAACGACCAAAGAAGTGAATCTGGATGAGTTATATGAAAGATGAAACTATGTAAAAGCGCTAAATCAACTAAAAATAACTTGTGCTAATCAAATCTTGATCGAGTTAAATACATTGAAATAACAAAATAGTGATATATCTCCGCCTTTGATAGCAAGCTAAGGAATCATAATTGTTTTAAATTGTAAGTAAAAGGTCATGAACACAAGTAATATTGTACTAGTACTAGTACAAGTATCAAAGCAAATGACAACTAAATAAGCATTTTTCATAAAATATCAATTACATGATGTATGAAACAAAATACCATGTGATTAGCTCTAAGAGATATGCAGGAGGAAAAATAGAAATAAATATGCGTAGTATAGGGTGGAGGAAGTATAGTCCTTAAATTTGAGGGCAGTATAAATATATAGAATTATAGATCCTTTTAAAATGAGCTAGATGAATACTATTTTAGATCGTCAACCACCAAATCATCAAGTACATAGCAGACGGGGTCTATAAGAAAAAGATATGCTATTTAACAGTCTTAAGTCACAACTCTTGAGAAGAGAACAAATATTTTCAGTATATTAGATAGAGCAACTGCAGCAAATACGAACAGGTAACAAAGGTGAGTGGTTGTGGTCAATTTCTTGTGTCAATTTCTGCTTATGAATTGTATACGACGAACTTACGATTCTTCTTGCTAGTCACAATAAACAGTCACATTATGATACACAGTGATAGATGACACAATGATAGATGGCACATTCACAGTATCTTCTCACAACTAGTGACAAGCGAACAGGCCAAGAAAAGGTATCTTTTCCAATAATATTTGTTGTAGTTTGTTTCAATGAGATTTAGGAGAAGCTAACCATCACTTGGTAGATCTAAAAACTATCTTAAACCTTCGGTTGTTGTGAGCTTTTATAGCATTGTATATATTAGAGAAAACCAGCATTAAAACTGCATCAAACAACAACAATTTATTGGAGCAAATTAGTCAATAAAGAGGGAAAGTTAACTTCATATCTGTAACATGAATGAGCGCGGAGAAAAATACAACCAGCTAAAAAACAAACACATCAACCCAACGAAAAATACAACCAGCTAATTTGGTAGTGTCTTAAGAGAAAATTAGATGTAAACTTTAGATAGTGTGACCAAAAGAAAAATTAAAGCTTTAATTAGTTGCTCGCAAAATGACGTAAATCATAGGGTTGTACTCCGTATTTGAAAAAAATAATCAAGTACAAGTATTTTAGATTAGATGGCCTAACCTAGTAGGATGTAAAAGAGGGTAAAATACCTTGAACTACTGCCCTTAAACTGATAAGCATGATTTGACACCTGGTCGAAGGCCACAACAAGCTGCTCACTGCAAACAGTAAAAAAAAGCACCAATTTAAATTACTCATGCTGTATTACAACATTTACCAACATATTTTTTAAGAAGAAATGGAATTGAAAACATACAGAGCCTTGGTCAAATTGTCAATAAGTTTCTCGGAATCTTGGAAGAAGAGGTTGACAACTTCATAAACAAAATCTGGACTTGTTTCATCTGCCAGTTTCTGCAGCTGACTGAACTGATTATCCAAATACCCCTGCCAGTGATCACCACAACATTATTCTAAACTCTCAAACTTTTCCAGAAATTATAGCAGACATTGAAAAGATTGCAACTTTGATAGAAATTGAATTGAAACCTAGAAATTACTGCCGAGTATTTTAATCAAAGGCAAACAAATGACGAAAAGATTGAAACTTTGGAAGAAATAAATGAAACCCAGAAATGAAATAGAAAAGAAAGGGAGAAATGAAATGGAAGATTAATTTCACTTCATAGCTCCATATACCCTACCACACCATACAAATACAGATAATAATAAAGTTAGATATGAAGTTGAAGCTAGTAATTACAGGAAGCACATAAAATTTAGTCATGGAACGACCTACAAACCATAGCATCGACATCAGTCATATTGAACACAAGTCAGTTTATATATACTAAATCACTTTTAAATCAGTCAAATAATTCTCGATAAACATTTGGAATGTAGTATAAGAAAATAAAAATATGAATTGAAAGTCGTCAATAGTAGTTTGAAACTAAGATGTTTACAACATAAACTCATTCGAATATTTTGGACAAACCACTTGCGGCTTGCCGACTTACAATTACGTATCATAGTACGAGATCGAATCTAAATTACGTTGAAGAAGAATTAAGAGTGGCATGAATTAAACTAGGACCCTAATTAAGAGGAGATGGACAAGAACCACATTAATGGTATTATATGGAAATAAATCAAGAAGAATTTCATCTTTAAATGGACATCCAACGTACTTGTTATAAGGAAACTTTGAAAAGGATTAAACTTTCGATCTTTCTTAAGTAATCGACACTTAAAGTTCTTTTCAAAGTAATAAGTGACAAAAACTCTATCAAATTATCGTAAACTCTAAGTTTGGTTCAATCCGTTTTTCAGCTTGTAAAACCCCCAAAATTAGTAACAAAACCCTAAAGTAGTGAGAAAAACTGGTAAAAATCAAGTGTAGAATAATAATTAGTAACATAAGGTTCAATTAAACGGAAAACAAGAAGAAATTTGTCAAAACAAATACTTGTAAAACCCTAACGACAAGTTAATGAGATGAGAGGGGCGAGCAACAACCTGAGACTATGGTTTGATTGGAAACTGCAGGGGAATAGGAAGAGGAGCAAACAGGCGACGGAGAAGAGAACATAGACGAAGGATGAATTGGAAACAGGCGAAGGAAGCGCACGAAATGAAACCAGGCGGAAGGAGGAAGTGAACTGCACTGGATAGAACTATGGTTTGATTGAAGGGGCGTCAGTTTGTATTGGCTGGGAGTGTGTCCCGAATGAGATATGGATGCTTGAAGGAGACGGGGTTGGTTTGGCCGAGAGATAACAATATTAAATTAAAGATTTGCATTGTTGAGGCGTCAATTTCTGAATAGAGATGCCGCACCTCCATGTTTTAAGAATTTTATTTTTAAAAACGACCCACTTCAATATTTTTACTTAAAACAAAGGATACTCTTTGCTGCTATTTACTTAAAATGCCTCAAATAAGGAGCAGCAAATGGACCTTTTTCTACTAGTGGTATGTAGTATTACATATTCTTAGTGATTTATTGACTCGAATATGGGTATGTGTGATTATGTGGACATATATTGTACTAAAATAACAGTAACTTTTTTAATTTTGATGTTAATAGATGCTCAGCCAGCAAGTATCATTACTTGCAAGTGTTATTATTGGGGAAACTTATCGCCAACACAAGATTCATATGAGTACGTTGGTGGATCTTGTCTTGAGTTTTCAGTAGATATATGCAAACTAAGTTTGGAAGAGGTAAACAAGATGGCTAAGGACTTGTATGGTCATCAAGGTTCAGTTTGGTGGTATAGGATTAAAGGACGGGGTTTCCAAGTTTTGTGCGATAATGAAACTATGGAAGAGTTACGGATAGAAGGAGTCACACATGGGGTCATTGAGATATATTTCGACTGAGAGTATCTAAATATACCAGAAACAAACGTGAGCATTGATTTTTCAAAGGAAGTTAACTTAAATACCAAGTTTGATGTTCAAGTCGAAGTAAGTACCGAGAAAAATATTGAGAATAGATATCGATGATTATGAAGATCATGAAGCTGAAGAGGCAAATTTGAGTGATCTAGAAGAGATTATTGATGACCAAGAGCCTGGTAGTAGTGATGAAGAGTTTATTGATATGCAAGAAAAGAAATGCCTCTGGAAAGACTCAAATCTTTAAAAAACTAGAGACAGAGGTACTTGATCAAAGATTAAAAGGGATCAAAGATGACTATTGGGGCAAAGATGAAGATGATTATGAAAAAAAATTTGAGAGAGAATCTGATGATGAAGGCCCACTTGGCCTAAGTGACGATGAAGAGAATTTTATGTATGATAATGACACACCGTTTGGTTCGGTACAAATTGAATTAGGGCAACTATTTGATAAAGTTGAGGTTCTCAGAAAGGCATTAATCTATTATAGTTGTCAAACATGTCATGCGTGGAAGTATTGTCATAATGAACGAAATAGAGTACTTGTGAAGTGCAAATTTTATCCGAGGTGCAAATGGAAGCTAAGTGCTAGGTATACAAAAGAATTTGGGTGCCTGCAGATACGGTTCTTCAAAGACATACATACATGCGCACCAACTAAAAGTAATAAAAGGGCTAATGCACATTTTTTTGCCGAGGAGTACCAAGAAAAGCTCCTTAAGCATCCTACTTGGAAGCTGAAGTTATTCATGCGGGATGTGGAGGACACATATGGTGTAAAGATTAGCCGATGGCAAGCTTCAAGTGCGAAAAAATTTGCTGTCAACATGTGCCAAAATAGTGGAGAAACGATACGACTCCCTTAGAGATTACAATATTACATGTATGAACTAACAAGATCTAATCAAGGGACTAGTGTATTTTTAGCCTTAAAGCCTCATATATCGAGGTCAGTTCCTCAGTTCCATATGTTCTACATTAATTTCTTTGCCTTACGGAGGGGTAAAGTAAAAGAAGACAATTTCGAGAACGTAATTGTGTAAGTTTTTGTTCTGCCTTTTCATTATGCAATGTCTCAATTATATACAAATTCGTAAACTTGATTTTTAGCAACGATATCAAAAGATATCAATCAATACTCGTAAACAAAGAAACATCCTAAAACACTCTCTAAAATCATGTGAACATAATATATACACCTAACAAGAAAATATATTCACAATATTTCCTCCAATACCCCTCCTCAAGTTGGAGCATGAAGATTCGTAATGCCCAACTTGGCAAGGAGTGAATGAAATGAACCACGACCCAAGGCTTTTGTTAGGATATCCGCTAGTTGCATTTTTGGTATGAACATAGGATGGCGCAATCGTACCACGAAGAATTTCATCACGGACAAAATGACAGTCTATTTCAATGTGTTTCGTACGCTCATGGAAAACCGGATTATTAGCAATATGTAAAGCGACTTCATTGTCACAAGAAAGAGAAACGGGATCAGAATGCGTGATACCAAGACTGAGAAGCAAGCCTTTGAGCCAAATAATTTCACATGTAGTGAAAGCCATTGCCCGATACTCTGCTTCAGCAGAGGAACGCGAGACCGTTGTTTGTTTCTTGGTTTTCCATGAAATAGGATAACCACCCAAGAAGACAAAGTACGCAGTAAGAGACCGACGACTGATTGGACATCCAGCATAATCTGAATCACAATAGGCACTTAACACCAAAGTAGAGTCAGCTCGGAGAAGAATACCTTGACCGGGACAATTTTTTAAATATCGCACAACACGCAAGGCCACTTCCCATTGAGCTTGTGTAGGATCGTGCATAAACTGAGATAAAATATGAAGGGAATAACAAAGCTCGGGGCGAGTAATGGTAAGATAAATCAAATGCCCAACCAAGCGTCTATACGGTTCGGGATCAGATAAAGAAGTGTCAGTTGCTAGGGCTAACCGATGGTTTTTGTCCATAGGTACACTAGCCGGTTTTGACCCGAGCAAACCTGTCTCTGTCAAGATGTCAAGAGCATATTTTCGTTGACAAAGAAAAATACCGCTAGAGTTACGAGCTACCTCAATTCCAAGGAAATATTTTAATTTTCCCAAATCTTTCATGTGAAAGCATTTACTGAGATAAGCTTTAAAATCATTGATAGCAGTACTATTATTCCCGGCAATAACTAAATCGTCAACATACACAAGAATATTGAGCTCAATTTTCTTCTTACGAAAGACAAATAGAGAGTGATCAGAAACACTAGCAGAGAAACCATAAGTACGCAACGTGGAAGCCAACTTTGCATACCAACATCTAGGAGCTTGACGAAGACCATATAAAGATTTTTGGAGCTTACATACCTTACCCGACAAACCGGAACTAAAGCCCGGAGGAGGGCGCATATAAACCTCTTCAACCAGGTCGCCATGGAGAAAGGCATTGTGCACATCCATTTGATGTAATTCCCAATTTTTGATTGCGGCAACAGTAAGAAATGTGCGAACTGTAACCATTTTTACCGTAGGAGCAAAGGTTTCACCAAAATCTATACCTTCGACTTGATTATTGCCCAACACGACTAATCGTGCTTTGTATCGTTCAATGGTACCGTCGGCTTTACTTTTGATGCGGAAGACCCACATACAACCAATTGCTTTTTTACCCAAAGGCAAGTCTTGGATGGTCCAAGTTTCATTTGCCTCTAAGGCGGCAATTTCCTCGGCCATTGCTTCCTTCCATCAAGGATGGGCCAAGGCTTCTTTAAACGAAGTGGGCTCTGTGTCGGCTGAGATAGCTGCAAGAAATGCTTGATGGGTAACTGAAAATTTATTACAATTCACAAAATGTGCTATGGGATAAGGAGTACCTGTGACTTGGACCGGTGTGGGTGAAGCATCGAGGGGAACCGTGATCGTGTTAATCGTGCTATCTTCTGCCCAACGAACAAAATCATTATAACGGGTGTTAGGAATTTTCTCACGTTTGCCTCGTCCGAGTTCAACATTATCGGTCATGCTCTCCTGACTCTCATTTGGAGTCACATTTTCGTGAAACTCATTAAGGTCTAAATGCTCAGAGTTGCTCAAAGTAGCATCTTGGTTGACAAAACCATCTTGAGACACATCAACCTCCTTATGTGTAATACTTTCCTTGTGTGTCATTTCATTATGACCAATAATAGGCTCAACATCAACTAGATTACTATCATCCTCACTAAATTCATTATTATCATCAACGTAATTAAATTCAGGAGGGTATAATGAGTTCAATTCCTTTAGTATTTGTGGGTCAGCAAGAGGAAATGTATCCTCATAAAATTTAACATCACGAGACTGAAAATAGTCTTCCGTCTCAAGATTAAAAAGTTGCCATCCCTTCTTACCGAAGGGGTATCCGAGAAAAATACACCGACGACTTCGACTCTCAAATTTATCACGACAATTGAGGTTTTTGGCATAGCACAAACAACCAAATACTCGGAGTAAGCTTAAATCAGGAGCATGACCAAAAACTAGTTCATAGGGGGTTTTACCGCGAAGGACTCTAGACGGAGTCCTATTTATTAAATAAGCGGATCCTAAGACACATTCACCCCAAAAATCAATAGGTAAGTGACCCTGAAAACGCAAAGCTCGGGCAACATTAAGAATATGCTGATGCTTACGCTCAACTCTAGCATTTTGTTGTGGCATCTTGACGACGGAGGTTTGATGTATTATACCATGCTCTCGGAAGTAAGTAGCAAGACCAATGAATTCCGTCCCGTTATCACTTCGCATAATTTTAACGCTTTTATTAAATTGACGTTAAATTAATGCAAAGAAATTCATTATGAGATCGGGTACTTTATCTTTGGTTTTCATCAAATAGACCCACAAGCAACGAGAATAATCATCCACAATTGTCAAGAAATAACGGGAATTGCAAGCACGATTTTCACGGTAAGGTCCCAAAACATCACAATGTATCAAGTCAAATAAACTGTCTGCCTTATTTTCACTTGAAGAAAAATTATTACGAGTCTGTTTTGCCCTATGACAAATATCACAAGCTCGAGAAGTCAACTTAAGCTTATTATTATGACTAATATTAGGAAGATGCTCCATTACTTGTAATGATGGATGACCTAGCCGCTTGTGCCATAACTCGACGTCGTTCTTGGTACCGGTCACGACATTAATACGAATTGGTTCCCCCATCATGTAGTAAAGCTCTTCTTTCACCTTACCCACACTAATCTTCGTCCTCTGGATATGGTCCTGTATAACACATTCAGTTTTTGTGAATTGTAAATTTATAGAGGATAAAGTCAATAATTGTGAAACTGATATCAAGTTGCAATAAAATGATGGCACATATAAGACATCCAACAAAATGAGAGCCTTATTTAATCTCACGTTGCCCTTGTGAGTAGCTGAGAGATAATCTCCATTAGGCAATCCAATTTTAATCGGTTGAATAGAGCAAAATGAATCAAATAGAGTTTCATTACAACACACATGAACCGATGCCCCGGAGTCAATTATCCATGTATTAATAGCCTTACCATTCAATCGAATATGATTTGTGACAGTGGAGACCTCACCAAGTACCGCGTGAGCTTTAACAGAGCATTATCCTTCCCGCGCCCGACACTTGCTCCTCTGGGCTCTCGACCTTCAGGATAACCGTACTTCAACCAACAACGATCTTCAGTGTGCCCGTTTTTTAGACAATGGGTGCACTTGAATTGAGCACGATTTTTACCTGATTTATTCGGCCCTTGGACAGCATAGGCCATGGGAGAAGGCGTTTCGGTCCGTCGTTGAGTAAAGAAGCGGACTTCCTCTTCCTGAACCATTCGAGAGTGGACAGCATGAATCGTGGGTAAAGGCTCGATTCCTAAAATGCTAGAACGAACAGTAACATAATAGGGTTCGAGTCCCATAAGAAATTCATGAACAATGTCAGCCTCCCTCCTTTTACGAAGAACTTCATTGAGTCCGCACTTGCATCCGGAACATGAGCATGATGGAAGGGCATCAAAATCATTGATGTCATCCCATAGTTTTTTCAATCTCCCATAGTAATCCATGATGGGTTCCTCGTTCTTTTGCTTACATTCCACGATTTCGAATTTTAATTGAAAAACTTTGACACCGTTTCCCACAGAGAAACGTTGTCGAATGTCCTCCCACAATTCTTTGGCGGTGTCACGGTATGAGATTGTAGATCGTATGCTTGGATCGATAGTTGATAAACGTCATTTTAGTCATTATTTTACCCACATTTATTTGCTTATTCGGGTCGATTTTGTGTGCTTAATTGATATTATAGTTCAATATAGGTTATTATACGATATTAAGTGTTAATTAGTCGTTTTAGTTATAATTATCGTAATAATTGTTATTTTCCGAGAATTTGTTACTGCCTTGTCTCGTGTGTATTTTTGTAGGTACCGTCTGAAGGAATGACCGAGTAAAGAAGAGAAAAGAAACCGAGTTAATGATCAAAGTGGGTTAAGACGAGTCAAGCAAAAATCAAAGGCCAACTCAATCGGGCTGTCTTGAAATGGTGATATCTCACTCATACGACATCAGAATTAAGTGATTCAAGATGCGTTGGAAAGTTAAGTTCGAGACCTAAAAGTTTGTAGAAGGGAGCGAGACTCAATTATGTTTTATCATGGGTCTAAATCGAGCTACAAAGCAGCAGCTATTGAATCAAGGTGAAAGTCGGGCCTAAAACACCAAATAGAGGTGGACTACCGGCCCAATATTCAAAGAATGGGTTAGGGCTGATTTGAGCAGTGGGGCAGCTGGCAAGAAGGGAGGAAATAGGAAGAAAGAAAAAGGAAGGGGGATACGTAGAGGAGTGGAGACAGGCAGCAGGAGGGGAAGAGGAGGAAGGTAGCAGAAGTAGCAAACAGAAGACGCAACATACCGTAGGAGTAGATTAGTGTATCATAAAGAACTCATTTCATCTTAATTCTCCACCTTTATTAGTCTTAATCCATGGTTAGTTAGATGGAATTAGTGTTAATTAGTTTGGGATAATCCTTGAAGTCTATTTCTCCATCATTTATACAATTCTTCATCTTAAGTTTGGTACAATTTCTTCTCCCTTTTCTTTATTGTTCTTCTTTTATGTTTATGGGTTTTACCTTCTTTTATTGCTTAATTAGTTTAAAGTTTATTTTTTTTATGAGTTATTCATGTTTATTATTATGATTAGAGTAGTGGGTAACTTAATTAGTTTACTTTTAATCATGTTTGAGTAGTTAATTTCTAGGGTTGAGGAAGACTTGGTTTGTCTCATATTTGTGGGTTTTGTTGTGGGTTTACGTTCTTGTCTATTATTGTTGGTGTTCTCCTTTGATTGCGACTTTTGTTTGATTTACTTGTCTAGGCCGCGATGGGTGAATCGTATTTCGTCGAGCTTTCTTTGGGGTGGGTCGACCTAGTAATAAGTGCGAGAGCCCGTTATTAGGACCGTCCCGGGTAGATAGAGACTCGAGAGAGACCCTTTATCTTCCCAATTACCGACCGTATTCGACTCGTTTGTGAACTCCGACAAATCCCTTGAGACTACCTCATTGACCTTAACCCTAGTCCTTTTTATCGTATTTATTTCATTTGTTTGTTTGTTTGACTTGTTTAGCTCACTAGTTTAGAACATTCTTCCGACCAAAAACTTATCTTTTCTTGACTAATACCTTACATAGACCGAGACCCTTATTTAGCTAGACCGTCCCCGTGGATTCGACCCGACTTACCCTCGACTACCCAAGTTTAGGATTAGTTGGTTTTTACTTTGATCGATCGGGATTCACGACGAATCCCCGTCCGTCAAATTGGCGCCGTTGCCGGGGACGGTGCTAAGTTAGATTTTTGTCTTAGTTTGGTTTGGAATTAGTCTTTCATTGTGTTTTTTTTAGTTATTAGTTGTTACTTGTTTTGTACATACTTGTGTGTTTTCGTGCTTTCTTGTGACTTTTCTTTAATCTCTTCTTCCCTTCTTATCTGTAATGCCTTCTCTTGCCGACCATAGTAGACCGGATCCCGACTTGTTTGCCTCACCCATTAACATTGGGGTTTTTGAGGGTCCTTGCTTTGATATTGAGCCTTATTATATTGATTTGGTGGAGCGGGATGCCTTTCATGGGCTTGAGAGTGAGGATGTTTATGGTCTTCTTGAGAATTTTGTGGACTTGTGTTGTGTGTTTAAAAGGGATGGAGTGCCCCTTGATACCATTAAGCTCATATTGTTTCCATTTTTTCTTAAGGATGGAGCTAAGAGATGGTTTCGTTCACACCCTCCTAACACCTTCACCTCTTGGAACCCACTAGCCCTTGCATTTCTTAGGAAATTTTTCCCTCCCTCGAAGGTCGCCAAGTTTAGAGATGAGATTCTTAACTTTGAACAAGGCAAGTTTGAGAGTTTGAGTGAGTCTTGGGTTAGGTTTAAGGGTTTATTGAGAGCTTGTCCAATTCATGGAATCCCACTTTGGCTAACCACTTCGACCTTTCTTCAAGGTTTGCTTCCTCACCATAGAAACTTAATCATCTTTTCATCCGAGAGAAAATTCAATGAGTTAGATGATGATGAAGTTTCCGGTTTAATTGAAAGAGTGGCTAGTGTCAATGATCAATGAGGATTTGTGAGAGTGCGACCTCAAGTGAGAGAACCTAGAGATAACTCACATATGCTTTCTTCGCAACATGAGTTGAGTGCTAGGGTAGACTCTTATTCTCTTGATATTCTGCATGATTCTCCTATTCGTCAAGCTTCTTCTCCCCTTGTAACCGTGAATGCTATGCATGACATTTCATCTACTTTTGCTTCTTGTGGTGATTTGGGAATTACTTTTAATGCTCTTACTTCTTGTTCATTTCCACCTCTTATTGATGATGAGGAGGATGACGATGATTTGCATGTTGTTCCACATGTTCCCCAAACCCCTTTGAATGATGTTAATGATGATTTGCATGCTATTGACTCTTGTGAACCTACTTGTCTTCCTTCAACACAATTTCCATATTCCCTTGTCCAACTTACACCTCTTGTTGTGAGTGTTAATGATTGTGAGTTGGAATGTATGCTTTTTGAGAAAAATGTGTGCTTGGATAAGTTTTATGATCTTTGTAGAGAGGAAAACCACGAAGATCTTAGCTTGTGTGAGTTGGAGGGCATATCTTTTGAGGTTGATTATGAGAGCTTGGAAAGGGAGTTGAGCGAAAGAGGGACTCTTGAGGTTGAAAGGAAGGAGCAAAGAGAGGATAATGAGTTATTGGATGTTGCTTTGAGTGATGAGAGTATTGAGATCGAGGATACTTGGGATTGTGAGGTTGATTTCTTTGAGGAACCAATTTTTGAGAAATTTGAGCCTTTCCCTTGTATGAATTTTGAGTCTCTTTCACCCATTGATGATTTGGATCTTATTTCTCTTACTCCTTTACTTGAGCCTATGATTATAGATGAAGATTGTGAACCTCTTTTAGAGGAGTTTGTGTTGGATCATGATTTGTCACTTGATGGTTCTTTGATTGAGACACTTGAGGTCGGAGAGATTATTAAAACCCCCAATATGAGTGAAAATGGGGAGAATGATTGTATGAGTGTCTCTCCTCTTGTGATTTTGGAGTTTAGTGATAAATTTTGGGAATTTGAGTTCGATAATGCCTACCATATCCACAAACCCTACACTAACACTCTTATTTCTTGGTTTTGTGGATTGTCTTACTTGCCTCACTATGACCATGTTGGTGAGGATTGTTCAAATGCTTATGATAAGTTAATGAGATCTTTGGTAGGGTATTTAGATTACTCACTTGTTTCATTTGTGTTTAGTGTATATATTTTCCTTTGTGTGTGTTTTTGTGTTGTTTTCTTCTTGTGTGTAGGAATCAACTTATGATCTTGAAGAAGTAACAACAAGATGGTGGATAAAAGGGAAAAGATCAAGAATCACTCACCAAGTGATGAACGATCGAGTTTGAAATGGTAAATTCTTCACCCACCCTCTCTTTTCTCCCTCCCTAGTCTTAAACATTGAGGACAATGTTTCGTTTAAGTGTGGGGGAGATTGTTGCTTGTTGGATCATACTTGGATGAATTTTGGTGGAAATTGTGGATTTGGTGGTGTGATTTTGTTGTAAATATGTGTTGTGGTGGGATGTTGGAAGTAGTTTGTTTATTTATGTTGCTCCTTGTGAATATGTGTTGTGGATTTTCTTTATTTCTCTTTTGTGTGTTAGTTTTGTTTCTTATTTTGTCGAAAAAGTTTCAAAAACTCTTAAAGATTTGAAAATTCGAAAAATCCAAAAAGAAGTTTTGCATTTTCCTAAGAGTTTAGTCAATTTTCTAGATTTCAACTTTGATGAAAAGAATGATTTGGAAATACTTAGTGTTGCATATTAATATTGTGAATCAACTAATCTTTGCTTTAATTAGTGACTTAGGGTGTATACCATCATTATTTTCCACATATTCATCTCATGGTGTGATATTTCCATTTGTTCATTTTGTCCTATGGTGACCGGATCCCGACTTGGTGACATTATATCCATATAAAAATCACAAAAATCCCACAAAAATGAGAAAATCCAAGAAAAACACAAAAACAAAGTGTTTAATAATAGCTCATATTTCAACTCAAAGTGACAAAATCAAAAAATCATAAGAAAAAAAAGTCACTTCTCAAATAATTCGAAGTGTTTCGAAACCAAATGAAAAGGAAAAAAAATGAAAAGAAAGAAAAGAAAGAAAAATGAAAAAGAAGAAAATCAAAAGAAAAGAAAGTTTATTCAAATAAGTGAGCTTATGTTTTTTTATTATTCCTTATCCATCTCACAAATAAATTTATTCTCCTTTCTAGTCACTAAGTTGGTACCGGGACGACCCGAACCTCTCATTATGCGGGAGGAGGGACTTTGTGTTTCATTTTCGGTAATAACGCCATGTTAGTTCACTCCATCTCCGCCATACACCCTATTTTGCTTACCGAAGTTATAGATTAGTAGATGTACAATGAAAATATGCAACTTGTGAAGTATTTCTTAGTCATCCTTTATGTTTTAGTTGGATTTTAGAACTTTGACTATCGATTTGGATTTGCTTAGTTGCCTTATTGAGGGAGGTGACTCGTTTTGTTAGAGTCGACCATTTTATTATCGAGTTTCGTGCTTTATTGTTTGGTCGTCTCGCAATTTTGGCAAGACCCCACTTGCCTTGCAAGGAGATACTCTCCTCATAGTATCTCGTTGTAAGTTGAAGGGACGGAGCGAGCCCGTTTATTGTCTCGTAACGGCTATTACGTTTTTAGTTTTATTAAGTGAATAAATTGCTTTTGTCGTAGACTATTTGAGCTTACTCGAGGACGAGTAAGGTTTAAGTGTGGGGAGTTGATAAACGTCATTTTAGTCATTATTTTACCCACATTTATTTGCTTATTCGGGTCGATTTTGTGTGCTTAATTGATATTATAGTTCAATATAGGTTATTATACGATATTAAGTGTTAATTAGTCGTTTTAGTTATAATTATCGTAATAATTGTTATTTTCCGAGAATTTGTTACTGCCTTGTCTCGTGTGTATTTTTTTAGGTACCGTCTGAAGGAATGACCGAGTAAAGAAGAGAAAAGAAACCGAGTTAATGATCAAAGTGGGTTAAGACGAGTCAAGCAAAAATCAAAGGCCAACTCAATCGGGCTGTCTTGAAATGGTGATATCTCACTCATACGACATCAGAATTAAGTGATTCAAGATGCGTTGGAAAGTTAAGTTCGAGACCTAAAAGTTTGTAGAAGGGAGCGAGACTCAATTATGTTTTATCATGGGTCTAAATCGAGCTACAAAGCAGCAGCTATTGAATCAAGGTGAAAGTCGGGCCTAAAACACCAAATAGAGGTGGACTACCGGCCCAATATTCAAAGAATGGGTTAGGGCTGATTTGAGCAGTGGGGCAGCTGGCAAGAAGGGAGGAAATAGGAAGAAAGAAAAAGGAAGGGGGATACGTAGAGGAGTGGAGACAGGCAGCAGGAGGGGAAGAGGAGGAAGGTAGCAGAAGTAGCAAACAGAAGACGCAACATACCGTAGGAGTAGATTAGTGTATCATAAAGAACTCATTTCATCTTAATTCTCCACCTTTATTAGTCTTAATCCATGGTTAGTTAGATGGAATTAGTGTTAATTAGTTTGGGATAATCCTTGAAGTCTATTTCTCCATCATTTATACAATTCTTCATCTTAAGTTTGGTACAATTTCTTCTCCCTTTTCTTTATTGTTCTTCTTTTATGTTTATGGGTTTTACCTTCTTTTATTGCTTAATTAGTTTAAAGTTTATTTTTTTTATGAGTTATTCATGTTTATTATTATGATTAGAGTAGTGGGTAACTTAATTAGTTTACTTTTAATCATGTTTGAGTAGTTAATTTCTAGGGTTGAGGAAGACTTGGTTTGTCTCATATTTGTGGGTTTTGTTGTGGGTTTACGTTCTTGTCTATTATTGTTGGTGTTCTCCTTTGATTGCGACTTTTGTTTGATTTACTTGTCTAGGCCGCGATGGGTGAATCGTATTTCGTCGAGCTTTCTTTGGGGTGGGTCGACCTAGTAATAAGTGCGAGAGCCCGTTATTAGGACCGTCCCGGGTAGATAGAGACTCGAGAGAGACCCTTTATCTTCCCAATTACCGACCGTATTCGACTCGTTTGTGAACTCCGACAAATCCCTTGAGACTACCTCATTGACCTTAACCCTAGTCCTTTTTATCGTATTTATTTCATTTGTTTGTTTGTTTGACTTGTTTAGCTCACTAGTTTAGAACATTCTTCCGACCAAAAACTTATCTTTTCTTGACTAATACCTTACATAGACCGAGACCCTTATTTAGCTAGACCGTCCCCGTGGATTCGACCCGACTTACCCTCGACTACCCAAGTTTAGGATTAGTTGGTTTTTACTTTGATCGATCGGGATTCACGACGAATCCCCGTCCGTCAATAGTATTAAATATCCAAGCAGCAATCATATAGTTTACCGTCCACCAATCCTCAAGATCGGGAGAACCATCTTTTGGTTGAACGACTTTACCATCGATAAAGCCCAGTTTTCGTTTTGCACCTAACGAAATGCGAAATCCCTTGGCCCATTCTTCATAGTTGGGACCTCGGAGAGCCACATGAGTCATCTTCGTTCCGGGGCCATCATTTGAGGCAAGAGCGTAAATAGGATTTAGGATATGTGATTGTTTATCGTTAGTCATAATTTTGACAATGAATTAAAAGAAAAGTAATACCTCTGATACCATAAAGTAAAAGAAGACAATTTCGAGAAAGTAATTGTGTAAGTTTTTGTTCTGCCTTTTCATTATGCAATGTCTCAATTATATACAAATTCGTAAACTTGATTTTTAGCAACGATATCAAAAGATATCAATCAATACTCGTAAACAAAGAAACATCCTAAAACACTCTCTAAAATCATGTGAACATAATATACACCTAACAAGAAAATATATTCACAATATTTCCTCCAATAGCTTCTTAAATGGATGTAGAAGAGTACTTGGTCTCCATGGTGCATTCTTGAAAGGCTATTGTAAAGGCGAACTACTCTGTGCCATTAATAGGGATGATAACAATCAAATGTTTTCGGTGGCGTGGGGTGTAGTAGAGTCAGAATCCAAAGAGAGTTGGTCTTGATTTCTGAATCATTTAATAAAAGATTTAGACATGAAAAGTGGCAAGGAATGGACTTTGTTATCCGATCAACAAAAGGTACTTAATTATTTTGAAAGGGTACTACTTATTTCTATGTTCTGCAGAGTTTTTTTAAGTAAGAAATGACTTGGAATAACTAATGAATGATATCGAGTTTATTTTGTTAATTTATTGCACAGGGATTACTGCCTATGATAGCAAAACTACTACCTGAAGCTGAGCATAGGTTGTGTGCAAGGCATATATTCACTAATTGGATAAAAGTCGTTAAAGGTGCTCCTTTACACAAGTTATTCTGGAAGGCGGTGAAGTCATATACACAAGAGGGATTTAATGATGCTATGAATGAGCTAAAAGAACGAAGCCCAAAAGCTCATCATGAAATGTGTTTACGGGATGTGAAAAAGTTCTGCAGATGCTTTTATCAAAGATGGGCTTGAGCGGGTGTTACTTGCAATAACATGGCAGAGACGTTTAATTCATGGATCCTCGAAGCTAGAGAGAAACCTATCTTAACAATGCTCGAAGAGATTAGGAGAAAAGTTATGTGTAGAATGGTGGAAAAGAAGGTACAAGCTGCTAAATGTAGTAGCATTGTCACACCTAGAGTTCGAGTGACGATAACAGAGAACATGAAAGCTACAAGAAGCTGGAAGGCTATGGAGGCCAGTGAAAATGTGTATGAAGTACAACATGTGCATAATAGTGCGTTAACTTACGCGGTTAGCCTAAGTAAAAGTACGTGCACGTGTAGATATTGGGATGTGAATGGGATTCCTTGTGAGCATGCAACTTCAGCCATATGCTCAAAAAATGAAAATCCAGAGAGTTATGTGACATTTTGGTATAGCAAAGAGGCTTATGAGACATCATATACATTTTCTTTAGAGCCGTTGAATGGCCAAAGCATGTGGAATAAGATCGATGGGAGTAAAACTTTGCCAAGTGATCCTAGGGTGAAGCACGGGAGGCCTCCGATCGAATAAAAGGAAAAGATCATATAGGAAACTTAAACACAAAAGTTCTAAATACAGGCTTACAAAAAGCGGAAAACAATTGTGTTCCAATTGCAAAGAACCGGGACATAAAAATAGCACATGCAAGTATAAGGTACCTGTTGATTAGCAAGTCAGAGGCCTGGGAGACGGTGGTTTACCAATCAATCGTTGCTGAACTTTCTTCATTTCTCCAACCTTTTCATTTTAGAGCATCATGGAATCACATCTGCAAGTTCAATATGGAATTTATATTTAATTTTTTAGTATTTTGATATGGTGTAATGTTTTCTGATATAGAACTGGAGTATTACCTAATATGCTTAAATTTGGGAATATTGTTACTTAATTTCATATGAATTTAAGTCCCCTCATACTATCTGTGGGTTATAAAACAAATAAGAAGAGATTCTAAGATGCATAAATAAGGGGATTTCATCATACGGTTGCAGCAATCGACTCAAACTTCTAAGTAGATTACTGACTTGAGAGGTTTCTCACTGACTAACTTAAGCTAAGACGGTGAAATGAGGTGTTGATTGTGTAATGGAGATGGAGCATAACCCTCTAATTATTCCAATATTTCAAAGTTCATCATAACAATTTCACAAGAAAATGGATACCTTACTTCCTTAACCAAGCATTGGTGGCGGTGGCGGTGGTGATGGAATGGTGGTAGCGCTGAGGATCAAGATTTAGACTCCCAAACCAACATATCCGCTTTGCTCAACAACCAGCTGCCCAACAGCAACAATTGCAATTAGTGGTGGTTGTGGTGGTGGAGAAGTTCGACTAAACCTAACTTGGAAACGGTCGAGGAGAACACCGACAACGGTGCTACGTATGATGATGAGATTTAAGGTTATGAAGGTGAGTTTGAGTGGTTAACCATGGAGATAGAGGAAAAAATATTCAAGGGAGATAGAATGTCAGTGAGGTGGAGGTAATTTATTTCAGGTTGATTACGTACATTGATATGTATATTATGTTTATGTACGTATTCGTATTTTAGTATAAGAGAAGAGATATTAGCGAGAAATTGATGAGAAATTGAACTGTTGATCGGAAAAAAAATGGGGGGCTTAATTTCACGTTAGGTAGAGTTAAGGGGCCTAATTACTACAATAAAGAGTTAAGAGGTTTAATTTCACAATTGAGCAAAGTAGAGGGGCTAAATCACTACTTCCCCGATTGATAAATCAAGGGTGATACATTTTCATAATTGCATTTTACTCATTTGTACTCGAGAATTACACAATTGACCTCCTCATTTCTCCTTCCCCTCATAATTGCATTTAGAGAGAGTTTTGAGAGAAAATCTAAAAAATTCTCAAAGTTCCAAATTCCATCCCCATCCACCACCTCCCAACTCCGGCCATCACTCCGGGCCGCCACTTTTTTTTTTTCGCTTTTTTTTTTCTTGTTTTTTTTCCCTTTTTAAGAAATATATTAATGTTATTATTCTCAAGAATTTTTTCTCAGAAAAATGATTAGTACTCATACTTATTTTCGGAATTGCTATTTCATACACGGATTTTACTTCGTTGCACACATTTTGTCATTTATTTTTCCCTGTTTGTCTTTTTCTATTAAAAAGTCTCTCATTTAAAAATCTCCATTAAGCCTACACAAATTAATCAATCAATTCACGATTATGGAAAACTACTTAACATGAAACAAGTAATTTGGATTTCCTTATTCATCTCATTAATTTTGTAATTATATCGTTAATTAGGGTTTACAGTCTTTACACTACTAGAAAATACGAAACAGCCGACCGACATCAACGACCGTCTTCTGTCGCTAAAAAAGGCGGGTGACAGATAACAGTCGCTAAGAAGCAGTCGCACTAGGTAGTCGCTTAAAAAGAAGGCGGGCGACCGATATCGGTCAGCGACGGATATCGGTCGCTATATGATAAGCTCAGCGACTGATATCGGTCGCTAATGGGGAAATTTTAGCGACTGTTATCAGTCGCCCTATGAGTTATTGAGTATGCGGGTTCGGTGCCAAGCATGGTTGGACCGACAAACTGAATGACGAACTTTGTTTTTTTATACAAAGCCAGGTATTCATTAGGCCTTGTTGGCGAGTATGCCCTGACGTCATTTGGACTCTGCTAGGATGTCGGACGTCGTGCCCCTTGTGTACTCGGAGGTGTACATGGGGTTTATCATTCTGTACATGGCCAGGTAATCACTAAACCCCGTGATAAATGCTTTTGCCCCGGTGTTCCCATTCGGATGTGTCAGGGTGTCAGGGGCCTGCCAGGTGTAGACACCCGCATTTGACTGCTAGTGTCTATAACAGTCTCCAACAAAACACCCGATGATGAACGGACGTAAACATGCTTTAATATGCTCGAATACGGACTCGAAATCGATAGTATCTGGCGTGGGCTTTTAGCGGAGTAAAAATCTCACAAAACCAACCTCAAATTCAGGTCCAGTGGACCGTTTCCAATAAAATAAGACTAATTTGTGGACTATAACGAAGTTCCCTGCATACGGTATGTTGTCTGGTTGGTCTATGGCGGGATAAAAAGCATGCCCTTATTGCATGAATTAAAGTAAAGCATTCTATCTAAAAAATTCCATTAAAATTAGTTGGTTTGACTGTCATAGACAGTTTCTATCCTAGGGTCACCCATATAGGAAGAACAAGAGCGCTTTCAAAAAAGGGTGCGATGGTGCTTGATGATGCACCTATTCGTTTCCGGGGAGATGAGATATGGAAGGTGATTTCAGAGTTTCCACCTACTATTGATGGCACCGATCAATAGTTCAAGGATCTAAAGAAATTAAAAAATGGTTGGTTTAAAAGAAGTATTTTCTTTTTTAGTTCTTTTGTAAAAAGAGGCATTTGTATTGACTTACCATTTCTTTTAATAAGATATAGTTTGTCAGTGTGTTTTAATCCTAATTCTACAGTGTTTCCGCCACTGTATTGCATTAGAATTTCTAGGGGATTACAGTTGGTATCAGAGCATTGTTGCTCCCGACGCTTACACCTGATTTTAGGAAAAATACTAGTAAATGATATGAATATTAATAAAATATTAGTGAGAGATGGGTAGAAACAAAATAAGGACTTAACTGTTAGGTTTATATGTACTTGTAACTCAATGATTAGCATTGAATATTTGTTGCATTTGTCTGGAGGAAGATGAATGAACAAGATGCTGACGTGATGCCGCTCCAGATCAGGAAAAGACATGCTTAGAACTCTCAACGCCTTCTGATTCGAGTGGACAACTTTGTGCTTCAAGGAAGATACAATGGTGACCTTTCAGCTCAAATTTAGTTTGCTCAAGCTATAGGTTAGATGATCAAGAGTAGGTTCCTGTTCCATGATGTTGTAGTACGCGCTCGTTCCTCTTCAAGAAGATAAAGTAATCCATTTAGTTCCCTCGTGAACTCTAGAGGCCCGAAGATTCTCCTCTGGTTCAAGAATATAGTAATATAGGATCATCGATTCTTTTCTTTCTTCCTCTACTCCTTCCAATTCTTCTCTTACATATTCTCATCTTCATTCGCTTAGTGAATCCTTGTTCTATTCTCCTACTTTACCATCTTTCCTCTTGAGATTCTTGGTTGACCGAATTCCGTCTCAGTGAACCCCGTGAAAAGTTATAGTTTGAGGTTTAGTAAACCCCTTTGTTACCTGGTTTGAGGATTGTGAGTTATACTTTGTTATCTATCTTAGTAAGCTTTTGAGGACCGATTTGAATGATAAATTGTCGATTAATGAAATTAGGTTGGTACTTAAGGTTTTGAACCGTGAGTTATAGGTTACTTGATTATTTGGAGGACTTAAAGTTGAATAATCTTTTGGAGTAGTAAGAGTATATTATATTTGATGAATACCTAGCACCTAGCCTAGAACCGAATTAAGTTTAAATGATAATATTACTTTACGATTCTTACCTGATGCTTATTGGATGGATGCATCGCGAATATTTGAGATCATAGAGTATTGTTTAAAGTGTTAGCTTGAGTGTTGTGGTACCATTGAAGGTTTTCATTAATACCGTTAGAAATTTTGGTTGACATAGATTACCCGTGTTTCTTAAGGATTAGGTCGTTGATCGTTATTTAAGGTTGTAACCTATGAATTTTGGAGTTGAGTGATCTAAACTTGGATGAATTATTCTTAACCTTAAAGAAGAGAAATATCCCGCACAGTCATAATTTGGGCTTATTGTGTTATTTTGAGGAATACTATAATACTGATCATCTTATTGGGACTTTCAGGTTAGAACTCTTTGACCAGTGTGACTTTGTTGGGTCATTAAACATATCTTGGTTGCCTTGTTGTTGTAATTAGGCATTTGATGGACTTCTCAGAAACCTTAGTTGAGTGACGTGTTTGAAGATGTGAGTATTTGCACCATTACCTATAGGTTTGAGCGCGTTTGAGGATTTATCGTTCCTTCCCAACTTCTGTTCTTGCGGCATTATAAATATGTTGGTGATCATTTTTGAGGATTTTGTACCCGAGCATCGTTAAATTGGTGGACCTTGTTTAGAGTTCCTTACTCGAGAAATTTGGAGTATACCTCGAGTTCAAACCTTATGAGCTTTGAATTTAGGAGCCTTATCGATCAAGTGTTTGGGTGTGTTCGGTTGACCGTGAAATCTTAACTAATGAGATTAGATTCTAAAGCATTGTGGATTAGTATCGTGTCGTTTGAACGATTGGTTAATCACGTAAGACATTTTTGGAGATTGTGACTGAGTAGTGCAATCTAACGCCTAATATTGGACTATGTTATTTGATGGAAATTAGGAACCTGTGTTGTGGGAGTCGTAACGTGAATCTCGAGATGGTTAATTTATTCTCTAATCTTGAGATCTCTATTTGACTCTCAATTTCGTTCCTCCCCTTACCTTTTTCTTAAATCCTGTTACTTCTTCTTCGGCCAATCCCTTTGACTTCTTTATCGGGTTTGAGAATTTCTGTTTCGATTTGTCGTTGTCTCTAACTCTATTTATCTGTTTACCATTTTCCCGAACCTATGTTATGAAAACTTTGACTTTTTAAAATTTTGGGCTATCATGAAATTTTAAGATTTGAGTTATAAATTTCTAAATTTCGTTTTCGTTTTCATTTTTGGTTGATAACATATATTTCGTCCTGATTCAAGATGCCTTAATAATTTATTACAAAGTATTTCGAAATTGTTTCAAATTTCAATTTTCAAGCGTGTTTAAATTGTACGAAAACTTTCATAATTTCTAATATTTTGAATTCTATAAGATTATTATGTAAAACGGTTCGACTTTTTCGAAAAAAAACATAGTATGTCTTAAGTTTTTATTTTATTGTCGATTTTCTTAATTAAGACGTTTTACTGTTATTTTGAAAATATTTGGGTACTCTTACCCCTCGAGTTCGTTTACAAATATTATTTATCGTCATTATTTTATCGAATAATTTTTAACTTACGATTTTGTCAATTTAAATGATTTTTAAACTTTGGGTTGCAGAGCCCAACTACTCATCTTGAAACAACTTTTGTCTTCGATTTCGATTTCATATTCCGTTTGAAGTTGTAAATTTTCTTTTAAATCGAGATTGTGATACGAGTTAAGCATTCTCATTTTGTTCAAATGATATAACCTTGTTTTCCATTTTATTATTATATTTTTGGTAGTTTCGAGGACGAAACTTTTTTTAGTGGGAAAGATTGTAACACCCCTGATTTTTATAAATTTAAATTAAATTTAAATTATGTTCGTATTTTTTATTTTTACGATTTAACTCGTAATTCTTAAAATTATTATAAAACGAATTTATCGTTCAATCGTTTCAAACTCCTAAAATTCTATTAGTCTCGGAAACTATTCTTATATTTAAAACATATTTTTATTTTTATTTCGATTTATTTTATACATTTAATTTAATTCTTATCGAAAGTTTATTTTGACGATTTAAATCCTAAATGCTCCTATTTATTTATATTTAAGCTCGAATTTCTATTTTTGGCTCAAAGTTCATTTATTTTAAATTTTATCAAAACATTTATTTCCTTTCCTCAAGAAATCAATTTAACTCACTTTATTGAATATTTATTATTTATCGAGAAATACTATTTCATCGTCTACTTATTTATTTCTATAACTTCATTTTCGTCTCGAATAATTATTTATATCTCGAGAGACGTTTATTCTACTCATTTTATTATTTATTTTTTTCGATCCGATTATTTGTTAATTTCTATTAACCCGTATTAATTAACCCTTTTTAATTCTCGTCGGACAAATTAATTTTATTCTACTCATTTTATTATTATTCAGTCCGAATATTTATATCCCGTTTTAATTCGATTCATGGGTCCGTCAACTTATGGCTTCAGAATTCATTTAATCCGTATTTCTCACATTCTTTAAGTGAGCTGATGCATCTCCCCTGTCAACCTCCACCTTATCTATCACCACCACCTTCTTCTGTCTCTCTCGCAACTCCCTCCTCCGTTGCCCCTGTTTTTCCTCTGTTTTCTAGTTGTTATGCGCATGATCTTCGCTGCTGTGGTACGCCTCTGCTTCTGCTGCTGCGTTCATTCTCTGGTGCTTTTCGTCATCTGTTCATCTAGTTCGGGTATGGCTTTGTCGTTCTTCTTCTTCTCCTTCTTCGTGTTGTTTTGGTACTCGTTTTGCTGCTACATTACGTTCCGCTGCTGCTGTCGTTTTTGTTGTCTTTGAGCTTTCCGTGTTTGCCTTTCTTCCCCTTCTTCTTCATTTTTGTGCACTTCTTGTAGTTGTTACTGTTGCCGCTGGTGTCTGCCGTTGTTTATGCTGTTCGTTGTAAATTTCCATCCGCTTTCTTCTTCTGATTTTCATCCTGGTCGTCGTCGTTGTTGTCGATTGTTTTGCTGCTGTGATGTGCGTTTTGCTGCTGTTGTCACGTGTTGTTGTTGCTGTCTTACGCTGTTGTTTGTTCCTTCTTCATCTTCTCTGTTCTCTTCTTCTTTTTCTTCTTCTACTTCGCCTGCTGTTCTCTGCGTTTGCTTCTGCTGCTACTGTCCGTTAGGTTGCTGCTGCGTTTTACTGTTTCTGTTTACCTTGGAGTCGATTCGTCGTCGTTGTTTGTTGCAGTTATCATTTTATTGGTGTTACTGCCGGCTGCTTTTCATTTAAGTTGTTGTTCCCGTTGTTTTTGTCGTTCCTGATGATGCTACTATTGTTGCTGCTATACGACGCCTTTATTCTTCTTCTTTCTTTTTCATTTGGCTGTTTTGAGTTGTCGATTTTCGTCCCTCTATCTGCCTTTTTCTTTTTCGTCGTCCTTCTTCCTTCTGTCATTTTTGTAGCTACTGCCCTTCTTCTATCGTATTTGTCAATTCGATTAAGTTCGATCTTCATGCTTCTATTTTTGACACATCGTTTCTCTTTCCGTCTTGTGTCGTACACGTCTTATTCTTTTATTTTTGTTCACTCGATTGTCGTAGTGAATCATCGACGGAAAGACTAGCGGTTCTACAACTTGGAGCTTACGGACGACATTTCTTCTGATTTGAAGCCTGGGTTGATCAAGAAGGACGAGTACGAGTTCGTTTAGGATGTCGACTTAAGGTAACTTTAGGACGTTACTCGATTTTATATCGTATGTTTGTGTTGGGATTGTTGATGATGACTAGCCTATTTAATTTGTGTTTTCTAGTTCAACTTTTCAGGTTATGCTTAATTGAAAATTAATTGATGAATGTTGAGATTGATCGTTTGAAGATCAAGACGAGAAGCCCAAAGAATCAAGAACGTCAAAGAGTGTCACAATGTAAAGATAATAGTCTTTTGATACATTGTAGTTAGTTCTAGTAACTAGCCAACCCAACTGTTTGCAACAGTTCGGTTGACTGCTACTTCTGTTCGACCCTTTTCAAAAGGAAAAGATTTCAAACCTCAAAACTTTTATCATTTTAATATTTTCAAACTGACTTTTAAGTGTAGTGGTGAGCAAGCAAGTGTTTCTGTTTGATCAAAAATATTTTCCCAAATAATCCCCAAAATGGTTGTGAAGCTTTTTACTAAACACTAAAAGAGAGTTCTCTCTCTCTCTCTCTCTCTCTCCTAAAGTGGTTGCCTCAAAAGTAGTGTTTGTCCTATTTTGCTTGGCTTCAACCTTGAGCTTCATCCTTCTCTTTTATTTGGAAAACCTTTAACTTGCTTTCTCTACTTCACTTCTTCAAGATTGCTCTCTTTATGTCTCCTTGTTGAAACCAACCTTTTTGTTTATCCCTAAAAGTGTTACTTCTAAAAGGGCTTCAATCTTGTTCATTTGCTCCTCTATAAAAGGAGATGCTCACCACACTTATTCTCCAAGACTTTTCAGCAAAAAAATTCTCTTTGCAAATTATCACTTAAAGTTTCAAAACCAAGAAAACTCTTTGCAAAATATTTTCAAAGTCTTCAAAAAGTCACAGTCGAACGAACTGCTGCATTGTGTCATGAGTGCTCTTGTCTAACTTAGTTAGATTGTAATATTGTAACTTCTTTGTAAGTTAATTAGAGTCGTGACCGAAGTAGGTCATTGGAGAGTTAGGAGACGGAGTAGTATTTCAAACTCGAGAGTCTTAACCAGAGTATGTTATTGGTTCTTATTGTAAGGGTTTAAGTTTTCGGAGTAGATTACTTAACAATTATTAATAAGAAAAGCATTGGACGTAGGCCTTTAGAGTGTTGGCCGAACCAATTCAAAAACGCAATGTGTTCATGTTTTTTCTCTTTACTTCCTCAGCATACAAAGTAGAACACGTGTCGTTTAGCTTTGCTCTCATTTGTTCGTGGATTAATATTAGTTTTAGTTGTGTTTTTCAAAGTACTTGCAACATTCGATATACTGTAAGTCTGTAACATTTCTCTGTAACATTACCTCTGGTTAAGAGAAATAAAGGCAGTCAGACAACAGTCTACCATACTGTGACATTTGCTTTGTGGCCTTATCCTTTGCCAAGGCAAATCTGTCACGGTCAGACTGACTGTAGCATTTACTAATCTTCACTTCTTTATTTATTTGGTAGTCCACTTAGTTTAACTCTCTTTAACTAATAAAGGTTGAGTTAAAATTTTAAAAGGTACCTAATTCACCCTTCCCCCTCTTAGGTACTTAGGATCCATAAACTCTTCAATTGGTATCAGAGCCTAGTACTCTTCGAAAGGCTAACCACCCTAGAGTTTGATCCTACAATATGGATTCTTCGAAACACTCCAAGATCCCGGTCTTTACCGGTGAGAATTTTGGATGGTGGAAACTTAAAATGGAACACTATATCAAAAGTATTGACTATCAATGTTGAAAAGTTATAAAAGATGGACCTATAGAGATTAATGTTGTCGACGCCACGACCGGAAAAGTCACAATCAAATATGAGTCTTAATATGATGAAAATGACTTTAAAATTGTCGAGAAAAATTCCAAAGCCATGTCTATCCTCCAAACATGTGTTGGAGAAGAGGAAGTGAGTCGTATTAGTGGATGTCCTACGGCTAAGGAGATTTGGGACTCCCTCGGGCTTGCTTATGAGGGTACGTCTCAAGTCAAAAAGCACCGTATTGACCTTCTCATGCAACAATATGAGATGTTTCACATGTCATAGGATGAATCCATTAATAGCTTGTCAAGTCGGTTTTCTTGCATCATTAATGAGCTTAAGAGTCTAGGAAGAGATTTTGAGTCGGAAGACATCATTCGAAAAATTCTTCGTAGTCTTATCGATAAATGGCAACCCAAGGTCACCGCCATAGAGGAAGCCAAAGACCTATCCAAATTGACCCTTCATGAACTAATGGGGTCACTAATGGCTCACGAACTAAACCTCGTGAAGCGTTCTAGTGACAACGCCAAGGGAAAGGGCCTTGCTCTAAAGTCCACCTCGAGTGATGAGGAAGAGGACGAAGAGGATGAGTTTGCCATGTTTACAAAGAACCTAGTCGGGTTGGTAAATGGTCAAGGAAACCGTAAGTTCAACAACAACTCTGACAAAAAACGTTTTCCTAAAAAACGACCTAACTCAACTATAGGATGCTTTAAGTGTGGTGATAAAAATCACCAAATTAAGGAATGTCCTAAATGGGATGACATTAGGTCTAGGGAAAAACGTGACAAGGCTAAAAAGGAATATAAACACAAAGTCATGTCGGCTATTTGGGGTATGTCGGATTCCGAGGAAGAGGAAACCATAGAAGAGGAGTTAGAAGCTAAAATGTGTCTCACTAAAAATAATAACTCCAAAATTGAACACCTTAGGTGTCTCATGGCTAATCCCGATGATTCCGACTCCAACTCCGATAATGAGGTAATTAAACTTAAAGCCAAGGTCCGAACTTACTCTAAAGATAAAGTGTGTAAGCTTCTTGATAGTCTATTTGATAGGTGTCGTAGCCAAACTAAAAGGTCGTTGGCTATGCAAGAAGAAATGGAAGAAATAGCCATTGAAAACGTCCGTCTTAAAGAAACTCTCCAAGCAACAGACAGTGTGACTGTGACTTCTGAAGTTAAAGAAGAGATAAAAAATATGAAAAAGACTAATAAGAGTCTAATGAATGAACTTCAAAGTCTAAAAGGGGAAACCTCTAATCAACCTAAGTGTAATGAGTCTTTTAACACTAAAGTAATAGAGTTGTCCACCGAGAATTAGCATCTTAAGACTAATCTCAACGTCACTAAAGGCGAGTTGAGAAAACTTCACGAAAAACTCGTAACCATTGAAGCCTTGGAACCTAATGTTAAATCTCCGAGAATGCTTCACTTAGAAGCATGCACTCACAATCTTGAATGTCAAGTTGAGCAAAAAGATAAAAATCATTGGTGAACTCAAGGTAAAAAATAACACTCTTGAAGAAAAATTCGAGAAAGTGTCTAAAGAAAATGAGTCGCTCACTTCGACCATTCAAACCACCATTAATGAGTTAACCAAGGCTAGGCATGTGTATAGAACTTGGGAAGGAAGTCAAAGCGTTCTAAACTTTCTCGCTAAACAAGATGAGTTGTGTCGAAAAAAGGGTGGAAAAGGGTTCAAATGGAACAGACGTGAAGACTGTAACATTTACGACCCCGATCCCTCAAAAAGAGATTTTAGAAAACGAAAATATGTCGCACTTCCCGAGTACATCATATGCTATCATTGTGGTAAAACCGGACACTACCACCACGATTGTAAGCTTAAGTATCATTGTCCAAAAAGAAACAATGGTCCGAAAAAGAACAATGGTCCGAAAAAGAACAAACAAGTGTGGGATAGAAATACCACAGTCAAACCGACTGTTACTAAGGAACTCAAACAAGTTTGGGTTCCTAAAACTAACCCTTGATTTGCTTGTAGGGCTTGGTGAGAGGTCGCCGCTATCGGTATCTAGACAGTGGATGGATGCTCTCGTCACATGACGGGAGACAAGAGCCAATTCCTCTCACTTGAAACATATAATGGTGGCACGATAACCTTTGGAGACAACAAGAAAGGTGAAATAATAGGCCTTGGAAAGGTTGGTAAGTCTTCATCGGTTTGTGTCGACAATGTGCGGCTTGTCAAAGGTTTGAAGAATAATCTCTTAAGCATCTCTCAATTATGTGATCGTGGTAATGTGGTAGAATTTAATGCTAATTTTTGTCGTATAATTGATGTCGCTTCTCATGAAGTTGTTCTTGAAGGTAGAAGAGTCAAAGATGTGTACTTAACCGACTTGAACACTTTAAATGGTCAAACTATGTCTTGCATGAGTGTTATGAAAAATGACCCTTGGTTGTGGCATAAAAGATTTGGGCATGTTAGCACTAAAACTCTAAATACTCTTAAAAGACTAGATATAATAGATGGTTTCCCTAACATGAAGTTTGAGTTTGATAAAGTATGTGAACAATGTGCTAAATGCAAACATGTTAGAAGCTCCTTTAAATCCAAAAAGATTGTTAGTACGACTCGACCTCTACAATTGTTGCATATTGACTTATGTGGTCCTATGAGAGTGAGGAGTAGAGGTGGTAGTCGATATGTTTGTGTGATTGTTGATGATTACTCTAGATTTGTGTGGACTTTATTCTTAAGTTCCAAAGATGAAGCATTTGATGAATTTCTTATTTGGTTAAAAAGGATTCAAAACAAACTTGACCTAAAATTAGTGTCTATTAGAACCGATCATGGAACCAAATTTGAAAACTCATCTTTTGGTGCTTATTGTGATGAAAATGGAGTAGATAATAACTTTTCGGCCCCTAGAACCCTTCAACAAAATGGTGTTGTTGAAAGAATGAATAGAACCCTTGAGAGCATGTCTAGAACGATGCTTTTGTGTAGTAAGTTGTCTAGAAGCTTTTGGGCCGAGGTCGTTAACACCGCTTGCTACATTCATAATCGAGTCATGATAAGAAGCATAATCAACAAAACACCATATGAATTGCTACGTGGAAGAAAACCTAATATTTCCTACTTTAGATGCTTTGGGAGCAAATGCTTTGTGCACAACAATGGTAAAAATAATCTAGGAAAATTTGACCCACGTAGTGATGAGGCCGTATTCTTGGGCTATTCTAGTCATAGTAAGGCTTATAAAGTTTATAATAAAAGAACTATGACTATGGAAGAAAGTGTGCATGTCATTTTTGATGAATCTAGTCTTCTTGAGCAGGTACAAAATGATGAGAAAGATGATGATTATAAAATAGGACTCGTACGAAATGAAGGCACACTTCAAGAAGGTGAAAATGGTGAAGTTGCTGAACCACAGTCTGACAGACCGTTAAATTCTGATGAGGGCACAAGTTCAGGGGGAACAAACAACCCTCCTGATACTGACCTTGCCTCCACTATTCAAGCAGCCTCTAAAGGGAAAGGACCAGGAGAGTCCTCTACATCTGGCGTGGAGTCATCCTTCAGCCAAGATACCACAGTCGACGAGACTGTTGCAGTCGAGGAGGAAATTGAAGCTTTCACTCCAAGGAAATGGAAGCATCAAAGCTCACATCTTCTTTCAAATCTGACCAGTGACATAAGATCCGGAGTTAGGACAAGATCCTCCTTCAACAACTTCTATGCATGCAATGCCTTTGTTTCTCAAATTGAACCTCCAAATGTCACAGTCGCCTTGACTGATGCGGATTGGTTAATTGCCATGCAAGAAGAGCTCAATCAATTCAAAAGGAATGAGGTATGGCATCTTGTCTCTAGACCATCTAATCGTACCGTCATTGGTACTAGGTGGGTCTTTCGCAATAAGCTAGACGATTCCGGTGAAATCGTAAGGAACAAGGCTAGACTAGTGGTGCAAGGTTACAATTAACAAGAAGGTATTGATTTTGATGAAACCTATGCACCGGTAGCTAGACTTTAGGCAATTCGTCTCCTAATAGCTTTTGCGGCCCACAAAGGCATCAAAATTTTTCAAATGGATGTTAAAACCGCTTTTCTAAATGGTTATCTTGAAGAAGATGTCTTTGTGGAGCAACCTCCGGGTTTTATAGAAAATGATTATCCCGAACATGTTTACAAACTTGACAAAGCACTTTATGGTTTAAAACAAGCTCCAAGGGCTTGGTATGACCGCTTGTCGAAGTTCTTGCTCGAAAATGGTTTTAAAAGAGGTTCGGTGGATAAGACATTGTTTATAAAGTCATAGTCGGATGGACTGTTGGTTGTTCAAGTAAATGTCGATGACATCATATTTGGAGCAACAAATGAACTCCTTAATCTTTATTTTTCTAATCTAATGAAATCGGAGTTTGAGATGAGCATGATGGGTGAACTTGGATTCTTTCTTGGACTTCAAATCAAGCAGTTGAAAGAAGGAATCATGATTCACCAACAAAAGTACATAAAGGAAATGCTAAAGAAATTCGGGATGACCAATGTCAAGCCTTACTCTACACCCATGGTATCTTCATCCAAAATGGATAAAGACGAGAGTGGTAAGATTATTAGTGATTCGGTGTATAGAGGTATGATTGGCTCGTTGCTCTACTTGACCGCTAGTAGGCCCGATATACTATTTAGTGTTTGTTTATGTGCTAGGTTCCAAGCAAATCCGAAAGAATCTCACTTGCCGTAAAAAGAATTCTTCGGTATTTGGTTGGAACTCAAGTTCTCTACTTATGGTATCCATCACATAGTCCCTTTGATCTTATAGGTTTTATCGATGCGGATTATGCCGGGTGCACGGTCGATAGGAAAAGTACTTCCGGTGTTGCCACCTTCTTGGGTCCGTGTCTCATCTCTTGGGGCTCTAAGAAGCAAAACACGGTTGCTCTATCAACAACCGAAAGTGAGTACGTTAGTGCCGCTCATTGTTCTTCTCAAGTCTTATGGGTACGTCGACAACTTGTGGATTACGGTATGTTTTTCGACTCAATTCCCATTATGTGTGATAACACTAGTACGATTAACATTTCCAAAAATCCGATTCACCATTCAAAAACTAAACACATAGATATCCGTCATCATTTTCTTAGAGATCACGTAGAAAAGGGTCACATTAAGCTTCTTTTTTGCAATACCGAAGACCAAATAGCCGATATATTTACTAAACCGTTAGCAAGAGACCAATTCGAAAAGTTTCGACTTGAACTTGGTTTGATTAATTGTTCGACTTAATTCCGTATGCTTACTTGCTTCCTCGCATGATTGGTTAGAAGAATCATTTTTCCCTTATTCTAGTTGTATCATTTTTTTTAAGTATGTGATTTATATGTGTATTGTTCAAATGTGTGTTCTTGTGTGTGTTAGTGTTAATAGGTTAATACCCATTGAGTTCTTCCGTCTTTCTATATCTTTTACCCAGTAAATAAATCCATCTCCCTCTTTTTTGTTCAAACTCCTAATAAAATACCTACCCCTATCACTAAAAAGCCTATCCCCTATTTCCCATCTTTAAAACCCTACTTCTATCGTCTTACTACCTGTAGACACCCACATTTTGACCGCCAGGTGTCTATAGTAGTTCCCGCCAAACACCCGATGATGATAGGACGTAAACGTGCTTTGATAGACTCGGATATGGGCTTGTAATCATGGACACTTGGTTTAGACATTCTAAGGAGTACAAATCTCACAAAACGGACCTCAAATCCAGGCCCAGTGGGTCGTTTCGAGTCAAATAAGACTAATTTGGGTCGAAACCGTCACCAGGGGTAAAATCGTCTTTTAGCGACCGAGTCAAACCCGGTCAAAGATATTTTTCCCGAGTCACACAAGCTGACCGTGACACTACACGGTTTGGTTCGGACTCAAACACCAAAAAATCAGCCATACAAAAATAATAAACAATTCCGTTTAAGGTAGAATTCGATCGCAAGTAGGAATTCTATCCGGAAACCGAAACAAATATCACCTAAGCTCAGATACTCGGCTGAAACAGCCGAGATATCACCCCAAACCAGCCGAGTTTTTGGCTTTCCCACCAAGAAACGAGAAGTCTATTCCTTCACGAACTCTCGTATTTCCTATCCAAACCGGTGTTTCTTGTCACACAAGTAAGATCACCTCGGTTCCTATAAATATGACCCTCCCTTCAACCTCAAAAAAAACACAGAAAAATCGACAATTTCATACACGAAAAATCAGACCAAAAATCCTAAGTTTTCAGCAGCCGAAAAACAACATTCGAAGTCCCGACGTAGTCCCGAAGTAATTCCAAAAAATCCGACGAAACCGATCCCGTCTAAACCGGCCGATCCCACGCCTCATACACACACAAAAACGCTCCAAAAAACCGACACCTTAGCTCACCCACATCATCTCGACGCTCCCGTGTCTAAGCCACCGTCCGACGAGCCTTATACCGAGAACACAAAGCAGGTAGGTTGAGGGTGCAAATCAAACCCGTCTCTTCCCTTTTCTCTCCCCTTTCTCTCGTTTTTTCTTATGGGTCTTGTGTCGGTCCTTCTTTTTATTTTCTAATATCGATACTATTAAAACTATTTTCTTATGTCGAATATTCTTAAAATATGATATCGATTCTATATAATCGAATATCATATCAAAAAGAATTATATTAAGTTTTCGACGAAATCGTTACATCTTTTTACAACTTTTTTCGTTCAAAATCTTTTTTCTATTTTTTCGTCCAAAAACAAACTTTTTCAAAACTTTTTCTAAAGTCGTTCCGACTATTCGATATCGATTTCATAATCGAATATCGAATACGACGAATATCGAAAATATAAACCGAGTATAAATTAATCCATATTTGTACGCGATTTATAACGATTTTCGACAAAAAATAAAAAAGGACAGACTCGCGTGCGAGTCGCGCCCGGTCCAGGCGACTCGCGCCCGAGTCTGACCCGATTCTATTTTTTTAAGTTTTCGCTCGTTTATTTTTATTATTTTACGAAACGATTTCTAAATTCACCTCTTTTCTAAAACTATTCTAAATATTTGATAATCAACTATCGAATATAACGAATATCGAGAATATTAAGTCGAGTACGAGTTATGCGATATTCGTACGTGATTTAATCGAAATTTTCCAAAAACCGTTGTCGAAATCAGGCCGCCACGCGACCCGCATGAGTCTCGGGCGAGTCGCGCGGCTCTCGGCCCAAACACACCTTTTTTCGTTTATTTATTTATTTTTCTCGAACATCGTTTTTTATACAAAACAACGTTTTAAACTATATTTTTCAGATTTCTATTTATTTTCTCGATTTTATATTTCTTTCCTATATTATTATTTCAATCGTTACTAACCCGTTTTCTCGTGTTTGTAGCAAATTATTCTCATATTTTCTTTTTATCGTTTTATTAGACTAAAACGAACTCACATGCTAAATAACTTTGACGTTAGTAATTTAACATGCATTAAACGAGTTAGCAACCCATTTTATTTTTCCTCACATGTCTTAGGAAAATAATCTCTGCATATCATTTCATCGTCGAACTAACGCGTGTACACAAAACCGAACGATATCTTAGTAAAGGCCGCTAAGTGCGGGCGGGGTTGGGTGTTCTCGCTGAACTTCCCAACACGTACCCTCACCCCTTACTCAGAACCGTGGTTTCCGGATGTCCGAAACCATTGGCAACGAGAGTCATTCAATATACGATTAACCGCCCAGTCGGCATCGGTATCGATATGCTAAGGGACGAACCCGATAAACTCTGACATCGGAAATGGGCCAGGCTTTAAGTATGGCCCACTACGACATAGAGTGGGTTCGAATGGTTCCGAATAACCATAAAATTCGGTGGCGACTCCTACTTTGATTTAAAATTCTATTCGATCCATCTCATATGGAAATTCTACGCCTCCCCAAAACCCGCGCTTCGCCGCGTCGGGGTGGACCTATGTCATGTCCACAATTTGGCGACTCCGCTGGGGATTAACTGATGTGTCACTTACCATCGGCATCCTCAGGGTGAGACTCGAAAAGAAATCGTTCGATTAGTAATGTACACGTTTTAGTTCAATGGTTCATGCATAACCCCGTTCTATCCCGGGCCGGTTACTTGTGACCGACGTCCCACTATACCACGGTGCATTCCCACTTGGGTGCACTAAAGACTTCAATGGCGGAACTCGTTTAGACTTTGCGGCATGTCCTAAGACCAACTCGGCTTAGGGAGTCCGTCCTCAGTACGAGAAAGCCATCGTTGTTGGTATAGACCCTATTCGACCGACCGAGACTTAGACTAAGAGCATACATGGCGTCGTTATACTGATTCTATGACTACATGCTACTTGATCCTTTTCGATCTTTTCAAAAACCGTCATTTTCAAAATTTTACATCTTTTCAAATCCGTTCTCTTTCAAAACCCGGAAAGCTGCCAAATTTAGGACTTATGATTTTGACTCAAAATAGCCTATTTTTAGCCGGTATGCTGTCCAAACATTTTCAAAAAAAAAGGCCCGAAATCTCGGCCCGATAACCCCTTTCTCGGTTTTAAAAAAAAAATCAGGTCTTCTAATCCGACTTTTGCTCGGTTTTCAAATTCAAACTCTCATTTCAAAACCCTCTTCCGCTTAGGACTTCCCGTATTTAGCAGTGTCGGGTCTTGTCATAGGTCATAAGAGTCTATAGCGTCGAAACTCCGTCGATCTTATATCACGAGTTTCCACCCCATCCCAGTCTGCCTTATTTGCCAAGGCACGGCCCACCTTCGTAGGACTAACTCCTACAAAGGGAAGCCCGTTTATACACTCGAGTCTAAAGTCTGGGGATTTCTCACGTAGACCTTCCTTCGAACAGGACTAGGCCCACTCTGCCGAATCCTAAGGAAGGCCCACCACTCACGTGTCATCCATTTAGAAGTCAGTCTCCGGTCTTCTTTCTAGTCTAGTCTTTTTTTTTCTTGCTCGGGATGTACTTTTGGTTCTAAGATCTGGGTCAGTTACTGATTACGCGGTGCCCTTACAGACAGGTCACCCCACACTCGAGCCATGACGCAAAAAGCCATAGATGAATTGACCGCCTCGTTGGCCCAAATCCAAGACCAACTGAGGAAGGTACGGGAAGACCAGATCGCCATCATTACTCGGGTTAGTGCCGTAGAACAGGGAACCCCCAACGCTTCGATCGACGATGACGGGCCTTTAGCCGCATTGGCCAGTGCAGTCCTCAAACTGCAAGAACAGGTCCACTTGACAACCCAAAGCTCCATCCATACGGAGAATGCTAGGATTTACACCCCATTGACCGACGAACTACCCACGAATCTCAATCTGACGGGCTTGCCGATGTTCGAGGGTACTGAAGATCCGGTCCACCATATCCGGGCTTTCAAGGAATTCATGGCCCTTAAAGGGGTTAAGTCCAACATGTTCAAGCACCTATTCGCTTCTTCTCTCGAGAAGCACCCAAGAGCCTGGTACTACCGGCTCGATCCCAAGAAATACAAAACTTGGGATGACGTGGCAACGGAATTCGCTCGGAATTACGCCGACAATACAGAAATCCAGACCACCATGCGCACCCTGGAAGTAATGGCCCAGGAACCTAAGGAGGGATTCACAAAATACCTTCAACGCTGGAGGGCTGAAAGCGTCAAAATGGTCGATAAGCCCAGTGAAAAGGTGCTGGTTGAAGCCTTTGTCAAGAACCTACTTCCAGCTTACCGGGTCCATCTCCGGTACGCCATCATACCTAGTTTCGCAGTCCTGACTGAAATGGGAACAAGAATCGAGGATGATCTAAGATTGGAAAGCCTCACTAAGGCCTCCACTAAGGGATACCAAGGGGCTAGTTCATCAACGAGCAAGCCCGCTACTACTTCTGCCACTCGTAGCATTTTCGACGAGGTAAATGCACTCGATACCTCATCCCAGAAGACTACTACTCCCCGGGTATTCACCGACATAGGTACTACCTATGAAAACGCCCTTCAAAGGTTATCATCAAAAGGCCTGATCACCCCGATAGGCCCAACACCTGATATCCCGGTCGAACGCCGCTCTAAGGCCTACAACCTTCAGGCCTACTGTCACTATCATCGTGGTAAGGGGCACGATACCGAGAAATGTTGGAAACTGAAGCACCTTATCCAAGATCTCATTGAAAGCGGGAAAATCCCTTTACCCGGGGGTAAGCCCAACAACAAAGACAACCCATTGGCCACTCATGCCATCTTTCTCGGGGAGGTAGTGGATTGTTCACACCTCACTTCTCCATTTATCCCACAAATAAACGGGATCTGGTGCGATGACGAAGATGATGTCTACCTCACCAAAGGGGAAGCTGTCCCCATCACACCTGAGGAGATTCAGAAGGTTAAGTCCAAAGCCTTAGCCACTAGTCAAGCTCTCATCATTGCTGAACCACTTAAAGTAGAGTCCGCTCCGGAAGAACCAACTCCTGAAAAGGCTCTTGTGAAGCAGCTAAGCAAAACTCGAGTTGACCTCTCTATATGGCAACTCCTAGTTAGCTCCCAAGAACATCGAGAGGCACTCACTAAGGCCCTCGATCAGGTCAAAATCGACTCTATGGCTACTCCAGCCGAAATGGTAGCCACAGTCCTACCCCACCTAAAAAGCAGATCCATAGAAGAAGGCCCACTGATCACCTTCTCCAACGCTGATCTACCACCATTCGGGCCGGCCCACAACATGGCCCTCTACATCACAGTTATCTGCCGTGGAAAGTACCTACCCATGACCCTAATTGACGACGGGTCAGCAGTCAACGTCCTTCCCTTAAGGACCGCCAAAGCCCTCGGCATCACCGAGGCCAACTATATTCCAACAGCTCAAACCATTCAGGCTTTTGACGGGAGTCCAAAGTCAGTAGCCGGGGCCACGAAACTCACTATCATAACGGGCCCGATAGAGAAAGAGCTGGAATTTCAAGTGATTGACGTGACTTCTTCCTTCAACCTTCTTTTAGAAAGACCTTGGATCCATGCAACCAGGGCCGTGTCCTCCACTTTGCATCGGAAAATCAAGCTGCCTTTGCGTGACACCGTCATCACTATAGAAGCCACACCTATGACTGTGGCTAATTGCAACACCTCGGGCCGCACCGATTTATGGGGGTTCGATTTCATAGGAGCCATCGAAGAAGATCATCTCTTCCGTCCTTATTTCACCGTCCCCCTAGACCGAATGTTACAGAATCTGGGCTTTCTACCAGGGGTTACCTCAAGGCCCGATCTCCCCGCAGGAAAAATTCTCGAAGTTCTGGACAATGGGAGGACTCAGACGGGCTTGGGCTACACCCTAACTCCAGAAAACATGGGTCGGACTGAAACCAGTAAGGTCACCTTCGTCACTCCAGTATTCGAGACTGCTCAGACCGGCCTATATCGGCCCACACGCCCTGGGACCCACTTGGCCCAGGACTGCAACTACATACCAGACGACATCTTCGCTCTCATCCAATCCGAAGATGCTAAGAATGCCGAGCCCGCGCTAGGGTTACTTTTCGGAGAAGAACTCGCGATTCCAACACCGAAAGAAGAGCTAGTCAGCCTCATTCTCCGCAGTCGCACCTTTGATCCGTCCAAGCTAATCTCGGAGGTCGGGTCCGGAACCAGAGCTTGGAGGAAGACTGTCAAATGGACTGACAGTCAAGGAAAAACTTACAAGCTGATCACGGGAGAAGGAGAGATGCCAGAATCTGAGTCTGAGTCTGAGTCGGAGTCCGAGTCAGAGTCTAAGATTGAGTCTAGTGAGTTTGGTGCTAGGGTCAGTCCTATAACTCCCCTTCTTCCTTTAGCCATTCCAGGTGCCTCGGGGTTTGTCCCGGGCACCCTACCTATCCCGCCACTGACTAGTGATCAGATGGTCGCTCTTTTCGAGCTCTTTTCTCAATTTATGATCAATAATAACAACCGTTCTGCTTACGACTTGTCTCATTTTCAAAGTTTCAAAAATTTTATGTGCAATGACATTGAGAAGCCCAACGAACAGGTATCTTTACCCCCACATCTGATCGAGCAACTAGAGCAAAGGGAATCCCGCAATCCGGTAATCGAAGACACCGAATCCATCAACGTGGGAACAACCTTAGAACCTCAGATGCTTAAGATAGGGTTATCCTTAGATCCCGAGGAGAAACAACAATTCATAGTTCTCCTTCAAGAATTCAAAGACGTCTTCGCATGGTCCTACAAGGACATGCCGGGGATTGACCGCGAAATAGCCGAGCACCATATACCGATCAAAGAAGGGTTCAAGCCGGTTAAACAAAAACTCCGACGCATGAGGCCCGAATGGTCCCTCAAAGTCAAGGAGGAAGTCGACAAACAATTCAAAGCTGGGTTTATACGAGTCTCTGAGTATCCAGATTGGGTTGCAAACATAGTACCAGTCCCTAAAAAGGATGGTAAGGTTCGAGTCTGTGTAGACTTTCGGGATCTTAACAAAGCAAGCCCGAAAGACGATTTCCCGTTGCCACACATCGATATATTGGTGGACAACACAGCAGATCATGCTCTTCTATCATTTATGGACGGGTATGCAGGATATAATCAGATAAAAATGGCAGAAGAAGATATGGATAAGACCACCTTCATCACACCTTGGGGTACTTATTGCTATACAGTTATGCCATTTGGTCTCATCAATGCCGGGGCCACCTACCAACGAACCGCCACGACTTTATTGCATGACATGATGCATAAGGAAGTGGAAGTCTATGTGGACGACATGATCGTCAAATCCAAAGACAGGGACGGTCACATCACCGCCCTGAGAAAATTCTTCACCCGACTTCGCAAATACAACATGAGGCTAAACCCTCAGAAATGCAGTTTCGGAGTAACATCTGGCAAATTACTGGGTCATATCGTCAGCCAACGAGGTATAGAAGTCGATCCAGCCAAAATCAAGGCCATCACCGAGATGCAGCCCCCTAAAACCGAAAAAGAGATAAGAGGGTTTCTCGGAAAAGTCCAATAAATTAGCAGATTCATCTCAAAGCTAACCATGGTGTGTGAACCGATCTTCAAGAAGCTGAAAATAGGAGAACGGTTACTATGGGATGACAAATGTCAAGCAGCCTTTGATAGAATCAAGGAAATTTTGGCCTCACCACCGGTCCTAATGCCACCTCAGCACGGCCTGCCCTTGTCGCTATACCTAACCACGACAGAGACAGCCATGGGGGCTATGCTAGCTCAGACGGTCAATTCCGAAGAACGGGCCATTTACTACATCAGCAAGAAGTTTTTAGAGTACGAGTGTAAGTACACTATGCTCGAAAAGACATGTTTAGCTTTGGTCTGGGCCACTAAGAAGCTCCGGCATTACATGCTTAGCTACGAGGTACAGGTATTATCCAAAATGGATCCAATCAAATACCTCTTCGAAAAGCCCATCCTCAACGGCAGGATATCAAGATGGACCCTGATGTTGGCAGAATTCGACCTAAAATTCGTACCACTGAAAGCCATCAAAGGACGAGTAGTAGCCGAATTTCTCGCTGACAGTCCCATAACCGAGGAAGGACACATCGACACTTGGTCCTTCCCAGACGAAGACATTTTCCACACTGATACTGAAGCATGGGACTTGTACTTTGACGGGGCATCCAATTTTCGAGGATTTGGAGTCGGAATTCTCCTAATCTCACCAAAAGGGGAACATACTCCCGTATCCATCAAACTAGACTTTGACGTCACTAATAACGCCGCTGAGTATGAAGCATGTATCCACGGGCTACAAGTCGCCGCCGACTTAGGGGTCACAAACCTCCGAGTACACGGTGATTCATCCCTGGTCATTAATCAAGCGCTTCAAAAATGGAAAACTCGGAATGCTAATCTCGTGGCCTACCAGGCACGAGTACGGGATCTCGAGAAACAATTCCACAAGGTAGAATACATATACCTACCTCGGGAAGAAAATCAATTCGCAGATGCACTTTCAAAACTGGCATCTTTACTAAACATTCCCGACCATATGACCAGTATGCCAATCTGCGTCGAAAGACGATCCGAGCCAGCTTATATCCACGACATCGAAGAAGTCGAGATACCTGATCCTGAGCCATGGTATCAAGCTGTGCTGACATACCTAGCAACCGGAAAATATCCACCCGGAGCTGACAACCGAGCCAAAAAGGCCCTGCGAAGACTGGCAACCCAGTTCATCCGCACCGACGATGGGCAACTTTACAAAAAGACGGCACAGGGGGCTCTCCTTCGATGTGTTGACAAGACCAACGCCGAAAAAGTTATGGCTGAAGTACATGATGGCGAATGCGGTCCACACATGAACGCCCAGATGCTGGTCCGGAAAATCATGAGGCTCGGTTACTACTGGAATAGCATGGAAACTGATTGTCAACAATATGTTAGACATTGCCATAACTGTCAGATTTTTGCCAATGTACAACATATGCCACCATCCTTGCTATACACCATGACATCACCATGGCCGTTTTCAACGTGGGGAATCGACATAATTGGAAAGATAAACCCCTCAGGAACCGGAGGACACTGTTTCATTTTGGTAGCAATCGACTATTTCACCAAATGGGTCGAAGCTGAATCCTATCGTATTCTCAATGCTAGCCATGTTGCCAAGTTCATTCAAAATAAGATAATATGCCGGTATGGGATCCCTCATGAATTCATTAGTGACCACGGGACCCATTTCCAAGCCGAAACAGCAGCCTTGCTAACCAAGTACAAGATTCAAAGGCATACATCTTCACCCTACCGACCCCAAACCAATGGAGCGGTAGAAGCAGCTAATAAAACAATTGTCACCATACTCAAGAAGATGGCTGATAATTATCGAGACTGGCCCGACAAAATACCATTTGCTCTTTGGGGATATCGAACCTCGATTCGTACTGCGACCGGGGCAACACCGTATTACCTTACATACGGCATGGAAGCAGTCCAACCCGTTGAGTTAGAAGTGCCATCACTCAGAATCTTACTTGAAAGCCAAGTACCTGAAGCTGATTGGGTTCGAGCCCGATATGACTCGCTAGTCCTCTTAGATGAACGACGATCTCGTGCCCTCAATAATATTCAAATCTATCAAAAGAGAATCCAACGGGCTTTCAACAAAAGGGTAAGGCCCAGAAACATTAAAGAAGGAGATTTGGTCCTCAAGTCAGTTCGAGCCTTATTACCAGTGGACCCAAGAGGAAAATTCAAACCTAACTGAGCTGGGCCATATCTGGTAAAGAAGATTCTATCAGGTGGAGCGGTAATGCTAACGGATCTGGACGGGAACGAGTTTGTCAACCCAACTAACCTGGACCAGCTGAAGCGCTATTACCCTTAACCCACCTTTCTCAATGTCATTTGCAAAAGTTTATTAAAGATACCTTTTTCAAACTTTTAAAGACAAGTCAAAAGCTAGAATTATTTATTCTACTGTTTCAAACATCTTGAACCAATAGTCTTGATGTATTTCAAAATTGCAATTTAATTCAGTCTGAACTACGTTTGGTTTGATTCCATTTATTATGGATACGTAGGCAGCCCCTCAAAAGGGCACAACCACTGCAATCGAAAAAAACAGGAACGGTTCTTTAATAAACCTTTCTTTATTTCAAAAAATAAATATAAAATTACAAAAAGAAAAAAAATCAAAAAATATCATCACAAAATAAATAGTATTAATACTTAAATAATAAAAACTAGGGCATTTTTCCCTTTCCTTTGCCCTTATCCTCCTTTTCGGTCCATCGGCGTCGAGGTGGAGGTGAACGCTCCCTAATCACCAAGGGAACCTCCTTAGCCCGGGCTCGTTTCTTCAAACTCGACTCCCCGGTCGCCTCGTTATCACGCGGGCCCAGCCTATCTCGGACCGCCATCCTCGGTCCGAGTCTTCCCTCCAAATCGCTAGCACCAGTCTCATTAGTCTGAGTCTTAGGTTTGGACTTGGAATCCGACCCTGACTCAACAAAGGTATTGGGAGTCTCCACGAAGAACCGTCTATTATTCTTGGCCGATTCTCGGCGGGCCAAATCTAGAGCTTCTTCGGTCTTCAAAGCTTTACGGGCCTCCTGGGATTCTTCAGAAGTCCATTTTCGATATGATTCAGAAACCCAAGTGGTTTGACAAGGGCGAGGTATAGTCCATATGACACGGGTGAACCAGCGCTGTAGCCACGTGTCACACATAGCGTCCGTCAATTGGATCGAAACGCTAATTATTGCCTCAGTCTCAGGGATCTCCTGAAACGAACCGAACTGTCTTAAGATACGGTCCGGATAAATATGGACAGTCCAGTCTAAAGACAAGATCACCAGGTAACGGGCTTTGTCTCTCCTAGCTAATCCCGTCAGTCTCGAAAGGAACCACCAAATGACGTTCCACCGGATCAAAGGCCCACCATGAAATGTTAGCTCTTCATCCCAAAATTTTTGGGTTACGGGATGACTTGGTCTTATTCGGCGAGACCTTGAACCAATCTGATTACTCCGATATTTGGGTGTGTTCACCAGGGGCTCCATGATCGATAGACGCTCGAATAACCAGGTCTGCAAAATTTTCGAAAAGTCAAAAACTTTCGAAAAATCAAAAAATTCGAAAAAATTCGAAAAATCGGAAAAATTAAGAATTTTCGTAAAAATTCAAAAAATCCGGCAAAATCGGGAATTTCGGAAAATCCGGCAAAATCAAAAAAATTCGAAAAAACCGGAAAATTGAAGATTTCGAAAAAAAAAAACCGGGAAATTCGGGATTGTCGTAAGAATCAGAAAAATCGGGCAATTATTCGAGGAAAAAGATTAAATACCTGCAAAAGACGGATGCTCCCTGTCAATTGTTGATTTGGTTCAAGCCTCCTAGCGTCAAGACCCATAATAATCTCCCCAGTTATCAGCCAAGCTGGGCTGTGACCTGTCTCCATCTGATCAACTATGCTGATCAGCCTAATCTCACCTAAGCATGAGTCAGCATCCATTCGACCTTCGAAGGCGTACCTATGCAGCATACAAAAAGCAAAGGCCCTACGCCTATGGGTAGAAGTAATTCTCTCACCCACCGGGTTCATAAATTTATCAGCCAGGTCAAATAAGGAAACTGAATTTCCTTTCACCATACGGGCCGTCTCAGCATGTGACAACCCTAGAAAATCCCTCAGCCTCCTCCTTGGATCGGGATAAAATGGGGGAATAGCTGGACGAGCATTAGGGCACCACCCTCCAATAGCTGCTATCTCTTCAGGAAGAGGACATATTTCTCCTCGGGGAAATGCAAAAACATGGAAGGTAGTATCCCAAAAGGCTAAGCAAGCATCAAGAAAATGCGAATCTACCCTAAGTCGCTGAAGTGGGAATAAAGCCACAATTCCCATTTGAGTTAATTGGACTCTATCTTCATCACGGAAATCCTGGGCCCACGCATGAAGCATTGCGGTCAAGTGATCAATACCCATCGCGAGAATAGTTTCTTTTATTTTATCCTAAAAAGTCTAAGGGATTTCGAGATAAAAGAAAGGATTTGGGTGAGAATATGAAAAATAAAGAAGCCAAAGCTCTCTATTTATAATAGAGAATATCCCTCTTCCTAGTCATGACAGGAATAGGATTTTACTAATTTTTCTCCTTCACCTAGGCGTACAAGGAAATTCCCAATATCTGTGTCAGAATCCGATTAGGAATCAAAGTCATCCCAAGCATCCTTATTTCCAAAAAAATTTTCAGCCTTTTATTTTCAAAATTTTCGAAAAAATCATCTTTTTCCCCAGCACGAGTCAGTGTTTCGCCTAAATGTTACATACAAATTATGTCAGCATACAGGTACACTCAGGACTCCCCGAGAATTCTAAGTTCCCTAGTGGGAAAACTCCTGCGCAATTCTAAGACAGGATATATCTGCAAACAGGTATACCCAGAGCTTCCTAGGCAAGCTCCCGCGAGACTATCAACATCAATTCAGGTATGATTTATATTCCGTGGCTGGCGAGCCCTTCACGCAGGTCTAATGGACCCTAAACGACCCGATCGGAAGTCTGCCAGGTTTTAATCCTTGATTGACCTGGTGGCTACTCTGACTTTTGCCTTGTCCAAGCCTCAGTCAGAGTGGGGGCTCTGTAGACACCCACATTTTGACCGCCAGGTGTCTATAGTAGTTCCCGCCAAACACCCGATGATGATAGGACGTAAACGTGCTTTGATAGACTCGGATATGGGCTTGTAATCATGGACACTTGGTTTAGACATTTTAAGGAGTACAAATCTCACAAAACGGACCTCAAATCCAGGCCCAGTGGGTCGTTTCGAGTCAAATAACACTAATTTGGGTCGAAACCGTCACCAGGGGTAAAATCGTCTTTTAGCGACCGAGTCGAACCCGGTCAAAGATATTTTTCCCGAGTCACACAAGCTGACCGTGACACTACACGGTTTGGTTTGGACTCAAACACCAAAAAATCAGCCATACAAAAATAATAAACAATTCCGTTTAAGGTAGAATTCGATCGCAAGTAGGAATTCTATCCGGAAACCGAAACAAATATCACCTAAGCTCAGATACTCGGCTGAAACAGCCGAGATATCACCCCAAACCAGCCGAGTTTTTGGCTTTCCCACCAAGAAACGAGAAGTCTATTCCTTCACGAACTCTCGTATTTCCTATCCAAACCGGTGTTTCTTGTCACACAAGTAAGATCACCTCGGTTCCTATAAATAGGACCCTCCCTTCAACCTCAAAAAAAACACAGAAAAATCGACAATTTCATACACGAAAAATCAGACCAAAAATCCTAAGTTTTCAGCAGCCGAAAAACAACATTCGAAGTCCCGACGTAGTCCCGAAGTAATTCCAAAAAATCCGACGAAACCGATCCCGTCTAAACCGGCCGATCCCACGCCTCATACACACACAAAAACGCTCCAAAAAACCGACACCTTAGCTCACCCACATCATCTCGACGCTCCCGTGTCTAAGCCACCGTCCGACGAGCCTTATACCGAGAACACAAAGCAGGTAGGTTGAGGGTGCAAATCAAACCCGTCTCTTCCCTTTTCTCTCCCCTTTCTCTCGTTTTTTCTTATGGGTCTTGTGTCGGTCCTTCTTTTTATTTTCTAATATCGATACTATTAAAACTATTTTCTTATGTCGAATATTCTTAAAATATGATATCGATTCTATATAATCGAATATCATATCAAAAAGAATTATATTAAGTTTTCGACGAAATCGTTACATCTTTTTACAACTTTTTTCGTTCAAAATCTTTTTTCTATTTTTTCGTCCAAAAACAAACTTTTTCAAAACTTTTTCTAAAGTCGTTCCGACTATTCGATATCGATTTCATAATCGAATATCGAATACGACGAATATCGAATATATAAACCGAGTATAAATTAATCCATATTTGTACGCGATTTATAACGATTTTCGACAAAAAATAAAAAAGGACAGACTCGCGTGCGAGTCGCGCCCGGTCCAGGCGACTCGCGCCCGAGTCTGACCCGATTCTATTTTTTTAAGTTTTCGCTCGTTTATTTTTATTATTTTACGAAACGATTTCTAAATTCACCTCTTTTCTAAAACTATTCTAAATATTTGATAATCAACTATCGAATATAACGAATATCGAGAATATTAAGTCGAGTACGAGTTATGCGATATTCGTACGTGATTTAATCGAAATTTTCCAAAAACCGTTGTCGAAATCAGGCCGCCACGCGACCCGCATGAGTCTCGGGCGAGTCGCGCGGCTCTCGGCCCAAACACACCTTTTTTCGTTTATTTATTTATTTTTCTCGAACATCGTTTTTTATACAAAACAACGTTTTAAACTATATTTTTCAGATTTCTATTTATTTTCTCGATTTTATATTTCTTTCCTATATTATTATTTCAATCGTTACTAACCCGTTTTCTCGTGTTTGTAGCAAATTATTCTCATATTTTCTTTTTATCGTTTTATTAGACTAAAACGAACTCACATGCTAAATAACTTTGACGTTAGTAATTTAACATGCATTAAACGAGTTAGCAACCCATTTTATTTTTCCTCACATGTCTTAGGAAAATAATCTCTGCATATCATTTCATCGTCGAACTAACGCGTGTACACAAAACCGAACGATATCTTAGTAAAGGCCGCTAAGTGCGGGCGGGGTTGGGTGTTCTCGCTGAACTTCCCAACACGTACCCTCACCCCTTACTCAGAACCGTGGTTTCCGGATGTCCGAAACCATTGGCAACGAGAGTCATTCAATATACGATTAACCGCCCAGTCGGCATCGGTATCGATATGCTAAGGGACGAACCCGATAAACTCTGACATCGGAAATGGGCCAGGCTTTAAGTATGGCCCACTACGACATAGAGTGGGTTCGAATGGTTCCGAATAACCATAAAATTCGGTGGCGACTCCTACTTCGATTTAAAATTCTATTCGATCCATCTCATATGGAAATTCTACGCCTCCCCAAAACCCGCGCTTCGCCGCGTCGGGGTGGACCTATGTCATGTCCACACTACCCTATTAATTTTCCCCTTCCCAACATCAGACTTCACCTCTCCCATCACATCTCCTCTCTCCTCTTTATTTCTTTCCCCTTCCCCAAGTCATACATCATCATCATGGTTCTACTCATCCTCTGTTTCTTTTTAATTTGTTGATATTGTGGGCTGGTTTTCGAGTTTTTGAAAAAAAAAAAACGAAAATCAAAAATCAAAAAATTACGTTACTTCTTACTGCTTCTTTACCCTTCTTCCTCATACTTACTGCTTGTCTTCTCTCTTTCTTTCAAAAATACAGAAACCAAAAACTCAAAAATCATGGTGAAAACCTCTCTTACTACTCCTCTCCATATACCCCCTCTTGCTACTATAGATCCATCTCTAATGGATGCTGTAGCCTTTATCCATCCCTCACCAAAATCGAAATCAAAAGATCCCCAAGACAATGTTCCTAGCAAGGGTAAGGGCAAAAGGGGTCGAAGTACTGTTCATTCCAAAGGGACAAAATCCAAAGTCCCTGCCTCACCGGAACCAACTTCTTTCACTGTGTTTGATCCGATAAATCGCCGGAGAAAAAGCGAAGAAAAAGCAACAGGAATACCCCTGCTCCTACGACTACCGTTCTACAAGATCGGTCCGCTTCTCCTTCCGATATTATCAAAATCGGGGTTGACAGTATACTTGATTCAGAAAAAACGGTGTCCAATAAAACCGTTCCTAAGGGTCAGCCAACCGCCTCTGAAAAATCCGGGTCGGAAGCTCCAATTGAAAAATCCGGGTCGGAAGCTCCAATTGAAAAATCCGGGTCGGAAACTCCGATTGATGAGCCGGGTCTGAAAGTATCTCAAAACCCGCCTCCGGTCCGAAAAAAGGGAAAGGAAAATTGGAGGTACAATATCTCCTCCCCACTGATCCGGTTGATGTGACGAAGAAATGGGATAAAAAATCCGTAGTCAAGCAACTCTCGGCATTAAATCTACCGTCAGCCACGTTTCAGAAGTGCATGCTCCTCCTTGATAAATACACGTTCCGCACTTCACGGAATTTCCCGGCTGAATGGTATGATTCCTCTCCCGCTTTCTCGTTCTTTAAACCGATTTTGGAACTCAGGGGTGGGTCAATTTGGTTCAGATGAGGGAACCCATGTTTATCTCAGAAATTCTTCAGTTCCTTGTCACCATGAAAGTGTCTGCTGCCCAAAAAGTTACTGCTAAAGTGAACGGAAAATGACTCACAGTCACTGCTGACAAAATAGCTGATATTTTGGGTGTTCCGAATATCGGGTTTGACTTAATGCCCTCTTCCTCTTGGGTTACTTTAACTTATGCTACTCCTACCCAAATCTCAAAAACCCTTAATCCTAAAGCTAGTGCCCTTGGAACGATTTCCGCTAGTACACTCCGACTCTCCCACAAAATTCTCTTTAACTTAATGGGAAGAACCATGCTACCTAAGATTTCAAAACAAGATGATAGGGGAAAGTATCAATTTCTCAGCAATATTTCCTATTTCATCTTGTCAAAAATATGTCCATAAATTTCCCCAAAATTCTTATCCTATGTCTCGCCCAAATCGCAACTAACATCAAAAACCGCACCATTATCTCAATTCCCTATTGCATGTGGCTCTCGACTATACTACGGGCTAAGGGGGTTCTTATCTCATCTTCCATTGGAGCGGCTAATATGTTTGACCTCATGTCCTCCGGGAACTTATCGAGAATGTTGCTTGCGGTCGAGAAGGATAAGTTGGTACCTTTACGTCTTGCCAACAAAACGGAAAAGGTAAATGTTGGGGTTACTTGGGAAGAGGTCGCGGAAATTGTGGAGAAGGGTACCTTCGGGTTGAAAGATTGGTTAGCTAAGGAAGTTCGGGTTTGATTAGAGCAAGAACTCAATCCGTTATGGGAAATGTTTACGGAAATGCAAGCAGATATCCATGTCCTAAAATCTCTTCAAGTCAAGACGGGAGAAGCGGATGATGAGGATTGTATTGATAATGATGATGATTGATTTGCTTAACCCACCCACCCACCCACCCTCCTTTTATTATTAAACCTACTGCTCTCACTATCCCTTCCCCTGTTTGTTTTATGAACTCTTGTGGTGTTTATCTTTAACACTATTTGCAACAGTCCTGGTGATTGTTGCCCCTTGAACATCTTTTGACTTTGCTCTTATATGTCATATGCTTATGTTTCTATGATATAACTTTGACTATTATGTGTTTTCTTGATTCTTTGATGATGCCAAGAGGGGGAAAAGGTAAAGCATGCGTAGTTAGTCGTTCTTTTAATCCTTTCTTGCTATTTGTGTCGAAGTAAATGCGTTGTTTAATCGGTTTAGGTATTGTTAACCTTTTTTATGCTTAATCTCCCTTTCCTATGTGAAACCTAATTAAATAATGATTGCGATCGACTAACTAGTTGAGGGGGAACTTCTAAACACTTATTTTTTATTGGGCTTGTCATCATCAAAGGGGGAATTTGTTGGGATTGTTGATGATGACTAGCCTATTTAATTTGTGTTTTCTTAGTTCAACTTTTCAGGTTATGCTTAATTGAAAATTAATTGATGAATGTTGAGATTGATCGTTTGAAGATCAAGACGAGAAGCCCAAAGAATCAAGAACGTCAAAGAGTGTCACGATATAAAGATAAGAGTCTTTTGATACATTGTAGTTAGTTCTAGTAACTATCTAGCCAACCCAACTGTTTGCAACAGTTCGGTTGACTGTTACTTCTGTTCGACCCTCTTCAAAAGGAAAAGATTTCAAACCTCAAAGCTTTTATCATTTTAATCTTTTCAAACTGACTTTTAAGTGTAGTGGTGAGCAAACAAGTGTTTTTGTTTGATCAAAAACGTTTTTCCAAATAATCCCCAAAATGGTTGTGAAGCTTTTTACTAAACACTAAAAGAGAGTTCTCTCTCTCTCCTAAAGTGGTTGCCTCAAAAGTAGTGTTTGTCCTATTTTGCTTGGCTTCAACCTTGAGCTTCATCCTTCTCTTTTATTTGGAAAACCTTTAACTTGCATTCTTTATTTCACTTCTTCAAGATTGCTCTCTTTATGTCTCCTTGTTAAAACCAACCTTTTTGTTTATCCCTAAAAGTGTTGACTTCTAAAAGGGCTTCAATCTTGTTCATTTGCTCCTCTATAAAAGGAGATGCTCACCACACTTATTCTCCAAGACTTTTCAGCAAAAAATCTCTCTTTGCAAATTGTCGCTTAAAGTTTCAAAACCAAGAAAACTCTTTGCAAAATATTTTCAAAGTCTTCAAAAAGTCACAGTGGAATGAACTGCTGCATTGTGTCATGACTGCTCTTGTCTAACTTAGTTAGATTGAAATATTGTAACTTCTTTGCAAGTTAATTAGAGTCGTGATCGGAGTAGGTCATTGGAGAGTTAGGAGACGGAGTAGTCTTTCAAACTCGAGAGTCGTAACCAGAGTAGGTTATTGGTTCTTATTGTAAGGGTTTAAGTTTTCGGAGTAGATTACTTAATAATTATTAATAAGAAAAGCATTGGACGTAGGCCTTTAGAGTGTTGGCCGAACCAATTCAAAAACGCAATGTGTCCATGTTTTTTCTCTTTACTTCTGCCGCATACAAAGTAGAACACATGTCGTTTAGCTTCGCTCTCATTTGTTCGTGGATTAATATTAGTTTTAGTTGTGTTTTTCAAAGTACTTGCAACAGTCGATATCTGTAACATTTCTCTGTAACATTACCTTTGGTTAAGAGAAATAGAGACAGTCAGACAACAGTCTACCATACTGTGACATTTGCTCTGTGGCCTTATCCTTTGCCAAGGCAAATCTGTCACGGTCAGACTGACTGTAGCATTTACTAATCTTCACTTCTTTATTTATTTAGTAGTCCACTTAGTTTAACTCTCTTTAACTAATAAAGGTTGAGTTAAAATTTTAAAAGGTACCTAATTCACCCCTCCCCCTCTTAGGTACTTAGGATCCATAAACTCTTCAGTTTGAGTAGTAGTATATAGTAAATATTTTTTTAATTTTGGTTTTCTAATTTTAGCTATTTATTAATTGCTAAAAATATTATTTTTAAATTTTGTACCTTATAAACATGTTTATAACTTTCGATATCGTTTTATAAATCGTTAGTAATTTAATTATTTATGATCGTTATAATATTTTGTTGGTTATCGTGACACTAGTAACTAAATATTATCGATTTCATATTTTCCTCTTATTTCGTTAATTTATAGTTTTAACTCTAAATCATATTTTTATATTATATAATCTAGATTTGTACACTCATTTAATAAATTAATTTCATTTTACGACTTATATTAATAAATGAAAAAAATAGTCGATTTTGTTTTAAATACATTTTTAGTCGAGACTATTTTCCCTAATAATTTATCATTTATCCACGATTGATTATTTTTAGTAAAATCAGTATTATTTATTGATAAAATCTATTTGCTAAAAATAATTTGAAAGCTTTATAAAATCTCGTTTAATTTATAAAGCTCGTCGAATTCTGATAGCGTTTTTCTTAAAACATCTATTTTCTAAAATTTATAGTTTTAACTCGATTTTCTAATTATTTATAAAATACTATATATTGACTTATTATATTTTATTTATATTTTGAGTAACGAATTTAGAAATATAATAAAGTTACGATAACGACTATAATAATAAAATGTTAATTCCGTTAGAAATGCTATTTTTATACATTTCACTTATTTTATTAACTTACGTATTTTCTATAACAAAATTTCTATTTTTAGTAAGTTTATAAAACTAGTAAGTTTCTAATTATAGAAAGTTTCCCCTTTTAATATAAAATTTTTATTCCTTTTATCTTCATATTATTATAATGATTATTATTCTCAATATCGATAATGACTTGTTTTGGAGTTATGGAATAAGGATAAGTGTGAGGTTTAGAGTAATATATTTTGGAGTTTCCGTTTTTGCCATCAACTATAAGGCTGGTGTGTCTTTATGGGGCACACTGGTTGTTGAACCGAGCATATATGGTGTTCGGGAGTGTGTGTACATTTTGACCTTAAACTCGTGCCTCGCAGTGTAAGATGTCGTCGGGTTGAACTGAGTATTTATGGTGCTCGGGAGGGGTGTGCATATTATCTTAAACTAGGCCACGCATTTATAAGTCGCCATCCTATTGTGGTTGAGTAGCCTGGTTAGAGATCAAGGTTTGATTTGTTTGAACTAAGTTCTCGAAGCTAGTTTTAGTATTCTCCTAGTGAAAGTCTAGCCGTCGACACTAAACCTATCCATAACGCCATTTTGAATATTTTTATTATTATCGATTGATTTTTGATTTGCAGGTTGGCAAATGTTTTAAGTTTTCTTTGAAAGCTTGTTCTTATTATATCGTTTTAACGGTTTCCATTTTAATATATTTTGTTATAATAATACTATTATTTTTCCATATGATATAATATGGCTGAGAGAACGTCCAAGTTACTCCCCACCAACGTGACTATTATGTTATAACATGACATGTATTTGCTGCTGGGTTTTGGGTGTGAGCTAGCGAGTAGCGTGGATCCTACTCTTTCTTTATTAATGTAATTTATGGATTTATATAACCTATTTGGAGAATTTTCTTTTTTAGCCCTTTTGTAAAAAGAGGCCTTTGTATTGACTTACCATTTCTTTTAATAAGATATAGTTTGTCAGTGTGTTTTAATCCCAATTCTACAGTGTTTCTGCCACTGTATTGCGTTAGAATTTCTAGGGGATTACATTCAAGCCTTCTCTGAAATGACCTTTCAAAGTACTAGGTAGCTCTGTCCCTTCACAATGGAAAATTTAGGAATAGAGGACGATATTAAAGAGTTATCGTCAAGGACCAAAACTAGCGGACTTCTTAGTTTCGCGGCTTCTATATACAAAGACTTGACTTGTGAGTTCCTAGGAACCTTTACTATTGATAATCCGACCACACCAAGAGTATTTTAATTTAAATTATTCGGTAAACCCCATTGTTTGACTATTTCCGAGTTTGGCTTAGCTTTAGGCTTACCCTCATCAGGTACCGGACTTAGTGAACCTCCGAGTGATTTACAAGCTAGTACATCTAGAAGAGACCTTTGGAAGTGCATATCACGTGGTCAGCGGGATTACGAGCCTGCTTCAAACTTTACCTCTGAAATCCGTAACCCCGCAATTCGTTACTTCTCTGAGATACTCTCCCACTGCTTGTTACCCTCGACCGATAATATTATTAATCTTGATGTGTGTGTCTTGCAATTGATTTGTGACTCCTTGCTTGGTAACCCTAACCCCTTAGACCTACCACTTGTCGTAGCGTTGCATTTTCACCGTATTATTGTTGCCCAACGCCCCTTCGTAGACTGTGGAGGTCTTGTGACCTTAATTGCAACCAACTTGGGTTATGCAACCAACCACCTTATCCCACTAGACAATTCCGTCTGGCTTGACGAGGCCTATCTTCCCACTTGGATCTTTCATGTACAAGATCATCGCCTCGTCTCCATTAGCCATGACCGTGCTTTAATAGTCCCCAACACACACCGAACCAATATCTTTAATTGCCACAATTGGGACCTACCTTTAGGTCCCGGTGAATTCCGACTGAACGAGATTGAGTCGGGAGGAAGGGAAGGTTGTGAGTATGCGCACTACACGTTACCCGAAGGTCGTATAATCTACGACCTTTGTGAGTTAGAACCAGCCGAGGGCATACAACCCTATCCCGGGTCTCGGACGGCTTCTTGCGCGTCGAACGATTACCCAATTTAGACCCTCTCCCGGAGTAGGTAGGTAGTGTGGTGTGTGTGTATGTTGTGTATGTGTGTGGGTTGTGTTGGTGAGTCTTTAATCTATAATTGCATGTCTTTGGATTAATTTCGTTCCTTGTTCCTCGTCCCTTCATTATTATAATTATTGTGATTGTTATAACTCTAATCAAACTTGCAAGCTGTCCCACATTTCCACTATCCGATTCTTGTGGCCGAAACGGCCTTGGTTTTGCTCCCGGTCTTTTGGCGATGTGAAACGTCATTGACCCTTTTGAAAAATCCAAATTTTACTCATTTTCTCAAATTTTTCTTAATCCGAGCTAGGTGACGTGACTACACCTACGCTCAATTTTTCACCCTTAAGTTTTAATTTTCTTTTCTTTCCGTTTATTTCATTTTTATTTTCTTAGCCACTTAGATATGGTCTAGGTGATGTGATTGCACATAGTCCCACCACTATTTTATCGCTTTCTTTATTTTCCTTTCCTCTTTTTCTTCTCTCAAAAATTTCAAAAAATCCAAAAACATTTGAAAAATCTTAAAAATCCAAAAAGATTTTTCTTTTCCGTCTTTTTCGATCTTCCCCTACTTGTCCATTGAGAACAATGTACAGTTTTAGTGTGGGAGAGAGATCTACTATCTTTTATTTTTCAAAAAAAAATTCAAAAACCATAAAAATTTGAATAATTTAAAAAACCAAAAACATTTTCACTTTCTTTTTCATTTTCCTTTCTCGTTTTCGCTATGTTTTCGTGTCCCGTATATGGTCTTGTTCTCTACTCTTACAGGTAACCACCACCTTAATAGCACATTTTGAAGAGATTAGGGAAACAACCCGCTAGGTAACTTTCTTCTCGCTTCCTTCTTTACTTTCGTAGAGGAGATAGGTTGTTGCTATTGGAGGCTCTCGAAGTTGAACATTTTGGGTGTTGTGGTTGATTGTGTGCTTGTATGTTGATGGAGTATGGAGTACATGACCTTACTTGTGTTTTCTTTTATTTGCCTTTTTCTTTTTCGCGTCTTCCTTTTGTTTTTGTATAGTGTGTCTAGGACTAAACTTTTCAAAAACCTGATTACAAACCTTTTACAAGAGTTTACATTCCATTGTAGATAACTCATTGTAGATTTTGGACCTTAATCTAGTAGAATGACTCTTAATCAATGAATTTGTTGATCCTTTAGCTCGAGTCCACCTTTTCTACTAGAGGTTTACTTCGGGGTTTGCATTTGACCACCTTGACCACCCATGGAGGAGTTAGGCCTAGGTTTCCGCATCCCGTTTTCTAGGTGACCTTGCTCGAGTGACCATTGCACCTTTAGTCCAAATTTCTTTCGCCTCTTTGTGGGTTATTCGGGAATGGCGTGCGTTCTCGATTACCTATTTTTCCTCCACCTATACATTACCACAATAAGTTTACACAAAAACAACCTCTAAGCTTGGTTTCAAACCTCGTCAAAAAGCCAAAAAAGATCAAACCAAAGCAAGAGAAAAGGGCACAAAAACATGAAAAACAAAGGAGAGAAAGGGAGCTTCAAATGAAAACCGTATCATCGAAAAACGTTTCCCTAAATTTTTTTTTTAAAAAAAAGCCCTTTGATTGATTCGTCGCCGTGAAGTGCCTACTAGAGGACCGAGTCCCGAGTTAGGAAGATAGCGGTGATTAGTCGATCCACCCCAATAATTGTAAACACTCCATGATAAGTGTGTTTTGTAGTGCTTATTTGTTGTGTTTGGTCCCGGTTTCTCTTGTGGAATCGCTCTTTGGAGCGGTTTTCGAGGCCACTTACGCTTCTTCTAGCTTGTTTTAGGTTCCTAAGAACAATATTGAAGAAATCGAACGATTCCGACTCGTTTCCGACACTTTGGGAGCCATCGAAGAGAAGCGACGATCACTGGGTGGCTTAGACTCGATCCCGAGACCTTGAGACCCATTCTTGAGGACCTTAGACTCGATCTCGAGCACTGAGAATCGATGAGAAGCCTATGAAGAGAAAATAGGGACCTTTAGGATCATATTGGAGGCCTACAAGACTCTTCCCGGGAGGGAAGAGTATCCTTCCCGGTCGGGAAGGAGTGCAAGAAAGAAGCGTCTTCTGATGGGCCGTCCCGACCGAGAAGGAAGATTCCCGACCGGGAAGAGCATAACACCGCCCGGTGTTATGCATGATCCCGGTCGGGACCAGATCCTTCCCGATCGGGACCAAATCCTTCCCGGTCGGGACCACCACCTTCCCGGCCGGGAAGGAGCAGCTGTAGCCGTGACTCTTTCTTTTCTTCTCCTTAACTCTTGTATTGTTACACTATCTTGTAAATACCCCCCTCTTGTATTGTTACACTATCTTAGCTTATGTTAGACATTACCCACTAAACCCTAGACTACTTTAGGTTAGATTAGCTTAGATTAGTGTAGATTAGTCTTTAATTAGTCCTTAATCTTAGTTTAATGCTTGTATTAAGGGAATTCTTGAAGATCTCCACCAAGATTGACAACCTTGGTTGATGTATTTGAGTTTTCTTCTATATATGCAAGATTTCTTCTTTTCATCTTCCCTCGTTTGGTATAATCTCTCTTTTCCCTTCTCTTAATCTTGTTTTATCATTAAAGTTTCATTCTTTGTTCATTGTTTTGTTCATTGTTCATCTTTGTTAGTACCCATTATGTGTCTGATTGTTCTTGTGTTTGTTTCTCTTGTTTGTGCTTGTTTTAGTTTAGATATATGTGAGTAGCTATTCCCTAGGGTTAGTAGGGGGATTGGGTGTGATTAGGGATGATTAGGGTGAGATGGGTGGTACTAGATGTTGTTTTTGTTGATTACCAATTGCCTTGCACTCTATATGCTCGATGAAATGCTTGTGAGACTAGAGACGATCAATCCTTGTTTTTCTTGCCTCTTCTCTTGTATGTGTTTGTTTGGTTGGTTTGGTCCCTAATTAGTAGCGAGAGCGTGGTGAGGATGACCCCTAGGCCGTTTAAGTAGCGAGAGCCCAATCGGAACCTAGGCTACGAAAGCACACTAGTTACCTCGTTTTTCCTCTTTTTATCTCCTTGACATCCAAAAACCCGACCTAGCCCTAGTTTTCCTTCTTGTTGATTTATTTGCTTCCATTAGTCATTAGTTGCTTGTTTTGTCTTCCTTTTTTGTGTTTTAGACCTAGGATAGTCTATAGCCATCACCCTAGTTTAGCTTGTCTCGGACCTAGTCTAGGACCGTAGCACACCTTAGTCCGACACCCCGTCCCTGTGGATCGACCCGACTTGCCCTAGCTACCTAGCTTAGGCATAATTGGTTATTATTTTGATCGGTGGGATCCACGGCAAATCCTCCCATCAAATTGGCGTCGTTGCCGGGGACGGCGTAGTTTAGACTTTTGTGTGCTTAGTTTTAGACTTTGTTCTTGAGTTTTGTGTTTTCTTCTCCTTGTGTATCTCCGTTCTTTCATTGTGTGCTTATTTCTCTCACCCCTAGTGCCTCAAAAGCACTAGGCTACTAGCGTTTGCTCAAGTGCTTCTAGTGCATCCAATGTATCAAGGCAACGTTACGACAATGTGGCATCCGAGCTACCATCAATCATCATGGGACGATCATGGGGCTAATTACCAAGACCCACAACTTTACCAACCATACCAATCTCATCAACAATCTTATGACCCCCCTCCATATGGTTACCATGAAAGTTGTCAAGGATCATTCCAACATCCTAACAACTACCAAATACCCTCACACAATCCACAACCAAGAATCCCCGACTTTGAGACTTGTCAAATGATGATTCAAATGCAAAAGAGTCAACAAGAGATGATGATTCAATTGCATAAGAATCAACAAGAGATGATGATTCAAATGCAAAGGGATAAAGAGGAGTTCAAGGCCCAATTAGAGGTGCAAGATGCTCGAATCAATGCACTCATGGCTCGTTTCACGATGTTGGCCACTCGAGCTCCACAATTTGTTGAGGAAGGTTCATTTGGGCAAGAAGATCGGTTGTCTCCACAAGGAAATCAACCCGATTTTGAAGCCACGAATGAAGAAGAGACGGTCAATCAAGAGATCATTGTTGAGTGTTGCTTGGATGGTGAAGATATGGGAAGAATGGAGGAAGTTGAAGCTTCAAGGGTCGACAATGAGGAGGGATTTGAACATGATTATCAAGGTAACTCTTGGGTAGCCAATGTATTGGCTATTAAATTGGATTTGTATGATTTTCTTCGTGATGAACCGGATGTTGACAATCCAAACCCAAGTGAAGAGATGACCCATCAAGACCAAATTGACAAGGTGAGTGAAAAGGAACGTAATACTTGGGAAAAAGAGGTAGATACCTTAGAACTCGCCTTGAATGGGAAATTGGAGGAGCCAATTAGGGGATATGGAGATGCTATGCTAGACCAAACCATCGAAGGCTTTGAGTCTCTTCATGGTGAAAATTCTAGAAAGAATGACGATGAGGTCCCCCCTAAAGCCTCCAATGAAGAAAACTTGATGCCTTCACCTCCTTTATCGCACTCGATTTCAAGTCCCTTGTCTTGTGAGACGGTTGATGAAGAGGATCCTTGTCGAACGGTGGAAAAGAGTGCTACTCTTGACCCCGTAGAAGAAGCAACACCCTTAGGGTGTGATCTCCCGAATCACAACGCCAAGCATGACTTTAGGCCACAATACCTACCGGATGGTCATAAGAGTCGTTGCTATGATGGTTCGGAAGACCCGGAAGATCACAAGAAACCCGAGCGTAATGGATTAGATGATTGCTTCTCGACTCCGACTTGGAAACTCTTGTTGATGGCTAGGATCGGCCACACGAGCGTTAATGAAGATGTTGCTAGGGCATTTGACTTACTCCTCTGAACTCTTGATGGCTATGGAGGTGTAGATGGTGAGAGTATCTTATTGTAAATATCTTTTCCTTTTCTTTTTAGCTTTTGTCTTTGTATATGATTGATTGGATAGTTTGGTTTCTAGGATTTGTTAGTTTTTGTGGAATTCTTGTAATTTGGAATTTTCTTGAGTGATGTGAGGGGAGGGATTCTTTATTGTGGTTATTGAGCCTACTTGATAGGTTTGAAGTGAAGATGAAGAATTAGAAAAGGGTATTGTTGATAGAAGCTTTCAAGGCTTGGTGGAGGAAGTCGGTTTTTGAGCTTGGTACAAGCTTTTGGGGACGGGATTCTAAATCCCGTGTATTAGTTGATTTGTGGGTGAAGCTTTCAAGAGGAATGAAGGACTAGAAGAAGAGTCATCCCGACCGGGATGAAGTGTGCACGAAATCTGGAGCTACTGGCGGTGCGTCCCGACCGGAATGAACTTGCTCCCGACCGGGATGAGTTGCTCCCGACCGGGAAGAGCTCCTGTAGCCCCCTTTGCCTTGGTTTCTTCATTTAAGTCCCATCCCACCACTTTATACCCCCTCCCAACCTCCCTACTCACCCACGCCTCTATCAGCTCACCCTTACACTTCATATGTACACCTTTATCATCACTTTGCTCCTAGTTTAACCTCAAATCCCAATCTCATTGCACCTATGCAAGCCCGATACTTGAGACTACATGGAGGAAGAGGAGGAATATCGATGATAAAGACAAGCAACGTGCCTAAATTGATCATTGAGACGATGGAGTTAGTGAGTTACTAACCGTTTGGTAGGCGACTCTCATTTCTTTTCCGTCTTTTGTTGCTAGTCTTTATTTGTATGGCCCCTTCCCTTTTACGTATTTGGTGTCATGGTGGCCCTCGGGGCCTTGGTTATTATTGCTCCCGATTCTCGATGGCGTGACTACATCGAGAGTCCTTTGAAAAACCCAAACTTACAAGTCTTTCCACCTTTTCTTTATTTTCATTTTCTTTTGGTTGAATTTAATCGGATTTAGGCGGAATTCGGCCTAGGTGACTTGATTACACCTAGCCCTCCCCTCCCATTTCCTTTTATTTTCTTCTTTTTATTTCTTCCCCCATCCATATCTTTTCTTGTCTCGGCCCTTGGTGACTTGATTTCACCCCGACCGGACACATTCTACCCTTTCTTCACTTTCATTTTTCATTTTTTAGCTTTATTTTCCCTTTTCTTTTCTTTTTAGTGTCTCCGCACACACTACCGACCGAGCATGAGGACATTTCTCAGTTTAAGTGTGGGGGAGCGATATATTAGTCTAGTTTAGCTTCATTTTCGTAGTTTTTTCGAAAAAAAATCTTAAAAATTCCTAAAAATTTGAAAATTTTCATAAAAAACCAAAAAGATTTTCTTTTGTGTCTTTTTCTTTTGAGTCTTTGTGTCGTATATTTGTTGTGTTGTGTGTGTTTTGCTCCCCCGATTTTTCTTGTAGGTTGCATGATCGTCGATAAGTTTCGGGAAGCTCAAGACATCCGGTAATATCCCTTCATTTCTTTCTCCTTTTCCCTTTTTGTGGAGTTTGGAGGATGTTTTGTGATGGTTTATGCTCGGGTGGAGCTTTTTGGAGTTTGTGGTTGATGTGGTGGCTCGCCTGGAAGTTTTGGGGTGGTGATTGTTTATTTTGTGTGTTTGATTTCTTGTCTCTTGTTTTATTTGGTTTTGTTGTGTTTGCCTCATTTTCTCTCGTTTTTGTTGTATCTTTGTTTTGTCTTGTTTAATTGTGTCTAGTGTGTCAAAAGGGTTTCGAAAACCCGGTTTTGAGGCTAGTGCGCAAGTGTTTACTTTCCCTTGCTAGTAATATGAGTCGAGTCTTGGACTTTAGTCTAGTAGAATGACTTTAAATCAATGATTTCGTTGGTTTCTTACCTTGTGTCCACCTAGTCTACTAGGGATTTACTACGGGATTTGCATTTTGACTATTATGACCACCCACGAAGTGAAAAGGCCTTGGTTGTCGAGTCCCGTCTCTTAGGTGATCGTGTTCGAAATTGTTTGATTAGTCCAAGTTTTCCACCTTTTTGTGGGTTTGAAGGGAAGGACGCTCCCCGACTCACCCATTTCCCTACCTCCTACACATTTCCACAAATAAGTTGCAAATTGTTGAAATTCTTACTTGGTTGCAAGAAATGTCTACAAAACATGATTCATCAAAAGGGCTAGCCAAGTCAAAAGAAAGAAAGAAAAAGAAAAAGAAAGAAAGAAAAGAAAGAAGAAAAATAAAAGGCCCAACAATCAAAAAGAAAATACAAAAGAAGAAAAAGAAATGGCATAGCAACTCAAAAGCCAAATGAAAAAGATTAATGCCAAAAGAAAACCATCTCACAAAAATATTCTCACCCTCTCAAAAATAAGCCTTTCTCCGATCGTTACCGTGAAGAGCCTACCAAAGGACCGAGTCCCTAGGAAGGATGATAGCGGTAATGATCGGTCTTCCCTCATTTTGCAACCTTATCCATCTTTTTACTTGGACTAGTTGGGAGATTTTGGGCATGGGACGACCCTCTTGGCTTATCACTAAAGGGGGCGGGGCTTCACTTACCTACAGTGTCGACTAACTCCGTGGTTCATCCTTTTTCCATCCCGCCTATCGTCCCGTAGTACGTTCTTAGAAGGTTAGGAGGAACCTAGGTAAGTTACCAACATTTTTGTTGCTTTGTTGTCATACTATTAGGGTTTTGTCCATATCGATTTGTGTTATTAGCTTGGGAACGTTGTCACTTGCCTTGAGTCCTTAACCGGTGTCTATTTTGCCGCTTTGTAGAGGGAAGCGGTATTTATTTCTTCTTGGGTGCAACCGATTGCTTGTTTGTTTGTTTGTGTGTTTTCGTGTCCGGTTGCATCCACGATTTTGTCGCAAGACCTCACTTGCCTTGCGGAGAGCACTTTTCCTCTAAGTGATCTCGTGTGAGTTGAAAGGGCGTAGGGTGCGCTAATACCCGCTTAGATTAGTAGTCTAGTGTCTTTTAGTTTTTAGTTAGTTTGTGCTTACTCGAGGGCGAGTAAGGGTTAAGTGTGGGGGAGTTGATAAGTGTGTTTTGTAGTGCTTATTTGTTGTGTTTGGTCCCGGTTTCTCTTGTGGAATCGCTCTTTGGAGCGGTTTTCGAGGCTACTTACGCTTCTTCTAGCTTGTTTTAGGTTCCTAAGACCAATATTGAAGAAATGAAACGATTCCGACTCGTTTCCGACACTTTTGGAGCCATCAAAGAGAAGCGACGATCACTCGGTGGCTTAGACTCGATCCCGAGACCTTGGGACCCATTCCCGAGGCCCTTAGACTCAATCCCGAGCACCGAGAATCGATGAGAAGCCTATGAAGAGCAAACAGGGACCTTTAGGATCATATTGGAGGCCTACAAGACCCTTCCCGGGCGGGAAGAGTATCCTTCCCGGTCGGGAAGGAATGCAAGAAAGAAGCGTCTTCTGATGGGCCGTCCCGACCGAGAAGGAAGCTTCCCGACCGGGACGAGCATAACACCGCCGGTGTTATGCATGATCCCGGTCGGGACCAGATCCTTCCCGGTCGGGACCAAATCCTTTCCGGTCGGGACCAACACCTTCTCGGCCGGGAAGGAGTAGCTGTAGCCGTGACTCTTTCTTTTCTTCTCCTTCACTCTTGTATTGTTACACTATCTTGTAAATACCCCCCTCTTGTATTGTTACACTATCTTAGCTTATGTTAGACATTACCCACTAAACCCTAGACTACTTTAGGTTAGATTAGCTTAGATTAGTGTAGATTAGTCTTTAATTAGTCCTTAATCTTAGTTTAATGCTTGTATTAAGGGAATTCTTGAAGATCTCCACCAAGATTGACAACCTTGGTTGATGTATTTGGGTTTTCTTCTATATATGCAAGATTTCTTCTTTTCTTCTTCCCTCGTTTGGTATAATCTCTCTTTTCCCTTCTCTTAATCTTGTTTTATCATTAAAGTTTCATTCTTTGTTCATTGCTTTGTTCATTGTTCATCTTTGTTAGTACCCATTATGTGTCTGATTGTTCTTGTGTTTGTTTCTCCTGTTTGTGCTTGTTTTAGTTTAGATATGTGTGAGTAGTTATCCCCTAGGGTTAGTAGGGGGATTGGGTGTGATTAGGGATGATTAGGGTGAGATGGGTGGTACTAGATGTTGTTTTTGTTGATTACCAATTGCCTTGCACTCTATATGCTCGATGAAATGCTTGTGAGACTAGAGACGATCAATCCTTGTTTTTCTTGCCTCTTCTCTTGTATGTGTTTGTTTGTTTGTTTGGTCCCTCATTAGTAGCGAGAGCGTGGTGAGGATGACCCCTAGGCCGTTTAAGTAGCGAGAGCCCGATCGGAACCTAGGCTATGAAAGCACGCTAGTTACCTCGTTTTTCCTCTTTTTATCTCCTTGACATCCAAAAACCCAACCTAGCCCTAGTTTTCCTTCTTGTTGATTTATTTGCTTCCATTAGTCATTAGTTGCTTGTTTTGTCTTCCTTTTTCGTGTTTTAGACCTAGGATAGTCTATAGCCATCACCCTAGTTTAGCTTGTCTCGGACCTAGTCTAGGACCGTAGCACACCTTAGTCCGACACCCCGTCCCTGTGGATGGACCCGACTTGCCCTAGCTACCTAGCTTAGGAATAGTTGGTTATTATTTTGATCGGTGGGATCCACGGCAAATCCTCCCATCACTCCACCTCTTTATTTGGGCTAATTTAAGAAACTCGAGTTTGGAACGTCCCTCTTGGCTTAGCCAAAGAGAGCGGGACTGCACCTACCTATAGTGTCGAACGAATCCATGGTTCACTTTTTCCACTCCGTTTTACGCCCCGTCGTGCCCCTTTAGAAGATTAGGAGGACCTGACTAAGTTATCAACATCTTTATTGTTTAATTGTCATAGTATTAGGCTTTGGTCCTTGTTTACGTGGGTGATTTATCTTGGAAGTTTATTGTTGTTTTAGGAAAGTAATCGGTGTCTTCCCCGCCGTCTCGATGAGGGATTCAGTGTTTTATTTTTGCTTTGGATGCGTCTATTCTTTCGTGTTATGTGTTTTTTTTGTGTTTAGTCGCATCCACCATTTTGAGCAAGCCCCAACTTGCCTTGCATGGGAGTACTCTACCTCATGGGTATTTCGATGTGAGTTGAAGGGACGGAGCGGACCCGTTAATTGCCTCGTATCGGCTTAGCATAGTTTAGCTAGTAGTAGTTGTAATTTCTTTTTGGGTCTTTGCTCGAGGACAAGCAACAATTTAGTGTGGGGGAATTGTTGTGTGCTAAATTTAGACCGTTTTTCCTCCCATTTAGACCTGTTTTTCCCTTGTTTTGAGAGTTCAGAGTGCGAATATCGCCATATTTTGAGTACTTCTCGCATTAGCGTCCCTCTTGTGTATTTTACGTGTTTTTGGTAGTTTTTCTATCAATTTTGATAGGATTTGGCACCGAAATCACGATAAGCTTCCACGAGCACAAGAGAAGGGAACACCTTCCAAAGAGCAAAGCACACAACTTAAAGTTCAAAGCCATCCAATCAATCAACGAAGAATGAGACAAGAAAAGAGGCCAGAAATATGATCGGGTGAAATTTCACCCGATGAAGTACCACCGGGCGAAGTTTCGCCCGACGTTAAATTTGCCTCCCCGAAGATTTTCCAAGCTTCTCCACTGGGCGAAATGACCGGACGAAATTTCGTCCACCGGGTGAAATTTCGCCCGATGGTGAAAGTGTCCAAAAATCGCAAAACTGGAAAAAGTCCACCGGGTGAAATTTCACCCGACGGTATTGGTCCGTGCACGATAGGGCGAAGTTCCACCTCATGAAGATTAAAGGGTGATTGTCTCACTAATGGAGCAAAAAAAGTTGGATTTGGGCTTTAGGTTAACAACCCATTAAGGCATTACTATATATACATGTACCCTAGTTAGTTGTCTATTACCTCTCCATTAATTTTAGGAGGAATGAAATGAAGGCATCCATTAGCAAACAATTCTAGTAGTAATCTTAGTAATTCTCCATAATTCTAGTAGTTTACATAGTAATTTAGTGATAGATCTTCCTAGTTTTCATCAACAATTCTCTAGATTTCAAGTTTGTACAAGATTATTCCAATTTTTAGTTGAAGATTTTTGGGGTTTATCAAGGGATTAGTGAAAAATCTCTTTGTTCTCCTCATCAAGATTCAATCTTTATTTATGCAATCTTCTTATTTATTGTAGATCTTCATAGTTGGTATATTTCCCTTCCACTCTCTAATCTCTAGATTTTATTTATGTTGTTCTAGATTATTCTCTAGTTTATTTTGTTAGATCATAGTTTCCTTATTTTCTCTAGATCTAGTTATTACGCATGCTTTAGTTAACTTCTCCTTTATTGATGTTTTGTTGTCTCCCATCATGATTAGTGAGTAGATTTCTTGTTGGGGGGTTTAGGGATGAGGACTTGGATTATTTGAATTAAGGGATGTTGGTGGCTTGCTTGCTTGTTGGTTTATCTTGTTTATGGTTGTTGTGTCATTGTTGTTTTAGTCCGGCCAACTAGACCGACCTTGACTCATTTCTATCAATATGGGGAAACTCGGGGTAGAAATTACCTTAACTTGAGACTTACCATTCTTCGCCGCGAAAGCAGGTTTTTAGGTGGGTTGGGTGAAGAAACCGAAAGGTGGCATTCTCCCTTTATCAATGTTGTGACAAAAACCCGATTCCGACCTTCTTAGACTCCAACGTCCGAATCCCGACTTCCCCCTAACACCTTTTCCTAGATTGATTACCTCTAGTTATCTCCATCGTTATTTCTCTAGTGTAGACTCGACCCTTAGAAACCACCCCCCTCTAGATTCCAAACACGCCGCTTTTAACTCGATACTACGTTCCGTTCCTTGTGGACCGACCTCGACTTACCACGATTACTCTAGTAGTTTTTGTGTTATTGCGAGTCTATAAATATTGTTTGACTCCCTATCTTTCGCTAAACGACCGATTCGATTTGGGGAGTCCTCATCCTTAAACAACCGACATAGCAAAGGCATCGGATTAAAACAACTGATGTTATCGCATTTCTCCCACAATTAGGAACGAAGTTATTAGCCTATCGATTGATTAGTAGAGGCCGCTACGTGTGGACGGGATTGGGTGTTGACGTCTATCAGACATTGGCTTCCCAATACGCACCCTCACCCTTTACTCAGAATCTAGGATTTTCAGATGGCCGAAACCATTGGCAATGAGAGCGATTCTAGACATGGAATGCTCAAGGGTACAACCGTACAAGTCTCTATCTTTAGGTCTCATGTCAATCAATTTTGAGTCGGCTAAGAATTAAAGTTGACTACGGTTTCCGAGTATCCCAAAATTACTCGGTGGCGACTCCACAAATCGGCAACGAATTCAGTTTACTAAAAAGGTCGTCAGACCAAACATATCGGCCTTTAAACATTTACAACCACATCTCGATCGATTCAACGGAAACATAAATGTCCCCACATCTATCTAGTACAATTCAAATCGTCAAACAAATCGAGGTCCGACACTTCACCCTGTACGCGGGATCAGACCGGCCCCCGAACTTGTGGCACCCCGGACGACGGACCATGTGGGTGGCCGCCGCGACGGTTCCGCGGGGGTGCGTGCGGTGAATGGGTGGCAGCGTCCACAGGGACATGGAAATTTGGGTGAGTTTTTAATATAAGGAAATATATCTTGTGCTTTATATTGTAATTTTTCTGGATTACCTAATCATCAGATCATTGTTTTTTAAGATTCATATGTGGAAGCCACATCTAACAATGAATCTAGCGGTAAACACCCGAACCAGATATGGTTTGAGGTTGTCAATGGGTACCGCAAGGGAGGGGTGTATGTTACGGGGAGCGCTCACCCACTATCCTTCACCTCACCAAATGGTCGAGGAGGCGACTCGACCCAAAACGAGTATGCAGTCTCCGCCATGGCTCAAATCAGGTCGGAACTTAATGAAGAAAAGGCGGTTTATGCAGACCTTGCTGAACAAATCAGGCAAACCAATGAGGTAAACAGGCAAATACTTGAAGAACTCGCCCGCCTGAGGACCCTTTAAGCTACCTGCAACTCTGGACCCTCTCCCCGACTCCCAGACCCTAGAGACCCCTTCAATGGGGTAGGTGTGGTGTTGCCGCTAGCTTCCCTGTCTTTTGATTAGATCTAGTTGGTACTTGTAGTTAAAAAAAACCTGGTAGTTTCTGAATATTTATTTTGGAAGTTTGTAATATGATTCTGAATTGAGTTTATTTATGCAATTTTGTTATCTTGGTTGACAATTGAGAAAGTGTGAATTTGGCACTATGTTGATGATATGTGTTGTGTTTAGAATGTGTTCGCATGCGACGTTGGTCACTTATTGTTATTGTTGTGTGCTTTTTTTGTGTGTGCAGATTTTGGCTAGAAATGAAACAAATGTAATCGGCTAATGGCAGCGTCATTGGCGACCGACTTCGGTCGCAAAGACGGACTTCCTAGACAGGTCAACATATTCAGGTCAAGGGGGATAGGCGACCGGTATCGGTCGCCAGTTTTTGTGTTTAGCGATCGATGTCGGTCGCGAAATTTTTTGGGTAGCGACTGATTTCAGCCGCTAGGCGATCACTGAATTCAGCGTCCACTTGTCGGTCGCACGTCTTTCTAGCGACCGACATCAGTTGCCCGTCTTTTTTAGCGATTGAAGACGATCGCAGATAGTCGTCGACTATTTCCTATTTTCTTGTAGTGTAATACCTTTATATACTATCCATATTTAGAATTTTTTATTGTTTTAATGCTTTTTAATAAACTATTTATTGTTTTAGCGTCCTTTTGAAACTATTTATTCTAAATGGTTCCACGTCACCGGTTATTATTATTTTATTATTTGAGAAATAGGCCGCTAGTTGAAATAGCGGCTCCCTGCTACCCTAAAGCAAAAAAATCCCCCAATTCATCTTACCATCATCGTCATCAGACACCACTTCAATCCCTCATTCCCACCTGACCTCCTCCTTCGTCATCTTCTTCCAACAATGAATTCCAATCCCTAACTATAATAATTTCAGCAAATTGGTTATCATGTAGCCATAGTTGTTTCAATTGGGTCAACCCGGAAATAACCGAAATCGCACCCGAGAGCTCCTGATGGTTCACCCCTAGGTATTGCAATGATGAATTGAAGTAGGGAATTCGGTAACAACCCATTTAGCTTGTAAGTGAGTCGGAGATCGGTTAAACCCAGAAACGAATTGAAGATATCGGGGATCGAGTCAAAAAGGTTGCAGTTACTATTGTAGAGTGAAACTAGGTTGACTCGGGAGCTCCCATGGCCACAGCAGGATTTTTTATCTCAAATCGACCGGGTTCAAAGCTAGATGAAACCGGAAGAAGCGGTGGAAACATAGGAGGTGAAGTTGTAGGAGTTGATCGAGGGAGTGAGGAAAGAGATGAGATGTCCGACAAATCTGGTATGGAGCTTGAGAATCGGTTGTTTTGGAGGGAGACGGTGATGAATTGGGCGAGCGAGATGAGATGATGATGAAGATGGTGAATTTTCCTCTGTTTTTTCGCTTTAGTATACTAGGGAGCCGCTAGTTGAACTAGCGGCCGGTTTCTTAAATAATTAAATAATAATAATCGTTGACATGGAACCATTTAGAATAAATAGTTTCAAAAGGACGCTAAAACAATAAATAGTTTATTAAAAAGCATTAAAACGATAAAAAAATTACCATATTTACAATAATACCACTATACTTGAACTCCATCATCATATAATATCCATATTTAATGCGATTTGACTAAAATATACCCCACACAATCTTTAATTTCATTATTTTAATACCTTTATTACTTGATCAATGTGCACAAAAAAAGTGGGAACATCATTGTGGATCGGAGAGAGTAAAACTAGGGACGAAGAGAAACGAAAGTGAAATAAAAATAGGATACAATGATCCATTTAACTAAAACATACAAGTACAACATTTTGCTACTACAAATAAATTGCAACAAGGATTTAGATAAAACTCTAGAATAGATAATAAAAAAGTAAAAATGACAAGATTACTGAGTAAATTATTACTAGTTGGGAGGGAGCAATGCAAGCTAAGTGTAGGTAATTTAGTACTCCGTTGATGGATTTGATAATCAAATAGCCTTAAGAGCAATCTTCATGCCAGCCTTGCAGTGGCCAGGGACGGAGCAAATGAAGTAGTTGACACCCTTCTTCAATCTCACCATGTCCCTCCCACTTCGGTACACTCTCCCTCGTCTTGGTGCAACGCATTTGTTGTACCCGCTCCTACCAACGCCCACCACATTGTGCACGTACTCGGTGTAGTTGAACACTGATGAACCAATCAACAATATAATATACACCAACATGAAATGATCAGATCGTCCCGGCTCCACCCAATTCAAAGCTAGACGATCAGACTAATTAATAATAACAAAAAGTTTGTTTCATCTATATATCGAGAGGGATAATGTTATTCGACCGACCCATTTTAAATTTTATGACTTGAGAGCATGCAATACATTATTGCGTAAATAATAAACATCATTGGTTAGAATGAAAGACGATATATATATATATATATACACACACACAGAGTACATATACTGTAGTACGTTAATTAGAAGATTAGAAGAAGCAAGAATTGAAGTTAGGTACCTATAAGATCACCGGAGCGGAAGGGTTTACGAGCAGTAGCCCAGGTGTGGACATTGAAGGTCCAACCAGCAGCACCACCCACATTGTAAACAGCTGCAAGAGTGGGTTGGACTATAGCAACAAGGCAAAGTAGTGCTAGTCCTACCACTACCACTCGCTTTGCACTGCCTCTTCCCTCACCCATTTCTATTTAATTTCCCTCTACTTATTACTTAATTAAACTTGACAATTAATTAGAGAGAGCGAGTGTACTGTGAAGACAAGACAAGACTAGACTGTTAGTTTGTTGTTTTTTGAGTTGTAAGCATGGTGCTCAAGCCTTATTTATACCACATTTTGGGAGATCCAAGGGCAAATATAATTGGTCTCTCTCATGTGGGATAAGTACTAAATTATGCAAATATTAGGCTTCATCATGTGCTATTCACTGTCACTAATCACTACAGTACCATTTTTAATAATCATAAAGTTTAAATTAGCACCAAAAATAAATAAATAATCTATAGTACAGTCATAAACTTCATATTCATACTACATCGTTATCCTTACTGAAGTACCGAGTATTCCTTCTATCTGTTCATTTGTTGTCATTTTATATTATTGTGAAAAATATTTTAATCAAAGAACAACAAATTAACGAAATTGAGGGAGAATTAATTAAGAGATTAACTTTGTTTCAATCATTTTGTTCTTTGCCTTTTGTTTGTTGCCGTTTAGTGGTTCAACTTTTGGTTTAGTTTTTGTTGGGTTCAGATCGTTCTTTATTTGGATTTGTTTGAGGTGTTTTCCCCCTCCCCTCGCCTCTCTCTCCCCACCTCATTTGGATTATTCCAGTTGTAGGGATAAGGTGCTCCTCCGTCTTGTGTCGGGCTAGGTTTCATTTTCTTTGGGTATTTTTTTCATGAATTTGTTTTGTGTTCCCTTCCCCTCGCCTCCTCCCCCACCTGACAAATGAGTATTTCGTACAAGTCAAACAAGGCCAACCCCGAACTTAGCTCGACTCATTATCCCCCTAGCTAGGGTGGATTCGTTGGGTGCGCTACCACATCAACAAAGTGATGAGAAAGGTCGTCGCCTGCAAAGAGCGAGAGCGAGATTCGATATAGTCTCCCCAAACTTTAGGTCCGTCGTTGCCGTGAGACCTTAGTCTGATTTAAACCCGTTGGTACCCTTATTAGTAAAGGAGTTTGATCGAGACGTTGATATAAATGATGGCATATGGTCATCAGCCGTACGTCATACACTCATACGCATTACATTAGATTTTGGAAGCACCGTAATGCATTTGACTTAGGGTATTTACCTAACCACAGATTATACGGGTCTTGCACTCTTTCTTATATGCTCTATATTAATGGAATAATGTCCAATTAGTAGATCAGAAGACTTGATTGTTTCTTTGTGTAAACTCTAAAGGTCAAACATCCCACTTAATTCCTGATTAATTAATGCCTGATTACACCACCAATTTTATCATATCACATGCACTTTCATCTTTCAACTAAACTCATCTTAATCGTGTTTTGATCCTTTTATTAAGGATCTATGTGTACTAATAATATAGGTCTATTAATTATACATATGACTAGTGTGTTACCCGTGAAGAACCTTCATGGGTTGTTCGCTTTTATTTATGTAGAGAGTTTATTGGATTAACAACTAAAATTAGGTTATTCGTTAAGAGACTTTTAGCTACTTTAGGTGTTATTAGGTAAGCGAAAACATGAACAACATATAGTAAGTATGGCGCAATCTCTTCCACATTCTTTGATCATGCACTTTCTACTCCCTGCTGTAAGTGTTTTAACCGATTCATTAGATAAGAGGTGAGTATATGAACGAAGGGGGAGATGTCAACACGTGGTTAGATGTACCAAGTAATCATCGCAAAGGTAAATAATGATAGAAGTGTGATACCCGTGAAAAACTTTCACGGACTGCCAACTATTATTTTGATAAATATTGATTACAATCGAAGATAAATTTTAGATTAATAATAGTGTGTTACCCGTGAAAAAATTTCACGGGTTGTCTATTTTTATTGACATTTAAAGATAACGGAAGTGAGATTGGTTTTTAAATTAGACGAAAGAATGTGATCATCAATATGTGGGTTAATAGTACGAAAGATCGAACAACATAATCGTCTTAAAGGATAATTTTGTTGCTGGAATAAGACAATTTATTCTTTATTTCATACTTTACTAATTATATAAAGTACAATTAAATCTACTCGTAAACAAAATTAAAATAGTTAAATATATAGTTTGACCCGTCTTGAATATCGTTTGATTATAGTGAAATAGTTAAAATTAATATTTTGACTCCGTTTGATTATAGTGAAATGTTACTCATGCATGTACTACTTACTTCGTATTAATTATACTGAAATCTTATTTACAATATATATATATATATATATATATATACACACACACACATTCCGTAGGAGTTACGGAGAAATATATTTATATCTTCAATGAATCATAACTCCTCCGAGTCTGATTTATGTTTCTCTTTCCCTCTTGGGGTGAGTCATTCTTTCTTTTTCTTTTCTGTCTAAGCCATAAATATGTGACTCATATTCTTCCATTTATTTCCCTCTCTTTCTCCTTTATTTTTACACCACACATATCTAATACTCCCTCCGTCCCAGAAAGATTGTCCCATGAACTTTAGCTCACAAATTAAGGAAATGGTATGACGATTGAGTATATAGGTAATGATGACTCCCTTTATAGGGTGAGTCATAATGTTTGTGAGGTGGTGATTGTTAGAGGAATGGCAAAATTGTAAATACTTTAACTTATTAGAGACAAAGTTGTAAAAAATGACAAACTAAAAAGGAAAGTTTAGAAATGGGACAATCTTTAAGAACCTACCCAAAAAGGAATACGGGACAATCTTATTGGGACGGAGGGAGTATAAAAAATCTCCCTTATTTTTACACTCCTTTATTTTCCATTTGTAAAGAGTGTGATCATCAATATATCGTTTATCGAATATATCGAAAATATTTTTAATCTTACTAATAATACGTATCTATCTTTAATTCAATAATATGGAGGGAAAATTGAAGACAGTAAACATTCTTCGATCCCGTTTATAACGCGTGTTTGACCCGAATCCTGACCTAAAACCCGTATAAACTCAACCCGTATAATTAATGTTTTAATGTGCGTTAATAAACTTGACCCGAAATCTTTTTAAACCCGACTCGTGTAATTAATGTGGTTAATATGTGTTAATAACCCGCAAATGCGATAATAACATGTATTTGACTCGAACCCCGTCTCAAAATCCGTATAAACCAGACCCGTATAGTTAATATTTTTAACATGCGTTAATAAACCGTTTTCACACGAAAACCCTTTAAACCCGACCTAGATATTGCTCAATAACAATCTTACCGCTACCCCTCAATTTTTCTTGCCATTAATGTTAATAGTGTAACACCCGTGAAAATTTATGGGATTGAAACGTTTATTTGGTATACAGGACATAGTGTTAAACAATAGACAACAAATGTGAAAGAGAAGTAGAATGATATAAATCCTTTAATACATGTATTAATTTTTGGTATATGTGTAATTTGTGTTCAAATTCATATGTTTAGATTAAAGTTGTAATCTTTTAAATACTTAATTAAATACAACACTATGGGTTATATATAACATTACCTTATTCATTGTTTAATGAAATAAGGAGAAAATTATTGACAATGTTTGTAAATTACATACTCGTAATATATTACTATAAACAACCGTAAATTTACGGAGTATTTATGCGCTTTAGCTACATTAAAGATAATTTTCTCTATAATTTTTTTACATAAATAATTACATTTATTATCGGGAAATAAAGTTCCCTTTTTCCCTCCATTTAGTTTTTAGAATTACAACAAATAAGTAGTCCATAAAAATTGCACATTAATGATATAAAGGATTTTCAATTGAAGTTTAAGTATACTTGTGAAATATAGAAAAATTAAAGTCTTGCAATTTATAAGTTTATATAATTCTATAGTTGTGGACATGACATAGGTCCACCCCGACGCGGCCACGCGCGGGTTTGGGTAGGCGAATGAATCTCCATATGAAACGGATCGAATTGAAATTTAGGTCGAAGTGGAGTCGCCACCGAATTTTGTGGTTATTCGGAACCATTCGAGCCCACTCTATGTCGTAGTGGTCCGTATACAGAATACGACCCATTTCCGATGTCAGAGTTTATTGGGCTCGCCCCTTTGCATTTGATACCAATACCGACATTATCGGATATTGTGTATTGAATGACTCTAGTGCGCCAACGGTTTCGGGCATCCGGAAACCGAGGTTCTGAGTAAGGGGTGAGGGTACGTGTTGGGAAGCCCACTAAGGACACCCAACCCCGCCCGCACATTAGCGGCCTCTACTAAGAATTTGAATGACTTACAATACGCGCGCTAGTTAAACGGGAAAATGATATGCAAAGAGTATTTTCCCTAAACATGTGAATGGAATTGAAAAAGGGTTTCTAAGTCAATTTAATGCAATTAATTCTACGTCAAAGTGGAATTTTAGCATGTGGGTTCATTTAGTACAATAAACGAACAAGAATTAAATTGACAAAAGAAACAAGCAAACGGTTAGTAACGGTAAATCGATATTAACGGTTTGTGCAAATATTGAATTGAATTGAATGGTGTACAAGATGATGCATGGTTTGAAAAGATAGTATACACATGATTAATTATGCACGTGTTGACCTAAGTCGTGAAATACTATCGAGTTTTGAAAATAGAATAATGTACGATTTATTGTGTTAATCGTTATGAGGTTACTCGATCGAGTGGTCGATAGACTCGATCGACTAGATCCCGAAAAGAGGTTTCTGTTCCGTCTTTCAGACCATACTCGGCCGAGTTATTGACTAACTCGGTCGAGTACATGGCCACTCGACCGAGTCACTGTGAGACTCGATCGAGTAAGGGTCGTGAAATATATTCTGGTTCAATTTTTGGGGCGCCACTCGACCGAGTGGGCTAGGCACTCGGTCGAGTGCCTCCTGTACGAATTGTAATTCGTTTGCAATTTTAATTGTTGATTTTGAAATTGCTTTTGATTTTTGAGAGTTTGACGATTTTACCGAATCGGTCATAAATATTGCACAATTTATGTTCGACTTGGTTTTTTATAAATCGCGAACTTTGTTGAACCGAATATAAATATTGTTGAATTTACACTCGATTCTAATTTTGAATACTCGTTGTATCCCACATTCGATTATTTGAATCGATATGGAATATTAGAGTGAAATAGAAAAAAGATAAATTGATTTTAGTCGTTTTAAATTAATTATCGTGATATGAACAAATCGCGTTAATTAATTCATATGACTTGATTGTTAGATTCGACATCCAACTATGGAATTGGTATCGAATCTACAAAACCGACGCTTTACTTGAATAAATAAAAAACTTGATTCCCTCGACTTCTCTGACATCGAGATAAATCCCTAGGGATTGTGATGTCGGATCCGTGTCAATGGGTTTCGACCTTTATTAAAATACAACTAGTTTTCGTGCCCGTGAAATTCACGGGACTTGAATGGTATGTTTGTGCGATCTTCGTTTAGTGCAGTACCTTCTTTGGGAGCGTTTGTTGGCAACGTAGTGGTCAATTGATGGAAGAATGGAAATGTTTAATGTTTGGTTTTGTTACTCGAAGTTAATGTAGACAGCATACAACGCCATTAAATAAATAATAGGGGAATATGGTAAGCCACACCCCCAAATCTTGGTAAATAAATTGGAATATAGTTCGTGGTAGGTGAAAAACAATGTAGCACAACACAATTAACTAACAATAATACGTAAGTAATTTTGACCAATGTTTGTAGGTTTCTTTATTGTGCTCCTCTTAAGTTTGGTGTGATGTTGTTGGCCTTAGTCGCTTCCCAGCCTTGCTAATCTCCTTCATGTTTGTGTCCTTTGCGTTAAGGTCGTCTCTGGAACACATTGTAGATAGAATATGCTCAATTTTAATAATGAAGCAAATGTAATGATTATTTGTGTAAGTAAGTTGTTTTGTAATTACTGTTTCGGACGCTTTGAAGTTTCTGTTTTATGTGGAGTGTTGAGGAGCATTTCGTCTTCTGCGGAGTCTACGGTGGGTTTTTTTTCCTCGTTTCCTTCTATGTGCTGCAGGTTATTTTTGTTTTTGTTGTGAATATCATTGACATTGTTAGCAGTTGTTGTGGAGGCAATAAAGTAATCATATATACCTTCTCCGGGGATTGGGTGAGTGTCGATTCATGCATCGCAGGATAAAATGTTTTTTGGACCTTTAATTCCCTTTCATTCCCAAATTTATTTACCCCTATCTTAACCTTAAAAGTACATGTCTTCCCAACACATTGCTGTAGAATGTCAAATACTTTTCCTTTTCCGTCGTCCTGCAATACCATTCCGTAACAGGTGGTTAGTGCATTCTGTTCTCTCGTAGTATCGTTTTAAATATTACTAATAGTAATTCTGAAGTCATAACCTTCTCATATAAGTTCAGAAGATGAGATATCGGCTTCCCAATGACCTTTTCTGCTTTCTTGTGGAAAAAAACCATCGGGGCTGATGTGTCTCCGTCCGCTATTGTGGTCATTAGTCTATACCTGCGGGTAGGAGGCTGGTAAACGTTATTGTTTCAAGCGAGCCTTAATTTAATTGTTACTTACCTTTGGGTCGGGTAGGAAATCAGCTGGGCACAGTTAGCACACGTTCTATCTTCTCGAATGCCTGTCTTGCATGTCGGGCATGATTGATATTTCCATTCGACGTCCGTGTGGACTTCCACTAACGTGCCCTCGCATATAAATGTTTCTTTCTCATCTGTTATGTTCATCTCTAGTAGTTCCCGGATGGTTTTTTTGTTCTTCAACAACTCTTCAAATGTCTCTTCTGGGGTGGCTGACATTGTCACATGAATAGTTGGAGGGTCCCTGTATATATGTGACGTGTTTAGAAAAAATTGGCAAAATCATTACAGAATGACTAATGTTTGCCGTTTCATTTCAATTATTTGTGGCAAGCTCATTCATGCTCCACATAGAAGGCTTCATAATTAATTTGTTGGGTTATAAAATTGTATTATCATGGGAACATTTACATATTTTCATGTTTAATAATCTAAACGCCGACTATTTTAAACATTTCGTAGCTATTGGGGAAGAACCTTTGTTGAAGAATTAGTGTCTCTGCAATGGCCAGATTGACGTATATTTTTGTGGCATACGTAGATTGTAACTGGTAAGCCCCTGCAAACACGATATATATTTTTTGGGTATTAGAAGGTTGCATATATAGTTTATCTAATGTTGTTGTTCACAGCTGTTGGTTTTTTTTGTTCTTAGTTGTTACCGTCGTATTGCGTTACTCTGGTAGACGTTATCACAATGACCTTTGCATCGATGTCATGCGCCATCTCCTCGTCCACGAGTGCGGCTGCATCTCCCCATAAAGTGGCGCGTACCTTCTGGTCCCTGAGCAATGTAGAAATAAAGAGCATACACTTCAGCGCGGCAACATATGGTTAATTTGTATTAAGGCAAAATTTATAGTCGCCTGCCTTTCGTTTATGATCTCTATATGTCGTAATTGTGTGAAGCCGTTTTCAGTCCGCACTTCTTTCATTGTCTCAATGTTTGTCAATAATCCCACAACATCTGCGACGTGAATAAAATGTGTAAGGTTCATGCGAAGCACTCCCAAATTAGATGACACATAGTATATGTGAATATTTAGGACAAATACGATAACTGTGTATGTATTTTAACAGGTCATTGTACCTATTAAATAATCGTTCTTGTTGTTACGCTCGTGGAGACTGTCTATTGGGAAGAACTCAAACTTGTGCAACGAAATAGTCTGGCTTGCAGTTTCATCTTCAACAATTGAAGTAAAAGGGGTGAACCTGATGATGTTGTCATTAGTCTTGACAGGCCTGTATGAGCGGATGTTTTTTATGACATCGAAGTGTTGCAATGTGTATACTCTGCCTTCCTTCAATTCGTCCTTGTAAGAGCTAATAAATTTCTTTGGTATTGTTGTGTGGATGTGGTGTCCCTGTTAAACATTTTGTTAGAATGTTGTCGATTATGTGTCAAGGAAACATTATTCTGTCGTTTACCTCTTTATCTAACAAAATCAAGTCCATTGATAGCGGGTGGGCTGTCTTGTTTGGATTCACCTCCCATATTCTTGTTGCTCTTGCAGTAATCTTGTACTTTGATTTTGAGGGGACTAAGCTGGCTATGGTTGTCATAATTGGCGCCATTTCTGTTTTCGTTCTTCTCCGTTTTTGGGCCTGCACATGTGAGAATAAGAATGGGTAGGTCATTAGTTAAGGTGGTGAGTAAAATGGGAGGCGTGAATGACGAAGTGACCCCAAAAGCATACCTTACCTTTGTAGTCTTCGTTGAGTTTTATCTTTTGTAGTTAATCAAGCAATCAATTTTATTGCAATGTTTTCTGGTTTGTCATTTCTATCTACCTATTTATATGATAGGATAGGATGTGCATGAAGATCCGTGTTTGATATGCTGTAATTAATTTGTGCACATTTTGTGCCATTATATTTGTGTTTACTGCTGGTATTTAAGTTTCGTAACTGCTGTGTTGTGTCCTTGTAACTGCTATTTCCAGAGTTATAGCAAATCCATGTTATCAATTTCCATCATCATTTAGCTGTCAGCATACTCATAATTCTACTATATTCTGTTCCTATCTATGTATTTGCTTTGAATTGAAACTTGAAATGAGATTGTATTTTGAAAGCAAACTCTTAATGAATTATATAAATTGAGTTGACTGAAATTTGAAATGGGACTATATTTTCAAATCGGACTGTTAATGAATTATATAAAATTGAATTGATTGATGAGAGTATATCTTGAAATCAGATTGTTAATGAATTACATAATAGAAGATTGAGGTGAGTGAAATTCGAAATAAGACTATATTTTGAAATGAGACTGTAACTGAATCACATAAAATCGAATTCATTTCACCACAGGAAAAAAAAACCAAACTCTTAATGAATTATATAAATTGAGTTGACTGAAATTTGAAATGGGACTATATTTTCAAATCGGACTCTTAATGAATCATATAAAATTGAATTGATTGATGAGAGTATATCTTGAAATCAGATTGTTAATGAATTACATAATAGAAGATTGAGCTAAATGAAATTTGAAATAAGACTATATTTTGAAATGAGACTGTAACTGAATCACATAAAATCGAATTCATTTCACCACGGCAAAAAAAAAGATATAAATTGAATTGATGATTTGATTTGATGATTGAATTGAGGAGCGTAACTGCTGTATTTATATTTGCATTTGCAATGATTAGCTTTGAAATTAATTATTGCGAATTTATGTATGAAATTAATTACTAATTGTATTCAATTGAATATGGCAGTATATATTTGATTGTTTGGCTACTGGTATGTGCAAATTCCTATTTTCCTTACATAGACGGTAATATTTGTAATTTGTAAATGGCTCACAGTTATCTGAATGGGGACATAGTGGAGGTCATGTATCCTTACGCGGGTTTCTGGGGTGGCTACTACAGTGGCTGTATCGTGTGCTGTGACGGTAGCAGGTGTTTGTATGTGCAGTTTCACAATTTAACCGACTCGAGCGGAATAAGCCCTTTAAGCGATGTTGTTGTCGCTGACTTGGTTCGCCCTTTTCCGCCATTTATTAACAGCTCCGTTTTTTTTATAGATGATGTAGTGGAGCTGTATGTGTTCCATGGGTGGTATGTCGGAAGAATCGTGCATGTGTATAGTCACCCTGGCTACTATGGTGTCCACTTCGAGATGAATGATCAAGTCTTAATAGGGGAGATATCTCTTATGCGGCTTTGTCAACTTTGGGAGAATGGTAGATGGGTTATCCTGATTGATTAGTTTAGCATAAGTTTCAGTTAGCACTGTATTACATTTGAACTTGTCAGTTTGTTTCGAATAAAATCGTCATCATGTTTACTTCGAATTTGTCAGTCTGAAACAATTTATAATTATTGACATTATAATTACTACTCAAATTTAATTCAAATAACCAGAAAAGGCTAAGTAAGCAGTGAGGCGGAGAGTTTACTTGGGCGGTTGATAGTTCTTGCGTCATCTAGCATACGAAGTTGGTGCAATATGCCTGACTGCACACATAACAGATCTTGAGAATTGAAGTTGCAAGTGTGCTGTCCTAGTGAGCTTTCAATTCAAACGTGGTCTGTCAAATGTGTTACTACTGTCATTACTTTAAAAGGGTATGCACAAAAGTTATGTTGTTGGTGCAGTAAGACAAAGGCAAGAAGGGAACACGATATAATTCGACACCGCAATTCAACTGGAATGTCAATATAAATAACATAAATACAAAACATGGGGTATCTGAAGATAACCTTCTATCTATCTTTGAGATCTGTAACAGGAACATAAAAAGTGGCGTCTAAAGAAGGCTTGAAATGAAGCTGTTACAAGTCTGCGAAAATTTCTCTATACACGACATTTTTAGTCTTTCTCGCACACCCATCTGTGTCACTCTCACTTGGTATGGAAATTCGTAAGCCTTTACGTGACGTGACTCTTGAAACAGCAACATACAACTGACCATGGCTAAAAACAGGCTGGGGTAAGTATATGCCTACCTTAGCAAATGTTTGGCCTTGGCTCTTGTTTATTGTCATTGAGAAACATACTTTGACAGGGAATTGCCGTCTCTTCAGTGTGAAAGGCCATTTTGTCTCTGTTGGTGTCATCTCAATTCTTGGTATCGATACAATCGTGCCGATGTTGGTGTCGGTGATGACTTTTGCTTCAATAATACGTGAGCGTATTTTCGTAACTATTAGTCTTGTCCCGTTACACATTCTTGAAGCCTGATTAATGTTTCTTAGCAATATAATCGGGCAACCTTCCTTGAGACGTATTTCATGATTGGGCAAACCCTGAAACTTGAGGGAGTTAAGAAACTCGGTTGGATATAGGCTGTCCATATTACTTGCGTGCCGAGTCAATGGACAAATCCTATCAACGCTTTTTGATACATGTTCTTCCCCCGGTATGAGGCTTAACATGTAATTGTTGACCTCTTCAGCTGTGTCATTCCTTGGTGTTAATATAGCACGATCCTGCAAATATGTAAGGTTGGTGAAATTATCCAGTAGCTGAGGGTAAACTTCCTGGACAATTGAAGCGATGGGGTCTCCACCCGGCTGAACTAAAAGGTCCTCCGGTATATTTATCCATGAACTTTCGTCCTCATCTTCCTTGGATGTGGCAGGCACCTTCCCGTCTCCCATGTCAAGTACCCATTTGTTGAATTCAGATAGTTCTGCAGCTTCTTCTTCACTTTTTCCTTGCATTATGCGCATGTTCTTTTCAAGTCCCATGACAGTGCAGTGCGACCATATTTGATTTGATTTGCTAATAGAAGCGTCGACTATATCTGCTCTCCCCTTCTTAGGAACCACGGACAAAATTTGTCTAAAGTCTCCACCTAGCACGACCGTTTTTCCACCAAACACTTTATGCATCGCCATGCCATCATCGAGCTGCATAATGTCTCTAAAAGCTCTGTCGACAGCCTCGAAAGCGTGTCTATGTACCATCGGTGCCTCGTCCCATATGATTAGACTTGCTTTCTTGATTAAATGTGCCAAGTCCGACCCCTGGTCAATTTTGCAGCTTGTGTTGTCACTCAGAAGTAAGGGTATAGCAAACCGTGAGTGGGCAGTCCTGCCTGAAATCAACAACAAAGCGGCTATGCTAGAGGATGCCACAGCAAGGACTATATGGCCATTGGATCTAAGCCTGGAAATCAATGTTTTCCAAAGATATGTTTTACCTGTTCCGCCACTACCGTAGACAAAGAAAACACCGCCCTTTTTTAGATGCACTGCTTCCAGTACTGAGTCGTACACATGTCTCTGGTCAACGTTCAGACTTGATTGTAGCATGTCGGCTTGTTCACTCAACACTTCTTCGTCGTAATCTTGTTCTTCAAGTGTTAGGCGGTTAGATAAGTCTCGCATTAACACATCATCAGGTAAAGGGAAGTCGTCATATTGTCTAAGGCTTCGACCACTACGATTTAGGATCAACTCTATCTCATAAAGCGCGTAGTTCTTGACTTGTTCAACACTTAAACTTAAATCTCCGATACCGAACCTTCTGCGTTGGCGATGCAATATGTCGTCAGATAAGGCTTGCAAATGTGCATCCCAAAGGGCTTTTGGGTCTGACACTTCACAAAACAGCAACATGGTGACAAAAAGTTCTCGAAGTTGTCGAGGTGTTGACCAAGTTGCAGCGTCGTCCAACGCCACGTGCCATTCGTCATCGCCATCAAGTAGGCCTCTAGCTTTGCAAGCATCTTTGAACGTCGGATATATGACATCGTCCACTGTTCTAATGTCCGCATAACATTTGGCTCCCTTGACTATGTTCAACAACAACCTCAAATAATATGATTCTCCTGCGGTGGGTGGGGCGAAGTATATTCTCCCGAGCTTCAGTCCTTTTTTCCTTTTTGTCCACTTCTTAGACCCGGCATTCCATACCCATTTTAGTGGGAAATCAGCGTACGTTAATTCGTGCGCCTCTTTGTGGTGTTTATTTGTCTCCATCCACTCTGTAAAGGTTGTTTTTGCGGCACCAACCCTTTCAAGTACCTCTTGCGGTTCCTGTTCGTCTTCGAAAATGATTTGTTGTTCATCTTCCAGGTGAAAACATAGTCTCTGGACTGGTGGCTGCTTAAACTGAATCTCAAATGCGAACATACGCCAAGAAGCTTCAGAGGCTGATATGTACCTACAACGAAGATACATCTCAATCTCATCAACTGGTTTGTTTGACGCCTCTCCAGCATCTTGGTCTCCTCTTATCTCTTCTAATTTCGCCAATGCCATGTCAGGTCCCTTGGACATATATTTGAATAGGTACTTGATTGATCTATGTTTATTACACCATTCTACATTTATGTGTGCCTGATATTTGACCAATAGATCTATGTTATGAGGCACAATAAATCTATTGTCGATGGTGTGGCCGCTCTTTTCCAATGTTTTACCATCATTCCGCCGGCGATACTTTGGGTACCCATCCTCACTAACTGAGGTTTGGCTGCAGAACTTCCTTGGATAATATTTAGAGCAGTTCCCATCAATCATACATGGCGATTGAGAGTTCATTTCACCACAGGGACCGTGGACCATGAATTGCATAACGGTGGCATACCCAAGTGGATCTTCTTTTTCATCAGGAATCTCAGCACTGATAATGTTATCAATATCAGCAGGCTCTGTGGGCTTATTATCTGGATGTAGAAAGAGGCAAATGTGTGCATGGGGTAACCCTCTTTTTTGAAACTCGACAGTGTATACAACTGCAAGAAAAAATGCATCGATTAGTAATTACACTCTTGTGAGACAGTTCATTAAAAATTGAATATAAAAAGGAAGGGGCCGATGAAGTTCCTACGATTAATCTATACCATATAGGTACTGCTACATACAACCGCAGGAAACTGCATCGATTAATAGTCTTGGAAACTCTCTCGAAGATGGCATAAACAATTCAGGGGAAATTGAATACAAAATGAAAGGGGTCGACGAAGTTCCTGTGATTAACCTATACTACATAGGTACTGCTACATACATAAATGTGGTGTATATATAAATCTGAATATAGGCAATATTGTGGGCGTACATCGTGGGGTTACCTGCAAGTGTCTTGCCGAAGAAGCCGTGCTTGGTAATGTCCTCAATTAGCTGATCAAGTTTGATTCTGAAAGCTCTTGCAACTATGTCGGGGCGGTCCTCGGGACGTTGGCCTGGAACGGCTTGGAGAAATTCTTTGATCTCTGTCCATTGTGGGTTACAGGTGAAAGTAATGAACAAATCAAGTGGTCCGGCCAAACGACATATAGCGAGCGCATCCTGGTAGTTCTGAAACCCAAATCTGAAACAGTTAGGGAATGATGGGAGTAGGATGATCCGATGCCCAATAGATGCTCCAAGCGTTTCTCCAACCGTCACTGCATCAGTAAGACCACGAAGAGAGTATTTGCGTATATCTTTTTGGTTATTGCGAACATAGTCCAGCCGCTGCTGTTCGACGGACGTGAATGAATCAACAATAAATTGTTGTCTCAGTTTCCCACAAAGAATGCTCCAGCCGTCTATGATTCTCCCTTCTTTTCGCCTTTCCTGAAAACGGTAAGCATAATACTCTCTCATTGTCACAAAAGTTCTTTTCTTTCGTGTCGTTGTCTCGGCATCGTTGTGCTTAATGTCAGGTCTGTACCCATCTTCACCTTAGGGGAACATTAGTGGATATTTCATCGCCATGAAACTGGGATGCAGCGCAGAAATATTTTTCAAGCCCTTAGCGCGGTCATGGATGATGACATCCCTTGGTTGTGTATCAACCTCTCCATCTCCTACAATAAGAGCTGCAACCTCGTCCACGGTCGGCAAGTTAAATTGTCTTCCATCTTTTTTGCGGCCTCCGTGTAGGCGAATACGAACTGGTTGGAGGATTCTCTCATCGATACTTTCCCTGGCCATTTTGCACATCTTTGCCAGCACATTATGTTCATATAGCATGTCTGAAAGTCCTTGGACAATTTCGGGGTCTAGGTTGTTGCCGGCGCCAGGTGTCAGAGAATTCATTCTCTGGGTGACCTCTTGTTCAGTTTCGAAGAAATATAGTTGCATGAATTTGGGCTGTTTCCCTTCTGGTGGTAGGAAAGATCCGATGTGGTGGTGATTTTGGCCGCCAAGTCTAAAGCAGTATGGGCCGGACCTTTGTTGATGGTGTTGTCCACTTTGCCTGCCAGCGATGTTAACGCGTAGCCAGAGTTGTAGGTTCTTATCTGCTTGCGAAACTTCTTTGACCGAGGACCTCCATTCGGGTTTAGCAACCCTTGTAGGTAGTCTGGTGGGTCCTGAAGCAAAGGGAGCTTCACTTTCCCCTTTTGGCAACAAATGCTAAACTTAGGTCGACTGGTTTTTGTACGTTTACCCACCGACTCCTCTATCCACAGAATGGCACCGCAGTACTCACATGTCTCAGTAGGTCCGCCGAAGGACCAAGGCTCAACAAAAATCCCTGTGAAAAAGACAGGGTAAGCATGTGTATGCAAAGGGTAGGGTATGGTAGTAGTTTTTCTGTATCGAAGCTTACTTCCAAGTTTGCTGGTGGGGCCTGGCTGGCTTGTTTCTTGCGTTTCGGATGAAGATTGGCCTGCTGAGTATCATCGAGTAAAAAAGTATTAAAAAGATAAAATTAGAGATTTTAATTGGAAAAGTCTAAATTTTTTAAAAAAATTAGAAGTTATTTTCGCGTTTATAAAAATATTGTAGGTGTATAATTTTCCGCATATTTTTTTTGGAATATATAGTGAGGCGGATATTTTATTTAGAAAATTGAAAAGTGAGAAATAAAAATGGTCTTATTTAAGCAAAGCAGTAGGGCAGTGGGGTGTACCGGTGGCTTCTGTGGGTTGCTGGTTGCTACGTTTGGTTCTCGAAGATGACGGGTGACTACTGGAGGGGCCGTCAGCAGGTACGGGTCTGTTTCTAGCCGCAGCTTGGCGAGTCTTTGGGGCCTTGGCGGCAACTGATTTTGTTGTGCTCTGCCGACCTGGCTTTTTGGTGGGTTTTCCGACCTGAACAGTGGCTCCAACCTGTGCCTCGTTTGAAAAGTGGGCTGCTGTGCATATATACATATGTATATGGGAAAATGAAAGTAGAGTGTATATAATCATGGAGGTATCCTGTATGAAAGCATAGTACGAAGTCTACAAATCTGGTTTGGGGCAAATCTAATCCAAGTGTGTTTACCTAGTATTTAGATTTACAGTCTCGGGTGATTTTGTAAGTAAATCTTATGGTTCGGTGATTAGTCGTCCACTACACCAATTCCCCGTCGAAATAGTGGTGAGACGGCCCTGGTGATTGGTGCACATGTGTATATATATATATAGGCGGAGATAAACGTGAATTACGCATGGGAAGGGAATCTATATTTGTTTTTACTTAAAGAGCAACAGGTGTATGGTGTAGTGGAGCGTACCAATGGGGTGAAGTTCAAGCGTCTGTGAGCAGCTCGGCGGGTGGTTCGGTTCTCCAACCTCGGACTTGCTCTCTCCCGTTTTAGCGCAGGGCCCGGCCGTGGATTCGGAAGCCGAAGTTGATGCCGTTTTTTTCCTTCGTCTCGATTCCCCGGTGGGTCCATCCCAGGAGCTGATTATTTACCTCTTCTGACCCCTTCCTGATCGCCTTGGAGGCGGTGGAGGCCGGGTCTTTTTCGCTTCGGCCAAAATATTTCTTCTGGATTCCCTATTTCGCTTTGTTAGATGAGCGTACAAGCGGCGAATGTGAGGATTCAACCCCAACTGTGGTTGTGGCTGCATTGGAGGCGTGACCTGGTAGTGGGTGTGTAAATAATAGGCATCAGTGTGACTTTTCTGCACTTCGGATTGATTACTCATTCGTAGTCACTAATTTATGCCTTTCGTGTATTTTATTCATAACACGCTAAGCGTGGAGTAAGACCATAATTAAAGGCGGTGCATAAAGAATGGTGAGGATAAATAAATTCGTGTAACGTGCAATGCTAAATTAAATCACCTTGGATCGTATGATGGCAGTCGCAGGGCTGCAATTACGTCTTCTCGGTTCGAAAATGGTGGTTCAAGTGATACCGCTGTTCAGAGAAGTTAGAGAGGAGGATTAGCAATGCATGTCAACGATCAAATGCAATCAAGTTTCCGGGAAACAAAGGTGCTACTCTTACTGAACAAAGATCATCAAGCATAAAAATCACACATTACATATCCCTTGCTTCTGAATTCTGATCCCCATTTTTTTGTGCACTTAAACAAACTAAGAAATAAACCCACAAAATCCAGATTCATCTCAACAATTTTCTTCTCTTTATTTCTTCACTTGAAGGTATACTTTCCCCCCTTTTTGAAATTATTTATTTCATCATCATATATGATTATGTAGGCTAATATTGTCGAAAGATTCAATCTTTTCTGCGATTGGATCTCTGGGTTTTCTTAATTTTTATCATCGATTCATGATTTATAATTATGTGCAGCATAAAATGTATTGCTCTCTTGTAATTTACAATAAGGTCTCTTATTTCAGTTCGCGAAGCGTCATGCTTGGTGTCATCGACTATACACCAGGAAAAATGTGTTGCTGTCTTCCAATTTACAATAAGGCCTCTTATTTCAGTTCGTGAAGCCTGATGCTTGGTATCATCGACTCTATCAAACTTGTTACGCCTCGCATGTGTTCAATTGACAATAAATAAAAGAATTGACACAGCAGCCGTACTGAAAATAATTCATAATAAATGTATTTATTCTACTCCATATACGATTGAGACTAAGTAATGAAATTGATAATGGAACATTTCACATCAAAATAAAGTTGGAATCCAGATGCTATTTTCTTTAATTCAAATCAAGTGTATGGAATTTCAAGTTATTGAGTTCAAACTTTCTTCAGAGAATCAAGTGGAGTTTTGTTCTTGGACACCGATATTCAAAGTAATTCAAGGATGGCTAACGTCAAACTTTTTGGAAAACAATGCTACAAGCCGGCCAAAAGAACTCATATGCAGATGAAATAGATCTACAACAATAAATCTACTACTGGTGATTCTGCTACTTTTGTTAGGGCATTATAACAGGCAAGTAATGTGCACGAAGCAGAACACTGCTGGCGGTGCTCATCAGAACAGGAAATCGTCAATCTAAGAGCAGCGTAAATGGGCCGTAATAATTTGCTTCAGGTCCTCAAGTGAGGGTGTAGTAGCTAAGTCAGTGTCATACAGCGGAGGACTAAATTTGACCGATGAAGTACAATAACGAAATAGCATAAATCTTACCAATGAAGACAGACGCGCCTGGCAGCAATTTGGAGCAAGCGTTTGCCGAAGGTGGAGAGGGACACCTACTGATCGTTTTCCACTATTAGTTTTTTGGTTCATTGAATTGAAATATACAAAACAGCAGGGTTTTAGCACGATATCGCAATACATGACTATCAAATCTATATAAAACTTGGCCAAGTGAGTGAGTGTAGGGGCAAATACCCTCAGTGATGCCTAATCTATATAAAACAATAATAAGCAACAGTAGCCATACCTTTGTATAATGGAACCACCGAGTATTCGGACTGTCACCTGGAGTCAAAAGGATGATGAAAAATGGCCATTTCATAGACTTGAGAGGCATAAATAGACTGAAATAACTTCAGTTCATAGGATGCCATTGTAACTTGAGAGGCATAAATAGACTGAAATAACTTCATTTCATAGGATGCCATTGTAACGGCAAGGAAGTTAATGGAGGAGAACTTTAATGGAGGAGTAAATATGCTTAATTAGGAACTTTAATGTGCTTTAATGGCGAAGATGGGAGTAGGAACAGGGCAGCATAACCAGCCAGAGTAATTAGGCAATGGGTTAGGGGTAGATTAGTTAGGGAATTGGTTAAGAGGAGTAAATTTGCTATGCCACGTGTCAATTTGTGGAGGGTTGTTGGTGTAATAGACTAAGAGGGAATGGCTTTTTATAGTTTTATATAGATGTTTGCTTTTTTTGAGAAATCAATGTGACATGCGAATAACAATAATAATACAAACGATATGAAAATTATTGTTGAAATTGACCTATCTCAATAATCGAGTAATCGGGATATCGGAACAAGCGACCGTCAACGCGTGTGCAGTACACTTGTATATTCAGATTTTCTTATTCCAATATCACTAATACTCGACACAAATTGATAAGTATTTTAATGCTTTGATCTTGGTACTATCGATATTAGTAGTATTAGGATGCGATAATAACGATAAAATAAATAAATAAAAAACACGACCCATATGAAGACGACATGACGCGAGAAGGAGAAAGAAAAGAGAAGAAACGGGGTTTTGACACCCTCAACCTACATGTTCTTGTCTCGGATTAGAACTCGTAACCGTGGCTTTAACACTAGAGTCTTCGAGGTGGATGAAGGTTGAGTTATGGTGGCTCGAGTTGTTGATTCCTAAAACTAGGTTAGGGTTTGCTAGGGTGTTGCTTAAGGTTTGCTTAGGGTGTATTAGGGTTGGAAAGGAGTTGAATTAGGGTTGAATTTTAGGGTGTAAAGATGTGAAAAAGGTGTCTTGAAGTGTGTGCAAAGGGTTGCTTATATAGGAAAAGCTAGGGCTCCGGTTTAGGGTTACTCGACTGAGTAGGCAGCTGACTCGGTCGAGTGGCCTTGTGCGTCAGCCGTCGGGCTTGAATAAGAGCCCACTCGATCGAGTGGGTGGGGCACTCGATCGAGTGGCCCAGCTGGGTCGCGCGGGTCAGTCTTTTGGACCTTGACCATGGATATTTGATGGGTTTGTGTTGGAATTGGACTTTTGATGTTTGAGGGTTTGTTTTGCATGTCTCGGAAATGACTTTGACCAGGGTTGACCCAATCGCAAAAAGTCGGTTTTATTTCCGGTGTCGGTTTCGGCCCAAATTAGCCTTATTTGATTGGAAACGGCCCGCTGGGCCTGGATTTGAGGTTGATTTTGTGAGATTTGTACTCTGTAAGTGTGTTAGCCAGCGATTAATGGATTTGAGCCCGTATCCGAGCGCATAGAAGCATGTTAGCGTCCGATCATCATCGGGTGTTTTTTGGGAAACTACCATAGACACCTGGCAGTCAAAATGCGGGTGTCTACAGAGCCCCCACTCTGACTGAGGCTTGGACGGGGCGAAGGTCAGAGTAGCCACCAGGCCAATCGCAGATTGAAACCTGGCGGACTTCCGGTCGGGTCGTTTATAGTCCATTAGACTCGCGTGAAGGGCTCGCCAGCCATAAGTTAGAAGTCATACCTGAGCTGATGATGCTAACTCCGTGGGGCATTTGGACTTGTCGTGGAAGTCCTGGGTGCGCCTGTGTGTTGGCCCATCCCGCGAAAATGCTGGGGAGGTATAGTGGGTTGCACGTCCCTGTTTGAGTCGTACCTGTATAAGTCACATAGAATGCATGCAACACGTGGGTAGTAAAATGACTCGCGCTGGGGAAGATGATTTTGACATTTTGAAAATTTGAATTTTTGAAATTTTGAGTTTTGAAATCTTGAAACTTTGAGATTTTTGAAATTTGGAAACTTTGATATTTTGACTCCTAACAAAGATTAGGAATGTTCGGGATGGAGATTTCCGTGCTAGCATCGAGACTAGGGTTGCGGTTTGATTCCAATTGAGATTAGGAAATTTTCCTAAATAGTTTGCAAGGCTAATGCTATATATAGCCCCTTCTTGCTCTTGATTTCTTCATAAGTCACAAAAGAAAAGTCTCTTTATCTTCCTTTAAGGCAAAAAGAAAGTCTCTTTTTCTTCTTAAGAATTTTAGCCATGGGAATCGATAGATTGACCATTATGCTGCAGGAGTGGTCCCGTCGCTTTAGGGACACGGATAGGGTGGCTTTAAATCAGACGGGGATAACCCAAATGTACCCGTTCCGTCAGATGGTGGTTGACCGCTATTTTCTGGACGCTTGCTTGGCTTATTGGGATGACATATATCATGTCTTTGCTTTCCTTCGGGGCGAAGTCTGCCCTTTACCTGAGGAGATTGCCGCTATAGGGGGATGGAATCCGATACTCCGTCCCGCCGTCCCGTACTCGATCTATGACCCGAGGAGGAAGCTGAGGGAATTTTTGGGGCTCTCCCACAATGAGGTGTCCCGTATGATGTAGGGTGACAATATTTCTCTGATCGACTTGGCTGAGAAATTTATGAATCCTCTTGATGTTCGGGTTAGGCCGGTTTATGGTCGTAGGGCTTTCTCTTTTTGCATGCTCCATGTATATGCTTTCGAGGGTCACATGGATTTGCTATCTTGCATGGGGAGCACCCGTCTCTTGACCGTGGTAGATTTGATGGAGACTGAACACAGCCCGGCTTGGCTGATCACGGGCGAGATTATCCAAGGATTGGACAATCGTAAGAGAGACTCATCAATTCGTCTTACCGGGAGCACTCGTTTGTTGCAAGTATGTTACTTGGCCTTTCTTCAATTTTTTGATTTTTGATTTTTTTTGCGGAAATTTTTTTTTACTGCAGGGGGGTACTCGATCGAGTCACCCAGGCACTCGGTCGAGTACCCTCGATGAAGCCCTCCTGATCTGTCTTCGGAGGTGCCACTCGATCGAGTAACTCTGGCACTCGATCGAGTGCCCTCATAAAAAGCCCCCTGTTTGTGTTCAGGGGTACCACTCGATCGAGTGTCTCAAGCACTCGACCGAGTGACCTTAGGCGGACGCCTATTTCGCCGTGGAAGCTCATGCTTTTGCTTCTTTTTGCAGATTTGGCTATATGAGAGGCTATCAGTGATAGATCCTCCTCTTGATGCGGGCAGCTACCGTCACAATCAGGTGATGACGAGGAGGCGGGCCATTGACTTTTCACGTCAGATTACGCAAAAGTATTGGGACGAGGTTTTGTCTTTCCATGGTGGCCCGTTAATTCAATGGGTGGTTCCGTGGTGGCCCATCTACCTTTGGAGTGGCTTGGACCCGAGGGACAGAGCCCGCTATTAGGTGATCCTTTCTTTCAGGCAGACGGTTCATCTCTACCCAGATCGCATACTAAGGCAGTATGGATGGACCCAGCGAATCCCTGAAGTTGAAGCAGTTGTGAGTGACCCTACCCAACTGACTGATGTGATGTGTGATACCTGGATGCAAAGGTGGTACACACGGCATACTTGGCCCATTGTCAAATCTCGCCGCTCAATCTGGGTTTCAGATTCTTACACGAAGTGGACCAAAGCGGGAGATGCCAAAGCCCGAGCCGCTTTGAAAGTCGATGAAGCCTTCGACCTGCTGAGAAGAGAGCAAGCTAAAGACAACATAGGGTTCTTTGATGAAGGAGACACTCCAGCTACCCTAGTTCGTCTAACGTCAGGTCACAAGAAGAAGACTAAGACTCAAGCTGAAGGGTCTAGTGCTAAAGGTGCCTGGGGGAAAGTGAGCCCCCAGACGGACTTGGAAAGAAGACTAGGCCCTAGGCTAGCCGTGCAGGACCGACTTGGCCCACGGGATAGGCTACCCGAGCATGTGCGGGCCCGACTTGGGCCGAAGACCGTGATTGAGGACCCGTCGTCAAAGAAGCGGGTTCGGGCTAAGGAAGTTCCCCTTGTGATTAGGGAACGCTCACCTTCACCTCGGCGACCTCGGGCTCCGCGTGACCCGAAGGACAAGGGAAATGGGAAGATGCCCGGATATTAGTCTTCTTATTTTATTATTTGAATATTATTATTATTTTTGTGGTGTGATTTTTTTGTGTGTATGCCGTTTTGGCGTTTTTTTTTTTTTTTTTTAATCCCGAGTTTATCGAGATATTAATAAGAGACATATTATTGAACAGCCGTTCCCGCCTTTCGTTCATTGCAGTGGTTGTACCCTTTTGAGGGGTTGCCTACGTATCCACAAATAGCGGAATCAAACCAAACGTAGTTCAAACCTTGATTTGATTGATTTTTTTTTTGCAATTTTCGAAATACATCAAGATTATTAATTCAAGATGTGCGACAGTAGAATAATTAATTCTAGCTTATTGACTTGTCTAAAATTTTTGAAAATTTATAAAAAGACAAATTTTTATAAATTTTTGCAAATGACATTGAGATGGGGTTTATGGATAGTAGCGCTTCAGCTGGTCCAAGTTGGTTGGGTTGACAAATTTGTTCCCGTCCAAGTCTGTCAGCATTACCGCTCCTCCTGATAGGACCTTCTTGACTAAGTATGGCCCAGCCCAGTTGGGTTTGAATTTACCCCTTGGGTCAACCGGTAGTAAGGCACGAACCGATTTTAGGACCAAATCCCCTTCTTTGATGTTTCGGGGTCTAACCCTTTTGTTGAAAGCCCGTTGGATTCGTTTTTGATATATTTGAATGTTGTTGAGGGCCCGAGATTGCCGTTCGTCCAGTAGAACTAGCGAATCGTATCGGGCTTGGACCCAATCTGCCTCAGGTACTTGGCTTTCAAGTAGGATCCTAAGGGATGGCACCTCTAGCTCGACTGGTTGGACCGCTTCCATTCCGTATGTCAAGTAATACGGGGTTGCCCCGGTCGCGGTGCGGATTGAGGTTCGATATCCCCACAGGGCAAAAGGTATTTTGTCGGGCCAGTCCCGGTAATTCTCAGCCATCTTTTTAAGTATGGTGACAATTTATTTATTGGCCGCTTCTACCGCTCCATTTGTTTGAGGTCGGTAGGGAGAAGATGTATGCCTTTGAATTTTATATTTTGCCAGCAATGCGGCAGGTTCGGCTTGAAAGTGGGTCCCGTGATCGCTGATGAACTCGTGAGGGATCCCATACCGGCATATTATTTTATTTTGGATAAATTTGGCCACGTGCTTGGCGTTCAAGACACGGTATGACTCGGCTTCGACCCATTTGGTGAAGTAGTCGATGGCCACTAAAATGAAGCAATGACCTCCCGTCCCGAAAGGATGCACCTTTCCAATTATGTCTATACCCCATGTCGAAAATGGCCATGGTGATGTCATGGTATATAAGAGGGAAGATGGCATATGCTGTACATTGGCAAAGATCTGACAGTTATGGCAGTGTTTGACATACACCTGACAGTCTGTTTCCATGGTATTCCAATAGTACCCAAGCCTCATGATTTTGCGGGCTAGCATATGGGCGTTCATATGCGGGCCATTTTCACCATCATGGACCTCGGCCATGACCTTTTCAGCCTGTATTTTGTCAATGCATAGGAGTAGAGCCCCTTGTGCCGTTTTCTTGTACAATTGCCCGCCATCAGTTCGAACAAATTGGGTAGCTAATCTTCGTAGGGCCTTTTTGGCCCGATTTTCAGCTTCCGGGGGGTACTCTCCCGTTGTCAGGTAGGTTAGGACAGCTTGATACCAAGGTTCCGGGTCAGTTATCTCGATATCCTGAATGGCGTGGATGTAGGCTGGCTCAGACCGTCTTTCGACACAGATTGGCATGCTGGTCAGGTGATCCGGGATGTTCAGTAAAGATGCTAATTTGGAAAGTGCATCTGCGAACTGATTCTCTTCCCGGGGCAGATAAATGTATTCTACCTTTTGGAATTGTTTCTCTAGAACCCTTACCCGTGCTTGGTAAGCCACGAGATTGGCGTTCCGAGTTTTCCATTTTTGGAGTGCTTGATTGATGACCAATGATGAATCACCGTGGACCCGGAGGTTTGTTACCCCTAAGTCAGCGGCGGCTTGCAACCCGTGAATGCATGCTTCGTATTCGGCTGCGTTGTTGGTCACGTCGAAGTCCAACTTGATGGATAAGGGAGTGTGTTCCCCTCGGGGTGAAATTAACAGGATTCCGACCCCAAATCCTCGGAAGTTGGATGCCCCATCGAAATATAGATCCCACACCTCCGTATCGGTATGGAATATGTCTTCATCAGGAAAGGCCCATGTATCGGTGTGGCCTTCTTTGGATATTGGGCTGTCAGCGAGGAACTCGGCAACTACCCGGCCTTTGATGGCTTTTAATGGTACGAATTTGAGGTCGAACTCGGATAACATTAAAGTCCATCTTGACATCCTGCCGTTGAGGATGGGCTTCTCGAATAAGTACTTGATAGGATCCATTTTGGATAATACATGTACCTCGTGACTGAGCATGTAATGTCGGAGCTTTTTAGTGGCCCAGACCAATGCTAGGCACGTCTTTTCGAGCATTGTATATTTGCACTCATATTCGAGGAACTTTTTACTGATGTAGTAAATAGCCCGTTCTTCTGAATCGACTGTCTGGGCCAGCATAGCCCCCATGGCCGTCTCCGTCGTCGTTAGGTATAACGACAAAGGCAAACCGTGTTGAGGTGGCATTAGTACCGGCGGAGCAGACAGAATCTCCTTGATTTTGTCGAAAGCCGCTTGACATTTGCTGTCCCATAGCACCCGTTCTCCGATTTTTAGCTTTTTGAAGATGGGTTCGCATACCATGGTTAGTTTCGAAATGAACCGGCTGATGTATTGGACTTTTTCGAGAAACCCCCTTATTTCCTTTTCGGTCTTGGGTGGCTGCATCTCGGTGATGGCTTTGATTTTAGATGGGTCGACCTCGATGCCGCGTTGGCTAACGATATGGCTCAGTAATTTGCCCGACGTTACCCCAAAACTGCATTTTTGTGGGTTCAGTCTCATGTTGTATTTACGTAGCCGGGTGAAGAACTTTCTTAGGGCTGAAATGTGCCCGCTTCGGTCCTTGGATTTGACGATCATGTCGTCCACATAGACCTCCACTTCCTTATGCATCATGTCGTGGAGCAAAGTAGTGGCGGTCCGTTGATAAGTGGCCCCGGCGTTGATAAGCCCAAATGGCATGACGGTGTAACAGTAAGTACCCCAAGGTGTAATGAAGGTGGTCTTACCCATATCCTCTTCTGCCATTTTAATCTGATTGTACCCGACATACCCGTCCATGAACGATAGAAGGGCATGATCGGCCGTGATATCCACCAGTATGTCGATGTGTGGTAACGGAAAATCGTCTTTTGGGCTTGCCTTGTTAAGATCCCGGAAGTCCACGCACACCCGCACCTTGCCGTCCTTCTTGGGTACCGGCACGATGTTTGCAACCCAGTCTGGATATTCAGACACTTGTATAAAGCCTGCTTTGAATTGTTTATCGACCTCTTCCTTGACTTTAAGAGACCACTCGGGCTTCATTCTTCTGAGTTTTTGCTTTACCGGCTTGCACCCATCTTTGATGGGTATTCGGTGTTCGGCTATCTCTCGGTCTATACCCGGCATGTCCTTGTAGGACCATGCAAAGACATCTTTGAATTCCTGGAGAAGGTCTGCGAATTGTTTTCTCTCCTTTAGATCTAAAGAGAGGCCCAACTTAAGCATCTGGGGCTCTAAAGTGGTTTCCACATTGATGGACTCGGTTTCTTCGATTACCGGATCTCGAGATTCCCTTTGCTCGAGCTGCTCGACCAGATGTTGAGGTAAAGGTACCTGTTCGTCGGGTTTCTCAATGTCATTGCATATAAAATTTTTGAAATTGAGAAAATTTTGGAAATAAGACTAGTCGTAAGCAGAACGGTGTTCGTTATTATTATTGATGGTAAATTTTGAAAATAGCTCGAATAGAGCTGCCATCTGATCATTGGTCAGTGGCGGGATAGGGAGAGGTCTTGGGACAGGCCCCGAGACCTCAGTGGATAAGGGAAGAGGGGTTACAGACTCGACTTTAGCACCAGACCCTCTAGACTCGGACTCAGACTCCAACTCTGACTCTGACTCAGACTCGGTATCCGACATGTCTCCCTCGCCGGTGGTGAGCTTGTAGACCCGTCCTTGACCGTCGGTCCATTTTATGGTCTTCCTCCAAGCCCTCGTCTCGGTGTTGGTACCGGCCTCGGTGATTAGCTTGGTTGGGTCAAACCGATCGCTGCGAAGGATCAGGTTGACCAAGTCGTCCTTTGGAGCGGGGACGGCCTTGTCTTCTCCGAATAAGAGCCCCAACACGGGCTCAGAGTTGTTTTCGCCCTCCTTTGATTCGGCCTGGATGATGGTGAATATATCATAAGGGATGAAATTGCATTTCCGAGCCTTTTTGGTCTCGGGATATGTGACAGTGGGTCGGTAAAGGCCCACCTGGATAGCTCCGAAGACCGGAGTGACGAAGTAATCCGTTAACTTCGGGCTATAAGGGCTTATGTAAGTACCCTTGAGAATGTTGACGGCCTTGTGAATACCGGCCCGAACCACGTTTTCCGGGGTTATAGCATATCCCAACCCGAAATGTGATTCGCCATCATTTAGGACCTCGATAATCTTCCCAGTTGGAAGATATGGCCTTGAGGTTATTCCGGGTAGGTAACCCAGATTTTGTAGCATCGTGTCGATGCTAGTTGTAAAGTAGGGCCTAAAGAGATATTCTTCTTCGATCATGCCCACGAAATCAAATCCTCGTGGGTCGGCCCGGCCCGTAGCGTTGCAGCTTGCTACGGTAATTGGGGTTGCCTCCAGCGTGATGATACCGTCTTTAAGGGGCATCTTGACTTTTCGATGGAGGGTAGATGACACGGCCTTGACTGCGTGGATCCAAGGCCTTCCTAGTAAGAGATTGAATGACGAGGTGACATCTATCACCTGAAATTCCAACTCCTTTTCGATTGGGCCTGTTATGATCTTCAATTTCACGGCCCCGGCGACAGGTTTTGGGCTTCCGTCGAAAGCCTGGATAGTTTGCGCCGTCGGAAGGTAATCGACATCGGTGATGCCGAGTGCTTTTGCGGTCCTTAGATGAAGGACATTCACGGCTGATCCATCGTCGATAAGGGTCATCGGGAGATATTTACCCTTGCAGATGACCGTGATGTATAGGGCCAGATTGTGATTGGGCCCAAACGGTGGTAGGTCAGCTTCGGAGAAGGTTATGAGCGAGCCTTCTTCTTTGGATTTGCCCTTAAGGTAGGGCATAATGGTGGCTACCATTTCAGCAGGGGTAGCTTGTGAATCGACCTTGATTTCATCGAGAGCATTAGTCAGTGCTTCCCGATGAGCTTGCGAGCTAACCAATAGTTGCCATATGGTTAGAACAGCTCGGACCCTCTTCATTTGTTGGACCAGAGCCGTGTCCGAGCTTGGTTCTTCGAGGGTAGGTTCCGTCCTGGCAGGTTCAGTGACGGATATAGGAATGGAACGCCCAGCTGCGGCGAGGTGATTGATGGCTAAGGCTTTGGACTTAGCCTTTCGGACCTCCTCAAGGGTGATGGGGACAGCTTCCCCTTTGGTTAAGTACACATCATCCTCATCGTCGAACCATATCCCGTTGATTTGTGGGATATAGGGAGAGATGAGGTGAGAACAGTCAATTACCTCACCGGCGAAGATAGCGTGGGCGCTGAACGGGTTTTCTTTGTTGCTCGGCTTGTCTCCGGGCAACGGGATTTTCCCGCTCTCGATAAGATCTTGGATCAGGTGTTTTAACCTCCAACACTTTTCAGTATCATGCCCGTTACCCCGGTGATACTGACAATAGGCCTGGGCATTGTAAGTTTTGGGCCTCTTTTCTACTGGAGGTTCTGCAGTTGGGCCTATCGGCTGGATCAGGCCCTTTGAAGATAGCCTTTGTAAGGCATAAGTATAGGTAGTCCCTATATCTGTGAATACCCGATTTGGTGTATTCTTCTTAGATGAGGTGTCGAGCAGGTTTACCTCGTCAAAGATGCTGCGAGTTGCAACTGCAGGTGTGGGCTTGATCGTAGATGAACTTGCCCCTTGATAGCCTTTGGTAGAGGCCTTAGTCAGGCTCTCTAGTCTCAAGTCATCCTCGATTCTCGTGCCCATTTCAGTAAGGACAGCGAAGTTTGGGATGATGGCATACCGGAGGTGGACCCGGTAGGATGGGAGTAGATTTTTGACGAAGGCTTCCACTAGGGCCTTCTCGCCGGGCTTGTCAACCAGCTTCACACTCTCAACCCTCCACCTTTGCAGATATTTTGTGAACCCTTCTTTGGGCTCTTGAGCCATTACCTCCAGAGTACGCATTGTAGTCTGGATTTCAGTGTTATCGGCGTAGTTCCGAGCAAATTTGGTCGCCACATCGTCCCAAGTCTTGTATTTCTTGGGGTCGAGCCTGTAGAACCAGGCCCTGGGATGCTTTTCCAAGGAGGAAGGGAATAGGTGCTTGAACATGGCGGACTTTACCCCTTTGACTGCCATGAAGTCCTTGAAGGCCCGGATATGATGGACCGGGTCTTCGGTACCCTCAAACATAGGAATTCCCGTCAAGTTGAGGTTAGCCGGTACCTCGTTACTCAAAGGTGAATAAATGCGAGCATTTTTGGAGTGGATTGAGTTGCTTGTTGATAAGTGAACTTGCTCCTCGAGTCTGCGAACAACACTGACCAATTCGGCTATGGGCCCAGTGGAATCAACTCCTTCAACTGGGACCGTCTTCTCTACAGTGCTCAGGCGAGTGTCCAAAGTTTCTTGGTTAGCGAGGATGGAGGTCAGTTGAGTCTCGATTTTGGTTAGGGCATTTTTCAATTCTTCCATCTTGCGTTTATGTCGGGTTGTGGCTGGCCTGTCTGTAAGAACACCGCGTAATCAGAAACTAGCCCAGAAATCCCGGAATAGAAAGTACATCCCGAACGAGACTAAAAGGGAAATGACTAGAGGAAGACACCTAGACGGGTGACTTGTGAAGTGTGGGCCTTCCTTAGGATTCGGCAAGTGGGCCTAGCCCTGTTCGAAGGAAGGTTCACGTGGGACATCCCCAGACTTTTGACTCGATTGTGTTGACGGGCCCTCCTTCGTAAGAGTATGTCCTACTTAGGTGGGCTCTGCCTTAGTCTAATAAAGCGGACTGGGATAGGGAAGAAGCTCGCGATGTAAGATCGACAGAGCTTCGACGCTAGAGAAACTTGACAACTTAAGACATGACCCGACACTGCTAAATATGGGAAGTCCTAAGAGGAGGGAAGTTTTGAAAATTGATTGATTTTTGAAAAAGAACCGAGTGGACTCGGTGAATGGCCCAAATTTTCGAAAAAAAGAGGACGAAAAGTCATTGGGCCATGAGTTTTGAAAGTTCGAGTTTTGATTTGGGCAGCATACCGGCTAGAAAATAGGCTATTTTGAGTAAAATCATAAGTTCTAAATTCGGTATGTCCCGGGTTTTGAAGATTGAATATCTTGAAAAGGAGGATGTAATTTTTGAAAAGTTGATATTTTTGAAAATGACTCGGAAACCAAGTAGCACGTAGTCACACAAGCATTATAACGACGCCATGTATGCTCTACACTAAGTCTCGGTCAGTCTGAAAGGGTCTATACCAGTGTACATAGTCTAGACGTTGATCGGGACGGACTCTCTAAGTCGAATTGAGCTTAGAACATGCCGCGAAACCCACTCGAATCGACTATGGACACCTTTTGACATATCCATGTTGGAGTATATCAATGGTATAGTGGGACGTCGGTCACCAGTACCGGCCCGGGAAAATATGGGTTATGCATGAACCGTAGAACTAAAACGCGTATTGTATTTGTCGAACGATTTCTATTCGAGTCTCACCCTGAGGATGCCGATGGTAAGTCACGCATCAGTTAATCCCCAGCGGAGTCGCCAAATTGTGGACATGACATAGGTCCACCCCGACGCGGCCACGCGCGGGTTTGGGTAGGCGAATGAATATCCATATGAAACGGATCGAATTGAAATTTAGGTCGAAGTGGAGTCGCCACCGAATTTTGTGGTTATTCGGTACCATTCGAGCCCACTCTATGTCGTAGTGGTCCGTATACAGAATACGGCCCATTTCCGATGTCAGAGTTTATTGGGCTCGTCCCTTTGCATTTGATACCAATACCGACATTATCGGATATTGTGTATCGAATGACTCTCGTGCGCCAACGGTTTCGGGCATCCGGAAACCGAGGTTCTGAGTAAGGGGTGAGGGTACGTGTTGGGAAGCCCACTAAGGACACCCAACCCCGCCCGCACATTAGCGGCCTCTACTAAGAATTCGAATGACTTACAATACGCGCGCTAGTTAAACGGGAAAATGATATGCAAAGAGTATTTTCCCTAAACATGTAAATGGAATTGAAAAGGGTTTCTAAGTCAATTTAATGCAATTAATTCTACGTCAAAGTGGAATTTTAGCATGTGGGTTCATTTAGTACAATAAACGAACAAGAATTAAATTGACAAAAGAAACAAGCAAACGGTTAGTAACGGTAAATCGATATTAACGGTTTGTGCAAATATTGAATTGAATTGAATGGTGTACAAGATGATGCATGGTTTGAAAAGATAGTATACACATGATTAATTATGCACGTGTTGACCTAAGTCGTGAAATACTATCGAGTTTTGAAAATAGAATAATGTACGATTTATTGTGTTAATCGTTATGAGGTTACTCGATCGAGTGGTCGATAGACTCGATCGAGTAGATCCCGAAAAGAGGTTTCTGTTCCGTGTTTTAGACCATACTCGGCCGAGTTATTGACTAACTCGGTCGAGTACATGGCCACTCGACCGAGTCACTGTGAGACTCGATCGAGTAAGGGTCGTGAAAAACATTCTGGTTCGATTTTTGGGGCGCCACTCGACCGAGTGGGCTAGGCACTCGGTCGAGTGCCCCCTGTACGAATTGTAATTCGTTTGCAATTTTAATTGTTGATTTTGAAATTGCTTTTGATTTTTGAGAGTTTGACGATTTTACCGAATCGGTCATAAATATTGCACAATTTATGTTCGACTTGGTTTTTTATAAATCGCGAACTTTGTTGAACCGAATATAAATATTGTTGAATTTACACTCGATTCTAATTTTGAATACTCGTTGTATCCCACATTCGATTATTTGAATCGATATGGAATATTAGAGTGAAATAGAAAAAAGATAAATTGATTTTAGTCGTTTTAAATTAATTATCGTGATATGAACAAATCGCGTTAATTAATTCATATGACTTGATTGTTAGATTCGACATCCAACTATGGAATTGGTATCGAATCTACAAAACCGACGCTTTACTTGAATAAATAAAAAACTTGATTCCCTCGACTTCTCCGACATCGAGATAAATCCCTATGGATTGTGATGTCGGATCCGTGTCAATGGGTTTCGACCTTTATTAAAATACAATGTTTGATTTTTTGAGAAATCAATGTGACATGCGAATAACAATAATAATACAAACGATATGAAAATTATTGTTGAAATTGACCTATCTCAATAATCGAGTAATCGGGATATCGGAACAAGCGACCGTCAACGCGTGTGCAGTACACTTGTATATTCGGATTTCCTTATTCCAATATCACTCATACTCGACACAAATTGATAAGTATTTTAATGCTTTGATCTTGGTACTATCGATATTAGTAGTATTAGGATGCGATAATAACGATAAAATAAATAAATAAAAAACACGACCCGTATGAAGATGACATGACGCGAGAAGGAGAAAGAAAAGAGAAGAAACGGGGTTTTGACACCCTCAACCTACATGTTCTTGTCTCGGATTAGAACTCGTAACCGTGGCTTTAACACTAGAGTCTTCGAGGTGGATGAAGGTTGAGTTATGGTGGCTCGAGTTGTTGATTCCTAAAACTAGGTTAGGGTTTGCTAGGGTGTTGCTTAAGGTTTGCTTAGGGTGTATTAGGGTTGGAAAGGAGTTGAATTAGGGTTGAATTTTAGGGTGTAAAGATGTGAAAAAGGTGTCTTGAAGTGTGTGCAAAGGGTTGCTTATATAGGAAAAGTTAGGGCTCCGGTTTAGGGTTACTCGACCGAGTAGGCAGCTGACTCGGTCGAGTGGCATTGTGCGTCAGCCGTCGGGCTCGAATAAGGGCCCACTCGATCGAGTGGGTAGGGCACTCGATCGAGTGGCCCAGCTGGGTCGCGCGGGTCAGTCTTTTGGACCTTGACCATGGATATTTGATGGGTTTGTGTTGGAATTGGACTTTTGATGTTTGAGGGTTTGTTTTGCATGTCTCGGAAATGACTTTGACCGGGGTTGACCCAATCGCAAAAAGTCGGTTTTATTTTCGGTGTCGGTTTCGGCCCAAATTAGCCTTATTTGATTGGAAACGGCCCGCTGGGCCTGGATTTGAGGTTGATTTTGTGAGATTTATACTCTGTAAGTGTGTTAGCCAGCGATTAATGGATTTGAGCCCATATCCGAGCGCATAGAAGCATGTTAGCGTCCGATCATCATCGAGTGTTTTTTGGGAAACTACCATAGACACCTGGCAGTCAAAATGCGGGTGTCTACAATAGTCAAGCAATTGAAATATGATAAATTAGCCTCGTAAACATAATATACGATTGTGCTTTACAAAAAAAGGACAAAAAATAATGTCAGATAGAAATATAGAATCCTATATCATCCCTCTTTCCACTAACCAAATAACACAACTCATATATTTTCATATATTTTCCCGGCTAAAGTTATCCATCCACAACAGAAATAAAAAAATAGACCAAATGAGCTAAGTGCGAATCGAACCCTTTACCTCATGTGTGTCACCCTTCTCCTCTCCAACTACACTTTAACATCTTACTGATTTAAATATCACTACATCACACATAAAACTATACACCACAGAAAGTATGTAATTAAGGAAATTTGATTGATTACATTGATTACAAAAATCACATGTTTTAAATAGAAGATATCATATACAATATTTAATATGGAATGTATGATCAAATTTTTTAAAAAAAGTACAAACATATTGTATTCCGTTTTAACCAAATAGTTGCATTATTTTTGTTAATAGGAGATTGCACTATACGTACAATATTTTACATAGAATATAAAATAGTTATGATTATTATTATATATCTTTCTGATCATATTCGAAAATCGTATTCTTAACATCCATATAAAATTTAGTAACTATATAAAAATTGAATATATATTCCGATTGCTCTTACAAATCCTGATATATAGTAAAAATTCACCGAAAATTCTCTATATACTACTCTAAGACAATAACAGTTATTAACATTTTCCTAAAAAATACACTAATTTAAATTGAGAAGTAAAAGAACATTTCATTAATAAATTCGCAAACTATTCATTTTCATTAATGTTAAAGAAATTGACAAAAAAAACTTCTTTTTACGAAAATAATTAGATAAATTTTAAGATATGATGTCATTAACCTTGAGAAAAAAAATCAGTTATCTAACAAATTTATTTTTGAAAAGAGCTATTTACTTTAACTTTTACAAAGATATACTCTCCCCGTCCCAATGAATTCTTTGTTTATTCCATATTGGGGCGTCTCAATGAATTCTTTGCCTTTCTATTTTAGGAATGTTATATATATATATATATATATATATATATATATATATATATATATATATATATATATATATATATATAATTTGACCTCCTCATGAATTTGGCTTCACATGTCACTTCATCATTGGACCTTTTCCTCTTTGTGCCAAAAGTAAAGGCAAACAATTCATCGGGACGGAAGGAGTATATACTCACTCGATACCACTAAGATCTTCTCATTTATTCAAATGTGAGGATTATAATTATCATTAGAATGATTATTTTGGTAGGGGAGACTACAAAATAGGGAATATACTATTAAAATCCATATAAAAAAAGTTTCACAAATTACATAATATAAGTCTTACACCTGAGACGGTCCATTTTTAATTTATTTTTTAATTTTCTAATGAAAAACTGAATAGTTTTTTACACAAAGAGAACGTATCACGGCGTGCTAACCGTTAAAAAAAGTACATTATTATACAAATTTTGATAAACAGTTATGTATTTTATGGTATGTTAAAGAGAGAAGTGGGTATCTCGAGATGTGAGATGATATAAACCGAGTATATAAAAAATACTCCCTCTGTTTCAATGAAAGCTTCCACCTAAAAAATGGCACATTTTTTTAAGGATAATAATAAAATATTCAAAAGTAGAGAGGGTGTAGAGTAGGTGGGTCACCTAGGTAAGAGTGAAGCATTATACCAAAAAAGAAATTTACGAAAAAGGAAAAGTGGAAGCTTTCAATGAAACGAAGGGAGTATAAACAATATTTTCATTAATTATACATTATTTAATACTCCGTGCATTTCAAGACTACTCAAATATTTTGATTAGTTTTGCGATTTAAAAAATATTTTTCCTATTTCTAAATTATACAGTCGATAAATAGTAAAAATAAAACAATAATTTTTATTTTAAATCTTAAATGAAATATTCTATAAGATAAATATAATATAAATACCGTGCATTGCACGGGGTCTATACTAGTTAATGAAACAACTCTTTTACCCACACTATATATTTTTTTTTTCTTAAATCGCAATGCATTTAAAAAGTTACTCCCTATAAATTTTGGGGAATCAAAATGCAAGTGATGGGAAATGAGAAATTCACAAGGAAGGTTGAAGAATTAATTACATGTTGGTTATGTAAAATGTAAAATGTATTATGTTGGTTATGCTATTCAATTTGGCTGTCAGGATGTTATGTAAATGACAACTCTTTCTAATTCCAATTTTGAAGGATGGAGGGTGGAGTCATAATACTGAGTATCTTAATGGAGTGTAAAGTCTCATAGAATATCTTAATTAAATGATTTTTTTTAATAGTAATCATAATACTGAGTATAAATTAAAAATTATAAAATGAATAATAGTTTAATTTGGGGAATAAAAATCAAATATATCAATTAATTGATTGATTTGGGGAATGGAGAATGAGATTTGATTGGAGAGAGAAAGTTAAATATTATGGAAATAATATAACTGTTGCTTTCTTTAGTTTTGAATTTTGATATTCATCCTTCCCTTCCATCCTTATACGTAAGTTTTTGATTAAAAGTTATTTTTATTTAATTTTTTTCAAGTCTTGAATGGGGCCCTATCAGAGGTGGGCTCATAGCCTCCGCCCCACCAAACACCCCCAAGGGCTGGCCCTGATTATCGAGATACCAATAAATTGTGGACAATGTGTCTCGTTAAGTACAACGCTTCTCATATGACACCGTCTTTTATTGTAAAAAAATGTCATTAGTTCATTATGTATCCAGTAAATCTTTTAAAAGAGAAAAAAATTATGAAATATGTGATTGAAAGAGTGTGATCATCAATATGTGGATTAATAGTACAAAAGATCGAACAACGTAATCGTCTCAAAAGGATAATTTTGTTGCTAGAATAAGACAATTTATTATTTATTTCATATGCTACTAATTATATCTTTACAATTAAATCTACCCATTTATTCAAAATTGAAATAGTAAAAAAATAGTAAAATATATTAATATGACCCGTCTTGAATATCGTTTGATTAAAGTGAAGTAGTTAGAATAAATCTTTCGACATCGTTTGATTATAGTGAAATGTTACACATTTTAGAATAACGAAGAGACATTGATTTTTTGTTCCCACAATTGAATGTGTTACATGTTTCGGTTTATGTAAATATAAGCGGTAAGTTTTTATGCATCGTAGGTGCAAAGAATTATTAGTCTCAATTAGCTCGTACAATTAATGCAATCTTTAGATTAGATGTATCTGATACTATATATATTTGGACGTGATTAACACTTCTATACATTTCAATTTGTAGAATTAAAATTTCTCTCGAGATACAAAGAATAAATTTTACTTCTACACTGTCTTGAAAAAAGAAAAATGAAGCAATATACAATTGGTATACACAAAAAAATCCGGGACCAAATAAAATTAAAACGGTACAAACTTAAAAAAATATTCTAATGCGATTAATTACTATGTCTCGAGAATCAAACGCTGTATTTTTCCCTAACATACACGAAAAAAATCTAACTACGCGATTAATTAATTGCGAATTGCCTTTACCAACTTAATCTGATGTCAAATTTACTTTTTTTAAAAACTAAATATGCAATTAATTATTTGGTCTCGAAAATAAAAAGCCAATTACTTATAGTCAAGAACTAAAAAAATTCTACTATGCGATTAATTACTTGATCTCCAAAATCAAATACTGAAATACTATTTTGGTTTTCCCCATTTACTGTAAAATTCAGTAATACCTCATCTTGCAAAGACTTCCAAGAAACATAAACAATTTATTAGAAAAATATTTCTATGTTTCTCAAATATAAAATTCAATTCGAAAATAATTTATAAATAAAATCAATCTGAAACTATTAAATAATAATTTATAAATGAAATTCAATCCGAAAATAAATAAAATTATTTATAAATAATTTATCCGAAAATAAAATTCAATATGAAAATACAAAATACTAAAAATTAGAATTTATAAATCTAAAAAAATTAGAAAATATAATTGGAACTATTATATATTAATATACATGTTCAAAATTCAATCAGAAAAACTACTTATATTAAACAAAAATATTTATATTATTTACGAATATATAAAATAGAAGATGTATATGTATATAAAATATAATATAATTCAAAATATTTATAAATATAATTATAGTTATTTATTTATTTATATATGACAAACTAACATATTTAAAATAAATCTTCTTTCAGGAAAAAATCTTATAATAAATATTTATTAGAAAAATATTTATATATTTTTCAAAATATAAAATTCAATCCAAAAATATTAGAACTATTAAATAATAATTTATAAACAAAATTCAATCCGAAAGTAAATAAAATTATTTATAAATAATTTATCCGAAAATAAAATTCAATCTGAAAATACAAAATACTATAAATTACAATTTATAAATCTAAAAAATTAGAATTATTTAGAACTAATAAGTTAGCAATAAAACGGTGTAATTGTAGGTGTTCACTCAAGAAGTTAGTTCAACAGTTTCTCCCTTGTTTTTGGAATAATGAGAGAATGAATGAATAAATAAATTAATTAATTAGAAGTAACGTATTTACCTTCGACTATTGTTGCCGGCTTCTTTCATATCTTCATCTGCATCATTTTTCTGTATACCTTCATCGTCTTTACTTTTCTTTCTTCACAATATCTTCATCCTCATTTATCTTTAATTTTTTTTCATCCTTTGCATCAAATCACAAAAAATATTCAGATTAATTTCGATTGAATTAAAAAAAAAATTACTCGGGAATTGATGTTAGAGAATTGATAATTGTAAAAAGATTTCAAATATAGAGAGATAAATAAATTCTAATTTAAACTATGTAGAGAGAATTAAGCCTAATTTAAAAATAAAAAGATTCTTCATGGGAGGAGAATTTATATTTTCAACTAAAATCCCATAAATTGGAAACACATTCGGTGAAATCAACAATGAATAGGTTTGAAGTGATAAAAGATGTGAATGTAACTTCTTTAAGAGGGAAAGAGGGTAGATGAAGGAGGATTGTAGAATTCGAATTGGAGTGCATCATGACAAAAAAATGCCTAATTTATGCAATCCTAACAATTAATTGAAAACCTAGGAAATGATCCAAAAAGGTGGGAAATGAGCTTGATAGAATCAAAGGGTCAAGATGTAGTTTATGAAATTGTATTGATTCAATAGCATTAATTTCGATTTTTAATTAAGAGATTTTTAAATTTGAAATTTTTGATACAATTTCAATTTCTTTGCGTTCACATTTGAAGAAGATTAATGATGGGGAAGGGGAATGGTGGAGAATTGTGATGCATCGTGAACTGTTGCTGCAATTTAATGTGGGGTTTTAATTTTCTGTAAGTAACCTACTCTATCTATTTTCTACACATTGGATACAGAGTGATGTCTTGGATCAGTGATTTGTTCACGTGGGACAGATACTGGAGGTTGCGGGTTCGATTCCTGTTGTTGAAAAATTAGGACTTATTTCTGAATGGGGGATCCTCATTGTGCCACATCATTGCACATGAGCCTTGCTTTAATATATAAGAGATTTGTATTCACCTAGTTAACTAGTCCACCACCCTCATAGTATTATTTATGACTTTCTTGGTCATGTAGGTGTAGCTAGTTTAGGAATTTGGATGGTCAATTAAGTGGGTTAAGGCTAGCTAGCACCAACTTTCACGATTTAAATACCCTATTTATTAAATCGGTCTTGTGATAATATTTCAAATTTTTTATCGTTTAAATATTTTTTATTAAACTATTTATTCATTTGGCGCTCATTTGAAATTATTTCTCCTCAATGGTTCCACGTCACCTTTTTTTTAATGTCAGGTACCCTGCCGCTAGTTGAAGTAGGGACAGGGCCTAAGCACAAGAAACAGGAGCCACTGACTGAGGAGCAGAACATGGGTAGGAGGGTTGCCACTAGTTGAACTAGCGGTTGTGTAGAATAGTGTTGGGTCGGCCGCTAGTTAAACTAGCGGCTGGGCTTAATCTTACGGACGTAAAAGTTGTTTTTTGATGCAACCCAATGAGTTAGGCCCTGTTCTTTTCGGCTGAAACAAGGTTGAGCTGAGCTGAGCTGAGCTGGTCTAATAAGAGCTGAGTTGGTCTAATAGGAGCTGAGCTGTACAGATAAAAGCTGAGCTGAACTAAAAGAAGCTGAAATTAATAACTACTTGTATATATATATATATATATCAAAACGGAGAGTATGTTATGCGGGAGGGTTTGTGAATTGAAGAAACACAATTTTAAAGAAATGTGTTGTGTGATAGAAAGAAGAGTCAGTGAAAAAAAAATTAATAGGAGATAAAATATTTGAGTAGATAATTAGGGAGGAGAGAGAAAAAAGAAATATTTACAAAAATTTTGTCAATTATTTTCTTAATTGACAAAACAAATCATAATCATTCATCTATTTCTAATTTAAGGGTTGAGATGAGGACTCACGGACTCAATTATCATAAGTGGACTCACATGATCCCTCTTATCATAATTGAGTTTGTAAGTCCTCATCTCAACCCTTAAATTAGTGATAGATTAATGGTTATGATTGTTTTGTCAATTAAGGAAATAACTAACTAAATCTTGGTAAATATTTTATTTTTTTCTCTCTCCTCCTCAATTATCTCAATGCAAATTTCTCTCTCCTATCAAATTTTTAATCGCATCTTTCTCTCACACAACAAGCTTCTTATGGGTGATTTTAATTGTATAGTTGATGCTCGGGAAAGATTAGGAGGCCCTTCCTCGGAGGAGGCTATGAGTCAATTCCGAGTGTGTTTGGAAAATTGTGAGGTGGGTGATATTAAGGCTTGTGGGTCTTGGATCACTTGTAACAATAAACATAAGGAAGCTAAATCGAGGGTTTATAGTCGTATCGATCGTTGTTTGGTGAATGATGCGATGATGGACAAATTCCCTAATGGTAGTGCTAATTTTCTACCTGAGGGGACTTTTGACCATTGCCCGTGCTTGGTGCAATTGGAGCAACCCCCGGTTAGAAGAAATCGAAGCTTTAAGTACATGAATATGTGGAGTAAGGCTCCTGAATTCATGGAATGTGTGGCTAAGGGATGGGGAGTCGAGACACGAGGAACACGAATGTTCCAATTTGTCACGAAATTGAAGAGTCTGAAAAAGCCGTTAAAGGAACTGAATGCGAGATGCTTCTCGGATGTTGAAAATAGATGTACACAAGCCGAACTGAAGCTCGAACAGCTCCAAGTTCAGCTGCGTACGGACAGGAACGCGACCCTTTTGCAGGAGGAAGCCGATATGAACTTGCAGGTGCGGACACTCCAATCTGCACGTGCCGTTTTCTGGTCGCAGAAGCTGAAACAAAAGTGGGTTCGCGAGGGAGACGTAAATTCAGCGTTCTTTCATGGCTTGCTAAGGTCTAGAAGAGCCCAAAATGCTGTAATTTCTATTTCGGATGCGGTTGGGGTTGAGTGCAAGACCAAACCGGAGATCGAAGGGGCCTTCTTGCGTTACTACATGGCCTTGCTTGGAGATTCGTGCGAGGTTGACCCGATTAACGTCAGTATTGTTCGTCGAGGTAAAACCTGCTCTGCCGAACATAAACAGGCTCTCCTGCAGGCCGTGTCGTCTGAGGAAATAAGGCGTGCTCTGCTTAGTATTCCTCGAGACAAAGCCCCGGGTCCAGAGGGTTTTTCGAGCCAATTCTTCATAGATGCTTGGGATGTTATTGGGGAGGACTTCTCGAAAGCTATTCAGGACTTTTTTGTGTCGGGTAAGCTCCTGAAACAACTGAACTGTGCTAATATTACTTTGATCCCGAAGGTTAATCGACCTAAATCTGTGAAAGATTTTCGGCCGATTGCTTGTTGCAATGTCCTTTATAAGTGTATTGCTAAAATTATATGTGGGAGGTTGTCTCGGGTTTTACCTCAGTTGATTAGCCCGACTCAAGGGGGCTTTATTGAGGGAAGGAGTATAGTTGAAAATGTACTTATTTGTCAAGATTTGGTCAAGATGTACAATAGGAGTAGAATCTCTCCCCGATGCCTATTTAAGGTCGACATTCATAAGGCCTATGATAGTGTTGAATGGAAGTTTGTGGATCAGATGTTGAGAGCCTTGGATTTTCCTACTCACTTCCGTAAGCTGATTATGGAGTGTGTTGAGACTGTTTCATATTCCTTATGTGTTAACGGGGATAATTTTGGATTTTTCCGAGGCCGTCGGGGGTTGAGACAGGGTGACCCCATGTCTCCGTTACTGTTCACGATTTGCATGGAGTACTTCACTCGTATCATGGATTATGTTGCGACGGAGGAAAAATTTAAATTCCATCCCAAATGTGGTGGGCTGAAGCTCAGTCATCTTCTTTTTGCTGACGATCTTCTCCTTTTTTGCAAAGGAGAGTCGGATTCGATGGAGATGTTGTGGCGTGCTTTTGCTACATTTAGTAAGGCGTCGGGTCTGTGTATTAGTGCTGGAAAATCCCATGCTTATTTTGCAGGTGTGGATGCCGACAGGAAAGCAGCGATTTTGCAATATTTGGGATGTGTGGAAGGTGAAATGCCATTTCGGTATCTTGGGTTCCCAATCCAAAGTACCAAGTTAGGCAAGCTTGATTGCGAGAAACTTCTGGCTCGCATTATATCGAGAATATCAGGTATTGGGGCTAGGAAGCTTTCTTATGCTGGTAGATTAACACTGGTTCAGTCGGTATTATCCCAATTACACAATTACTGGGCTATGGTGTTTATTATCCCGAAATTTATTATGGCTCGTATTGTTTCCATATGCCGAAACTTTCTATGGGATGGAGGGGTGGAAGGGAATAATCGAGCACTTGTGAGCTGGGAGAAGATATGTTGTCCTAAAGTTGAGGGAGGTTTGGGTCTGAGGGATATTATTATTTGGAATGAGGCTGCGGTTGCGAAATTAGCATCGTGGGTTTTCGATCAACCGGACAGGTTGTGGGTACGATGGGTGAACAGTGTCTACTTGAAAGGCTCGTCGTGGGTCGATTTTAAACCCCATTCTGATGTCACCTGGGCTTGGAGGAAAATTTGTCAGGCTAAGGACAAAATTAAGCACATGTTTGTGGAAGGTAAATGGCATGGATCGGAGCCTCATTATTCTATTTCGAAGGCATATGATGAATTAAGAGTACCTAGGCCGAGGGTCACGTGGTGGAGGCTAGTTTGGAACAATTGGAATGAACCGAAACATGCATTCATTGCGTGGCTAGTGTTCCGTCGCGCACTGAATACACGTGTGAAGTTGTTACGGTTCGGGGTGACTGATTCGAACCTATGCTATATTTGTGACGCACATTCGGAGAGCATAGAACATTTGTTCTTTGATTGCTGCTGGAGTGCGCGTGTTTTGTTGATATTGGGTGACTGGGTGATGCGGAAGATCCCGATAACTGGTGGACTTCTATGGGCGAATAAGGTAAGAGGCTCGAGACTTCAGTGCAAGATAATTCGGGCCTTGTTTTCTGCTACGATTTATCACATTTGGAGGCAACGGAATATCTGCAGGCTTGAAGCGATGGTTCCGTTACCTCAGGTCACAGCTAGAGTAATAAAAAAAGATGTGCTAAATCGAGTAATGTGTAAGATAAAATATCCCATTCTTTCTAAAGACGCTAATTGGCTACATAAATTGATGTAATCAGTTGGTGCATTTGTAATTGGTTACACATTCTTTTAATATATACTTACCTTTCACCAAAAAAAATAAGCTTCTTCAAAATTAAGTTTTTCACTTCCAAAACTCTCCCGCGTAACATACTGTGACACGTTTCATCTTCATTTTCACCAAAAAATCATCCTTTCCCTACTGTCATGTTACTCTAACTCATATAATTTGTTACTCTAATTCATGATGAGCTGTGTTACTTTAACTCATAAAATCAGTTACTGCATAATAGTCTCTTACAAAAACAGTACGTTGCATAATGTATGTTTCTATTAAGGATACTCCAAAACAAAAATTATAAAACTTCATTATAATTTCAATGTTGCACACCTGTTACGTTACTCTAAGAACTTGATATTGGAAATCAAATTATACTCATAAACTGTGTTACTGTAACTCATTATGTATGTTAATCTAACGCATAATGTGTGCTATTCTAACTCATTTTACTTCAATAAAAAATGTTACTCTAAGAACTGGATATTGCAAAATCAATCAAACTCATAAACTGTGTTACTGTAACTTATTCAGTATGTTACTCTAACGAATAATTTATGTTATTTTAACAATATATTGTCCTACTCAGAATTCTGCTGCGTCATCTTCTTCTTCTTCTTCTTCTTCTTCTTCTTCTTCTTCATCGTCAGACGATGACTTACATGGCGTTTCCTAATGATTCTTCTTCTTTTTCTTCCTCTTCTTCTTCTTCTTCTTCTTCTTCTTCTTCTTCTTCTTCTTCTTCTTCTTATCCTCATGTACATCTTTGAAGATCTACCCTATGTATGGAGTGACATTCTCACCCACGTACCTGCACTATTCGTGTGTTTTTGCGTCTACTACAAAAACAAGAACAATGCCAATAAACGTGGTGACAAACAATCAATCAGAACTTGAAATATGGCGGTATTCTAACCAAAACATTAATAACTAAATCCGATGACATGTTACTCCAATGCTTCAAACGTGTTACTGTAATACATTAGGTATGTTACTCGAATGATGATCACTCGTTACTCCAATCAGAACTTTAATAATATACAGTTTTTACACTATAAACGTAAAATCTGATAATATGGAGCATCTTAATGACTTCTATGGCGTTTCATGTATAAAGTATAAAGCAAAAACTCACCTTTGGTGTATTCGACAATTTGCATATCCGTCATTGAAGGAGAAGTTGCAGCCGCGCGAGGAATAAGATGAATGATTGAACGTGTTATTGAGTGTGTTGATTGAATGCGTATAATTTGATTGAAGATTGGTTTGGTTGAAAGTGATGAATGAGAGTATAAAGCAGCATCTTTCTTTGAATGAGGGCGTTATTCTTTGATATTGTTTCCTATTTTGATGGCAATCACATCCCATAATTATAGGAAGCAATATCTTTCTTCCTTTTTTTTATATGACGGTATTGGTAGCAGCAGTAGCAACAGATTTGCCTCCTCCCTCATTTTCAATCACACCAAACTCTCTCACTACAATTCAAACCACTTCTTCTAATTCATACTAAACACCCAATTTATTTTCTGTAATTCAATTAATACCCTTCTTTGACATACTTTTTCAATTCTTCAACCTTCATTCATCTTCATCTTCAACATCTCCATCTTCAAGCTTCATTCATCCAACAAAAAAAGATGAATTTCTTCATCTTCAAGCTTCGTTCATCCAAAAAAAAGAACAACTTCATCTTTCAACTTCATTCATCCAAAAAAAAATTCTAATTAATATGTTCTAGTTGGAAATATTATTTCGATTGACTGTAAAAACATTCTAATTAAAAAAAATAACAGCTCATTTAGTGCGTAATGTTCTTGAAGTATTGCAAGATCACACACTTTCAGTTATATAGTCAAACTCATCATATTGTAGAATCATGCAGCTGTACACTCATTGTAATCACATATTCAGTTGTATAGCCACATTCATTAGGTTGTATAATCACACTCGCTATGTTGTAGAATCACGCAGCTGTAGAATACCTTGGGATTAATGTATCATGCGTTTAATCATCCTCATCTTTATGCTTGTTTTATTTTTCATACCTTCTTTTTTTGGTATTTATAAAATTATTCATCTTCATTATCCAAAAAAATGAAGGTTTGTAGAAACCCGCATTTTGACTGCCAGGTGTCTATGGTAGTTTCCATAAAACACCCGATGATGATCGGACGCTAACATGCTTCTATGCGCTCGGATACGGGCTCGAATCCATTAATCGTTGGCTAATACACTTACAGAGTACAAATCTCACAAAATTAACCTCGAATCCAGGCCCAGTGGATTATTCCGAGTCAAACAAGACTAATTTGGGCCAAAACCGACACCGGAATTAAAACCGACTTGTCGCGATTGGGTCAATCCCGGTCAAAGTCGTTTCCGAGACATACAAAACAAACCCTCAAACATCAAAAGTCCAATTCAAACACAAACCCATCAAAAATCCATGATCACGGTCCAAAATAATAGACCCGCGTAACCCAGCTGGGCCACTCGATCGAGTGACCCACCCACTCGATCGAGTGTGCCCTTATTCAAGCCCGACGGCTGACGCACAAGGCCACTCGACCGAGTCAGTTGGCTACTCGGTCGAGTAGCCCTAACCGAGTGCCCTAGCTTTGCCTATATAAGCAACCCTTTGGACACACAATTAGACATCTTTTTACACCTTTTGAGAACCCTAAACACCTTTTCATCAACTCTTACACATCAAAATTCAACCCTAAACCCTACCTTAAGCAACACACTAGCAAACCCTAAACTAGTTTTAGGAATCAACAAACCCGAGCCACCATAACTTAACCTTCATCCACCTCGAAGACTCTAGTGTTAAAGCCACGGTTACGAGTTCTAATCCGAGACAAGAACATGTAGGTTGAGGGTGTCAAAACCCTTTCTTTTCTTCTCTTCCTATCCACCTCTCGTCATTCTCTCTTTTTTGTCGTTTTTTTGTTTTTTACCTATTCTTTATCGCGTCATTAATATCGATAGTATAATTAATATCAAAGCGTTAAAATACTTATCGATTTGTGTCGAATAAGAGGGGTATCGGAATAAGGAAACACGAATATACAAGTGTACTGCACACAGCGTTGACGGTCGCTTGTTCCAATACCCCGATTATTTGATTATTGAGATAAGTCAACTTAAACAATAACTCGTTATTATTTTTGTCGTCATCATCATCAATCTTGCACTCATCAATTTTTTTTAATCAATTTTAATAAGGGTCGAAACCCGTTGACGCGGATCCGACATCACAATCCCTCGGGATTTATTTCGATGTCGGAAAAGCCGAGGGAATCAAGTCCTCTAATTTAAGCAAAGTGTCGATTTCGTAGATTCGATTCCAATTTCATAATTGGATGTCGAATCTAGCAAATCTAGTCAATTTAATTCAATCAATTCGATTTTTTGATGCTAACGTAGACGTCACGTCGTAATTATGACACTACGAACGCGGAGAGAAATTCATGTCGTTTTGATTGAATTAAAACGACTCAAATCAATTTTCTTTATTTCTTCCGCTCTAGTATTCCATATCGATTCAATAATCGAATTTAGGATATGACGAGCATCCAAATTTAGAATCGGGTATAAATTCAAACAATGTTTATATTCGGTTAAATCAAATTAATGATTTATGAAAAACCCGAATCGAGCATAAGTCATGCAATATTTATGCTCAATTCGGTAAAACCATCGAATTATCGAAAATCAAAAACAATCTCTAAATCAATACAAAACTGCAAACGAATTATGATTCGTACAGGGGGCACTCGACCGAGTGCCTAGCCCTCTCGGTCGAGTGGTATCCCAAAATCAGATCAGAATGTCTATTACGACCTCTACTCGATCGAGTCTCACAGTGACTTGGTCAAGTGGCCACGTACTCGACCGAGCTGGTCAATAACTCGGCCGAGTACGGTCTATAATGCAAAACAGAACCGTCTTTTACATGTCCACTCGATCGAGTCCATCGACCACTCGATCGAGTGACCTCGTAACGACCAAAACACGAGTCGTACATCCTTCTTTTCAAATTCGATAGTATTTTATGATTTAGGTCAACACGTGTCTAATTAATCACGTGTATACTATCTTTTCAAACCATGCATCATCATATTTGCATCTTCTCATCCCATTCAATATTTGCACAAACCGTTATTATTCGTTCTACCGTTACTAACAGTTTATTTGTTCCTTTTGTCAACTTAATGTTTGTTTGTTTATTGTACTAAACGAACCCGCATGCTAAATTCCGCTTTGACGTAGAATTAATTGCATTAAATTGACTTAGAAACCCTTTTCAATTTCTATTCACATGCCTAGGAAAACAATGTTTGCATAAGCATTTTCCCGTTCTACTAGCACGCGTATTAGAAAGTCATTCGAGTTCTTAGTAGAGGCCGCTAATGTGCGGGCGGAGTTGGGTGTCCTTTGTGGGCTTCCCAACACGTACCCTCACCCCTTACTCAGAACCTCGGTTTCCGGATGCCCGAAACCGTTGGCGCACGAGAGTCATTCAATACACAATATCCGATAATGTCGGTATTGGTATCAAATGCAAAGGGACGAGCCCAATAAACTCTGACATCGGAAATAGGCCGTATTTTGTATACGGACCACTACGACATAGAGTGGGCTCGAATGGTTTCGAATAACCACAAAATTCGGTGGCGACTCCACTTCGACCTAAATTTCAATTCGATCCGTTTCATATGGAGATTCATTCGCCTAACCAAACTCGCGCGTGGCCGCGTCGGGGTGGACCTATGTCATGTCCACAATTTGGCGACTCCGCTGGGGATTAACTGATGCGTGACTTACCATCAGCATCCTCAGGGTGAGACTCGAATAGAGATCGTTTGACAAATACAATACGCGTGTTAGTTTTACAGTTCATGCACAACCCATATTTTCCCGGGCGGGTACTAGTGACCGACGTCCCACTATACCATTGATGTACTCCAATATGGATATGTCAAAAGGTGTCTTCTATGCTCAATTCGACTTAGAGAGTCCGTCCCGATCAACGTCTAGACTATGTACACTGGTATAGACCCTCTATAGACCGACCGAGAGTTAGTGTAGAGCATACATGGCATCGTTATAATGCTTGTGTGACTACGTGCTACTTGGTTTCCGAGTCGTTTTCAAAAATATCAACTTCTCAAAAATTACATCCTCCTTTTAAAGATATTCAATTTCAAAACCCGGGACATGCCGAACTTAGGACTTTTGATTTCACTCAAAATAGCCTATTTTCTAGACGGTATGCTGCCCAATTCAAAACTCGAAAAGCATTTCGAACTTCCTAAACCCTCGGCCCAATACCCTTTTCGTTTTTCTCGAGAATTGGGCCCTCAACCGATTTTATCTCGGAATTTTCAAATCAATCAATTCTCAAAACTTCCCTCTTCTTAGGACTTCCCATATTTAGCATTGTCGGGTCATGTCTTAAGTCGTCAGGTTTCTCTAGCGTCGAAACTCTGTCGATCTTACATCACGAGTTTCTTCCCTATCCCAGTCCGCCTTATTAGACTAAGGCAAGGCTCACCTAAGTAGGACATACTCTTACGAAGGAGGGCCCGTCAACACAATCGAGTCAAAAGTCTGGGGATGTCCCACGTGAACCTTCCTTCGAACAGGACTAGGCCCACTTGCCGAATCCTAAGGAAGGCCCACACTTCACAAGTCACCCATCTAGGTGTCTTTCTCGAGTCATTTCCCTCTTAGTCTCGTTCGGGATGTACTTTCTATTCCGGGATTTCTGAGCTAGTTTCTGATTATGCGGTGTTCTTACAGACAGGCCACCCGCAACCCGACATCAACGCAAGATGGAAGAATTGAAAGATGCCCTAACCAAAATCGAGACTCAACTGACCTCCATCCTTGCTAACCAAGCAACTTTGAACACTCGCCTGAGCACTGTAGAGAAGACGGTCCCAGTTGAAGGAGCTGAGTCCACTGGGCCCATAGCCGAATTGGTCAGTGTTGTTCGTAGGCTCGAGGAGCAAGTTCACTTATCAACAAGCAACTCAATCCACTCCGAAAATGCTCGCATTAATTCACCTTTGAGTAACGAGCTACCGGCCAACCTCAACTTGACGGGAATTCCTATGTTTGAGGGTACCGAAGACCCGGTCCATCATATCCGGGCCTTCAAAGACTTCATGGCAGTCAAAGGGGTAAAGTCCGCCATGTTCAAGCACCTATTCCCTTCCTCTTTGGAGAAGCATCCCCGGGCCTGGTTCTACAGGCTCGATCCCAAGAAATACAAGACTTGGGATGATGTGGCGACCGAATTTGCTCGGAACTACGCCGATAACACTGAAATCCAGACTACAATGCGTACCCTGGAGGTCATGGCCCAAGAGCCCAAAGAAGGGTTCACAAAATACTTGCAAAGATGGAGGGCCGAGAGTGTGAAGCTGGTCGACAAGCCCGGCGAGAAGGCCCTAGTGGAAGCTTTCGTCAAGAATCTACTCCCATCCTACCGGGTCCATCTCCGGTATGCTATCCCAAACTTCGCTGTCCTTACAGAAATGGGCACGAGAATCGAGGACGACCTGAGACTAGAGAGCCTGACTAAGTCCTCTACCAAAGGCTATCAAGGGGCAAGTTCATCTACGATTAAGCCCACACCTGCAGTTGCAACTCGCAACATCTTTGACGAGGTAAACCTGCTCGACACCTCATCTAAGAAGAATACACCAAATCGGGTATTCACAGATATAGGGACCACCTATACTTACGCCTTACAAAGGCTATCATCAAAGGGCCTAATCCAGCCGATAGGCCCAACTGCAGAACCTCTAGTAGAAAAGAGGCCCAAAACTTACAACGCCTAAGCCTACTGTCAGTATCACCAGGGTAACGGGCATGATACTGAAAAGTGTTGGAGGTTAAAACACCTGATCCAAGATCTTATCGAGAGCGGGAAAATCCCGTTGCCCGGAGACAAGCCGAGCAACAAAGAAAACCCGTTCAGCGCCCATGCTATCTTCACCGGTGAGGTAATTGACTGTTCTCACCTCATCTCTCCCTATATCCCACAAATCAACGGGATATGGTTCGACGACGAGGATGATGTGTACTTAACCAAAGGGGAAGCTGTCCCCATCACCCTTGAAGAGGTCCGAAAGGCTAAGTCCAAAGCCTTAGCCACCAATCACCTCGCCGCAGCTGGGCGTTCCCTTCCTATATCCGCCACTGAACCTGCCAGGACGGAGCCTACCCTCGAAGAACCAAGCCCAGACACGGCTCTGGTCCAACAAATGAAGAGGGTCCGAGCTGATCTAACCATATGGTAACTATTGGTTAGCTCGCAAGGTCATCGGGAAGCACTGACTAACGCTCTCGATGAAATCAAGGTTGATTCACAAGCTACCCCTTTTGAAATGATAGCCACTATTATGCCTTTTCTAAAGGGCAAGTCAAAAGAAGAAGGCCCACTCATAACCTTCTCTGAAGCTGATCTGCCACCGTTTGGGCCCAATCACAACCTGGCCCTATACATCACGGTCATCTGCAAAGATAAATATCTCCCGATGACCTTTATCGATGATGGATCAGCCGTAAATGTCCTTCCTCTGAGGACCGCAAAGGCACTCGGCATCACCGATACCGATTACCTTCCGACGGCGCAAACTATCCAGGCTTTCGACGGAAGTCCAAAACTTGTCGCCGGGGCCGTGAAATTGAAAATCATAACGAGCCCAATCGAAAAGAAGTTGGAATTTCAGGTGATAGATGTCACCTCATCATTCAATCTCTTACTAGGAAGGCCTTGGATCCATGCAGTCAAGGCCGTGTCATCTACCCTCCACCGAAAAGTCAAGATGCCCCTTAAAGACGGTATCATCACACTGGAGGCGACCCCGATGAACGGGGCTAGCTGTAACGCTACGGGTCGGGCCGACCCACGAGGATTTGATTTCGTGGGCATGATCGAAGAAGAATATCTCTTTAGGCCCTACTTCACAACTAGCATCGACACAATGCTACAAAATCTGGGTTACCTACCCGGAATAACCTCAAGGCCATATCTTCTAGCTGGGAAGATTATCGAGGTCTTAAATGATGGCGAATCACATTTCGGATTAGGGTATGCTATAACCCCGGAAAACGTGGTTCAGGCCGGTATTCACAAGGTCGTCGACATTCTAAAGGGTACTTATATAAGCCCTTATAGCCCGAAGTTAACAGATTACTTCGTCACTCCAGTCTTCGGAGCCATCCAAGTGGGCCTCTACCAACCCACCGTCACATATCCCGAGACCAAAAAGGCCCGGGAATGCAATTTCATCCCTGATATATTCACCATCGTCCAGGCCGAATCAAAGGAGGGCGAAGACAACTCCGAGCCCGTGCTGGGGCTCTTATTCGGAGAAGACAAGGCTATCCACGCTCTGAAAGACGACTTGGTCAACCTGATCCTTCGCAGCGATCAGTTTGACCCAACCAAGCTAATCACCGAGGTCGGTACCAAAACCGAGACGAGGGCTTGGAGGAAGACCATATAATGGACCGACGGTCAAGGACGGGTCTACAAGCTGACCACCGGCGAAGGAGACAGGCTGAATACCGAGTCTGAGTCAGAGTCAGAGTCGGAGTCTGAGTCCGAGTCTAGAGGGTCTGGTGCTAAAGTCGAGTCTGTAACCCCTCTTCCCTTATCCACTGAGGTCTCGGGGCCTGTCCCAAGACCTCTCCCTATCCCGCCACTGACCAATGATCAGATGGCAGCTCTATTCGAGCTATTTTCAAAATTTACCATCAATAAGAATAACGAACACCGTTCTGCTTACGACTTGTCTTATTTCCAAAATTTTCTCAATTTCAAAAATTTTATATGCAATGACATTGAGAAACCCGACGAACAGGTACCTTTACCTCAACATCTGGTCGAGCAGCTCGAGCAAAGGGAGTCCCGAGATCCGGTAATCGAAGAAACCGAGTCCATCAATGTGGGAACCACTTTAGAGCCCCAGATGCTTAAGTTGGGCCTATCTTTAGATCCATAGGAGAGAAAACAATTCACAGACCTCCTCCAAGAGTTTAAAGAGGTCTTTGCATGGTCCTACAAGGATATGCCGGGAATAGATCGGGAAATAGCCGAGCACCGAATACCTATCAAAGAGGGGTGCAAGCCGGTAAAGCAAAAACTCAGAAGAATGAAGCCCGAGTGGTCTCTTAAAGTCAAGGAAGAGGTCGATAAACAATTCAAAGCAGGCTTTCTACAGGTGTCTGAATATCCAGACTGGGTTGCAAACATCGTGCCGGTACCCAAGAAGGACGGCAAGGTGCGGGTTTGCGTGGACTTCCGAGACCTTAACAAGGCAAGCCCAAAAGACGATTTTCCGTTACCACACATCGACATATTGGTGGATAACACGGCCGATCATGCCCTTCTATCATTCATGGACGGGTATGCCGGGTACAATCAAATCAAGATGGCAAAGGAGGACATGGGTAAGACCACCTTCATTACACCTTGGGGTACTTACTGTTACACCGTCATGCCATTTGGGCTTATCAATGCCGGGGCCACTTATCAACGGACCGCCACTACTTTGCTCCACGACATGATGCATAAGGAAGTGGAAGTCCATGTGGACGACATGATCGTCAAGTCCAAGGACCAAAGCGGGCACATTTCAGCCCTAAGAAAGTTCTTCACCCGGCTACGTAAATACAACATGAGACTGAACCCACAAAAATGCAGTTTTGGGGTAACGTCGGGCAAATTACTGGGCATATCGTTAGCCAACGCGGCATCGAGGTCAACCCAACTAAAATCAAAGCCATCACCGAGATGCAACCACCCAAGACCGAAAAGGAAATAAGGGGGTTTCTCGGGAAAGTCCAATACGTCAGCAGGTTCATTTCGAAACTAACCATGGTATGCGAACCCATCTTCAAAAAGCTAAAAATCGGAGAACGGGTGCTATGGCCGGGACGACAAATGTCAAGCGGCTTTCAACAAAATCAAGGAGATTCTGTCTGCTCCGCCGGTACTAATGCCACCTCAACACGGTCTGCCTTTATCGTTATACCTAACGACGACAGAGGCGGCCATGGGGGCTATGCTGGCCCAGACAGTCGATTCGGAAGAACGGGCTATTTACTACATCAGTAAAAAGTTCCTTGAGTATGAGTGCAAATATACAATGCTCGAAAAGACGTGCCTAGCATTGGTTTGGGCCACTAAAAAGCTCTGACATTACATGCTCAGTCACGAGGTACATGTGTTATCCAAAATGGATCCTATCAAGTACTTATTCGAGAAGCCCATCCTCAACGGCAGGATGTCAAGATGGACTTTAATGTTATCTGAGTTCGACCTCAAATTTGTACCATTAAAAGCCATCAAAGGCCGGGTAGTTGTCGAGTTCCTCGCCGACAGCCCAATATCCGAAGAAGGCCACACCGATACATGGGCCTTTCCTGATGAAGACATATTCCATACAGATACGGAGGTGTGGGATCTATATTTCGATGGGGCGTCCAACTTCCGAAGATTTGGGGTCGGAATCCTGTTAATTTCACTCTGAGGGGAACACACTCCCTTATCCATCAAGTTGGACTTCGACGTGACCAACAACGCAGCCGAATACGAAGCATGCATTCACGGGTTGCAAGCCGCCGCTGATTTAGGGGTGACAAACCTCCGGGTCCACGGTGATTCATCATTGGTCATCAATCGGGCACTCCAAAAATGGAAAACTCGGAACGCCAATCTCGTGGCTTACCAAGCACGGGTAAGGGTTCTAGAGAAACAATTCCAAAAGGTAGAATACATTTATCTGCCCCGGGAAGAGAATCAGTTCGCAGATGCACTTTCCAAATTAGCATCTTTACTGAACATCCCGGATCACCTGACCAGCATGCCAATCTGTGTCGAAGGACGGTCCGAGCCAGCCTACATCCACGCCATTCAGAATATCGAGATAACTGACCCGGAACCTTGGTATCAAGCTGTCTTAACCTACCTGACAACGGGAAAGTACCCCCCCGGAAGCTGAAAATCGGGCCAAAAAGGCCCTACGAAGATTAGCAACCCAATTTGTTCGAACTGATGACGGGCAATTGTACAAAAAGACGGCACAGGGGGCTCTCCTCCTATGCATCGACAAAATACAGGCCGAAAAGTTCATGGCCGAGGTCCATGATGGTGAAAACGGTCCGCATATGAACGCCCATATGCTATCCCGCAAAATCATGAGGCTCGGGTATTACTGGAACACCATGGAAACGGACTGCAAGTTATATGTCAAGCACTGCCATAACTGTCAGATCTTTGGTAATGTATAGCATATGCCATCTTCCCTATTATATACCATGACATCACCATGGCCATTTTCGACATGGGGTATTGACATAATTGGAAAGGTGCATCCTTCCGGGACGGGAGGCCATTGCTTCATCTTGGTGGCCATCGACTACTTCACCAAATGGGTCGAAGCTGAGTCATATCGTGTCTTGAACGCCAAACACGTGGCCAAATTCATCCAAAATAAGATAATATGCCGATACGGGATCCCTCGCGAATTTATCAGTGATCACGGGACCCACTTTCAAGATGAAACCGCTGCATTGCTGGCAAAATATAAAATTCAAAGGCATACATCTTCACCTTACCGACCTCAAACAAATGGAGCGGTAGAAGCAGCCAATAAAACATTTGCCACCATACTTAAAAAGATGGCTGAGCATTACTGGGACTGGCCCGACAGAATACCCTTCGCCCTATGGGGATATCGAACCTCAATCCGCACCGCGACCGGGACAACCCCGTATTACTTGACATACGGAATGGAAGCGGTCCAACCAGTCGAGCTAGAAGTGTCATCCCTCAGGATTTTACTTGAAAGCCAAGTACCTGAAGCAGATTGGGTCCAAGCCCGATACGATTCGCTAGTCCTTTTAGACGAACGGCGATCCCGGGCTCTCAACAACATTCAAATATATCAAAAAAGAATCCAACGGGCTTTCAACAAACGGGTTAGGCCCAGGAACATCAAGGAAGGAGATCTGGTCCTGAAATCGGTTCGTGCCTTACTACCGGTTGACCCGAGGGGTAAATTCAAACCCAACTGGGCGGGGCCATACTTAGTCAAGAAGGTCCTATCAGGAGGAGCGGTGATGCTGACAGACTTGGACGGGAACGAATTTGTCAACCAACCAACTTGGACCAGCTGAAGCGCTATTACCCCTAAAACCCATCTCAATATCATTTGCAAAAATTTATAAAAATTTGTCTTTTTATAAATTTTCAAAAATTATAGACAAGTCAATAAGCTAGAATTAATTATTCTACTGTCGCACATCTTGAATCAATAATCTTGATGTATTTCGAAAATTGCAAAAATCAATTAAATCAATTTTGAACTACGTTTGGTTTGATTCCGCTATTTGTGGATACGTAGGCAACCCCTCAAAAGGGTACAACCACTGCAATAAACGAAAGACGGGAACGGTGTTCAATAATACGTCTTTTATTAATATCTCGATAAACTCTGGATTACAAAAAAAAAACGCCAAAACGGCATACGCACAAAAAATCACACCACAAAAATAATAATAATATTCAAATAATAAAATAAGAAGACTAATATCCGGGCATCTTCCCCTTTCCCTTGTCCTTCGGGTCACGTGGAGCCCGAGGTCGCCGAGGTGAAGGTGAGCGTTCCCTAATCACAAGGGGAATCTCCTTAGCCCGAACCCACTTCTTTGACGACGGGTCTTCAATCACGGTCTTCGGCCCAAGTCGGGCCCGCACATGCTCGGGTAGCCTATCCCGTGGGCCAAGTCGGTCCTGCACGGCTAGTCTAGGGCCTAGTTTTCTTTCCAAGTCCGTCTGGGGGCTCACTTTCCCCCAAGCACCTTTTGCACTAGACCCTTCAGCTTGAGTCTTAGTCTTCTTCTTGTGACCTGACATTAGACGAACTAGGGTAGCTAGAGTATCTCCTTCATCAAAGAACCCCCTGTTGTCTTTGGCTTGCTCTCTTCTCAGCAGGTCGAAGGCTTCATCGACTTTCAAAGCGGCTCGGGCTTTAGCATCTCCTGTTTTGGTCCACTTCGTGTAAGAATCTGAAACCCAGATTGAGCGGCGAGATTTGACAATGGGCCAAGTATGCCGTGTGTACCATCTTTGCATCCAGGTATCACACATCACATCAGTCAGTTGGGTAGGGTCACTCACAACTGCTTCAACTTCGGGGATGCGTTGGGTCCATCCATACTGCCTTAGTATGCGATCTGGGTAGAGATGAACCGTCTGCCTGAAAGAAAGGATCACCTGATAGCGGGCTCTGTCCCTCGGGTCCAAGCCACTCCAAAGGTAGATGGGCCACCACGGAACTACCCATCGAATTAACGGGCCACCATGGAAAGACAAAACCTCGTCCCATTACTTTTGCGTAATCTGACGAGAAAAATCAATGGCCCGCCTCCTCGTCATCACCTGGTTATGACGGTAGTTGCCCGCATCAAGAGGATGATCTATCACTGATAGCCTCTCATATAGCCAAATCTGCAAAAGGAAACAAAAGCATGAGCTTCCAAGGCAAAATAGGCGTTCGCCTAAGGCCACTCGATCGAGTGCTTGGGACACTCGATCGAGTGGTACCCCTGAACGCAAACAGGGGGATTTTTACGAGGGCACTCGATCGAGTGCCAGGGTGACTCGATCGAGTGGCACCTCCGAAGACAGATGGAGGGTTTCATCGAGGGTAATCGACCGAGTGCCTGGGTGACTCGATCGAGTACCCCCTGCAGTAAAAAAAAATCGCAAAAAAAAAACAAAAATCGAAAAATTGAAAAAAGGCCAAGTGACATACTTGCAACAAGCGGGTGCTCCCGGTAAGACGAATTGATGAGTCCCTCTTACGATTGTCCAATCCTTGGATAATCTCGCCCGTGATCAGCCAAGCCGGGCTGTGTTCAGTCTCCATCAAATCTACTACGGTCAAAAGACGGGTGCTTCCCATGCAAGATAGCAAATCCATGTGACCCTCGAAAGCATATACATGGAGCATGCAAAAAGAGAAAGCCCTACGACCGTAAGCCGGTCTAACCCGAACGTCAAGAGGATTCATAAATTTCTCAGCCAAGTCGATCAGAGAAATATTATCACCCTCCATCATACGGGACACCTCATTGTGGGAGAGCCCCAAAAATTCTCTCAGCTTCCTCCTCGGGTCATAGATCGAGTACGGGACGGCGGGACGAAGTATCGGGTTCCATCCTCCTATAGCTGCAATCTCCTCAAGTAGAGGGCAGACTTCGCCCCGAGGGAAAGCAAAGACATGATATATATCATCCCAATAAGCCAAGCAAGCGTCAAGAAAATAGTGGTCAACCACCATCTGACGGAACGGGTACAATTGGGTTATACCCGTCTGGTTCAAGGCCACCCTATCAGCATCCCTAAATTGACGGAACCACTCCTGCAGCATAATGGTCAATCTATCGATTCCCATGGCTAACTTCTCAAGAAAATAAAGAGACTTTCTTTTTGCCTTAAGGGAAATAAGGAGGCTTTCTTTTAAGAAAAGAGTGTTTGGTTATGAGAATTGTGGAGAAATTAGGCGGAGAGAGGGCTATATATAGCATTAGCCTTGCAAACTATTCAGGAAAATTTCCTAATCCTAATTGGAATCAAACCGCAAGCCTAGTCTCGATACTAGCACGGAAATCTCCATCCCAAACTTTCCTAATCTTTGTTAGGAGTCCAAAAATATCAAAGTTTCCAAAATTCAAAAATCTCAAATTTTCAAGATTTCAAAAATTCAAATTTTCAAAAATCACTTCTCCCCAGCGCGATTCCTTTTACTACCTGCGCGTTGCATGCATTTTATGTGACTTATACAGGTATGACTCAAACAGGGACATGCAAACCACTACACCTCCCCAGCATTTTCACGGGATGGGCCAACACACAGGCGCACCCAGGACTTACGCGACAAGTCCAAATGCCCCACGGAGTATTACCATCAGCCCAGGTATGGTTTCTAGCTTATGGCTGGCGAGCCCTTCACGCAAGTCTAATGGACTATAAACGACCCGGCCGGAAGTCCGCCAGGTTTCAATCCTCGATTGGCCTGGTGGATACTCTAACTTTCGCCATGTCCAAGCCTCAGTCAGAGTGGGGGCTCTGTAGACACCCGCATTTTGACTGCCAGGTGTCTATGGTAGTTTTCAAAAAACACCCGACGATGATCGGACGCTAACGTGCTTCTATGCGCTCGGATACGGGCTCAAATCCATTAATTGCTGGCTAACACACTTACAGAGTACAAATCTCACAAAACTAACCTTGAATCCAGGCCCAGTGGATCATTTCGAGTCAAACAGGACTAACTTGGGCCAAAACCGACACCGGAATTAAAACCGACTTGTCACGATTGGGTCAATCCCGGTCAAAGTCGTTTCCGAGACATACAAAACAAACCCTCAAACATCAAAAGTCCAATTCAAACACAAACCCATCAAAAATCCATGATCACGGTCCAAAATAATAGACCCGCGTAACCCAGCTGGGCCACTCGATCGAGTGACCCACCTAGTAGATCGAGTGGGCCCTTATTTAAGCCCGACGGCTGACGCACACGGCCACTCGACCGAGTCAGCTGGCTACTCGGTCGAGTAGCCCTAACCGAGTGCCCTAGCTTTGCCTATATAAGCAACCCTTTGCACACACAATTAGACATCTTTTTACACCTTTTGAGAACCCTAAACACCTTTTCATCAACTCTTACACATCAAAATTCAACCCTAAACCCTACCTTAAGCAACACACTAGCAAACCCTAAACTAGTTTTAGGAATCAACAAACCCGAGCCACCATAACTTAACCTTCATCCACCTCGAAGACTCTAGTGTTAAAGCCACGGTTACGAGTTCTAATCCGAGACAAGAACATGTAGGTTGAGGGTGTCGAAACCCTTTCTTTTCTTCTCTTCCTCTCCACCTCTCGTCATTCTCTCTTTTTCATCATTTTTTTGTTTTTTACCTATTCTTTATCGCATCATTTATATCGATAGTATAATTAATATCAAAGCGTTAAAATACTTATCGATTTGTGTCGAATAAGAGGGGTATCGGAATAAGGAAACATGAATATACAAGTGTACTGCACACAGCGTTGACGGTCGCTTGTTCCAATACCCCGATTATTTGATTATTGAGATAAGTCAACTTAAACAATAACTCGTTATTTTTTTTGTCGTCATCATCATCAATCTTGCACTCATCAATTTTTTTTTAATCAATTTTAATAAGGGTCGAAACCTGTTGACGCGGATCCGACATCACAATCCCTCGGGATTTATTTCGAAGTCGGAAAAGCCGAGGGAATCAAGTCCTCTAATTTAAGCAAAGTGTCGATTTCGTAGATTCGATACCAATTTCATAATTGGATGTCGAATCTAGCAAATCTAGTCAATTTAATTCAATCAATTCGATTTTTTGATGCTAACGTAGACGTCACGTCGTAATTATGACACTACGAACGCGGAGAGAAATTCATGTCATTTTGATTGAATTAAAACGACTCAAATCAAATTTCTTTATTTCTTCCGCTCTAGTATTCCATATCGATTCAATAATCGAATATGGGATATGACGAGCATTCAAATTTAGAATCGGGTATAAATACAAACAATGTTTGTATTCGGTTCAATCAAATTAATGATTTATGAAAAACCCGAATCGAGCATAAATCATGCAATATTTATGCTCAATTCGGTAAAACCATCGAATTATCGAAAATCAAAAGCAATCTCTAAATCAATACAAAACTGCAAACGAATTATGATTCGTACAGGGGGCACTCGACCGAGTGCCAAGCCCACTCGGCCGAGTGGTATCCCAAAATCAGATCAGAATGTCTATTACGACCTTCACTCGATCGAGTCTCACAGTGACTCGGTCGAGTGGCCACGTACTCAACCGAGCTGGTCAATAACTCGGCCGAGTACGGTCTATAATGCAAAACAGAACCGTCTTTTACAGGTCCACTCGATCGAGTCCATCGACCACTCGATCGAGTGACCTCGTAACGACCAAAACACGAGTCGTACATCCTTCTTTTCAAATTCGATAGTATTTTATGTTTTAGGTCAACACGTGTCTAATTAATCACGTGTATACTATCTTTTCAAACCATGCATCATCATATTTGCATCTACTCATCTCATTCAATATTTGCACAAACCGTTATTATTCGTTCTACCGTTACTAACAGTTTGTTTGTTCCTTTTGTCAACTTATTGTTTGTTCGTTTATTGTACTAAATGAACCCGCATGCTAAATTCCACTTTGACGTAGAATTAATTGCATTAAATTGACTTAGAAACCCTTTTCAATTTCTATTCACATGCCTAGGAAAACAATGTTTGCATAAGCACTTTCCCGTTCTACTAGCACGCGTATTAGAAAGTCATTCGAGTTCTTAGTAGAGGCCGCTAATGTGCGGGCGGGGTTGGGTGTCCTTTGTGGGCTTCCCAACACGTACCCTCATCCCTTACTCAGAACCTCGGTTTCCGGATGCCCGAAACCGTTGGCGCACGAGAGTCATTCAATACACAATATCCGATAATGTCGGTATTGGTATCAAATGCAAAGGGACGAGCCCAATAAACTCTGACATCGGAAATGGGCCGTATTTTGTATACGGACCACTACGACATAGAGTGGGCTCGAATGGTTCCGGATAACCACAAAATTCGGTGCCGACTCCACTTCGACCTAAATTTCAATTCGATCCGTTTCATATGGAGATTCATTCGCCTACCCAAACCCACGCGTGGCCGCGTCGGGGTGGACCTATGTCATGTCCACAAGGTTGAATATGGATGAATGAACGATTGTGACTTTCCTCAGTAACGACATTCTAAAAAAACAAAAGTATTAATCACATACAAAAGTATTTAAACCAACTTCATCTTCAAGCTTCATTCATCCAACAAAAGAAGAAAAATTTCTTCATCTTCAAGCTTCGTTCATCCAAAAAATGAACAACTTTATCTTCCAACTTCATTCATCCAACAAAAAAACATTCTAATTAATATGTTCTAGTTGGAAATATTTTTGATTGACTGTAAAAACATTCTAATTAAAAAAACAGCTCATTTAGTGCGTAATGTTCTTGCAGAATTGCAAGATCACACACTTTCAGCTATATAGTCACACTCATTATATTGTAGAATCACGCAGCTGTACACTCATTGTAGTCACATATTCAGTTGTATAGTCACATTCATTAGGCTGTATAGTCACACTCACTATGTTGTAGAATCACGCAGCTGTAGAATACATTGGGATTAATATATCATGCGTTTAATCATCTTCATCTTCATACTTGTTTATTTTTCGTACCTTCTTTTTTTGATATTTATAAAATTATTTATCTTCATTATCCAAAAAAAATGAAGGTTCAATATGGATGAATGGACGACTGTGACTTTCCTCAGTAACAACATTCTAAAACAACGAAGTATTAATCACATACAAAAGTATTTAAACATTCATTAAATATTCAACCTCCATTCATGTTGGTTTCTTTTATAGTTGATTTCATATTTGTATGACACGTTTAAAAATTCGGAAAATTACTAATACGTTCTACTCTCCTATCACAAATATTACAACAGGTGATTGTTAGACGTGAAATGAGCAACTTCGATTCATCAAATAAAAAAAGAAGAATTTTTTTCATCTTCAAGATTCGTTCATCCAAAAAAACAACTTCATCTTCCAACTTCATTAATCCAACAAAAAAAACATCCTAATTAATATATGTTCTAATAAGAAATATTATTTTGATTGACTGTAAAAACATTTATATTTAAAAAAAGAACAACTCATTTTGTGCGTAATGTTCTTGCAGAATTGCAAGGTCACACATTTTCAGTTGTATAGTCACACTCATTACGCTGTATATTCACACTTATTATGTTGACGTTTGACATTACGCACAAAATGAGTGTGATTCTATAACATAATGAGTGTGATTCTACTGTATGGCGAGTGTGACTATAAAAAATGAAAACCAAAATCTGTCCCGGTTATACAATATTAGGAGTGTGACTATACAACATAGTGAGTGTGAATATACAACAAGGCGAATGTGACTATACAAATACGACCACTTTTGGCTACAAACCTATTGGTGCACAACTGCGTGGTTTTAAAGCTGAAAGGATAAGTGATTTTGCTATAGACCTCGTGTGATTAATTACGAAACCAGAAAATAGCGATGAAAATATATTTACATTAGAAAAAGTCCATCCTTTACATATAGTACGTCCATCCTAAAGCAAACATTTTATCCCATACAAACACTCAAGAGCTTAACGATGGTCTCTGGTACGTGCGCAACAATACGTTGTCCAATTACGTGGTCGGCCGCTGTATCTTCCACGACCTTCTTCTCCTCACCGCCCCTTTTACCAACATTTCTCTTTCCACTAGCCATTTCGCTGCGACAAAACACACAATCAATCTAAATCACACAATGAATATGATTATACAACTGAATATGTGACTACAATGACTGTACAGCTGCGTGATTGTACAACATAATGAGTGTGACTATACAACTTTAACTGTGTGACTAAACAACATAAACGGTGTGATCCTACAACATAAACGGTGTCATCCTACAACATAATGACTGTGATCCTACAACATAACGAGTGTGACTATACAACTTCAATTGTGTTACTATACAGCCTAATCAGTGTGATCCTACAACATAATGAGTGTAAATATACAACATACTGACTGTGATCGTCCTACAAATAACGAGTGTGAATATACAACCTAATCTCTGTGACTATATAACTAAATTATACTTATTTATACTTCAATCATCATTAGCAAAGATGATTACACACACAAATCACTGCAAGAATTTGTGTGATTCTACAATATAATGAGTGTGACTATACAACATCAACTGTTTGACTATACAACCTAAAGTGTGTGTGATAAGGCTAAAGTCGTATCACCTATATCAAAATAACCTAACAAACAACTAACAAATAGCTAGTAGCAAGTAAGGGTCGAACCACAGAGAGATGGATGAATATTGCAAATTATCTATAATCGATTTTAAACTATTTAATTCCGGTTTATTTGATTTTGTTTTATAAACTAATGTAATAGTGTAAATTAAGGGTGTTCTAATAATATTGAAGAGATCTAGGGCTTTCCGGTTCACTGTGTAATTAAATTGGATAAAGTTAATTAATCATACAATCAATCAATCACAGTTATTTAGGGCAAAGACACGGCCTCTCGGATCTTATGTCAACCTTAGGATAGATTCTGACGGGCTCTCGCAACTTACCAGACTATCCTACCCACTTACTTGTAAGTCTACCCTTACCAGGCTTTCAATCTTAGGTTCGGGTTCCTAAACATTCAACTAGTTCAACGTCTCAAACTAATCAAACGATAATACAAAACAAGTAGTAAGGCAATAACATATGAATGATTAATCAAATAAGTAATTAAACTAACATCCCCAATTCAATTAACATAGATCTCTTTCAACCCTAGATAAATAAATTAGCTACTCATACTAAAAGATAAAGCAATAAAGAAATTAAGCATAATAAAAGACAATATGAAACTAAGAGAAAAGAGAAAAATATCAATTACGTAGAACTGAAAGATTAAAGATCTAAAAGTGTGGCTACAAACTAGAAGAATTCTGATACTAAGAATAAGTCTAAACTAAACTAATGAATATGAAAGTGTGATTAAATCTAACCCTAAGGAGGGTATATATACTAATAATAAGGAGTCTAACATCTTCTATTTTCCTAAATAATAAGGAAAAACTAATAAGATAAGAATATTACAAAAGATAAGAGTTATGGTAAGTTACGAAGTCTAAAAATAGAAGTCCTGCGAAAACAGCCTCAAACTGGTCGGTTCGGGTCTATCCCGACCGGTTCAAGGCTGTCCCGACCGGTTTGGGTTCGTCCCGACCGGTTCGGGTTTCTCTGCACTACCCGACGAATTTGAAATGCTTGCTGTTTCTTCTTTACTTATCGGATTTGGACGTGTGATATACCGTTGGAAAGCTCCAACGACACGAAAATCAGATCGATCGGAGCTGTAGAACTCAAGGTATTCACGTTTGAAGTTGACTCTTGTTTTAGCGATCATTATTTCTTCCCGATTTGCATTTGTTTGACCTTTCCAACTTATTTCTTTGTCGTTTCTTATTGTTTCTTTGCTCACGTCCTTCTTTAAGTATTCACTTTGTATCATCTAACTTTTATCACTTTTTCCTTGTATATTTCATGGCTCGGCTCTCGTCATAGCCCAAAATATAGCTCAATCGCCTTCATTTGTCTCGTTTCCAACAAAACGTAAACAAAATACCCGGCATAACAAAGAAGGATAAAAAGCTAGAAAAACGACTCCTAGGACACAGAAAATGAACCAAAATAAAGGAAAAGTTGGGGTTAAATATATATACAAAATGAGTTCATCAAATCCCTCCAAACCTTTACTTGTCCCTTAGCAAAGCAATCATCAAGGAATATGGACAAGACTTAAAACAGTGGCTTAGAGCTAATTATCAACACAAATCCAAGATCTTATACTCCAACAAGCGAATGACACCTAGGCTAAAGAAACGAATTCATCATCAAAAAGATAAAGAGTAAAAGAATTTCAAAAATCAAGCTCCAATCAATATTCAAATGCCAAACTTTTAATCTTGCACAACCTTCTATGTCGAGATTCCTTACGGTTTACACTCATCACTCAATAAGGGCAATATTGTGAGTTTATGTAGAATCGGAAAGACAAAACACTCACCTAACTGCGACTTATAAGAACATGCATGCAATCTAACATGATACCAATCTCTACCAACCGTACATACACATTCAATCGGACCAAGACACATTCTGAGGACTTATATATGGCATAAAGTGAGGCTAATCGGGTAAGAAGGGGCAAAACAATTTGGATATGTAGAGGTAAAAGTCAAGCTAGTACAACCGTAACCAAACTAAACTCATTCCATTCTTAACCAATCATCAATCAAAGGAATTACAAGTAGTGCCAAGCACCATATTTTTTTCAATCTTTTCATAACTGATTTCGTGCCAACAACTACGAAAATATAGAAATTAATTCTTTTATCTTCTCATAGCAAAAACACATTCCTTTTCTTGTTTCACTTTTTTTCTTTTTTTTTTCAACTATCTCCGTTCTTTTTCTTTTCTTTCATTTTTTTTTTCAATTCATTCATCATTTTTTTCAATTTCCTTCCTCAATCCACATGGTACCAACTTTCACCCGCAAATATAATTCCGTCTTATTAACCAAACTAGCTTGACTAGGGTAGGCAAATATGACATGTAGTTAATAAACGGGTCAAAACAGGTCAAATTATGGCTATGTGGAGTTCATGGGAATTAGATAAAAGAAAGGGGATTGCCTCTTTTACATATATCACAATCACAAACCGAATGCATACAGGTATTTAAGAGACGAATGTCATGCTTGTGCAATTTGATGTTACATGTCTCATAAGGAGTACTACTTTCAACCTATATGAAACTGATCATGGATGTCATCAGTTTAGGCTCTAAGTCTCACAATATAAGTAGCTTACTCGACAACAGGTCAATTGACTCATTTGGCATTCAAAACATAATCGGCGACAAGATCTAAGAAATACTAAACTCAAATAACGGAAAATAAGTGTCATTCACAAGAAAGAGCAAAGAACTAGGGAAAAGCATGCGACAAATGCAATGTCATCATTGCCGACACGACTCTATACTAAAACACACAAAAAAATCAAAAATTAATAAAAATAAAAAAAGTTTTTTTTTGAAAATTAACACACACCCAAAAGAAAAATACACAAAACACAAAATATTCCCCAAACCAAATTACACAATGTCCTCATTGTGAAGCAAAGTAAATAAGATAGGACAAAAATATAATGGGTAAAGGAAGATAAACAAAGAAGACGAAAAAAAATAAGAGAGAAATAAGGGAAGGTACCGACAATATATATGCTGCAAATAATTTTCCCCCAAACCAGGGACAAAAATGGGCCGGGGGATAAGAATCAGATTCATAACCATCAGTATTAAATTCATAGCAGTTCAAGGCTCGCAGGAGTAGATCGAATGACTGCGCATGTGCTAAACAGAAGCATAAGTAGCACCAAGATATAAAGAAGACATCATATAAAATCAATGTTAAAGATTGTCTTAGTCTATCAAACGAGCTGGGCCAATCCTGAACAAGGTGGTCATAGTATATAAGAAGATTAGGACTGCTAATAGGCGGCTCGTAAGGAAAGGTGGCGTACACACCAAATTTCTCAAATTTCCTCCAAGGTTTATCATCGAGTATAAATTGCATGAGAGAATAGTTAGAACTCTCAAAACCAGTCAAAGCATCAATCATACTTACCTCACTTTCTTTAGGAAGGTTATCCAAATCCGACAAGTCTAAACTCAAATAAATCTGCTTAAAAGAATTATCACAATCCTCCTCACAAATAATAAGTTCAAACAAAGGGTCAGGAGAAATCGGATCAAGACAATCAATGGGTGAAAGAGATTCATCCTCAATATAAGGGAAAAACTCAAATTTCTCTAAAATGGGTTTCTCAATTAAATTATCCTCAATATCCCATCTATCCACATATTTATCACACAAGGAATCATCAAAAAGTTTTTTCTCCTCTTCCCATCAAATTTTGCTCTCAAGCTCAAGATCTTCTCTTTTATTCAATTCCTTCTCCAAAATATCATAATTGACATCAAATGACACTATCTCAAAATCACACAAATCAAAATCCTTAATGTTGTCCTCAATTAAAAGAGCAACATTTAGAGCATCCAAACACAAATTTTTCTCAAAAAACATACATTCCAACTTAGTATGATTGACATTCACAAAGTCGGGAGAAGGTTGGATTAAAGTAGGTTCACAAGGATCAAATTCATGAAAATTGACATAATGCATTATATTATCATCCATGGGGAATTGAGGAACTTGGATAGATTGAACATTATACACATCATCCTCTTCATCATCAATTATGTTCATAGGAGATGGAGATGGAACACTTACCTGAAGGTTATTTGCTACTTCCATAGGCGAACCCGATTGACTTTGTTGTTTTTCATCTGCTAATTGGGTAAGAGCTAGCAACGGACCTTTTAGAGTCTCTTGATTTTGTAGAAGTTGCGTGAATTGTAGCATCAAAGCCTTGATTTCCGCCATTTCATTATTCCACCTCATCCCTGACTCAGCACTGTTTCGGGCTAAATATTTAAGGAGTTCCTATCGCTCCTCATAAGGCATATAATTAAACATCCCATCGCAAATTGTCTCGATATTAGCCCGTTTGTCATCATCCACACCATCATAAATCATATGACACATCTCCCAAATATCAACATGATAGCCACTTTGATAAATAAAAGACTCAGTCTGTCCCAATAAATATGCAATGACTCATGATTAAATTGAGGAAAATAGAAGATAGTCATAATGGTTAAACAAATAAAGAAAACAAAAAAATAAATAAATATATACAAAATAAAATTAAAATATAATAAATATATACAAAATAATCTAGAACCCAAAACAAATAATGAACAATAATACAAAACCGTCTCCCTGGCAACGGCGCTAAAATTGATAAGGCTAAAGTCGTATCACCTATATCAAAATAACCTAACAAATGACTAACAAATAGCTAGTAGCAAGTAAGGGTCGAACCACAGAGAGATTAATGAATATTGCAAATTATCTATAATCGATTCTAAACTATTTAATTCCGGTTTATTTGATTTTGTTTTCTAAACTAATGTAATAATGTAAATTAAGGTTGTTCTAATAATATTGAAGAGATCTAGGTCTTTCCGGTTCACTATGTAATTAAATTGGGTAAAGTTAATTAATCATACAATCAATCAATCACAGTTATTTAGGGCAAAGACACGGCCTCTCGGATCTTATGTCAACCTTAGGATAGATTTTGACGGGCTCTCGCAACTTACCAGATTATTATCCTACCCACTTACTTGTAAGTCTACCCTTACCAGGCTTTCGATCTTAGGTTCGGGTTCCTAAACATTCAACTAGTTCAACGTCTCAAACTAATCGAACAACGATACAAAACAAGTAGTAAGGCAATAACATATGAATGATCAATCAAACAATTAATTAAACTAACATCCCCAATTCAATTAACATAGATCCCCTTCAACCCTAGATAAATAAATTAGCTACTCATAATGAAAGATGAAACAACAAAAGAATTAAGCATAATAGAAATCAATATGAAAATAAAGGAAAAGAGAAAAATACCGATTACGAAGAACTGAAAGATTGAACAATAATTAAAAGCTGAAAAGTACCGCTACAATGCTTGCAGAATTCTGACGCTAAATAATAATACTAAGTCTAAACTAAACTAATGAATGAAAAAGTGTAATTAAATCTAACCCTAAGGAGGGTATATATACTAATAATAAGGAGTTTAACATCTTCTCCTTTCCTAAATAATAAGGAAAAACTAATAAGCTAAGAATATTACAAAAGATAATAGTTATGGTAAGTTACGAAGTCTAAAAATAGAAGTCCCGCGAAAACAGCCTCAAACCGGTCAGTTCAGGTCTGTCCCGACCGGTTCAAGGCTGTCCCGATCGGTTCAAGGCTGTCCCGACCGGTTTGGGTTCGTCTCGACCGGTTCGGGTTTCTCTGCACTGCGTGACGAATTTGAAATGCTTGTTGTTTCTTCTTTACTTATCGGATTTGGACGTGTAATATACCGTTGGAAAGCTCCAACGACACAAAAATCAGATCGATCAGAGTTGTAGAACTCAAGATATTCACGTTTGAAGTTGACCCTTGTTTTAGCGATCATTCTTTCTTCCCGATTTGCATTTGTTTAAGCTTTCCAACTTATTTCTTTGTCGTTTCTTATTGTTTCTTTGCTCACGTCCTTCTTTAAGTATTCACTTAGTATCATCTAACTTTTATCACTTCTTCCTTGTAGATTTCATGGCTCGGCTCTCGTCATTGCCCAAAATATAGCAATCGCCTTCATTTGTCTCGTTTCCAACAAAACGTAAACAAAATACCCGGGATAACAAAGAAGGATAAAAAGCTAGAAAAACGACTCCTAGGACACAGAAAATGAACCAAAATAAAGGAAAAGTTGGGGTTAAATATATATACAAAATGAGTTCATCAGTGTGACTACAAAACTAAAACCGTAAAATGGAAAATAAAAGTCATACAGTTCATTATACTTCAATCATCATTAGCATAGTCACAACATTCATAATTAGAAAGATGATTATACCCACGAATCAGAGCAAATTATTTAAACATTCAATAAATATTCAACCTCCATTCATCCATATTCAACCTTCATTTTTCTTTGTGGATAATGAAGAATTGAAGATAAATAATTTTATAAATACCAAAACCAAAAGGGATGAAAAATAAAACAAGCATGAAAATGAAGATGATTAATACCAAAAAAAAGAAGGTATGAAAAATAAAACAAGCATGAAGATGAAGATGATTAACCGCATGATACCTTAATCCCAGGTACGGTATTCTACAGGTGCGCAGGTATTCTACAGGTGTGTGATTCTACAACATAGCGAGTGTGACTATACAGCCTAATGAGTGTGACTATACAACTGAATATGTGACTACAATGAGTGTACAACTGCGTGATTCTACAACCTAATGAGTGTGACTATACAACTGAAAGTGTGTGACTTTACAATTCTGCAAGAACATTACGCACTAAATGACTTATTCATCTTCATCTTCAAGCTTCATTCATCCCACAAAAAAAGAACAACTTCATCTTGAAGATGAAGTTGTTCTTTTTTTTTGTGGATAATGAAAATGAATAATTTTATAAATACCAAAAAAAAGATATGAAAAATAAAAAGAGGCATGAAGATGAAGATGAAGATGAAGATGAAGATGATGAAGAAAAAGAAGCATGAAGATGAAGATGAAGCATGAACATAACTTCGTATGATGATCGAAGTTACTGACGAAGTATGTTGCGTTAAAAACGCAGTATGGTCGGAGTAGTTGACGGAGTATGGTCGGAGTTATTAATGGAGATTACACTACAAGAAAAACAGTTTCGGGCGTCCACCTGGTGGGCACCGACAGTGGACGCTATAAAGGAACCGGCGTCCGCAAACAGACGTCAGAAAGCGGAAGCCACGACCAGTCGCCCGTTTTTTAAAACGGGCGTCCACTATTGGACGCCAAGGGAAATGGCGACCGACAGTGCACGCCATGGATGGCGTCCGACTGTGGTTGCCAGGGGTCCCAAGATGGCGTCCACAGTCGGACGCCAGGGCCCTTAAGTTGGCGTCGGACTGTGGACGACATCTGGGGACCCCTGGCAACCACAGTCGGACGCCATTTTAGCTTTCCCTGGCGTCTGTCATGGCGTCCGTTATCGGACGTTATTTACGTTGTTTCATGGCCGTAAACATGCGTTCAATGTCTAGCCAAAACCTGCAATATAAACCACATCCACAACACTCAACCAACCACAAATGTGGACTATCCACAATACCTCAACCTCATTCACTCTCAGTCAACCAAAACACTTCATCTCTCGACTCATTTCTGCTGAAAAAATTTATATAAAATAAATTTAACATACGGTTTGAAGATACACAAATCTAAACTAGTTAGAAGATACATAATCCGTAAATAAAGTTACAACAACAACAACAAAAAACAATCAGCAAACTGTGAAGCTAGCTGCAGCATCAGAGTTACCACCACCATCACCAAATGGGTCTCTGTCGTCTGGAGGGGATGGGGGACGACCTTGGTTGCAATTTCTGAACATGGCCTGAAACATGGCCATCTGTTCCTGCATCTTCTTTATGTTCTCGGCCTGGTCCTTCAGCTACTGTTGCTGTGCCGTCAGCTGTGCCTTCATGGCGTCCTTCTCCGGGTCGGGTTGCTGAGATCCGGTCGGCGTGTACTCCATTTGTGTGCAGGTGCTGAGACGCGGTGTGGGAGGTGTGAAGTACATACCTTGTGCATTTTCTACACCGTACACACTACCTTTCTTGTAACCCTTGACAACCTTGAACCAAGTCGCATTCAGGTCGACTTCCTCAGCATCAGGATCAGCCTCGAGTCTCGCTAGCTCTTCTTGGTAGGCGTCCTGCGTCGTACAGAACAACGATTTCAATTGAAGTTATTATTAGATGAAATCATCGAAGATAGTTATCTACCAACTAAAGTCGATTTATTTAAAATAGTTAGTACTCACCCAGAGCGCCTAATCCTTTTTCGTCTTAAAGCTAGTCCCTTTGTCATCGGTCTGCCCATGCATGTCGAAGAATACCTCCGTCGCGGTTGGCACCCTCCCGAGCTCAGCTTGCATCTATTAAATGAGTACGAATGTTATTAGGTGAATATAAATTATGCGAAAATAGTTTCCGATTATTCAAGTAAGAGTACAGTATTAATTAGTAGAAATCATACCCTCTTGGCACGACTGAAAGAAGGCTGAGAACCCCTATGATGTGTCGGGTTTGCGTGGCCCTCATGCTCACAGTTGGTCAGTTTGTTCTTCTGGGCCCTTTCAGACCTGACCTTAAAGTCCTTCTTGTCGTGGTAGGCGACCCATCTCTCCAATGCTTCACCTAAAATATGACGACCCAATATATTATTTAATACAGTGAAATATTGAAGTTAGATTGTTTGTTAAAATTGATTACCAAAATAAAAACAACACCTTTAAGGTCCTTTAGCGGAGTCCCCCGCGTGCGTCGTTTATTCATCACACAAGTGAAACGTTGTGTGCACGCCTCATTGTACCCGTCCCAGACCCTTCCCTCTAAGTCGGGTGCCCAACTGAACTTCAACTACACAATCAAGGAGGATTAATAATTAGTAGCAAAATTATTTACAAAGTCCTCATTATAAATTAAAAACTCGGTAGCAAAAACAATCCACGTACCCGGAATTGGTTGAACCACCACTGTCGTACCTCCACCGGCACCTGAGACCAACAGGCATACCCCTGTCCTTTGTCGACCATGTAGCTGGTAGTACAGCCTCTGACGACATCTTTATGCAGAAACCTGCACCGAGTCCAGAAGCACATATATGTACAAAATCATACAAGATGTAGTCCAAAAATAAACATGTTATAAAAGAATAATCAACAAGTTAGATTATATTACCATGTGCCTGTAGGTTTGAGAATCACCCGACCGGCATCGTCCTTCTCCAGCTCTTCCACCTGCCCCTGCTCCTCCTCCTCCTCCTCATGCTCATCGGTCTGCTCCGGTATCATTTCGGGGACCACTTCCTCCTCCTCCTGCTGCGTGGTCGACGTCTGAGCAGACCTACTACCCCCACCACGTTTCCTGGTCGATCTACCGCCTGCCATTATCTTCACCTTGCAACAAATTAAACAATGTTAACAACAACTAGCGACTACATTCTAACTTGATTTAAGTAATGTACCAAATAAGTAGCACAGTGACCTAATCATGTAATCATCAATATAACTTACTACAACAACTCGCTTAGTCATCTTCACTGTCGTTATTGTCTTCAGCCTCATCCTCCTCAGTCTGATCCTCCTCCTCCGTCTCCTCGCCCTCCACTTGATCGTCCTCCCAATTGCCTTCTTCGTGTCCGTCATCCTCCTCAAGGATCTCCGGAACATCCATAACCATGTAATCTCCTTGTTCATCATCAACATTGTCCTCAAAATCTTCCTCTGCCCCTTCATCCTGATCTTCTTCGGAGAATATGGCCTCTTCAATAGAAGATAAGCGTGTACCAGTTGACGCAGCTTCTTCCTGGAACAAAGAACTGTCTATTTGTCTCCGTGGTTTAGTTGTAAAGACTGCCCACCATTGACTTTGATTTCTGTCATTTTTTGTGTAAGGAGAAGGAGCAAAATAGACTTGCTTCGCCTGATGGGCGAGTATGAACGGATCGTACGTAGGATATTTCCAAGTATGATTAACTTCCACAATCTTGTAACGTTCATGCACTCGGGTCCCGTTCACGGAGCTGTCTTTCCACTCACATTTGAATACCACAGCTCTATACGCTCGTTCTTTGCCGGCATAACACAACTCAAAAATATCCTCCAAAATACCATAGTACTCATCACCATCAAGAGATGACACACTCACACCAAAGTTGCATCTAGCCTTGTTCTTCCCGTAGTTGAATGTGTGGAAATTGAACCCATTCACCGAGTACCGTTTCCAGGTTTTAACCGCTCGCACTGGACCAAATGCCAAACTTCTAACCAAGTCATCATGTATGTCTAAGGCAACTACGTGATCCTTGAGCCACTTCGGAAAATGTTCGTCGTGCTTACTCCAAACGTCATCAGGGTTCACGTCAAGGTTCGCAGCGACATATTCAGTTACAAATTGCCTCTCATAAGGCTCTAAGATCTCACAATTAGAGAGTAGGTAAAGGTGCGCTCGGCTATGCTCTTTCTCATCTAGTGTCCTAGAATCCTCAGCGGATGAAGTTCCTTCATCGTCCTTCTTTTGAAAAAACTCGGGTATAGTAGGATCAATGGACACCGAATGTTCTAGGTTCAAGTTCTTGGTTTTTGTTTGGACATCTTTCTCGAAGTAGAGGGAGCAGAAGTTTGCAATCTCTTCTGTCAAATATGCATTACAAATAGATCCCTCTACCCTAGCCTTGTTACCAATTTTCTTCTTCAAATGATTGAGGAACCTAAATAAACAAGTTATGTATTTCAATTAATAAAAATTAGCTATGTTTAAATTAAATGTATAAATGAAGTTACAAAAAATTATGTACCTTTCAAATGGGTACATCCATCTATACTGGACAGGTCCTCCAACCTTAGCCTCGTAGGGCAAGTGGATAGGTAGATGCTCCATGGAATTAAAGAACGACGGTGGGAAGATCATCTCAAGTTTGCATAGTATCTGTGGAATTTGATCCTCCAGCCGAGTCATGTCCTCAATTGATACTGTAGAAGAACACAAATCTCGGAAGAACTGAGATATCTCAGTTATAGAATTCCACACCGTCGGTGGCAAAAGGTGCTTTAGTGATACCGGAAGCAACCTCTCCATGAAGACGTGACAGTCATGACTCTTTAACCCTTGCAGCTTCAGGTTCTTAAGATCAACACAGCGTTTGAAGTCGGAGGCGTACCCATCAGGGAACTTCAACTTCTCTACCCACTCCAACAACGCCTTTCTCTGAGCCTTGTCAAGTGTGAACAAGGCTCTCGGTTTCGACCCATCCCCTTTTATGTGCAGTTGAGGACGGTCACAAAAATTCTTTACATCTCGCCGGGAGCCTATAGTGTCACAACTCTTCCCCTCCACATCCATCACCGTGTGAATCAACTGCTCGAAGAAGTTTTTCTCTATGTGCATCACATCTAAATTGTGACGAATTAACAAAGTCCTCTAATATGGTAGGTCAAAAAATATGCTACGTTTAAACCAACCATTTTTCAACTTCTTGAGGTCTTTGAACTCCTACTCTGTTCCGTCGATAGTGGACGGGTAATCGGAAATCAACTCCCAGACTTCATCTCCGGGAAGTCGATCAGGTGCGTCATCAAGCACAACCTCACCCTTCTTGAATGCCTTCTTATTCTTTCTATATGGGTGACCTTCTGGTAGGAACTGTCGATGACAGTAAAACCAACTTATTTTACTAGAATTTGGAAGATAAAAAGCTTTGCTCTTATCCATACAACACGAACATGCTTTCTGACCCGCAGTAGACCACCCCGAGAGCATACCGTATGCGGGAAAGTCATTTATAGTCCACAACAAAGCTGCTTTCAACTGAAAGTTTTGTCTAAGAGAGACATCATAAGTTTCCACCCCTACCTCCCATAGTTGTTTCAGTTCCTCAATAACAGGTTGCAAGTAAACATCCAAATGATTTTTCGGGTTTTTGGGTCCGGGCACAATAAGAGATAGGAAGATGAAAGGCTGCTTCAAACACAACCAAGGAGGTAGGTTGTAAGGTGTGCTCATCACTGGCCAGCAAGAGTACGATTTACCAAATTGGCCGAACGGTGAAAATCCATCAGTGCACAACCCAAGCCTTACATTTCGGGGTTCTAACGCAAAGTGGGGATGTAGTCTATCGAAACGCTTCCACTCCTCACCATCACTCGGATGACACATCTTTCCTAGTACCCTAATGTCCTCCTTGTGCCACCTCATTTGCTCCGCTACGGTTTTTGTGGCATACAATTTCTGAAGCCTAGGTGCAATAGGGAAGTACGTAAGCTGACTTATTGGGATTGGTTTCTTACCCCTGACACCACTTTTCCCTTTTCTACCTCTCAAAACAATATCCCCCTCAACCATCTTATACCTACCCTTACCACATCTCCTACATTCATCAAGCATCGCATCATCCTTCCAAAATAGCATGCATCCATCTGGACAAGCATCAATCTTTTGATGCGGGAGTTGAAGTCCCTTCACAACCTTTTTGGTTGTGTAGAATGATCGGGTCATGATATTGTCCTTTGGAATAACTCTCTCGAGCAAGGCAGCAATACCATCGACACAAGCAAAGGGTAGGTTGAACTCACATTTAAGGCTAACTACCATAGACGCGACTTCTAACAAAGTCACATCACACCCTCCGTATAACGGTTTCTCCGAAGCATCCAACATGTCAAAAAATGCCTTTGCTCGTGGGTTAGGCTCTTGTGGGTTGGGTGAGTCTCGTGGGTTAGGTGAGTCGTCATTCCCATATGTGTTCTCGTTATTAAACAAGTTGCACTCCACAACGTCAACTATCATACCTCTCAATCCCCCCCTCATTTTGATGGTTTTCGGGTTCCTCAGACTGAGATGGCTCACCATGACAAATCCAATTATAGTAATTGGGTGAAAAACCACTATAGATGGCATGTTCCTTAACTACAAATGATCTCAAGAAATTTTATGTTCTTGCATTTAGTACACGGACACCTAACCTCCCCCCTCGATGCATAATCTACTGACTTTTTAGCCACCTCGACAAATGATTCAACACCTCTCAAAAATTCGACGGTGGGACATCTCTTCTTATCAAGTCTTCCCTCATACATCCATTTCCGTTCAATTCTCTTCATTTTCTATGTTCAAAAAATATATATAACAAATTAAAGTTTAATTTTCCTAACTTCATTTATAACATACTAAACGAAAATTTAATCACCATTTAACTTAAACTTAATTTCTCTAACTAAGTTTCCTCAATTTAATCCCTAATACGTCGAAGTAAACCCAAATGTCTTATTACTCTATAATTGACCTTACAAAAATCAGTCACCGATTTTAATCACAAATGTAATCACAATTTCATCGCAATTTACAAAAACCCTAACTCATTTATCAATTTAATCCCAAAATAACCAAACGAAACACAAAAATTCATGGCCTAGGTCCGACAAAAACAGCTAAAACAGGTCAAATAAGGTCAAATTTTTGGATACAGATATCAAAACACCGAAAGCACCGCTAACACCTAATTACAACCCCGATCAAGATAGAAGTGGTTTCGGGAAAATCCGGCATTATTACGACACCTTTTGGTCCGTCCTAAGTGACACAAAAACTCACGGAATGCCCTAGAGGTCATTGTAGCTCAATTCAACCAAATTGATCAAACCCTAATCAAAATTGTGATGGGCAAAACTAATCAACCTAATCGAATTTGGGCTAAACTAATCAACCTAATCGAATTTGGCCTAAACTAATCAACCTAATCTAAATTTAGACCTAAACAATATTTACTAGCAAACTATCAATAAATAACGATAACAATAGAAAACAAGAACTAAATATAATGAATAACAACTAAGTAAGTAAGAAACATACCAAAGATTAGGAAAAAATTGAGGAGAGGAATAGAGGAATGGTGCGGCGAGGAGAGGAAGAGTTTTAGAGAGTAGTTTTTTTTAGAGAGTGATGGGGGAGAGGGGGGTGCGCGACTGCTATTTGTCGCCAATACGAGCTGGGCGGGCGTCCATTGTCGGACGCCATGGGTGGACGCCCGTTTTACCCCAAATAGCGTCCGCCAGTGGACGCCATTTACCCCAAATGGCGTCCGCCTGTGGACGCCCGTTGGCCTGAATTTCGTCCTTCCCAAATGCAATCGGACGCCAATTTTGGCGTCCGACTGTGGACGCCCGTATGATTTTTCCGACGCCATGTCGGCGTCCATATGCCAAGGACGCCAACCAGGTGGACGCCCGGAACAGTTTTTCTTGTAGTGTTATTTGATGGGGTTTTGTTGGAGAGAGATGCAGTTTCTATACTGTAAACGTAAAATCTAATAATATGGAGTATCTTAATTAATTTCATGGCGTTTTCAGTATAAATTACAAAGCAAATACTCACCGTTTGTGTATTCGACGATTCGCATATCCGTCATCCAAGGAGAAGTTTCATCGGCGCGAGAAGAAGATGAATGATTGAACGTGTTATTGAGTGGGTTGATTTGAACGTAAGTTGCAGCGATGCGAAGAAGAAGATAAATGATTGAACGATTTCCATAAACTTTGATTGAAGATTGTGTTTGTTGAAAGTGATGAATGAGAGAATGAATGTCAAAATTGCTATGAATGACAGTATGAATGAAGACGTTAATATTTGATATTGTTTCCTATTTTGATGTAAGCATTATCTTTCTTTTTTTTTAATAATGAAGCTATGATGAATTTCGTCCATCCATCCCTCTCCCATTTAATGGATGAGATGAGGATTTAGGAACTCAATATATGAGAGTGACTCATAAGAACTTCTCTATATATATATTTGCGTCAAATGTGTGTTGTTTTTGCACTTCTATTGTTGTTGATGATGTTGCTGTAGCTGATGGTGTTGTTTTTTATGTTGTTGTTGATGGTGTTGTCTAGGGATGGCAACGGGTAGGGTATGGGTCGGGTCCGGCAAGACCCGGACCCGGACCCGTGTTTCACAAGTTGGACCCGGACCCGACCCGGACCCGTAAGGGTCCAAAATTTTAAGACCCTTACCCGGACCCGATGGGTCCGGGTAGGGTCCGGGTCCGGACCCATTTGTACATTTTTTTAATATATACTCTTCCGTCTCCTTTATTTGTTCGCCTTTGATTAAAATATTATTCACAATAAATATAAAGGCAAATAAATGAATAAAACGGAAGTCGTATGACTTTAAACCGGACGCTAAAAAGGCCTAACGTACTAATAAATGAGGTGAAATTTGTTATTTAATAAGTTTCGGTACCCGTATTAGAATAACTAGCGGTTAATTTCTAATTTTCTATTGTTAATGTAAAGTCTCCCTCTCCCACTGTGGTTTGTATTAGTTTCATTTACTATATTACACATTGAATTACCGCATCCACTAAGTTCTTTTTTTCTTTTAAAAAAATAATAGTAATTTCAACGGGTCCAAGGGTCGGGTCCGGGTCCAACCTATAGGACCCGGACCCGGACCCGAAAAATTATTGAAGGACCCATACCCGACCCGTACCCGCAGGGTCTAAAAAAAAGAGGACCCGTACCCGACCCGTTAGGGTAAGACCCGGCGGGTCCGGGTAGGGTCCCGGACCCATTGCCATCCCTAGTGTTGTCTTCGTTGTCGTCATCATTGTTGATGTTCGTGCAATGATTACTTGTGAATGTTTAATGCTTAATTATGATCTGAGTATATTGTTGTTAGACTCACGCAATGATGAATTAAACTATGATATTGAAAAATGAATACCATTAGAACACACAAAAGCATACATCTCATAACCAACATTACCTTCTTGATTACATCCAGTAACAAACATGAAAAACCATGTCTTTTGTTCGCACTCATTATTTAACTTAAATATCTTTTGCACACACTAAAACCCATATAGAAGGACACATATAGATCCTAATTACGAATAGAAAGTTGGATTAATAATACTAAAACCCATTAATAAGCATCTTAATAAGGGGATGTAGCATAACATAGGTGGTTAAGTAATACTCCGTAACTTAATTAAGCGGCATTCACAGCAATCTTCATGCCACCCTGGCAATGTCCGGGAAAACTGCAGATGAAATAGTTAGCACCCCTCCTCAATGTGAATCTGTCCCTGCCAGTTTGGCTGACTCTTGCACCTCTGCCATTGCAGCTGTTGTACCCACCGCCACTCACTGGCACCACGTTGTGCAGGCTTCTTGCGTAGTTGAATACTGCATTTTTCATTCATTGTATTAGTTCATCCTCCACTTTTCAATTTTCAGTATTCGCTAGTCAGATCAATACGGAGTACCAAATAAAACGATAAGAAAATAGTCATACCAAACAACTCGAAATAACTTGATTGAGTCATTGAATCCTAGATGAATTATACCCAAAAATAGATTGATAAAAGTGGGAATATCACCCAACCTAATTTGGTTGCGGGACTTAATTGATGAGCCAATGAGGTTTGAGTTAGGACAATCTCACATTGAATTGTACTCGTACATTTGTACTCAAGCATTTTAGATTGAAGTTAAATCAGTGAATAACTACGCATCATAGATAGAATGACACACACATTGCAAATTGTATAAAAAAAGTCGACACATGCATTTTAGAAGTGCATGCTTTAAAGTGGGTAACATTTCTATGGTCATGCATGAAAGTATGGTCGAATGCCATGCCCACTACTTTTTGCAAATTTAAACACACTCACTTATCCCTTCTGCTTTTGCTTTCATTGCTGATTTGAAAGCTCACATTTTTCTAGTGGGGATTAATTAAATATTTAATCCCACCGTTCTTCTAGTATTAACTAGATAACCCAAAGGCCAAAACGGTTACGCCGACAACAATGACAAATTCTTGTTTGTGACAGAGATATCCGTCACAAACATATGACGGGTCAAATAGATGCCAAATAGGGGAATAAGACAAAAGTGAAATTCGTGGGGCCTAAATATATAATTGTCTTTATCTCCTCAACTCGACCCGTCTTAAGTTTGCGACAGATATATCTGTCACAAGAGAGATCAACTGGACAACAATTAGTCGACTCAATCACCTTCTACACTCTATCAATGTCTGGATTTGGATTCACCATTTTCCGTTACACTAACTTTGATACCATGTAGAATTGTAAATACAATATTTCTTCCAACTTTCTAAGATCTTCCCATTATATATTCATTTGAGAGATATTAAAATAATCTAAATATCCAATGGAAAGATCTTATTGTTTACTGTAGTCAACAATAGTTTAATCGGCTTATATTCAGAAAACTCATTGAAATATTATACACTCTCCGTTCCATTTATTTATTTATCTATCTAAGAACTGTTTTAACTAAAGTTAAATAAATATTCGTAATAAAGATTAAGGAAGTAATTAGAAACGAGTATTTGTTTGGGTGTAACATGTAAGTGTACTAAATAAATTGATTTGTATATATGTCGGATCTAGGATAATTTTGTATTCCGCATGTTAAATGCGCAATTTTAAAGATGATGTTCAAAATTCAAATCATAATTAGTTTAGAAACCGTGTGATTTGAATTCAATTCTTTCAAAACTATCTATCTATTAATTGATAAATACTCCGTATTAATCACGGTGGTTCATCAATAGAGATTACTCCGTGTCTCCGTACAATGTTATTGTTGCCCATAGAATACAATCAACTAATCAAGTACTCCCTTTGATTTTTAATTTTCGTTTCATGCACCTTTGCACAGAAATTTGATGGATTTTTGATGACTAAGCATAAGTGACTCATCAAAATTAAATGAAAAATGCTTAATTTAATGGTAAAATAGGTAAATAAGGAGTAAAAAAGTATGGGACAAAATGATACTCCGTAATACTCGTATATCCAAGACAAATAAGGAAAGTAAAAAAATTGATAAAAATTAAAAACCATCCAAATAAAGAATAAAGGATGAAAATAAAAAAAGGATGGAGTATGACAATTGACAATAACTTGGACAGTACTATAATAGATGTCAGATTCGAATCCTCTCTTCAGTATTATAGAGAGTAATAATGTGACTATATGCACAAATGTATTATTTGTTGAACCAAAAAAATTCAAACTTATTTATGGAAATTTTGTCTTACATACAATATAAAAAGTTACATAACATTACAAAGATTAACTTAAACTTAAGTAGTTTTGTAAAATTTTAGCTGTCAAATACTCAATATTACCAAATTATGGGGATTGTGTAGTTATACGTAATTTTCTTATTATCTGTTTTTAATAACTACGTAGGACTATTAAATCTAAATTTCACACAATAGTGGATGTACGGTAAACAAAAATGGTGGACAAGAAAACGTGTATCCTGAGTGTAGATGAGGCCCAAAGTTTAAGGCATGTCAGGGTAAGAGACCTACCATAATAATTAGTACTCACTCCTACTTCCTAGTCCCGGCCCTACTAATTAAACCAATTTATATCCAACATAGAGTAATAAACTACGGAGAGTAAATCAAACAATGAGAAACAGTAATTAATGAAAGCGGATGTATGTATGTAGTGTATTAGTAAAAGGAAGGAAGGAAGTAGTGACCTAAAACATCGCCAGCCCTGAAGGACTTGCCTCTTGGCCAGCCCACAACATTGAAGGTCCACCCACCATTACCACCCACATTGTAAATGGCTGCAAGACTGGGTTGGGCTATAGCCATGAGGCACAGTATGGCTAACCCAACACCCAAACCTCTAGCACTGCTTCTTCCCTGGGCCATTTTCTTACTTACTTATTAATCTTAATTACTTTGTCTTATAGTTAGCTAGCTAGATGAGAGTGGTAAGTGATAAGTGGTAAGTGATGCCCTATTTATACTACTTTTCCTATAATTAAATATATATTTTTTTATTATTTTGTAGGACTAGTTTCCAATTATGTGGAAGATTTTCAAAATATATGGAGGACTTTAGGGTCCCATGATTTAAATTGCATGCCACTACTACTATACGTATGAAAGTTATGTAGGTAGGGGTGGGGGTGGGGGGAGGTGTTCGACTTTATGCAATGTAAATGTAAGACTTCTTTTTTGGGGCCTATAACTTAAATATAACCCCAACAACTCCACTCACGATACATGTGTCGGGTACCCTTACTTGACAAAGACGTGTCTACTTCACTCAGTGCCAAAATAAACATACGTCGTTACGTATGTTGTGTATCCATTAGTCTTTGGTTTTGGAAATTAGGCACCCGTCCTTCACACTTCCTTCCATATATGTATGTGTAGGTAAACCACCGTATGCCCTAGTTTTGTGGAATACATTCACTAATTCATGCAATTTTGATTCAAGTCTACGCCATCACCAAACAAATTTGCATGTAATTGATGGACAACAAATCTAGTGTATCATTCACGTTATTGTAGGAATATCGTAAACTTAAGTTTTTTTTGCAACAATAAAATTTATTGATGTAAGGTAAAGGTATGTATTACTATATATTACGGATCATGATTCATTATAGTAAGAGTGATTCTAAGAGATGTAATGCTAAACTTTAGGGGGTGTTTGGTCGAGGGTTATAGGAAAGAGTAGATTCAATATCTTTCAATCCCTATAGTTATTTGTTTTAACTTTTGTGCATTCACTTTCTTTCTTTGCATTTCATCCCAAACTCCCGTACTCCCTTATTTTCTATCCCCCATCCCCATAGGGTTTGGATTTTGTTTACCTCACTCATCACCCACCACCCTAAACCCACCACGTACCACTCTGACACCACCATCAATACCACCACCACCACCACCACCACTCCGACACCACCACCAATGTCACCAACATCGATTTCATCACTACCACTGACCGCCACCCAGACACCGTCACCATCTCGTCGTCATCATCGCAAAAATCTAAACAAACAACAAAGAAAATCGAATCTAAGAGAATTCATTTGATTTCCTTTCCTTTACCCATGTTTCTCATGTTTAATTTATTCTCTTTCCCTTCCCCATGTTTTAACCAAACGCTCCTAAATCTATTGGGATTCTCGGCGGTATGTATCAACCTTCTACAAAAGAAGATGCAAGTTCTTATTAGGGTACTGAAAACAAACATTAGTTTAGGGGAAGGTAGTAGCATAGTGTGTCACATAGCTAGCTTAGCTTAAAGTAGAAGTAGTAATTAACCTGGAGATCAAAAAAGAAGAAGAAAAGTGAACAAGGAAACAAACGAAGATCCATTGAGATAAACCTGGTAGGATCCTTGCTTAGTTTTCTTACAAAAGAAAATAGAAAGAGTCTAGATCGGAATGGAGCTAACAAAGATCCTTTGAAAAGAAGAAATAGATGTTGAGGATATTTGTTGATGGTAAGAGCAAATTTTATCATGGAGATAAAACTCTCCATAGGGTGCCATGGAGAGAAAGACACTTTTTTGGGAAGAACTCTCCATCTACACGGAGAATGATAGAATTCTCCATGTAGGTGGAGAACTGCAAGGAGAGAAATGTTGGTGGAATATGTACATTGTGGTGGGTAGGGATGACAACTGACCGGATACGCATGGATCCAGATCCAGATCCGCACTCCTAGTAGCGGATCCGGATCCGGTCCGGATTCGACGGAACCCAAAAATGTAGATCCGGATCCGGATCCGGATCCGCCGGATCTAGACCAAATTCGGATCGGGTCCGCGGATCCAATTTCTTACTTAAATTCTACAAATTTTTTAATTAATACGTATTTGCGACCATATTAATTTTCATAATTTTACAAATAAAATTGAATATAAAGATTCATAATCAAAGATTAATAAACTAAAAGAAAAAGTCTTAGAAATAAACAAAAAAACACAAATTAAAGTTCTAAGTTTTTTTATTATTGTTAATTTTTAATAAAACGGATTTGCGGATCCGGATCCAGATTTATTTATTAAGATCCAGATCCGGATCCGTTTAAAGATAGCGTATCCGGATCCGGATCCATATCAAACGGATCTCAAAATTTAGGATCCATATCCGATCCGTGCGGACCGGATCTTGCGGATTCGGATCGGATCCCGGATCCGTTGCCATCCCTAGTGGTGGGCCATTGTTGAAGTGGAGGATGGGAAAGTGCAAGGAGAGAATTTACAATGTATACATTTTTGCAACGTCCACTTTCAACGATTATTTTTTGATTTTGCAACGATTATTTTTTTACCCCATATAATTTGTTATATATACTTGTTATTGTATACAATTTTCTATATAATTTGCTATCATTTACAAAATGAGTAATAATAATATTCCTAATCAATTTTTAGTTAATCAATATGATCCATCATATTTACAGTTTCTTGCTTTTCAAAATATGTCAACTAATTATCATAATAATCGCCCCCCTAATTTTCAGGCACTGAATATTAGTCAGAATCTGCATTCCAACAATCTATTTAACCCATCTTCTCAAAATTTCGGGGTGAACTCATATTTTGCTACACCAAATCTTAATTTTGGTGGTAAAGAGCAAATGAATTACGATAATGATCATGTCACTTGTTTGTCACAAGATGAAAATATTATTGTGGAGAGAAACTGTTGGAACTATGGTATAAAAGTTGTATCGAAAATAAGTACGATCGAATTAATCTGAAATAGAGCAATATTATTGTATACCGAGTTATAGAGACAAAATAGGATGATAGATAAATAATTACGAATAAGTCAATATAAAATAATACGGAGTAATAAAATAGGTTATTTGGATAAAGGACGGTTGTGGCGTGACAAGTCACTGTCCTAAAGTCGAATTTGCCCCGTACTCTACACACGGTTTTCCATGACAAGCGACCCCCAGGATTACACAACCTTTGCAATTTCGGTGTAGACGAAACTGCAAATTGAACCTTGCCCCGAACGTTGCCAAATAACTTCTTTTAGGTGAGTAGAGAACGAGTTTTGTATATAAATATATATGAGACAATTTTCGGTGTGTTTTTGTGAGTGAATGAAGGTAGTATATATAGTATTATTGGAGGAGAAAACAAAGTTGGTCCATCGAACCACCACGTTGAGAAACAACAAATCAATACGGGAGACCGCCCAATCAACATTAGAAGACTGCACCAATTAAATATGGAAATTGTGTCGACTTTAACTCTTTTGAATCACACAAATATCCAACAATCCTCCACATGATTCAAAAGAGAATTTAAAAGGGAAAAAGAAGCAAATTGGTAACGGGGGTTTAGCGTTAAGATGTTAATGTCTTTCGGACTTGAATTAACACCCAGTGAATACAGTTTTTCTCAAACCGTCATCTTAGGTGGAATCTTTCACCTTGAACCATAGATGAAGTTGGTGAAAGGTCGTTGCTCACTTAACCCCAAATCAAGGCAAGTGTTCGCGACTACGCTCATTTCTCTATGAACGCAAATTGGTCATTATCTTTTACTTGGACTTGTCCAAGTGCCCCCACATTTTCCTGGTACTTCATGAGTGCTCTAGAGGTCCCAAGCCAAAGGCCCCTCATGGGGGGGTGGACAAAGCCCCCCACACTCACATAGGCAAGTTCATCAAGTTTGACTGTCACTCAAACCACCCATGAATGGACTATGAACTTGTTAAGAGCCATAGGCTCAACCTTACACGTGTGACAGTACATACACAATCAATCAATGCTACGACAAGCAACATTTTACTAACAGGAATGGTTCGTAGCACCACACTTCGAGATCCATGTGACTTTGTTTAAGCGCATTGAACTTAGCTGTACTAAGTTGGGTATCCATTACACTTCACTCTTTAACTGGCTTTTTAAACCCATTCCTGATGCTGTCACCAGCACAACTCAAACAATGGCCATTGACGAGAGGATCTCAATATTCTCTCGATTTAATATATTCTCGAGAAACCATATACTCTTGTGGTATCACACACATCGATGATCACCATTTCACAATGCCTCAACATTTGGCAATTTGCTACCTCAATGTAGCCTTTAATAATTATGATGGAGCTTATATCTCCCCCACAATGGAAAATTTACTGAACGGCATCATCACCACTCAGCTCATTCACCTGACAATTTAAGCAATTTCAAGCTTAGATATCATTATACTTTAATATACAAATACGATGTAGCCATCAATAGCAGCCCAATCTTGGCACTATATTAATACTACACTTTATATTAACTCAATACCCAATTTCCATGTAAATTTTGAACAAAACATGGAATCGCCATCATAAAAACATAAATACATCCAAATCCAGCTCTTGATTCAAGATAATTGCCCACAAACAAAACATATTCAATTAACTTGCTTAAGTAAATTGAAAAAAATGCATCATCATGACCACAACACGTCTCTCAATTTAACAACTAAGAGAAATTTGTCACAATTAGTTTCACTTCTTCACAATTGACCACTATCCACAAACGTTGATGAATAACCAATGCAACAAATATTATCAACATGCACGTGATATATTAGCACAATTGTAATTAGTGATTTCATGAGACACTTGTGAAACCCTTTAAAAAGTCATATTCATGAATGTCAAGAAACAAGCTCAACCCAAATTTTAGTAGTTATTTATCATACCACTTCCTATTTGAGTAAGGGCCGTATACTAATATCATACTTTAAATTGCTAATGATAAATATCAATGCAAACTTATTAGACATATATACCAAATATCACATGATCATGAATACCAAAAACAATGGCATAAACTACGCATGAAACAAGTGTTATTAGCTCATCTGACAAATATCATTCTCATAATTCTTATTAGACTCATGTCCATAAAAGAAAAAATAATCAACGAATAACTCATACACATACTTGATTTTCTCAAATATGAACTCACACAATCAACTGCAAATTGTATTGTATAAACCATCACATAATTCTTTGGACAGAAACTTATGTACTTATACAACGATATTATCACTTCCCCCACATGTTGGCACGTCATACAAAAGTGATATCATAACGACTAAAAAAATATTATAAACTCATCAATTCAAGAAATTATTAAATACGTACACACATCTTTATTACCAAAAAACGTCATATTCAACCCCACAACTATTGGTTACTCGTCAACACAAAATTATCATAACCAATTTAAAAAAAATTATAACTCAGAGTTATAAATAATCATAATAGTGCAAAATACTCCTAAGTTCATTGTCATAATGATGATGAAATATAGGTAGGAGACTCAAGTCGTGTAAAGCAGACAAATATTACACAACCTTGCCATGACAATCGACCCCCAGGATTACACAACTTTTGCAATTTTGGTGCAGACGAAACTTCAAATTGAACCTTGACTTGAACGTTGCCAAATAACTTCTTTTAGGTGAGCAGAGAACGAGTTTTGTATATAAATATATATGAGACAATTTTCGGTGTGTTTTTGTGAGTGAATGAAGGTAGTATATATAGTATTATTGGAGGAGAAAACAAAGTTGGTCCATCGAACCACTACGTTGAGAAACAACAAATCAATACGGGAGACCGCACAATCAACATTAGAAGACTGCACCAATTAAACATAGAAATTGTGTCGACTTTAACTCTTTTGAAGCACACAAATATCCAACAGAAACTAGTACGTGGATGGGTCTAATATCATAAGGCAAACAAGTGATGGAGGCAATGGAAATTTAAAAACCGTTTGGTCAGACGCTGAAGATAGGGCTCTCGTATCATCGTACATGCGAGTGTCAGCTGATGGATCAACTGGAACAGGGCAACGTGTTTCAAAATTTTGGTCGAGAGTGAGGAACTTGTTTGAGGAGGCGCGACAATCGAACCCCTGTGCAATCAAAGAGAGTAATGTTGGCATGCTCACTAATCGATGGTCCCGAATTTCGGCTGGCCTGGTGTACAAAAATGGGTGGGTCAGTATGCGAGAGCTAAAAGAAGAGGTACCAGTGGAATGAATGAGAATGACATTCTATCTGAGGCTCGTGCATTTTCTAAGAAAGATGCGACATGGGAGAGGCAATGATATTTTCTTAAGCAATACCCGAGATGGGAAACGGTTATTTGCGAGCAACAATCACCATAACAATCGGAGGAAAAAAATGCTGACACAACTGCTTCTAATAGTAGTGGGAAAACGAGTCGTGCAAATGAGAAAGACTGTCCCGAAATAGGAAACGAAGGTTCAAGCAGCTGTCCGTCGGGAATGAATGCGCAAAAGCGAAAGAAGGGGAAGTCTAAAGTTGTTGATAAAGAAGAAGAAATTATTGTTAAGGAAATCCAAGAGATTACTGGTATAATAAAGAAGAAGTTGCTAGACTCGACGAGGAGACCCGATGCGAAAATAAGTCATCAAAAATGGCTGCAAAAGATGAAGTTATATGAATATTTATGTAATAGGAACGACTTGAATGCAGTGGAGGAGGAGCGCAAGAACCAACTGTTCCTAGAACTCAATGATATCTAGTCATCTAGACGTGGACTTCACAAATAAATTAGATAATTTAGTTTAATGTAATTCGTAATTGTGGAACTCTAAGTTTGAGTTTTTTTAATGTTATTTATTTGTTGTTTTATTATTAATTCTTTAGTCCGGTTATATATTTCATAATTTCTATTTTTAAAAAGTTTGAATTTTTATTTTTTAATAGTTTTTTTTATTGTTATCTATTTCGTAATCGTGGAACTCTAAGTTTGAATTTCTATTTTTGAAAAGTGAACCCCCTCTTAAATTTCAGGGTCCGCCACTGTTTTAAACGACTATATATATATTTCAAACGACTATATTTGCAGCGGATATATTTCAAACGACTATATTTCCAACGGATATATTTCAAACGACTATAAATATCTCTTATAATGTGCAAAAATTAATACACACACTTAACAAAAACACTCGTACATTTCAGCAAGCCTTAACACCAAACTACTCTTGACCTTTTATAACAAAAAAAAATATGGTTTCTTCAGCTGCCGATTTAGAGGAGGATGCTACGGCTTGTCTTTCTCTAATATCATTATGGAGATGTTTGCGAAAGAAATGCAAAGCTCGAACAAATTGACCTCATAAGAGGCGTCGAATTGAAAGAAACCGAGAAGAAGGCTACAATCAACTTTACAATGACTACTTCTCCTCGCAATCCACGTATTATGATAATGTGTTTTGTCGTCGTTCCGCATGAGAAAACACATATTCCTACGTGTGTTGGAAGGCGTGAAAGCTTACAATCCTTTTTTCTACCAATTACCAGATGCTACTGGTAGATTAGGCATTTCAAATTTGCAGAAATGAACTGCTGCAATCCGATTGCTAGTATATATATGGAGAGACTGCCGATAGAGTTGATGAGTACTTGAGGCTTAGCCCAAGTACGGCAAAGACCGCACTTCATGAATTCACAGACGCGGTAATAGCTCAATTTGAAGAAGTGTACATGAAGAGTTTGACAACCGAAGACTTAAAAGAACTATTGCAAGTGAATAAGAGCAGAGAAGAGGATTCCCTGATATGATTGACTCGATCGATTGTATGCATTGGACTTGGAAAAACTGTCCTACTACATTGAAAAGTCAATATCTAGGAATAGGTGGAACTACTTCGGTGATTTTAGAAGCAATTGCTTTGAAAGATTTGTGGATATGTTTAGACACCCGCATTTTGCCTGCTAGTGTCTATAACAGTCTCCAACAAAACACCCGATGATGATCAGACGTTAACATGCATCAATACGCTCGAATACGGGCTCGAAATCAATAGTATCCGTCGTAGGTACTTAGCAGAGTGTGCATCTCTCAAAAATAATCTCAAATTCAGACTCAGAGGTTGTTTCCCATAAAATAAAGCTAATTTGAGCCAAATCCGCCACCGGGGGCAAAACCGTCTTTAACGACCAAGTCAAAACCCGGTCAAAGTCGAAACCCGAAAACAAAGCAAGCCATAAAGGCATCCAAGTACACAATCAATCAAAGTCAAACGGAAACAAATCATGCCTCGAATAACACGGATATCAATCCATATTTTAAGCAATTTCTGATACGCGCAAGTTCAACTGCCCGCATTCGGGCGCCCCAGAACTGGGCCGCCTCAAGGGGGGCGCCCGAGTACTGAGTCGCAAGCCTCCGGACGCCCGAATCTTGGGGCGAAGCTTTTCTTAAAAATCTATAAATACACCCTTACGTCCGACGTTTTCAAGGGTCACAAATTCATTTCTGAGACCTCCATTTCAGAAATCCGAGAGCTCTTTCTCTCCCTACCTCTACAAAAACCGTGTCAAACCTCGTCAATCTAAAAACTTACTCCCTTCATTCGACAAGGGTTCGGTAGTCCCAAACACAAAACACACCTTAACTCATTCTACATACTCGAACCGCTCCCCGTGTCTACGATGATACTCCACAAGCCCGTTTTCCGAGACAATTGACATGTAGTCTGAGGGTGTACAAATCCCGTTTCTAATATCTAACTCTTTTTTATATATTCGCATACTAACTAACATTACTAACATTTACGTTTTTTTATCTAACATTTAATTTCCGTTACTAACTATACTAACTACGCTAACATTTATTTTCCGTATACTAACATTTACATTATCGCAATCTGACATTTCGTTTATCGTTCCTAACATCTAAAAACTAGCTTTCGACTATAAAATACTCACCTTTAACGTACCGAATACAAAGGGTGACGAGATAAGGAAACACGGACACAAGAGTATTGCACTCGACTCGACGGTCGCTTATCTCGCTACCCGGTGTAATTGGTTGTCTAGGGTGAGACAACCCCCAAAAACGATCTTTTACATTTCCGTTATATTAATACCACATATATTAGTTACAAAAATATTTTTAAAATCGATTCGAGCTAACGTCCGATGACGCTAAATCGAGCGTCGTAGGCGTTAAAGGCGAAATTACGACACCGAAACGCAAAGGACCTAAGTTTTGCAACGACAATCGAATTTTCATATCGAACACATTTGATAATCGGTTCTGCCCAAAGTCCGTATAACCCTCACACAAGACGCACCGGAGGTGGCGCCTCATGTATTAAGGCGCGCCGCCTTAGGCGCCTGAGGGTCAGGGCGCCTCATGGCGTGCGCCTGACCCCTCGGGTTATAACGCGATCGTGGAAATCCTTAGTCGCCTGTCTTCGATATCATTTCAAATATCGCTCTAAATGCTCGATGTCGATTCCGTAATCGAATGTCGTGCATAAAGAGTTTTCGACAATCGAAGTGATAGGAAACCCTATGACGCCAATCCGAGAGTCGTACGGTCTACGCGACCTATAATGACATCACGATACGAAGGGTCTCGATACTCGTATTAAGTCGATAAAGTCGATCTATCACAAATTGAGTCGGTCAAGGACAAGTACCCCATTATGGCCGAAATGAGATGTCGTAGACTTCCGACATAGTTCACAACGATGCACATTTCGCATAAGGAATAATACTTGCGATGTTAGTCGACGCGCGTTAATCTATCACGCGTTTCCTTTCAAGTCCATATTTCGCATTCATTTACTCTTTTACGACTTTGAGCGAATGTCTTATTACGTAAAGTCTTATACCGACGACTCCCTAGTCGGACTCGGTATACGACGGATCGAGACGGTCAATTTTCACTAGGATGAGTCGGGACGATTGATCAAGGCTTCAGGGTCAAGCTAGCATCACGCTTTGGCCCCGAACCTAGCCTGTCTGGGCGCCCGGGGGCAGGCGCCTGAACATCAGGCCGCCTCACTCCAGGCGCCTCAGTTCCAGGCCACACCCTTTCGTGCGTTCGAACCTCTGTCCTCTGGTCAATACGTAATGCAATACGTAGATGATTAGAGTCTGTCCAGTTATTCGATTTACGGTTTCAATTATGTTTTCTATTTACAGGTCTGTTTATAGATTGCATTTACCGTTGCAAATCCATTTATTATTATCATAGTTTGTCCAATCGTTCGATTTACGGTTTCAATTTATGTTTTCTATTTACGAGTCCGTTAATAGTTTACATTTACCTTTGCTAATCTGGTTGCTATTATTACCGCTTGCTGTAATGTGAATTCCGGGTTGTATTCCGCCCGTGTAATTTGTAATTTGCTTTCAAGTTGTTTTTTTGTGTTGCGTGGCATTTATCATTTTCTAAATGAACCCACATGCTAAATTCAAGTTCGGCGTTATCTAAGATGCATTAAATGACGTAGCTAAACACGTATTTCACATGTGTAGCTTAAAATGTTGTTTGCATTTCATTTAACCATCTTACTAACGCGCACACACAAAAACCGAACGATATCTAAGTAGAGGCCGATAAGAGCGGGCGGGGTTGGGTGTCCTTCGTGGGCTTCTCAACACGTACTCACATCCCTAACTCAGAACCATTGGTTTCCAGATATCCGAAACCGTTGGAAAACGAGAGTCATTCGATAGACGATACTTGATAACTCGGCATCAGTATCACTATGCAAAGGGACGAACCCCCATAAGCTCTAGTACTAAAGCGGGTCGTGCTTTGTGCACGATACGCTTAAGTATAGAGTGAGTTCGAACGGGTCCGAACTCCCAAAAAGTTCGATGGCGACTCCTATTTCGATTTAAATTTCGACCCGTGAACAATCTTACCACGAGATCCATTCGCCTACCCAAATCCGCGTGTGGCCGTGTCGGGGTGGACCTATGTCATGTTCACAATTTGGCGACTCTGTTGGGGATACCTGATGTACCACTTGTCATCGGGATTCTCAGGGTGAGACTCGAAGAGAAATCGTTCGGTTATTAACATGCGTGCATTAGTTCGATGGTTCATGCATAACCCCATTTTTGCCTGGGCCGGTTACTTGTGACTGACGTCCCACTATACCGCGGTGCGTTCCTACATGGGTGCACTAAATACATCTATGGCCTATGTCCTATGGGTTTCACGACATGTTCTAAGACCAATTCGGCTTAGGAAGTCCGTCCTGATTTACGAGAGAGCCATCGGTGTTGGTATAGACCCGATTTTGACCGACCGAGACTTAGCGTAGAGCATACATGGTGTCATCATTTTGCTTGTTTGACTATGTGCTACTTGGTTTCCGTGTCATTTTCAAAAATCGTCATTTCAAAAATACATCCTTTCAAAATGTCCGGTTTTCAAAAAAACCCGAAATGCTGCCAAAATTTAGACTTATGATTTGACTCAAAAGTATCCTATTTTTAGTCGGCATGCCGCCCATTTCGGAACTCGCTTTTGAAAATATCCAATTTCAAAAAACTCGAATGCTGCTAAAATTTAGACTTAAGATTTGACTCAAAAGTAGCCTTTTTTTTAGCCGGCATGCTGCCCATTTCAAAATTCAAAACTCTTGACTTTCCGGAAAAAAATCGGTCCTTTCGACATGCTGCCAATTTCAAAAGTCAGGACCATCCTTGAATTTACAAAGTCAACCTTTCCAAATCCTTCCTTTTCCAAGGAAGTCAACCTTTTCAAAATCTTCTTGTCCTAGGACCTACCGTTCTCCGTGTGTCAGGTCTTTCATAGGTTCACCGAAGGTCCATAATGTCGAAACTTCGTCGATCCTATATCACGAGTTTCTTCCCTTCAAAACCCTTCTTATCTCTTTCGATTTTTGAATTTTCAAAATTCCATTTCGATTTTCAAATTTTCGAGATGTCGTTTTTTATTTTCAAATCTTATGGATCCCGTTTTCGATTTTAAATTTTCGGAAATTCATTTTTGATATTCAAAATTTCGAAATTACAAATATTCAACTTTTCAAAAAATTGCTCCTGTCGGCATGCTGCCAATTCAAAATACGGGATCGTCCTCCAATTTTCATAACGCGAAATTAATCGCAACCATTCCAACTTTTCAAAAACTCAGTCCTATAGGCATGCTACCAATTTCAAAAGACAGGACCGTCCTCTCAATTTTCAAAATTCAATCTTTTTTCAAAACCTTTCGATTTAGGTCCTACCGTAATCCGTGTGTCTGGTCTCACCTAGTTTGTCGAAAGTCTATACCGTTGAAACCTTTCGATCTAGGGCCTACCGTAATCCGTGTGTCTGGTCTCACCTAGTTCGTCGAAAGTCTGTATCGTCGAAACTCCGTCGATCCCACATCACGGGTTTCTTTCTCATCCTAGTCCGCCTTATCCAAAAGACATAACCAACCAACACGAGTCATACACCCGTAAATGGAATGTTCGTCTAAACACTCGAGTCCTAACTAGAAAGTCCCACGTGATCTTTACCTCCGACAGGACGGTCCCCCAAGACCTTTCCTGAGGAAATTTCGCTCGTCTTTCAATCCGTTAGTCGAGTCATCCCATTTTGAGAATCCTTTAACTTAAGGATCTGCCCTAATCCTAGGTCCATCCTTATTCGAGTCAAGTCAAGGGTCTCTAGCGTCGAAGATATGCCGATTTCACATCGCAAGTTTCTTCCCTTACCCCATCTGCCTTGCCTCGAGGTCGAGTCAACCTTTTACAAGGCATAGCCTTGTAGCCAAAGGTTTGTGATCCTTGCGTCCAAGGGTCACTCGTCCGACACTCGAGTATTAACAAAACCTTTGATCCCACTCGGAGGCTACCCTTCAACAGAGCGATCAATCACGGTTGCTCTGAGGGTCATGTTCTACACGTGTTGTCTCACGTATGCCACTTTCAAGTCACTTAGATGCCACACCATCTGAGTCCTATCAGAGTCCTCAGTCTCGCTCGGGGGCTACCCTCCAGCAGAGCGATCAATCACGATTGCTCTAAGGGTCATGTCCTACACGTGTTGTTTCACGTGTGCCACATGCGGGTCACTTAGATGTCGCACCATCTGAGTTTTATCAGAGTCTTTACTCTCACTCGGGGGCTATTCTCCAACCGAGCAGTCGACCATGGTCATCCTAAGGAGTACCCTACGTTCATCCTACACCGACGTCCTTATGATGCTTTCTTCGAGTCGTACATATGCTACGAACTCTCGAGTCTCCTAAAGGTTTAGGTCGCCACGGTTGGTCCGAACACGCGACGCGGTCAAACACGGTCGCCCCATTTTCGGACTCACCCTCATGCAGCTCAAGTCTCATGGTCGAGTCCAAGTCGCGGTCGTTACTTTGTCTAGGTCTACGTTCGAAAATTCCAACTCAAGAGTCTTTGTCGTCCTGTCACCCCGGGCCGTGTCTAGTTTGACTCCCTCTCTTGCACTTGCGCATAATCGAGTTTAGGCGAGTCGTGGCACCTGTCGTTCTTTACAATCAAGGACCTTACCAAAAAAAAGAAACAACAAACCAAGCATCCAAAAAACCGGATTTGATTCGAGTCTAAGTTTGAGTCCGAGTCTAGGATACCCTACATCCTCATTTCCAAGTTAGAGTCAGAGTCATTCGTATTCTGTCCTCTATTCACAATCCAACAAAGTCAGCTCTTTCGATCTCTCACATATGCTTTCCTTATGTGTTTCCGAAAACATGATGAACACCATCATACACTGTGAGCATATGCACGTGACTATTATAGGCACATCTATAATGACTGCTGGAAATCGAGACCCGTGTTTTCCTTCACCTTTTCCATGTCTGGCATAGAAAGCCACATAACTACTCCTAGCAGGAGCGGTATCAAATCCTAAGACAAATCTAGGTAGTCTCCTAGTTTGGGTTCAAGACGGAAAGCAAGCCCATTTCCCACAATAAACACCCCTCTAATAAGACTGACCAGTCCCTACCTTAGGCGTTAGTCTGACCAAAAACAAAGGAAGCATCGTTGTTCTATACGCTCAACACTAAGAAAAACCCAACTTGGGACGATGTTTCCACCAAGTTCGCTCAGAATTATGCTGACAATCCCGAGATCCAAACAACAATGCTTACTGTAGAGTACTCCACCGCGAGTTTTCACTCACATAAACACCAACCATGCTTACGCCTTACAAAGGACTAATCCAACCGATAGGCTCAACCTCAGATTCACCCACAAAATGGACGCCACAGATCCAGGAACCTCCTTGACCTGGCCCAACCTCATATCTGCCCACAAATGGATGCCACAGATTCGGAAATACCCGTGCTTATTGCCAACACCATAGGGGGGATTGCTGTGAAAAAAAAACTGGACAAAAAAAAATCAAAAGTCCAAGGAAAAAGCAAAAGGCCGAAATAAAAGAGTTAGCCATGATAAAAAAGAACTCTCAACATCCCTCAACCACAGTACGGTCAACCCTTTGACCGGGGTACGTTCAACTCAAATGAAGAATCCCATGACCGGGGCTAAGAGGTCAACCAAAAAAAATCAGAAACCCATGATCGTGGTTAACGGTCAACCAACTCTGAACCCCTTGACCAGGGTACGGTCAACTCAAGAAATACCATCTAATAAAGGGTGACAATTAGGCTGGTCAGCTAACGCCACATCTAGCCTTCATACATTACAACCCTCAAGACCTTCTCCAGACCTAGGCTAAGAAACAACCCAGATTTTTGAGGATTCAAGCTCCATAAGATACCCCCTAACCATTAGGGCAGACATGGAAATCAGATCCCGCATTATCAAACCTACCCCGATCGAAGTTCGAGTCATTTTTACTCAACTTCCCTTTTCCTATCACATTACAATACCTTACCCTCGAAGCCTTAGCTCCACAAAATCGAGCTCCAGATTTCAAATCATCAAAGACACTTACTACCTTGCACCACATTTCCAAAAACATCCAAACCAGTTACCAGCCCCAAACATAAGAACTCAACCTGTCATGCCCAAACAGTTCACACCACATCTGGGGCTACCCCGGAGAACGCCCATAGTCACATGATCAACATCCTAACTACTCTAGCCCTTTGATCAAGACATCATTGGGAATGCACCTAGCCTACACCATCACTATGACTAGTTACGCAAAAAACCCTAATTAACTAGGCACCATAACATATCTTCCAACCCTGAACTACGTCTTGGTTTGATTTCACTAAACGTGAATACGTAGGCAGCCTTTCGACAAGGGCACAACCACCCACACTGACACAAATTCAAAAAGCACCGTAATTTCTATCACGACACTGTTATGTTCTCAACAGTTAGCGTTATCGTCCTGGGGACTTTTCTTAGACAGAAGATCTCCATTCACTCACAAAATCCAAAAGATTTTCAAAAATAGCCTCCTTTCTGTAGTGTGTTCTAGTGGTCGACTCAGTCGAAGACAAGAATCTGCCAGGGACTCGAAGCGACACCCACTTTGGGAATGTACCCCAAAAAAAATTTAAAAGAGCACTAGACTACAGCATCGCTACTGCTAAGTCCTGTCATGCAGAAACACTCTCATTAAAGACTACTACATATCTTTCCCATTTTGATGTTCGACCGTTTTGCCACTCGTCTAGGCTATGGAATAACACAACTTAAGAGTCTTGTCATCATAGGTGGCCTACCCCCTACCGAGTTACAGTCTAACCCTTCGAGAGTCCAAGTCGTGTCGGTCAACTCGCCCTGTCGCGTCCAGAGTTGAGTCTGTCGGTATGCCTCTCTGTTCAAATTCTTGCTTTGAAATTTGCAAAACTTAGCCATTTGAGAAAATCCTTTTCGTCAAGGTCAAACTTTGATTTGTTAAAACTGCGAGTATTTTCTAAGCCTTTGATTTTGAAAACTATTCTCCTAGCACTTCAGCTGCTGTCAGGACTTCTATTTCAAAATGAAGCAAAAAAATTTCTCCCCCAGCGCAAGCCAGTCTATAGATGTTAGCTGCATTTCCTATGTGCTATCTTGCTATCTGTTATATCTGTTATTTCTGCCTATGTATCTAACATTTCAGGTACCAGCTTGTGCTTCCCAGCAAAACATTAAAGACAGTGTTTCTCCTGGAATGCTACATCCAATATGTGATGTGTCTGCATACAGGTACACCCAGGACTTCAGAAGCAAGTCCCCGCGCAGCTCCTTTACTCCCCAGCGGAAAACCCGAAGCGGTGTTTCTCCTGGAATGCTACATCCAAGATATGATGTGTCTGCATATAGGTACACCCATGACTTCAGAAGCAATTCCCCGCGCAGCTCCTTTACTCCCCAGCGGAAAACCCAAAGCGGTATTTCTCCTGAAATGCTACATCCAAGGTATGATGTGTCGGCATACAGGTACACCCAAGCCTTCAAAAGCAAGTCCCCACAATGCTATCACCATCAAAGACAGGTATGACCCTTTACTTATGGATGGCGAGGCCCTTCAGGCGAGTCTAATGGACTATAAACGACCCGACCGGAAGGCTGCCAGGTCGTAATCCTTGATTGGCCTACTAGATACAATGACTTTCACCTTGTCTAAGCCTCAATCAGAGTGGCGGCTTTGTAGACACCCGCATTTTGCCTGCTAGTGTCTATAATAGTCTCCAACAAAACACACGATGATGATCGGACGTTAACATGCATCAATACGCTCGAATACGAACTCGAAATCAATATTATCCGTCGTGGGTACTTAGCGGAGTGTGAATCTCTCAAAACTGACCTCAATTTCATACTTAGTGGGTAGTTACCAATAAAAGAAAGCTAATTTGAGCCAAAACCACCACCAAGGGCAAAACCGTCTTTTACGACCGAGTCAAAACCTGGTCAAAGTCAAAACACAAAAACAAAGCAAGCCATAAAGGTGTCCAAGTACACAATCAATCAAAGTGAAACGGAAACAAATCATGCCTCGAATAACACGGATATCAATCCGTATTTTGAGCAATTTCTGATACGCGCAAGTTCAACTGCCCGCATCCGGGCGCCCCAGAACTGGGCTGCCTCAAAGCGGGCGCTCAAGTACTTAGTCGCAAGCCTCCGGGCGCCCGAATCTTGGGGCGAGGCTTTTTGAAAAACTTTTTAAATATACCCTTACGTCCGACGTTTCAAGGGTCACAAATTCATTTCTGAGACCTCCATTTTAGAAATCCGAGAGCTCTTTCTCTCCCTACCTCTACAAAAACCGAGTCAAAACTCGTCAATATTGAAACCTACTCCCTTCATTCGACAAGGGTTTGGTAGTCTCAAACACAAAACACACCTTAACTCATTCTACATACTCGAACTGCTCCCTGTGTCTACGACAATACTCCACGAGCTCGTTTTCCGAGACAATTGGCATGTAGTTTGAGGGCGTACAAATCCCGTTTTTGATCTCTAACTCTTTTTTCTATATTCGCATACTAACTTTACTAACATTTACGTTTTTGTATCTAACATTTAATTTCCGTTACTAACTATACTAACTACGCTAACATTTATTTTCCGTATACTAACATTTACATTATCGCAATCTGACATTTCGTTTATCATTCCTAACATCTAAAAACTAGCTTTCGACTATAAAATACTCACCTTTAACGTACCGAATACAAAGGGTGACGAGATAAGGAAACACGGACACAAGAGTATTGCACTCAACTCGACGGTCGCTTATCTCGCTACCCGGTGTAATTGGTTGTCTAGGGTGAGTCAACCCTCTAAAACGATCTTTTACATTTCCGTTATATCAATACCACATATATTAATTAAAAAATAATTTTCAAAATCGATTCGAGCAAATGTGCGATAACGCTAAATCGAGCGTCGTAGGCTTTAAAGGCCAAATTACGATGCCGAAAAGCAAAGGACCTAACTTTTGCGACGACAAGCAAAGTTTCATATCGAACACATTCGATAATCGGTTCTGCCTAAAGTCCGTATAATCCTCGCACAGGACGCACCAGAGGTGGCACCCCATTTTTTGAGGCGCGTCGCCCCATGCGTCTGAGGGTCAGGGCGCCTCATGGTGTGTGCCTGACCCATTGGGTTATAACGCGATCGCGGAAATTCTTTGTTGCGTGTCTTCGATATCATTTTCGAATATCACTCTAAATGCCCGATGTCGATTCGGTAATTGAATGTCATGCATAAAGAGTTTTCGGCAATCGAAGTGATACGAAACCTATGATGTCAATCTGAGAGTCGTACGGTCTACGCGACCTGATAACGACATCGCGATACGAAGGGTCCCGATACTCGTATTATGTCGATAAAGTCGATCTATCACAAATTGAGTCGGTCAAGGACAACTGACAAGTACCCCATTATGGCCAAAATGAGATTTCGTAGATGATGTGTGCTAAATTTAGACCGTTTTTTCCTCCCATTTAGACTCGTTTTTCCCTCGCTTTGCGAGAATAGAGTGCGATTATCGCCTTATTCTAAGTCTTTCACGCATTAGCGTCCCTCTTGTGCGTTTTACGTGTTTTTGGTAGTTTTTCTATCAATTTTGATAGGATTTGGCGCCAAAAGCATGATTCAGCTTCCACGAGCATAAGAGAGGGGAATACCGTTCGAAAAACAAAGCACAAAACTTAAAGTTCACAGTCATCCAATCATATGACAAAGAATGAGACAAGAAAAGAGGGTAGAAAACCATCGGGTGAAATTTCACCCGATGAGAAATGACCGGGCGAAGTTTCGCCCGACGGTAATTTTACCTCCCCGAAGATTTTCAGGAAAGCTTCTCCACCGGGCGAAATGGCCGGGCGAAACTTTCACTCATCGAGTGAAGTTTCGCCCGACGGTAAAGACGTAAAAAAACGCAAAACTGGAAAAAGTTCACCGGGTCAAACCACGGGTGAAGTTTCACCGGCGGTATTGACTCGTGCATGGTAGATCTCAAAGGGTGAAAGTCTCACTAATGAAGCAAACAGTTGGATTTGGGCTTTGGTTAATGATCCATTAAGGCTTTACTATATATATAGATACCCTAGTTAGTTGCACATTACCATTCATTAGACCATCCATTATCTCACCATTAGTAGATCATTCTAGTAGTAATTGTATTAGTTCTCTACAATTCCATTAGCTTAGATAGTAATCTAGTAGTAGGTCTTCATAGATTTTATCATCAATTCTCTAGATTTGCATTCAAGCTTTGTAGAATTCAAGTTTTTATTGAAGATTTTTGGAGATTATTAAAGGATTAGTGACAAATCCTTTGTCCTCTTCATCAAGCTTCATCTTATTTATTTATGCAATATTCTTCTTTATTGTTGATCTTCATAGTTGGTATATTTCTTTTCCTCTCTCTAATCCCTAGACTAGATTTAATTTCGTTCTTTCAATATTCCACCGTTTCTATTTATTTTACTTGCATCGTCCTTTGATCGTCCTATAGTTTATTTTAGTAGATCGTTATTCTCTTCATCGTTTTGTCGTTAATTTCTCTAGATTTTGTTTGCATCGTTTTTAGATCATTTTATGTTCTATTTTGTTGATTGCTATTTTGTTCATCGTTTTGTTGTTATTTTCTCTAGATTTCGTTTTATTAGCTTCCATTATTATGTGTGAGTAGATTTCTTGTTGGGGAGTTTAAGGAGGAGGATCTTGGATTATTTGAATTGAGAAGTTTTTGGTTGGTTGCTTGCTTGTTGGTTTATCTTGCTTGAGGTTATTGTGTCATTGTTGTTTTAGTCCAGCCAACTAGATCGACCTTGACTCATTTCTATCAATATGGGGAAACTCGGGGTAGAAATTACCTTAACTTGAGACTTGCCCTTCTTCTCCTCGAAAGCGGGTTTTTAGGTGGGTTGGGTGAAGAAACCGAAAGGTGGCATTCTCCCTTTATCAATGTTGTGACCGACCCAATTCAAATTTTCTTAGACCCCAATTTCCGAATCCCGACTTCCGCCTAACACCTTTTCCTTATTTGATCATCTTTTGTCATTTATTGCATTTTAGTGAAGACTCGACCCTTAAAACCCCCATTAGATCCCAAACACGCTGCTTTTACTCAATACCGTTTCGTTTCCATGTGGACCAACCTCGACTTACCACGAATACACTAGTTGTTTTGTGTTTTTGCGAGTCTAATATTGTTTGATCCCCCATCCTTCGCTAAACGACCGATCCGATTGGGCGCGCATCAGTAGACTTCCGATATAGTCCACAACGATGCACATTTCGCTTAGGGAATAATACTTGCGACGTTAGTCGATGCACGTTAATCTATCACGCATTTCCTTTCAAGTCCATATTCCGCGTTCATTTACTCTTTTACGACTTTGAACAAACGTCTTATTACGTAAAGTCTCATACCGACAACTCCTTAGTCGGACTCGGTATACGACGGATCGAGATGGTCAGTTTTCGCTAGGATGAGTCGGGACGAGACATCGAGGCTTCGGGGTCAAGCTAGCATCACGCTTTGGTCCCGATCCTAGCTTGTCTGGGTGCCCGGGGGCAGGCGCCTAAACATCAGGCTGCCTCACTCCAGGCGCTTGAGTTCCAGGTCGCACCCTTTCGTGCGTTCGAGCCTTTGTCCTCTGGTCACTACGTAACGCAATACATAGTTGATTAGAGTCTGTCCAGTTATTCAATTTACGGTTTCAATTATGTTTTCTATTTACGGGTCTGTTTATAGATTACATTTACTGTTGCTAATCTATTTATTATTATCATAGTTTGTTCAATCGTTCGATTTACGGTTTCAATTTATGTTTTCTATTTACGAGTTCGTTAATAGTTTACATTTACCATTGCTAATCTGGTTGCTATTATTACCGCTTGCTGTATTGTGAATTCCGGGTTGCATTCCACCTGTGTAATTTGTAATTTGCTTTTAAGTTGTTTATTCGCATTGAGTTGCATTTATCGTTTTCTAAATGAACCCACATGCTAAATTCAACTTTGACGTTATCTAAGATGCATTAAATGACGTAGCTAAACACGTATTTCACATGCGTAGCTTAAAATGTTGTTTGCATTTCATTTAACCGTCTTACTAACGCGCGCACACGAAAACCAAAAGATATCTTAGTAGAGGCCGCTAAGAGCGGGCAGGGTTGGGTGTCCTTCGTGGGCTTCCCAACACGTACCCTCACCCCTTTCTCAGAACCATTGTTTTCCGTATGCCCGAAACCGTTGGCAAACGAGAGTCATTCGATACACGATACCCGATAACTCGACTTCAGTATCATTATGCAAAGGGATGAACCCCCATAAGCTCTAGTACTAAAGCAAGCCGTGCTTTGTGCACGATACGCCTAAGTATAGAGTGGGTTCGAATGGGTCCGAACTCCCATAAGTTCGGTGGCAACTCCTCTTTCGATTTAAATTTCTACCCGAGAAAAATCTTACCACGAGATTCATTCGCCTACCTAAACCCACGCGTGGCCGCGTCGGGGTGGACCTATGTCATGTCCACAATATAACACTATTTTTTTGGCCAACCAGGTACACTAAACGACTTAACTGTACTTTATCGATTTCACATATTTGATGATTTGTTAAATGAAAGATTCCTCATTGTTGAGTATGTCTTCAATGGACATCGTTATGACACCCTATATTATCTGACCGACAGTATTTATCCAAATTGGTCCACGTTTATGAAATCAATTCAGCTACCACAAACACCAAAGGAATGCCTATTTGCGGAGCGACAAGAAAGTGTTCGAAAAGATGTGGAGCGTGCTTTTGGGGTGTTTCAATCAACGTGGACCATCATTCGGCATCCTGCGATGACTTGAGATAAAGAAATGATAACAACGATTATGAAAACTTGCATCATATTGCATAACATGATTGTAGAAGACGAGAGATACTCGTATCAGTCGTATGATGATCCAAATGAATACAATGACAAATCAGATGAAGATGTAACCACTGTTGAAGTATCTTAACATTCTATAGGGTATGTCAATAAAGTTGAAGAATATATCGCTAAACGGACTCACTTGCAAGACAGCTCCATTAATTTAACACTTAGAACTGATTTGATGGAACACATTTGGAAAAAAAAGGAGCGTAGGGAAAGTAGCGATTAAGACCAATTTCTAGTACTTTATATTTATGGCATTTCATTTTATATTTATGTTTCAAATAAGTGTTCTTTTTTAGTAGTTATGTATCATTTGGACCTGTGTGTTTCATATAATGTAATGTAATTTAATTTTAATGTTATGTATTATGTTTCATTGATAATTCGAATGACTGTACTCCAAAAAACTGATTTATCTATCAGTACATAATTCAAATTCGCTGATTTGGATTACAACCCAACGACTTTATTGAAATCTAAAGGCACTATGAGCAATGAATATATTTCAAACGACTATATTGGAAACAACTATATTACCAACGGCTACATTTGAAACATCTTGACTTAACTGTAATTGATTCTCTATATACGATGATACTTTGAACTCAAAATTTATTCACATCCAACATTTTAATCATTTTCATTCTTTTGCTTATCATATATTCACATCTACCAAATTACCCAAAAATGACTATATGAGATGATAAAGTTAGAGAGTATCAAAGAGAAATTGACATGATAATTAAGGATCATGTTCCTCACTTTCTTGCTCGTTTGAACCTTGTCATGCCAGAAATGGTGTACATGAATATGATACATTGTGAACCACCATTAACAATGCCGAGCTATATCATATCTGGAAACGCAAATGATGTGTTGAGTCCACCTGTTTTGAGCAATGTCACATTAGGTAATATTATACGTTTTTATTTTGATGAATCATAGTTGGAAAGATAACTTACATTTTACATGATTAAATATGACCTATTTTTTATTACATTATTTCAGATACTTGTACCTCCAAAGACGAAGAACGTCGCAAATTAAGGAAAGAAGTCATCGAAATTATTAATCGCTTGTTGAACGTAATGAATTTTGACACTTTGTTTGATCTACTATCTGGGGCTGGTAGAATTTTCATTCCACGTGAGCGTGTTCATTACTGTGACGTATATGATGAGGTTACCATGGAGGAAGAACAAGAATATTTACTTGATCAAGATGTACCGGCAGACCGACTTAATTACGATTCTGACAAGTGGTTAGGGAGTGAATGTGATGGCTCTGATTGATAGTGTTTGTTGTAATATGTTCATGTACTCAATCAGTGTTGTTTACTAAATGTTTTTCGTTTAATGTAACGTTCGTACTTATTAATATTTTTTTCCAGTCTTTATATTCAATGTTTGTGATTAATAAAGGAACCGTGGTTTGCTTAAAAAAATGTGTACAGATTCTATTTTGCTCTAACCTTAGGCCAATTTTATTTGGTAGAAATACTCATAGAAAATGGGAAAATACGTAAAATTAAACAAAACAAATTGTTTTTTTTTAAATTTCACAGTACACTAAATTTAATTAAACAACTAATTATAATATAATCAAGAATGTTAATTATAATAAAAGATGATTGAGAATGAGTGGAGAAGATAGATAAAAATTGAGTTGTGAAAGGTGTGGGTCCTATAATGGAGAGGTTGATGGAGAAAAATGGTATTCATTGTCATTGAGAATTTTTTGGTGGAGGAAAAAAGATGGAGAATAGTGATGGAGAGAAAATATGGAGAAACATTTACCCATTGTAAGACATGCTCTAAGAAGTAGTAAGACTGTGGCAATGATTATTAAGCCCTTTTGGAGTGATTCTGAAAATCAATCCCGTGTTTCATAAAATATTGAATTTAATGCAAAATGGAAAGGGTTGAGGGGCTATCTTTTGGAAAATTACAACATTTGCGATGTTTCCATATTGCGAACAAAGTAACACCACTAGAAAATACGGAACAGGCGACCGAAATCAGCTACTGTCATCTGTTGCTAAAAAAGACGCACGACAGATGACAGTCGCTGAGAAGCAGTCGCACATGGTAGTCGCTTGAGAAGGAGACGGGTGACTGATATCTGTCGCTAAAAAACTCAGGCGACTGATATCTGTCGCTAAGCTTAGCGACAACTATCAGTCGCTAAATGGGACGCTTAGCGACAGATATCTGTCGCTAAGGTGTTCACTGATGGCGTTTGGGAGACCTTGGGCGTCTAAATTAGCGACCGTTATCTGTCGCTATTTATTCCTTGTAGCGACATATATCGGTCACTAAGAGACCTGTATTTGGTCGTTTCAATTTGTTTCATTTCTAGCCAAAATCTGCAAACAGAAAAACAACCCAGCAATGACAAATGCGTTCCAAACACCATGTCGTATCGCCCACATAATGCCGGCTTCATATTTCCATAATTGCCAACCAAGATAACTAAAATATTTGAATAAATTAAATTAAGAGTAATGTTACTGTGGACATGACATAGGTCCACCCCGACGCGGCCATGAGCGAGTTTGGGGAGGCGAATGAATCTCCATATGAGAATGGATCGAATTGAAATTTAAATCTAAGTGGAGTCGCCACCTAACTTTTTGGGAGTTCGGGCCCGTTCAAACCCACTCTATGTCATAGTGGGCCGTGTACAAAATATGGCCCATTTCCGATGTCAGAGTTTATTGGGCTCGTCCCTTTGCATTTGATACGGATACCGTCATTACCGGTTATCGTGTATTGAAAGACTCTCGTGCGCCAACGGTTTCGGGCATCCGGAAATCGAGGTTCTAAGTAAGGGGTGAGGGTATGTGTTGGGAAGCCCACTAAGGACACCCAACCACGCCTTCACATTAGCGGCCTCTACTAGGATATCGAATGATTTTTGAATACGCGCGTTAGTTAAACGATGGAAATGCTTATGCAAACATTGTTTTCCCTAAACATGCATGAAATTGAAAGAGTTTCTATGTCGATTCAATGCAACTAAAATTAACGTCAAAGTTGTATTTTAGCATGCGGGTTCATTTTAGTACAATAAAATAAACAAGAATTGAATTGACAAAAGAACAAACGGTATAACGGTATTAACGGTTTGCTAGAATAATGTAACGATGCAAATAGGATGGTGCAAAGTTTTGAAGAGGTGATGCTTCACGTGATGGACTTGGCACGTGTTGACTTAAGTCGTAAAGAGAATTACCGAAACTAGAAGATGATGTAGGACTCACGGTTTTGTCGTGATAAAGGGCCACTCGACTGAGTCATTGGGGGACTCGAACGAGTGGACCCCTGAAGAGGGTTCTGTCCCGTTTTTAGACCCTACTCGGTCGAGTTATCGGCGAACTCGATCGAGTACACTGCCACTCGATCGAGTCATTGCGAGACTCGACCGAGTGGGGGTCGAAAAAGCATTTTGTTCGGTTTTTGTGATGTCACTCGATCGAGTGGCCTATGGCACTCGGTCGAGTGGCACCTGTACGAACTATTGGTTCGCTTGCAATTTTGTTATCGATTTCGGAATTACTTTTGTTTTTGACTATTTGACGATTTTGTTGAATCGGGCATAAATATTTTATAATTTATGCTCGATTCGGATTTTTATGAATCATTGATTTTGTTGAACCGAATATATATATTATGGGATTTATACTCGATTCCAAATTTGAATACTCGTTGTATCCCATATTCGATTATTGAATCGATATGAAATAAGTAGAGCGAGATAAAACAAATGTTATAAGTCGTTTAAAGTCAACCAAAGCGATATGAATTTTCCTCCGCGTTTATAGTGTCGTAATTCTAACGAATTTAATGACAACTACGTTAGCTTCAACGAAAAATTGAATGGGTTAACTTATTTGACTAGATCGTTAGATTCGACATCCAATTATGGAATTGGTATCGAACCTAAAGGATCGACGCTTTGCTTGAATTGAAAGACTTGACTCCCTCCGCATCCCGACATCATAATTAATTCTTGCGAATTGTTTGATGTCGGATCCGCATCAACGGGTTTCGACCATTATTAAAAGATGTTTGATAATTTTGTATTTGACAAAATATGCAATTGAATGAAAGCTATGCGAACGAAAATAAAAATTATTGTTTAAGTTGACTCGTTTCAATAATCAAGTGCTAGGGTGTCAGGATAAGTGACCGGCAACGCTGTGTGCAGTACACTTGTATATTCGGATTTTCTTATTCTGACATCCTTCGCACTCGACACAAATCTACGAGTATTTTAATGTTTTATACTAATAATACTATCGATATTAGAATGCGATAAATAAAATAAATAAATAAAAAAAAACAAAAAAACGAAGAGAAAGAGGAAGAGGAAGATGACGAGAGGGAGAAGGGAAGAAAAGAGAGCGGGTTTTGCACCCTCAACCTACATGTTCTTGTTCTCGGACGGGACTCGTAGTGGTGGCTTGCACGGGAGTATCGAGTATGTAGGCTAAGTTATGGTGGTTAGGGTTTGGATTCCTAAACGCTAGGGTTAGGGTTTTCTAGTGTAGCACTAGGGTTTGATTAGGGTAGAATTAGGGCTTGATTAGGGTTGCAAAAAGTTGTTTAGGGTTTTGTAAAGTTCTGTGAAAGGTTGTGCATGGGGATGCTTATATAGGCAAAGCCATGTGCACCCGGCTAGGGTTACTCGACCGAGTAGCCACTTGACTCGGTCGAGTGGCCCATTCAAACGCAGTCGGGCTCAAATGAGGGCCCACTCGATCGAGTGGCTCAGCTGGGTCGTGCGGGTCAGCTTTTGGACCGTGGCTTCGAATGTTTGATGGGTTTTGTATTTGGGCTGGTTTTTTTGGTACTTGAATGGCTGGTTTGTATCTGTTTCGGAAACGACTTTGACCGGGGTTGACCCAATTGTAAAAAGTCGGTTTTATTTCCGGTGTCGGTTTTGGCCCAAATTAGTCTTGTTTGACTCGGAACGGTCCACTGGGCTTGGATTTGAGGTCCGTTTTGTGAGATTTTTACTCCATAAGTGCTTAAGCCAACAACTAAAGGTTTTGAGCCCATATCTGAGCGCGTAGAAACACGTTAGCGTCCGATCATCATCGGGTGTTTTTTGGAAACTACCATAGACACCTGGCAGTCAAAATGCGGGTGTCTACAGAGCCCCCACTCTGACTGAGGCTTGGACAAGGCGGAAGTCAGAGTAGCTACCAGGCCAATCGAGGATTGAAACCTGGCAGACTTCCGATCGGGTCGTTTATAGTCCATTAGACTCGCGTGAAGGGCTCGCCAGCCATAAGATAGAAATCATACCTGAGCTGATGATGATAACTCCGTGGGGAATTGGACTTGTCGCATAAGTCCTGGGTGCGCCTGTATGTAGGCTCATCCCGTGTTATTCTGGGGAAAAGTGCCACCTAGGGCACTCCGCTGGGGAGATATGGTGGGTTGCCTGTCCTGCTTGAGTCATACCTGTATAAGTCACATAAAATTTGCATGCAACACGTAGGTAGTAAAATGACTCGCGCTGGGGAAAATGATTTTTTGAGTTTTTTGAATTTTCGAAAGTTTCGAAATGTTTGAAATTTTGAAATTTGGAATTTTTAAAATTTTTTGACTCCTTAAAGAAAATTAGGAAAGTTCGGGATGATTATTTCCGCGCTAGTATCGAGACTAGGCTAGTGGCTTGATTCCGTTTAGGATTAGGAAACTATTGTGCAAGGAGAGATATGGAAAGAGGGCTATAGAATTAATACTATAAATACCCCTCCCTTGTTCTTTGATTTCTTCACAACTCCTATTACAATTCATCCCTTCTCAAAAGAAAGTCTCTTTACTCCTTCCAAGAAGAATAGCCATGGGAATCAACAGATTGACCGTTATGCTACAGGAATGGTCCCGACGCTTTAGGGATGCTGATAGGGTGGCTCTCAACCAGACGGGTATTACTCAGCTGTACCCGTTTCGTCAGATGCAAGTTGATCGCTATTTTCTGGACGCGTGCTTGTCTTACTAGGATGACATATACCATGTCTTTGCCTTTCCTCGAGGAGAAGTTTGCCCTTTACCCGAGGAGATTGCTGCTGTGGGGGGATGGAACCCGATACTCCGACCTGCCATACCTTATTCGGTTTATGACCCGAGGAGGAAGCTTCGAGAGTTTTTGGGGCTTTCTCACAACGAGGTATCCCGTATGATGGAGGGTGATAATATTTCTCTGATCGACCTGGCTGAGAGATTTATGAATCCTCTCAATGTCCGGGTCAGACCGACTCACAGCCGTAGGGCCTTTTTCTTTTGTATACTCCATGTTTATGCCTTTGAGGGTCACATAGATTTATTGTCTTGTATGGGTAACACCCGCCTCTTGACCGTGGTTGATTTGATGGAGACGGAGTACAGCCCGGCTGGGCTGATCACGGGTGAAATCATCCAAGGCTTAGATAATCGCAAGAGGGATTCATCGGCTCGTCTAACCGGAAGCACCCGTTTGCTACAAGTACGTTACTTTGAATTTTATTTTTCCCAATTTCTTGATTTTTTTGATTTTTTTCGCGATTTCTCTGCTGCAGTGGGCACTCGATCGAGTCACCCTAGCACTCGATCGAGTGCCCTCGTAAAAGTCCCCTGTTCGTATTCGGAGGTATCACTCGATCGAGTGTCTCAGGCACTCGACCGAGTGCCCTTAGGCGGACGTCTATTTCGTTTAGGGAACTCATATTTTTGCCTTCTTTTTCAGATTTGGCTATACAAGAGGCTATCAGTGATAGATCCTCCCCTTGATGCGAGCAACTACCGTCATAACCAGGTGATGATGAGGAGACGGGCCATTGATTTTTCTCGCCAGATTACCCAGAAGTATTGGGACGAGGTATTATCATTCCATGGTGGGCCTTTGATTCGATGGGTAGTGCCGTGGTGGCCCATCTACGTTTGGACAGGTTTGGACCCGAGGGACAGGGCTCGTTACCAGGTAATCTTGTCTTTTCGGCAGACGGTTCATCTTTATCCCGACCGCATACTAAGGCAGTATGGGTGGACCCAAAGAATCCCGGAGATTGAAGCCGTCGTGAGTGACCCTACCCAGCTGGCGGATGTAATGTGTGATACCTGGATGCAAAGATGGTATACCCGACATACTTGGCCTATTCCTACATCTCGTCACTCCATCTGGGTTTCAGATTCTTACGTGAAGTGGACTAAAGCAGGTGATGCCAAAGCTCATGCTGCTCTAAAGGTCGACGAAGCTTTTGATCTGCTGCGAAGGGAGCAAGTTAAGGACAATAGGGGCTTCTTCGAGGAAGGAGACACTCCGGCTACCCTGGTCCGCCTAATGTCAGGTCACCAAAAGAAGACTAAGACTCAAGTTGAAGGGTCTAGTGCTAAAGGTGCGCGGGGTAAAGTGAGCCCCCAGACTGACTTAGAAAGGAGACTGGGCCCAAGACTAGTATTGCAGAACCGACTTGGCCCACAAGACAGGCTACTCGAGCACGTGCGGGCTCGACTTGGGCCGAAGACGATAGCGGAAGACCCGTTGTCGAAGAAACGGGTTCGAGCTAAGGAGGTTCCTCTTGTGATTCGGGAACGCTCGCCCCCGTCCCGGCGACCTCGGGCTCCCCGCGACCCAAAGGATAAAGGAAAGGGCAAGATGCCTGGATATTAGCCTCCTTCGTTTTATTATCTGAGTATTATTATTATTTTTTGGGTGTGATTTTTTGTGTATTTTGTCGTTTCGGCGTTTTTTTTTTGTAATTCCCGAGTTTGTCAGTTTTTAATAAAGACGTATTAGTGAATACCGTTCCCGTCTTTTCGTTTATTGCAGTGGTTGTACCCTTTTGAGGGGTTGCCTACGTATCCACAATTAGCGGAATCAAACCAAACGTAGTTCAAACGTATGATTTTTTGCAATTTTCGAAATACATCAAGACTATTAGTTCGAGATGTGCGACAGTAGAATAGTTAATTCTAACTTATTGACTTGTCTATAATTTTTTGAAAATTTATAAAAAAGACAAATTTTTATAAATTCTTGCAAATGACATTGAGATGGGGTTTAGGGGTAATAGCGCTTCAACTGGTCCAAGTTGGTTGGGTTGACGAATTCATTCCCGTCCAAGTCTATCAGCATCACCGCTCCCCCTGATAGGACCTTCTTGACTAAGTATGGCCCAGCCCAATTGGGTTTGAATTTATCCCTTGGGTCAACCGGTAGTAAGGCACGAACCGATTTTAGGACTAAATCCCCCTCTTTGATGTTTCTGGGCCTAACTCTTTTGTTGAAAGCCCGTTGGATCCTCTTTTGATATATTTGAATATTGTTGAGGGCCCGGGACCGCCGTTCGTCTAAAAGGACTAGCGAATCGTATCGGGCTTGGACCCAATCTGCTTCCGGTACTTGGCTTTCAAGTAAAATTCTTAGGGATGGTACTTCCAACTCGACCGGTTGGACTGCCTCCATTCCATATGTCAAATAATATGGGGTTGCCCCGGTTGCGGTGCGAATTGAAGTTCGGTACCCCCAGAGAGCGAAAGGTATCTTGTCGGGCCAGTCCCGGTAATTCTCAGCCATCTTTTTAAGTATGGTGACAATTGTTTTATTGGCCGCTTCTAGCGCTCCATTTGTTTGGGGACGGTATGGAGGAGATGTATGCCTTTGAATTTTGTATTTTGCTAGCAACGCAGCGGTTTCAGCTTGGAAATGGGTCCCGTGATCACTGATGAACTCATGTGGGATCCCGTATCGGCATATGATCTTATTCTGGATAAATTTGGCCACATGCTTGGCGTTCAAGACACGGTATGACTCGGCTTTGACCCTTTTGGTGAAGCAGTCGATGGCCACCAAAATGAAGCAATGACCTCTCGTCCCGGAAGGGTGCACCTTTCCAATTATATCAATACCCCATGTCGAAAATGGCCATGGTGATGTCATGGTATATAATAGGGAAGATGGCATATGCTGTACATTGGCAAAGATCTGACAGTTATGGCAGTGTTTGACATATGACTGACAGTCCGCTTCCATGGTGTTCCAGTAATACCCGAGCCTCATGATTTTGCGGGCTAACATATGGCCGTTCATATGCGGGCCATTTTCACCATCGTGCACCTCAGACATAACCTTCTCGGCCTGTACTTTGTCGATACACAGGAGGAGAGCCCCCCGTGCCATCTTTTTGTATAACTGCCTGTCATCCGTGCGAACAAATTGGGCTGCCAATCTTCCCAGGGCTTTCTTGGCCCAGTTTTCGGTTTTCGGAGGATACTCTCCCGTTGCCAAGTAGGTTAGAACGGCCCGATACCAAGGTTCCGGGTCGGTTATCTCGATATCGTGGATGGCGTGGATATAAGCCGACTCGGACCGTCTTTCAACGCAGATTGGCATGCTAGTTAGATGGTCTGGTATGTTCAGCAGGGATGCTAATTTGGAAAGTGCATCTGCAAACTGATTTTCTTCCCGAGGCAGGTAGATATATTCCACCTTCTGGAATTATTTCTCTAGAATTCTTACTCGTGCTTGGTAAGCCACGAGATTGGCGTTCCGAGTTTTCCATTTTTGGAGCGCTTGATTGATGACTAGTGATGAGTCACCGTGGACTCGGAGGTTTGTTACCCCTAAATCAGCAGCGGTTTGCAACCCATGAATGCATGCTTCATATTCGGCTGCGTTGTTGGTCACGTCAAAGTCCAATTTGATGGATAAGGGGGTGTGCTCCCCTCGTGGCGAGATTAGCAGAATCCTGACCCCAAATCCTTGGAAATTGGATGCTCCATCGAAATATAAATCCCATGTTTCGTTGTCAGTATGGAATATGTCTTCATCAGGAAAGGCCCAAGTATCGGTGTGGCCCTCTTCGGATATCGAGCTATCGGCGAGGAATTCTGCCACTACCCGGCCCTTGATGGCTTTTAATGGTACAAATCTGTGGTCGAACTCAGCTAGCATTAAGGTCCATTTGGACAACCTGCCATTGAGGATGGGTTTCTCGAACAGGTACTTGATAGGATCCATTTTGGATAATATATGTACCTAGTGACTAAGCATGTAGTGTCGGAGCTTTTTAGTGGCCTAAACCAACGCTAGGCACGTTTTCTCGAGCATTGTGTACTTGCATTCGTATTCTAGGAACTTTTTACTGATGTAGTAAATAGCCCGTTCTTCTGAATCGACTGTCTGGGCCAGCATAGCCCCCAGGGCTGTCTCGGTCGTTGTCAGGTATAACGACAAAGGCAAACCGGGTTGAGGTGGCATTAATACCGGCGGTGCAGACAGGATCTCCTTAATTTTATCGAAAGCCGTTTGACATTTGTCGTCCCATAGCACCCGTTCTCCGATCTTCAGCTTTTTGAAATGGGCTCACATACCATGTTAGTTTCGAAATGAAACGGCTGATATATTGAACTTTTCCGAGAAACCCCCTTATTTTTTTTTTCGGTCTTGGGTGGTTGCATATTGGTGATGGCTTTGATTTTAGATGGGTTGACCTCGATGCCGCGTTGGCTAACGATATGGCCCATTAATTTGCCCGATGGTTACCCCGAAACTGCATTTTTGAGGGTTTAGCCTCATGTTGTATTTGCGTAGTCGGGTAGAGAATTTTCTTAGGGCCGTGATGTGCCCGCTTCGATCTTTGGACTTGACGATCATGTCGTCCACGTAAACCTCCACTTCCTTATCCATCATATCATGTAATAAAGTAGTGGCGGTCCGTTGATAAGTGGCCCTGGCATTGATAAGCCCAAATGGCATGACGGTGTAACAGTAAGTACCCCAAGGTGTAATGAAGGTGGTCTTACTCATATCCTCCTCTGCCATTTTGATTTGATTGTATCCGGCATACCCGTCCATGAATGATAGAAGGGCATGATCGGCCGTATTATCCACCAGTATGTCGATGTGTGGTAACGGAAAATCGTCTTTTGGGATGGCCTTGTTAAGGTCCCGGAAGTCCACACATACCCGCACCTTGCCGTCCATCTTGGGTATCGGCACGATGTTCGCGACCCAATCTGGATATTCAGACACTTGTATAAAGCCCGCTTTGAATTGCTTGTCGACTTCTTCTTTGACTTTGAGAGACCATTCGGGCCTCATTCTTTGGAGTTTCTGTGTTACCGATTTGCACCCATCTTTGATGGGTATTCGGTGTTCAGCTATTTCCCGATCTATTCCCGGCATGTCCTTGTAGGACCATGCGAAGACGTCTTTGAGCTCTTGAAGGAGGTCTGTAAATTGTTTTCTCTCCTCTGGATCTAAGGATAGCCCCAACTTAAGCATCAGGGGCTCTAAAGTGGTTCCCACATTGATGGACTCGGTTTCTTCGATTACCGGATCTCGGGACTCCCTTTGTTCGAGCTGCTCGATCAGATGCGGAGGCGGAGGTACCTGCTCGTTGGGTTTCTCAATGTCATTGCATATAAAATCTTTGAAATTGAGAGAATTTTGGAAATAAGACAAGTCGTAAGCAGAACGATTTTCGTTATTATTATTAATGGTAACTTTTGAGAAAAGCTCGAATAGAGCGGCCATCTGCTCGTTGGTCAGTGGCGGGATAGGGAGAGGTCTTGGGACAGGCCCCGAGACCTCAGTGGAAGTGGCTAAGGAAAAAGGGGTTACAGACTCGACTCTAGCACCGGACCCTCTAGACTTGGACTCAGACTCCGACTCTAACTCTGACTCAGACTCGGACTCGGTATCTGGCATGTCTCCCTCGCCGGTGGTCAGTTTGTAGGTTCGTCCTTGGTTGTCGGTCCACTTGATGGTCTTCCTCCAGGCCCTTTTCCCGGTGTCTGCACCTACTTCAGAGATTAGCTTGGTTGGGTCAAACCGAACGCTACGGAGGATAAGATTGACCAAATCATCTTTTGGAGCGGGGACGGCCTTGTCTTCTCCAAATAAGAGCCCCAGCACGGGCTCGGAGTTGTTTTCCCCTTCCTTGGACTCGGTTTGAACAAGGGTAAATATATCATCGGGGATGAAATTGCATTCCCGAGCCATTTTGGTCTCGGGACATGTGATGGTGGGTTGGTAGAGGCCCACTTGAATAGCTCCGAAAACTGGGGTGACGAAGTAGTCAGTTAACTTCGGGCTATAAGGGCCTATGTAAGTACCCTTGAGGATGATGGTGGCCTTGTGAATACCGGCCAGGACCATGTTTTCCGGGGTTATAGCATACCCCAATCCGAAGTGTGATTCACCATCGTTTAGGACCTCAATAATCTTCCCAGCTGGAAGATTTGGCCTCGAGGTAGCTCCCGGTAGATAGCCCAAGTTTTGTAGCATCGTGTCGATGCTAGTGGTGAAGTAAGGCCTGAAGAGATATTCCTCTTCAATCATGCCCACGAAATTGAATCCCCGCGGTTCGGTTCGGCCCGGCTCGTGGCGTTGCAACTAGCCACGGTCATAGGGGTCGCCTCCAATGTGATGACACCGTCTTGGAGTGGCATCTTGACTTTTCGGTGGAGGGTAGAGGATACGGCCTTGACCGCATGGATCCAAGGCCTTCCGAGTAGCAAGTTGAAGGATGAGGTGACATCAATCACCTGAAACTCCAGTTCTTTCTCGATTGGGCCCGTTATGATTGTCAATTTAACGGCCCCGGCTACCGGTTTTGGGCTTCCGTCGAAAGCCTGAATAGTTTGTGCTGTCGGGAGATAGTCGGCATCGGTGATGCCGAGGGCTTTAGCAGTCCTTAGGGAAAGGACATTCACGGCAGATCCGTCATCAATAAGGGTCATTGGGAGGTACTTCCCTCGGCAAATGACCGTGATGTATAGGGCCAGATTATGGTTGGGCCCGAACACTGGTAGATCAGACTCGGAGAAGGTGATGAGTGGGCCTCCTTCCTTGGACTTGCCCTTGAGATAGGGCATGATGGTGGCTACCATTTCAGCGAAGGTAACCTGTGAGTCGACCTTGATCTCATCGAGAGCCTTAGTCAGTGCTTCCCGATGTGCTTGCGAGCTAACCATAAGTTGCCATATGGTTAGATCAGCTCGAACCCTCTTCAATTGCTGGACCAAAGCCGTGTCACTGCTTGGTTCTTCGAGGGTAGGATCCGTCCTGGTAGGTTCAGTGACGGTTGTTGGAGTAGAGCGCCCAGCTGTGGCGAGGTGGTTGGTGGCTAAGGCTTTGGACTTAGCTTTTTGGACCTCTTTTCTCGTGACGGGGACCGTTTCCCCTTTGGCCAGATAGACGTCGTCTTCATCATCGAACCATATCCCGTTGATTTGTGGGATATAAGGGGAAATGAGGTGAGAACAGTCAATTACCTCGCCGGTGAATATAGCATGGGTACTAAACGGGTTTTCTTTGTTGCTCGGCTTGTCCCCGGGCAACGGTATTTTCCCACTTTCAATCAGATCTTGGATCAGATGCTTCAGTTTCCAGCATTTTTCCGTGTCATGCCCATTACCACGATGATACTGGCAATAGGCTTGGACATTGTAGCTCTTGGGCCTTTTCTCCACTAGAAGTTCGGGAGTCGGGCCTATTGGTTGGATGAGGCCTTTAGAAGATAGCCTTTGTAAGGCGTAGGTATAGGTAGTCCCTATATCCGTGAATACCCAATTTGGTGTATTCTTTTTGGATGAGGTGTCGAGCAGATTTACTTCGTCGAAGATGCTGCGAGTTGCAGCTGCAGGTGTGGGCTTGCTCGTGGATGAACTGGCCCCTTGATAGCCCTTGGTAGAGGCCTTAGTCAGGCTCTCTAACCGTAAGTCGTCCTTGATCCTTGTACCCATTTCAGTTAGGGTAGCAAAATTGGGGATAACAGCATACCGGAGATGGACCCGGTAGGAGGGGAGGAGGTTCTTGACAAAGGCCTCCACTAGCACTTTCTCGCTGGGCTTATCAACCAGCTTCACACTCTCGGCCCGCCATCTCTGCAGATATTTGGTGAACCCTTCTTTGGGCTCTTGGGCCATTACTTCCAGAGTCCGCATTGTAGTCTGGATCTCGGTATTATCAGCGTAATTCCGAGCAAATTTAGTCGCCACATCGTCCCAAGTTTTATATTTTTTGGAATCGAGCCTGTAATACCAGGCCTTGGGATGCTTTTCAAGGGAGGAAGGGAATAAGTGCGTAAACATGGTGGACTTCACCCCTTTTACCGCCAAAAAGTCTTTGAAAGCCCGGATGTGGTGAACCGGGTCTTCGGTACCCTCAAACATTGGAATTCCCGGGAGGTTGAGGTTAGCAGGCAGCTCGTCATTCAAAAGCGAATAGGAACGAGAAATTTCAGTGTGGATCGAGTTGTTCGTCGACAGGTGAACTTGTTCTTCGAGCCTGCGAACAGCGCTGACTAGTTCATCTATAGGCCAGGCCCAGTGGGCTCAGATTCAGGAGGAGGAGCTCCTTTCTCCATGGCGCTCACACGAGTGGCGAGTGTCGTTTGGTCAGTCTGGATGGCGGTCAGTTGGGCTTCGATCTTGGCTAGGGCATCCTTCAATGCGTCCATCTTGCGTTGGTATCTGGTTTCGGGTGGCCTGTCTGTAAGAACACCGCGTAATCAGAAACTAGCCCGAATCCCGGAATAGAAAGTACACCCCGAACAAGACTGAAAAGGGAAATGACTCGGAAAAGACACCTAGACGGGTGACTTATGAAAAGTGGGCCTTCTTTAGGATTCGGCGGGTGGGCCTAGTCCTGTTCGAACGAAGGTCCACGTGAGACATCCCCAGACTTTGGAATCGATTGTGTAAACGGGCCCTCTTTTGTAGGAGTATGTCCTACGTAGGTGGGCCTTGCCTTAGTCTAATAAGGCGGACTGGGATAGGGAAGAAACCCGCGATGTAGGATCGACGGAGTTTCGACGGTAAAGACCTTGACGACTTAAGACACGACCCGACACTGCTAAATACGGAAAGTCCTAAGAAGGAGAAGGTTTTGAAAATGGATTGTTTTTGGAAAATCTGAGAAAACTCGGGGAAGGGCCGATTTTTTCGAGGAAATCGGAAAGTGTATCGGGCCCCAAATTTGAAAGTTCGAAAATGTTTTCGACTTTTGAAATGGGCAGAATACCGGCTAAAAATAGGCTATTTTGAGTAAAATTATAAGTCCTAAATTTGGTATACGTCCCGGGTTTTGAAATTGAATATCTTGAAAAAGATGTATTTTTGTGAAAAGTTGACAGTTTTTTGAAAACGACACGGAAAGCAAGTAGCATGTAGTCAGGCAAGCATTATAACGACGCCATGTATGCTTTACATTAAGTCTCGGTAGGTCTAAAAAGGGTCTATACCAGTGCACATAGTCTAGACGTTGATCGGGACGGACTTTCTAAGTCGAGTTGAGCTTAGAACATGCCGCGAAACCCACTCGAATCGACTATGGACACCTTTGACATATCCACATTGGAGTACATTACGGTATAGTGGGACGTCGGTCGCGAGTACCGGCCCGGGAAAGTATAGGGTTATGCATGAACCGTAAAACTAAAACGCGTATTGTACTAGTCAAACGATTTCTATTCGAGTCTCACCCTGAGGATGCCGATGGTAAGTCACGCATCAGTTAATCCCCAGCGGAGTCACCAAATTGTGGACATGACATAGGTCCACCCCGACGCGGCCACGCGCCGGTTTGGGGAGGCGAATGAATCTCCATATGAGAATGGATCGAATTGAAATTTAAATCTAAGTGGAGTCGCCACCGAAATTTGTGGGAGTTCGGGCCCGTTCGAACCCACTCTATGTCGTAGTGGGCCGTGTACAAAATATGGCCCATTTCCGATGTCAGAGTTTATTGGGCTCGTCCCTTTGCATTTGATACTGATACCGTCACCACCGGTTATCGTGTATTGAATGACTCTCGTGCGCCAACGGTTTCGGGCATCCGGAAACCGAGGTTCTAAGTAAGGGGTGGGGGTACGTGTTGGGAAGCCCACTAAGGACACCCCGCACGCACATTAGCGGCCTCTACTAGGATATCGAATGTTTTTTGAATACGCGCGTTAGTTAAACGATGGAAATGCTTATGCAAACATTGTTTTCCCTAAACATGCATGAAATTGAAAGGGTTTCTATGTCGATTCAATGCAACTAAAATTAACGTCAAAGTTGTATTTTAGCATGCGGGTTCATTTTAGTACAATAAAATAAACAAGAATTGAATTGACAAAAGAACAAACGGTTAGTAACGGTATAACGGTATTAACGGTTTGCTAGAATAATGTAATGATGCAAATAGGATGGTGCAAAGTTTTGAAGAGGTGATGCTTCACGTGATGGACTTGGCACGTGTTGACTTAAGTCGTAAAGAGTATTACCGAAACAAGAAGATGATGTAGGACTCACGGTTTTGTCGTGATAAAGGGCCACTCGACCGAGTCATTGGGGGACTCGACCGAGTGGACCCCTGAAGAGGGTTCTGTCCCGTTTTTAGACCCTACTCGGTCGAGTTATCGGCGAACTCGATCGAGTACACTGCCACTCGACCGAGTCATTGCGAGACTCGACCGAGTGGGGGTCGAAAAAGCATTTTGTTCGGTTTTTGTGATGTCACTCGATCGAGTGGCCTATGGCACTCGGTCGAGTGGCACCTGTACGAACTATTGGTTCGCTTGCAATTTTTTTATCGATTTCGGAATTGCTTTTGATTTTGACAATTTGACGATTTTGTTGAATCGGGCATAAATATTGTATAATTTATGCTCGATTCGGATTTTTATGAATCATTGATTTTGTTGAACCGAATATAAATATTATGGGATTTATACTCGATTCCAAATTTGAATACTCGTTGTATCCCATATTCGATTATTGCATCGATATGAAATAACTAGAGCGAGATAAAAAAATGTTATAAGTCGTTTAGAGTGAAACCAAAGCGATATGAATTTTCCTTCGCGTTTATAGTGTCGTAATTCTAACGAATTTAATGACAACTACGTTACCTTCAACGAAAAATTGAATTGGTTAACTTATTTGACTAGATCGTTAGATTCGACATCCAATTATGGAATTGGTATCGAACCTAAAAGATCGACGCTTTGCTTGAATTGAAAGACTTGATTCCCTCCGCATCCCGACATCATAATTAATTCTTGCAAATTGTTTGATGTCGGATCCGCATCAACGGGTTTCGACCCTTATTAAAAGATGTTCAATAATTTTGTATTTGACGAAATATGCGATTGAATGAAAGTTATGCGAAAGAAAATAAAAATTATTGTTTAAGTTGACTCGTTTCAATAATCAGGTGCTAGGGTGTCAGGATAAGCGACCGGCAACGCTGTGTGCAGTACACTTGTATATTCGGGTTTCCTTATTCTGACATCCTTCGCACTCGACACAAATCTACGAGTATTTTAATGTTTTATACTAATAATACTATCGATATTAGAATGCGATAAATAAAATAAATAATAAAAAAAAACAAAAAAGCGAAGAGAAAGAGGAAGATGACGAGAGGGAGAAGTAGGGAAGAAAATAGAGAGGGTTTTGCACCCTCAACCTACATGTTCTTGTTCTCGGACGGGACTCGTAGTGGCGGCTTGCACGGGAGTATCGAGTATGTAGGCTAAGTTGTGGTGGTTTGGGTTTGGATTCCTAAACGCTAGGGTTAGGGTTTTCTAGTGTAGCACTAGGGTTTGATTAGGGTAGAATTAGGGCTTGATTAGGGTTGCAAAAAGTTGTTTATGGTTTTGTAAAGTTGTGTGAAAGGTTGTGCATGGGGATGCTTATATAGGCAAAGCCATGTGCACTCGGCTAGGGTTACTCGATTGAGTAGCCACTTTACTCGGTCGAGTGGCCCATTCAAACGCAGTCGGGCTCAAATGAGGGCCCACTCGATCGAGTGGGCTCAGCGCGGGTCAGCTTTTGGACCGTGGCTTCGGATGTTTGATGGGTTTTGTATTTGGGCTGGTTTTTTTTGGTACTTGAATGGCTGTTTTGTATGTGTTTCGGAAACGACTTTGACCGGGGTTGACCCAATCGTAAAAAGTCGGTTTTATTTCCGGTGTCGGTTTTGGCCCAAATTAGTCTTGTTTGACTTGGAACGGTCCACTGGGCCTGGATTTGAGGTCCGTTTTGTGAGATTTGTACTCCATAAGTGCTTAAGCCAACAACTAAAGGTTTTGAGCCCATATCTGAGCGCGTAAAAACACGTTAGTATCCGATCATCATCGGGTGTTTTTTGGAAACTACCATAGACACCTGGCAGTCAAAATGCGGGTGTCTACAGTTACAAACTGTTTTCAATCAACATTCATAAACTACAAGGTTTCTTAAACTACAACTAATCACAGTATCTGCTCAACTAACGGGAAAACTAGCCGAAGCGCCACTACCACCCACATTGAAGGGGTCTCTAGGGTCTGGGGGTCGGGAAAAGGGGTCGGCGTTGCAGTTCTGCTGGTGCATGCTCCTCATGCGGGCTAGATCTTATAGTATTTGCCTGCTGACCGCATCCTGTCGTTCGATACGCTCATTCTGCGCCTTCACTTGCTCAGCTAAAGCAACTCGTTCTGCCATCTCTTCTTGTAGTTTCGACCTAATCTCGGCAACGACAGACGGTACGCACTTCGTCGAGGTCGAATGTCCCTCCCTCCCCCTCCCCCCCTCCCCCGAGCGTTGGGTGGTGTCCATTACAAGGTGTGAGCGTACACCGCTCCCTTGCGGTACCCTTGAACGACATCGAACCATACCTAGTTCGGATCCCTACCTTCAACGTCGTCCGTGGAAGTGGCCTCCATATATGCTTCCTAAAAGAAATTGATGTGATGATTAGGTGAGATTTCATTGACAAAGTCACAATCTAAAGAACAATGTAAAGAAGCCTTTTGTTAAAAACTCACCCAAATTGCGCCGTCCCTCTTCGAAATGAAGCCCCTTCGACCATTGCAGTGCACCTTGCTCTTCGTGTCAAGAAACAATTGCGCAGGGTTGGGGGAATTCTCCTGTTTTCTTCTTCAACTGTTAACAGTACATTTAGATTTCTCATTAATATTTTTAATGAAAACATTAAATACGAATCCAAAATAAAAATCAAAGGATAGGAAATACTTACCTCTATAGCCCGCTGGTGCATCGACTGCGACCCACCGTGGTGGGTGGGCTCCACTTCCGCCTCAAGGTCTCCTCCCCGCCTCTTGTTTTTCTTCGCTTGGAGGGATCTCTTAACAAACTTAGGGTCGGAGCGGGCTTTTTGGAACTGTTCAAGTGCAGCACCTACAATTCATATGAAGAGATCAGTAAGCGAAGATATAACTTTGTATTCAAGTACGAACACTAATTGAGTAATCGAACCTCTAAGGTATTTATCTGCCTTCCCCTCATTCGTCAACTTGAACATGTTGTCCCTGTACCGATCGACTGCGATCTCCATGTAGCGGTCCCTTGAAACCACCTTGAGGCTGGGGTCCCACCAGTGTTTCAACTGTAAGATCGTTTGTCGTTAGTAAATTAGTAATATGTAAACAGTAATAGGGAACTACTAATTTAAACCCAAAAAATTGTGCACATTGAAATTGTTGAACCACTTGTCTTGCTGCCACGTAGGCACCTTAGTTCAACTTGTGCAGTAGGTCGTCAAGTCAGTTAGGAAACTATCGGAGACACCAGCCACCATCCTGTGGTGCCGAAACCTACACCAAAATAAGAAATAAGATTGAAGTGTAAAAGTATTTGACAACCTTAACTGGTTCACAATAATGAAATTCCTAATATGATTGAAGTTTAGAAACCAATAATGAAGTTGCTAATATGATGTCTCATCATGTGTTATCGGGGCTCAGAATTAGGCGCCCATTGTCCTCTCGATATCTAAACCCCTGAGGTGATGGTGGAGGGGGGGTTGGTTGCTCCCCCGTGACCTCCTGGTTCTCGTTTAGTTGTTCCTCGTTCTGCTGGTGGTCCTCCTGCCCCTGCTGGGTTCTCCTGCTCCCACTCCCAGCTCTAAATCGTCTTCCCAACGTCATATCTGCTGACGAAGATAGAAAGTTAGAAATTAACAACATAATCAACTACACACTACTAGCAATATAGATTATTAAATATTGGCATAATATAGATTATTAAAACTATACCCTACTAGCAATCATCGTCGCTATCGTTGTCGTCTGCCACTTGCCTACTCGAACCAACTACATCCTCCTCCTCGTAGTAATCTTCCTCCTCCTCGTCATCGACCTCCAAATCATCGGTGCCTTCAACTTTGCCGTCTTCCTCCTCCTCGACCATATCATCAAAAGCACCTTCGATGTCCTCACTACCTCCATCCTCTTCAAAATCGTCCCCCATATCCACCTCATTATCATCATCACTTGCGAAAAGATTCTCATCGATTGGAGACAATGTTGTACCACTAGAAATGACCTCCTCTTGAAAGATGTCAGTGTCAATGTGCCCCCGTGGCTTAGTTTTAAACACCGCCCACCACAGATTTCCACTTCTATCATTCTTTGTGGCTGGATAAGGAGCAAAGTACACTTGGTGTGCTTGTTGTGCAAGTATAAACGGATCGTACTTAGAGTTTTTTTTGGTATGGTTAACTTCAACTAGTTTGTACCGTTCATGTACTCTAGTACCATGCACTGAGCTATCCTTCCATTCGCATTTAAATACCACAACTCTATACCCACGATCACTTCCAGCGTAGCACAACTCGAAGATGTCCTCCAGTAGACCGTAATAGGCGTCATCATCAAGTGATGACACAGTCACACCAAAATTACATCTTGCCCTACTGTTACCATGGACAAATGTATGGAAATTGTAACCATTAACCGAATACCGGTTCCAAGTTCTAACCTTCCGCAAAGGACCTAATGCTAGACTCTTAACCAAATTATCCTAGATATTCGCTGAAATTACATGATCCTTAAGTCAACTGGGGAACTGTTCCTCATGCTTATTTCAAATATTATCAGCATTTAAATGTGGATTAACAGCTAGAAATTCAGTTACAAACTGCTTCTCATACGGCTCCAAAACTTCGCAGTTTGATAACAAGTAAAGGTGAGCACGATTGTATTCCTTCTCATCTAACATCCTGCACCCCTCAGCTGATGAAGATCCTTCACCTACCTTACTATGAAAAAAGTCTGGCATGTTGGGGTCAATCATCTCAGGTGTTTCTAGGTTAAGATTCTTGGCTTTGGTGTTGACTTCTTTCTCGAAATACAGAGAATAGGAGTTTGATATTTCCTCTGTTAGATAAGCATTACATATGGAGCACTCGACCCTCGTCTGTTACCAATTTTTTTCTTCAAATGGTTGAGAAATCTATAACAATAAAGCAATTATATTAATAATAGATTACAATATTTAACGTTAGTGTTTCATTAAGTATAAAATTCTCACCTCTCAAACGGGTACATCCATCTATATTGGACCGGTCCTCCCACTTTAGCTTCGTAGGGCAAGTAGACCGGTAGATGATCCATTGAGTTAAAGAATGAGGGTGGAAAAATCATCTCAAGTTTTCACAGTATCTGAGGAATTTGATCCTCCAAACGAGTCATGTCGTCAATTGTAACTGTCGACGAATGAACACAAATCTCGAAAAAACTGAGATATCTTAGTAATAGGATTCCAAACACCTTGCGGTAGCAGTTGCTTCAACGCCACAGGTAGTAACCGCTCCATGAAAACGTGGCAGTCGTGAGTCTTCAAACCTTGCAACTTCATGTTCTTAATGTCGACACACCGACTAAAATCGGAGGCGTACCCATAAGGGAACTTCAATTTTTCTAACCACTCTAACACGGCCTTTCTCTGAGCCTTATCAATGTTAAACAAGGCCCTAGGATTGGACCCATCCCACTTGATATGCAATTTCGGACGGTCACAAATTTTCTTCAAATCTTTTTGGGAGCCTACGGTGTAACATGTCTTACCGTCTACATCCATGACGGTGTGAATCAGTTGCTCAAAGAATTCTTCTCAATATGCATCACATCCAAATTCTGTCGGAGTAATAAAGTACTCCAATATGGAAGATCGAAGAAGATGCTTCTTTTAAACCAACCATTTTTTAATTTCTTAAGATCCTTGAACTCTTGATCGGTGCCGTCAATAGTAGATGGGAACTCTGAAATCACCTCCCATATTTCATCTCCCTGGAGACGAATAGGTGCCTCATCTAGCACCACCTCACCCTTTTTGAAAGCTTTCTTGTTTTTCCTATACGGGTGACCTCGTGTAGGAACTGTCTGTGACAGTCAAACCAACTAGTTTTGCTTGAATTTTTTAGGTTGAATGCTTTACTTTCACTCATGCAACAAGGACAAGCTTTTTGGCCCACCGTAGACCAACCGCTCAACATACCATACGCAGGGAAATCGTTTATAGTCCACAAAAGCGATGCTCTAAGCTAGAAATTTTGTTTCAACGAAACATCATATGTCTCCACCCCTACTTCCCACAAGTGTTTCAATTCCTCTATCACTGGTTGTAAGTAAACATCCAAGTGATTTTTTGAATTTTTTGGACCAGGAACAATAAGAGAAAGGAAGATGAACGGTGGTTTCAAATTAAACACAGCCATGGAGGTAAGTTGTATGGTGTGACCATGACAGGCCAGCATGAGTACGACTTACCGAACTGAGCGAAAGAGGCAAACCCATCGGTACACAACCAAAGTCTCATATTACGGGGTTCCTCAGCAAAATTAGGGTAAATACTATCAAAGCATTTCCACTCCTCCCCATTACCAGGATGACACATCTTCCCCTCTACACGAGTTTCTTCTTTATGCCACCTCATTTATTCGGCAATGGTTCTGGTTGCATATAATTTTTGAAGCCTAGGGTGATGGGAAAGTAAGTAAGTCGACTAAGTGGTATAGGTTTTTTTATCCCTCGCAACACTCTTTCCCTTTCTACCCCTCAAAACAATATTCCCATCTACACTTTTGTATCTACCCTTACCACATTTCTTACATTCTTCAAGTAGGGCATCGTCCTTCCAAAAGAGCATGCATCCATCGGGACAAGCATCGATCTTTTGATGCGGAAGTTGAAGTCCTTTAACTATTTTTTTGATATTGTAGAATGTTTTCATCATAATGTTGTCTTTTGGGATGACTTTCTCAAGCAACGCAGCGAAACCGTCTACACACCCAAACGATAGGTTATACTCACATTTAAGGGTCACTACCATAGATGCGACTTCTAACAATGTCACATCACACCCTCCATATAACGGCTTCTCCGAAGAGTCTAACATATCAAAAAAACGCTTTCGCTCGTGGGTTTGTCTCTTGTGGGGTTGGTTGGTCATCGTCACTAGTGTACATGCTCTCATCATTAAACACATTAAACTCAACTACATCAACAATCATTCCTCTCAACCCCCTCATTTTGTTCAACCACATATTCCTCAAGATGAGACATCTCACCATGACAAATCCAACGATAATAATTTGGATAAAATCCATTTGAGATAATATGTTCCTTAATCAAAAAAATCCCCAAGAATTTGAGGTTTTTACATTTCACACAAGGACATCTAATTCTACCGTCTAATGCGTATTCGGGTTGGTTTTTAGTAAATTCCATAAAACTATCAACATCCTCTAAAAATTGCGTTGTGGGACATCGTCTCTTATCCAATCTTTCCTCATACATCCATTTTCGTTCAAATCTCTTCATTTTTTTTCTAAAAAAATTGAGACAATAACCAAATAAAAATTATTTCCACTAAAGTAATTTACTAATATACACTACTCACATATTTTGTAAAATTCTCAATTGACCTAGACATAGTACTATTTGCACCTAATCCGTTGATGAGCCGTATTTAGTCGTAGTTATTACGACGGTTTTGGGTTATTTTGTGAGCTAAATCGGTTGTCTTGTATTGCATTTGTGTCGATTTGGTATAAATGTAATATAGGCTATTTTGAGCATGTTAACCATTGGACCGTCGATTTGGGCTAAGAACGACTAAAGCATGAAGAAGAAGGAAGCCCACTTGAAGACCCGGAACGACGGAATCAAGGAATTGCACGAAGCAGCAACAGGACGTCAGGCGAGTCGTGCAAGGGTCCCGCGGGTCGCGCGCTCCCGCGAGTCGCGCGAGGATTGGGCGAGTCGCATGAGGATCTGAAACTTTATGCGCGATTCCGTCCTATCTCGTGATATTTGCTATATTTTAAGACTTAGATATTAATTAGGAAACTCTATTACTAGTTTTTATTATTATTAGTATTACTAGTATCCTTAGGATGTTTTATTATTATTTTATTATTAGAAAACTTTTATTAGGATAAATATAGCCTTAGGTTGAGACTATTATTAATATTATCATCACATCAAGTTTAACGTAAGATTAGAGAGAAAAAGGGAGACCTTTGAAGAACCCTAATTTTCCATTACAAGTATGTGTAACTAATCTTCTCTACTTAGATTTAAGCCTTTGAAGCACTTGATAATCGTTTGTGAGTTTGAATGTTTTAATTATTAATCTTGATTATTGTGAATTGTTTTGTTATTAAATCTATGAATGTTGTTATTGATTGTTAGGTGTACAACTAGTATTTAATTGCATCGTTCTATCGTTAGTATCGTTAATTGAGTAGGATTTACTGATTAACTTTACACTAGTAACAACTAGGAATTAATATTGAACGGGATACGTTGGTATTAGTACTTAGAAGCGATTCACATAAATATCTAAGGTACGACTGGATTGTACGTGCTATTTATTCTCTATTGAATTCTCAGATCTATATTGCTTCCGTCTAATTGAACCTAGAACTGGATTGTTTAGGTTGTTTTACGGTTAGGGTTAATTAAGAACGGGATTCGTTTTAGTTAACTATTCTTAAGAGAATTGGAATTTCATATTCACAATAGAGTAGTCAAGATTATTAATTGAAACCATCTTACAATGATCAATCGCTATTGAGTGTGGATTTGTGCTTGGGTCTAAGTTCTTTCTCATCATTTGATTTAGTCAAAGTTTTCATCTTTATTAGATTTAGTTGTTAGATAATTATTCAAAACCCCCCTTCTTATTGTTTAAATAATTAGTTATTTATCATTCTATATTAGTACGCAGTTATAGTTAAACCAATTCTCTGTGGGTTCGACCCTTATTTCCATTATACTACTGTTTTAGTTGGTTGGTTATAAGTGATTATAAATTGTAATTTGAGGCATACGACTTTAGCCTGTCAAATTTTGGCGCCGTTGCCGGGGAATTGGCGTTCATTATTTTTGTGTGTTAGTGTAGAGATTTTTGGTTAGTTAGTTTTCTTTTTTTAGTCGTAATTTTTTTTAGAGTCTAGTTTAGTTTTAGTTTTTGTTGAGTGTTTTTAGTGAGTCTTAGTTTTTTTTCCGGTAGATGGCGACTAAATATTTCCCTCAATATGAGCATGAACTATTTTACAAATATTTTGATAGATTGAGTGAGTATGTCTCTAGATGTCGTCACCGATATCAAATTTGGGAACTTTGTCATGTGGTATACAATGGATTAAATGATGAAACTTTGATGCATGTTGATTATTTAAGCGAGGGGAGATTCGTTGATGGACTTAGTTATGAGGAGAAGTGGGAACTTTTCATATACTTGGCTCACGACACTGAAGAATGGGAGTTGGAAAACTCACGCTCTAGGACACCTTCAATGAGTCTCAATAAAAATTTGAACACCCAACATGAATCTCGTATATCCACGGAAGACATGATTAGAGACCTGATTACTGCCCAAATGACCCTTCAAGCTAGTATGACTCAATACGAGCAAGAGAACAATTCTAGTATCCAGAACCTTGAGAGTCATATAGTGCAATTAACGGCATCTAATGATAGACTTGAGACACATGATGAGTTTTATCTTAATGTTAAGGAGTTCGGAGTTATTGAGAACATAGAGTTTGATGACACTCTCCCCCTTGAACCCGATTTGGTAGGTCACTCTTATAAAGAGTGTGATGTTGATAGTGATGATGGTTTTTGGGATGACGAGGAAGATGACTATGATGATTCGATATACTCCCCACCCTCTTCCACAGTTTCTACACATATTGATTACTCTTGCCCTGACGAAACACGTGTTATGGAAGATTCCTTCAGTCACAATGATACGAGTGATGTTTCAGTCTTGGAGGATTCTCTAGTTATGATTGTTGAGAATGAGCAAGAGGAAATAAGTGTGACCATTGAGAAGACTATGGAAGTCGGAGTAGGAGAAAAGGAGATAGTTGTTTTTGATGAGCCGAAAGACAATTTCCCTAAGAGAAATGAATTAATGAGCATGAACGGTGATGAAAAGGTAGAAGAAATAGAGGGCATGAATATTGAATTTTATATTCACAAGGAAGTACCACCATCGATACCTTTAGAGTCCTCAACGGTGTTAATTCCGGGAAAGTTTTATGTTCATCCTCGAGCCTATTTGACCGTACCTACGAAAAATTCATCTTATAAAGAGTACACACTACTACAAAAATGGTCTAAGAGACCACCCCTAACACACCTGTTAGATTGTCCAACCGGTCTCTTAGTAATAAGAAACCATTTATTTTTTGTGACCGGTCTCTTAAAATCATTAATAATACACCGGTTTGACAACCTAACCGATCTCTTAATGTAAGAGACCATTTATCTAATATAAACGGTTTCTTAAAATTATGTCTAACACACCAGTCAACTTATATAACCGGTTTCATAGATTAAGAAACCTTAATTACAAATAACTGGTCTCTTAACTATAAACAATTTCCCACGCCAACTTAAGAGCGCTAAAACTGGCCTGCTCTCGCTATTTCGTTCCCACGCAGCACGTTTTGTTCATCCCCACTACCCTAATCCCCATTTCATTCACCTAAATTAATTCACCCTAACTACAAGCAAGTTAATTCATACCCTAATCCCTATTTCGTTCCCACTTAAATTTCATTCACTCAAATTCAGCAAACCAACTCGATCACCGTTTTCTTCAAAAGTCGATCACCAAGTTTCAAGTTTGTTGTTTTTTCTCCCAATTCGATCCACCATTTTCTTCACGAATTTGATTTCTGTTGTCGGATTATGATTATGATATTTTGTTACTGTTGTTTTCTTCAGATTTGCAGTGAATTGTGAAAATTACCGCTGGATTATGATCGCGATTTTGCATTGTTTGTGATTTTTTCCATTGTTTGTTTTGGATTCGGATTCGCAGTAAATTGTGGAAAATAGTCAATTTACTCGCCGTAAGAATTTACTGCTGGATTATGATTATGATTTTGCATTGTTTTTAATGATTTTGTTACTGTTTTGTTTCTTTCAGATTCGCAGTAAATTGTGGTGATCGGTAAATTTGGTAAGAATTACCGCTGGATTATGATCGCAATTTTGCATTGTTTGTGATTTTTTACTCAGATTCGCAATAAATTGTGGAAATGAGTCAATTTAGTAGGTTTGAGGTTTCAGTAAGAATTTACTGCTGGATTATGATTATGATATCGCGTTGTTTGTGATCACGATTTTGCGTTGTCTGTGATGATTTTTTTCTACTGTTTTTTTGATTCTGATTCGCTGTAAACTGTGGAAATTAGTCAATTACTAGGTTGCAGTAAGAATTTAGTGCTGGACTTTGATTATGATATAGCATTGTTTGTGATCACGATTATGCATTGTTTATGATGATGATTTGGATCCTAAACAAGAGCTACAATCTGTTTTTTGATAGTTCTGGTTTGATAGGTACTTAGAATAAGAACATTGATGTGGAATGTCAGACATGGGATTAGCCGTTCGTAACGTGATTTGCTGATAGCGATAGTTTTTAGCATTTTAGTGAGTCATAGGAATATTGGTTTTGTTTTTGATGGGTTAGTGTTACGAGTCCTGGAGGTCTGGTTTTATTGGCTTTAAAACAGTTACGACCTCCTAGAGGACTGTTTCGTCATTAAGCAGAAGCAGAAACAGAAGCGGCACTCTTTATCTCCGATTCTTTCATCAATTCAACCATGGTACTCCTCAGTCCCCCTTTTCTTGTCATACTTCCTGATTTCAAATTGTTGAGTATTGCTCTTTGCCCATTTGATTTGATTTCATCCTTATCTGCATACAGTAGGTTGGTTGTCTGCTTCCCTTTCCCGCATCCATGCTTAGTTGTGACTACTGACTACGGAGTGAAGTATTATGTTTTAGACTATAGGGGAACATCCACCAATCTCTCTTATACCTAAATATCCACACTCCAGTTTCATTTATTTATTTCTACTTTCTAGTGTTGCAACCATTTTACTTGACATCCACGATATGCCCTGCCCTTTCTTTGCTTGCTGCACATTTTGATTTTGGAGGTATTTATCAGACAATCAACTAGTGTGTCATTGTCAGCCTGCATTATTCTGAATGTCAATGTTGCGTCTTCTTAATGACTGCCATTTCATTGGTTACTTGGAGTGTTGATGTAAAACAGTTATCTTCATGGCTCATTCTTTTATTTCGTCTACATCACTTCTTTTCGGATGTCTATTGCTATTGCTTCAATTTCTTCGTGTCATTCCCATTTCTATCGGAAAGCTTCCCTGATATTTGTCTGATTTTGTTTGTGGCTGAGATTATGTGATTAGCCGATAATGAATGTTTTTTTGCATATTAGCGAGGTATGATGTCGAATGCATTCATTTACGAGTTTTTGAGACCTGGTTTGTAGGGTTTAAGGTTTGGTCGGTAGGTACCTGTCCTCTATAATAGGTTTTGTTTGGTAAGTAAAGAAAATTAATGTGGAATGTCGGACGACACCTTTAGATTAGCTACTAGTAACGTGATTAGCTGATCACGACAGTTTTTAGAATTTTGGTGAGAGGTGTGAATATTGGTTTTGTTTTTGATGGGTCCTTTTATGAGTTTTGGAGGTCTGGTTACGACATTCTAGAGGACGAGGATTGTTGTCGTGGTTTAGTAGTAGTCTAGTAGATACTTGAAATGCAAGGATGTCTTTGTTCTTCAAAATGAAGGGTATAGGATTCGAGTCTGACATCGATCCTTCAAAATACTAGGAGTACTGTATTTGAAAGCTCATGGACGGACACCAATCCAATTGAGTTACTAATTGTAGTAGTATGCTAATTGTGTTACTTTTTTTGTAGTATTTTTCCGGAAATCAAGACTCATATGAACAAGAAAATATTGATTAGGTTATAAATACTTGGCGACATATTTATTGGACAAATTGAAGACGAGGATATCAAAGACAATGACAATATGGATGTTAACGAAGCCTGATTTAACCGTACTCATTATTAGAACTTTTTTTGTATAGCCAACTCATTTTAGCAATCGATGTTTTTTTCAGCGCATTTGTCTATTTTTTTAAAACATCGATTATATTAGCATTAGCATGCACATTTGTAGTTTAAATTTCATATATATGAAAACGGCTTTTTATTATTACTACCGTGTACTTTTTTTTAATATATACGATGGTATATTATTGTTCGCACGTTTATATATGATATAAATTATCTCGGAATTGAATAATAAAGGTTTCGATAGTGTGCGTGCGTGAATGAAACTAATTATTGTAAGAGACCGGTTCCTTTGCAAACCAGTCTTTTAATACAACTCAAAGAGACCACTTTTTTTTAATCCTGGTCTCCTAACCCTACTCAAAGAGACAATTATTTTTGTAAAACTGGTCTCTTAGATGACTCAAAGAGACCGGTTATTACTAACCTCCGGTCTTTTAAATATAAAGCAAAGAGACCATTTCTAGGCAATATTAAGTCTCTTAACTTCACCAATGAGACCACATTATTCAACCGGTTTCTTAGACTTAAGACACCGGTGAGATGGAGATCGGTTGTTAACCGGTTTCTTATGCCATTTTTAACCGGTCTCTTTGACACTTTTTGTAGTAGTGACATTGATTTTAATTCATTTTTTGAGCATAGAGGGTCGAAAAGATATTCTTTGCATGATTATTATGATGTGCTTATTTATAGATGGTGTCAATTGATTTATATTTCTTATTGCCACTATTCTAATCTATGTGCTAGTGTTTTTGATCAATTATTAAGGGCATTGAGTTGTTCCGCGCATAACGTAACATTCATTTTGCTTGATCTATGATGCTCCATTGTCGGTTGAGGTAAGTAATTTAGTACTATTTTAATTCGGGTCAGTTTTCTGCAAGAAGTCGAGCGAACGACATTAAACAAAAGCTCTTCCGGGAGGCAACCCGAGTCTGGTATGGTTTTATTATTTTTTCAAATTTTATTATGGGTCGTGTTTTGTTATTAGATTAATAATCATTTTTTTCGTAGAACAGGTCGCTAATTTATTTAATTTTAATTTTAAGTAATTTTTCTAATTTTTAGTACTTTGTAGGAACGGTGAGCAATAATTTTCAGTATATTGGGCGACTTGCATACATCTGGGGCGACTAGCCTGATGATTTGTCGGAAACTGAAGCGGAGACGGAAAATCCGTACTCACATTACAGCGATCCGTGCGAGTCGCGGACCTACCTGGCGAGTCGCGCGCCTCATTACCCTACTGGTCTGTTTTCTTTTTTTTTTGTTCAAAAAAAAAAAAAGCTAACTTACAGACCCCCTTGTTCTCCATCTTCAATTCCAATTTTAAATCTTCTTCAGCCCATCTAACTACCAAATCATCCTAATCAAATTGTGAACTTCACTTTATTGAATCCCATCATCCTCCATCAACCTCCATCCACCTCCAAGTTCTTCATAAACTTCTTCATAAACTTCTTTTTCAATTTATCGTCACCATTGACTCTCTCCCCCATCCTCTATACAAAATCCACTCTTATTCCCAGATTTACCATCCGTAAGGGTCGTATTTCGTCGATTCTACGTGTCGCCCGGAGATCAGTGTCAGGCCGTAAGGCTGCCGGTCAGTTCACCGTCGGTGGGCCATCAGGCAGCTGTCGTCGCCGGTGCTCAGGCGCCGTGCTGCCGTTTTCAGGTGTTCCATCAGACCATTCTGTCTGTTGTCGTCGGTCAGTCTGCGGTCTCTGAGATACAGTGGTATCTCGAGCTGTAAGTTCAGATTAGTTGTTTTCAATTGTTGTCGAATCGGTGGCAGATTGGTGTTGATTGTGTTGCTGTGTTGTGGTTGGTTCAATTGGAGTTGGTGGAAGTTGGTCTTGGTGCAGTTGCTATGCTGCTTGGATGTTCTCAACTGAGTCGGAATTAGCTGTAGTACTCATTTGTGGGGTTTGATTTAGTTCTTATGAAGTCAGGTGTTGTTCTTAACATTTGACTTGAATGTTGGGTGTGTGAGTGATTTATACCCAGTTGATGTTAGGTCAGTAGTCCATTCAGTGTTGGTTGCTGACAGTTTAATAGTCGGCTTTCTTTTAGCCAAATAAGCTGATTTTGTGTATCTGTGATTAATGTCGATTGTTGGTGCGAAGTTGCTAGTGTTGTGTTGGTGATGTTTGCCTCGAGAATTAAGGCGAGGGTAATCAAGTGCACGAGTGGACGATGGTTTTGACGAGTTATTTATCGGTTGTGACGATGGTATATCCTTCATCTCACATTGAGGACAATGCTCGGAGTAAGCGTGGGGAGGGATTTATATATTTGTCTCGTCTTGTAATCGTCTTTGAGTTGATTTTTGAAGGGAAAAAAAAAGAGGAAACAAAGAAAAAATTCAAAAAAAAAGTGAATGAAAAAGAAAAAAAATGGTAAAAAAAACCCGGCTAGGTGAAAACTCGGAAAGGGCGCCTAGGCAAGAATAGGGAATGTGGCCGAGGACGGAGTGAAAACCCGAAAGGGCGCTCCGGGTAAAAAGAAAAATCGAGTTGCGTGCCACGAGAGTAGTGTGAGGAAAAAAATGAAAGTTAGAGTGAAAATCCGCAAGGGCGGACGCTCTAGGCAAAATGAGGGAATTAGGAAAAAAATTCAATACTACTTTCTCCATTTTTGGTGTTGGCGTCATAAGAAGGGTGACATAGAAGGTCGGAAGGGTAGGATTAGTTGGCTAAGGTGAGAAGAATCGCGGTGCGGTGTAGTCGTAGCACTAAATTCTATGCGATTGGTGATGTTTTGTTTGGTATATTGAACTATTAGAGGCGTTTAGGATTGATCACATGTGTGGGTTGTGGAATATTGTGATATATGTTTTGTACCACCGGTGACATTTGTAGCACATGTGATCCATTCTAGGATTGGAGAAATAAGGGGCGTTAGGTGTGAATTTTAGCTTGTATTTATTTGCTAATGTGCCTTGTTTTGATGAATTGGGTTGATGATAATAGTTTGATATTGGGTGTGTTAAGTCAGTTGAGCATGTGAGTTGAATTTCATTAGAAGGTGCTTTAACTCATAACGAGGGAGATTGGTGGAAGACGAGTGAGGGCCGGTGTGTTATTGTTACTCTCACGCATATTGGATCAGTGATGGTTGTGTTTATGGTGTTCTTCGAGTTTTACTCGAGGACAAGTAAAGGTTCAAGCGTGGGGATATTTGATGAGCCGTATTTAGTCGTAGTTATTACGACGTGATGGGGGTCGGTTGCCTGCCTTTGGCCGCCTGCCAATCAGGCCCCAGGGCGACCAGTCCCAGAAGGAGGAAAGGTCTGCCCAGCAGCCTTTCCATCAAAGTCATTGAAATTTCCAAGTGTGGCCCTAATCCCTTGAGCCATCCGCCAAACAGGGCAAACCAGGCCTCCCGCCTGCTTCCAGGGCGTTCCCGCCTAAACAGAACCGAAGGAGAACCGAGGACCCATCCGTTATTTTGCCTAAGGTAAGGAGAAATAGGTGGACAAGGTGAGTCCACGTGTCGCGCCAACATCCACCCATCTCCCTCCTCTTCTTTCTCTTTTCCTCTCTCTTATAGGAAGGTATAAATACTTACCCATTTCCCACATAAGAGGGGTTGGATTTTCTCTCTCTAGACTCTTACTCCTAAAAACGCCACCTAGTTCCTCACGAGCTAGGTTCGTCAAGGCATTTCACGGACTGACTTAGGCATCGGAGAGGGTTTCCTCGGACATCCTCCGAGGCCCTGTGCGTTCATTGTGCAGGGAGCAGGCCAATTCCGCCGGGAAGGTCCGATCAAGGGAGTGAGAGAAAGGGGAGGCCAAGGGAAATCAAACGATCGGTTGTTCACCATTAACCCAATTATACAGCCCGGATCCTAGGCTGGGTAAATTGTTTCCGTGACCGGAACAATTTGGCGCCGTCTGTGGGGAACTTGCGGTTGTGCTCACGAGTTACCCACTAAAATCAACCACTCATAATCACAAAACTAAAACAATCATGCCAGAAATTGTTGATGCCAGTGCAGGAACGGGTCCTACGGTCCCACCGGTGGCCCCCCTGTATGGTATGCCGCAGTCGGAGAGAGTTCCTCCTGCCAGGATCCTAGGGGTAGGTGGAACCAGTCTCCTCGGTGGACCTAACACTGCGGTAACGCCTGAGCTGGGGGCACCCCGACGACACGCTCTTAATCTGACCCCAGCTCAGATGGCGCAGGCAGCCGCTTTCTTCTCCGCGATGCTGAACCAGGAGTTCACTCCTGAGGACTTGGTAGGCAGGGTCGCATCGGCTCCCAGGCAACCATACCCAATCAGCAGGGATGAGGCCGGGGGCACGAGGCGGACCGCCGCCAGGAATGCCCAGAGGAAAGCGAGGAGGACTGCTCAAGCGTATGCGCATGTGCAAAGGCGCATTACTACTGGCGATCCAGAGCCACCTGTCCAGCAGGCGTTCTCCATCCACACGACAGAATCAGCGTCTGGAGGACAGGGAGGCTTATCCCGGGGATTACAGGAGCGCATGAGGCCCAGGGAGCCCATGTCAAAACGCTTGGGAGAAAAACCAGGCGGAGTTTTCTCCAGGCTAACGCCTGCAGCCAAGGAACGGTCGGCCCCAGGCTTATCCCAAAGCCTGCAATCCAGACTCAACCGGGGACAACCGCTCGAGTCCAGATACCATCAGGGTGAAAACTTCTGCCACTCTCAGAGGAAGAGGCCCAGACAGACCTCCCCGGAAACAGAGGATGAAGCAGCCAGTAGGCCGCCACCAGGGCACCGCTCCCCCAGTGCGAGGAAACCGACCCATAAACAATGGGAACCTCACGGTAACCAGTCTGGGGAAAGCAGGTCACAACTGGTAGGCAGGCCCACAAAAACCCCGTTGCACCCTGAGGTTCAAGAGTACCCCATTCCAAAAATCAAAATGCCCACCATCAAATTTGACGGGACGACAGATCCTGAAGACCACCTGGCAGCCTTTGAGAGCCACATGGGCATGTATGACGTAGATGATGCCATCTGGTGCAAAGTTTTCCCAACCACCCTGGTAGGGCTCGCACAGGGATGGTTCAGAGACCTCCGTCAGGGGTCAGTCAGGTTCTTCATAGAGTTGGCTGAAATTTTCCTCGAACAGTATGCCGGAAATAAGAGAAGACGCCTTACCCGTTTCGATCTCATGACCCTGAAACAGAAAAAGGGTGAGAGTCTGAGAGAATACATGAGGAGGTTTGATCTATCCTACCAGCAGGTTAGGGAGATCGATGATTCCACTGCCGCCTACGCCCTGACAATCTCCCTACTTCCAGGGGAAATGAAAAACCAGATGATCAGGGCCCAGCCAGAAACCTTGGCCATGGCCAGGAAGATTGCGGAAGGGTTCATTCTGCAGGAGGAGTTCCACGGCCTGACGGATACCCCTGCAGGCCAAACAAGGCCTCAAGGGGGACCGCAGGGTGGAAGGGGCAGAAGTGAGCCAGGCAAGCAAAGGGAAGAGGGAGACACTCCCAAGAAGGAGCGCACAGTCTACCAGCCCAGATTCGACAGTTACACTGCTCTGAACAAATCCAGGGCGGAGATCTTCGAACTGGAAAAAGAAACTGCTAAATGGAACCGCCCGAACAAACCTCGCAGCCCAAAAGGAGACCCCAAGAAATTCTGCACTTTCCACGACTGTATAGGCCATACCACCGAAGAATGCCGTCACCTGAAGGACGAAATCGAGAAGTTAATCAGGAACGGATGGTTAGCCAACTACGCAGCTAAGAATAAGTCTCAGAAGGAAGTGCCTGAAAAACCCGAAGGGTCAGTGTAGAACCGCATGGTGATCCATGTAATTTCAGGGGGCACTGAGGGCCAGCTCAGTCGAAGAGGCCAAAATAGACAAATGCGTGAACTAAGGAACCAGATCTGCTATGCTGAGAAAGCAGGGAGTCCAAGGGAAGTGACATTAAGCATCACCCCTGATGATGCAGGGCGCGTAGTGTACCCGCACAGTGACCCCTTGGTGCTGTCCCTAGAGATCAGCAACCACATTGTGCGGAGGTGTATGGTAGACACAGGCGCGTACACAAATCTACTGTACAAGGACGCCTTCGAGAAAATGGGCCTGGAAAAGAGGCACCTGCGACCTGCTCCCGGATCGCTGTACGGATTCAGTGGGGCAGGCGTGCTGCCCATGGGAGTCATAGATCTGCCTGTAACCTTTGGAGAAGGCTCTACTGCCAGAAATGTCAGGGCAACCTTTGTTGTTGTGGATGCAAGATCTGCCTACAACGCCCTAATTGGCAAAGCCACCCTGGACGAAATCGAGGCGGCCATCTCCATTCGGGCTCTCACCTTAGCATATGTCACTGATTTCGGGCTAGAAGGAAAGGTGCGTGGGGACCAGGAGTCAGCCAGGCAATGCTACTCCGTGGCCCTACAAGAGCACGAAAAAGAAAGGAAAGGGAAAAGGAAGGCTGACAGTTCCCCCAGCAGGGAGGGCGAGATCCCAGCCGAACAACCGGCGCCCGACCACCTGGAGCCAGGGGGCGAAAGCATGTTGGTAGATTTGGAACCAGGCAGGCAAGTCCTGATAGGAGCTGACCGTGAAAAATCCTACCAGGCTGAACTGGTCAAGCTGCTAAAAGAAAACAAAGACGTATTTGCCTATTCTGCAGACGAGATGCTCGGCGTTGATCCATCATGCATCATTCACAAGCTGAATGTAAGCGTGGATGCTCGCCCTGTAAAACAGAAGAAACGAAACATGTCTGCGGAAAAAGACGCAGCAATCAAGGAAGAAATTGACAAACTCTTGAAAGCAGATTTTATTGAGGTCTGTGACTACCCAGAATGGTTGGCGAATGTAGTCATGGTTAAAAAGTCGTCAGGCGCATGGAGAATGTGCGTAGATTTTACGAACCTCAACAAGGCCTGCCCGAAAGACTGCTATCCGCTCCCCAGAATCGACCAACTGGTAGACTCCACCAGTGGTTACTCCATGCTGAGCTTCCTAGACGCCTTTTCAGGGTATCATCAAGTATACTTGTGGCAGCCGGACAGGGTGAAGTGTGCGTTCATCACCAGTTCAGGCACCTACATGTACAAGATGATGCCATTCGGGCTCAAAAATGCAGGGGCTACATACCAGCGGTTAGTTGATAAAGTGTTCGAGAAACAAAAAGGCAGAAACATCGAGGCTTACATTGATGACGCCATCGTGAAAAGCAGAGAAGACAGAGAGCACCTGATAGACCTGCAGGAAACATTCTGCTCCCTGCGCGCCTACAAAATGAAACTTAATCCAAAAAAGTGTACATTCGGGGTCCGTTCCGGAAAATTTCTGGGGTTCTTGGTCAGCTCTCGGGGGATAGACGCCAACCCTGAAAAAATTCAGGCGGTTCTAGACCTCCCTGAGCCTAAGACCGTTAGAGACATCCAGCGCCTGACGGGCCGCATGGCCGCCTTAGCACGGTTCGTCGCCCGATCAGCAGACAAGGCCACTCCCTTCTTCAAAATACTGAAAGGAAACAAACAGTTCAAGTGGGAAAACGAGCAGAAAGAGGCCTTTGAGCAGCTAAAGGACCATCTTAAAAGGCTCCCCACCCTGGCAAGACCAGTAGCAGGGGAAAAACTTTTCCTCTACATCGCAGTAACCAATATAACTGTCAGCGCGGTCATCTTACGAGAAGAAGCAGGCGCCTAGCAACCTATATACTTTGTAAGTCATGCGCTGGGGCAGCCGAAAGGAATTACCCGTTGGTCGAAAAAGCCGCCTACGCAGTCATAATTGCTGCCAGGAAACTCAGACCTTACTTTGACGCGCATCCAGTCGTGGTCCTCACCGATCAACCGCTGGAGAAGGTGTTGGAAAAATTTGAAAAATCAGGGAGACTATTGAAGTGGGCAATTGAGCTGAGTGGACTAGGTATATCTTACCAGCCAAGAGCAGCCATCAAGGCCCAAGCCTTAGCAGATTTTCTGGCTGAGTGCTCCCATTCAGGGGAGGAAGAGACCCCTGCCGAGGAATGGACCGTGCATACTGACGGATCCTCGACAACCAATGGCGCAGGCGCAGGCGTCGTACTAACCAGCCCAGGAGGGACCGACTTTGAACATGCCCTTAGATTTGTTTTCCCAGCATCAAACAACGAAGCGGAGTACGAGGCAGTGCTCGCAGGCATCAGGCTAGCTAGAGCTGCAGGAGCAGAACGAATTGTCCTAGCGACAGACTCCCAGCTCATCGCCAACCAAATCAATGGAGAATACGAAGCAAAAGACCCAGCAATGGCCACATACCTAGAGATGGTAAAGGGAGAATTATCCGGCCTAAAATCATATGAGGTTAAACAGATACCCCGATCCCAGAACAACAGAGCAGACGCCCTGTCAAAACTGGCAAGCTCCAGTCTACAGGACATCCGGAGATCAGTGTGGGTCGACGTTTTACACGAGAAGTCCACTAACCCCTGTCAGACGATTAATACCGTGGAGGAAGAGCTAGAAAGCTGGATGACTCCCTTCATCCAGTACAAGAAGCATGGTATCTTACCATCGGACTCGTTACAAAAAAGAAAGATACAGGCTAAAGCAGCCTGGTTCATACTCATTGATGAAGAACTTTACAAAAAGTCTTTTACTTATCCCCTGCTCAAATGCCTACGGGCGGATCAGGCCGCTGAGGTATTGGAGGATATCCACTCAGGGATTTGTGGACATCACATTGGTGGGAGATCACTGGCCCACAAAGCCCTCAGGGCAGGCTACTACTGGCCTACCATGCTGGCAGATGCCAAGAGCCTGACCCAGAAATGCAGGAAATGCCAACTCTTTGCCCCATCAATCCATGCCCCGGCCCAGGAGCTCAGGCCAATCCTATCTCCCATCCCCTTCGCTCAATGGGGGATGGACATTCTGGGACCCTTCGCGGTGGCCACAGGGGGCAGAAAATTCTTAATTGTCGCCATAGACTACTTCACCAAATGGGTGGAGGCCGAAGCAGTGCCCAACATCACTGAGCCGGCGGTCAGGAAAGTGGTTTGGCGAAATATCATCACCAGATTCGGTCTACCAAAGATGTTGGTATTTGACCATGGCAGGCAATTTGATAATGATCCGCTGAGAACTGGCTGGAAAGCCACAACATCTCAGTCGCCTACTCAGCTGTCTGTCATCCTCAAACCAACGGACAGGCGGAAGCGGCCAACAAACAAATCCTGAACGGCCTGAAGAAAATGGTGGATGACTGCAAAGGTAGGTGGGCTGACGAACTCCCCAGTATACTCTGGTCAATCCGAACTACCAGAAAAGAGTCTACAGGCCAGACCCCATTTGGTCTGGTATATGGGGCAGAGGCACTATTGCCAATTGAGGCAAGGATCCCCTCTCTGCGCTCCCTGCAGTACGACCGGGCTGAAAACGAAGCTGCATTGGTCGAAGCCTTGGACCTGGTGAATGAGTTAAGGGAAGAAGCCAGTACCAACATCGCTGCCTACCAGCAGCGAATGAGGAAAGCTTTCAACAACAAAGTACGACAGAGGAATTTCCAGATGGGCGAGCTGGTTCTGAGAAAGACGCAGGCGATTGGGAAGTCAAAAGAACATGGAAAGCTGAGTGCCAACTGGGAGGGCCCATACCAAGTAACTCGGGTTCTGGGACCAGGCACATACAAAATCGCCAACCTTGAGGGACAAGAGCTACATGTTCACTGGAATGCAGACACACTAAAGAAATATTACGTCTGATCAAGAATACAGGCAGTTTTTACTTTTACTAAAAAAGGCGGAGGACGGTCAAAAATGTCGACGGCTCCGACCACCCCAATGTCAAAAAGAAAATTTTTAAGAGAAATGAGAAGATACAGATTTATACTCGTTGCCTGTTCACACTCGCGTCTTTCACACACAAACGAGCAGGGGGCAATAGGGGGAGGCCCCCCTGTTGCCAAAATTGGGAAAAGTGAACCCCCCAACGCAAATCAAAAGCCACCCTGCTTACCTCGGGGCAGGCAGGGGGCAGGCCCCCTGGACTTTGGACAAAAGCCAGGGACAGGCTGTACTAACAAGGACTGGGGGCAGGCCCCCCAACCTTGTATAAAAAACACGAAAGCTACCCTGCTTACCTCTAGGCAGGCAGGGGGCAAGCCCCCTGGACTTTGGACAAAAGCCAGGGACAGGCCGTACTAACAAGGACTGGGGGCAGGCCCCCCAACCTTGTATAAAAAACACGAAAGCTACCCTGCTTACCTCTGGGCAGGCAGGGGGCAAGCCCCCTGGACTTTGGACAAAAGCCAGGGACAGGCCGTACTAACAAGGACTGGGGGCAGGCCCCCCAACCTTGTATAAAAAACACGAAAGCTACCTTGCTTACCTCTGGGCAGGCAGGGGGCAGGCCCCCTGGACTTTGGACAAAAGCCAGGGACAGGCCGTACTAACAAGGACTGGGGGCAGGCCCCCCAACCTTGTATAAAAAACGCAAAAGCCACCCTGCTTGCCTCTGGGCAGGCAGGGGGCCGGCTCCCTGGACTTTAGACAAATGCCAGAGGCAGGCCAGACTAACAAGGACTGGGGGGAGGCCCCCCAACCTTGTATAAAAGTGAAACAAACAGGAACCCCCCTACCTACAGGCAGGCAGACTGCGAATCAAGTTCATGAGGAATCAGAACATACAAAAGCAAACAGAAAATTCACATATAAAAGAAAAGGTAGCGTCAAAGGAATACAGGACAAGAGTTTTCAAAACAAATGGTTACAATCAAGATGGTTACAATCAAGATTACGGCAGCCGGCCATCAAAGGGCTCGGCGCGCAAAGAAGTAAGGAAATTAAAACGTTGGCGCAGGCGCAGCAGGGGACGAGAAAGAGCCCTCTGAGGAAGACTGCCCTCCATGTTAAGCAGGGGGAGCGTCTGGGCCGGAAGCAGCAGCTCCCTCAGATAGCCTGCGCATTTGAGCTTCATCCTTAGCAGTGTAAAGGGCTCGGAAAGCATCTTTGTCAAAACCAGGGAACATCTCCCTGACAGCTTCCATGACAACCCCTAGGCAGGAGTTAGCACCATTAACGAAGCCCGCCGACACAGCCGTTTCCACCTCCTGAAGAATCTCGTCCCTCTCTTTCTCCCAACCCTCGGTCTTCGCCGCCAGATCGCCGAGGGCCGCCTGCAGATCAGAGTTTGCCTTGGAAAGGCGCTCCCCAAGGTCAATAACGCTCTTCTTAGCATGGTCCAGTTCAGCCAAAGCCTTTCTGGCCTGCTCCAATTCAGCAAAGGCCTGCTGTGCTCTCTTGGACTCCTCTCCCAGGCGAGACACTTCCCTGGTAGCCCTCTCGCTCTCAGACTTCCAGTGGATCGCCTGACCCCTGGCCTCTTCTAGCTCAGTCTCCTTTTTCGCCAGCTGATCCTTTAGGCTGGCAATGAGAGCAACGTCCCTCTCAACTGCAGAAAGGCGGTCAGAGTTGGCCAGTTCCTCATCACTCAGGCGACTGAGGGCAGCCAGCTCTGCGGAAGCCTGCATAATTCGGGAGGTGCGCTTAATGTACTGGGTCACTTGACTGGTAGCAGACTTGACAGTCTTGAGAAGATGGTCTGTTAGAACTGCCCCTGAGTCGGAGAGTAGGGCGGAAACATCTTGGCTGTCACCTGCATTATAGTGGAACTCAACGTTCTCCTTAGAGAAAAGGGTGGCGGGAATCTCCGGAGCAAAACGCTTGGGTTCAGGCGTGGAAGTCTCCAGGTCCACCACCTGGTCGGCACTTGGAGCCTCCCTACCCCTCTTCCTAAGCAGCGCCCGGGGAGTGCTCTCCCCAGTCTCCTCGGAACCTGCAGCCCGTGGCCCCGGGGGAATCTGGATCCCTGCTGAAGGGCCCTCTTGCCTGCCAACAGGCGAAGGGGTAGCCTCGTAGGCAATTGCCTTCGCAACTGGAGAGGGGGTGGCCTCAGAAACCGCCGTCTTGGTAGGCGTGACCCGAGGAGGAGGAGGAAGCCTCGGTCTACTGAATGACAAGCCCTTCAAATGCTTCATCAAATTCTTCTCGCCTCTCTTAAAATCAGGGGGAAGAGAAGGGCGACTTTGGATAACAGTGAGATTCTCGTCCAAGCCCAGGTGTCTCACCTCCCCTTTTCTCCAAATAAAGGTGGCAAGATCTGCAAGACAAACAAACAGGCTGTCAGGGCATTTTCAAAAGAAAAAAAGAGTAAGAAGGAATCACCAGCACTCCTGAACTACCTTTATTTAGACCCGGGTTCATGCCCAACCGGGTCAAATAATTGTCAGTCGCTATAAGCTCCGCATGAGGGAGCCATAAGGTGGGGCCATACACCCCATACTTGTTAGTGTGGCCAGCAAAGTAGGCCGTCAACTCCTTATCCTTCTCACTTAGCTTGACCTCCAAGGCCTTTCCACCCACGCCAGGGTGGTACTCCTCAGGGGTCTCCAGCCTGGTATGGACATGATTCCTGAAATGACGAGGAATCTTCCACCCATGGATGCTGTGTATGTAAAGGAAGTTGTTCTTCCAGTCCCTCAAGCTGTCCATACCAGGCCACACCAAACAATGTCCCTTCTGCCTCAAGAGGGACCAATAACCAGGGGAGCCCGTACTCCCAGAAGAAACCATCTGTAAACCCACCATAAACCGCAGGGCGTCGATGGAAGGCTCCATGCGGTGGAAAAGACAGGTCCAGACATATGAGATCAGCGCCCTGACAGCTGTGGCTGTCAGCTGGGCGACGGCGACGTTCATGCGCCTGAAGATCTCCTCTAAAGCAGGATGGAGGGGAAAGCGAAGGCCAAACTCTAAACATTTATGGTAAACCGCTATGCACCCATCCGGGGGGTTGCATACGGTATCTTTTTCGCCGGGGACAACAACTGTATACCCCTCCCCGAAGTTATAGAGCCGCTCAATCACAACGGCGGCGTTCTTGGCAAGGATAATCTCCCGATTTTTCAGGTCAGGGAAAGTACTCAGAGGGATGCGGTATTTAGCCTTGTCTAAATAGTAAACCCTACCCCTTTCCCGACGAACGAGGGGGCCGGAAGTTCGGGAAGGGTTAACTTCCAACGCCTCGTCGTCCGAGTCAATAGCATCAAATGAAGGGGGGTCAGGAGAATTACCGCCCCCGCTGCCCGCCGAATGCTCTTCCTCAAGACCAACCTCCCTAGAGGAGGAGGCAAAATCCATCCCTTCTCCCCTCTTTGATGGGTCGATAAGGGGCAAAATCCGTTCACGGGTTCTAGACATGTTACTCTAAAAAGATGCGGAAAAAAGGAAATTGAAGAGAGAAAAAGAATGGAGGATGAAAATCTGACCTAAGATCGCCTGACAGCACGTCACAAGCCCGAAGAAAGAGTCTCTCAGGGAAATGGGGGTGCAAGGTAGGACACGATCCGTCAATACTCAAGGGTTTTTGACAAGACAAAGAGAATGAGGAAATGTCGAAGGAAAAGAAAGATTGGAAAAAATGAAAGAATGGATGACTGATCGCTTTTATAGAGAGAAAAAGGGCATGCCAAGAGTCGCCCAACCCTCAGGAATTTGCCCAAAGGTTACAGTCCACGTGTCACCCCTGCAGAGGTTTGCTCTGAGTAGCTTCCCGAGAATGACCTCGAAAAGACCAAAAGGTGTCAGGGGATTGATCATCCTATGACGCCTCCACTCCACTTCAAATAAAAAAAATAATAATAAACACATATTAAAAATACAATAACAAACACATCGCCCAAATCTCATTTCATAAAGCCTTAAAAAGGGGGAAAGTTACATTCAGTACCCAACAAAGAAAGAAAATATACAAGGGCCCAGGAATTCCGGCCCGACAAGCAAACACCCTGCCTATCAGGCCTAGTCGTCGCCCAAATCGGGGGAATAATCCCCAGGGCTGCCTGGACTCCCGAGAGCCGAGCCCCAGTCCCAGCCTGGGGAGCCCTGGAAAGGATCATCCGAAGCTCCATCTTCACCCTTGTCGATCAGGCAACCAAGGCCCTCACTGTCCTCAGAGTCATGGCCGCTGTCCTCCCAGTCCCTGCCAAAGGGAGCGGCCTGGGATTCGTCGCAGGTACGACAGCCTGTCTTCTTCACAGGCGAAGAGGGACCTGACGCCAAGGAGGAATCAGTGTCCGAAAGGTTGGGGTAGAATTGTTCAGGGTGCAGCCATGGAAAGCACTCATGGCATCCCCTGTCATAACAGCCCCCCTGGGAGCAATGCCTAAACCTAGGCGCAGCAGGAGGCGAGGACCTCCTAGGGCGTTTGCCCATCCTAACAGAGGCCCTTTGACTCCTCCGGCGAAAATGAAGTCGTGAACGGCGACTCCGGCGAACAGCTAGGTAAGCAGCACGAGTATATCGAAGCCTCCAAAAACCTCTGAAGATGAAAGTAGCATGCCTAACCCCACGACGGGTTACACTTTTTTTGATCCAAGCCATGATTAAAGACAAAGAATGAAGATTGGAAATGGGTCATAAAAATAGTGAAGGAGGATGCAATTTATACAGAAAACAGAAGCAGGGCATTAATGGTGCCCCAACCACTTCCGCAGGGAAGAGAGCCAATCATCGAACTAGCACACTGCCCAAAAATTCTCTATGCAAAGGAGGGTAATCATAACAAAAGACGTTTGAACTCCCTGCGTGCCCAGAGAAATTAAAGCATGTTCCCTCGGGAACATTCGACACATTTAATGCAAATGTCCAAGGAGACAACCTCCCGCCGTCCCAAAGCAAGACGTCGCCTGCCGAACAGGAACCCCGCTCCTCCTCAGCCGGCGAGGGCCAATTGATGGGGGTCGGTTGCCTGCCTTTGGCCGCCTGCCAATCAGGCCCCAGGGCGACCAGTCCCAGAAGAAGGAAAGGTCTGCCCAGCAGCCTTTCCATCAAAGTCATTGAAATTTCCAAGTGTGGCCCTAATCCCTTGAGCCATCCGCCAAACAGGGCAAACCAGGCCTCCCGCCTGCTTCCAGGGCGTTCCCGCCTAAACAGAACCGAAGGAGAACCGAGGACCCATCCGTCATTTTGCCTAAGGTAAGGAGAAATGGGTGGACAAGGTGAGTCCACGTGTCGCGCCAACATCCACCCATCTCCCTCCTCTTCTTTCTCTTTTCCTCTCTCTTGTGGGAAGGTATAAATACTTACCCATTTCCCACATAAGAGGGGTTAGATTTTCTCTCTCTAGACTCTTACTCCTAAAAACGCCACCTAGTTCCTCACGAGCTAGGTTCGTCAAGGCATTTCACGGACTGACTTAGGCATCGGAGAGGGTTTCCTCGGACATCCTCCGAGGCCCTGTGCGTTCATTGTGCAGGGAGCAGGCCAATTCCGCCGGGAAGGTCCGATCAAGGGAGTGAGAGAAAGGGGAGGCCAAGGGAAATCAAACGATCGGTTGTTCACCATTAACCCAATTATACAGCCCGGATCCTAGGCCGGGTAAATTGTTTCCGTGACCGGAACACGACGGTTTTGGGTTATTTTGTGAGCTAAATCGGTTGTCTTGTATTGCATTTGTGTCGATTTGGTATAAATGTAATATAGGCTATTTTGAGCATGTTAACCATTGGACCGTCGATTTGGGCTAAGAACGACTAAAGCATGAAGAAGAAGGAAGCCCACTTGAAGACCCGGAACGACGGAATCAAGGAATTGCACGAAGCAGCAACAGGACGTCAGGCGAGTCGCGCAAGGGTCCCGCGGGTCGCGCGCTCCCGCGAGTCGCGCGAGGATTGGGTGAGTCGCATGAGGATCTGAAACTTTATGCGCGATTCCGTCCTATCTCGTGATATTTGCTATATTTTAAGACTTAGATATTAATTAGGAAACTCTATTACTAGTTTTTATTATTATTAGTATTACTAGTATCCTTAGGATGTTTTATTATTATTTTATTATTAGGAAACTTTTATTAGGATAAATATAGCCTTAGGTTGAGACTATTATGAATATTATCATCACATCAAGTTTAACGTAAGATTAGAGAGAAAAAGGGAGACCTTTGAAGAACCCTAATTTTCCATTACAAGTATGTGTAACTAATCTTCTCTACTTAGATTTAAGCCTTTGAAGCACTTGATAATCGTTTGTGAGTTTGAATGTTTTAATTATTAATCTTGATTATTGTGAATTGCTTTGTTATTAAATCTATGAATGTTGTTATTGATTGTTAGGTGTACAACTAGTATTTAATTGCATCGTTCTATCGTTAGTATCGTTAATTGAGTAGGATTTACTGATTAACTTTACACTAGTAACAACTAGGAATTAATATTGAACGGGATACGTTGATATTAGTACTTAGAAGCGATTCACATAAATATCTAAGGTACGACTGGATTGTACGTGCTATTTATTCTCTATTGAATTCTCAGATCTATATTGCTTCCGTCTAATTGAACCTAGAACTGGATTGTTTAGGTTGTTTTACGGTTAGGGTTAATTAAGAACGGGATTCGTTTTAGTTAACTATTCTTAAGAGAATTGGAATTTCATATTCACAATAGAGTAGTCAATATTATTAATTGAAACCATCTTACAATGATCAATCGCTATTGAGTGTGGATTTGTGCTTGGGTCTAAGTTCTTTCTCATCATTTGATTTAGTCAAAGTTTTCATCTTTATTAGATTTAGTTGTTAGATAATTATTCAAAACCCCCCTTCTTATTGTTTAAGTAATTAGTTATTTATCATCTATATTAGTACGCAGTTATAGTTAAACCAATTCCCTGTGGGTTCGACCCTTATTTCCATTATACTACTGTTTTAGTTAGTTGGTTATAAGTGATTATAAATTGTAATTTGAGGCATACGACTTTAGCCTGTCATCCGTCTATAATTACATCACTAAATCAGCATAATTGTATTTTCACTTTCAATTTTCTAACACATTAAAACAACCCAAATCATTCAAATACCCAACCATAAACCCTAAATTTATACTAACAATCTACCTATTTCAAATTGGGGAACCTATGGGCGACTAACATGCTAACTACACTAAATATTTCGACAACAACAAAACTACACTAAAAAACTATCTAACCCAATAACTAATTTATTTAAATAAATAAATAAATACAAAAATTAACAAATAATTAAAAATAAGTATAGATAAAAAAAAGGGGTTATTTAACAGGAATAATACCAACTTTAGGTGGTATTCCATCAATAAAACCAACTTTAATTAATACGGGAATAAAATCAAGTATGAGTCATATTACACGAAAATGAAATTGCCTTACCTGCTACCGCCTACACCTGTTAATATTACCACTAATTCAAATTTTACTGACACTCTTAAACTTCCAAACTTTTAACCTCACTTTTAACCTCATTAACTCCCAAACCTTAAACTTTATCTTCCCGTTTCATCAATCATCAATTCTCATCAATTCAAAACGTTCTCTTCATCCATTCATCACTTCATCCATTCATCACTTCATCCCTTCATCGAAGGTAATTTTTACGGAACTTTTATTTGTTTACCTTTCTCAAACTTTTCTCAAACTTGATCGAAGGTAATTATCATTAATTATGTCGAAAATCAATTTTCAGGGATATTGTCAAGTTCATTCCTCAATCTTGTGGTTCGGCAATGTCAACGGTGAGTGTTTTTTTCATTTCCCCTAAATCGATTTGTTCTGGGTTGAAATTAGGGTTTTCAAAAAAAATTCGATTTTTCTGGGTTTAAATTAGGGTTTCCAATTTTTTTTTCGATTTTTCTGGGTTTAACTTAGGTTTTTGATTTTTCTGAGTTTAATTTGGGGGTTTAGTGTCCAATTACTGTTCTTTTATAACTGGTTTAATTGAAAATGTAGGATTATTTGGATTTGGATTTGGAGAAAGGATGGTTTAGGAGAGAGAATTTGATTTGGGGCAATGAAGAAGATGAAGATGGGTGTTAATTAATAGCATGGGACTCACAAAACCAACTTTATCCGGTCATTTAAGAGGCAATTTCATTCTCGTGTAATATGACTCATACTTGGTTTTATTCCCGTATTAATTAAAGTTGGTTTTATTGATGGAATACCACCCAAAGTTGGTATTAATCCTGTTAAATAACCCTAAAAAAAGCATACCTAATCAAGAAAAATGAGAGAAAAAAGAAGGAATGAAGAGGAAAGGAGGAGGGGGGGCGAGGTTAGAAAGAGTGAAATGAGAGTTATGACGTGGGGGAGGGAGGGCTGCGTAATTTTAAAAAAATTGCTCGTGCTTAACGACAGATATCTGTCGCCCGCTTGTTTTCAATATGTCGCTAACCTTCACACTTTAGCGACAGATATCTGTCGTGCGTGTTTTATTTTGATATCAATCGCACATGTTTCCTTTTAGCGACAGATATCTGTCGCTATAGTGTATTTATTTTTTCCATCCCTTTCCCCCCTCCGTCTCTTCGTCTAGCGACGGATATTTGTCGCCCGAGTTTTTTTCGGTCACTATAGGAGCGACTGACAATTTTCGTCGCGCGTGTTTGGTAGCTAATGGGGTTCTTTCTTGTAGTGTAAGAGGGAAATGAAGAGCTGTGATTTTTTCTTTGAATGGATCTTGAAGTAGATACCCAAATAAGTTAGTTAACCAGTCATTGAAAGAAAGAGAGGACAGAGAATGTGGTTTCAATCCTAAAGGACTGTTTAGCCAAATCTACTTGACAACATCACAATCACGAAAAAAATGGCTAAAGTTTCTTTTATTTCTCCGCAAGACAGCAGGTAAGGCTGATAGAAAAATGTAACACCCTCATTTGTTTAGGAGTCTTAATTAACAAGACATCCTAAGCAGATACGGGTGTTACCATCTCAGCCATGAGAGATTCTAGAGGGGGTGCAACTGCACCCCCATGAATTTGAAATAAATATTTTTTGACTCTAGAAAAATCAATGCAGTGTATTGGATGTAGTGGTGGGTGAGGTTAAATGTGTACTGGTTGTTACGGATTCAATTCTTGCAACATACATTTTTCCATTTTTTATAGCTAGTAAATTGGGTTATTCTTTTGTTTCTAGTATATTTGGGCCTTTATATTTACCACACATTTTATGCTACTTCTTATAGATGAGCATGTTCATAATTTTTAGGCCCTCATGAGTCTAATGTCTCTATAGATTGTTCATTTTCCGCACCCCTCATAGCCAATCTCTAACAACCACTGATCTCGACAAGTACGAGTCTTAACAAGACTAGGGTCGGGTTTGGGTTTAACCGGTTTTACTTTAGAACTGTGAGTATTACAAAAAAAAACCTCAAAGATGGAACTTATCCGATGTAGGTTGTATGTTGTGAACCACTTTCCAAAGAAAAATTTTAATTTTGTGACTCAGACGTCAAATAGGTCTCCAATGGGCCAGTGGCAGTTGCTAAGCTTGCTAATACAGAAGTTGAGCTGTCATTTTCAAAACATGGTGAGCAAGATAACTGACCACAAGGAACCTTACTTCTTAAATGAGGTTGTGAAAGATCCCAATTGGTTTGCAACCATGAATGGGGAATTTGATGCTCTTGAGTTAAATGATACAAGTACTTGGGAAGTTACTGAATTGCCACCAGGAAGGAAAGCAACTGGGAGCAGATGGCTCTATAAATTAAAGTTCAGGTCTGATGGAACCTTGGATAGGCATAAAGCAAGATTGGTGATACAGGGATGTAGACAAATTAAAGATAAATGCCTTGACTACATACACTGAAACTTTTGCTCCTGTGTGGTTAAAATGAGGACTATAAGGGCACTACTTGCCATTGTAGCCATAGAGAACTAGTATACATGTTAAATGAACGTCAACAATGCTTTCTTGCTTAGTGTTCTGAAAGAGCTTGTATATATGCAACTTCCATTAGGATACCAAGAAAGAGGAAACAGAATAACTGTTGATCAGACTGGCCAAATTAGAAATAGAGGTGACAAAGTGTGTAGATTCAAGAAGTCATTGTATGAGTTGAAGGAAGCTCTTAGGCAGTGGTTTGCTAAGTTATCTAATACACTCAATAGTGCTGAATTTTAAGCAATCTCACTCTGATCACTTATTGTTCATTAAGACAAATCGCAAAAAGCCATCGTTATTGTATTGATTTGTGAATGATATGGTTCTAACACGGAATGATCGAGGAGAAATATCTGTGTTGAAAGATGCCCTCAATGCTGAATTTCACATGAAGGATCTAGGAGTTATGTCTTAATTTATGGGTTTAGAATTTGTGTACGTTAAATAAAGTTTTTGTTTCAGAAGAAGTACACTGCAGATATGATGTTTGAAATTGGGATTAGAAAAGAAAGACCACTCAAAATACCCCTGAACTTTCACATAAAAATTTAGCCTAACAAGGGTACTCCTCAACCAAATCTTGAAGTGTAAAAGAGATTAGTTGGCAAGCTAATCTATCTGACACTCTCAAGGTTAGATATAACATATGCTATACAGTTACTCAGTCAATTCAGGCAAGAAACGACCTCAGATCATTGGGAAGCGGCAAAAAGGGTGATGTTAAGGTATCTGAAAGACACTCCTACTTAAGGGACTTTGTTTGCTCATGCATCTAAGGCACATATGACAGCCTATTGTGATTCATACTGAGATTCATGCCCTTTCTTAAGGCGATCTACCTCTGGTTTTTGCATCTTATTGGGTGATTCACGTGTGTCATGGAAAATAAACTAAGAAGCGAGGAGTGGTGGTAAGGTCTTCTGCAGAAGCAGAGTATAGAGCAATGACTCTAACAACACGTGAAGTGTTATGGTTGGTGTCTTTACTGAAAGACATTGGCCTGAAAAATTTGCCCTCCACTGTGTTGAAATGTGATAACCATGTTGCACTAAGTATAGCTGCTAATCTAGTTTACCATGACAGAACATAACACATTAAGGTGAACTGCCACTTCATAAGGGAAAAGGTCGTTGAAGGAGTGATACGTTCTACCTATGTGCCCTCAAAATATCAATTGGTAGATGTTCTAACTAAACCCTTGCCCATGTTTCAACATCAAAGACTTCTACGCAAGATGGGAGTTATAGCTTCAATTCACTCACCTCTTGAAGGAGAGTGTAAAGGGAATGGAATCAAATCCACTAAGAGTAAGGATCGACAAGCCTAGAGAGCTACAGAGCAAGAGCATACAAAAGAAGGGTCCAATACACAGCCCAATAGTAATAGGAATGATGAGCAGTGATCTCTAAGGCCAGACTCAACTACTATTCTCATTTTCTTATCTTGTGTTTTTGTATGTATCGTTCTATGGTATTATGTTACCTAATATTTTAGTGACCAGTCATGTAAGAGGGGAATTCAATTGAATGAATTAAATGACAGTATCCGCAACGGACGCAACTTTATTTCTTTCTCACACAAACTTTCACATAAATGTTCACACAACATAATTGTACATTGTTGTTCATGGCTTACCTATACAAAAAATTTATAGGTTACGTGTCATCTGAGGTTCTTAGGTTATGCTCCAAAATTTGTTGAGTTAGTTTGATACAGACATAGGAACTAAGTTGTTGATAAAACAGTTAATTGTGGCGGGAAAGGTTGTTAGCAAGACATTGACTGAGTTTGTTAGCTTTGACTGAGGTTGTTACTATAAATAATAGGCAAAGTTGTAACAGAATTCATTCATAATAATACAAACATCATCTCTCAAACCTCTTCTATTTCTCTCTATATTCTGTTACCAATCACCATTGTTAATACTCGAAACTCGAAGTAATTCCGCCATTAAAGCGTTACTTCCTGCGTCCTGTATCATTGGTATCAGAGCACCTACATCCTGGCGCCTAAGCACCTCACAGTTAAGCAGTTACAAACGATTATGGAGAACCGTATGTTAAACGTCGAGCAAAGATTGGAGAACCAGGCAACGACATTAACGGAGAACTCAAATCTGCTGACTGAAATCCTTCGTATGTTAAAGGAAAAGGAGCAGGAATCACCAGTTCCTGGGGGACCTCCGCCTCCACCGCCACCACCACCTAGGAATAATCTGACGTTCAATCCTAAGGTGGAATTTTCGACATTTGATGGTAAGAATCCTCGTTTATGGATCAAAAAATGCAATAAGTACTTCAATTTGTGTAAGATTGAGATGAATCAACGCGTTGATTTAGCTAGCATGTTTATGATTGGTAAAGCCGAGTCTTGGTTTAACAGCTACATTGCAGTGCATAATGTGATTACTTGGGATGAATTCATTGTTGATTTGTGTGCACGATTTAAAGAAGAAATTGGGGGGGATTGTGGTAGAAGAATTTAATAAGCTGAGTCAAACTGGTAGTATTGATGATTATCTAGATGCATTTCCGAATTTGAGAGCATTAATGATTCAGCGGTGTGGACATGACATAGGTCCACCCCGACGCGGCCACGCGCGGGTTTGGGTAGGCGAATGAATCTCGTGGTGAGATTGTTCTCGGGTTCGAAATTTAAGTCAAAATGGAGTCGCCACCGAATTTTGTGGTTATTCGGAACCATACGAGCCCACTCTATGTCGTCATGGGCTATACACAAAGTAAGCCCATTTCGATTTCAGAGTTTATTGGGCTCGTCCCTTTGCATTGCAATACCGATACCGCTTAAACCGGCTTTCGTATATAGAATGACTCTCGTGCGCCAACGGTTTCGGGCATCCGGAAACCGAGGTTCTGAGTAAGGGGTGAGGGTACGTGTTGGGAAGCCCACTAAGGACACCCAACCCCGCCCGCACAATGGCGGCCTCTACTAAGACATCGTTCGTGTTCGTGTACGCGCGCTAGTAAAACGACTAAATGATATGCAAACAGCGTTTTCGGCTAATCATGCGAATTATTGGTTAACTACGTCATTTTAATGCATCTTGATTCACGTCAAAGTGATTTAGCATGTGATGTTCATTTAAGGCAATAAATGGCAAACATCGAAAATAGAAAACTCGTAAATAAATTACAAATTACACGGGCGGAATACAACACGGAATTCACAATACAACGAGCAATAAAATAGAATGATCGAATTATAAGCGGCAAGTGCTAACTAGAAACGGACCCGAATATAATAAATATAAATCGGACCGTAAGTTGTGCAAATGGACGAACTTCGATTAAATACACATTATATTGTGTATTAAACGGAGGACGGAGATATGGAACCTAGACGTGGTGCTAGCCCGATCCCGAATCTCGATGCCTTGTCCCGACTTATCACATCGAGAAATTAGCGTCTAGATTAATCATGTGCCGGATACGACTAAAGAGTCGTCGACACAAAATTAATAGTGAAAGACAATCGATCAAAGTCGTTTAAGTGAAATGATATGCATGAGTTTTGAAAAAGTAATCACGTGATTGACTTTACACGTGTCGACTAAAAGTCGTAAAAAAAATGACGAGGCTCGAATGTTGCATTAAAGCTCTCGGATTACTGGGCTACAGGACCCACTCGATCGAGTCATGGCATGGACTCGGTCGAGTGCGCCTTTAAGGTAGCTACTGGCCAATTTTTGGTGTGCTACTCGATCGAGTGGGCTTGTGCACTCGATCGAGTTCCCTCTGTACGAGTGTTTAATTAGTGTTTTAAAACGACCCATTTTATAGCTTTTATGTTTTTGAATCGAGATGCAATTACGCTAAATATAAATATTGTCCAATTTATATTAGTTTAAATCTCGATGGCTCGTCATACTCGACATTCGGTTATAGAACCGACATCTAGTATTTAGAGCAAATTTGCAAAATCGAGTTTGATCGGGCTAGAACAAATATCGATTCCCTCCGCGTCATAATGTCGTAATCAATCCTTTCGGATCGTGTGACAATTAATTCGGCGTCAATGGGTTTCGTCCTAATCCGATTTGTCGATGATTCTTTAGAATAATATTTTGAAAGAAATGTGGTCGGACATATTTAACGACGAATCTCCACGATCTATTACGTCCTTAAGTGTTTAGGGCGGCGCACCTCGAAGGGCGCCACCTCCAATACGACTTGTAAAGGGATTAAATAGACTTTAGGCGGAATTCGTAATTAAACATATTCGACCCAAAAATTTGACCGTCGTCGCAAGCTTATGTCCTCGGCATTTTAATATCGTAATTCGGCCTTAAGGCCTACGATCATTAATTTAGCCTCAACGAACGTTGCTCGGATCGTTTTGAAAATAGTTTTGTTGGTAAGTATACACGGTATTATTTGTACAACAAAATGTAAATGAGCGATAATTAAAATGTTAGGTGTTAGATACAATAAATAAAAAGATGTTAGATTGCGATAAATAAAAGTGTTAGATTAGAGAGTTAGTATACATAAAATAAAATGTTAGTAACGGAATTAAAAATGTTAGTATTAGTGTTAGTAATAATAATAATAATATAATAACAATAATAATAATAGTAGTAGTAGTAGTACATATATACATATAATCGAAAAGAAAAGAGAAAGGAGAAAGAGATGATGGGATTTAATGACACCCTCAACCTACATGCTTAAAATGGCCTCGGAAACGGACTCGTAATAGCGACGGGAGCGCGGGAGTGTCGAGATATGTAGGGTGAGTTATGGTGTGTGTCTTTGACGAGTTTTGATCTCGGGATTTTGAATATGTATGTGTGTGTATGAGTGCCTAGAACTCAAGGTGATGAAGGTTTGAAGGTTTAAGATGTGTAAGGTTGAATGAGGATTGAAAGGGTTGGAAAAACCTTGTTTTGAAGGTGGTAAAAGGTTGAAAGAAGTTGTTGTGTAATGTGTTGGGGTGATGGGGTATTTATAGGGAAATACCCCGGTTTAGGGTCACTCGATCGAGTGTCCTAGTGCACTCGGTCGAGTGCCTTCAGAAATGAATCTGGTCCGTTTTTTTAGGCTTCACTCGACCGAGTGGGTCAATCCAGTCGATCGAGTGGATCAATTAGGATGAGATATTTTAGGAATGATTTGTTGACTTTTTTTGAATGATTTGGTTGTTGTGACCTGATTCATTTTGTGTATTTGGACATAATGTGAGGCTGGTTCGTCTCGGGATTCGACTTTGACCGAGTTTTGACTCGGTCGCTAAAAGACGGTTTTATTTCCGGTGACGGTTTTGACCCAAATTAGTCTCATTTTATTGGAAACGGCCCACTGGACCTGAATTTGAGGTCGGTTTTGTGAGATTTGCACTCCGCTAAAAGCCCACGTCGGATACTATTGATTCCGAGTCCGTATTCGAGCTTATTAAGTCACGTTTACGTCCGATCATCATCGGGTGTTTTGTCGGGAACTGCTATAGACACTAGCAGGCAAAATGCGGGTGTCTACAGAGCCCCCACTCTGACTAAGGCTTGGACAAGGCGAAAGTCAGAGTAGCTACCAGGCCAATCGAGGATTACAACCTGGCAGCCTTCCGGTCGGGTCGTTTATAGTCCATTAGACTTGCGTGAAGGGCTCGCCAGCCATAAGCAGAGGGATACCTGTCCTGATGATGATAGCTCCGTGGGGAGTCGAACTTGCCTTTGAAGTCATAGGTGTACCCGCATGCCGACACATCACACTTTGGATGTAGCACTCAAGGAGAAACACCGACTCACGCTGGGGAGTAGAGTAGTTGCACGGGACTTGCTTTTGAAGTCTTGGGTGTACCCGTATGCCGACACATGACAACTTGCATGTAGCATTCCAGGAGAAACACCGCCTTTGATGTTCCTTTGGGAAGCACTAGCTGGTACCTGAAATGTTAGATACATAGGCAAAAGTAGCAGGCATAGCAGATAGCAAGATAGCACATAGGAAATGCAGTTAGCATCTATAGACTAGTTTGCGCTGGGGGCAATGATTTTTGCTTAGTTTTGAAATCGAAGTCCTGAAAGCAACTCACGTGCTAGGAGATAGGATTTCAAAATTGAAAGGGGTAGAAAAGAAATTTGCAGTTTAAATAGACTGAAGTTTGACCTTGTTGAAAAGGATTTTATCAAATGGCTAAGTTTTGCAAACTTCAAAGTAAAAAATTTGAAGAGAGATGCATACTGACAGACTCGACTCTGGACGCGACAGGACGGGTTGACAGACACAACTGGACTCTCGAGAGGTTGGACCACGACTCGGTAGGGGGGTGGGTCACCTAAGATGCTTAAGCTGTGCTATTCCGTAGCCTAGGCGAGTGGCAACACGGTCGAACATCGAAAAGGGAAGGATGTGTTATAGGGGAATTGCAGTAGTCTGTAATGAGACTGTTTTTGCAAAACAGGACTTAGCAATAGCAATGTTGTAGTCTAGTGTTCTTTGAATTTTTGGTTTTGGGGTACATTCCCAAAGTGGGTGTCGCTTCGAGTCCCTGACGGATTCTCGTCTTCGACTGAGCCGAGTACTAGGACACTCTATAGAAAGGAGGCTAGATTTTGAAAGTCTTTGGATTTTGTGAGTGGATGGAGATCTTCTGTCTAAGAGAAGCCCCCAGGACGACAAAGCTAGCTGTTGAGAACATGACAGTGTCGTGATAGGAATGATGGTGCTTTTTGAACGTGTGTCAACGTGGGTGGTTGTGCCTTTGTTGAAAGGCTGCCTACGTATTCACGTGTAGTGAAATCAAACCAAGCCGTAGTTCAGTGGATTGGAATGAAGATATATTATGGTGCCTAGTTTATTAGGGCTTTGTGTGTAACTAGCCATAGCGATGGTGTAGGCTAGGTGAATTCCCAATGATGTCTTGATCAAAGGGCTAGAACAGTTAGGATATTGATCCCGTGACTGTGAGCGTTCTCCGGGGTAGCCCTCAGAGGTGGTGTGAACTATTTGGGCATGTTCTATGCTGACCGCAGGTTGAGTTCCAGTGTTTGGGGTTGGTAACTGGTTTGGATTATTTTGGAAATGTGGAGCTAGGTCGTAAGTGGCCTTGATAATTCGAAATCTGGAGCTCGATTTTGTGGAGCTAAGGCTTCGAGGGTAAGGTATTGCAATGTGGTAGGAAAGGGGGAAATCGAGTAAAAATGACTCAGACTTCGATCAGGGTAGGTTTGATAATGCGGGATCTGATTTCCATGTCTGGCCCTAATGGTTAGGGTGTATCCTATGGAGCTTGAATCCTCAAAATCTGGGCTGTCTCTTAGCCTAAGTCTCGAGAAGGTCTTGAGGGTTGCAATGTGGGAAGGCTAAGTGTGGTGTTAGCTGACCAGCTTGATTGTCTCTTCCCTATTGGACGGTATAGGCATTGATAATTTTTGAATTGACCGTACCCCGGTCAAGGGATTTTCACTTGAGTTGAACGTTGACCACGGTCATGGGTATTTGAATTTTTTTGTTTTTTTTTTTTGGGTTGACCTCTTAGCCCCGGTCGTGGGATCCTTCACTTGAGTTGACAGTGTCCCGGTCAAGGGATTGATCGTATCTGGTCGAGGGATGTTGAGAGTTCTTTTTTGGTCATGGCCAGCTCTTTTGTTTCGGCCTTTTGCTTTTTTTTTTCTTCTTTGGACTTCTGTTTTTTGTCCAGTTTTTTTTTTCACGGCTATCCCTCTCTTTGATGTTGTGGGTGGATATGGGGGTGGGCCCATCGGTTGGATTAGGCTTGTGGAGCTAAACCTTTGTAAGGTGTAAGCCTAGTTGGTATTTGTGTGAGTGCAACTCATGGTGGAGTACTCTACGGTAAGCATGGTGGTTTGGATCTCGGTATTGTCATCATAATTCCGAGCAGGCTTGGTGGGAGCATCGTCCCGAGTTGGGTATTTTTGGCATCAAGTCTATTGAGTCACGATGCTTCTTTTTTTCTTCTGGTCGGACTAACACCTAAGGTAGGGATTGGTTAGTCTTGTTGGAAGGGTATTTATTGTGGGAAGTGGGCTGGCCTTCCGTCTTGAACCCAAACTAGGAGACTACCTAGATTTGTCATAGGATTCGATACCGCTCATGCTAGGGGTAGTTATGTGGCTTTCTATACCAGACATGGAACAGGTAAAGGAAAACACGGGTCTCAGTTCCTGCAGTCATTATAGATGTGCCTATAATAGTCACGTGCGTGTGCTCACAGTGTATGATGGTGTTCATCATGTTCTCGGAAACACATAAGGGAAGCATATATGAGAAATAGAAAAGATGATTTTATTGAATTTTGAAAAGAGGACAGAATACAGTTGACTCTGACTCTGACTTTGAAATGAGGATGTAGGATATCCTAGACTCGGACTCAGACTTAGACTCGAATCGAATCCGGACTTCGGATACTTGGTTGGTTGTTTCTTTTTGGTAAGGTCCTTGATTGGAGGAAAAGACAGGTGCCACGACTCGCCTAAACTCGACTTTGCGCGAATGCAAGAGAGGGAGTCAAACCAGACATGGCCCGGGGTGACGGGTTGACAAAGACTCTTGGACCGGGATACTCGAACGTTGACCTAGACGAGGTAACAACCCTGGCTTGGACTTGACGATGAGACTCAATCTGCACGAGGGTAAGTCCGAAAATGGGGCGACCGTGTTTGACCGCGTCACGTGTTTGGACCAACCGTGGCGACTTAAACCTTTAGGAGACTCGGGTGTTCATAGCATAGGTACGACTCGAAGAAGACATTATAAGGACGCCGGTGTATGATGAACGTAAGGTACCCCTTTAGGTGACTGTGGTCGAATGCTCGGGTGGAGGACAGTCCCCAAGTGAGACTAAAGACTTTGATAGTACTCAGATGGTGCGGCATCTGAATGACTCGAAAGTGACACACGTGAGACATCACATGTAGGACGTGACCCTTAGAGCAATCGTGAATGATCGCTCTGATGAAGGGTAGCCCCCGAGTGAGACCGAGGACTCTAATAGGACTCAGACGGTGTGACATCTAAGTGATTCAAAAGTGGGGTATGTGAAACAACACGTGTAAGACATGACCCTTAGAGCCACCGTGATTGACCGCTCTACTGAAGGGTAGCCCCCAAGTGTAATCGAAGGTTTTGTTAAGACTCGAGTGTCGGACGAGTGACCCTTAGATGTAAGGATCACGAACCTTTAGCTACAGGGCTATGCCTTGTAAAAGGTTGACTCGGCCTCGAGAAAAGGCAGACGGGGTAAGGGAAGAAACTCGCGATGTAAGATCGGCAGAGTTTCGACGCTAGAGACCATTGACTTGACTTGAATAAGGATAGACCTTGTGATTAGGGTAGATCCTTAAGTTAAAGGATTTGAATTGGGATGACTCGACTAACGGATTGAAAGACGGGCAAAATTCTCCTAGGAAAGGTCGTGGGGACCGTCCTGTCGGAGAGAAAGATCGTGTGTGACTTTCTAGTTAGGACTCGAGTGTTCAGACGAACCTTCCATTTACGAGTGTATGACTCGTGTTGGTCGGTTATGCCTTTAGGAAAAGGCGGACTAGGATGGGAAGAAACCCGTGATGTAGGATCGACGGAGTTTCGACGCTAAAGACCTTCGACGTATTACGAAAAGACCCAACACACGAATTACGGTAGGTCCTATAATAAGGAAGGTTTTTGAAAAATGATTGAATTTTGAAAATTGAGAGGACAGTCCCGAAATTGGCAGTGGGCCAATAGGACCGGGCATTTTGAAATATTAGAATGGTTGCGAGTAATTTCGCGTTTTGAAAATTGAGGAGGCGATCCCGTCTTTTGAAATTGGTAGCATGCCGACAGGGTCGAGTTTTTTTTGATAAGTTGAATATTTGGAATTTTGAAAATTTGAATATCGAAAAATAAATTTCCGAAAATTTGAAATTCGAAAATAAGATCCCGAAGATTTGAAAATCGAAAACGGCATCTCGGAGATTTGAAAATCGAGAATCGCATCTCGAGGATTTAAAAAAAAAACGAAATAGAATTTTGAAATTTGAAAATCGAAATGGAATTTGAAAATTCGAAAATCGAATGGTGGATCGGAAATTCGAATTTTGAAATGGACAGCATGCCGGCTAGAAAATAGGCTATTTTGAGTCAAATCATCAGTCTAAATTTTGGCAGCATTCCGAGTTTTGAAATTGGATATTTTTAAAAGATGGGTCCCGAAACGGACAGTATTTCGGGTTTTTCAAAATTTGGTATTTTTGGGAAGATGCATTTTTTGAAATGACGGTTTTTGAAAAAATGACACAGAAACCAAGTAGCACGTAGTCAAGCAAGCATTACAACGACGCTTATGTATGCTTTACACTAAGTCTCGGTCGGTCAAAATAGGGTCTATACCAACAACGATAGCATTCTCGCGAAACGGGACGGACTCCCTAAGCCGAATTGGACTTAGGACCTGCCGTAAAACCCCGGCGAGTTCCGCCATCGAAGTCTTTAGTGCACCCATGTAGGAATGCACCGTGGTATAGTGGGACGTCGGTCACAAGTAACCAGCCCGGGCAAAATTTGGGTTATGCATGAATCATTAAACTAATGCGCGCACACTAATATACGAACGATTTCTCTTCGAGTCTCACCCTAGGAACCCCGATGACATGTGGTACATCAGGTATCCCCAGCCGAGTCGCCAAATTGTGGACATGACGTAGGTCCACCCCGACGCGGCCACGCGCGGGTTTGGGTAGGCGAATGAATCTCGTGGTGAGATTGTTCTCGGGTTCGAAATTTAAGTCAAAATGGAGTCGCCACTGAATTTTGTGGTTATTCGGAACCATACGAGCCCACTCTATGTCGTCATGGGCTATACACAAAGTAAGCCCATTTCGATTTCAGAGTTTATTGGGCTCGTCCCTTTGCATTGCAATACCGATACCGTTTAAACCGGTTTTCGTATATAGAATGACTCTCGTGCGCCAACGGTTTCGGACATCCGGAAACCGAGGTTCTGAGTAAGGGGTGAGGGTACGTGTTGGGAAGCCCACTAAGGACACCCAACCCCGCCCGCACAATGGCGGCCTCTACTAAGACATCGTTCGTGTTCGTGTACGCGCGCTAGTAAAACGACTAAATGATATGCAAACAGCGTTTTCGGCTAAGCATGCGAATTATTGGTTAACTACGTCATTTTAATGCATCTTGATTCACGTCAAAGTGATTTAGCATGTGATGTTCATTTAAGGCAATAAATGGCAAACATCGAAAATAGAAAACTCGTAAATAAATTACAAATTACACGGGCGGAATACAACCCGAAATTCACAATACAACGAGCAATAAAATAGAATGATCGAATTATAAGCGGCAAGTGCTAACTAGAAACGGACCCGAATATAATAAATATAAATCGGACCGTAAGTTGTGCAAATGGACGAACTTCGATTAAATACACATTATATTGTGTATTAAACGGAGGACGGAGATATGGAACCTAGACGTGGTGCTAGCCCGATCCCGAATCTCGATGCCTTGTCCCGACTTATCACATCGAGAAATTAGCGTCTAGATTAATCATGTGCCGGATACGACTAAAGAGTCGTCGACACAAAATTAATAGTGAAAGACAATCGATCAAAGTCGTTTAAGTGAAATGATATGCATGAGTTTTGAAAAAGTAATCACATGATTGACTTTACACGTGTCGACTAAAAGTCGTAAAAAAATGACGAGGCTCGAATGTTGCATTAAAGCTCTCGGATACTGGGCTACAGGACCCACTCGATCGAGTCATGGCATGGACTCGGTCGAGTGCGCCTTTAAGGTAGCTACTGGCCAATTTTTGGTGTGCTACTCGATCGAGTGGGCTTGTGCACTCGATCGAGTTCCCTCTGTACGAGTGTTTAATTAGTGTTTTAAAACGACCCATTTTATAGCTTTTATGTTTTTGAATCGAGATGCAATTACGCTAAATATAAATATTGTCCAATTTATATTAGTTTAAATCTCGATGGCTCGTCATACTCGACATTCGGTTATAGAACCGACATCTAGTATTTAGAGCGAATTTGCAAAATCGAGTTTGATCGGGCTAGAACAAATATCGATTCCCTCCGCATCATAATGTCGTAATCAATCATTTCGGATCGTGTGACAATTAATTCGGCGTCAATGGGTTTACGTCCTAATCTGATTTGTCGATGATTCTTTAGAATAATATTTTGAAAGAAATGTGGTCGGACATATTTAACGACGAATCTCCACGATCTATTACGCCCTTAAGTGTTTAGGGCGGCGCACCTCGAAGGGCGCCACCTCCAATACGACTTGTAAAGGGATTAAATAGACTTTAGGCGGAATTCATAATTAAACATATTCGACCCAAAAGTTCGACCGTCGTCGCAAGCTTATGTCCTCGGCATTTTAATATCGTAATTCGGCCTTAAGGCCTACGATCATTAATTTAGCCTCCAATTAGGATGAGATATTTTAGGAATGATTTGTTTACTTTTTTTGAATGATTTGGTTGTTGTGACCTGATTCATTTTGTGTATTTGGACATAATGTGAGGCTGGTTCGTCTCAGGATTCGACTTTGACCGGGTTTTGACTCGGTCGCTAAAAGACGGTTTTATTTCCGGTGACGGTTTTGACCCAAATTAGTCTCATTTTATTGGAAACGGCCCACTGGACCTGAATTTGAGGTCAGTTTTGTGAGATTTGCACTCCGCTAAAAGCCCACGTCGGATACTATTGATTCCGAGTCCGTATTCGAGCTTATTAAGTCACGTTTACGTCCGATCATCATCGGGTGTTTTGTCGGGAACTGCTATAGACACTAGCAGGCAAAATGCGGGTGTCTACAAGCGGAATGCATTACTACCTGCTCAGTACTTTTTAGACAGTTTTATTGGTGGTTTAAAACCGGCCTTAAAGCCTTTTGTACGTGCTTTCAAACCTGCTAGTTTAGCAGAGGCAGTAGAATATGCCAGGCTACAGGAAGAAGCTTTAGCAGCAGCAAAATTTACTCCCAAAACGTTTGTCTCCAACCCTAAATTTGTGCCTATTACTAACAAATCATTCAGTAAGGGTTTGTTACCTACACCACCTGTTGTTGTTCAGAGTAGTAGCCTGCCTACTACATAACAAAAACAGACTAAATTCCTGAGTGCAGCGGAAAGGGCAGAGAAACAAAGGAAGGGGGAATGTTATTTCTGTAATGAACCTTACGAAAGGGGGCATAAATGTAAGCTCAAGCAAACGCAGCTATTTGCAGTAGAAATCCCTGCTTGGGAGGAATAGGATGAGCTTGATGAAGGGGAGGAAGGACTAGATGAAATCTGTGATGTAGGGCAACAAAGCGAACCTTGCATATCTGTATATGCCTTGGCGGGAAGTCAAGGGTTTCAGGCTATGAGGGTGACAAGATACTATGGAAGGAAGCCTGTACATATTTTGATAGATTCAGGTAGTACTCACAATTTCTTGGATCAGGACACAGCAGTAAAATTGGGATGTAAAATTGATCACATTTCACCCCAAGCAGTAACAGTAGCGGATGGGAATTATTTGCCTTGTCAAATGATCTGTAAGGGGTTCTCTTGGAGGCTGTTGAATATCGAGTTCAAAACAGATGTACTGCTTATTCCTCTAGGTGAGTGCGATATGGTGTTGGGTGTGCAGTGGCTTAGCACCTTGGGAACCATCAATTGGGATTTCAAGCACTTAAAGATGGAGTTTAAGTATGAGGGTCGGAAACTGGTGATGAGAGGGATACCACCCAAGAAAGTACAGACTGTAGAACATGGACCATCACTGAAAATGTTAACAGCAGCAGCCCATGTTTGCTTGTTACACATGTCCAATGTCAATCCAGACACAGATGAGAGGGATTCATGTAAGGCTTTGGATAAGAAGAATGGGCAACATCCTGAGATGGAGGCGTTATTACAGAAATACCAACCATTGTTTAAAGAGCCTACATGTCTTCCACCAGTGAGAAGGAATTTTGACCACAAGATTCCATTGGTAGATGGTGGTCGATCAGTGAACATAAGGCCTTACAGGTATCCACTCAAACAAAGGGACATAATAGAACAACTCATACAAGAAATGTTGGACAGAGGAATAATTCAGATAAGCTCAAGTCCCTTTGCATCTCCCGTAGTGTTGGTGGGTAAAAAGGATGGCACTTGGAGAATGTGTGTGGACTACAGAGTACTAAACGAACGCACAATAAAAGATAAGTTCCCTATTCCGGTGGCAGATGAGTTGATCGATGAACTTGCAGGTGCTACAGTTTTTTCAAAACTGGATTTAAGATCAGGCTACCATCAGCTTAGGGTATTTGAGAATGATGTTTTCAAAACAGCTTTTAAAACACACAGTGGGCATTATGAATTTCTGGTAATGCCCTTTGGTCTTACAAATGCACCAGCCTCTTTTCAAAATTGGATGAATCATGTATTTAGACCTCTTCTAAGGAGATGTGTTCTGGTATTTTTTTGATGATATACTGGTGTATAGTTCTTCTTTGAGGGAACATTGGGACCATTTAGCTGAGGTGTTTCAGTTAATGACCACACACCAGCTGTACGCTAAGCCTAGTAAATGTGATTTTGTTATGGAGAAAGTGGAGTATCTGGGACAATTCATTTCTGGAAAAGGAGTGGAGACCGATCCTAGGAAGATAAGAGTTGTTCTGAATTGGCCAATTCCTAAAAATGTGAAAGAGTTTAGAAGTTTTTTGGGATTAACGGGGTATTACAGGAAGTTTGTGAGAAATTATGCTTCCATTAGTCAACCACTTACCCAGTTGCTTAAAAAAGAAGGGTTCAGTTGGTCAGAAGATGCTGCTACTGCTTTTCAACGATTGAAAGTTGCAATGTGTTCTGCTCCAGTGTTGGTTGTACCAGATTTCGCGAAAATATTTATAGTAGAAACTAATGCATCTAATCAGGGCATTGGGGCTGTTCTTACTCAAGAGGGCTATCCATTAGCCTTCATCAGTAAAACCTTGGGCCCTAAATGGCAGAAGTTGTCGGTTTATGAAAAAGAATTACTGGCAATTGTCTTTGCTGTTCAGAAGTGGGAACAATATCTATGTGGGCAACACTTTGAGGTGAAAACTGATCAGAAAAGTTTGAAGTGGTTGATACAACAAAAAGTATCTACCCCATTTCAGAAATTTTGGCTATCAAAGCTTATGGGATTTGATTACAAAATTCATTACAGAGCAGGAAAGGAAAATTTTGTGGCAGATGTGTTGTCAAGGGTGGAAGAGAGTGAATTGCTTTGTTTGTCATTATCAGAGATCCGCTCAGACTTGGCCGAGCAGATAAGAGACAGTTGTGAGAATGATCCTGTCTTAAAAGGAGCAATGTAAGAATTGCTCCAAGAACATGAAGTGAATCATTACAGGTTGCACAAGGGGTTTTTAAGAAAAAAAGGGAAAATTGTGGTGGGATCAAATCCCACAGTGAGAGGACATATTTTGCAGTGGATGCACAGCTCTAGTGAAGGAGGGCATTCAGGTAGAGATGCCACCACCAGAAAAGTTAAAACCTTGTTCACTTGGAAGGGGCTAACTAGAGATGTTAGTCACTTTGTAAGGAGTTGTCCAACATGCCAGACTAACAAGTATGACACCTCAGCTTATCCAGGATTGCTTCAACCCCTACCAATTCCTGAAGAAGTGTGGATGGACATTTCCATGGATTTTATTACAGGACTCCCAAAATCGCAAGGAAGGGATGTAATCTTTGTGGTGGTAGACAGACTCAGTAAATACGCTCACTTCTTAGCCTTATCTCACCCGTTTACTGCAGTTGAAGTTGCTCAATTATACTTTGATGGAGTCTTCAAGCTACATGGATGGTCAAGAAGCATTGTAAGTGACAGGGATGCCATATTTTTGAGCCAATTCTGGCAGGCTTTGTTTACTATTCAGGGTACTGAGCTCAAGATTTCATCAGCCTATCATCCTCAGACGGATGGTCAGACTGAAGTGGTTAATAGATGTATAGAAGCCTATCTGCGTTGTATGACTAGTCAGAAACCTAAGGAGTGGTCACTATGGTTACCCTTAGCAGAATGGTGGTACAACACTACATTCCACAGCGCTACACACCTGACTCCTTATGAAGAAGTCTACAATCAACCTCCTCCATTACATTTGCCATATATACCTGGGGAAACTTCTATTGATGCAGTGGATAGAACAATGCAACGAAGGGAAAATATGATAATTGAATTAAGGAGACAGTTAGTGAGAGCTCAGAGTAGGATGAAATCACAAGCTGATGGAAGGAGGTGCGAGAGGATATTTCAGATTGGAGACTGGGTTTGGTTAAAACTACAGCCTTATAGGCAAGGTAGTGTTCAGGGACGCTGCAATCACAAGTTATCACCAAAATTCTTTGGTCCATTCCAGGTACTTGACACCATTGGGAAAGTGTCCTACAAGGTTAAGCTCCCTGATTCTGCTAAGATACATGATGTTTTTCATGTGTCACAATTAAAAACCTTTAGAGGGGTGTTACCAGCTAAATCTCATATTTCAAGTTGGATGCAAGGCCTACCTGGTAATGCAGAGGTGCAACCTGTTAAGGTGGTTGACAGGAGAGTTGTAAAACGCCAGAACAATGCAGTAGTCCAGCTACTTATTCAATGGGAGGGGTTCGCAGAAAGTGATGCTTCATGGGAATATGCATCCACTATGCAGGAGCGTTACCCTGAGTTTTTTGCTAAAGAATTTGAGACTTGAGGGTAAGTCTTTTGAAGGGGGAAAGTATGATACAGACATAGGAACTAAGTTGTTGATAAAACAGTTAATTGTGGCGGGAAAGGTTGTTAGCAAGACATTGACTGAGTTTGTTAGCTTTGACTGAGGTTGTTACTATAAATAATAGGCAAAGTTGTAACAGAATTCATTCATAATAATACAAAAATCTTCTCTCAAACCTCTTCTATTTGTCTCTATATTCTGTTACCAATCACCATTGTTAATACTCGAAACTCGAAGTAATTCCGCCATTAAAGCGTTACTTCCTGCGTCCTGTATCATAGTTTCCCATAATTAAGTTGGTGGTTAAGATGATTCCTAATAAGTAGAACATTATGTTAGTTCACAAAACAAAAAAAAATAGTTTTGCTCCTCTTTCTCCTCTAAAAAACTAACTTTTCTCTCCATCTGGGGCCACAAGCGATAATTAATCGATGGTAAGACCCAAAAATTGTTTAATTCTAAATTCCTGATAATCAAACCCTTCTTCAATAAAAGTCTCTTTTTTTTAATGAGAGTATTCGTTTTTTCGTCCTTTATTTCGAAGTTTCTTTCTTTTATTTCGAGGTTTCAGTCCTTTACATTAGCATAGGACTTAGATTTATTAAAAACTATGTGCAAGATCATGAGAGCAATGGATTTTCTACGTACAGTCATACAATTTGGGTCACATCTCGGTCTACTATTTGTCAAAATAGAGAAAGTTTATCCTTTTGGAGATTCATCAGATCTATAGATTCCTTCGCGAAAGGTTGTGTCAATAAACAGCGATCTATAGAACGAAGACTATGCAGAAGCGCTTTATTCTAACTGCAATTTTTGTCTCAAAGGTGTTCTTTATTTATTTTTTACAAATCTGTATTCAGTTCAATTTGACATCGTTTGTGGATATCGGATAACTTCTTATTAATGATATTGATTTTCCCTTTAAAAAAAAACATTATGTTAGTGGAAACCTATTATTTAGGAACATGTAGTTAGTGGATGGTTATCTTTGTGTTGTAGCCTTGTGTATATATATGTCTATTTAAAGACTAACTTATTATGAATTATGATAGCATTTATTAAGAAAGTTTGAGCTAACTTCTCACCTTTCTCCCAATTATTAATCGGAATTGCTATTTCATACACGGCTTTTACTTCGTTGTACACATTTTGTCATTAATTTTTCCGTGTTTACCCTTCTTTTAAAAAAAATCTTGATAGTTTCTCTCTTCCATCAAACCTAAAAAAATTAATCAAGTCGACATGGAACAAGTAATTTGAATTTCTTTAATTATTTCGTTAATCAACTCGTTAATTTCTCATTAATAGTTTAATTAAATCATTAATTTTTTCATTAATAATTAGGGTTTAGTAATCACGATATTTCGATCAACGTTGATCCGTTGAGTGCGCGGTTGATGGTTTTGTGGGAGCCTGGCTGACGGAGGTGGTTCTGAGTGGTGGTAGTTGGGTTGACAATGGATGGCGAGATCTTAAACGAAAACCCAAATTGTAAACAATAAAAAGTTGATCTGGATGTCATTATTCATAACAGTAAGCATTGAAAAATTCAGCACCCAAACAAAATTCAATTGAGATTTGAACAATAAAAAAAACTTACACTTTTTCATATATAACAAATCAAACAACAAATAAACAAAAACCCAGAAAAAATTATGAATGATACAAATCAAAATGATAAAAAAAAAAATTGACCTTGACAAAAAATCAAGATTATGGTGAACGCAAGATGAACGAAAGTAAAGTTTGAAGAACAGTCTAAATAATGATCAAAAGAGGGGGAAAGATAGGTAAGGGAAAGAGGATGTTTCATTGTTCTTTGAGTTTTTCTCTCAAAGGTGAAAGGTGAAATGAGAAATGAGAGGGACAAATACGGAAATTGCGTGTACAACGGAGTAATTCTCGTGTATGATTTAGCACGTCCCTTATTAATTCTCATTACAAATTCTACGGAGGTCAGGTTCGAGTTTGAATTCATTTTTGGGTTTACCTTAAGTGGGTCAGTTTCCATTTTGGGTCTACCTTAATTGAGTCATATCTAACTGGTATAGATCTCGCGCATTAATGCACGGTACATTTAACATTTTATATATAGTACGGAATATTTCGTAATTACTTGTAAATATCTATTGGCAACCTATTAACTTTTCACATTTATTATCTTTACATTTCGATTCAATAAAATTATTTAAAATTTTAGTGATAATTATGATAATGGATCAGAGTAATCTTATTTTAATGAACTTATTTTTTTACAAAGTTGATAATACTTTCTCCGTTCCATTTGATTATTTACGTTTGTTTTTGGATATTATTTATAAGTGAAGTAAAATCGTCAATATAACTTCTAATATATAAAATAAAAGATAGTCATGTGAGATCTTGTTTAAACTGTACGGAGTATAATCGAGTGCGTTATAATTATCATTTTTTTTAAATTTTTAGAAACATGTAAGTAACATATATGAATAAAAGAAAATATGCATTGGAAGTATGAAAAAACAAACCTAAAGAATCAAACGGAACGGAGAGGATAATATTTTATAATTTTTACCTAACTATTCAATTAAAAGATTGTTTTTATAATCACATAACCAATAGACATGAATCAAATAAATACATTCCTTTATATTAGATCAGTTATAAATTTTGTTAATAAATTATTGTAGAAGATAACTTAATAATTCAACTTATCATTAAATAAAAAAATTATTTATATATTAAAATCAAAATTTGAAAGTATTTTATATAGTTTTCCCATCATAAATATTTTATGCTCCGTATTTGTTTACGTCAACCCTTAAACTTCGATAGTTATTGTCACCTATATTTAGTTACAAAATTGAATCATAGATGTTTATGGTAATCATTTTATTTTTTAAGAATTTACATAAATATTTACTGATTTTGAATTATAACTATATGTGTGCAATGATTTCTTTGTTTCCTTAATCTATTTTTTTATTTAGGTATTATAGTATTTTGGAGGAAAGACATTGCATGAGGTGATCAATTGTCTAGTCGTTCCTATCTTTTACTCTTAGTATATAGGGTATTGATCACGGCTATCATCAAGTGGGGTTTGACCGTTTAGGTTGCAATATTTACGGATTGTGTTTAATGGAGTTTGGAGTGGAGTCAGATTTGCCGGTTCAACATCACACTAATAACTTGAGAGTCATACAAGGAGTCGGTGATAGGAGACATTATGGTCCAAAGTAAAAAGCAAGGAATTTTTTATTTCACCAAGGAAGAGAGCCAACACCCCTAACTCCCGAAGCACTTTAATGGCCGATATATGAAAGTCGAGTTGACCCCATGGTCGCGATCTCAACTACTACTATTTCAAAGATTGTGGGCTTCTGGTCAAGTACGGATTCTACTTCCAGTTAGTTTTACTCGTGACAAAATTATCCGTTGTCTCTTTTTAACGGGTCAAATAATACTCCCTCCGTATTTTTTTATATGACGTTTGACTTTTTCGAGGTGAGGCTTTGACTTTAATTTTTATGTAAATATATTATTCCAAAATTTTTAAAAATTGCATCATAAAATCCCTTACGAAAAGAGCTTTCAAATGAGTATACATTTCATGGTATTTTTTCTTAGGTTGTGAGAGATATTGAAGAGAGAAGGGGTTGTCTCGAAAAGTGAGAATGACTTATATTAAAAAACGGATGGAGTAATCATTTAGATAGAAAATGACAAAAGGTTAATATGATTAATTTACTTTTGAACCGTTACATTAATATGACGGATATGAATATCGCAAATAAGAATTTGTGTGCTATTTCAAGATTCATCCACTAGGCTATTATTCTATAGTAATTTTTTATTGCCTTTAAATAAAAAATAAATAATGTTACAGCATCTTTAGTTTCTTTCTAATTTCAGGCTAAATTACACTTCAATTTCTATGCACAGGTTTACTACTCAGTCGGCACTGCCAAGTCAATCTTTCCAACTTTCACTTAGTGGCTGTAGCTGTTGGAAACTTGGAATTTCTACCATCAACTAGAACTCTACAAGTGTATATATAATATTTCCTCCCTCTTATGAAATATTGGTGCTCCACTACGGACTTTTTTTTATACGAGGGAAACATAGATGACTACGGAGTATTGAATGAGAGGGATGAGTTAATTATATTGACCCCAACCTCGTTACCAAGCCCAATTTATGGGGTAATTATACAAAGTATAGAACTATCGTATTTAGCGGTGCGGTGAGTTTCTCCTAAGACGTTAAAATGATTCAAATAGCATTTCATATGCATAGAAGGTTATAGGTTTTGCTAGTCCATGGACAGTTGACTGTTTTCATTTTTATGACACTTGACAAATTAGAAGTTTAGAAGATGGTTAGCAAATGGATTTAGATTCAATCCACATGTAAGATGGACTGAAAATGATGTTACATTTATGGATTGTGAATCTTTCTTGGAGGATAAAGCAAAATTATTGAATATGACGGAATTATAATTCTTGATTTGATGTGGAACTTTGTATATAATAAAGTTATTTTTAAAAAGAGTAAATTAAAAATTACTCTCTTTTAAGATACCAATTTTAAAATTTACTTTCTTTTGAAAATTTTGTTGAAAATAACTCCCAAAATCTATCAAAAGTTCAAAAATTGCTCCAAAATATAATTTTTGGATGAAAATGCCCCTAACTTTTTTATGCTATATTACTTCACCTCACCCTCTAGCGAAGGGTATTTTCGTCCTAAAAATAAATTTGGGAGCAATTTTTGAACTTTTGATAGATTTTGGGAGTTATTTTTAACAAAATTTTTAAAAGGGAGTAAATTTTAAAATTGGTATTTTAAAAGAGAGTAATTTTTAATTTACTCTTTTAAAAAATATCTATGCTACTAAGTTAAAAGGCAAGTTAAGTCAAATTTTTTAGAATGAAATTTTCAATGTAATAAAGTAGTTGGTCATAAAGAGACTTTTAGATAGCGTCGTTAATTGTTTAAAAAGTATTGTATAAACCTTCATAAACTAAATACGTAGCAGCTAGTTACGATATTTCATCAACATGCAATATAAAAAGTTTTCCATTTTACTTATTTTAAAAAGTTACAATTGTAAAGATTAAGCTCAATTTCTAATGCATTTTTAATTGAAATTCTACTTATTTTACAAATATTTTAACTTACAAAATGAGATCTGAATTTTAGTCCAACTATTTAAAGTTGACTATACTCTATAATAACTAAGGTCCGATATGACAATAGTGTTGTTTGCGGGAAATTTTAAAATTATGTTATTCTACACAAATTGTAAGGCGACCTGGCCTTATATAGTTATATCATAAGATTAATCCACACAAGGATTTAGACCAATAATAATACTCCGTGTAAAACTTTTGATAACTTCCATTCTTTATTTAGTAATTTTCTCTTTTATGTTTGATTGAATCGGTGTTATACACTTATACTATAGGATTGTCCCATAAAATAGTGACTCATTATTCTATTACACAAGGATAGGACTAGCACAAATTCTCATATGAGACGGTCTCACGATATGATTATTGTGAGACCTCTCACATGGGAGAAAGTTACTAAAATAATAAAATACTACTATGTGAGAAGTCTCACAATAATCGTATTTTGAGACCGTCTCACAGGAGACTAACTAAAGGACTAGAGCTGGCAAAAGCTGACTCGATCCGACAAATTGATATGGCCCACTCGAAACCCGACTTGCTAGAACCTGGAAATTTGGCGACCCAATACCGACCAACTCAGCTCGCTTGTGACCCGTTAACCGATACAACCCGATAACTTGTGAACCGAACCTGAACCAAAACCAACCCAATTTGAACTCGATCAAATAAGATTAACGATGAAGCAATTATTAAGCTTTAAGATTGATTCAGATGAAAATGAATTAAAGTACACTTTGATATATTTGACGCAATAATAAATTAATTAAACCAAATAATGGTTTCTTGGTTGAGGGCACCACCATTGAAACCGTCACTCCCATCCCATATGATCGATGTTACTAACGATCTCAAGGGGCGGTTATTAGGACTTGCGAGTTGGTTTGGTTGCTTTTAATTTCTTTTATGTTGTCTTTATTATTCTCGTCTGAAGGCTTTAGCCAAATGCACAATCTTCATCTTGTCTCTGAATTTTGGGTGTGTGAACTCGGCTTTTGCTATTTTAGAGTTACTTCGTATCAATCAATGGGATTTGAATCGTTGCATGCATTCAAATTAAATGCCTCAAATTAGTTCAAAATCTCCTCCAAAAAACAACAACAACGAGATTCGAACCCGTGTCCTTTGAGTGCAATCCCACCTTACCAAACTAATGAGCCAACCTATTTACCTGTGAGAAAATTGTAGAAAAAAACATATAGTAGCCTTCATAATTGTTGTTAATTGCTCTCCATAATTGCTTCCCTTGATCTTCCCAATCCTTCATTAATTAATCATCTTCATAACTATTCTCCATAATTTACTTCAACGTTTCACGAAGTAGCTTTGTTAATTGATCCTTCTCGAAAATGCATCAGCAATTGAATTGATTTTATTAATTGTCATTCTTCATCACTTATTCTCTAATTTTACGTTTTCTACCCCAATTTTCCCTCTTCCCAACTATCCCTCTAATTAATAATTCATTATCTCACTTTTTTCAATTTTTCAATCACATCAATTCATACTATAAATAAGATTATAGGCATTACAATCTGAATTCATATCGTAAAATCTGGAAAAAAAAACATCTATTTTAATTTGCATATCTAGATATATATGAATTTCGTTTTTTTTATTTATTAATATAATTGTCAATTGATATTTCAGAAATCTGATTTTGTTTTTCGAATTGATTGGTGAATTTTCAGGCAGAAGAAAGCCAAAATAATGGAAATTGAAAGATCGAATCATCCTGGTATTTTTTCAATTTTTGATTTAGTTGATTTCGTGTACCGATTTGTTTTATTTTTACATTCAATCGAAATCAATTTTTGAAATTCAATAACAAAAAACTAATTCAGTGAATTTGTATTTTCTATTTGTTATTTCGTCCAATTCAGTGTTATTTTTCTTCCAATTTTTTTGGGATTAATTCGTAATTCAATTGATTATCAGTAAGTATCGTCTTTTTCTTCCTTTCCTTTTTTTCACAATTTTATTCATTATTCGTGATTTTTAGCACATTTTTTTTATCGTATTTTATCGTATTCATTATTCGTATCGTATTTTTAGCACACTATATACGAATTTTCCCAATTTAGTATTTTTTTGTGTTTTTTTTGTAGATCACATTTGATGGTGAAGATCAATTCGATGTTGATGGTGAAGATCAATTCGATGTTGATGGTGAAGATCAGGAGTTTTGAAGATTATTTTGAGTTTAAAGTAAAATAAGACGGAGAGTGAAAGTATACACTTTTTTTTGATGTTTTTTAATAAGAACTTTTTTTATGTTTAAAGAAATAAAAACTTTATTTCTTTTCATTTATTTTAGTTATGTTTTGAATTTTTTGCTAATTATGTTTTGGGTTTCATATTTGTTTTCATTTTGAATATATTGTACTCCGTAGGTGTGAAATGCTTTCATGGTGCAATGCGGAAGTGGCAAAGTTTTGTTTTAACACTGGTATTTTTTGTAACGTATCTCATATGAACGAAGAAACGACTCATGAGGAAGTAATCCAGTATTTATTAACTTGAGCAATAAGTTCGACCCGTTTTCTAATTGTCAAATCGTCAATCTCAACCCGTCATAGCGTGTCAATATAGTATAATTAAGTTAAATTTGAACAATAAGCTACTCCGTAAATAATTAAGCTACACCCGATTATTATTGTTCCTAAATAGTGTTTCTTTGTATTTCATTTTATTTTTTGTAATGTAGTTATTAGTTAGTTTATTCGCCAACATTATAAACCTTATTTTTACTATTGTTTTTTTCAATTCTCTTTTGGTTAAAATAAAGAGTCGATAACGAGAAAAAGTAAAGAGTCGAAATGAATAAAAGACGGGTTTCGTAAATAGTGTCTTACACTGTCACGGTACAAAAGTCGGCACAAGTATGAAATCGGGTTAAAAATATATTTTCTTAATTTTTTTTTTTAACTTTTAGCATAATTTTTTACAAAAGCCGGCACAGGGCATAAGTTGATGCATGTATTTTTAATTTTTTTTAAAACTTACCTATTATATCATGGAATATAATCAAAATCAATATTCAATTAATTACACTTACAAAGGAAGTAATTAATTTAAAAGAAAAAAAAGGTTGAATTAAAAAAAATGAAAATTTGACCAAAAAATGTTCAATTAATTACAGTCACACGTTAATCCACTATTACTTATTCTAATTTATTGAGAAACTCATCTTTCAGTTTTGCATAAAAGAAAAGTTGACCAGATAAATTTATATCTCATCATAAGTTACTATTCTTCCCATAAATTGGTTTCATAAATAATGTGTTACACTGTCACGGTACAAAACTCGGCACAGATATGAAATCGGGTTAAAAACGAGCAAGATAAATAAATGTATAAATAGACCAAAGTCGTACTAATAAGTTAAAATAAATATTCAAGACAAACTCGAAATTAAAATAAATATCAGTATTAGGAAAAATAAATATTGAGAAATTAGTAATCTTAACATTGGTATGGTTTTCGTTGGTATATTCGATGATGGATTTTTGTTGGTTTTATGCTCGGTGCAGTATTGATAATGTCGGGCATCTAAACATGCTCTTATTCGGCAAGTAAAGCTGAGCTCGCGACAGACCATTGGTTACGTATTGTAAATTCTTGCAGATAAGCGTATTGCGTGTCCGGGAAGTATAGTAGTAGACGCTTGATGTAAAAGATTATCTCTCAGCTTCAGCGCTAATAGTATATATGCAATATAATATGGAGTAAAAAGTTGTATCGGGTAGACGGTTATATTCGCAAGTTATTAGGTTATCAGCTTATTAGTTAACTTGAAATTTGATTTTTTTTTACTACTTAACTTCGCTTAAGTATGACACTTAATTGTTATTATATACAAAGTATTTATTTATATTTCAAATTCTTCTCACAATTGTCAAATCTATATATTTGATGTCATGTATTTTTAATTTTTTTTTAAAACTTACCTATTATATCATGGAATATAATCAAAATCAATCTCCAATTAATTACATTTACAAAGAAAGTAATAAATTCAAAAGAAAACAAGGTTAACTAAAAAAATGAAAATTTGACCAATTCTTTTTTGTTCCGGTCACGGAAACAATTCACCCGGCCTAGGATCCGGGCTGTACAATCGGGTTAATTGCGAACAACTGATCGTTTGACTTCCCTTGGTCTCCCCTTTCTCTCACTCCTTAGATCGGACCTTCCCGGCGGAAGTGGCCTGCTCCCTGCACAATGAACGCACAGGGCCTCGGAGGTTGTCCGAGGAAACCCTCTCCGATGCCTAAGTCAGTCCGTGAAATGCCTTGACGAACCTAGCTCGTGAGGAACTAGGTGGCGTTTTAGGAGTAAGAGTCTAGAGAGAGAAAATCCCACCTCTCTCATGTGGGAAATGGGGAGGTATTTATACCTTCCCACAAGAGAGAGAAGAGAGGGAGGAATGGTTGGATGGGAGAGTGACAAGTGGTGGCCTCCCATCCCTCCATTCCCAATTACCTTAGGCAAAATGACGGATGGGTCCTTGGTTCCCTTTTGGCTTTATTCAGGCGGGGATGTCCTGGACGCAGGCGGCAGGCCTGGTCTACTCCGTTTGGCGGACGGCCCAAGGAATTGGGGCCACACTTGGAGATTCCAGTAACTGATGGGAAAAGCAGCAGGACAGATCCTTCCCCCTTCTTGGGGCTCGGTCGCCTCGGGGCCCGATTGGCGGGCGGCCAATGACAGGCAACCAACCCTCATCAATTGGCCCTCGCCGGCTGAGGAGGAACGGGGTTCCAGCTCGGCAGGCGATGTATTTCCCTAGGACAGCGGGAGGTTGCCTCTTTGGGTACTTGCATTTAATGCGTCGCATGTTCCCGAGGGAACATGCTTTAACTTCTCTGGGCACGCAGGGAGTTCAAGCGTCCTTTGTTATGATTACCTTCCTCTGCATAGAGAATTTTTGGGCAGCGTGCCGCTTCGCTGATTGGCTTTCTCCTTCGCAGAGGTGGTTGGGGTGTCATTAATGCGATATTTTCCTTAGTATAAAACCTTTAGCTTTCTTGATTACTTTGTGCTTCATTCCACCCTCAATCTTTACATTTTCTTCATCTTAAACATGGCTTGGATTAAGAAAAGTATTGTCCGCCGCGGAGTCAAACACGTTTCCTTTATCTTCAGAGGATTTTGGCGACTTAGATATGCACGAGCTGCTTATTTAACTGTCCGCCGGAGCCGTTGCTCCCGACTTCGCCTTCGCCGGAGGAGAGGGAAGGCCTCTGTCAGGATGGGCAAGCGCCCTAGGAGGTCCTCTCCTCCTGCCGTGCCTAGATTTAGGCGTTGCCCCCAGGGAGGGGGCTGCTATGACAGGGGGTGCCATGAGTGTTTTCCATGGCTGCACCCTGAACAATTTGGCCCTAACTCCGATACCGACTCTTCCCTGGAGTCGGGCCCTTCTTCGCCTGTAAAGAAAACAGGCTGTCGTACTTGCGACGATTCTCGAGCCGTCCCTTTTGGAAGGGATTGGGAAGACAGCAGCCGTGATTCCGACGACAGTGAAGGCCTCGGCTGCCTGAGTGATAGGGACGAGGATGGGGCTGCAACTGACCCCTTTCTGGATTCCCCAAGTTGGGATTGGGGTTCGGCTCTCGGGAGCCCAGGCAGTCCTGGAGATTACTCTCCAGATTTGGGGGACGACTAGGCCTGCGTGGTAGGGCCTTTAATTTCTGTCAGGCTGGAATTTTTCCAAGCCTTATGTAATTTTTCTTTCATGTATGCCTTATGATGTATCTTCCGCTTGCGGTGTTTTCAATGAAATGGATATTTTGCGTATTTGAATTTTTAATATGGGTTTATTAATATTTATTTATTTGTTATCATTCTTTTTCTTGGGGAGCTGCCTAGGGCAACCCTTCCCAGAGGTGACACGTGGACCGCAGCCTTTGGGCGAATTTCAAAGGGCTGAGTGACTCTTGCCATGCCTTCCTCTATAAAAGTGATCCACTATCCATCACTCTCCTCTTTTCCAATCTTTCTTCTCTTTTGACATCTCTCATTCTTTCTTTCTTGTCAAAAACCTTGGAGTATTGACGAATCGTATCTTTTCTTGCATCTCCATTTCTCTGAGACTTCTTTCTTCGGGCTTGCGGCGCGTTGTCAGGCGATCTTAGGTCAGATTTTCATCCTCCACTCTCTTTTTCTCTTCGTTTTCCTTTTTTTCCGCATCTTTTTAGAGTAATCATGTCTGGAACCCGAGAAAGGATTTTGCCCTTCACTGACCCATCAAAGAGGGGAGAAGGGATGGACTTCGCCTCCTCCTCTAGGGAGGTTGGCCTTGAGGATGAGCGTTCGTCGGGAAGTGGGGGCGGCAATTCTCCTGACCCCCCTTCGTATGATGCTGTTGATTCAGACGACGAGGCGCTGGAAGTTGACCCTTCCAGAACTTCCGGCCCCCTCGTTCGTCGGGAAAGGGGTAGGGTTTATTACCTAGATAAGGTTAAATACCGTATCCCTCTGAGTACTTTTCCCGACCCGAAAAATCGGGAGGTGATCCTTGCTAAGAACGCTGCCGTTGTGATTGAGCGGCTCTATAATTTCGGGGAAGGGTATACTGTTGTTATCCCCGACGAAAAAGATACGGTATGCAACCCACCGGATGGGTGCATAGCTGTTTACCACAAATGTTTGGAATTCGGCCTTCGTTTCCCCCTACACCCTGCTTTAGAGGAGATCTTCAGGCGCATGAACGTCGCCGTCGCGCAGCTGACAGCCACAGCTGTCAGGGCGCTGATTTCATATGTATGGACCTGCCTTTTTCACCGCATGGAGCCTTCTATCGACGCCCTGCGGTTTATGGTGGGATTACAGATGGTTTCTTCTGGGAGTTCGGGCTCCCCTGGTTATTGGTCCCTCTTGAGGCAGAAGGGACATTGTTTGGTGTGGCCTGGTATGGACAGCTTGAGGGATTGGAAGAACAACTTCCTTTACATACACAGCACCCATGGGTGGAAGATTCCTCGTCACTTCAGGAATCATGTCCACACCAGGATGGAGACCCCTGAGGAGTATCACCCTGGCGTGGGTGGAAAGGCCTTGGAGGTTAAGCTAAGTGAGAAGGAGAAAGAGTTGACGGCCTACTTTGCAGGCCATTCTAACAAGTACGGGGTGTATGGCCCCACCTTATGGCTCCCTCATGCGGAGCTTATAGCGACTGATAATTATTTGACCCGGTTGGGCATGAATCCGGGTCTAGACAAAGGTAGTTCAGGAGCGTTGGTGATTCCTTCCTACTCTTTTTTTTTCTTTTGAAAATGCCCTGACAGCCTGTTTGTTTGTCTTGCAGCTCTTGCCACTTTTATCTGGAAAAAGGGGGAGGTGAGGCGCCTGGGGCTAGACGAGCACCTCACTGTTATCCAAAGTCGCCCTTCTCTTCCCCCTGGTTTTAGGAGAGGCGAGAAAAATCTGATGAAGCATTTGAAGGGCCTGTCATTCAGTAGGCCAAGGCTTCCCCCTCCTCCTCGAGTTACGCCCGCCAAGACGGCGGTTTCTGAGGCTACTCCCTCGCCAGCTGCGAGGGCGATTGCTTTTGAGGCTACTCCTTCGCCTATTGGCAGGCAAGAGGGCCTTTCAGCAGGGATTCAAATTCCCTCGCAGCCGCGGACCGCAGGCTCCGAGGAGACTGGGGAGAGTACCCCCCGGTCACTGACCAGAAAGAGGAGTCGGGAGGCCCCTAACGTTGACCAGGTGGTGGATTTGGAGACTACCACGCCTGAACCCAAGCGTTTTGCTCCGGAGATTCCCGCCACCCTTTTATCTGAGGAGAATGTTGAGTTCCACTATAATGCGGGCGACAGCCAGGATATTTCTGCCCTGCTCTCCGACTCAGGGGCGGTTTTGACTGACCATCTTCTCAAGACCGTTAAGTCCGCTGCCAGTCAAGTGACCCAGTATATTAAGCGCACCTCCCGAATTATGCAGGCTTCCGCGGAGCTGGCTGCCCTTGGTCGCCTGAGTGATGAGGAACTAGCCAACCCAGACCGCCTTTCTGCAGTTGAGAGAGATGTTGCTCTCATTGCCAGCCTGAAGGATCAGTTGGCAAAAAAGGAGATTGAGCTAGAAGAGGCCAGGGGTCGGGCTATCCATTGGAAGTTTGAGAGCGAGAAAGCTACACGGGAGGTGTCTCGCCTGGGAGAGGAGTCCAAGAGAGCACAGCAGGCCTTTGCTGAACTGGAGCGGGCCAGAAAAGCTTTGGCTGAACTGGACCATGCTAAGAAGAGCGTTGTTGACCTTGGTGATCGCCTTTCTAAGGCAAACTCTGATCTGCAGACGGCCCTTGGCGATTTGGCGGCGAAGACCGAGGATCTGGCGACGAAGACCAAGGACTGGGAGAAAGAGAGGAGTGAGATTCTCCAGGAGGTGGAAGTGGCGGTGTCGGCGGGCTTCGTTAATGGTGCCAATTCCTGCTTGAAGGTTGTGATGGAGGCTGTCAGGGAGATGTTCCCGGGTTTTGACGAAGATGCTTTCCGGACCCTTTACACAGCTAAGGATGAAGCTCAAATGCGTAGGCTGTCTGAGGGAGAGGCTTATGGCCCAGACGCTCCCCCTGCTTAACATGGAGGGCAGTCTTCCTCAGAGGGCTCTTGCTCGTCCCCTGCTGCGCCTGTGCCAACGCTTTAATTTCCTTACTTCTTTGCGCGCCGAGCCCTTTGGTGGCCGGCTGCCGTACTCTTGGTTGTAACTGTTTGTCTTGAAAACTTTGAAAACTTATGTCTTGTGTTTCCTTGACGCTGCTTTTTCTTCTGTATGTGAATTCGGTTTGCTTTTGTACATTTTGATTCTTCATGAGTTTGACTTGCAACCCATCCGCCTGTAGGTAGGAGGGTTTTTATCTGCTTGGCCTGTCCCTGGTTTTTGTTTGAAATCCAGGGAGCCTGCCCCCTGCCTGCCTAGGGGTAGGAAGGGAGGTTTCTCAGCGTTTTTTATACAAGGTTGAGGGGCCTGCCCCCAGTCCTTGTTAGCCTGGCCTGTCCCTGGCTTTTCGTTCAAAGTCCAGGGGGCCTGCCCCCTGCCTGCCCAGAGGTAAGCAGGGTGGCCTTTGCGTTTTTTATACAAGGTTGGGGGGCCTGCCCCCAGTCCTTGTTAGCCTGGCCTGTCCCTGGCTTTTCATTCAAAGTCCAGGGGGCCTGCCCCCTGCCTGCCCAGAGGTAAGCAGGGTGGCCTTTGCGTTTTTTATACAAGGTTGGGGGGCCTGCCCCCAGTCCTTGTTGGTGTGGCCTGTCCCTGGCTTTTCGTTCAAAGTCCAGGGGGCCTACCCCCTGCCTGCCCAGAGGTAAGCAGGGTGGCCTTTGCGTTTTTTATACAAGGTTGGGGGGCCTGCCCCCAGTCCTTGTTAGCCTGGCCTGTCCCTGGCTTTTCGTTCAAAGTCCAGGGGACCTGCCCCCTGCCTGCCCAGAGGTAAGCAGGGTGGCCTTTGCGTTTTTTATACAAGGTTGGGGGGCCTGCCCCCAGTCCTTGTTAGCCTGGCCTGTCCCTGGCTTTTTCGTTCAAAGTCCAGGGGGCCTGCCCCCTGCCTGCCCAGAGGTAAGCAGGGTGGCCTTTGCGTTTTTTATACAAGGTTGGGGGGCCTGCCCCCAGTCCTTGTTAGCCTGGCCTGTCCCTGGCTTTTCATTCAAAGTCCAGGGGGCCTGCGCCCTGCCTGCCCAGAGGTAAGCAGGGTGGCCTTTGCGTTTTTTATACAAGGTTGGGGGGCCTGCCCCCAGTCCTTGTTAGCCTGGCCTGTCCCTGGCTTTTCGTTCAAAGTCCAAGGGGCCTGCGCCCTGCCTGCCCAGAGGTAGGCAGGGTAGCTTTCTTTGGTTTGCGTTGGGGGGTTCACTTTTCCCCATTTTGGCAACAGGGGGGCCTCCTCCTATTGCCCCCTGCTCGTTTGTGTGTGAAAGACGCGAGTGTGAACAGGCAACGAGTATAAACCTGCATTTTCTCATTTCTCTTAAATTTTTCTTCTTGACATAGGGGTGGTCGGAGCCGTCGACATTTCTGATCGTCCTCCGCCTTTTTACTCTAGTAAAAGTAAAAATTGCCTACACTCTTGCTTAGACGTAATATTTCTTTAGTGTATCTGCATTCCAATGAGCGCTCAGCTCCTGTCCCTCTAGATTGGATATCCTGTATGTGCCTGGACCCAAAACCTGAGTTATTTGGTATGGGCCCTCCCAATTGGCACTTAGTTTCCCATGCTCTCTTGATTTTCCAGTTGCCTGTGTTTTTCTTAGGACTAGCTCGCCCACCTGAAAGCTCCTCTGCCGGACTTTGCTATTGAAGGCTTTCCTCATTCGCTGCTGGTAGGCAGCGATATTTGTACCGGCTTCCTCTCTTAGCTCACTTACCAGGTCCAGGGCCTCGACCATCACGGCTTCATTCTCAGCCTGGTTGTATAGCTGGGAACGCAGAGAGGGAATCCTTGTCTCAATCGGCAATAAAGCCTCTGCTCCGTACACCAAGCCAAATGGGGTCTGGCCCGTAGACTCCTTCCTGGTAGTTCGGATGGACCAGAGTATGCTGGGGAGTTCATCAGCCCACCTACCCTTGCAGTCATCCACCATTTTCTTCAGGCCATTCAGAATTTGTTTGTTGGCTTCTTCTGCCTGTCCATTGGTTTGAGGGTGACAGACTGCTGAGTAGGTGACAGGTCGGGAATCGGGTGCTCAACTGGGACTTCGCCTTCCCTGCAGGGGGAACTGTCAGCTTTTCTTTTTCCTTTCCTGTCCTTCTCATGTTCTTGTAGGGCCACGGAGTAGCATTGTCTAGCTGACTCTTGGTCCCCACGTATCTTTCCTTCCAGCCCGAAGTCTGTGACATATGCAATGGTGAGAGCTCTGATGGAGATTGCTGCCTCGATTTCATCCAGGGTGGCCCTGTCAATCAGGGCATTATAGGCAGACTTTGTGTCCACAACGACAAAAGTTGCCCTGACATTTCTGGCTGCGGAACCCTCCCCGAAGGTTACGGGTAAGTCGATGACGCCCATGGGCAGCACGCCAGCCCCACTGAATCCATACAGGGATCCGGGAGCAGGCCGCAGATGCCTTTTTTCCAGGCCCATTTTTTCGAAAGCATCCTTGTACAGAAGGTTTGTATATGCGCCTGTGTCTACCATACATCTTCGCACAATATGGTTGCTGATTTCTAGGGGCAGCACCAGAGGATCACTGTGCGGATATATCACCCGCCCTGCATCATCAGGGGTGATGCTTAGTGTCACTCCTTTTGGGCTCCCTTCTTTCTCAGCGTAGCAGATTTGGTTTCTCAGCTCTCGCATTTGCCTTTTTTGACTTCTTCGGCTGAGCTGGCCCTCAGTGCCCCCTGAAATCACGTGGATTATCATCCGGTTCTGCGCAGACCCCTCTGGTTTCTCAGGCATTTCCTTCTGAGTCTTGTTTTTAGCTGCATAGTTGGCCAACCATCCGTTTCTGATTAATTTCTCAATTTCATCTTTCAGGTGACGGCACTCTTCGGTGGTGTGGCCAATACAGTCGTGGAAAGTGCAGAATTTCTTTGGGTCGCCTTTTGGGCTGCGAGGTTTGCTTGGACGGTTCCATTTGGCAGTTTCTTTTTCTAGTTCGAAGATTTCCGCCCTGGATTTGTTCAGAGCGGTGTAACTATCGAATCTGGGTTGGTAGACTGGGCGCTCTTTCTTGGGAGTGTCTCCTTCCTCTTTCTGCTTTCCTGGTTCACCTCTGCCCCTTCCACCCTGCGGTCCCCCTTGAGGCTTTGTCTGGCCTGCAGGGGTGTCCGTCAGGCCGTGGAACTCCTCCTGCAGAATGAACCCCTCAGCAATCTTCCTGGCCATGGCCAAGGTTTCGGGCTGGGCCCTGATCATCTGGTTTTTCATTTCCCCCGGAAGTAGGGAGATCGTCAGGGCGTAGGCGGCGGTGGAATCGTCGATCTCCCTAACCTGCTGGTAGGATAGATCGAATCTTCTCATGTATTCTCTCACACTCTCACCCTTTTTTTGTTTCAGGGTCATGAGATCGAAACGGGTAAGTCGTCTTCTCTTATTTCCAGCATACTGCTCAAGGAAGATCTCAGCTAACTCTAGGAAGAACCTGATTGACCCCTGGCGGAGATCTCTGAACCACCCCTGCGCAAGTCCTACCAGGGTGGTAGGGAAAACTTTGCACCAGATGGCGTCATCTACATCATACATTCCCATGTGGCTCTCAAAGGCTGCCAGGTGGTCTTCAGGGTCCGTCGTCCCGTCAAATTTGATGGTGGGCATTTTGATTTTTGGAATGGGGTACTCTTGTACCTCAGGGTGCAACGGGGTTTTCGTGGGCCTGCCTACCAATCGTGACCTGCTTTCCTCAGACTGGTTACCATGAGATTCCCATTGTCTATGGGTTGGTTTCCTCGTACTGGGGGAGCGGTGCCTCGGTGGCGGTCTGCTAGCTGCCTCGTCCTCTGTTCCCGAGAGGGTCTGCCTGGGCCTCTTCCTCTGGGAGTGACAGAGATTTTCACCCTGATGGTACCTGGATTCAAGCGGTTGTCCTCGGTTGAGCCTGGATTGCAAGCTTTGCGATAAGCCGGGGGCTGACTGTTCCTTGGCCGCAGGTGTTAACCTGGAGAAAACTCCGCCTGGCCTCTCTCCTAGGCGTTTTGACACAGGCTCCCTGGGCCTCATGCGCTCCTGTAGTCCTTGAGATAAGCCTCCCTGCCCTCCAGACGCTGATTCTGTCGTGTGAATAGAGAACGCCTGCTGGACAGGTGGCTCTGGTTTGTCGGCGGTAATGCGCCTCTGCACATGTGCATATATTTGGGCTGTTCTTCTTGTTTTTCTCTGAGCGTTTCTGGCGGCGGTCCGCCTCGTGCCCCCGGCCTCGTCCCTGCTGACTGGGGACGGTTGCCTAGGAGCCGATGCGACCCTGCCTACCAAGTCCTCAGGTGTGAACTCCTGATCCAACATCGCCGAGAAGAACGCGGCCGCCTGCGCCATCTGAGCTGGGGTCAGGTTGAGAGCGCGCCCAGGGCGTGCCCCCAGCTCGGGTGTCGCAGCGGCGTTAGATCTACCGAGGGGATTGGTTCCCTCTACCCCAAGGATTGTGGCAGGAGGGACCCTCTCCGACAGCGGCATTCCGTACAGGGGGGTCACCGGAGGGACCGTCGGACCCGCTCCTGCACTATCATCGACAATTTCTGGCATGTTTGTGTTTAATTTTGTGGTTATGAGTGGTTGATTTTAGTGGGTAACTCGTGAGCACAACCGTAAGTTCCCCACAGACGGCGCCAAATTGTTCCGGTCACGGAAACAATTCACCCGGCCTAGGATCCGGGCTGTACAATCGGGTTAATTGCGAACAACTGATCGTTTGACTTCCCTTGGTCTCCCCTTTCTCTCACTCCTTAGATCGGACCTTCCCGGCGGAAGTGGCCTGCTCCCTGCACAATGAACGCACAGGGCCTCGGAGGTTGTCCGAGGAAACCCTCTCCGATGCCTAAGTCAGTCCGTGAAATGCCTTGACGAACCTAGCTCGTGAGGAACTAGGTGGCGTTTTAGGAGTAAGAGTCTAGAGAGAGAAAATCCCACCTCTCTCATGTGGGAAATGGGGAGGTATTTATACCTTCCCACAAGAGAGAGAAGAGAGGGAGGAATGGTTGGATGAGAGAGTGACAAGTGGTGGCCTCCCATCCCTCCATTCCCAATTACCTTAGGCAAAATGACGGATGGGTCCTTGGTTCCCTTTTGGCTTTATTCAGGCGGGGATGTCCTGGACGCAGGCGGCAGGCCTGGTCTACTCCGTTTGGCGGACGGCCCAAGGAATTGGGGCCACACTTGGAGATTCCAGTAACTGATGGGAAAAGCAGCAGGACAGATCCTTCCCCCTTCTTGGGGCTCGGTCGCCTCGGGGCCCGATTGGCGGGCGGCCAATGACAGGCAACCAACCCTCATCATTTTTAAAAAAAGAAAGAAAATTTGACCAAAAAATGTCCAATTAATTACACTTACACGTTAACCCCATTACTTATTTCAGTTTTTTGAGAAATTCATCTTTCAGTTTTGCATAAAAGAAAAGTTGACTAAAAAATTTATATCTCATCATAATTTATTATTCTTCCCATAAATATGTTTCCCCTTTCCATAGACTTTTCTCCCCTCCCCATAAATTGATTTTCCCGTAATTTTTTCCTTCATTAATATAATGAACAAATGTATCAAAATCACTATTAGTAGACTTAAATATTGAAATTAATTGATGCGTTGCGTCGAATCTAAATTAATTACTCCGTATTTTTTTTGCTTAAGAACATTTCATATAAAAATGTCAAATAACCCGAGTATGAAGGTCCCGGTCGGGTCAGAATATAGGGTGATGAGGTGTTGTCATATTATTAAAGATATCTAATATTTTTATTTATATTATAAATATTAATTCAAATTGACAAAAAAACACCGTATATTGGAATTATTAAATAATAATCCGTCTAAAATTATAAAATTCATTTTTTGATTTAAAATATTAAAATAATAATTTAGTAATTTCTTATCTCACTAATGTATATTCCAGTAAATTTGGTAAATAATTATTCATTATGTAAAATATATCGATACAAAAGTATATCGATCACGTCTAAGTTTAACCACGTCTATGCATTAATACTAATTGCATAGAAAATGAAACAAACATTAATCAATTTTCAATTGTGCATTAATGTGGTTTTGGTTTTCAATGATATACATTGGTTTACAAAACTACTATTGATTCTATGTTACAAAACTAATTGCATCAGAAAGGAGGTAAGAGCCTTAATTAAGTTGTATTTTATGGGATTGATTGAAACAATAGTAAGAATTAGTAAATAGTGAATAAATGGGTCTTTCACGGGTGCACAAGTTTATATATATTACTTCTATTTACGATCATGTATACGTAAATCGTAATTTTATTAATTTTTAATAAATTATAATTTTACAAGATCATACTAAGAGGATAGTCTGTCAATTGTGTATTTATTTACTTATACGTTCAATAGTTAAGAAGTAACAACTCGAGAATTGACTGCTTGAGAGTGATAATTAATCATACTACCAAGATTAAAATTAAAATAAAAAATAACATCATTTTAGAATTCAGGAAAAAAATATTATTTATCCCGCCAACTACAAGTTTACGCTAATGTAAATTTTCATAAAGATGAGCTTTGACATTAAATGAATTGCTATCTCAAGTTGACATAAACAGCCATTTTGGAAAATTGTTTATCGCACCTTTTCCTTTTTTAAAAACTAAATTCGTAAAAAAAATTGAGCTTACTTTGGAGTAGTTAATACTCATATTTCATTTGCATTTCGTACGTTTCATACTGATACAGATATAATTACGAATGTTTATCATATTTTAAGGAATATTTTATTTTACATGTTATATAAATTAATTACCAAAAAATATTATAAATCATTTCTAACATTTTGAATTCTAAAATTAATTACTCCATATTTGGTTCACATATTCTAAAAAGTTAGACCTATCAAACGGGTCGAGTGAATAGGGTCACGAGTCGAGTCGAACGTTCAAATATGTGTCCGATCATACGGGTATTATCTTAACTGTTATTTGTTGTTATATATGAGTCGAGTATGCGTTCGTATCTTAACTGTGATTTGTTGTTACGCGTATTATCTTCATTAATGCTTTTAGATGATTTTGTTGCACCACACAAAATTTGTATATCAAATCATTACATTGGAACTTCGTCAAATTGGAAAACTTTCGACGAGATCTTCTTTAATTTCAATAAACTCAATTAGTTACTTATCTTTTTTTTATCAGTGTAACACCTCATTTCTTGCCCACACACAAAAACATGTAATGTTCTGTCTTTATTTTCGTCCAATTATTAGTATACTAACTATTGCCTTAGTATTCTCTCCAAACCATACTGATTTCATTATACCGTATATGAAACTGAAACTGTACAACCCGTGAAATTTTTCATGTCTCTCATGTGAGAAGCATGTCTCTCATGTGCTAAATTTGGTAAATGATTGTTCATCATGTAAAATATATTGATATAAAAGTATATGATCATGTCTAAGTTTAATCACGTCTCTACATTAGGGCAAGTGCAATGGGAAGTTTTTGGCATTGAGATTGTAAAAAACACTCAAAAAAAAGTTTTTCCCATTGTATAATAAAGTTTGTAAATAAAGTTGCAACTTGAGTTTGAAAATAAGAACTGAGTTCTTCCAAAAATCAAGAAGAATTATACATTAAATGCACTACTGCGTGTACAACAAACTCACACTTGCATTGAAAATAAATTAAATATTTGGTGGGACCCATACCATTATTTGCACCACACCATTATTTTCATTCCAGTTCAAAGTTTTAACGTCTATATTGCATCAGTTTTTTTAACGTTTAATTTTTAAATTTGATTTGATTTGATTTGTTTATTTTTTTTAGTAGATTTTATTTTATATATATATATATATACACACTATATCTTGTATTTGTATTATATACATATTCACTCTTTCCTTCTATTTTATATCATTCAAAATATCAAGATATATATTATGGGAGAAAATATGAGAGATAATGGTATAAATTTAAATACCACCAACTTAGAGCGGATTTAGTTGAACATATTTGGCAACGATTTGGGGGTCAAGTTCAGATCAATTAATTACTTTTCAATATTTGGCTTTTCGTCGTATTTGAAGTTTCATTATCATTATGTTGTCTTGTATTTTAAAATTAATAAATTTAGTTTTTTTTTTTAATCATGTAAAACTTATATCAACTTGTTGCAAACCAATATAATGTAAAATAAATTATAAGATAATATCCAAATTCAAATAATATATAAAATGTAAAAAAATCTATAAAATAATAAAGAAATTAAAATTAAAATTCACAATTAAATGAAATACATCAATATGTAATGTGGGTCCCATTGAAAAACTTTATTTAAAGTTCTCCCATTGTGTGTAAATGTTCTTCATTTTTGAGTTTGTCAAAATATGACATGGCAAAGGAAGAACTTTTTAAAAAGTTCTCCCATTGCACTTGCTCTTAATACTAATTGCATAGAAAATGTAACACACATTAATCAATTTTCAATCGTGCATTAATGTAGTTTTGGTTTTCAATGATATACATTGGTATACAAAACTACTATTGATTTTCACGGGTATCATACTTTTCTTAGACACGCATTTCAATGTGTAACGTGTTGTTTTTAGTTTCGTACACCTATTAGTATATTAACTAATTTTCACTCCCTTAACGTATCCTCTCCAAACGATATTGGCTTCATAATATTTTATATGAAACTAAAACTGGACAACCCGTGAAATTTTCCACGGGTAACACACTAGTTAGATGCTGAATTGTGTTCGATCTGTTGTGCATGAATTCATCTTCCGGTTAATGCCTCCCACTATTAGCTTCTTTCTCTAATTTAACCATATAAAATCATTATTCATACTTAACCTCATCAAATGTGAAACAAAATCTGAACCATTTCCCTCCTGTTAGAGAGCAACACATTTTACTACCTTGAAGTTGGTACACTAGATTTACAATGTTATGTTATCAGCTGGACCGTCTTTACGTACGTACCGAGTATGTCACAACTCACCCTTTTACTTGTAAGTTGTACGGAGTAACTTCAAAAACTCTCAAAAGTGTTGCTATTTTTAACTATGGCGTATATCGTAAATTCGTAGCCTCTTCACTCTGCTTATGATAATTTTCTTCTAAAAACGCTTTGCAAATTAAGCTCTACTTCCAATATTCTAAACTTTTTGATTAAATTCATCTTTCTAAGTTACGTCTTCCTCCTCTATTTATTTTATGCATAATAGGGATCCACCCACGAGATAAGAATCTTGATCTGGATCATAAAATATCCTACCCTGATCCTAGAGGGGGTAATCGGGTCACTCGTGTTAGGTTTGGATCGAGTCAAGACGGGTTCGGGCTATATCGGGTCATCATACTCTTATGGGTCGGGTCACATCACATCAGGTTTATAGATCATTATCGGGATGAGTTATTACAACATATTAATTCAATATTTTCCAAATAAATTTAATTATTGATCATTATTTGGTCTAATTAGTTTGTTATTATGTCCAATGTATCAATTTATAACCTTAATCACTTTTATTTGAATTAATCTTTAAGCTTAATAATTGTCTGATCGTCAATCTTATTGGGTCAAGTTGAGTTCGAGTTGATAATTTTAACGACGGGTCGGGTCACCTTTTGACGGGTCGTTGAAATTTTGATATGGCATCGAGTCATCTCGAATTTGTATTGCTGACCTATTAGAAGGTGACAATGTAATCTCGAGCTTGAGACTTCAAAAAAAAAAGTATGTGACAATCTTTGTACTTCTACGTTACAAGAAAGTTGACTGATTTGAATGTGATAACGTAATCCTGAGTATGATACTTGAAAAAAAAATTAAAAATATCAATGTGACAGTCTTTATATGTTACAAGAAAGGCGGCTAGAATCAGGATTCTACTTTGTATCATATAAGGTGTTTAAGAATCGGATCATAGGATCGAATCAAGAACGGTAAGATCATAGGATCGAATCATCCTACAAACCGCTCAAATAATAAACAAGTTTTTAGCATTATATTCTAACGAAATGTATCATGTTTTTTTGTCAGCTAAGAAAGAAAAGGGGATCTAGTTACGGAGGGCCATGGCAGCTAGGCCATGAGCCTCTTTGTTAAGGCCTCTAGGAATGTATGAAACAACTACACAATGAAAGAAACTGAAAAGATCAAACAGGTTATCGATAATTCGTCGAGTGTAGGGTGAGGATTCAGCTGTATCACCCAACTGCTGGAGGAAAAGAAGACAATCCGAGTATACATGAATATTATCTATCATGTATACGGATGTACTCTCTATTGATTTACGGAGTATAGATAATAAACAACGATCACAGTGTACTCTCTATAGGAAAAGAAGACAATCCGAGTATTAACAACCAAAGAGGTGAAGCAGTGGATGAACGTAAAAGTAGGGGGAGTGAATGAGTGTGTTGGAAAGCAAAAGAAAAGGGAGGTGTAAGATTAATAATAAAGTGAGATTGAATACAATTCACCAAAACAAAATGTACGGATTCCGAGACAAGAATAAGTTGTATACGGATTGATTAATTGAATTGGGCAGGGGCCTAATTCCGTAAGGACAAGTTGACTGACCCAAGAATCGGGTTAAAGCGAGTTAATAAAACTAAAAAGTAATCGGGCCATCAAATAAGATGAGTGAATAAATTATTCGAACGAAATCGAAGCTTAGAGAAATAATTAATTATACAAATTAAAGAAATAGTATTTTTCGATATAAATAATAAATCTTCGATAAAGTGAATTAAATTAAATGTATAAAATAAATCGAAACAGAAATAAAATATGTTTTAAATAAAAGAAGAGTTTCCGAGACAAATAGAATTTTAGGAGTTTGAAACGATTAAACGATAAATTCGTTTTATAATAATTTTAAGAATTACGAGTTAAATCGTAAAAAAAAAAATACGAACATAACTTTAATTTAATTTAATTTATAAAATCAGGGGTGTTACAATCTTTCTCACTAAAAAGAAGTTTCGTCCTCGAAACTAATCAAAAACATAATAATAGAATGGAAAACAAGATTATATCATCTGAACAAAAGGAGAATGCTTAACCCGCATCACAATCTCGGTTTAAATTTTTTTTACAACTTCGAACGTGATATGAAATAGAAAGCGAAGACAAAATTTATTTCAAGATAAGTTGGGCTCGGCTACCTGAAGTTTAAAACCATTTAAATTAATAAAATCGTAAGTTAAAAATTATTCGATAAAACAATGACAATAAATAATATTTGTTAACGATCTCGAGGGGGAGAGTACCCAAATATTTATAAAGCAACCATAAAAAAAATTGATTAAGAAATTCGACAATATTTTGTTTTACGACCAAACAAAATTTTTTAAGAAATCAAATTTTGTAGTTAGTAAATAAAAATCGAACAAGTCGCCAAATATTTTCAATAACAAAATTAAAGTAAGTAAAACAAAAATTTAGACATACGAAGTTTTTTGAAAGTTTTAAACTGTTTTACCTAAAAATCTTATAGAAATCAAAATATTACCAATTATGAAAGTTCAATAAAATTTCGATTGTTCGAAAATCAAAATTTCAAACAATTTCAAAGTATTTTAAAATAAATTTATAAGACATTTTGAAACATGACTAAATATATGTTATCAACCAAAAATAAAACAAAACAAAGTACAAAGTTTTAGAATTTTATAACTCAAAATGTCAAAATTTCACGAAAATCAAATTTTGTAAATTAGTCAAAATTTTCATAACATAAGTTTGGGAACGATAAACGGATAAATAGAGTCAAAGTCAACGACAAATCGAAACAAAATTTTTCAAACCGATAAAGAAGTTGAAAGGGATTGGCTGAAGAAGAAGAAGAGGAATTAAAGAAAACCTAAGGGGAGGAACGAAATTGAGAGTCAAACGGAGCTCTCAAGGAATTACAGAAGAAGTTAACCATCTCGAGATTCCTAGTACAACTCCCACAACACGGGTTCGTTCCTAATTTCCATAAAATAATACTAAGTCCAATATTAGGCTTTAGGTGTTACTACTCAGTCACAATTTCCAAAAATGTCTTACGTGATTATCCAATCGTTTAAATGACACGATACTAATCCACAATTGTATTACAATCTAATCTCATCCATTAAAATTCCAATGGTCGACCAAAACATACCTAAACTTGCCATCGATAAGGTTCCTAAATCCAAAGCTCCTAAAGTTTGAACTCGAGGTATATTCCAAATTTCTCGAGTAAGGAACACTAAACAAGATTCACCAATTTAGCAATGCTCGGGTACGAAATCCTAAAAAATGACTACCAACATAATTATAATGTCGCAAGTACAAAAGCTGGGGAAGTACAGTAAATTCTCAATACGCTCAAACCTATAGGTAATGGCGCAAACACTCACATCTTCAAATACGTCATTCGACTAATGTTTCAAGGAGTCCATCAAATTTCATATTGTAACAGCGAAACCACTAATTTTTTTTTAACTCAACGAAGCCACAATCTTGTTGGTCTAAGGGTTCTGAACTATAAATCCATTAAGATGATTGACATCAAAGTATTCCTCAAAACAATACCACAAACCGTGATTGTGTAAGATAGCTCTCTTCTTCAAGGGTAACAACAATTTATCCAAGTTAGACCACTCAACTCCAAAGTCCATAGGTTACAACCTTAAACAACGATCAACGACCTAACCCTTAAGAAACACGGGTAATCTATGTCAACCAAAATTTCTAACGGTACTAATGAAAACCTTTGATGGTACCAACACATCCACATTTTAAACAGTACTCTATGATCCCAAAAATTCACAATGCATCCCTCAAACATGCATTAGGTAAGAGTCCCCAAAGCAATATTATCAGTTATACTTAGTTCGGTTCTAGGTTAAGTACAAGGTATCCATCAAATATGACACACTCTTACTACTCCAAAATATATTCAACTCACAGTACTCCAAAATAATCAAAGTAACCTATAACCCAAGGTTCAGTGTCTAAAGTATCAGCCTAATTCCATCAATCAACAATTTGACAATCAAATCAATTCCAAAGAATTTCTTACTTCCCTAGAAGATAGGGTAGACTCACAATCCTCAAATCGTAGGTAACAAGGGTTTACTAAACCTCAAACATCTATAACACGGGTTCACCCAAGACAGGATCCGGTCTAACCAAAGAATCTCAAGAGAAAGATGGTAGAATAGAAGAATAGAACAAGGATTCACCAAGCGAAAGAAGATGAGAATATAAAAGAGAAGAACTGGAAGAAATAGAGGAAGGAAGAAAAGAATCATTGATCCTATATTACTAAGTTCTTGAACCAGAGGAGAATCTTCAAGCCTCCAGAGTTCACGAGGGAACTAAATGGATTATTTTATCTTCTTGCAGAGGAGCGAGAACGCAAGTCTTGGGTCACTCAATCTCGATCTACTGCAACATCATGGAACATGAATCTACTCTCGATCATCTAACCTGTAGCTTGAGCAAACGGAACCGGAGCTGAAAAGTCACCATCGGCATCTTTCTTGGAGCACCAAGCTGTCCACTCGAGTCGGCAGGCGTTGAGAGTTCTAAGCAGGTCTTGTCCCGATCTGGAGCAACATCCTATCAACATCTTGTTCATTCATCTTCTTCTCCATAAAAGAAACAAATATTCAATGCTAGTCATTGAGTTACAAGAACAAATAATCCTAACAGTTAAATCCTATTTTGGTTTCTACCCATCTCTCACTAATATTTTTTTTAATGTTCAAATAATTTACTCGTATTTTTCCTAAAATCAGGTGTAAGCGTCGGGAGCAACAATGCTCTGATACCAACTGTAATCCCCTAGAAATTCTAACGCAATACAGTGGCGGAAACACTGTAGAGTTGAGATTATAACACACTGACAAACTATATCTTATTAAAAGAAATGGTAAGTCAATACAAAGACCTCTTTTTACAAAAGGGCTAAAAGTAAAATCTCCAAACGGGTTTATACAAATCCATAAATTACAAGAATGAAGAAGGAGTAGGATCCACGCTACTCGCTAGCTCACACCCAAAACCCAGCAGCAAATACCTGTCATGTTATAAACATAACAGCCACGTCAGTGGGAAGTAACTCGGACGTTCTCCCAGCCATATTATACCATATGAAAAAATAATAGTATTATTATATCAAAATAATTAAAATGGAAAACATTAAAACGATATAATAAAAATAAGCTTTCAGAGAAAACTTAAAGTATTGGAATAATAAAATCAGAACAAGTTTTCAGAAGAAAACTTCAAATATTCGCCAACCTGCAAATCAAAATGTATCAATAATAATAAAAATATTCAAAATGGCGTTATGGATAGGATTAGTGATGAAGGCTAGACTTTCACTAGGAGAATACTAAAACTAGCTTCGAGAACTTAGTTCAAAGAAATCAAACCTCGATCTCTAACTAGGCTACTCAACCATAATAGGACGGCGATTTATAAATGCATGACTCTAGTTTAAGATAATATGCACACCTCTCCCGAGAACCATAAATACTCAGTTCAACCCGACGGCGTCTTACACTGCGAGGCACGAGTTTAAGATCAAAATGTACACACACTCTCGAACACCATATATGCTCGGTTCAACAACCAGTGTGCCCCATAAAGACACACCAGCCTTATAGTTGATGGCAAAAACGTAAACCCTAAAATATATTACTCTAAACCTCACACTTGTCCTTATTCCATAACTCCAAAATAGCCATTATCGATATATACAAAAGATATAATCAATATAAATAATGTGAAGAAAAAAGGAATAAACATTTTATATAAAAGGGAAACTTTCTATAAATAGAAACTTACTATTTTTAGAAGCTTACTTAAAATAGCTATTGTTATAGAAAATACGTAAGTGATTAAAGTATGTGAAATGAATAAAAATAGCATTTCTAACGAAATTAACATTTTATTATTATCGTCGTTATCGTAACTTTAATATATTTCTAAATTCGTTACTCAAAGTATAAAGAAAATATAATAAGTCATAGTATTCTATAAATAATCAGGAATTCGAGTTAAAACTTATAATTTTAGAAAATAGGTGTTTTAAGAAAATGATATCAAAATTAATTAAGTCAACGAACTTTATAAATGAACTGAATTTTACAAAGGTTTCAAATTATTTTTAGCAAATAGCTTTTATTAATAAATAATAAGGATTTTACTAAAATAGTCAATTGTCAACAAATAAGAAATTATTAGTGAAAATAGTCTCGACTAGAAATATATTCAAAACAGAATCGACTATTTTCTCATTTATTAGTATAAATCGTAAAACGAGATTAGTTTATTGAACAAGCATACAAATCTCGATTATAATATAAAAATACGATTTTGAGTTAAAATTATAAATTAACAAAATATGACGAAAATATGAAATCGATATTATTTAGTTATTAGTGTCACGATAACCAACAAAATATTATAAACGATCATAAATAATAAAATTACTAAAGATTTATTAAACGATATTGAAAACTTGTAAAATATATATAAGGTACACAATTTAAAATAATATTTTTAGTCAATAATAAATAGCTAAAATTAGAAAACCGAAGTTAAAATATTTACTACATACTACTACTCAAACATACGACATAAAATCGAGTAACGTCCTAAAGTTACTTTAAGCTTGAGTCGATGACCAAAACGAACACGTATTCGTCATTCATCAGTCCAAGCTCCAAAACGTTAGCAATGTCTTTAAGCTCCAATGGAAATCGAGACAAAAGAAATAGAAACAAAGAAATCGGAATAAGAAATGTAGGAACAAATGACGAGAACGATAGAATAGACGGACAAAAAGTAAATAGTGAAACAAAACTGAACGCAGAAACCGAGGAAAGATGATCGACGCATAGAGATGAAAACGAGCAACAGCGAGATTAAAACATAACGAGGATTAAAACGAGGAAACGATAGCAGCAGCAGCGAAACGCATAGGAGCAAGGAAGAGGAGGAGGAGGAGAAGAAACGGTGACAGCAGAAATCAACAACAAACGGTAGAAACAGCAAGACGAAAAGAGGCAAAGAAGGGAGGGAAGAAGCAACGGCCAGTTAATAGAACAGAACAACAAAACGCAGCAGCAGGAATAACAAAACGACAAGAACAACAACTAACAGTAACGAGCAGCAGCAGGAGAAATAAGGAAAAAAGGGGAAGAAGAGAGATGAAGAACAACAGCGAACATCAGCAGTAAAGACACAAACAGCAGCTGCAACGCATCAGACTAATAACGGAACGACGAACAACAGCAAGCAGGAACCGACACAGACGGAACGAAGAAGAGCAATCAACATAACACAATCTGACCCGAGAATCAAAACAACAAGGCAACAACATAAGCAGCAGGATGTAATGTCAATAACAGGAGGAAGCGACAACAACATCAACAGTCAACGCAGGGTAACAGAACACGAACAGAAGAGAAGGAAAATAGTGAACAACAGATGAAGATGAAGGGAAGAGAAGAAGAAGAACAGAAAAGAAGAACTGGGTGCGTTACCTAAGATAAAAACCGGCGACAAAACGCAGCAACAGGGGCACGAAACAACAACATAACGTAATAGCAGCGGTAACACCGGTACAGCAGTAACATCAATCGAATCAACAAACCAATCAGTGGAAAACGCAGCAGCAAGAGCGGAGCAGCAACAGCCAAAATAGACAACAACACGGCAATAGTAGAACACCGAGCAGCAGCCAAAGGACAAACGAGATTAGCGGTGACAGCAGCCTGTCGAGTGGCAGCTGAGGAAGCACAATCGCAGAAGAGAAAAAGAGAAGAAGAAATTGGAAATGGAAACCGGCAAGGGGGTATGTAAACGTTAAAATCAAGGAGGAGAATGAATGAGAAGGAGAAATGAAGCGGAGAACATGGGGGTTGAATCAAAAATTTAATTAAAAAAAAAATATAACAACCAAAGAGGTGAAGCGGTGGATGAACGTAAAATTAGGGGGAGTGAATGAGTGTGTTGGAAAGCAAAAGAAAAGGGAGGTGTAAGATTAATAATAAAGTGAGATTGAATACAATTCACCAAAAAAAATGTACGGATTCCGAGACAAGAATAAGTTGTATACAAATTGATTAATTGAATCGGGCAGGGGCCTAATTCCGTAACGACAAGTTGACTGACCCAAGAATTGGGTTAAAACGAGTTAATAAAACTAAAAAGTAATCGGGCCGTCAAATAAGATGAGTGAATAAATTATTCGAACGAAATCGAAGCTTAGAGAAATAATTAATTATACAAAGAAATAGTATTTTTCGATATAAATAATAAATCTTTGATAAAGTGAATTAAATTAAATGTATAAAATAAATCGAAACAAAAATAAAATATGTTTAAATATAAGAAGAGTTTCCGAGACAAATAGAATTTTAGGAGTTTGAAACGATTAAACGATAAATTCGTTTTATAATAATTTTAAGAATTACGAGTTAAATCGTAAAAAAAATAAAAATACGAACATAACTTTAATTTAATTTAATTTATAAAATCAGGGGTGTTACAGGAACTACTCGGGTCTATTTAGGATATTTTAGTGTTTATGGTTGAAGTTGGGACGTTACGTATGTTTATAACGTGCTGTGGACCTAACGTCCACATTTGACATCATCGTAGTGCATAGTAAAAGGTACAGAAATGTAAAGTTTTGTTTAGATGACAACCTAGTGACGATTTGACTTCGAGGGTGGATCCTTCTAGCTTGCCTTGTGGTGATTTCGGCAGAGTTCCGTTACCACGGCTGGTTCTGCGGTTAATCCGGCAGAGCTTCCGCTACTAGACTCGGGGTAGGTAGTCAAATACAAGCACCTCGGGATCGAGTGGAGTGCTCGAAGGTGAAGAGTAGCGTTGATTCGCTTATCGGGACTACGATCGAGTGGATCGTTGGCTTGGGTGTCGGAGTACGAGCTCAAGCTAGAAGAAACTCGTAAAAAGTAAGAGGGAGTAGAGAAGAAAAATTTTGTGTGTCGAATGAGGGGGGGTATTTATAGGTGTTCGCGAGGTTCACATCGCCCAGAAGGACGCTTGAGACAAGAAGCACCGGAGCTCAGGCGCCTGGGGTCGTGCGCACAAGGAGTAAGACGCCCAGGGTGAGGCGCCTGGGATTTTGAAGATACGATTTCGAAACTTTCCAAAATCGAGAAGATGCGTATAATATCAAAGCTTGGGGATTAAGTCTCTTCTTTTACCCTAGCGCGCCATTGCGCCGGGTGGGGTTCGGGTATGCATCCCGAGGTTCGCTCGGCCCGACGTGATGACTCGGGTTTGACTTTGTATATTTCGGGACCGATTCGGAGTCTCGGTGTCGGAATTGACTCTAATTAGTGTCGACGGGACCGTAATGACACGACTAAGGCTGCCTTGATGTCAAATTAATCTTTCCGAGAATTATTTGATACGTTCTATACAAAAACTATCTAAAACATCGCAATCTCACGTCGCGTTGCACTCCGATCGTCATCGGGTGTTTGTCGGGCACTCCTGCAGCCACCAGGTCCAAATTTGGGTGTCTACAGTTGCGACCACTCGAATGTTGGACGAGAGGGTGTATTTATAAGGTTTTTTGCAAAATGCTTTGGCTCAGTATTCGGACGCCCGAAACAGGGCGATTCAAGACTCGGGCGCTCCCCTTGAGGCGGCTCGGTTCTGGGGCGCCCGGATGCACGCAGTCGAAGTCGCGCGTATCGGAAGTTACTCAAAACACGGATTGATATCTGTGTTATTCGAGGCAATAATTGATTCCATTTTGACTTGATTGTTTAACGTACTTGGACGTGCTTTGAGGTTATTTTGTTTTCGGGTTTCGACTTTGACCGGTTTCGGCTCGGTTGCAAAAGATGATTTTGCCCCCGGTGGCGGTTTTGGCTCAAAGTAGCTTTATTTTATCAAAAATGATCCACTGATTTTGGATTTGAGGTCGGTTTTGAGAGATTTGTACTCCGCTAAGTGCCCACGTCGGATACTATTGATTCCAAGACCGTATTCGAGCGTATTAAAGCATGTTTGCGTCCGATTATCATCGGATGTTTTGTTAGAGACTGCTATAGACACAAGCAGTCAAAATGAGGGTGTCTACAGAGCCCCCACTCTGACTGAGGCTTGGACAAGGCAAAAGTCAGAGTAGCCACGAAGCCAATCGAGGATTACGACTTGGCAGCCTTCCGGCCGGGTCGTTTATAGTCCGTTAGACTCGCGTGAAGGGCTCGCCAGCCATAAGTGAAGGGTCATACCTGTCTTGATATCTTTGTGGGGACTTTCTTTTGAAGTCTTGGGTGTACCTGTATGCAGACACATCATATCTTGGATGTAGCATTCCAGGAAAAACGCCACCTTGGGTTTTCCGCTGGGGAGTAAAGGAGCTGCGCGGGGACTTGCTTTTGAAGTCTTGGGTGTACCTGTATGCAGACACATCACATATTGGATGTAGTATTCTAGGATAAACACCGCCGTTGATGTTCCGTTGGGAAGTACAAGCTGGTACCTGAAATGTTAGGTACATAGGCAGAAATAGCAGATAGCAAGTTAGCATACATGAAATGCAGTTAAACATTCATAGGTTGGCTTGCGCTGGGGAAAATGATTTTTACTTCATTTTGAAAATTGAAGTCCTGACAGCAGCTCACGTGCTAGGAGATAGGATTTCAAAAATGAAAGGGTTAGAAAACAAATATTTGCAGTTTAAATAGACCGAATTTTCACCTTGTCGAAAAAGATTTTCTCAAATGGCTAAGTTTTGCAAATTTCGAAGTAGGAATTTGAAGAGAGACATACCGACAGACTCACTCTGGACGCGACAGGACGAGTTGACCGACACGACTTGGACTCTCGAAGGGTTGGACCGTGACTCAGTAGGGGGTGGGCCACCTAAGATGACAAGACTCTTAAGTCGCGCTATTCCGTAGTTTAGGCGAGTGGCAACACGGTCGAGCCTCGAAATGGGAAAGATATATTATAGGGGGATTGCAGTAGCTTGCAATGAGGCTGTTACTGCATGGCAAGACTTAGCAGTAACAATGCTGTAGTCTAATGCTCTTTTGAATTTTTGGTTTTGGAGTACATTCCCAAGGTGGGTGTCGCTTCGAGTCCCTGACGGATTCTTGTCTTCGACTAAGCCGAGTACTAGGACACACTATAGAAAGGTGGCTAGATTTTTTTAAGTATTTTAGATTTTGTTAGTGGATGGAGAACTTCTGCCTAAAAGAAGCCCCCAGGACGACAAAGCGAACTATTGAGAACATGTCAGTGTCGTGATAAGAATGACGATGTTTTTTTGAATTTGTGTCAATGCGGGTGGTTGTGCCCTTGTCAAACGGTTGCCTACGTGTTCACGTGTAGTGAAATCAAATAAAGCAAGTCGTAGTTAAGGAGATTGGAAGATATGTTAGGGTGCCTAATTTATTAGGGCTTTGTGTGTAACTAGCAATAGTGATGGTGTAGGCTAGGTGCATTCCCAATGATGTCTGGATCAAAGGGCTAGAATAGTTAGGATGTTTATCCTGTGACTGTGAGCGTTCTCCGGGGTAGCCCCCAGAGGTGGTGTGAACTATTTGGGCATGTTCTATGCCGACCGCAGGTTGAGTTCCCGTGTTTGGGGCTGGTAACTGGTTTGGATATTTTTTGAAAATGTGGAGTCAGGCAGTTGAACGCGCGCGGTCGTCGACACGCACAATCAAACAATATTTTTAACTCCGACTAACCTAACTAACGTAGTAGTGGTAGGTCGGGATCGATCCGCAAGGAGAGGGGTTAAGCCGTAATGGTCAAGTCTAGGGTCTAATCGTGATCGGGGGATTGAGATGGGGGTTTTGGGTCGAGAGAGAGGTCGAACTATTGCTAGCAAACTACACTACTAAAACTAGGGGCAATAATAGGGAAAGGTGTAGGGGAGAGTCGGGATTCGGAAATGGGGTCTTAGAGTCTCGGGATCGAGTTTTTGTTACAACGTTAAAAAGGGAGGTTGCCACCTTTCGGTTTCTCACCCAACCTACCTAAACCCGCTTTCGCGACGAAAGGGTAAGTCTCAATCTAAGGTAATTTCTACCCCGAGTTTCCCCATATTGGTAGAAATGAGTCAAGGTCGGCCTAGTCGCGATTCTAAGTCAACAAAGACACAAAAACCATAAAATTGAAAATTAACAAGTAAACAACCCACCAACATCCCTTGAATCAAATAATCCAAATCCTCCTCCCTAATTCCCCAACAAAGAAATCTACTCACTAGTCATGATGAGCAATAGTAAAACACTAATAAGAGATAAATTGTCTAAAACATGCATAAAAACTACACTAACAATTATACTAATGGAAAAAAAGGGAGAGGAGAGAATTTTACCCACAGTGGAGAAGATTTAAAGAGGAAGATGAAGATAAATAAAAGATTGAATCTTGGAGAAATACACAAGAATTTGTCACTAATCCATGCATAAATCTTCAATCTTCAATAAATTAAATATGAATCTTCAAGAAATAAAACAAGAGCCTTGTAACATAAACCCTTGCAAAACACTTGAATCTTCAACAATTAAGCACAATCTTCAATAAAGATGGAGACTTTTCTACTAATTAAGGAGTAATTATACTAGTATTAAGTAGATCTACTAATTGTTTGTAGATAATTTTCTAGGAAGCTTACTGCAATCTACTACTACTACTAGAGAGTTTTCTGCCCTACTCCTACTCCTAAGGGCTAATCCCAAGGCTCACTTAAGGCACAAGGAGGCACTAAACCCTAGGAGGGGTATATATAGATTTCTTAATGGGTTGCACAAACTTCAAGGCCCATGATCCAATCCTTCTTTAATTAAGCTAGACCTTCACCCTTTGCATCTTCATAGGGTGAAACTTCACCCTGCGGCTCGACCTAGTAATCCCACCGGGTGAAATTTCACCCGGTGAGATTTTTTTCGGTTTTTGCGTTTTCGGCCTGGTCGTTTCGCCCGGTGGTAGCTGCCATGAAAATCTTCGGGGAGTGGAAAATGTCGTCGGGCGAAACTTCGCCCGGTGATGACTCACCGGGCGAAACTTCACCCGGTGGTCAGCCACCTCTCTTCCGGTCTCTTTCTTCGTCGATCAATTGGATTACTTGAACTTTCAGTTGTGTGCTTTGCTCTTGGACCGTATCTCTCTCATGCTCGTAGAAGCTCAAACACGTTTCCGGTCGAAAATCCTATCAAAATAGATAGAAAACTACCAAAAACACGTAAAATGCAAAAGAGAGACACTAATGCGAGAATTACGCAAAATACGGCGATAATCGCACTCTATTCTCGCAAAACGGAGAAAAAACGGGTTTAAATGGGAGGAAAAACGGTCCAAAATTGGCACACAACATTTCCCCCACACTAAACCGTTGCTCGTCCTCGAGCAAAGACCCAAAAAGAAATTAGCTACTACAAACTAAGCTAGACTACGCTAAGCCGATACGGGGCAATTAACGGGCCCGCTCCGTCCCTTCAACTCATATCGAGATACCCATGAGGTAGAGTACCTCCATGCAAGGCAAGTTGGGGCTTGCTCAAAACTGGGATTGCGACTAACACACACACAAACACACAAAAACAAGAAAGACACACGAAAGAGATACTCGCAACCAAAAAGAAAATAAATCGCCGAATCCCTCATCGAAACGGCGGAGAAAGCACCGATTCGAGCTTAAGACAAGCGAGAACACTACCAAGTTAGTAACACAAATTGACATGGACAAAATCCTAATAGGATGACAATCAAACAACAAAAACATTGAAAATTTACCAAGGTCCGTCTAATTCCACTAGAGATGCCTACAATGGGACGATAAATGGAGTGGATAAATGAGAACCATGGAGTTAGTAAGCACTGTAGGTAAGTGTTATGCCTTCTCCTAAGCTAAGCCTAGAGGATCGTCCCAAACTCGAGAAAGCCAATTAGACCAAAAGATGGATGTGTTTGCGAAATGGTAAAGATTGATAGATTACCGCTATTTTCCTTCCTCGGAACTCGGTCCTCTAGTAGGCATTTCACGGCAATAAGTCAACCAAGAGATTATTTGGGTTTGGGAATGATTTTTTTTTTGAGATTTTGATTTTCTTTTCGGTTTTCTTTCCCCATTATTTCGATCGAGGCCTTTTTTTTTGACAATAACGCCCTTCTTCTTCATTTTTCCCTTTTTCTTTTTGAATAGCTCTTCTTTGGCTAGATAATTCATTTGAGATCAAGGTAAAGCATATTCTTGCAAACTTATTTGTGGAGATGGATGAATGGTAGAGAAATAGGCTAGTCGGGTGTGCACCCCCTCCGAACCCATAAAAAGGATGAAAATTTGGACTAAAGAAATGGCTTCTCAAGTAAGGTCACCTAAGAGAACGGGGAACGGTAACCAAGGCCTTATCACTCCATGGGTGGTCAAGGTGGTCAAATGCAAATCCCGGTGTAGACTCTTAGTAGAAAAGATGGACTTATGGTAAAAATCCAATGCAAAAATTGGTTCAAGGTCATTCTACTAGAAACATGTCCAAAAATCAAAAGGGGTCACTAACAAGGGAGTAATAAACACTCGGCCTAAACTCAAAATCGGGTTTTCGAAAGCTTTACCTAGACACGCTATACACACAATGAAAAAGAACACACAAAAACGACAAAAACACAAGAAAACAAAACAAAATCACGAATATAGCCAAGCACTCCGAACTCCATCAAGTCAACACAATCACAACCACCAATTCCAAAATGTTCACCAAGTGAACCTCCAAATAGCATATGTGCCCAAACTCCCATGCATAAGAGAAAGGGATAAAACGAAGGTAGAAAATATTACCGCGCGGTCTTCATTTCATTTCCGCTACCTTACGTATCCACGCTAAATGGTTGGCGGTGTACCTACAAGAAGGAAATGCAAGGCAATACAAGTGGCACAAAAACAAAAATAAAAGAGAAAAGAAAGCTAAAATGAATTTTTTTGGATTTTTGGTTTTTAAAGGAAAAATGAAAAAGAAAAGGAAGAAAAAGGATAGTAGATCCCTCCCCCACACTAAGACCGTGCATTGTCCCCAATGCACAAGTAGAGGAAGAATCGAAAAAGAATAAAGAGAGAAATGAACGGAAAAATCTTTTTGAATGTTTATGATTTTTCAAATGTTTTTGGGTTTTTGATAATTTTTCAAATGTTTTTGTATTTTTGATTTTTCAAAATGAAGAAAATAAAAAGAAAAGAAGAAAAAGAAGAGAAAATAAAAGAAAAAGAAAAAATCGATAAGATGGGAAAGGGCGTAGGTGTAATCACATCACCTCGCCCGGATTCCGCACGAATCGGGAGAAATAAAAGAAAAAGAAGATTTTGGATTTTTCAAAATGGTCTTGGTGCGATCAAGTCACCGAAGACCGGGAGCAACAATCAGGTCCTTTTCTAAGGCACCTGTAAATAAACCTCATGTTTGTAATGACCCAAGTAGGATCACGTGAGGGGCTGACAAGTCTCCAAACTAACCAAAATATTATCACAAATTAATCAACAACAATAATTATCAAATGCCAAAAATTGGCGCTGCAAGACTGACAAAGATTACTGAGACTAGATAACAGATTATTGACAACTGACGACTGACATCCAACACCCCCACACTAACACTGACGACACTCGACCACTCACATCGGACCTGGGGGACGAGGTGGTGGGCAGTAAGACCCTGGCGGAGGCACACCAAAAATTTGATTAAAGAGGTTTTGTTGCTGCTGCAACATCCTTTGGCTCTCCTCCGCCGCCATCCTCGCTGCTTGGGCATCCCTAGCAGCGTCCCTAGCCATCTCAAAGCTACTCCGAGCAAACTCATAGCCTTCCCTAGAGTACGTGTAAGAACCATGCGTGGTATCGCGCGCATCCCGGGCTACATTATAGGCGTCCTGGGCCAGGTTCAAAGATGCGGTCGAGTTCTCCCAAGTCTGACGTGTACGGTCATAAACTTTCCCCCACTGGTTACAAAAGTCCTCAGATCCGAAGAACGAGGAGTGTCGTGGAGGACTCATGTTGACGTCCTCCAGAAAACCGGGGGTAGACTGGGTGAACGTGGAGTGTCTGTGCGGTGTAAAGTCGGGTGTGGAAAACTGGGAGGTCGGGGGTTCGGTCTGACGGGAGGAAGAGGGTCCGTGTGATGATGACGGTAAAGTCCTATGACCCTCATCCCGAGAGGTTTCAACCTCCGGTTCCTCCTCCGACACGTCTACGACCTCAATATCGTCGTCGCCATAATCTAAAGGTCCATCAGGGTATTGAACCATATAGAACTTACCTCGGGTGTTATCCCGAATGTACTCCCCAGACCTCTTCGGCATGCCGAAGTTCTCTTCAACATCTAGCCTGACCCATTCGTGGTTAGGCATTGCAATAGCTCTCATCTCAGTAATCTTATACAAGAACAAACTGTTATAATCCCCTTTCTGGGGCCACACAAGGAAAGGACAATAAACTTCATCTATAAAAAGTCCCGCTCCGTCAACTGGTGCTAAATCGCTAAAATCAATGTCCAAGGCTCTAGCTATCATCGTTACAATACCGCCACAAGAAACTTTCTTGCGGTGGCCCTTCGCAACCTGGGCAAAATGAGTAGCTAAGGCCTCGGACATATCAATAGACGGGCCTCTATTCAAAACCGCATCCTCAAATAACTGTACAGCTGTGGCACTACAGTTATGGTGCGTATCATAGCTTGTCAAGAATGAGTTGGCTATGATACGTGCCAAATATCGAAGGATGGGATTCCGAATGGAGAAAGAACGCATCTTCCCTCCCTTGAAAGTCCTCTGGCGAGCTATTTTAAACCAGAATCGATCTCGGCCGAATTTATCGTCCCGAGTCTGTCCCGCCCTAGGCCTTCCAAGGACCGAAGAAGGTAAACCAATCAATGCACCAAAGTCTCTTAAGTTGAGGACGTACGAAGTTTCTTGCAGCTGAAACGAGACAGTGGCATTATCGTCACCACTTAGCTCGAAAGTTGCGAAAAACTCGCACGTCAACTTTTGAAAAGTTTCCTCCTTGGAGGCATAAAATCTGCTAAGACCAAGGCTTTGGCACATTGTTCGGACCTGCGGTTCTATACCCATACGCTCAAGTACATCTCGAGCCGCCCAACAAGTTGGCTCGAGACGACAGACCCAAAATTTCTTACATTTATCAACATGAGCTTTTTTAGCGAAATATAAACCAGATTCTGGATGACGAAAACTACGGCGAATTTTCGGGTAACGTACCTCAAGCGGAACAGGTTGTTCGCGCGGTGTTGGTCTTTGTGTCTGAACCAGCATCGGGACAGATTCATCCCGAGCCTCGGCCGTCTCCTCCGACCTAGCATTGAAGAAATCCGTTTCCTCGCCATTTGCTTCACCCTTCTCATTCTTGATGCTTGAAATTTGATGATTATGTGTTGACGGTCTCGGTTTAGGGTATGTCGGAATCGGAACAATTTCTTGAAACAAACTCCAAGAAGATGTTAGGAATGTGATAAGGATGAGAAATATATAATTTAATTGGATTTTGGTGAAGGAATGGAGGGATAAGAGGTGGTTTAAGGTGGAGGATTTGGGGTTTGTTTGGGGTTTTTGGGGTTTGGTTGAGGAGAGAGATAGGGAAAGTGAATTATGAAGATGGGAAAGGGTGGGTTTGGCTGGATAAGTGACGCGGGGTGATTTTTCGCCTGATGGATCACCATCGGGCGAAATTTCGCCCGACGGTATTCGGGTCAATTCTCGTCATTTCCGCGCTGCTTCACCACCGGGCGAAATTTCGCCCGGTCAGATTTCCGTCAATTCCAAGTCACAAAATATTTTTACCGCAGGGCGAAGTTTTGCCCGGTGAGATTCCACCGGGTGAAATTTTGCCCGACGGATTTTCCGTCGATTCCTTTAGTTTCGAGCAAAGTTGCCACCGGGTGAAATTTCACCCGGTAAAATATTCACTTCAAAACGGGACTTTGCTACGAAAAATCTCTTTGACTTGGCCCAAACCATCCTTAACTCTTCAAATAAACCAATCTTCTCAATCCATGATTATTCATAATCGTTTAAAACGCAACCCCAAAAATTCCAAAATAAATCTTCATGATTCCTGCAGATACCAAAACAGGCTCCAAAAGAAAAATCCAAAAACTGTTGTCCAAAGAAAATAAAAAGAGATGGGAATATACAAATATTTACAAGGTGGTTATTATGGACACCACCAAACCGAATTGAATAGTTTGAGTTTAGTCGGGGTTGCTTGAAAAGCAACCCGAAGGGTCTTGATCATTCACTCCAAATTCCACGTTACCGATCTTGAGCTTTTCTATAAACTCCGGCATATTCATAAGTTGCGCTACCTCGGGAAGCATTGCAAATTCTTCGGGAATATCTTCGTCGGAGGTAGAACCAAGTATGAATAGAGCACCGTCGTCTTCATTATCATCATAGTCAAGATATTCGGTAGAAGGCTCTTCATTTGATGGGAACTGCACCATTTGGTTCCAAAACTCTGTATTAGGAGGATCTTCGGGAAGGAACGCGGGAAGCACAAATTGGACCATTTCGTTAGCGACATTGAAGGATAAACGTCCTCGCTTTACATCGATAATTACCCCACCGGTAGCTAGAAAAGGTCGTCCCAAAAGGATAGGATTTCGCTCCTCAATTGGCATGTCTAAAATGACGAAGTCGGTGGGGATATATAAATTCCCCATATTAACCATGAGATTACGAGCCAATCCGTAGGGCTCTTTAGTGGTCCCATCGGCCATTTGCACATTCACGGGAAAATAATCCAAGTCTTTAATATAAATAGTGCAAGCAATGGCTAAGGGCATCAAACTAATGTCGGCTCCAAGGTCGCACAAAGCACGGTCTATTAAGACATGGTCGATGGAGCATGGAATGGCAAAACTACCCGGATCTCTTAGTTTAATGGGAATTGTAGCTTTAGGGTTGGTCTTGGAGAAACGGGAGCCTTTTCCTCCTCGGCGGGTTTCAAAATGATGTCTCGGATGTAATCAGACGGGGTAGGCATAGATGTGCTTGTGACAATGTTTTCGATAAGGTCGGTGAAGGTTATCATTCCCAAGGCTTGATCATTGAATAGGGTTGTTGGCTTGCCATTCAAAGGTGGTACCTCAATCCTAGACACTAGATTTGTGTCCTCTATTGGAATTTATTCGATAACAAATGCAAGGTCTTTCACAAGATACTTCGACGGATCTCTCCTTGATTTTTCGGTTACATCCTCGACCACTTTCTCATCAAGTTGATTGATTGAGGGATGAGATGTAATTTGTGGGTCAAAAGATTTCACCGGTTCCTCTTTACTAATTACCTTAACGACATTCACGGATACTTTGTTGAAAGAATCGGTCGGCTCTTGAGGAGATCGAGCTCGAGACGCGGCTCGTGCTTCTAGGGCTTCGAGTCTAGCTCGATTTGACGCATTTTCTTCCAACAAGAACTTAATAGTTTGTTGAATGTCATAAAAGGGTTGAGAGTTTCCTTGAAAGTTCCTTGGAGGACCTTGATTAGGCGGTGGATAAGCTCCGAAAGGAGGACCTTGATTAAATTGAGGATGAGTTCCAAAAGGTGGACCATAGTTCGGTCTAGGCGGTCCTTGAGGATGGAAATAGCCTTGATTGAATTGATTTGTGTGAGGAGGTCTCGGTTGATAATAGAAGCCATGAGAATTAGGATAAACCCTTTGATTGGGGGCTCTTGGAAAAGGATATGATCCTTGAGTAGGCATGGAATAAAATCCGGTCCCCGAATTAGGATTGTTCGTTCGAGGTCTATCATGGGTTCCTTGGGTGTTGGCTTGAAAATCACTCTCCTTTCTCATACACAATTCGGAATCGTGGTCATATCTCCCACAATGATCACATGGAATTTCAATACGATATAATTTTGGTGGTGAAATGGACGATCGTCTCGGTGAACTTACTCTTCTTGGTGGAGATGTTCTTTGTGGAGATGTTCTAGTCTTGGGTGGAGAATTGGCTCTAGCAACATACACCTCAAATTGCTTGACCAACTCCTCAATTCTAGCTTCAAGTTCGGTTCTACTCTCGGTTGACGATGTCGAATCACCACTTAGCTCTTCGTGTTGATCATTTTCGGAGTATTCATCATTCTTGCCTATCCTTTCAATGAGTTTTGTAGATTCGATATCATTTAACAAAAAGAAATCGCCTTTTGCCGCCGCATTGACATTATCTTTGGCGTTGTCCAATAACGAGTGGAAGAATATATGAAGTAGAAGCCAACTAGGGATGCCGTTGTGCGGACATTTCCTTTGCAACGTTTGAAATCGGTCCCAGGCTCTACCTACGCTTTCATTTTCTTGTTGTTGGAATGTTTGAATTTCTCTTCGGAATTTGTTGGTCTTGGATGGTGGGTAGTATTTTTCGAGGAATGCGTTGCTCAAGTGTTCCCAAGTGCGAAAAGTATTGTTGGGGAAACTCTTAATCCATCTCCTTGCTCCATCATGCAAGGTGCGAGGAAAAAGGATCCGACGGAGTTGGAACTTGGTGACACCTTCAAGCTTGACACCAATAAGACTTTCCTTGAAAAGACAAACATGCTCTATCACGTCTTCATCCGGCAAACCTTGGAAAGTTTGTTGTTGAATTAAATGGATGATGGAAGGTTTAAGCTCGAAACTCTCCGGGATGGCTCCAATGAAGATGGGTGAAGAAATCTCTTCAATAGATGGTTGAGAATGGGACCCAAGTGTAGCCATACTTGAATCCTTGGAGGTTGTTTTGAGGATGGAGTGTTGAGAAATGGTGAAATTGATGGAGGATTACACTATCGAGTTGTTGCTTCGGTCACAATATTTCTAAGCGACTTGCTCTCCGAATGGGGATCAAGCAACCTAAATCAAGAGTAAACCTAGCAAAAACTCAACAAACGATGAGTCCTCCTAGCACCTAATGGCACTAGGGTAGGAGGAAAGAAAAACAATTATCCAATCACAATAAAACTAAGACTTAATCAATCAACTAATCACCGTCTCCCCGGCAACAGCGCCATTTTGAACGCGCGCGGTCGTCGACACGCACAATCAAACAATATTTTTAACTCCGACTAACCTAACTAACGTAGTAGTGGTAGGTCGGGATCGATCCGCAGGGAGAGGGGTTAAGCCGTAATGGTCAAGTCTAGGGTCTAATCGTGATCGGGGGATTGAGATGGGGGTTTTGGGTCGAGAGAGAGGTCGAACTATTGCTAGCAAACTACACTACTAAAACTAGGGGCAATAATAGGGAAAGGTGTTGGGGAGAGTCGGGATTCGGAAATGGGGTCTTAGAGTCTCGGGATCGAGTTTTTGTTACAACGTTAAAAAGGGAGGTTGCCACCTTTCGGTTTCTCAACCAACCTACCTAAACCCGCTTTCGCGACGAAAGGGTAAGTCTCAATCTAAGGTAATTTCTACCCCGAGTTTCCCCATATTGGTAGAAAGGAGTCAAGGTCGGCCTAGTCGCGAATCTAAGTCAACAAAGACACAAAAACCATAAAATTGAAAATTAACAAGTAAACAACCCACCAACATCCCTTGAATCAAATAATCCAAATCCTCCTCCCTAATTCCCCAACAAAGAAATCTACTCACTAGTCATGATGAGCAATAGTAAAACACTAATAAGAGATAAATTGTCTAAAACATGCATAAAAACTACACTAACAATTATACTAATGGAGATAAAGGGAGAGGAGAGAATTTTACCCACAATGGAGAAGATTTAAAGAGGAAGATGAAGATAAACAAAAGATTGAATCTTGGAGAAATACACAAGAATTTGTCACTAATCCATGCATAAATCTTCAATCTTCAATAAATTAAATATGAATCTTCAAGAAATAAAACAAGAGCCTTGTAACATAAACCCTTGCAAAACCCTTGAATCTTCAACAATTAAGCACAATCTTCAATAAAGATGGAGACTTTTCTACTAATTAAGGAGTAATTATACTAGTATTAAGTAGATCTACTAATTGTTTGTAGAGAATTTTCTAGGAAGCTTACTACAATCTACTACTACTACTAGAGAGTTTTCTGCCCTACTCCTACTCCTAAGGGCTAATCCCAAGGCTCACTTAAGGCACAAGGAGGCACTAAACCCTAGGAGGGGTATATATAGATTTCTTAATGGGTTGCACAAACTTCAAGGCCCATGATCCAATCCTTCTTCAATTAAGCTAGACCTTCACCCTTTGCATCTTCGTAGGGTGAAACTTCACCCTGCGGCCCGACCTAGTAATCCCACCGGGTGAAATTTCACCCGGTGAGATTTTCTTCGGTTTTTGCGTTTTCGGGCCGGTCTCTCCATCGGGCGAAATTTCACCCGGTGGGCAAAATTTCGCCCGGTCGTTTCGCCCGGTGGTAGCTGCCATGAAAATCTTCGGGGAGTGGAAAATGTCGTCGGGCGAAACTTCACCTGATGGTTAGCCACCTCTCTTCCGGTCTCTTTCTTCGTCGATCAATTGGATTACTTGAACTTTCAGTTGTGTGCTTTGCTCTTGGACCGTATCTCTCTCATGCTCGTAGAAGCTCAAACACGTTTCCGGTCGAAAATCCATCAAAATAGACAGAAAACTACCAAAAACATGTAAAAGGCAAAAGAGAGACACTAATGCGAGAATTACGCAAAATACGGCGATAATCGCACTCTATTCTCGCAAAACGAAGGAAAAATGGGTTTAAATGAGAGGAAAAACGGTCCAAATTTGGCACACAACAGCAGTAAGCGGCTTTGATGATTTGAAATCTGGAGCTCGATTTTGTGGAGCTAAGGCTTTGAGGGTAAGGTATTGTAATATGGTGGGAAAGGGGGAAGTCGAGTAAAAATGACTCGAACTTCGATCGGGGTAGGTTTGATAATGCAGGATCTGATTCCCATCTCTGGCCCTAATGGTTAGGGGGTATCCTATGGAGCTTGAATCCTCAAAATTCTGGGCCATCTCTTAGCCTAGGTCTCGAGAAGGTCTTGAGGGCTGTAATGTGGGAAGGCTAGATTGGGCTTTAGCTGACCAACTTGATTGTCATTCTTTTATTTGATGGTAATTCTTGATTTGATCGTACCCCGGTCAAGGGATTGACCGTATCCCGGTCAGGGATTGACCGTACCCCGGTCATGGATTTTGGAATTTTTTGGTGGTTGACCTCCTAGCCCCAATCATGGGATTCTTCATTTGAGTTTCCCGCTCAAGGGATTGACCGTACTCTGGTCGAGGGAATGACCGTATGTAATCCCCTAGAAATTCTAACGCGATACAGTGGCGGAAACACTATAGAGTCGGGATTATAACACGTTGTAACTATGTCTTAGTAAATTAAATTGGTAAAGTCAAACGTATGCCATACATAAAAATGGCTAAAATTTAAAACAATCCACAAAGAGGTTAAACAATCCTTAAGACATAATTGTTAAAAAGATCAAGCAGGATCCAAGACTGCTCGCTAGCCCACGCCCACCGGAAAACAAACACGTATACCTGCCATGTTAAAACATAACAGCCACAATCAGTGGGGAGCAACGTCAACGTTCTCCCAGCCGTATAACAGGATTTTAAAACAGTAATTACTTATAGGAAAAATAGTAAAAATGGAAAAGAGTAAAACAGCATATTAAAATAGGCTTTAGCGTAAAACAAATTAATAAAAAGGATTTCCGAAGAAACATAAAAATATTTGCCAACCTGCAAATCAAATTATATCGATAACAATAAAAATATTCAAAATGGCGTTATGGATATTCGGTTAGTGTGCACAAGGCCAGACTTTCACTAGGGATATACTAAAAACTAGCTTCGAGAACTCAGACACCAACTTCACACGCAGCGAAGATCCAAGGTCTCTAACTAGGCATCTCAACCATAATAGGACGTCGACTTATCATGCGAGGTCCTAGCTTAAGTAATATACACCCCTCCTGGATACCAAATGTATCCAGTTCAACTGACGGCGACTAACACGATGCGATATCTAGCTTAAGGGCACAATGCACATATACTCCTGGACACCAAATGTATCCAGTTCAACAACCAATGCATCCCAAATGGATACACCAGCCTTATAGTTGATGGCAAAACAGTACATCCTAGACTGTATTACTCTAACCCCACACTTATCCTTATTCCATAACTCCAAAACAAAGCCATTATCGATATTCAAAAGATATAATCATTATAAATAATAAGAGAACAAAAGAAAATGAGCACTTTCCAAAAGAGGAAACTTTCTATTTTAGGAAACTTCTATTTTAGGAAACTTTACTAAAAATAGCATCATATCAAAATAACGAAAATATTAGTTTATACTTATACAACATTTTTAGTAAACGATATAGATTTATAAAACTAATACTTTCGGCCTTAACGATATTAATTACCAAAGTGAACATTTAATTTTATGAAATTATTAAAATATCGTATAAGCGTTATAAAATGATTAAAAATGTCTTAAACATTTTATTTCTACTAATTAGGGTGTTTCCAAAATTTATAAAACTCAAATTCCCTAATTATTATTAGTTTCGACAAATAAAATTATAAATAGGATTTTACGGCAAACATCAAATTAAATATTTGAACGTCTTTATTTAATTAAACCAACAAATATGTTTAGAGTATGTTAAGGGATGATTTAACACTTAAAGTTTCAGATTTAAATACTTTCAAAATTGCTGGAAAAATAATTCTTTTAGGTAAGACGAAGCATTTTAACGATAAATCACAATTAGTCCGAAAATCAATATTTATTAATTAAAGACTATAATAAATAGTACAAAAATTACGTAAAATAGTTAAATTATATTTATGTACATTCTGTCCAGAAAAGAAAATTTCCATAATTCTAAAACTCGGTTTTTAAAGCGTTTTCTCGTTAATCGTCAAATCTCGACAATAACGATTAATAAAAATAGTAATTACAAAACGATTTAAGTATTAATATCCAAAAATTATTATTAAACCTAAAAATCATGATTTTCCAGAATCTACCATTTTTCCAGATTTCCAAAAATTCCAGATTTAATAAATCCCGTCAAAACCGTCTTTAAAACCCGTTTTCACAATTAACGATTCCATTAATAAAACTTATCGTTCCTAACATTTTATTAAGGCACTAAAAATCATAAAATGACATTTTAATATGAAATCATCAGAATCATAATTTTTTTCCAGATTTAAACCAAAGACCAGAAATCGAGAATTTAAACAACAAACACGGTTTTAACGATAAACGATGATTTAAAGTGATTAATTAATTCATCCACTTAACAATTCCAAAAAATTATGAAATAATTCAGAAAATTCTATTTCACCAGAAAGTTTCACCACGTCAAAAATCAGATTAAAATAAAATGTTTAAGTACTAGAACTAAAAATCGGTTTATAATCGTTTTTGTCCGAAAACGGTAATAATTCAATAATCGATATCAAAAATATCAGAAAAATACTAAATTATTAAAAATCATCAAAAACAACATTTTTCCAGAATATAAACATATATTACATGTTTAGGCCGATTATTACGATTTTACAAATTAATATAACAATTTAATCGTTAATCTCGTAAAAGCGATAAAAATATCGAAACATGCAAATTTTCAACTTTAAAATTTTTTCCAGAATCCGTGACATACATATATTGCCAAAATAAAATATAAAAATATATACATGCAAATACTCAATTAAAATCTTGAAATACCGAGTAACATCGACGTTACCTCTACTCCAAGTCTGAGTCGATAATATATTCGTCGGCGTCGGGATCGTCCAAAAATCCTACCAAACACGGAAATCATGGCAGAAAAATACCATGAGAAAAATAATAAAAATCAAGGTAAAAATTGATCGAAAACGACGTGGATTAATACCTTAACGAAGAGAACGGAAAGAGGATTATTTGACGATGAATTTGAGTCGATTAAGACTAGAATTGAAGAAAAATAATCCTAGGATGGAGAGAAAGTGCCACGGCCAAGAGAAGGTGATGATAGATTTTTTTTACTTGATGAATGAATAAGGTGTAGTATGGAAATTGATGGGTTTTTTTTTCAAAATATAAATGAGAATAAATTTGTTGATGAAAACTATGTGATTTACACATAAAGTGGCTGGCCAAAAGGGTTGATGAAGGAGTATGAAAAGTCTTGTTAATAAAGCAACAATTGAATGAAAATAATTTATCTTATGTTTACGTTTTAACGTGATAAAATGAAACGTTTAAATAAAACGTAATAAAATTTATGAGCAAGGACTAAGTCGGTCCAAAATGTGAGGAAATGGTCTCAAATAAATTATAAGTTGATAAAAAGTATAATCGTAAAATAGTTAAAGGCATTTCAAAGTAATTCGAGTAAACCTCGCGTAAGAAAATAATTATTCGCGAAGCTTCGTAATAAAAATCATTAACAACTAATTTTTGTAAATAAAAATATTTACTAGTTGAGAATATTATAGAACGTATTCAAAAAATTTTAGGAAAAGGAATAACTTAAATCCAAGCTTAAAAATGTCAATTCGAAGAGAAATAGAATTCCCTGCGGGAAATTAATTAGTTTACGAAGAAACCAAATAAATGGATTTAAAAAGAATTCAAATCTTTAAAATTAAAAATAAAAATTATTAAACTCAAAAATTAAAATAGAGCTTAGTAAAATGATGAAATATGAGGCCAAAAGTGACAGGAGTTAAGACGGAGTTCTAACGGAAAAAAAAAATAAAAATGCTTAGGAAAAATAGCGGGTGTTACACCGTATCTGGTCGAGGGATGTTGAGAGTTCTTTTTGATCATGGTCAGCTCTTTTATTTTGGCCTATTGCTTTTTCCTTGGACTTCTAATTTTTTTTGTCCACTTTTTTTTTTGCAGCTATCCCTCCTAATAAGGACGGGTATTCCCGGATCTGTGGCGTCCATTTGTGGGAGGATCTGGGGTTGGGCCTATCAGTTGGATTAGGCCTTTGGAGCTAAGCCCTTGTAAGGTGTAAGCATAATTGGTATTTGTGTTAGTGCAACTCGCGGTGGAGTACTCTTCAGTAAGCATGGTGGTTTGAATCTTGGGATTATCAGCATAATTCTGAGCAAGCTTGGTTTGGTGGAAACATCGTCCCGAGTTGGGTATTTCTTGGCATTAAATGTATAGAGTTACGATGCTTCTTTTTTACTTTTTGGTCGGACTAACGCCTAAGGTAGAGATTTGTCAGTCTTACTGAAGGGGTGTTTATTGTGGGAAATGGGCTTGCCTCCCGTCTTGAACCCAAACTAAGAGACTACCTAGATTTGTCATAGGATTCGATACCGCTCCTGCTAGGGGTAGTTATGTGGCTTTCTATGCCAGACATGGAACATGTAAAGGAAAACACGGGTCTCGATTCCCTGCAGTCACTATAGATGTGTCTATAATAGTCACGTGCTTGTGCTCACAGTGTATGATGGTGCTCATCATGTTCTCGAAAACACATAAGGAAAGCATATACGAGAAATGGAAAAGATGATTTTATTGGATTGTGAAAAGAGGACAGAATACAGCTGACTCTGACTCTGACTTCGAAATTGAAAGACATAGAACATCCTAGACCGAGTAAGGTGCCACTCGATCGAGTCATTTAGAGACTCGATCGGGTAGTCCTCAAAAAGACATTCTGCCTCGGTTTTTGGGGTGCCACTCGTTCGAGTGGACTAGGCACTCGATCGAGTGGACTAGGCACTCGATCGAGTGCCCCCTGTACGAACTATAGTTCGTTTCGAAATTTGTATGGATTTCGAAATTGCTTTTTGATTTTGGAAAATCGACGATTTTGTTAAGTCGCGCAAAAATATTATATGATTTATGCTCGACTCGAATTTTTGATACTCGCCGCATCCGATATTTGATTATGGAATCAATATCGAATGCTTATAGTGGAATCTAGAAAAAAGATGTTGTAACTCGTTTTAAATCAAGCTAAAACGAAATAAGTTATCTCCGCGTTATAATGTCGTATTAGTTCTTTTGAACTACATGACAATTATTTTAGCATCAACGAATTCGTATTCGTTTAATTTTTGACTAATTCTTTTAGGTGCAATATTCGACTATAGAGTCGATATCACATCTTTAAGAAAAGATGCTTAAAAAAAGATGATTCCCTCCGCATCTCAACATCGTAATAAATCCTTGCGGATTATGTGATGTCAGATCCGCATCAACGGGTTTCGTCCTAACTGAAATTAAATATACTTGATTTGAAATAATTTTAGAAATCGATGAATGGGCGACGTTAATGATGATGACGATGCGAATAATAAAACGAGACTAACGACGCGATAAAGAAAAGAAACAAACTTGTTGACGTTGACTCGCTTCAACAATCAAATACTTAGGGTGTCGGGATAAGCGACCGGCAACATCGGGTGCAATACCGTCGTATATTCGGATTTCCTTATCCCGTCATCCTTTGTAGTCGACACGAATTAGCGAGTATTTTAATGTTTTGATACTAGTAATATTAACGATATTAGAAGTAAAAAAACGGAAAAAAAAGAGGAGGAAGACGGACGAAGAGGGACGAGAAAAGGGAAGAAATTGGGTTTGTATGCACCTCAACCTACATGCTTCGTATTCTCGGTATGGAAATCGTCTAGTTGTGGCTAGGACACAGGAGTATCGAGATTGTAGATGGAGTTATGGTGGTTTAGGGTTTGTAGGTTTGCTAGATACTAGGGTTGTATGTGTATGTAAGTTGTAGAAATGAGAAAATTAGGGTTGTAAAAGATGTCTCAAGGTGTATGTAAAGGGGTGTATATATAGGAATTCTCCCCCACCCTCGTCTAGGGTTACTCGATCGAGTGCCCCTGCTGACTCGATCGAGTGGCCCAATGGAGAGGAGACAGCGGGCTTGTTAAAGGCCCACTCGATCGAGTGGGATGACACTCGATCGAGTGGATGAGGCGGGTTGGATATTTTTGTAGATTTTGTGTTTGGGTTGCACTCTTGATATTTGCATGGCTGTTTTGTGTTCTCGGAAACGGCTTTGACCGGGGTTTGACCCGGTCGCTAAAAGTCGGTTTTATTTCCGGTGTTGGTTTTGACCCAAATTAGTCTTATCAGGAAACGACACGTTGGGCATGAGATTTGTACTCCGTAAAAAGCCAAAGCCAGAAACTAATGGTTTCGAGCCCATATCCGAGCGCGTAGAAGCACGTTCGCGTCCGATCATCATCGGGTGTTTCTTGGAAACTGCTATAGACACCTAGCAGCCAAATGTGGGTGTCTACAGTCACTTGTCCAACACTCGAGTCTTAACAAAGTCTTCGATCCCACTCGGGGGCTACTCTTCAGTAGAGAGATCAATTGCGATTGCTCTAAGGGCCATGTCTTACAAGTGTTGTCACATGCACCCTACTTTCGAATCAATTAGATGCCACATCATCTGAGTACTACCAGAGTCTTTAGTCTCACTTGGGGGCTGTCCTCCACCCGAGCAGTCAACCACGGTCACCCTAGAGAGTACCCTACATCCATCTTACATCGGCGTCCTTATGATGTCTTCTTCGAATCGTACCTATGCTACGAATACTCGAGTCACCTAGGTTTAGGTCACCACGGTTCGCCCGAGCACGCGATGCGGTCAAACGCGGTCACCCCATTTTCGGACTTATCCTCGTACAGCCTGAGTCTCATGGTCGAGTCTAAGTCGCAGTCGTTACTTTGTCTAGGTCAACATTCGAGTATCCTAGTCCAAGAATCTTAGTCATTTCTGTCACTCCGGGCCGTGTCTAGTTCGACTCCCTCTCTTGCACTTGCGCAAAACCGAGCTTAGGCGAGTTCTAACACCTATCGTCTCTTCCTATCAGGGACCCAATGAACGAGACACTACCAAACCACAACAAATCCCGCGCCATCGAGAAAGGGGATATCCAAGGGAGTATACTTATGCTATCTTGCTCCATTAACAATATCTTCTCGAAAATCAATACCACCCTAGATAACCTAAGTTCCAGGGTAGCCATCATCGAAGAAGATCTTGTAAGAACCCGATCCCGCCTGCAAGTCAAAATCAATCGATAATAATAATATTCAAATGGCGTTATGGAAATTCGATTAGTGTGCACAAGACTATACTTTCACTAGGGATAATACTGGAAACTAGCTTCGAGAACTGTAGACTTAACTCATAACAAAATCCAGTCTCTAATTAGGCAACTCAACTATAACAGGACTGCGTGCAGCGAGGTCCTGGTTTAAGTAGTATACACCCCTCCTGAACACAAACCATGTCCAGTTCAACCCGGCGCGACTTACACGATGCGATATCTAAGTTTAAGGACACAATGCACACTCTCCTGAACACAAACCATGCTCAGTTCAACAACAAATGTGCCCCATAAAGACACACCAGCCTTACAGTTGATGGCAAAAACGTACATCCCAGACGATATTACTCTAACCCCACACTTATCTTTATTCCATAACTTCAAAACAGCCATTATCGATATAAACAAAAGATATAATCATTATAAATAATATGAAGATAAAAAGAATTAAACAATTTATATTAAAAGAGGAACTTTCTATAAACAGAAACTTACTATTTTTAGAAGCTTACTCAAAATAGAAATTTTGTTATAGAAAATACGTAATTTATTAAAATAAGTGAAAGGTATAAAAATGGCATTTTTAATGAAATTAACATTTTATTATTATCGCCGTTATCGTAACTTTAATATATTTCTAAATTCATTACTCAAAATATAAATAAAATATAATAAGCCAATACATAGTATTTTATACATAATTAGGAAATCAAGTTAAAACGATAAATTTTAGAAAAGAGATGTTTTAAGAAAAACGATACTAGAATTAATTGAGTCGACGAGTTTTATACATTAAACGAGATTTTATAAAACTTTCGAATTAGTTTTAGCAAATAGATTTTATCAATAAATAATACTGATTTTATTAAAAATAATCAATCGTAGACAAACGAGAAATTATTAAGGAAAATAGTCTCGACTAAGAATGTATTTAAAACAAATCGACTACTTTCTCATTTATTAGGAAAAACCAAAAAACGAAAATTAATTTATTAAACAAGTATACAAACCTCGATTATAATATAAAAATACGATTTTGAGTTAAAATTATAAATTAACGAAATATGACGCAAAATATGAAATCAACATTATTTAGTTACTAGTGTCACGATAACCAACAAAATATTATAAACGATCATAAATAATAAATTTATTAACGATTTATAAAACGATATCAAAAGTTGTAAAATATTTATAAGGTACATAAATTTTACAAAAATTAATATTATTAGCAAAATAATAAATAGCTAAAATTAGAAAAAAAACGAAGTTAAAATATTTACTACATACTACTACTCAAACATACGATATAAAATCGAGTAACGTCCTAAAGTTACCTTGAGTAAGCCGTCAATGAACTTGTAGTACTTGTATATTCCAGACCTCAAAACTTTGATAGTACACCTTAAGCTTCAAGTTGCAGAACCGATAGTCTTCTTCGCATGATTCATCATGACAAACGAGAAGACAGAACAAAAGAATGAGACAATGGTATTTGACATAGACGGAAAGGTAATTGATGTTCAAATAGAACATGGAGGCCGAACTTTGTAAAGTCGACACGAATTCAAGAGACCGACGCACGAAAGAGGTGGTACAACAAGATTCACCCATGGATATGTAATAGGACAGTAGAATAGAAAGAACAACAACTAGAAGGAAGTAAGAAGAAGAAGAAGAAGAAGAAGAAGAAGAGGAAGAAGAAGAACGAAGCAAATAAAGGATTAGAGGAATGAAGAGGAAAAAAACGAAGAGAGCACCAGCGAGGAATAACAATAATGAAATGAGAGAATCACCAACTGGCGCGCACAACAGCACCCACGACAAAACGAGACATGGAACAGCAACACACGACCTCAAAGTCAGCAGGAACAAGAACCATGTACAAGAAGTAATAACTATAATACCAGCATCAATAAACAACAACAAGCAGCAGCAGCACGGAATAACACAGCAGAAGAAAGAGGGAGAAACGGACAGCGGTATACAAATAACAGTAGCAGCAGCGTCAAGGGCAGCAACAGGTACAAACAACACGGAAAGGAGAAGAAGATAAGAGCAGCAATCGTAAACAACATCAGCGACCCGACAGTGAAAACAGGAGCAACAAACGAAGAAGAAAAGAGGAAGACAAAGAGCAACAAAATGAAATCAGAGGACGAGAAGGAGAACATACGAACACGAATAGTAACACATCAACACGACAACAATAGCAGCAGCATCAAACTTCATTAAAACAACAAAGCAGAACGAGGAGGAAGAAGAAAACAGAGAAGAAGAACGGAGAAAATGGACGAGCAGCAACAAGGCAGAATGAAACGACATTATTGCAACGGCAACAACAACAACGCACAAATAACAGTAGCAGAAAGACTGTCCCAAACAGCAGCATACGATGAAGGATAACAACATCGATCAACGATAACACAACAACGACGAAATGCACGAAGAGGGGACGAGAAGAGCAGAACGAAGAAGAAAAAGAACGGAAACCAGCAGCATCAACAAAACGCAACAGTAGCAAAACAGGTGAAGAAGAAGAAGAAGGAGAAGGAGGAGGAGACTACCTCGACAAAAGACGACAGCAACAATGCAGAAAGAGAACCGAGGAGAAAAAAATGCAACAAACGCAGCATCAACAGCAAACGAACGCAACAGAGACAGCAACACAGCAACAAATCGCATCGAAAATAGAGGAAAACAGAGGGGGTCGGTGGATGAAGATTGACAATGAAGATAGCAGATGAAGGGGGAAGAATGAAAAAGTGAAGCGGTGGGATAAATGAAACAAAAAGGCAGAGGGAGTGAATGTTAGTAAGGTGGGGTGTACGTAATAAAAGGTGTGACTGAATTCAACTCAAAATAAAGGTGTACGGATTCCGAGACACTAAGTATACGATGAATACAGATTAATTAAACGAATCGGGTAGGAGACGAATTTTGTAACGATAAGTTGGCTGACCCACAAATCGAATTAAAAATCGAGTCAAAAGAAAATTAATAAATAATCGAGCCGTCAAATAAAATGAGTAAATAAATTATTCGAGACGAAAACGAAGCTTATAGAAATAAATAATTAGACGATGAAATAGTATTTTCCGATAAATAATAAATCTTCAATAAAGTGAATTAAATTTATTTCTCGAGGAAATGTAATAAATGTTTTGACGAAACTTAAGATAAATGAGTTCAAGCCGAAAAATTGAAATTCGAGCTTAAATAAAAATAATTAAAAAGAATTTAGAATTCAAATCGTCGAAATAGACTTTCGAATAGAATTAAATTAAATGTATAAAATAAATTGAAACAAAAATAAACATATATTTTAAATATAAGAAGAGTTTCCGTGACAAATAGAATTTTAAGAGTTTGAAACGAGTAAACGATAAATTTGTTTTATAATAATTTTAAGAATTACGAGTTAAATGTAAAAAAAAAGAACATAACTTTAATTTAATTTAATTTATAAAATCAGGGGTGTTACAATCTTCCCCACTAAAAGAAGTTTCTCCTCGAAACTAACAAAAACATAATAATAGAATGGAAAACAAGGTTATATCACTTGAACAAAAGAAGAATGCTTACTTCGCATCACAATCTCGTTTTTTTTTTAATTTACAATTTCAAACGTGATATGAAATCGAAATCGAAGACAAAATTTATTTCAAGATGAGTTGGGCTTAGTTACCCGAAGTTTAAAATCATTTAAATTAATAAAATCGTAAGTTAAAAATTATTCGGTAAAATAATAATATTTGTAAACGAGCTCGAGTGGGAGGGTACCCAAATATTTTCAAAGCAACAGTAAAACGTTTTGATGAAGAAATTCGACAATAATTTTTTTTAAGACCAAACAACAATTCGAGAAATCAAGTTTTGTAGTTAGTAAATAGAAATTGAACCATTCGTCAAACATTATCAATAACAGATTTAAAGTCTACCGGCAATAAAATAAAAACTTAGAGATACGATGTTTTTCGAAAATTTTAAACCGTTTTACCTAATAATCTCATAGAAATCAAAATATTTAGTAATTATGAAAGTTTTCGTAAAATTTAAACAAGCTTGAAAATTGAAATTTGAAATTTGAAACAATTTAGAAATACTTTAAAATAAATTATTAAGACCTTTTGAAACAGGACTAAATATAGGTTATCAACCAAAAATTAAACAAAAAAAAACAAAGTATAAAGTTTTGAAATTTATAAGGGTTATTTAACGACAATAATACTAACTATAGGACGTCTTCCCAAAATAATACCAATTTCAATAAATCTGAGAATAATACGTATTATTGGAGTAGTTAAACAAGAGTAGTATAAGTGACTTTATAACCTGCTATATCAGGTCATCTTATTAATATTTAACCTGCTACTTATCCTCCATTCTCCTACTTAGACCTGGATAACGGGTGAACCATGTTGGGTCAGCTTCGGGTCGGACCACTTTTGTGTTATAATAATCGGGTCAACTTCGGGTCGGGTTAGATAATTTCGAGTTCGAGTCATTCTCGGGTTTGTTGTTTTCAACTTTGTTAGGGATATCGACTCGTTTTCTATAATAATAGTCGGGTCAGTTTCGAGTTAGCTTGGGTTAATTCGGATTACGGGTCAAATCAAGTCTTCAATTCAGGTGTCGGGTCGGGGTCAGTTTGGCTTATTCGGGTCGGGTCAATTTTGTCAGGTCTACTTCTCCTTAGTTTTCTCCTTCATTCTCTCTCTCCATTACCCTTCATTCTTCTTTAGTTTTTTTCCTATATGTTTCGTTTAGATTAACGTGTTGATTTTGTTGTAGGATTATATTGTTAACTAGATTTGGTGAGGTTGAAAACTTGAAGGAAGAGGGAGACGGAGGACATGAATGACATTTAATGCGCCGTACACTAAGTGAAAAGGAGTGAAGTAATATGAAATAAATTAAAGGGGAACAAGGAAGGTGAACGGGTTTTACCGCTAACTGATCATCTATACTATTCTGGTTTAACTACTCCAAAAATACGTATTATTCTCTGATTTATTAAAATTGGAATTATTTTTGGAAGACGTTCTATAGTTGGTATTATTGCCATTAAATAAAATTAAAGATGAAAAAGAAAGGTGGAAGGGTTCTACAGGTAACCGGTCACCTATATTACTCTTGTTTAACTACTCCAATAATACGTATTATTCTCAGATTTATTAAAATTGATATTATTTTGAGAATACGCTCTATAGTTGGTATTATTGTTGTTAAATAACCCAATTTATAACTCAAAATGTGAAAATTTCACGATAACCCAAAATTTTAAATTAGTCAAACTTTTCATAACATAAGTTCGGGAAAAAGGTAAACGGATAAATAGAGTTAGAATCAACGACAAATCGTAACAGAAATTTTCAAACCCGATAAAGAATTCGAAGGGGACTGACCAAAAAAGAAGTAGCAGGATTTAAGAAAAGTTAAGGGGAGGAACGAAATTGAGAGTCAAATGGAGCTCTCAAGGAATTATAGAAGAAGTTAACCATCTCAAGATTCCTAGTACGACTCCCACAACACGGGTTCCTAATTTTCATCAAATAACGTTAAGTCCAATATTAGGCACTTGGTGGTACTACTCAGTCACAATCTCCAAAAATGTCTCACGTGACTATCCAATCGTTCAAACGACATGATACAGTCCACAAAAGTTTTAGAACCTAATCTCATTACTTAAAATTCCAACGATCGTCAAATCACCCCAAACTCTTGAACGATAGGGCTCCTAAATTCAAAGCTCATAGGGTTTGAACTCGAGGTATACTTCAATTTTTTTCTCGAGTAAGGAATGCTAAACAAGATCCACCAATTTAATAATGCTCGGACACAAAATCCTCAAAAATGATTTCACCAACATGTTTATAATGCCACAAGTACAGAAGATGGGAGAGTACACGAGATACTCAAACACACTCAAACCTGTAGTTAATGGCGCAAACACTCACATCTTCAAACACGTCATTCGACTAATGTTTCTGAGAAATCCATCAAATTTCTAATCACCATGGTGCATCCCACAAAATATTTAAGGGAAATTCTCATTTGTACCCTCTAAGTTTTCACTTTTCCCAGTTGTACCCCTGCGTATAAGCAATTCCCAACTATACCCCTGAACTCTGTTAATTACTCTCAACCGTGACTAATCTAGAATTATAAACTAGAATTAGCCGTTAAGTATGGCTGTTAAGTGCCAAATTGCAGTCCTAATCTAATGACATGGCGAGTGACATGTCGGTCTAGTAGCCTTTTGGCATTCGTTAATCCCTCATTACCCCTTCATTCTAATTTCGAGTTTTCGCCTCTTCGAAATCAACAACAGCATGCAATAATAAGTGAGAAAAGCTATGATGATGATGATGATAGTACATAGAGGAAGAATGGTAGATGATATGGTGATGATCAGTGAATTCGAACAAGGGAAGAAAGGAAGGAAGAGGAAGGGTTTATAGCCTGGAATTAGAATGAAGGGGTAATTAGGGATTAACGAAGGCCAAAATGCTATTAAACCGACATGTCACTCGCCATGTCATTAGATTAGGACTGCAAGTTGACACTTAACAGCAATACTTAACGGCTAATTCTAGTTTAGTCACGGTTGAGAGTAATTAACAGAGTTCAGGGGTACAGTTGGGACTTGTTGTTCTAAGGTTCTAAACTGAAAGTCTCAATAAGATGATTTGTATTATAGTATTCCTCAAAACAGCACAATAAGCCCAAATTATGATTGTGCAAGATATTTCTTTTCTTCAAGGTTATGAATTATTCATCCAAGTTTAGATAACTCAACTCTAAAGTTCATAGGTTACAACCTTACACATCACGATCTAATCCTCATGAAACACGGGTAATCTATGTCAACCAAAATTTCTAACGGCATTAATGAAAACCTTTAGTGGCACCACAACACTCAAGAAAACACTTTAAATAATACTCAATGATCCCAAATATTCTCGATGTATCCATCAAATAAGCATCAGGTAAGAATCCCCAAAAATAGTATTATCAGTTACACTTAGTTCGGTTCTAGGTTAGGTATTAGGTATCCATCAAATATGACATACTCTGACTACTCCAAAATATATTCAACTCTAAGTACTCCAAAATAATCAAAGCAACCTATAACCCAAAGTTCAAAATCTAAAGTACCAACCTAATTCCATTAATCGATAATTTACCATTCAAATCGATCCTCAAAGCTTACTAAGATAGATAACAGGGTATATACTCACAATCCACAAACCATGTAACAAGGGTTTACTAAACCTCAAACATTTATAACTTTTCACAGGGTTCACTGAGACGGAATTCGGTCAAACCAAGAATCTCAAGAGGAAAGATGGTAAAGTAAGAGAATTAATCAAAGATTTATCACAAGAACGAAGACAGAATTTATAAGAGAAGAATTAGAAGAAGTAGAGGTAGAAAGAAAAGAATCAATGATCCCAAATAACAAAGATTTAAAACGAGAGGAGAATCTTCGGACCACTAAGGCTCCACAAAGGGAACGCGGGATGTCTTCATCATCTCGTAGGGATACGAGCACACTAGCATCGGGTCGCTCCATCAGGATCCAAAGTGATTTCACATCTGAGTCTGTTGCATGATCACGGAACTGGAATCTACTCTTGATCATCCGGCCTGTAGCTTAAGCAAACTGAACCGGAGCTGAAAAGTCACCATCGACATCTTTCTTGGAGCACCAAGTTGTCCACCCGAGTCAGTAGGCGTTGAGAGTTCTAAGCAGGTCTTGTTCCGATCTGGAGCAGCATCACCATCTTGTTCTTTCATCGTCTTCTCGATAAAAGAAACAAATATTTAATGCTAGTCATTGAGTTACAAGAAAGAATAACCCTAAAAGTTAAGTCCTTATTTTGGTTCTACCCATCTCTCACTAATATTTTATTAATGTTATAACAATTTACTGGTGTTTTTCCTAAAGTCAGGTATAAGCGTCGGGAGCAAAAATGCTCTGATACCAACTGTAATCCCCTAGAAAATCTAACGCGATACAGTGGCGGAAACACTGTAGAGTCGGGATTGAAAACACACTGACAAACTATATCTTATTAAAAGAAATGGTAAGTCAATACAAAGGCTTCTTTTTACAAAAGGGCTAAAAGGAAATTCTCCAAAGAGGGTTATACAAATCCAAAAATAAACATGAATGAAGAAAGAGTAGGATCCACGCTATTCGCAAGCTTACACCCAAAACCCAGCATCAATTACCTGTCATGTTATAAACATAAAAGCCACGTCAGTGGGGAGTATCTCGGACGTTCTCCCAGCCATATTGTGGACTTTGGAACTTCAACTCCATCCTTGAAAACACGAAATTTATATCCATTGATGGAGTATCTTTTCCAGCTCTTCACTTGGGTAGCAGGGCCCGTTGTTAGGGTTCTGATGAGAGGATCATCTGACTTACAGTTACGAGGCCATAATCCTTTTGTTTTGGCGCATCAAGTTGATCAAGTTTGTTATGCTCCATATCCAATGATTAAGAAAGGAAATCAGTGGTCAGTTGTGTTTAAAATTAAGGCAAGATCCTAAATTGATGCTCCTATTGATGAAACTGTCTTCCAAGAAACTGTTGCGCAAGTTGATCAGCCACTTTCATCAGTTTTGATGGACGATATCAAAAATGAAAGTATCGAATATCATGTGGTCATGGAAGATGAAGAGGAGGAGGAGGAGGAGGAGGAGGAGGAGGAGGAGGAGAAGAAGAAGATGATGATGATGATGATGATGATGATGACGATGACGCTGAGGAGGAAGAAGATGGTCTTCTTTTTCCAGATAATGAATATAGTAGTAGTGATAGTGATAGTGATGAAGATTAGGTTATGTAATTAAACTTGACATTATGTTAATTTGGCTGTAATTTTCAAATACAATCTGCTTACAATCTTTAACTTAATTTATATGTTATTGTACGACGTTTCATTGATGCTAACATTTTTCAAATTTCTTAGATTGAAGAAACACATGACAGGTCCAATTAGGGGTAGTAGTAGTGGTACACCCGACCGTGACGACGAGGACGAGCCCATACATAACGACGTAGACTCAGATGGTTCTTCGGAAGGCGGACGAACTAATAATAACGATCGTATTTATCTCTCACGGTTAGATAAGGGTCGTTGATAAGATATACTTCTATATAATAAGATATATGATTAATTTTAATTATTGAGGATTATAATTTTCTTATTTTGTAGTTATAACGAACTCTTATGGACTTCGTTAGGTGGGATGATCGAAAAATTGGTGCATTGTTGGGTAGGTCCATCAAGTCTACGTGTAAGAGTGTTTACCAAAACTGGAGTAATGCCTCCCAAAAGCAGAGGAAGGACATGTTTGATTATTTTGAGGTAGTTAAATGAATAAAGATGGATATTATGTAACATAATTTTGAAACTTATATATTGGTTTCTCTTTCAACCTGCATTCTATTCTGACAATCTCTTTGTATTTGCATTGTAACAGAGATGAGTGGGGGTAGACCCTGGATACGACCTGAGGTCAGGTTACGAGAAACATATAAAAGCGCGTATCACTAAGCTCTTTTACGACATCAGGAAAGGAAAAAAGAAGTCATTGTGGACAATCTGACGCGCATCAAAGAGGCGCCGTTGCCGGGGACGGCGATTATTTAGTTGAGTTTTAGTCTTTTTGTGTTTGGTTTTTGTTCTCCCTCTACCCTAGTGCCTCTTGGTGCTAGAAGACTCACCTTCTATTTGAGCGTGTTTGCCAGGAACAGGTTATTGCCTTTCCGGTTCGATCCCGAGCCAAAGATGACATTTCAAGCCTTGAGATTCCCGATAAATTCTCAACTAGAGTGATTCCACATCCGTACCTCACACCACCATCCATACATACTATCCTTCCATCCCCTCCAAATCCATCCATATCACCAACATCCACACCACTTACACCCTTCATTCCACAAAATTCACCTTCTACAACTACTCTCATCACTCCAAATCCACAAGAAACACCATCTCCACCAGAAAATTCTCCAACCCATTCACCTCCCAAATCACCTCCATCACCAAAAAGCCTTCAAAATGCAAACATGACAACTCTTGGTTCACATTCACAACTCACTCACGAGGATTTTTCTCCCCCCGTTTCCTATGGAACTATTCCGAATGAGTTTGAGCTTAAAGATTCCTTGATCAATGAAGAAAAACTAGACACCTTCCATGGGCTCCCTCAAGAAGATGCTTTTGAACATGTATGCTCTTCCAAAGAGAAGTTACTTGAAGCCAAGCTTATTAAGAAGATGGGAGATGAAAATTCTCCTATGACCAATGAAATGAAACTTCAATTGGAAAAGGAAGAGCTAACCAAGAAACTTGAGGCTATGAATGCAAAGCGTACTCCAAAGCAAAGACCCTTCAATTCCTATCAACAAACATTTTCCAACCAAGGGTCTGTCAAACTGCCTCCACAGATGCCTCCTTATCAAAGGGAAAACTTCAACAATCAAGGTAGAAACTATCATGTTCAAAGGGACTTCCATAATCAAAATGCAAATCAAGGGAACAATCACCATAATCAAGGAAGTAATTATCATAATCAAGGGTTCCATCAAGGCAATCAATGTAATTATCAAGGTAACCAAAGGCCAAATCAAGGGTACCAAGGGTTCAATTTTCAAAGACATAACCAAGCCTCTTCTTTTTATGGAAATCAAGGTAATTATCAACATGGTGAAGGTAGTGGTATAGGATATGGTTTGACCATTGATATGAGAAAGACTTTAGTCAATGAACTGTATCAAGGAAACCCGAATTACCAAGGTGATCAAGGTCACAAAGGATTACACTCTCAAAGCTATAACGGACCCTCTCAATTCTTTGGCAATCAAGGTAATTATCAGCAAAGTCAAGAAAGTGGTCACTGGGACAATTCATTAAATGAATTGCGAAGAACAATAGAGTATTTGATTAATGAAAATGCGAAAGACAAGGCAAGGATCGAATTCTTGATATCTCAACAAGCATCCAAAGCCTTAGTCACTCTCGTGCACCCACCTCATGACTTTCCCGATAAACCTCAACACCCAAGGGATCCACCATGCCAAACCCATGTTGTTATCAAAAGAGAAGGAAAAGAGTTTGAAACCCCTCACAATCACTTGAGTACCAAAACAACCCCAAATTTGCAACAACAAAAAGCACCACATGCCACTACTCCCGATTCTCCCAAACAAAACCGGGGAATTCGAGAAGAATTTGAGTTAGTTGCAAAGGCCGAGGAAAAACATCGAAAATTGAAGGATGCTAGAAGGCAAGTGACCGAGCAAACAATTGAGGAGGAGGAATCCAATGCTCTACCTCCATCGATTTATGCGCCACATCTACCATTCCCAAAACGAGCTAACATTCAAAAAGATAATATCAAGTGTAGCCGACTTGTGGACACGATCGAAAAAGTAGAAGTCTCCTTGCCATTCACCAAGGCCGTTCAAGAAAAACCAACCCTCACTAATGGGGTGAAAAATGGTGAAAAGTCTTTAGACATCAAGTTTCCTTACCCCAAGAGGCAATCCAAGAAACCCATTCAAGGTGAAGTAGTGACCCTTGACGATATCGATAAGAATGGCAACATCTTGTCATCTAGGATAAAGATCACCACTTTTACTCCCAATAAAGAACTCGAATCCCAAAATCGCCACATAGTAAATGCAAACGAGAATGTCGAGGATACGAGTCTTGGGGATGAGTTGAATGAGGTAATAGATGTTGTTAAGTCTTGGAATGATGATGAAATCAAGTTGCCCTTGTGCGAGAATGTTGAAGAACATCACGAGTCCTTTGCTAGTGAGCTAAACTTTGGTTTGGGAGAAATAGAAACCGCCGGTAAAAGTTTCGAATCTCTCCTTCACAATGATATGGGGACAAGTGACGTTTTGAGACTTAGGGATATGGGCCCGTAACTTGAAGAAGATATGGGGATGTACAATGTGCCGGGGATTTTTGAGGAACACCCTTTAGAGGACACCATTGTGGAGATCGATTTCTCTAAACCTTGTATTTGGGATGAACCACTCACTACCATTGACTCTTTATGCTTTGAATCCCCTACTCATGAAGAATTTGTTAAGGAAGATGACACAATTGAAAATTCTTTGAATGAGAAAATTGAGGGCTCTTTTGGTGATAGCTTTGAGATTAAAGGGGTAAAACCATTGATGTATTGGTATAACCCCTTGTTTGAGGAACAACACTTTGATGAGATCACCATGTCTACCAATTCTACTGAAGATGAGCCTCTTATTTTCTTTGACCCCTCGTGTCTTGACACTAGCCCTTCCTATGAACCTATAATTGAGGATGATTGGAAAAATTCTTTTAATGAACTTTGTTTAATCCTTGATTTGTCTTTTGGAAGGAACGTGGTTAAAAACAAAGAAGAGGGGGTTTGGAAGGGTGAGGTGTTGATTGATGAGACTAACCAAGTCTCTTATGTCATTGTTAGTGACTCCTCCATTCCCGATAGAGAAGATATGGGGATGTTCAATGGGGAAATAGCTTCTAAACCGCCTTTCATGTCGAGTGGTGAGATTGTGAAATTTTGGAAAGCTAGAAGGTGTTTTGGAAAGAAATGGTCGCTTGGACTTGTGAAATGGAAAGACCCGATAGACCACTACAAACCCAGGCTTCGTGGATTTGAAGACTACTTATCGCTTCTGACTTGGAAGCTTCTCATGATAGCGTGGCTCGGCTACATGAGCCCTTCTGAAGACTCTTCTAGAGCCTTTGACTTACTCCTCCGAGCCCTTGATGGGTATGGTGGAGATTATACTTTGAAGACAAATAAACTCTAAGGTTTGGCGGTCCTAGCGAAAACCGCGCTTCTTGGGAGGCAACCCAAGCTTTTTTGTGCATATTTACGCTTTTTGTGTTTTGTTTTTGTTTGTAGGCCAACAAGAAGGCAACATGGATAGATGATGAAGAATTTGGAAGTGATCAAGTTTGGAAGAGATTTTGCTTGATTGTTCCATTTGGGATTGTGGATCGTGATGTTTGCTTGTATCTTGTTGGAGGATTGGTGGTGTATATGTAATCGTGTTGTAATTGTGTTGTTTCTAGTAGTTGTTGTGGGATTGTAGTTAGTCTCTTTCTTGTATTGCCTTGTTCTCTCCTTTCTTGCAGGAATACCACAAACTTCATGGCATGAGGATTTGAGGTATTAAAAAGTGAAGACCTTTTGGTAATACCTTTTTACCCTTATTTTTCTCCCCTTCCCTTAATTACATGGGAGTATGGGCTTGTATGCTTTGGAGGTTCACTAGTTGAACATTTTGGAATTGGTGGTTGTGATTGTGTTGACGATTTGAAGAAGATTGGAGTACTTGGCTTTACTTGTAGTTGATTTTGTTTTTATTTTTGTTATGTTCTTTTGTGTTTTGTGTTGTGTGTTTAGGTAAATGTTTTCGAAAACCCAATTGTGAGACTTGCTTACGAGTGTTCACCTTCCCTTGTTAGCAAACCATTTTGATTTTGAACTCTATTCTACTAGAATGGCAATAAAACAAAAATTTCATTGATCTTTTAGCTTGAGTCCACTTTTTCTACTAGGATGTTTACATCGGGGTTTGCATTTGACCACCTTGACCCCCCATGGAGTGATAAGGCCTTGGTTACTGGATCCCGTGCCTATAGGTGACCTTACTTGAAGATATCCTTAGGTTTGAGACGATCTTTTTTGCTTTTGCGAAAAGGTCGGAATTACACTTACCTCCAGTGTCGACTAACTCCATGGTTCACTCATTTCCATTCCGTTTAACGCCCCGTTGTATGCTTTTTAGTTGATTAAGAGGACCTAGATAAATCATCAATGTTTTTAGTGATTTAATTTAATGTCATCCTATTAGACTTTAGTCCACTTCATCTTGAATAACTAACTTTGGAATGTTTGTACTTGTTTCGAGTAAACTATCGGTGTATTTCCCGCTGTCTCGATGAGGGATTCGGTGTTTTCATGTTTGGATGCAACTATTCTTGTTTGTTTGTTTGTTTGTTTGTTTGTCTGTTTGTTCGTTCATTTGTGTGTTTGTTTGTGTGAGTTTAGTTGCGTCCGCAATTTTGAGCAAGACCCAACTTGCCTTGCATGGGAGTACCTTACCTCATAGGTATTTCGATGTGAGTTGAAGGGACGGAGCGGGCCCGTTAATTGCCCCGTATCGGCTTGGTTTAGTTTAGTGGTAGCTTTTGTTCTAATAGCTTTTGTTGTGTTCTTTTTATGTGTGTGCGTGTTTGTGTGTTTTTCTTTGTAGGTACCTCCAACAAACAATGACAATGGATGAGAAAAGGATAAGAAGCACGGAAGCGTTCAAGTGTGGGGGACAACTTATGCTTTAAAAGGTAATTTCTTACCCACCCTTCCTTTCCCTCCCTAATTTAATTTTGAACATTGAGGACAATGTTCGGTTTAAGTGTGGGGGGATTGACGATTAATCGTTGCTTTAGGATTGTGGTTGATGTTGTTGTTGGAGGATACTTTGGTGGAGTATTTATGTTTTTATTTGTGGTTGTTATGGATTGTAGCATTGTGTTTTGTTTGTTGTTTTTGTGTCTTGTCCTGTTTTGTGTTTTCATTTGATAAAACTTGAAAAATTCTAAAAAGTTAAAAATTCCAAAAATTCCAAAAAGATTTTTGTTTTCGTGTTTCACTTGTTTTCCTTGATAAAATCATTTTTCTAACTCTCAACTTCTTTAAAGAGTATGGATTTTTCTATTACTTGTTGGTTGATTTTAAATATTATATATTGACTGTCCTCCTACTGTAAGTCGCTCGGGTGTGTACCTCACTTATGTCCACCTTTCACCTCCCGTGTTGTGATTTCGACATTGTATGGTTGTCTAGGTGACTATAACTCAAGTGACTTCTATCCTTTTTCGATCCATCATTCCACAAAAATACTCCACAAATAAGAGTTCGGTTATGATTGATATTGAGTTTTGCATTCCATTTCCATTCAAATGAACTCAAACATCAAAAATGTGCTTACAAAGAAAAATTCTCAAAAACTCAAAAAGAAAAGAATAAGGGGGAGAAGAAGAAAAGAAAAAAAAATGAAATGAAAAAGAAAGAAAAAGAATGAAAAGAAATGAAAATGAAAAAAAGTAAGAAAAATAAAAAGTAAGACGATTCCTCCCCCGAGTATTTTTGATATTCTTATCTTCCATTTTGGATTGGTTCTTATGTCACTTGGGCCATTAGGACGACCCTAGCCCTTGTTTTTGCAAGTGGCCGAGACTTGTATGCATTAGTCGATAACTTCATGGAAGTACTCATTCCATCTCCGCCACACATCCCGACGTAGCTTGGACCGAGGCCAAGAAATATGTAATAATTATTTTTACAACCGATTTAGTAATTTTAGTATTCATATTCTATATTTTAGTTGGATTTTAGAATTGTGACTTTTGATTTGAAAACTTGTGATTTGTTGTGTTATGTGTTTTTCGTTCTTGTGTTTTGTTTTTGCGTGTTATTTATTTATGGGTCGTAGATTAGTCCAATGAGTTACTCGAGGACGAGTAAAGTTTAAGTGTGGGGGATTTGATAACACGCAAATTTGGACCGTTTTACCCCCTATTTTCACTCGTATTTGACTCGATTTTGTGTGCTTTAACGTCAATATAACTCATTTTTGACAACATTTCGTATTTTCTATTGTGAATTTGGTTTTTTCGTATTTATCGTCTTTTTCGTAGAATTTCGTACGGCTTTTGTGTGTTTTTGTCTTTTAGGTACGTGTTCGTGAATAAAGAGGCGAATTGAAGCTTGAGGAGCAAGTCAAGAGATGGAGTCAAACCCCAAGTCCAAACCCAAGAGGTGAAACCTTGAGCGAAAAGGAAAAACCATAGTCCATTGGGCATCTTCACCGGAGAGGTCGAACTTCAAATGAATATATCTAGAGTTCTAGACCTTGGATCGAAGCGATTCTAGTTGGAGGTGAAAGCTTATCTTTTTAGCTTTCCAACGACATATCACACGCCCCAATCGGAGTTCAAACGAGAGAGTTATAGCCCTCCGAAGTCACAGGGCAAAATTTCACCCGATGAGATTTGACCGGGCGAGATTTCGCCCGACGGTGTTCCTCCCAGAATGACATTTCGGACAAAAAAAGTTCACCGGGCGAAATTTCACCCGATGAAATGATCGGGCGAAAATGACCGACCGGGTGAAATTTCGCCCGATGGAGAAAAGCGCCAAAAACCGCAAAATGAGAAGAAAACTTCACCGGGTGAAATTTCACCCGGTGGGATTAATTCGTCAAGCCGCAGGGCAAAATTTCACCGGATGGGAATGATAGGGTGAAGTTTAGTTGATGGGCATTTGGGCTTCCCTTATTGGGCTTAGAAGACTAGGGTTTTGATTCCTCTTTTCTCTCCTCTATATATATATATATATATATATGTAACTCCTCATTATTGAGAAAGGAGGCACCGTTTTCCACAACACCACCACAACACTACCTAAGCTATTAGTAAATTAGTAATAGATTATATTAGTATATTATTATTAGCTTATTAGTAGATTAATTATTAGGGAGATTTTTGGAGGGTGACAATCCAAAAATCTCCACCTATTTAGATCTAATTAGCTTCCTTTTTAATTAGTGTAAAGACTCCAACTTTATTATATTCAAGCTTTTATTGAAGATTCTTGAAGATTATTAAGGGATTAGTGACAAATTCCTTGGCACCTTCATCAAGCTTCATCTTTTATTTATGCAATTCTCTTCCTTATTGTCTATCTTCAATAGTTGGTATATTTCTGTTCCTCTCCCTAATCTCTAGTTAAATTTAATTTCATTCTAGATTCAATTTCTCGTCTAGATTTAATTTAGTTGTTGTTTTCCTTAGATTTTATTGTTATACTTGTTTTAGTTGATTTCTCCTTAGTTATTGTTTTAGTAGTTTCCATTATAAATAGTGAGTAGATTTCTTGTTAGGGGGTTAAGGGAGGAAGATTTTGGGTAATTTGAATTGAGGGATGTTGGTGGGTTGTTTGCTTATTGATTTATCAAGTTTGAGATTTTTGTGTCTTTGTTGACTTAGATCGTACGGCTAAATCGACCTTGACTCATTTCTACCAATATGGGGAAACTCGGGGTAGAAATTAGCTTAACTTGAGACTTACCCTTTCGCCGCGAAAGCGGGTATAGGTGGGTTGGGTGAAGAAACCGAAAGGTGGCATTTTTCCTTATCGACGTTGTGACTAAAACCCGATTTCGAGACTCATAGAACCTAATTTCCGATTCCCGACTCTCCCTAACACCTTTTCCTTATTAGACTAGCTTCTCTTAGTTTATAGCTTTTTAGTGTAGACTAGTGTAGACTTAACCCAAAAAACCCCAAAAATAGACCCCGAACGTCCAAACATGCTTAGACTTTGACTCGACCGACTTTACCTAGCCCGTCCCTGAGGATCGATCCCGACATACCGCTACTACGTAGTAGTTAGTTGGAGTTTATAAATATTGTTTGATCGTGTTAGATAGGCGACAATCTGACGCGCATCAAAATGGCGCCGTTACCGGGGACGGCGATTATTTAGTTGAGTTTTAGTCTTTTTGTGTTTGGTTTTTGTTCTCCCTCTACCCTAGTGCCTCTTGGTGCTAGGAGACTCACCTTCTATTTGAGCGTGTTTGCCAGGAACAGGTTATTGCCTTTTCGGTTCGATCCCGAGCCAAAGATGGCATTTCAAGCCTTGAGATTCCCGATAAATTCTCAACTAGAGTAATTCCACATCCGTACCTCACACCACCATCCATACATACTATCCTTCCATCCCCTCCAAATCCATCCATATCACCAACATCCACACCACTTACACCTTTCATTCCACAAAATTCACCTTCTACAACTACTCTCATCACTCCAAATCCACAAGAAACACCATCTCCACCAGAAAATTCTCCAACCCATTCACCTCCCAAATCACCTCCATCACCAAAAAGCCTTCAAAATGCAAACATGACAACTCTTGGTTCACATTCACAACTCACTCACGAGGATTTTTCTCCCCCCGTTTCCTATGGAACTATTCCGAATGAGTTTGAGCTTAAAGATTCCTTGATCAATGAAGAAAAACTAGACACCTTCCATGGGCTCCCTCAAGAAGATGCTTTTGAACATGTATGCTCTTCCAAAGAGAAGTTACTTGAAGCCAAGCTTATTAAGAAGATGGGAGATGAAAATTCTCCTATGACCAATGAAATGAAACTTCAATTGGAAAAGGAAGAGCTAACCAAGAAACTTGAGGCTATGAATGCAAAGCGTACTCCAAAGCAAAGACCCTTCAATTCCTATCAACAAACATTTTCCAACCAAGGGTCTGTCAAACTGCCTCCACAGATGCCTCCTTATCAAAGGGAAAACTTCAACAATCAAGGTAGAAACTATCATGTTCAAAGGGACTTCCATAATCAAAATGCAAATCAAGGGAACAATCACCATAATCAAGGAAGTAATTATCATAATCAAGGGTTCCATCAAGGCAATCAATGTAATTATCAAGGTAACCAAAGGCCAAATCAAGGGTACCAAGGGTTCAATTTTCAAAGACATAACCAAGCCTCTTCTTTTTATGGAAATCAAGGTAATTATCAACATGGTGAAGGTAGTGGTATAGGATATGGTTTGACCATTGATATGAGAAAGACTTTAGTCAATGAACTGTATCAAGGAAACCCGAATTACCAAGGTGATCAAGGTCGCAAAGGATTACACTCTCAAAGCTATAACGGACCCTCTCAATTCTTTGGCAATCAAGGTAATTATCAGCAAAGTCAAGAAAGTGGTCACTGGGACAATTCATTAAATGAATTGCGAAGAACAATAGAGTATTTGATTAATGAAAATGCGAAAGACAAGGCAAGGATCGAATTCTTGATATCTCAACAAGCATCCAAAGCCTTAGTCACTCTCGTGCACCCACCTCATGACTTTCCCGATAAACCTCAACACCCAAGGGATCCACCATGCCAAACCCATGTTGTTATCAAAAGAGAAGGAAAAGAGTTTGAAACCCCTCACAATCACTTGAGTACCAAAACAACCCCAAATTTGCAACAACAAAAAGCACCACATGCCACTACTCCCGATTCTCCCAAACAAAACCGGGGAATTCGAGAAGAATTTGAGTTAGTTGCAAAGGCCGAGGAAAAACATCGAAAATTGAAGGATGCTAGAAGGCAAGTGACCGAGCAAACAATTGAGGAGGAGGAATCCAATGCTCTACCTCCATCGATTTATGCGCCACATCTACCATTCCCAAAACGAGCTAACATTCAAAAAGATAATATCAAGTGTAGCCGACTTGTGGACACGATCGAAAAAGTAGAAGTCTCCTTGCCATTCACCAAGGCCGTTCAAGAAAAACCAACCCTCACTAATGGGGTGAAAAATGGTGAAAAGTCTTTAGACATCAAGTTTCCTTACCCCAAGAGGCAATCCAAGAAACCCATTCAAGGTGAAGTAGTGACCCTTGACGATATCGATAAGAATGGCAACATCTTGTCATCTAGGATAAAGATCACCACTTTTACTCCCAATAAAGAACTCGAATCCCAAAATCGCCACATAGTAAATGCAAACGAGAATGTCGAGGATACGAGTCTTGGGGATGAGTTGAATGAGGTAATAGATGTTGTTAAGTCTTGGAATGATGATGAAATCAAGTTGCCCTTGTGCGAGAATGTTGAAGAACATCACGAGTCCTTTGCTAGTGAGCTAAACTTTGGTTTGGGAGAAATAGAAACCGCCGGTAAAAGTTTCGAATCTCTCCTTCACAATGATATGGGGACAAGTGACGTTTTGAGACTTAGGGATATGGGCCCGTAACTTGAAGAAGATATGGGGATGTACAATGTGCCGGGGATTTTTGAGGAACACCCTTTAGAGGACACCATTGTGGAGATCGATTTCTCTAAACCTTGTATTTGGGATGAACCACTCACTACCATTGACTCTTTATGCTTTGAATCCCCTACTCATGAAGAATTTGTTAAGGAAGATGACACAATTGAAAATTCTTTGAATGAGAAAATTGAGGGCTCTTTTGGTGATAGCTTTGAGATTAAAGGGGTAAAACCATTGATGTATTGGTATAACCCCTTGTTTGAGGAACAACACTTTGATGAGATCACCATGTCTACCAATTCTACTGAAGATGAGCCTCTTATTTTCTTTGACCCCTCGTGTCTTGACACTAGCCCTTCCTATGAACCTATAATTGAGGATGATTGGAAAAATTCTTTTAATGAACTTTGTTTAATCCTTGATTTGTCTTTTGGAAGGAACGTGGTTAAAAACAAAGAAGAGGGGGTTTGGAAGGGTGAGGTGTTGATTGATGAGACTAACCAAGTCTCTTATGTCATTGTTAGTGACTCCTCCATTCCCGATAGAGAAGATATGGGGATGTTCAATGGGGAAATAGCTTCTAAACCGCCTTTCATGTCGAGTGGTGAGATTGTGAAATTTTGGAAAGCTAGAAGGTGTTTTGGAAAGAAATGGTCGCTTGGACTTGTGAAATGGAAAGACCCGATAGACCACTACAAACCCAGGCTTCGTGGATTTGAAGACTACTTATCGCTTCTGACTTGGAAGCTTCTCATGATAGCGTGGCTCGGCTACATGAGCCCTTCTGAAGACTCTTCTAGAGCCTTTGACTTACTCCTCCGAGCCCTTGATGGGTATGGTGGAGATTATACTTTGAAGACAAATAAACTCTAAGGTTTGGCGGTCCTAGCGAAAACCGCGCTTCTTGGGAGGCAACCCAAGCTTTTTTGTGCATATTTACGCTTTTTGTGTTTTGTTTTTGTTTGTAGGCCAACAAGAAGGCAACATGGATAGATGATGAAGAATTTGGAAGTGATCAAGTTTGGAAGAGATTTTGCTTGATTGTTCCATTTGGGATTGTGGATCGTGATGTTTGCTTGTATCTTGTTGGAGGATTGGTGGTGTATATGTAATCGTGTTGTAATTGTGTTGTTTCTAGTAGTTGTTGTGGGATTGTAGTTAGTCTCTTTCTTGTATTGCCTTGTTCTCTCCTTTCTTGCAGGAATACCACAAACTTCATGGCATGAGGATTTGAGGTATTAAAAAGTGAAGACCTTTTGGTAATACCTTTTTACCCTTATTTTTCTCCCCTTCCCTTAATTACATGGGAGTATGGGCTTGTATGCTTTGGAGGTTCACTAGTTGAACATTTTGGAATTGGTGGTTGTGATTGTGTTGACGATTTGAAGAAGATTGGAGTACTTGGCTTTACTTGTAGTTGATTTTGTTTTTATTTTTGTTATGTTCTTTTGTGTTTTGTGTTGTGTGTTTAGGTAAATGTTTTCGAAAACCCAATTGTGAGACTTGCTTACGAGTGTTCACCTTCCCTTGTTAGCAAACCATTTTGATTTTGAACTCTATTCTACTAGAATGGCAATAAAACAAAAATTTCATTGATCTTTTAGCTTGAGTCCACTTTTTCTACTAGGATGTTTACATCGGGGTTTGCATTTGACCACCTTGACCCCCCATGGAGTGATAAGGCCTTGGTTACTGGATCCCGTGCCTATAGGTGACCTTACTTGAAGATATCCTTAGGTTTGAGACGATCTTTTTTGCTTTTGCGAAAAGGTCGGAATTACACTTACCTCCAGTGTCGACTAACTCCATGGTTCACTCATTTCCATTCCGTTTAACGCCCCGTTGTATGCTTTTTAGTTGATTAAGAGGACCTAGATAAATCATCAATGTTTTTAGTGATTTAATTTAATGTCATCCTATTAGACTTTAGTCCACTTCATCTTGAATAACTAACTTTGGAATGTTTGTACTTGTTTCGAGTAAACTATCGGTGTATTTCCCGCTGTCTCGATGAGGGATTCGGTGTTTTCATGTTTGGATGCAACTATTCTTGTTTGTTTGTTTGTTTGTTTGTCTGTTTGTTCGTTCGTTTGTGTGTTTGTTTGTGTGAGTTTAGTTGCGTCCGCAATTTTGAGCAAGACCCAACTTGCCTTGCATGGGAGTACCTTACCTCATAGGTATTTCGATGTGAGTTGAAGGGACGGAGCGGGCCCGTTAATTGCCCCGTATCGGCTTGGTTTAGTTTAGTGGTAGCTTTTGTTCTAATAGCTTTTGTTGTGTTCTTTTTATGTGTGTGCGTGTTTGTGTGTTTTTCTTTGTAGGTACCTCCAACAAACAATGACAATGGATGAGAAAAGGATAAGAAGCACGGAAGCGTTCAAGTGTGGGGGACAACTTATGCTTTAAAAGGTAATTTCTTACCCACCCTTCCTTTCCCTCCCTAATTTAATTTTGAACATTGAGGACAATGTTCGGTTTAAGTGTGGGGGGATTGACGATTAATCGTTGCTTTAGGATTGTGGTTGATGTTGTTGTTGGAGGATACTTTGGTGGAGTATTTATGTTTTTATTTGTGGTTGTTATGGATTGTAGCATTGTGTTTTGTTTGTTGTTTTTGTGTCTTGTCCTGTTTTGTGTTTTCATTTGATAAAACTTGAAAAATTCTAAAAAGTTAAAAATTCCAAAAATTCCAAAAAGATTTTTGTTTTCGTGTTTCACTTGTTTTCCTTGATAAAATCATTTTTCTAACTCTCAACTTCTTTAAAGAGTATGGATTTTTCTATTACTTGTTGGTTGATTTTAAATATTATATATTGACTGTCCTCCTACTGTAAGTCGCTCGGGTGTGTACCTCACTTATGTCCACCTTTCACCTCCCGTGTTGTGATTTCGACATTGTATGGTTGTCTAGGTGACTATAACCCAAGTGACTTCTATCCTTTTTCGATCCATCATTCCACAAAAATACTCCACAAATAAGAGTTCGGTTATGATTGATATTGAGTTTTGCATTCCATTTCCATTCAAATGAACTCAAACATCAAAAATGTGCTTACAAAGAAAAATTCTCAAAAACTCAAAAAGAAAAGAATAAGGGGGAGAAGAAGAAAAGAAAAAAAATGAAATGAAAAAGAAAGAAAAAGAATGAAAAGAAATGAAAATGAAAAAAAGAAAGAAAAATAAAAAGTAAGACGATTCCTCCCCCGAGTATTTTTGATATTCTTATCTTCCATTTTGGATTGGTTCTTATGTCACTTGGGCCATTAGGACGACCCTAGCCCTTGTTTTTGCAAGTGGCCGAGACTTGTATGCATTAGTCGATAACTTCATGGAAGTACTCATTCCATCTCCGCCACACATCCCGACGTAGCTTGGACCGAGGTCAAGAAATATGTAATAATTATTTTTACAACCGATTTAGTAATTTTAGTATTCATATTCTATATTTTAGTTGGATTTTAGAATTGTGACTTTTGATTTGAAAACTTGTGATTTGTTGTGTTATGTGTTTTTCGTTCTTGTGTTTTGTTTTTGCGTGTTATTTATTTATGGGTCGTAGATTAGTCCAATGAGTTACTCGAGGACGAGTAAAGTTTAAGTGTGAGGGATTTGATAACACGCAAATTTGGACCGTTTTACCCCCTATTTTCACTCGTATTTGACTCGATTTTGTGTGCTTTAACGTCAATATAACTCATTTTTGACTACATTTCGTATTTTCTATTTTGAATTTGGTTTTTTCGTATTTATCGTCTTTTTCGTAGAATTTCGTACGGCTTTTGTGTGTTTTTGTCTTTTAGGTACGTGTTCGTGAATAAAGAGGCGAATTGAAGCTTGAGGAGCAAGTCAAGAGATGGAGTCAAACCCAAAGTCCAAACCCAAGTGGTGAAACCTTGAGCGAAAAGGAAAAACCATAGTCCGTTGGGCATCTTCACCGGAGAGGTCGAACTTCAAATGAATATATCTAGAGTTCTAGACATTGGATCGAAGCGATTCTAGTTGGAGGTGAAAGCTTATCTTTTTAGCTTTCCAACGACATATCACACGCCCCAATCGGAGTTCAAACGAGAGAGTTATAGCCCTCCGAAGTCACAGGGCAAAATTTCACCCGATGAGATTTGACCGGGCGAAATTTCGCCCGACGGTGTTCCTCCCAGAATGACATTTCGGACAAAAAAAGTTCACCGGGCGAAATTTCACCCGATGAAATGATCGGGCGAAAATGACCGACCGGGTGAAATTTCGCCCGATGGAGAAAAGCGCCAAAAACCGCAAAATGAGAAGAAAATTTCACCGGGTGAAATTTCACCCTGTGGGATTAATTCGTCAAGCCGTAGGGCAAAATTTCACCGGATGGGAATGATAGGGTGAAGTTTAGTTGATGGCCATTTGGGCTTCCCTTATTGGGCTTAGAAGACTAGGGTTTTGATCCCTCTTTTCTCTCCTCTATATATATATATGTAACTCCTCATTCTTGAGAAAGGAGGCACCGTTTTCCACAACACCACCACAACACTACCTAAGCTATTAGTAAATTAGTAGTAGATTATATTAGTAGATTATTATTAGCTTATTAGTAGATTAATTATTAGGGAGATTTTTGGAGGGTGACAATCCAAAAATCTCCACCTATTTAGATCTAATTAGCTTCCTTTTTAATTAGTGTAAAGACTCCAACTTTATTATATTCAAGCTTTTATTGAAGATTATTAAGGGATTAGTGACAAATTCCTTGGCACCTTCATCAAGCTTCACCTTTTATTTATGCAATTCTCTTCCTTATTGTCTATCTTTAATAGTTGGTATATTTCTGCTCCTCTCCCTAATCTCTAGTTAAATTTAATTTCATTCTAGATTCAATTTCTCGTCTAGATTTAATTTAGTTGTTGTTTTCCTTAGATTTTATTGTTATACTTGTTTTAGTTGATTTCTCCTTAGTTATTGTTTTAGTAGTTTCCATTATGAATAGTGAGTACATTTCTTGTTAGGGGGTTAAGGGAGGAAGATTTTGGGTAATTTGAATTGAGGGATGTTGGTGGGTTGTTTGCTTATTGATTTATCAAGTTTGAGATTTTTGTGTCTTTGTTGACTTAGATCGTACGGCTAAATCGACCTTGACTCATTTCTACCAATATGGGGAAACTCAGGGTAGAAATTAGCTTAACTTGAGACTTACCCTTTCGCCGCGAAAGCGGGTATAGGTGGGTTGGGTGAAGAAACCGAAAGTGGCATTTTTCCTTATCGACGTTGTGACTAAAACCCGATTTCGAGACTCATAGAACCTAATTTCCGATTCCCGACTCTCCCTAACACCTTTTCCTTATTAGACTAGCTTCTCGTAGTTTATAGCTTTTTAGTGTAGACTAGTGTAGACTTAACCCAAAAAACCCCAAAAATAGACCCCGAACGTCCAAACATGCTTAGACTTTGACTCGACCGACTTTACCTAGCCCATCCCTGAGGATCGATCCCGACTTACCGCTACTACGTAGTAGTTAGTTGGAGTTTATAAATATTGTTTGATCGTGTTAGATAGGCGACAATCTGACGCGCATCAATTATTTCTCAGGGTCCATCGGCTACACCACATCAGTTGTTAGTAAAGTCAAAGAAAAACAAGAAAGGCGAATGGATAAACCCTCGCTTCAAAGAAATTGATGTGAGAATTATTCTAAATTTCTTTTTTTTACAAATTTTAATTTCATTAGAAAAGTTTGATTATGTTTGTTAGACACTATTAATTCCATTATGTGATATTTATATTTTAGGATGCGTATTAATGATTATGCGAGGCATTTGTTCGGGAAAACAGTAGAGAGCCGACTACTGAAGAGCAATGCAAATTGTATCATGACACTGTTGGGGGTTTCGATTCCAGATTGCGAATATATGGCGTTGGGAATGTGGCAACCGAATTTTTTACTCCTCCTTCGAGTAGGAGTCGCTCTAATCCTCAAGATCCTTGCATTCTGAGCATTATCGTTCAAGTTCAAGAGATTGTGAATGAGAAGTTAAGTAAAGTGGAGGCGGAGCGAGCAGAGGCACGTCGTGAACGAGAGGAGGCAAGGCGCGATCGGGAGGAGGCAAGACGTGATCGGGAGAAAACAGCGCAAATGATGGAGTTCTTGCGGAAAAAGATGGGGTACCAGTCAGACGAAACTTGCTCTTCCGACCTTGAGTTCCACCGAGATGACTTCGCTGATGACGGACACGGTTTTGGAAGCACGCCACCGGTCAACCCTGTCGGTTAGACTTGGTTTATTCTCTAATTCAGTATCACTTTTAGTATCTAAGTGTAGTATTTAATTTAGAATGCACTTAGTTATAAACCTAACCCGTCAAATTTAGCTTGTGTTAAAATTTAGCCGAACTTGTGAAGTCTAGGTTGTCCTCGTAGCGCTTTAAAAACTTAGTAAGTTAATGTTTTGTAAAATTGTAGATGTGAAGTACTATTATCGGTGTGTTTCTATGCTCCTCGATCTCATTTATTTATATATTGTTGGGTTATTTTGTTCCCGCTATGCGGTCGACAACATATTTTGAGTAAATGTCGCTTATATGAAGGATGTTGATGCTGATGTCGATGTTTGATTTTATGTGCCAAATGGAAGATCAAAAACCTTCTGGTTCGCGAACGTCCTTCTTCAATTGTGACGGCCTTTCCGTCGCAAATCAAAACAGAAGCCGCAATATTTCCCCTTTTGTGACGGCAAGGCCGTCACAAAATCCGTCACACAAGGAAAAGTGTGATGGCCATGCCGTCACAAAATAATACTCCCTCCGGTAACTATTTTTTTCCCCACTTTCCTTATTTGAAAGGTTTTTATTTTTTGCCCCACTTCTCCACTTTCCTTTTATATCTTACTTTTTTACCATTTTATCCTTCTTTCTATCCTTTATTTACAAGAAATACCATTGAATTTTACACTTTAAGGCCCATCATTCATTGCTTTACCATTTTATATTCATTTTCCATTACCCACCATCATTTCTTTACCATTTTATATTCATTCCTTATTTTACGTGCAAAAGTAAGCAGGGCGATAAATAATGACCGGAGGGAGTACAATTTGTGACGGTTAGACCGTCACAAATAATTTGTGACGGCTTAACCGTCACAATTCATTTTTTTGTTACGGCTATGTGTGACAGAAATTGCCGACGGGGACGCCGTCACAAAATAGCTTTTGCGATGGATTAAGGTCATTTGCGACGGCTGTTTCTGTTGCAAATCGCTGTGTTTTTTTGTAATGTCATGATAGCTTGGCTCGGCTACATGAGCCCTTCTGAAGACTCTTCTAGAGCCTTTGACCTACTTCTCCGAGCCCTTGATGGGTATGGTGGAGATCATACTTTGAAGACAAACAAATTCTAAGGTTTGGCGGTCCTAGCCAAAACCGCGCTTCTTGGGAGGCAACCCAAGCCTTTTTGTGCATATTTACGCGTTTTGTGTTTTGTTTTTGTTTGTAAGAATCTCCAACAAGAAGCCAACATGGATAGATGATGAAGAATTTGGAAGCGATCAAGTTTGGAAGAGATTCTGCTTGATTGTTCCATTTTGGATTGTGAATTGTGATGTTTGCTTGTATCTTGTTGGAGGATTGGTGGTGTATTTGTAATCGTGTTGTAATTATGTTGTTATTAGTAGTTGTTGTGGGATTGTATTTAATGTTTTTCTTGTATTGCCTTGCTCTCTCCTTTCTTACAGGAATACCATCAACTTCATAGCATGAGGACATGAGGTATTAAAAGTGAAGACCATTCGGTAATCCCTTTTTACCCTTATTTTTCTCCCCTTCCCTTGTTCACATGGGAGTATGGGCTTGTATGCTTTGAAGGTTCACTTCGTGAACGTTTTGGAATAGGTGGTTGTGGTTGTGTTGACTATTTGAAGAAGATTGGAGTGCTTGGCTTTACTTGTAGTTGTTTTTTTTTTGTCGTGTTCCTTTATGTTTTATTTAGTGTGTTTAGGGAAAATGTTTTCGAAAACCCGATTTTGAGACTTGCTTACGAGTGTTCACCTTCCCTTGTTAGTAACTCATTTTGATTTTGAACTTTACTCTACTAGAATAACATTAAACCAAAAATTTCATTGATCTTTTAGCTTGAGTCCACTTTTTCTACTAGGAGTTTACATCGGGGTTTGCATTTGACCACCTTGACCCCCCGTGGAGTGATAAGGCCTTGGTTATCGGATCCCGTGCCTATAGGTGACCTTACTTGAAAATATCTTTATGTTTAGGACGAACCTCTTTACTTTTGCAGAAAGGTCGGGATTACACTTACCTCCAGTGTCGACTAACTCCATGGTCCACTCAATTCCATCCCGTTTAACGCCCCGTTGTACACTTTTAGTTGATTAGGAGGACCTAGATAAATCATCAATGTCTTTAGTGATTTAATGTTATCCTATTAGACTTTAGTCCACTTCATCTTGAATAATTAACTTTGGAATGTTTGTACTTGTCTCGAGTAAACTATCGGTGTCTTTCCTGCCGTCTCGATGAGGGATTCGGTGTTTTCATGTTAGGATGCAACTATCCTTGTTTGTTTGTTTGTTTGTTTGTTCGTTTGTGTGTTTGTTCGTTTATGTTTTGTGTGAGTTTAGTTGCGGCCGCAATTTTGAGCAAGACCCAACTTGCCTTGCATGGGAGTACCTTACCTCATAGGTATTTTGATGTGAGTTGAAGGGACGGAGCGGGCCCGTTAATTGCTCCGTATCGACTTAGTTTAGTTTAGTAGTAGCTTTTATTCTAATACCTTTTGTTGTGTTCCTTTTATGTATGTGCATGTTTGTGTGTCTTTCCTTATAGGTACCTCCAACAAACAGTGACAGTGGATGAGAAAAGGATAAGAAGCACGAAATCGTTCAAGTGTGGGGGACGACTTATGCTTTAAAAGGTAATTTCTTACCCACCCTTCCTTTCCCTCCCTAATTTAAACATTGAGGACCCACAATGTTCGGTTTAAGTGTGGGGGAGTGGATTGACGATTCATCGTTGCTTTAGGATTGTGGTTGATGTTGTTGTTGGAGGATACATTGGTGGAGTATATATGTTGTTTATTTGTGGTTGTTATGGATTGTAGCCTTGTGTTTGGTTTGTTGTTTTTGTGTCTTGTCTTGTTTTGTGTTTTCATTTGATAAAACTCGAAAAACCCTAAAAATTTAAAAATTGCAAAAATTTCAGAAAGATTGTTGTTTTCGTATTTCACTTGTTTTCCTTGATAAAATCTTTTTTCTAATTTTCAACTTCTCTAAAGAGTATGGATTTTTCTATTACTTGTTGGTTGAACTTAAATATTATATATTCATTGTCCTCCTACTGTAAGTCGCTCGGGTGTGTACCTCACTTATGTCCACCTTCCACCTCCCGTGTTGTGATTTCGACTTTGTATGCTTGTCTAGGTGACTATAACCCAAGTGACTTCTATCATTTTACGATCCATTTTTCCACAAAAATACTCCACAAATAATAGGACGACCCTAGCCCTTGTTTTTACAAGTGGCCGAGACTTGTATGCATTTGTCGATAACTTCATGGGAGTACTCATTCCATCTCCGCCACACACCCCGACATAGCATGGACCGAGCCCAAAAAATATGTAATAATTATTCTTACAACCGATTTAGTAATTTTAGTATTCATATTCTATATTTTAGTTGGATTTTAGAATTGTGACTTTTGATTTGAAAACTTGTGATTTGCTTGTGATGTTTGTTTCTCGTTCTTGTGTTTTGTTTTTGCGTGTTATCTATTTATGGGTCATAGATTAGTCTAATGAGTTACTCAAGAACGATTAAAGTTTAAGTGTGGGGGTATTGATAACACGCAAATTTGGACCGTTTTACCCCCTATTCTCACTTGTATTTAACTCGATTTTATGTTCTTTAACGTCAATATAACTCATTTTCGACTATATTTCGTATTTTCTAGTTTGAATTTGGTTTTTTCGTATTTTTCGTCTTTTTCGTAGAATTTCGTACTACTTTTGTCTTATAGGTACGTGTTCCTGAATAGAGAGGCGAATTGAAGCGAGAGGACCCAAGTCGAGAGATCGAGTCAAACCCCAAGTCAAACCCCAAGTCAAACCCGACTCACTTAACCCATAACCCATCTCACCCTTATACTTCACATCACTCATTTACCATCAAACCATCTACCCAATTGCCAACCCACATCCCATTTCCCATATCAACATATTGGCCCAATTACAATTACAACCCAACAACTCAAACCAACCCACCTCCATGTCAAGGTCAATTTGACCTTGACTAACCACCTTCACTCCCTCCATTAACCATCCCTCCATTAACCAACAACCACCGACCACCTTAGCCTGATCTCCGGCCACCACCCTCCGTCACCTTCTCCTCGTTCTCCGTCGAACCCAACACACAACAGCAGCCATCCGCCATACCCCCTCAACCAACACCACCATAATCGACCCTTCACCTTCAAATCCGACAGCAGACGCCGAAGCGACACCAGCCGCGCAACGACAACCACAACCACAAGCTCCGGCGAGCCACCCCGCAGCCGTGACGGCATCAAAACTCCCTCCGTCGGCCTCCTCTGTTCACCGGCGTCGACTCCATCTGACCACCACCTCTCCCGTCCAGATTCCGTCCTCCTCGCCGGCAACAGCAGCAACCAGCCGCACCTCCCCTCCGTCTTCCTCTTCTCCGGCGAGTCTCGACGACAGCAGCAGCGGAGCAATCCCAAACCACCAGAACAACAGCGGAAGCCCTCAACTCTGTCTTCCTCTGTGTTCCGGCGACTATCACCGGCTCGACCCAGATCCGAAGTTCGAGATTAGAAACCGTCATTTAAATGAAGACTCAGAGTAATTGATTTGGAGATAATTGGGCAAAAGTCGGGATTACCGCAGGGCAAAGTTTTGCCCGGTGGTTAGTTATGCAAAACCGTAGGGCGAAATTTCACTGGATGGGAATCATAGGGTGAAGTTTAGTTGATGGGGATTTGGGCTGCCACTATTGGGCTTAGAAGATTAGATTTTTGAGACCCTCTTTTCTCTCCTCTCTATATATATGTAGCCCCTCATTTGAGGAGGAGGACAACTTCGCTCTACCACCACAACACTACCTAAGCCATAAAAATTAGTAGATTATTAGTAAATTATTAGTAGACTATATTAGTAGATTATTAGTTTTTAGTAGATTAATTAGTAGGGAGATTTTTGGAGGGTGACAATCCAAAAATTTCCACCTATTCTAGATCTAATTAGTTCTTCCCTTTTGCAATTTTTATTGAAGATTCTTAGAGATTTTCAAGGGATTAATGACAAATCCATTGTTAACTTCATCAAGATTCTTATTTTATTGCGATTTTCTTCCTTATTGTTTATCTGCAATAGTTGGTATATTTCTCTTCCTCTCCCTAATCTCCTTAATTTCTCTAGATCTCATTTATGTTATTTTAGATCGTTTTCTTCATTATGAATTGTGAGTAGATTTCTTGTTAGGGGTTAAGGGAGGAAGATCTTGGGTAATTTGAATTGAGGGTTGTTGGTAGGTTGCTTGCTTGTTGATTTATCATGTTTGAGTTTTTGTGTCTTTGTCGACCTAGAACCACGGCTAGATCAACATTGACTCACTCCTGTCAATCTGGGGAAACTCGGGGTAGGAGTTACTTTGACTTGAGACTTACCCTTTTTCGCGGCGAAAGCGGGATCTAGATAAGTTGGGTGAAGAAACCGAAAGGTGGCATTTTTCCTTTATCAACGTTGTGACTAAAACCCGATTCCAAGATTCTTAGACCCCAATTTTCGATTCCCGACTCCCCCTAACCTCAAAAATAGGTTATCTCTTCGTAGCTTATCGCTTCTTAGTGTAGACTCAACCCAAAAAAACCCCAAAAATAGACTCCAAACACTTTTTGACTGAGACTCCACCGACTTTACCTAGACCGTCCTTGAGGATCGATCCCGACTTACCGCTACTACGTATGTAGTTAGTTTGTCGAGTTTATAAATATTGTTTGATCGCGTTAGATAGGCGACAATCTGACGCGCATCATCTAAAAAACGGGTTTATGACCCTAAAGGGGGGTTGTCGATTACTTTTTTGTTTTAACTAATTTTTGAGATAGTATGATAATGTTCCTTTCAGTTTTTTTTAGTTAATCAGTGTGATAATGCACGTATATAGTACAATGAATATATTTTATTTGACTTCATATATGATATATCTCATTCATAATTTTAGTTTTATTTCAATTTATATATAACATAAATATAAACTAACCCATGAATCTTCATGGGTGATAAAACTAGTTAAAACTAAAAGGTGGGTTGGCTAGAGATGTCCCTTTTTTTGTAAAAAAATTACGATTATGTTAAATTAGGTAATTACCTTAAAATAGTTAATCATGTGTTTTAATTAGTTGATTAAATGTTTATTTACTTAATCATGTCAAATTAGGTAATTATGTGTTTTATTGGAAAATAAAGATTACATTTTGGTTCTACGAGAATCGTAAGTCAACCTAAATTGATATATCTAAGACGGTAATGAAAAAACAGTAATTATAATATCATAAATTAATATGTAAGACAAAACTTTTAATCTTACTTGATATTGTTGATAATTATTGTCGGTGTAGGAGCGTAACGAAATGAGAAATTAGATACTGAGTATTTTAATTTAAAACTTCGGGCAAAACCAATTCATCAACTCGCTATAGTAAAAATATCGTTTAATGAAGACGGTTTTAAAAAATCGAAACTCAAAATAACATTGTTAATTAAAAAGTTTGAAAAAGAAAAAAAGAAAAGAAAAAATTAACAAGGAAGAGCAATTTAATTGTTTATCCAATTAATATTGATGGTTTGAAATAATTTGTCGACGGTAAAAAATAGTTGGGGATTAGATGTTGATGTGGCCAGTGATGCTCCGTAAAAACGTTGATTAATGATGTTGCAGAGTTTTCAAGGAGTGAGTTGGTGCTTTGAGCTTGCACATCCTCTAATCTGTTTCTTTGGAAAACTCCCCAGAATTTGATTAATCTCATATTCTTTAGGACAGAAACTGACTGAACTTAACTGAACTCAATTGAAAGCTCTGAACTTAACTAAATGAGTCTAAATTGATCTCAACTGAATTGAATTGAACTGAAAAAGATTGAATTCTTCTCGTTTCGGCTATTTGTTGATATTTTATATTATTTGAGAGAAGTATCTTAATTAAAGATAAATAAATGATCGAGATGAAGGGAGTTATTTTATCCATTTGAAGTTCTTGATTGAGTTTTTACATTATTATTTGCGTACACTATAATTTACAATAACTATTAATTATTTAGATAAATTTAATATAATCACAATAACAATTTATTTAAGTAAAATTTTCTTTTAATGTGTAAACAAAAACCTTACTGGTGATCCAGAGTACCAATGTGAAAAGTATGGACCACAAATGTGTTACGAGGAAACGATTGGTAAAGGTCGCTAATCCAATATTCTTTCGATGTTGCTTAGTTGGGAAGGTAATGTTGCTATATTTAAGTGATCCCCCCGAATTGTTGATGTCACTCTTAAGTCGAGAGCATCGCCTTAGCTCCACGTTCATTACGAGTATTCGACGTTACAATTGTGGTTACTCTTGGTCATCTCCGTCTGGCATTATCGATAAATTGGTGAACTCTGGACGCAACCCCTACACATTTAGGATGAGTAGGCAAAACGTACATCGAATTGGTAGTTTGCCACCCTCTAAGGAATACCAGCGTTCGGTCAGTTGTACATTTATGATACAGAGCATGAGGTGAACAATTGAATAAATGCTTTAAGGACGGGCCCAGGACGACCCTAAATCTAAAGAAAAATAAAAAACCTGAAATTTGGTAAGACCTAACCTAGGCACAACTCAAGTTATTACTTTTTCACTTACTGTCAAATTTTATATCACCCAATCTCGAAATTCCTAGATTCGCCACTGCTCGAAACACTTAAATATATTCGACTTCTTGGCTTATGTAGAGATATTGAGGATGGTTGGCCTCATTTACTAATATTTTGTTTCAGATATTTTTTTTCTTTATTCATTCACTAAGGAGTTTTTAAACATGGATTGTAATGTTAACACAGAAATATTAGTATATCATAACAAGCAACAAGATTAAAAGATGGACATCACTCACAGTAGAAAAGATCAAAGGTTCCACTTCTAACCATTTCTGTGGATGTTATCACTAGCACGAGATGAAAGCCTTTTCCGCTTACCGTTGTTTCCCGTGCTCTAAGACGAGCGTGGAACGTCATGAGAATAGCTATATTATGATTTTGTACGGGTCAATAATATATTCAGAATAGCTTATGCATATTTCGCCGTTCTGAATAAAAGTAGACTTAAAGTATAACACAATTTTTTTTCTCCATCACTTTATTTATCTTTGTAACGTCATCCGTACAATTTGCACGGGCCAAAACTAGTTAACATTTAAATACAAAAAAAAAACAAATTTTATATGAAATATTATATACAGTATAACCCAAATATTTACCATTTACTAGTAAAATGATATTTTATGAAACATATTCATAAGGTATTATTAAAATCACTAAGATATTTAATAATTATCGTTCAAGAAAAGACTTGATGGGACTTAAAAAAAATACTACTCAAATATTTTTCATAAGTAATAACACCTAACATATATTTATGAAACATATTCTTAAACAAAATTAGGAACTTATTAAAATCACAAAGACCTTTAATAATCTATATAAAACGTATTTATATAGTCCACACACAAACCACATATGAAACTTATTCATATAAATAAAAAACTTGCTAAACTAATTAGCATATATGTAATAGTAATCACTATCACAAAGATATTTAACTACTTATCCACATAAAACAAAATTTATATGGCCTTAAAAATATACAATCATAACACCCCACTAAAACGAATTAAGCACAATAGTAAAAAAACACTATGAGATATAATAATATACATAAAACAAATTTATGTAGACTAATATGAAATTATTATGAAAGTGTTTTATACGTCTTGGCTAAAGTAATTAGCATAATAATTAATGTTACAAAAACATTAAAATAAATTTAAAAACTCATTTTTATGAAATAACAAATACTCCGCATTATGAGTATAAAAATATATTCGATGAGACAAATTTAATTCGACAAAAATACAAATGTTTGAGATAAATTGACATAGACTACACAAATTATGTAGGGTTACAACCCTAAAACCCAAGGACCTGTTACGAGTATTAACCGAAAAAACAAAAGTAGAGGGATAACAATTATACCTTACTTGCAGCGTAACAGCGTATTAATAAGAAGTATAATAAACCCAGAAATATATATAATCTCCACGGACAAAATAAATAATCTCCACGGATAGAATAAAGCACCCCAAACGTGATGCTTCCTTTGGTATCCACACGGGTACGGAACTGCAACGTATATGCTAGTATAAGGGTTTGTGAGACGGTCTCACAACTTCTCTCTAGATCTCTCTTATAACTCCTTATAAGAGAATATATATTATGAGTCAATACTCTTAATTCCATATATTGTTTCATCATATAAACCTTCTTATATAGGAGATGAGAAACTAGAATTAGGTTATTACTATAACTCTAATTACCATAATTAGATTATTACTATAACTCTAACTACTATAACCCAACAACGCAGTTGAGTCCGTATTACTACTGACCCGATATATTTAATATATCGATATATATTAATAATATCCCGTACACATTGTTGTGTGACCCAATGGGCCAACTTAAGACTACCAGACACGTAACCTATTTACATGTTAACCCGACATCGACCTCTAGCAAGGCATATTGGATACATAGACTTAAGCGGGTTACTCCGTATAGGACAATGGACATAACACCTTCAGTCTCCCACTTGTACATCTCCTCCCGAGAACGGCGTTAAGTCTCTTTGCTACTATTGTCTCCAATTGAGAATGAGGTAAGAAGAAGTGTCATCCTCACATGTCTCAATCTTTTACTCGAATCTTTGAGTTGACTTGTTAAAAGAGCAGATAGATGACAATCATCCTATCTGAGCGCGGCCACGCATTTGAACAAGTCACACTCTTCGAGTGGCCAAGAAACAATAAATTCCCTTCAATAAAAGAAGAGCAAATCCCCTCTTGTCTAACCACATCCTATCACACGATCCATGCATGCCCAATAACCATCCATAGCCCCCTTTCACAGCTGACGAGGAATAGTATCAAAGCATACACATCACATGTACAGAATAGTCAAAGACTTAGGTCTAAAGACCATACAAGTTCATAACTCGTAAAGAACTTTACTGACACTAAGCAAAATCTTAGTAAAATTCTTTTCGACGGGTCTGTCTCATGCATGTTCTCAACATACACCTGTGTGCCTGGTTTAGTATCTCAATACCTATTACTCAAGGAACTTAGTCATCAACCAACTCACACACTAGTCATTTAAGGGTATTCAAATGTCCCAACACAATACCCTGACTAGAGATAAAATAATTACATCATCCAAATAGAGTTCTAAGACTAAGTCACGTACTTAGTAATCTATTTCATCAATGTAAATTATTTATGGACAAAACTTGGTTACATTAACCAAATGACAATATGTCATACATATATCAATTATCAAAATAACTCCTACTAAACCAAACACCTCTAATGTACTAAGACCACTCGCTCATGCGTCTTATACCAATCATAACAATATGTAGAAGAGGTTTAGGGATATACAACATTTGTATCGGTTATTTACAAGCATATGATCAATCTACCTTCTCTCAATTAAGGCAAACTATTAGTTTCATAAGCAACAAATTGCTTCATAAACTTTAAAGTTGAGTGAGTGCTTGATTCGTAATCAAACGTCTATTTGTTTCAAAAGCAATAGAACACTAACTTTAGTTATAATACTAGTCACAAAGTTGTTCTTTGGAACCGTTTCAACACACAACTTCTCATCTAGAACAAAATATATCGAGATTACAATCTCATGTCATCTTTGTCTATTTGGAAATATAAATCGTTGTAAATTGTTTACAACAATTCGCTTATCACATCATTCGCATCTCTTAAATAATTCCCACTTTTGCTTCTTAAGCGCAAAGGAACAATTCTTAGATAGCATTGTAGTGACATTCACCAGATTAGTATCTACTCGTCACACGAGCACATAATAAACACATTTCTTGCGAAGTCTCCTAGACTTATAGCAACCAAATGTTGTTTAGTTAGAGACGTATGTCACTTACATACCAAATCATAACAATAAATGCACTCCAACTAGCCTCTTGTACACACTTTGTCTCTCCGATTTTCGTCTCAAAGGAAAACAAACATTTTTGAATTACCGCATTGAGAACGAAGATACTTGCTCCATGCTCCAATCAAATTGGAACATTCACATTTGCCTAGCCATTCTGATAATATGAAATTCATATGATGTGTCTCATACACCATCTTGTACATTTCTTTTAAAGAAATATATTTCTCATACATTTGTCCAAAACTCATCATATGAGTGATGACATTCAAAATGCTAAATCAATTCTAATAGACTTAAGCATAATGTTGTAAAAATGGTTTTTCCATAGTCATTACTATGAGATCAATCCTTAACTACCAACTATACTTCATAGATACTCTTATATCAATCCACATCATCTTTATGTTAAAGACTATTCTTCAATATAAGACCCATTTAACCAAAGTCTATACTTGGTAGTTATGGTATATGGAATCTATTAGATTTATGACTTCATGTGACTCTTGGAGTCTTTGCCCATTATTGTTTCATCATAGCTCAAACCTATGTAGGGTAATATTTTGTAGGTAAGATGATCATGACTTTTATGGATGCATCAATATCCTCTTCAACAGTTGTAGAGAACACCTGTTTATCTTGAACATTTCAAGGTCGATTCTACTCCCATTGTTTCTATTAGAAATCACATATTTTTAAAAGAAACATATCACTCCATGCAACAAAACAGTTTTGTTCTTTGGATGGTTTGTAGAATTAACATAATACCCCTAATAAAACACATGTCATAACTGAGTCTAAATTCTAGAAAACAATTTTCTATAAACTTTAAGACTTGATAATTAAAAAAAGACTTTTTAGAACATTTTCAATCTATATCTCATATGGTGTCTATTCTCCGACTTACATGGACAATCTCATCAACATTGTACAAAGACTTTATAGTGTATAACTTTCTAAAGCGTCAATAATATCGGCATATGACTCATCATAGACCAAATCATATCAAATATGGTTCGATGTAGTTTGACACACTTTTCACTACTTCTAAGATAATCACAATATTTTAGTTCAGTTCCTCCCTATTTCAATCATATCAAACGACTTGTACCAACTTATCAAGTTGATCTTGTATTTTCATCTGAATTTTCTTGAATAATTCAAAGCATTCAGTTTTAAATTTCATCAAATGAACAAAATCATATGTGTTACCCATTTTGCAACATCACTAGTTAAACTCACACATATCTGTATATGTGTGATCTAACAAGTCTAAGTACCCTCCCACTACAATTAATAGGAGTCACTTCTAATGTCATTTATCCATCTAAACAAGATCCATTTACCTCAGTTGATCATTATCAATAAGGTTTATAATTTCATCATTATGAAACTTATTCTTATGATTCTTGTCTCATGGATTAAGGACAATGTCATGATGGGTAAAACTCAGGTCGGGGGAGTTGAACCTTTTGGTCGTTATGTTATAAATAAAAGCATTCACTACTAGGAATGTAGAGCCTAACAATTATGTTAGCCTTATTGTACCCCCATATTATTGCAAGATATAGAACAACAATTGTTCTGCTTTTATTAAAAAAATTCATGCCCATACATGAAACAGATTCAATATTCTTGCTTATGAGTAGTACAAGAATAACAATTATTCAATCCCAGTATTAAGCTTTAAAATAAAATCAAGTGATTTCTTTTTATGAACTGAAACAACAACGTTTGTTCATTCAATCATAAAACGCTCACTTAATTCATTATTGCACTCTCTTTGAGCCATCATATCTACAATGTAATAATCGCATTTGGTATCTTTATACCAAATCAGTAGAATGAAAGTAACAATTACTCTAGTAACTACACACCTGAAGTCATACTTCAATAATTGATTTACGGATTTTCTAGACATTTCTAGAAATTGTCTACCAATGTCATATATATTTGTCATTACATTAATGACAAATAAAATCGTACCTAATCTAAATTTGGAAAGAAGTTTGGATATGACAACGATTGTGCTTTCCTTACTTTAACCAACGTCTTAGATTCATTAATCATTATCTCAAGCAATTTTCTTAATGAACTCATAGAACATTAGTATTATTTACCTTTTTGATACAATGTTCGCTCGTCTTTTACCATCTTATGTTAAAAGGTGAGAAACCTTATTAAGTCACATGTTTATTCGTAATAAAGTGACCTAGACTTAGGACTAATTGAAACGATTTCAATTTCTAATTCTTTAGAAAGAAGCATCCAAAATTTTTTGATTATCAATATAATCACTCATCATATGACAAATGGATTAATCGGATCATCTTTAACATTTTCTCACTTAATGGGAACTGTTCTCTTTTTTATTGAAACAATTGATTTTGGTACTTATAGTCATCTCCATGACTCTCATCATACAGTCCATACAATACATTAGCATTGGCAATAATCTATTAGAATTATCCTTCAAAAGGACAAAATATGTATCTCTAATTTTGAGAAGAATTCTTAAGATACCAATCGACGAGGTTGAACAATTCAAACTCATCTTTAATAAATGTGATAACGGTAACTAAATTACAACTACACGTATATGCAAAGTAAAACGATAATTAATATTAATAATCATAAACAATTATAAGATAAAATCATGTAAACTACCCTCAACTTCACATAATATTCCAATATTCTAAATCTTTTGTCGCTCAAGTGAACTTGGGCTCACTACTCAAGCTCCAAAAGTAAAGGTAGAAAATAACATTGTCAATTACATCAATATGTAATTCTTGGTTTGTCGGAATCAGTCACCATATGACACCAACTATTTGCCCCAAAGCCCAAGTCCGACTTGATAGCAATGTTAAGGAGACCAAACTAAACCTGTGGGTAACCATTACCCACCAACTCAGTCCAAAAACATCGACAAAGCACCCGCTTAGGCAGTCACTTCAACCAATGATAAGAAATTGTTGTAGTGGTCAATTCTGGAAAGGCAATACTTAATATTTGTACGAGAGAATAAACGCATATGGGTCCTAACCATGCCACCAGGTCAACTTACAAGGCGACCTATAGTGGACATGACATAGGTCCACCCCGACGCGGCCACGCGCGGGTTTGGGTAGGCGAATGAATCTCCATATGAAACTGATCGAATTGAAATTTAGGTCGAAGTAGAGTCGCCACCGAATTTTATGGTTATTCGGAACCATTCGAGCCCACTCTATGTCGTAGTGGTCCGTATACAAAATACGGCCCATTTCCGATGTCAGAGTTTATTGGGCTCGTCCCTTTGCATTTGATACCAATACCGACGTTATCGGATATTGTGTATTGAATGACTCTCGTGCGCCAACGGTTTCGGGCATCCGGAAACCGAGGTTCTGAGTAAGGGGTGAGGGTACGTGTTGGGAAGCCCACAAAGGACACCCAACCCCGCCCGCACATTAGCGGCCTCTACTAAGAATTCGAATGACTTTCCAATACGCGCGTTAGTTAAACGGGAAAATGATATGCAAAGATTATTTTCCCTAGACATGTGAATGGAATTGAAAAGGGTTTCTAAGTCAATTTAATGCAATTAATTCTACGTCAAAGTGGAATTTTAGCATGTGGGTTCATTTTAGTAAAATAAAATAAACAATGAAAATTGACAAAGGAAACGAACAAACTGTTAGTAACGATGTAACGAATAATAACGGTTTGTGCAAATATTGAATTGAATTGAATGATGTAAACGAGATGATGCATGGTTTGAAAAGATAGTAGTACACCTGATTAATTAACACGTGTTGACCGAGGTCAAGGGAAAAATATATCAAAAACTTGAAGTATGCCGGAAAAGTCGATGTTTTAAAGAAAACAAAACGAAGATATGCGTCGCGGTTTTCAGGGAACCGTGCGACTCGCCCGAGAAGGGCGCGACTCGCGCCACAGGCTGCCCCGGACTCGGTTTTTCGAAAACTGTTAATTTGACAAATCGCGTACAAATATGGACTGATTTATACCCGATTTAATATTTTCGACATTCGTTATATTCAATATTTGATTATGAAATCGATATTGAATACTTGGAATGATTTATACTCGATTCTAATTGTGACGCTCGTCATATCCCATATTCGATTACGGAATCGATATGGAATACTAGAGTGAAAAAACTAAAAAAAATTGATTTGAATCGTTTAAAATAACCAAGACGATATAGATATTCCTCCGCGTTTGTAGTGTCATGATTCGAACGAATTAAATAACATCTACGTTAGCATCAACGAAAAATTGAATTGGCTAAATTGTTTGATTAGATTATTAGACTCGACATCCAATTATGAAATTGGCATCGGATCTAACGTATCGACACTTTGCTTGAATGAAGACTTGATTCCCTCAGCTTTTCCGACATCGAAATAAATCCCGAGGGATTGTGATGTCGGATCCGCGTCAACGGGTTTCGACCCTTATTAAAATTGATGCTTGTTTTTGAAAATTAATGTAAATATATGACTCGAACAATAATGAAAACGAAATAAAAAAAATATTGTTTAAGTTAACTTATCTCAATAATCAAATAATCGGGGTATTGGAACAAGCGACCGTCAACGCTGTGTGCAGTACACTTGTATATTCGTGTTTCCTTATTCTGATACCCCTCTTATTCGACACAAATCGATAAGTATTTTAGTGTTTTGTATTAGTTATTATCGATATTATAATGCAAGAAACGAAATAAAACAAAAAAAACGCGAAAAAGATGAAGATGACGAGAGGAAGAGAGGAAGGAGAGAAAGGGGTTTTTACACCCTCAACCTACATGTTCTTGTCTCGGAACGGACTCGTAACTGTGGCTTTAATGGTAAGTCACGCATCAGTTAATCCCCAGCGGAGTCGCCAAATTGTGGACATGACATAGTTCCACCCCGACGCGGCCACGCGCGGGTTTGGGTAGGCGAATGAATCTCCATATGAAACGGATCAAATTGAAATTTAGGTCGAAGTGGAGTCGCCACCGAATTTTATGGTTATTCGGAACCATTCGAGCCCACTCTATGTCGTAGTGGTCCGTATACAAAATACGGCCCATTTCCGATGTCAGAGTTTATTGGGCTCGTCCCTTTGCATTTGATACCAATATCGACGTTATCGGATATTGTGTATTGAATGACTCTCGTGCGCCAACGGTTTCGGGCATCCGGAAACCGAGGTTCTGAGTAAGGGGTGAGGGTACGTGTTGGGAAGCCCACAAAGGACACCCAACCCCGCCCGCACATTAGCGGCCTCTACTAAGAATTCGAATGACTTTCCAATACGCGCGTTAGTTAAACGGGAAAATGATATGCAAAGATTATTTTCCCTAGACATGTGAATGGAATTGAAAAGAGTTTCTAAGTCAATTTAATGCAATTAATTCTACGTCAAAGTGGAATTTTAGCATGTGGGTTCATTTTAGTAAAATAAAATAAACAATGAAAATTGACAAAGGAAACGAACAAACTGTTAGTAACGATGTAACGAATAATAACGGTTTGTGCAAATATTGAATTGAATTGAATAATGTAAACGAGATGATGCATGGTTTGAAAAGATAGTAGTACACGTGATTAATTAACACGTGTTGACCGAGGTCAAGGGAAAAATATATCAAAAACTTGAAGTATGCCGGAAAAGTCGATGTTTTAAAGAAAACAAAACGAAGATATGCGTCGCGGTTTTCAGGGAACCGTGCGACTCGCCCAAGAGGGGCGCGACTCGCCCGAGACGCGCGACTCGCCCGAGAAGGGCGCGACTCGCGCCACAGGCTGCCCCGGACTCGGTTTTTCGAAAACTGTTAATTTGACAAATCGCGTACAAATATGGACTGATTTATACCCGATTTAATATTTTCGACATTCGTTATATTCAATATTAGATTATGAAATCGATATTGAATACTTGGAATGATTTATACTCGATTCTAATTGTGACGCTCGTCATATCCCATATTTGATTACGGAATCGATTTGGAATACTAGAGTGAAAAAAATAAAATAAAAAATAAAAATTGATTTGAATCGTTTGAAATAACCAAGACGATATAGATATTCCTCCGCGTTTGTAGTGTCATGATTCGAACGAATTAAATAACATCTACGTTAGCATCAACGAAAAATTGAATTGGCTAAATTGTTTGATTAGATTATTAGACTCGACATCCAATTATGGAATTGGCATCGGATCTAACGTATCGACACTTTGCTTGAATGAAGACTTGATTCCCTCAGCTTTTCCGACATCGAAATAAATCCCGAGGGATTGTGATGTCGGATCCGCGTCAACGGGTTTCGACCCTTATTAAAATTGATGCTTGTTTTTGAAAATTAATGTAAATATATGACTCGAACAATAATGAAAACGAAATAAAAAAAATATTGTTTAAGTTAACTTATCTCAATAATCAAATAATCGGGGTATTAGAACAAGCGACCGTCAACGCTGTGTGCAGTACACTTGTATATTCGTGTTTCCTTATTCCGATACCCCTCTTATTCGACACAAATCGATAAGTATTTTAGTGTTTTGTATTAGTTATTATCGATATTATAATGCAAGGAACGAAATAAAACAAAAAAAACGCGAAAAAGATGAAGATGACGAGAGGAAGAGAGGAAGGAGAGAAAGGGGTTTTGACACCTTCAACCTACATGTTCTTGTCTCGGAACGGACTCGTAACCATGGCTTTACACAAGAGTCTTCGAGGTTTTATGGAGGTTAAGTTATGGTGGCTCGGGATTGATTCCTAAAACTAGGTTTAGGGTTTGCTAGTGTAGAATTGCTTAGGGTTTGAGTCTTGATGTGTTGAGAGCTTGATATTGATTGGGGTTTGATTTGATATTGATTAGGATTGTGTAGAGATGTGTATTAGGGTTCTTGAGGTTGTGAAAAAGTTGTCTAATGTATTGCATGGGGGTTGCTTATATAGGCAAGGCTATACATCCCCTAGCTAGGGTTAGGTGATCCGGGTAGCCCCCGGGCTTGGTTGAGCAGCACGGTCCGTCCGGTCGGGCCCATTCGATCGGGTGGGTCAGTTGTAGTGTAAAGGTCTGTCTTTTTGGATTGTACATTGGATGTTTTGTGGGTTTTGATTTTTGAGTTGGACCCCTGATACCTGGGTGGCTGTTTCGTATGTGTCTCGGAACGACTTTGACCGGGGTTGAACCAATCGCTAAAAGTCGGTTTTATTTCTGGTGACGGTTTTGACCCAAATTAGTCTTATTTGATTGGAAACGGCCCACTGGACCTGGATTCGAGGTTGATTTTGTGAGATTTGTACTCTGTAAGTGTGTTAGCCAGCAATTAATGGATTTGAGCCCGTATCCGAGCGCATAGAAACACGTTAGCGTCCGATCGTCATCGGATGTTTTTTGGAAACTGCTATAGACACCTGGCTGTCAAAATGCGGGTGTCTACACCTATCAGTTCTAAGCACACAAATCACAAGTCTCAAACAATAAAATTCATGCATCGTATGACATAATAATTTAATTGTTATTAGTACAATGTGCATAAAACAAGTTAAAAGATCTCATATTTTGATTCATAATCATATCACAATTCATGATTGCTATTTGCTTTGAACAATCTCACCAATCTCTTTCATTTTTTCAACTATGAGTAACAATTCTCCACTCGGAAAATTGAACGGATATACAAAACTCGATTCACAATCGATATGCAACTTATAATTGTCATATAGATGAACAATTCATCAAAATCAAATAGGACTCGAGAAACTCTTTTCCCGACCCATTTATGATAACATGATAATTAAAATGCATAAAATTATTTAGCCGATTTAGAAAACTAATTTTTCAATGATTCGGAAAAATTATAATCCGTGTTTGATTCATAATCAACACACAAACGCGAGAAAATGACTTTTCTTAAAAGCGTCACTCGACCCGACACCATGTCGTCCGAGTAAATATTGTGTTGTCTTGGTCAAACTTTTGCCGCTCGGGTCATCCCGTTCCGACCGGGACACATTCGTGCCTACCGAGTTATACTCGTTCCAACCGAGTCACACCCGTTCCGACCGAGTCACACTCGTGTCGACCGGGTTGACCTTGTTTCGTTCCGTCTCCACCATAATTAAAACGGGGTTGTCATAATCTTATTAGGACTCATCGTCAACATTAATTCATGTAATTTTACGTTCTCAATTTCAATCGAGTCTTGACTAATCTTATTAGTCTCATCGTAAGAAATTAGAGATTATAGTGGATCAATTTAGGGTAAATTAAATTAAAATATGATCAATATTAAACCTTAACTTAAAGGGTTATTTAACAGGAATAATATCAACTTTGGGTGGTATTCCATCAATAAAACCAACTTTAATTAATATGGGAATAAAACCAAGTATGAGACATATTATATATACGAGAATGAAATTGCCTCTTAAATGACCGGATGAAGTCGGTTTTTGTGGGTCTCATACTATTCATAAACATATTATACGAGAATGAAATACCCTTACCTGCTACCGTCTACACCCGTCAATATTACCACTAATACAAGCAATTCACTTTTTAACTTCATTAATTCTCAAAACTTCATACTTTAAACTTCAAACTAATCACTTCATCACTTCATCATTCACTTCGTCGAAGGTAATTTTTTACAAAACTTTTGTTTGTTTATCTTTCTCCGACTTTTCTACGTCCGTGTTTATAATTGATTATAATTAATTTTGTGGAAAATCAATTTTCATGGGTATTGTCAAGTTCATTCCTCAATCTTGTGGTTTGGCAATGTCAACGGTGAGTTTTCTTTTCATTTCCTTAAATCGATTTTTCTGGGTTGAACTTAGGTTTTCGATTTTTCTGGGTTTAACTTAGGTTTTCGATTTTTCTGGGTAAACTTAGGGTTTTCTTATTGGTTTAATTTGGGGGTTTAAGTGTCTAATTAGTGTTTTTTTAAAATGGTTTGATTGAAAACGTAGGTTGATTCAACCCTAAACCCTAAGTTAAAGTGTAGGTTTAGGAAAGAGAATTTGATTTAGAGGAATGAAGAAGATGAAGGTGGTTGTTTACTAATAGTATGGGACCCACAAAAACCGACTTCATCCGGTCATTTAAGAGGCAATTTCATTCTCGTATAATATGTCTCATACTTGGTTTTATTCCCGTATTAATCAAAGTTGGTTTTATTGATGGAATATCATCCAAAGTTGGTATTATTCCTGTTAAATAACCCTAACTTAAATTTAATAATCAATTTCTGAATTTAACACTTTAACTCAAGAAATAAGATAAACCCTAAACTTGATCAATAAGACGATAGATTATCCGCAAACCCAATGAAACGAAACATATAACAACTACAACCAAGTGTGTAACAATCACATAAATAATGATGTCTATGTAACACGCATGATGAGAACAACCCAAACAAAATTGCGGCAGAGTATATTATATTGCGGCATAATTATTATTAACCCAATTTTCTCAGGGCATGGATGAAATATGGAACAATTCTCGCACGATGGAACATATAATTAAATTAATACGCGGGTGGAATCCCTCATAACAAATTATGAGACATAGATTCACGTCAATCTGATTAATACTACGTCATAGAGGTTCTAATACCACTGTAGGGTTACAACCCTAAAACCCAAGGACCTGTTACGAGTATTAACCGAAAAGACAAAAGTAGAGGGATAACAATTATACCTTACTTGCAGCGAAACAGCGTATTAATAAGAAGTATAATAAACCCAAAAATATATATAATCTCCACGGACAAAATAAATAATCTCCACGGACAGAATAAAGTACCCCAAACGTGATGTCTCCTTTGGTATCCACACGGGTACGGAACTGCGACGTATATGCTAGTATAAGGGTTTGTGAGACGGTCTCACAACTTCTCTTTAGATCTCTCTTATAACTCTTTATAAGAAGAATATATATTATGAGTCAATACTCTTAATTCCATATATTGGTTCATCATATAAACCTTCTTATATAGGAGATGAGAAACTAGAATTAGGTTATTACTATAACTCTATTTACCATAATTAGATTATTACTATAACCCAACAACACAGTTGAGTCCGTATTACTACTGACCCGATATATTTAATATATCGATATATATTAATAATATCTCGTACACATTGTGTGTGACCCAATGGACCCACTTAAGACTACCAGACACGTAACCTATTTACATGTCAACCCGGCATCAACATATAGTAAGGCATATCGGATACATAGACTTAAGTGGTTTAATCCGTATAGGACAGTGGACATAACTCCTTCAAATTCATCTTTAAAACAATTTGCAAAACAAGAATTAAAACAAAACTTGGGTGTTCACGATATTTGTAGAGACAATAGCAAAAACGCATTTGCTCTCGTACCACTTTTAGAAAAATAAGGACAAATCTTTATGCGAAAGCGATCGGATCGTTGTGCTCGCTAATTGTCTACTACCTTGTAATCGTATCTCCGGTGGCTACTAGAGTCCCGGAATATATCCACGCCCCAAATCCCAATTCCCAAATGATGGTGGACTTCATCTCTAGAATTTTTACATTGTATATGTGCGGTGTATATTCTCATTAGACTATCTTTCTTACTAGTCTAATTTTTTCCATCATATAGTCTCACACAGAGACATTTTAATATGATAATTAAATTCAAATTAATTCACAATTAAATTGAGCAATTGAATAGAGATATAAATATATATATATTAACTCTCATATTTATGTGGCCTTTATAAATAAAATTCAATAAAAACTTAGGTGTAATCGATGAGATTGGATATCTACTAACTAAACGTACAATTCTAATCGACTTCCCTAATATCCTATAGTATCAAATTCTCTCTCTTTAATCCAATCTAATGGTTATATTTGACTTTACACAATGTCCAAGAGTACCTGCTATTTGGATTTTATAATTGAATTCATTATTTTGCAAAGTTGACTTCAAATAGTGAATGTAAGTATGTAATAATGTAAACATTGATTGACTTCGAATACTTTTATGTTATACGGATAATATTTTTTAGGATTATTTAACAGGAATAATCCAAACTTTGGGTGGTCTTCTATAAATAAACCGAACTTTATTTAATCTGGGAATAAACACAAGTATTGGACATATCTTACATTAATGGAACTGGGTAACCGACTACCTGCTAAACTCTTTCACTTTTTACTTACATTAACCATTTCCATTTTCAAAACAATTTTGTATCATACCGTATCAATAATTTGGGAATAAACCACGACTCTTTGAAAAGTTAACCTAAACTTTGCCAAATAATTCTCATCACATCCTCCTCTTCTTCAACTAATTGATTTTTCATTTTTCTCCAAATTGATTTTTCTACGATTTATTTGCTCCGAGATTTGTTTGTTTAAAATACACTCGCATATTTTGTTTACAGAAAAAAAAAAAAAAAAAAAAAAAAAAAAAAAAAAAAAAACTTCAATATTTTAGATCCCAGAAATAGTTGCAAAAAAATCGTTGGGTTTTAACCTCAGAAAATCTTTATCGAATCAACAAAAGAAAGAAGAAACAGTTTGCTTATAAAAAGAAGATGAGACCCACAGTAACCTGATGTATCAGGTCATTTTAGACTTAATTTCATTAATGTAAGATAATTCAATACTTGGGTTTATTCTCAGATTAAATAAAGTTCAGTTTATTATAAGAATATCACCCAAAGTTGAGATTATTCTCGTTAAATAATCTTATTTTTTATTTTGAGTTCATTCTAATGTTCGAAATAAAAAGTCAATAACGACTCAATTTGAATCCAACACATTGACATGATTCGTTATTTTTACCCGAATTGACCCGATTATTTTCAAAACTTGATCCGAAAATAAACTAAAGTGACTCAAACGACCCATGGAAGACCTGACGATTGAACCAAATAGACTCAATTAGATAACCGACCTGAACCAGAATCGACCATTGACCCGATATAACCCAATTTATTAGATAACCGACTAGAACCAGAACTGGCCCATTACGATTTTTAACATGAGTAAACCCGACTCGTAAGCGACCCGACTCGAACCCGACCGACCCGTCTAAGTATACTGAGTCATTCAAACCGAACCCAAGATGACCCAACTCGTCTTAACCCGACCCATAACCGACCCAGGTGACCCGATTGCCCCCTCTACCCTGAATAACTGAGATTTGTAGAGAAGAGTCATGAGTATTATTAAGGTACTGACTGCAAGGTGAATACTTCGTTTCACCTAATTCTTTTACTTTGTCTATCTCCGTGATTTTTATACTCAAAAAGTTGGGAGGAATTCAAATTGCATAGACAAAACATATTGTCATTTTCTAGGCATTTTACTTTTGTTGTATCTATCCAATGGGTAGTAATTGACCCGTCGCAAGCTTACGACGAATATGTCCATCAGAAGTAAGAATTTGCAATAGTTTCATTGGTACAAAAATTGAAATGGTTTTGTAAACCTTATTCTAATAATAGGAAAATCTATCCTCAAAAAGGAAAGGGTTATTTCATGAGAATAATATCAACTATGCATGTACTTCTTAAAATAATTCAATCTATACGTAATCTTATTTTAATATGAACTATGCATTCATTAATCTTGCTTTACTATGTATGAAATTATGACTTGGTATTACCGGTCATAGTGACTTGTTGTAACATTCTAGGGTTTTATTAGGTTCGTTGCAGTCATCGTGAAAGCCAAAATTACCATAAAAACATTTTCTTTCATAACTTCTATAAGACTAATTGAAAAAAATGGAAGATGAATTTTCGAAAAATTTAATTTTGTTATCAATGGCCGAAAATGAATACGAAATGTGAATCAGATGAAGAATAGTTAGAGAACGAGTTGAATAAGAGAGGTTCAACAGGTAGCCGGTCACCCATAGTAAACGATGTTAATGAAGGCGTAGTTCGTATTGAAATGAGATTACGTATGGTTTGAATTAATTTAAAAAACACACGTATAGTTGTAATTAATCCAAAAAGGAAATATAAAGAATTATGTTAAATGGAGAAATGGAGAAATGACTAAATTAAGTTCAAATGAAAATATATGGACATTAAAATAAGGATTATACATGGATTTTTGGAGAGATTAGAACTCAGAAATCCACTCTTAAACAACTCGTTCATGAAACCGGCATGTCATGCTTATTGAGACAAATTTCTTGGCCCAAATTATCTACTCCTTTCATTTTTCTTCTTTTACTTTCGGGATGATGACACCCATGTGGAACTCTATTTTATCCAATTTTTTAAGCTTGTGCAACTTTTGCCATCGTAATAGCGACTTTTGCCATCATAAAAAATACAATTTGTGAAGAGATGTTAGTGGTTAATCTAGTACTTAAGCATGTACGTTTGTTTCAGTTTATTTTCTTAATCAATGCAATACAACTCATTTAATTCATTTTCCTTTGAAGTATCAACCTCGCACAATCTCTCAACAAAAGTGGTATCAGAGCTATCATTTAATTCATTTTCCTTTGAAGTATCAACCTCGCACAATCTCTCAACAAAAGTGGTATCAGAGCTAACCAGGTTCAAAATTCAAGTACACTGATAAAACATTGTTCACAATGCAAAACAATAGAGCAAACTCATACACAATACCCTGTTTTCAGTGGTGTCAACTGTGAAGTACCACTTCTGAAGTCTAAAGATGCAAACCTTATTCAAGTCTAAGTAACTATGGGGACTAGTTGAAGATGGGTTTGAAATCCTTCATGGAGTTGTAGAAAAACAAAAGATGGCACAGAGGTGTATACTACGGAGCTTTATAGATTCGCATCCTGCAGGTTGGATTCAGTTCATGTCATGCTAATTGGATTCACACTATTAAGAGGATAATGAATCATTGTTACTCCGTAGACCGTAATTGTCCATCTACAGAGGCAAAACACATCATCAAGCTTCAAATTTTAATGGAACAATTTTACAAAGAATAATGTCACCCCATTCATCAAAGTTATATAATAAGGTTACAAGTATCGAGCTAGCCAATTTTAATGGAACTATTTACAAAGAATAATGACACCCTGTCCATCATAATTTCAAGGTTCAGGCCTCAGGGTCATCTATCAATTGATAGTGTTAGGTTGACGACTTAGTTTAGCAGTATGGAACGTGACAGTCAAACAAACGACCACAAACAAGAACATCTGTTGTTCAACAGTCGTGAAGATTCACTGAAAATGAAAGAGGTAAGGCTAAACCTATCGACAAGAGAAAAACAAGACAAGTTGTCAAGAACTAATCAATTGGATGTTTGTCCGCTTGTCGAGATGTATAGTGCGCAGATAGCAAGAGGAGGGAAAGGAAGGAGCTAGCAACAAATATTGCATCGAACCATCGATGATAGAAGTCAAACTGTATATCTCCCCCCAGAACATCAGTTATTATCAACCTGCAATAAGACGATTGTAAATATTCAGACAAAACAAATATATATATATATATATATATATACATGTTGGGTAGGTTGAAACCACAAAGCCACATACTATCAATTACGGTAACATACAACTTTCTATTAGAGGTTCCCACTATATTTTGTCATTTAGTGTATAGAACGTATACGTAGTATATTGGATGGGTTGATGAAAAAAAGGGTGGGGATGGATATACGGAAGCCTGATCATTGCAGGAAAGAGGAACTAAGGAAACAAAAATACATGAATTAAAGGAGTACATCAATACCAACGAACGGGCATCAAGCACACAAGGAACAAAAGAGCAAGGAAATTCTGTTTTTATAAATCCAGTCAAGAGGTTAATGGAAAACATAGAGAAGAAACCTCCCGACAAGATGTGCACCCAAATAAATGACAACTAGATACAGAGAATCTAGTTTTGAATTGACAACATAGGTTAATGCAAGAGTTTTTACTTTTTTGCCTTGAGGTTTGAGCCAAGTCTACTACGGTGCCTACTCATGCTATCGACACAAGTTTTGAATCAGTTTCCACTTTAATGAACCAGTGTATTAAACAAATGTCACCAAAATTGTAAATTGTTTAAACCCTAGCTTACCAAAGTAAGAAATTGGTTAAATTTCAAGGCACCAAAGTGGAATTGGCGAAAAGATCAAGGCACCAAAATGAAAATTTCCAAAATAGATGTTCTCTCTCCTTTGAAAGGGTGGCATAGTGACCTTAACTGAGGTGAAGCGGGCTTACTGACCAGAAGTGAAGTGAAGTGGGCTAAATTGGTCGAGACAAAATGAACTTAATGGAACTTAACTGAAGTGAACTAACGTGAAGTGAACTGAAGTGAGCTAAGCTGGAAAGAACGGTGCCCTAAGAGTTTGACTGGCCAATAGACCCTATAATTGACGATTCTAGTTTCGGAAGGTTGTAAGCCAGGTGAAAGAAAGGTGAGGATGATGACGCTAGACCAAAATGGCCGTGGATTACTATCCACCAGCATGCGCAGTCCCAATCAGCAGCTAGTTCATATACAAGTATCACACTCAGAATTTGTGGCTACAAAACAATTATCTCTCCGTTTGATAGGTACTATTGTTGGGAAAAAAAATACCCTACAACCAAGCACATCACCACAAAACATGGGAAACACAACAAAACATGGGAAACACAGCAAAAGTAACGGCTCTTGTGTTGTCAAAACAAAATAATGAGAAAAACCACTCAGTCAATAGGAAACACACAGCAGTCGCCTGACCACACTAACTTTTCCTCAACACGCACAACACTCTAATATCGTGTGACCAGGAAACTACCGCATTCTATTTTAGTCTAATAGATGCTACAGCTAAGAATTGTCTTCCAAATGAGAACATCACAAATCCAAAACAATTAGCTAGCAGATGAGCTGCTCTAACTAGAGCACAGCAAAAATAGTAGGGAATACTCTAAGCCATACATAAATACCTGTATTCAGTTGCTAAACTCTTCCTTATTAAAAGAATAGACGAGACAAAATACATCCCCATGATTTCAGATAGAAATAGCACAACATTACTAGAAGATCCACTTCCCACTCTAGAAACTGCAAAGAAGAACTGCAAACAAGAGAATCAAAAGGGTGAAAAGGGATGAGACAATCATAAATGGCCACAATACCTACGTTGGTGAAGGACAAAGTAAATGGGTGCATGACAGAAATCCCACATATGATATCTACTCTATTTGGGCTGTAGCGTTGACCATAAGACATCACCAACTTTGCTATGTCATTAGAATGTGAGTTGGGTACATAATTATAATTAAAGAGAATCTTAAATAAGGTGTTACCTTCATTAGGTTTGACAAGAAACCACGAACTGATATCACGATCAGCAGTCCAATGAACAGTAGAGATATATACTGAAAGATAAAATACAAAGAGGGTCAAAGTAAAGAATAAGGGCCAACAAACCTACTACTTCATGTGGCAGCTTTTGCTAAGATTTCCCTCAACCTATGTATGGTGCCTTTCGCTTGTTGAGTGAATGTGTTGGTCATGACTGAGAATCATTCCATACGTCAGCCCACAAGTTCTAAAATGGTTTTTACGTAACTTAGACTCAGCAAAGTAAGAGAGTCGCATCAGTGTCTAGCACACTATGAATATTTCCAGTATCACTACATAAAATTGTGTAGTGCTTACCAGCGAAATCAAACTTTCCTGCCACTAGCCTAGTACAATCAATGAAACCTCATCAGAAATTCCTAGTCAATTGTTTATGGCATCTAATCCTTACTTCCAATAGACTGAAGTAGTATTATACTAAAAAAAATTCGGATTATGTTTGGACAACTGCATGCTTCGTGCTATAATCTACAAGTGTTCACCCAGCATTTTACATACATACAATAGGGCTTCCGTATAACAGCCCACGGGCAAATTTTTTCTTTTTTCACGAGTAGCTATATATAAAAGAGACAACAAGGGAGTCATAAGTGAGTAACATCACATGTTGAGTGCAACCTTCACTCTCGCTGTCAAAAGACAACAGAGTATGATACCAACCAGTGGCGAATCCAAGATTTTCGAGATGGGGGTGATATAAAATTTCCAGCATAACAAATACTTGTAAAACATAAAAAAATATCATAAACTCGGTTAAGTTTTATTCAGTCCCAATGAACACATTTTATCTCACCTCACCTCAATTCAGTTTTATTCAATTCGAATCAGTCAGTGGAGTACAAAATAGTTCAATTCGGTTCAAATCAAATTAATTCAGTTCAAATCGATTCAGTTTAGTTTAGTTCAAATCAGTTGAGTTCAATTCAAATCAATTCAAATCAGTTAAGTTATAGACTAAGTCCGTCTTAACTGACTACCCCATCCAATTTTGGAATTTGGTGCACCAAAAACACTAAAGAATATTCAAAAACTAAAAAAATCTCAAAGCATAAAATAAAATATAACTAGACAAATACGGAAATACAAACCCCAAAATCTCAAATTCTTAAATTTACATACCGACACATGGTACATCACATAGTCCAGATTTCCAATTTTCTAACAATACAATTACCCATCTAAAAAAAGTCCAAAAAAATCAATGATATCTCTACCCCTCTCCATTCTCACACATCAATTTATCCTCAAAAATTTCAAATAAACAATTAATATTCTATCATATTAGAAAAAAAAAATCTCTCTTTAAAATCTGAAAGTCTAACAATCAGAAACCTTAAAAAAAAAAAATTAAAAAAATAATAATTGACAAGGCATAAAAAAGGGAAGACATACCTGATAAATTGCCAAAGATAAAAGTTTGAAGATGAAAAGTTAGAATATACGGAGTATGTTTAAGTAATTCAGTTTGTGTGAGTTTGGTGCATTTTAGTATATAATACGGAGTATTTTTTATTTTTTCCCTAAAATAATGGGAGTGAGGGTTTACCCCCTATGAAGTCGCCATTGATACCTGCCAAAATTATGTGTCCATAATGAACAATAATAGGCAATCTGATATTTTGGCTTTTAATAGACAGCAACAGCACATCTTCAATATCTCTAATGGATCCCAAAATGTACACAAATTTTCGCTGCAAACCATAGATATTATAGTCATAATGTTTCTATTTTAAATTCACCTTTCCCCTACAGTTATAACAAAACATCATTATTAGAGCATGTACAGTACAATTACTACAATAACATAACTTGGAGAGCTCCTAATTGGTTCTTCATTTAGACACTCACTGGAAAACAAAAACCAATTTTACATAGAAAAAACTCTTCTACATGCTCTCCATCTCAAATTTTGGTCTTAAATCAATTTATATTTACATCAAAATAATTGAAAAAAAAAAATTCTCATCTCACATTTCACTAGTTATGGCCTACTTTGGATGGAGAATGAGGTCTCCTTTGGTCTGCCTAAGAGCTCCTAAAAAGCTTCTCCCCCATTTTATAGCACCTTATAAACATGAAGCAAACACTTTTGGGGTTTGCTCTTACAACTACCTAACGCTTGCACCCACTAACCAAGCTTACATGTAAAAAATGAACAACAAGAGGTGTGAAGAATCATGTAGGTTCATTCATCTCGGGGTTAGAGCTTCAGTATGATTCAGATTATATGGGAATATTAGAGATATGACTTCAGCAGCTCATCGAACATTCAGTGACTCGGTGTGACCAAATGTTACCTACTGTATCAAAGGCTTTTGCCTATGGAGTTAAGGATTCACGCGAAAGAAGCCATTTTTTGTTGAAAGCATAAAATGACAGAGAAAGCTACTTCACATTTTAAAAGCACATATAGGATATAGCTGGAGGGAATCATTTTGTTTTATTCTCTCTGTTTTTTAAAGTTAGAAAAAAGGAAACTTTGATATCTTATACCTCGTATAAGTTTGCTTTTCAAATTTTATACCTAGGATAATTTTTCTTCAAAATTTATAGCTATCATCCTAAGTTTTCCTAGACTTATACTAAAGTCTAATTCCGACAAAAAAACAGACGAAATGACGTTTCACCCTTGTCCTTTAACCCATCAACACAATTTCCCCACCATTCAAAACAAACAATCATCCCCCCCCCCCCCACCACCACCACCACCACCACATATGCACCTTCATCGGCGCTGGCAACCTTTGCACCCCCACTCTCCACTTCCTCCTAGATCCTCTCTACTCTAAGGCAGACCCACTTTTCCCTATACCCCCTCCCCTTCTTCCTGCGTTCCCCCACAGGCTCACACACTACCGAGCATGTGAAATCAGGCCTAAATCCCCTCCCTCTCACGACACAAGGATATTTACAGGGTGCTCCGACCATAGGGATAAGCATGATCTTGGCAAAGAAGAAGGCAACATAGATGATAGGAATCTCCGACAATAACTAGCATGATCCAACGTCCGCATAAAGGATGGTGTTAGAGGTGATGGTCTTGGGTGGTAATGGTGGTGGTGCTGGATATAAGTTGAGTAAGGGTAAAACTAGAAAATTAACAACTTATTTTATGAATAAAACAGGAACTAAGATGGAATCCAGTCATTTCTTTCACCAGTTGAAATTTAGTACGGAGTATTAAGTTTGCAACAAATTAGGATGTTAGATGTAAGTTTTGAAGAATGATTATCCTAGGTATTTTTTTGGAAAGGTGAACATATACTACATATAAGTTACTACCTCCCAAAAAAAACCTAACCTCCAAAAACCTTGGGGTTACCACCATTAATTGGTGGTAAGCCCCCCAATTTTAACAAATTATAAAGTTTTAGTATTAAAATCAGTATTAGTATTTTATTTATAATAAGTATCCTCTCCTTTTGGAGAGCTTCACCCCCATCAATTAATAGGTTTCGCTCTCTCTTCTAGGAGAGATGTTGAAACTATGATAGCGGAGAGGACGTGGAAGATCGGTACCACAACTATTCAATATCTCAATATATGTCAGACTGTCGACTACAATTTGTCATGAAATCGATTCTCTTCAAAACCTTGGAAGATCCGAAGACCTCTTGCGAAAAGTGATACAGCGATGTGTTGAAAGAGTATGTACACAAACGGAGATCAAAATCATAGTGAGAGATCTTTGTTTTAATGAGAATTTATTTTACTCAAATTTTATACTCCCACCGTCTCACTAAGAGGGTCATCCCTCTCTTCTAGTGAGAATTAAGGCGGATAGAAATGTGTGGTGGAAAATGAAAGATGAGAAAATAGGTGGAGTGACAACTAATGAGAACCACACAAATCAGACAAAAGAGGAATAAAGCAAAAGGTGACTCTTCTAGAGAGATGGCCCAAAAAGGAAAGGGTGACTCTTCTACATAGACAGAGGGAATAGTGTTGTATCCGTTTAAGTTGTAGATGTCGTATGACGTTTTATTAATGAAATGATTTATTCGCTCAAAAAAAAGTTACGGAGTATCAATTTTATTAACTTTACGCTGGAAACGGAATTCAATAATAACATGACAAGAATTAGCAAATACACAAATCTAAGCCAAATACGCCACTAAAGGGTAATACTTCCATACAAAGTAACTGCCTTTGGAAGATGAGGGAGAAACATTCTAGGAGTTCATAATAATCACCTGAGATAACATAGCAGCATTGATTCCTATGTCAAAGTACTGTAAGAATATGCTAATTGACATTGTGACAGGGTCAACTGAGCTCGCCTGAGAGCAGACATAAGATCATTATTATCAGCTCACTGCCGAGTAAGCAACCAGCAAGCAGAAGAAATTTGGCTCAAAGCTCCTCATGTTTCAAATACATTAGCCACACAGAAAAGCTTACCTCCTTGAAGACAACACTCTGCAAAGACTGCACAAGCAAATGATCAATGCAATAAGTCCTTTAAATAACAAAGCCAGAGAATTAAAAGCGGCAAAACAATTTAGACAGATCCTAATTATATAATTTTAAGCAAGTATGCATTGCTCCGTATATGTAATTATACATACATATATATATATATATATACATATATACATACATACATACATACATACATATATATATATATATATGTATGTATATAAATAAAGCATGAACTTTTCTTGTTTCGAACGATATGATTAGTCCGTTTCATCAAAACTTAATTTATGATTGGTCTGTTTCATCAAGACTCAATTTAGGAAAGTATCATAAAAAAATACAAAAAAAAATCAAGCAGAGAATTTTCATCTAAACATCTTTAAATTTCGTTTAACAAAACATTATTGTAAAAAAAAAATTATAAAAATGAAATAATTAGTTTCGTGATAGAAAATGTTTTCATTAGAGTATAAATTTCATATTATTTGTTTCATATTATTTGCTCGAAAAGTGATGAATCTATTTCATATATTAATAGTAAAGTTATCCCACATCGACAAATTATAATAAGGTGATGAAATTCTATATTATAAATAAGAGTAATCATCCGTCCTTAGATATTCACCAAAAAACTTTTGACTCTTAAAGAGCTCTTAAGATTATAAACCTTAAGTAAATATTCCACATCGAAAAATTATGACTAAAATATAAATATGAGTGATCATTGTTTTTAAATATCGACCAAAAACTTTTGAGTCTTAAAAAAGCTCTTAATAAAACTACAAAATTGTTCCACATCGAAACAATTAAAATAAGATGATGATTTTATATTATAAATAAGAGTAATCGTGTGTTCTTTTGGGTCTAAGAAAGAACTCTTAAGGCAGTAAATTATCTCACATCAAAAAAATTATGATAATGCAATTCTATATTATAAATAAGACTAATCATTCATTCTTAAATATCAATTAAAAAAAACTTTTGAGTCTTAGAAAATATCTTAATAAGACTACAAACTTAAGTAAAATAATCCCACATTGAAAAATTATAACAAGGTGATGAAACTTTATATTATAAATAAGAAATAAGAATAATCGATTCTACAATAAGACGATGAACTTTTATTATACAAATAAAAGGAATCATTCCTCCAAATTATAATGAGGTGATGGAATTATATACTCCGTATTATAAATAAGAGTAATCTTTCGTCCTTAAATATGACTAATCATTCAATATTAGATATCTTCCAAAACTCAATTGAGTCTTAAAAAAACCTCTTAAGACTATAAACTCAAGTAAAATTTTCACAAGAGTTCTTAAGACTATCTAAACTTAAGTCAAAATTATTCTATATTGAAAAATTACGAGGTGATGGAATTTTATATTATAAATAAAATTAATCATTCGTTCTTAGATATAAAAAAAAAAAGTCTTAAAAAAGTACTTATAAATAAGAGTAATTTAATGTTGCCAGGATCGTGATTCTACTTTGGATCGATAGGGAGGGTAGAATCGAATCGGTAGAATCCTAAGATTCTAATAACTCACTAAATATAACTTTTTGTTTAGCGAAAACATATGATTGAAGATCAAATTACTTATTTATTCATATCTAATGATTTTAATAAACATTTTATGAACTTGTTTCTACGACTTAGAAGAAATTTGAGTTTTACGATGTCATTATATGAAAATATATTTTATTTTTTTACTGCGAAGTTGGATCGTAGGATCGTATTATGATCCTACCTCTAGAAATTTTCAAATTAATAGGATCGTAAGATTCTACAGCTGTGATAGAATCGTAAGATCCAGGATCGGTCAAGCATTTTTAGAACCTAAAATCGTAGAATCGTAGGATCAAATCGCGATTCCGACAACAATGAGAGTAATCATTCGTCCAAGAATTATAATAAGGTGATCGAATTTTATTATATAAATAAGATTAATCGTCCATCCTTAAGTTAGATATAAAACAAACACTTTTATTATTAATTATCCTAACGTTGTCTCACATCGAAAAATTGAAAATTGAAATATTATGACGAGGTAATGAAATTCTATATTATAAATAATAATCATTTGTCCTTGGATATCAGCTAAAAAAATTTGAGTATTAAAAATGCTCTTAGGACCATAAGCTGATGGAAGAGAGAAATCATTCGTGTTTAGATATTAACCAAAAATCTTGAGTTCTAAAAAAAAATTAAGACTATAAACCCAAGTAAAATTATCGCATATTGAAAAATTATGATGAGGTGATGAAATTCTAGATCACAAATAAGAGACATAATTCCTTTTTAGATATTAACCAAAAAAATTGTCTTATAAAAGCTCTTGAAGCTATAAATTTAAGTGAAATTATTTACATCGAAAATTATAATAAGGTGATGAAATTCTACTATATAAATACGGAGTAAAAGCAATCATTCGTCTTTAGATATCAACGAGAAATCTTTTCAGTCCTAAAAATCATTCTTAAGACAACTTAAATTCGTGTAGAATTATCCCACATCAAAAATTTATAAGTGGATTGAATTATTATTATTATTATTATTAAGAGAAATCATTCGTCTTTATATCTTAACCTGAAATCTTTTGAATCCTAAAAGAGCTTTTTAAGACTATAAACTTAATTAAAATTATCTCACATCGAAAAATTATGACGAGATGATGAAATTCTACTTCATCAATAAGAGAAATTATTCGTTTTGAGATATTAATTAAAAATCTTTTGAGTCTTATAATACTCCTCTTAAGGCTATTAATTGAAGTAAAATTATCCCACATCGAAAAATTACAAAAAGATGATGAAATTCTATTATATAAATAAAAGTAATCATCGTCTTTGAATATCAATCAGAAATCTTTTGAGTCCTAAAAAAAATTTTTAAAACTATAAATTTAAATAGAATTACCACACATCAAAAAATTAGGATGAGATGATGAAATTTTATACTATATCATAAATAAGAGAAATCATTTGTTTTAGACATTAACGAAAAATCTTTTGAGCCTTATAACAACTCTTTAGGTTATAAATTGAAGTAAAAAAATTATCCACATCGAGAAATTATAATAAGATGATGAAATTCTATTGTATAAATAAAAGTAATCATCCGTCAACTAGAAATCTTTCACATTTATTTATACTATCATGAAATTTAATTATTCATATCGCTATATACACGCTACGTACAATATGTTTTGAATTATCTGTGTCAAATTGGGTCATTTACTTTACATTGATACGTAAATATTATTTGTCATTTTATTTATTAGTTATTACATTTATAATAATAATTCGTAGATAATATTGTTGAATGCAAAACTAATAGAGTAATAAGTAAATACTCTCTAAATATAAATGAATATTGGTACGAATATGTAGTTGAAGATGTACTTGTGTGCGAAGTACTTTAATTAGTCTTTCTAACTACAATGCACGTCTATAACTTAATTTGATGTTTACCGCATATATTACCCCCTAGAAACACATTCACGTATGTGGATATACCTGAGACACGGACAATCAAGTGGTGGAATCAATCCCAGTTTAAGTCTAAGATGTTGAAAAAATGGGTGGGATGTCTGTTGGTGAGCCTCATATCATGTGTGGTGGAACAGAAACCCTAGTAAGCATGATCTGTTGTTAAGCATCCGAAGAAGATTTTCAAAGACATTGTGAAGCAAGCTAGAGTAAGAGCTCGGTTTAATCTTTCCCCGACAAAACTTTTAGCTCTAGATGAATGTATTCGGTGATGTAATTCCTTTTGCATTAATGCTTGGAAGACATTAGTTGTGTGTTGGTGACAATGTACTTCAATGATTTATCTTGATATATATACACTTACCTTTTCACCAAAAAAAAAAGAAAATCAATAAAACTCAACATAGTTTAACTCCCCTTGTCAAATAACAACAGAACCTTAGTCACAAAATAATTTGGTGTCGGCTAACATGAATCATTCTCCGAAACCGTCAAGTTCTCTCCAATAAAAAGGCACAATAGTAGTAATAGTAATAAGTAAAAAAACAAAAATAATAAAAAAAATACATATTTTCAAGGTCAAAATAAAGTTAAAATGCACTGGTACAATAATTTCTTTCAATTTTGTTACAGGTTCCAAATTAATGGTGAAATTTTTTCCGCTCCACCACAACTTAGCCACTTTTCCACTGAAAAACATATAATAGATTGGTATACTATCACATATTTGCATGGTTCAAGGTTCAACCTTGCAATCCTAGTAACGAATCAGCCATACTACAGAATGCGTAAAGTGGGATGTTAGTGTTCTTTATGAATCCGGTGAAGGGTCACTTCATTAAGTCAAATCAAACACCAAGTCAGCAACAACACTGGATTGGTATGCATAAGTACCCCTCCCTTTTTCAATGCTTGAGAAATCCCATTTGTATTTGGCAAAAGATCTTACTTTTTAGATTCGATAAGGGAAGGAACATGTTAATTAAAGAGGTTAGACTGTTTACAACTCCTCTTCCTCCCACCTAACGACCTCTCCTATGTTGTTCCCCATACAATCTTTCTCCCTTTTCATCACCCTTGCAGAGCATCCTTTGACTACCTCCGTCAACAACCCTTGGTACGAATAAAAAAAATGCATTTCCATCCAGGCTGCCCCACTATGCCCTCGAACATTATCGACCTCCTCACACACCCACAAACTGACACATCCATCTAACACGACCGTCTTACTCACCAAAACTGGAGAAATATCAAATCTAGGGTTGAGGGAATAAATCTAAGAAAAATGTCATGGTCCATTTGCGTACATTTTGAGGAGTAAAAATAATATTAATATTACGGAGTATTAGTTAATAGGCACCAGGGGGTGACACCCTTGAACAAAAAATATCTCATTAACAATAAGACACAATAGGGGTAACGACCATATAAATGAATACCCACTAAATGCAATGCCCACATACAAAATGAGAAGAGGGTCATTACACTCTCAAATTATCAACGCATAATCTTATCTACAAAAAGATTAAAAAAAAATAAGCTTTGATTTGGATGAAGGATATGGTTACATATACATAAAAGCTTCAAAAATGAAACTTATGTGGTTGCACAAGTGTGGTTTGGCCAAGGTAGGGTGGTATAGTAAGCTCATCCATGGTTGGGTGCATTCACTGTGTCATCCAGGGTTTTGAAAGGAGAGTTGGCTGGATGGATAAAATATGTCACGGTTGTGTGATTGTCATGGTGTTGTCCTATAGATGTGTTGGAGTTTTTGGTTTGTGATTGGGGTGGTTAGGGATGAATGTCAACCAGCTAATATGGATACTTCACCATTTCCGTCTGACATTTCACGGACAATAATGGCATTTAAGAACTCTTTTTTTCAAAACTGAAAATTAAACAATTCCAAAAAAAATGTCCAGAGAAGATGGGACATTTCCAAAGAATCGGAAGAGCAAGGAGCAAGGCGCACGAAGTATTATACCCCTACCTTATCCTCGTGACAAAGAAATAAATAATACCTTGATCATTTTATATACACAATATATCGAACATGCATAGCCCAGTAAATTCTGCATGTGGCCCTTCCAAGTCCGGGAAAAAGCGGCAGCTTCCTAAAGAAAGAAATAGAACATAGTTAGAAAATAAGTATATTTGACAAATGGTCAACATGGCACGGAAACATGTGAGTCGCAGATGTCAGACCTCCCAAGAGTCGCAACTCGTATTAACAATGGGGGGAAACATAGAAGATATAAACTAGACTTCATCAACAATAAAACAACATTACAGCCACTAGAAAGTCTAAAGAATTGTGCAAAAATGGATGACACTATTGAATTACATAACTAAAGGAACCAAATGGGAGAGAAAAAAGAGGGTGGCCATGGGCACAAGATGTGATGCACAGCCTATAGGTACCAAAGCAAATAGCATGACAAGAAAAAGAAGTGCTTGAAAGAGTGTCTTTGGTGTCAGTTTATTACACACGAGAAAGAAGTGCTTGAAAGAGTGTCTTTGGTATCAGTTTATTACACACGACATTTTCGGCCTTCTAATGCATCTATCAATCTAGATTTTAGAAATAGGAGACAATTAGTGACAGTGATTGATTAACTCCACGGCCTATCTTTTACCTACATTAAATTTTACGAGAAAGCCCACGTCATGATTAAAAAGGTGAGTAGCATAAGAGTCATTCCAGCTCATTGAGGAGACATGGAATATAGCTATGGGTTAGAAGAAACCGGACAAATCTATAAACAACCCCAACCTCATCGTTATATATTAGACAACTAGTCACCAAACAACAAATTAAGTAAACACATTCATGACATGTATAAGCTGACCTTAGCTTGGCGAAGCTCAAATATTTCCAAAAATAGTTGCTTCGAGAGTTCCTCCAAAGCTTGTACTTCAGCTTCCAGGTTTTTGATATCTGCAAAGAGAAGGGTCGCAAGAAAAACAAAATAATTACAAATATACTAATCCAACTGCAGATATGAACAGTGAATCCTTCAATCATACTCCCTCCGTTTATAAAAGATTGCCCCGCATTCCCTTTTTGGCAAATTTTAAATGTTTGCCCCATTCTCCATTTTCCCTTTGTCCAATCTTTATTACTCCGTACAATATTGTCCCTATCAAATTCTATTATTTACACATTTTGCCATTAGGTTATCATCATTGTTTCCAATTAATGTCAATTAATAAAACCATTTAGTCCTTAACCATGATGAATCATGCCTACCTAGTGTTTCATCATTGCACTTTCCCACTACCTTAATTTATGTGCAAAACTCTATGGGGCAATCTTTTAAAACCGGAGGGAGTATTGATTTAAAGAACTTTATTCACTATTACATAGAACACTTGCAAGATTGTACCAGTAAAGTAATATATGCCATGTTTCTAGCTTTCCACATTGGCAGAGTCCATGATCTACCTACCATTACGGTTGTTCATTTCCGGAATTCGAGGAACCTAAATAGGAGCTCTAGCAAACTTTTATTCCTACACTTCCATGATGGTTATCGAATTTGCTATGAATTCGTGATTTACTCTTATAGAGTACTTGTTAATTGTTATGTGCATTTTTAGTAAAGAACATGATAGTCGCGATTCGCTTGGTACACGAGGGATTCCAGGAACCATCTCCTTGAATAAGAAAATTAGCTTGGTCTATTATCAAGAAGCATTGTTACCAATTGCTACAAACCTACACAAATAACTTTCTACAGCTAACTTGTAATTTATGCCACACTATCACTCCTCAATATCATCATCATCATACATAGTTCCATAATCCAATGTCTCCGAAGAGGCTAACAAAGTAAGGCCATGAAGGGTTGGGCTTACTATTCAAATGACTCTTTAGCAAAACTAAGGCGACCAACTTTACTTTATGAAAAAACGTGTGCCTACGGTTTTAGCTTGCAAGAGCTAATTTGAACCATGAATCTTCACATTCATCATAGATATACTCATTTACCCTCCACTACCCCTTTCTCATATTCATTCCAATAATAAATATACTACTGTAAGTAACAATATATTAATATTTACACAAAACAAGAACACCGTATAAAACCTTATAGAGTAGTTATCATTACAAAAAATTAAAGACAACTTAAATTGTTATATCAAAGAGAAAAAACCTTTGGTATTAACCAACTACAGTATGAATGAAATACTTTCAAAGAAACTATATAAGCTCCAGCTAAGAGCAAAAGAACCGCATACCTTGTTCCCTTTGGTCTTCTTGTACTGATCTAACAACCGTTCCAACAAACCTCTTAAGGAAAGATCTAGCATTCACCTTCTACAATGTTGAAGAGAGAATTTATCATAGGAGATAATTTTATGTTTCGTAAAAAAACAAAAATCTAGTTCCTTGAGAAGCTACACAATAAATTTTCACTATGTTCCAAATATAAGATGTTAATGGTTTCCCAAGTCTGATCTTGATTAATGAATGTTGACGAGCACTCCAATATCCTCTAGAAGAAGCCAAAGGGAAGAGTCATAGTCTTCCAAGTTTCCCATAATCAAGCTCTTAGTAGGATTAGGATCTAACGGGTTTCCTAATTACCTAGATAACATTTTGTGTGTGTGAGAGAGAGAGAGAGAAAGAGAGAGAGACCATTACTCTCGCTAAATTGTCTTGTGAGAGTTCCACACAGATAAACAATCTAAGAAGAAAAGAAGGAAGAACAATGTTGAAATAAAGAGAAGAAATCTTGGTCATCAAGTTCAAATTGATAAAATCCTAGAGATTCTTCTTGGAACAATGGCCTTTCAAAAACCTACTCCAAAGTGGAAATGAGGCCAAAATGTACATGTAAGACAAGGTATATTACATTATATACTGCATCAAGTCTGAAACTTTAAATCTATAAGAAAACACATATAGCATGTTAAGAATTTATTAAGGATGCAGCATGCACTTTCTTCAATCTACCAAATTAAAAGATATACCCGTAATAAGTTTAGTATATGCAGAAAACAATTGAGTAAGTGTTTTAACTAAAAACTAATGGGGGAAATCATTTGAATCAACACAGAATATATAGTCAGCAAGCATTTCCATTTCCATTTCCATTTCCATTTCCATTTCCATTAAAGATGAACAGACACCCAAGAGATGATGGGAAATGTAAAGACTGACCTCTTCAGATACTTGGATCCTTTCCATTTCCATTTGACAAAGTACAATTTTCTTCTTCTTGGTGATGCACGTCTCAATTGATTGCATCAGTTGTCGTTCCAAGCCTTTAATTTCAGATTCCTCAATCTCCCTGCCAAAGCAAACAATCATAAACTAACAGTAAACCCCACAGCAATACCAGTTTGGAGTAAATCGAATGGCAAAGATTATGGAGAACATGATACCTTATAAAGAGAGACAAATAGCTATACGGTAGATTAATAGCCCCAAAGCCAGATAAAACAGCCATGACAGTTACTCCAATGACACCAATTCTGCTAACTAACTGGGCCATGGTAAAAAACCCTGAAGAAAGCATTACATGGAATAAGACAAAAATGGCAGAAACAGAGATGAAGAGGGAGAAGGTGTAAGGGAAAACCTTTGTCAGGTGAAGGCATGGGAAAATGAATGCCCATACGCCAAAAAGCATAGAGAAAAGCCAACAAGAAAACAAAAGCGCCGAGAGCGGCACGCTCCTTTCTTACACCATTGTTACAAAGCATCAAATAACAATGATAATAGGGAAGCATGAAGACCAGCAATAATATCAAGCAAAACAAATCAAGCTTCCAATTGAGCCAGCGAGCCCTGGATATTCAATACTTAATTAATATAATAATAATAATAATAATACTCAATAAATAAATGTGTAAGAGAAAGGGAAAAGGAAACACACTGTTTGGAGAGAAGAGGGATGATTTCAAAGAGAACAAGTTGGAGAAGATTACAGGAGAAAGCGAAGACGACGCTAAAGATGAGTTGAACGAGCAGACGCTTTTCTTCGTACTCTTTGTAGAGCCTGCGGTTGAGGAACCAGAGTCCTGCCCAACCTAGCAGCACCAGTGACCCCACCACCTCCCCTCCTTCCACCACCGCCCACCCCCAACCCATCCCTCTTTTTTTAATTCTTTCTACCAATTCCCTACTTATTTCATCCGCATTCAGATCTAGACTGTCTAGTTTGTGGATTCTCCTGCACAAGCCATTTGCTCCCTCAATTAACACCATGATTTTCACCCACACTTGAATTGCAATAAAGGGTTTCCCGGGAATCTTAGTAGTATGCTAAGTAATCGTCAAATTCAGTTCTAATTCACTGAACATTCAATCACAAAATGTCCAATTGGATTAAACAAATAAGCATACTAAAAGGAATTCAATGAGACGACGGTAAATCAATATCAATAATCATAATACAGTATTAAATTAATGTATACATAAGAATAAGAAATATAAAAAGGAGAGATCGCGAAAGGAGATTACCAGCACGAGAGTGATTATAGAGAGAGAGGACACACTACAGAAATGAATCTCGTGTATAAGAAGAATAATGCCGAGAGACACAAGAGTAAACTGCTTTTGGAAGCCATAAGAGTCGAGGCAGAGGTTGAGTGTCAATTCACCATCAATCAATATATATAATTAAGGGAGGCTTTTTTTATTTTACAATCAATATTAGCTATATTACTATTTTATTTCCGGGTTTTGAGTAAATATGAGGTTAGAAGTAGACTTCTTAACTCTAACTTAAGACGGATTTTGACTGAAAGTAGAATTATTTTTATAAATAACACAACTTTATTAATTACATTACGATAATTACTATACACGACACGGGTAATATGTCATATTATATATATAACAATAACAATAATGCATGGGCTTAAGATTGATTGATTATGTAACACGCGTAAAGATGCATGATTATCATTATACTGAGTATATATATTGATTATTATTAGTAATAGTATAAAATAATAAATTTTGATTGAAAATAGAATTCATACTTCTAACCTTATAAGACGGATTATTTTAATGTGCATATTTTTTTTTTAAATAACTTTAAACATGTCGGGTCAAAATACTGAATACGGGTCGGTTTAATTATGGGTCATGTTATATGGGTCCGAAACGGGTTATGGTCCTGATAGTCGAATTTTTTACCTCTTTTTACTTATTTTAATAGTAAGTCATATTATTTTTATACTCCTTAATTATGATGTTATATTTCAATTATTTAAACTAATATTCATCGCACTGACTTTATATTTCAATACATTTTTAAAATTATTTTATAATTAAAAGATAAAAAATTAAATTGAATATTAGTTTATATTTTTAATTAAAATATCGAGTCATGGATCAAGATTTAGAGATCTTGACTCTTGACCTAAAAACGAGTTGGGCATGTCAGGTTAGGTTTTTTCTTATAGTAACGTTGAGTACTATTTAACACGGAAGAACACTACTTTTGTCTCCGATGTGCAACTGTACAAGAGAGTAACTTACCAAAAATGATCATTAGACATAAAATTATATTCAAATAAAAGGATAATATATACGGAGTAATAATTAGTTTCTCCCTCCATTATTTTTTTGATTAATCCCATTTGGGTTTGGTTCGAAATTTAAGAAAAAGTGAAAAAGTAAGAGAAAATTAGTGATATAGTGCATATGATGAGAGAAAAATACTAATTAATAAATTTTCATATGAAGAAATGAGGCTAACTCAAAAAAAATCCCTAAAAGAAAATGAGGCTAAATCAAAAAATGGAGAGAGTATATATCGAGTTGCTAATAGGTTAAAATTAAAGTTTTAACAAAATCTAGGCATAGGAATAGATTGACTGAAATTGTGCTTTAAGCTTTGTAGTCTTTCTTTCCAACAAGTTGAACGGGTCAGTTCATGTCATGTCCCTAAATTAACAAGTAATTTAGGATTTGGGTCAAGAACCTGGGCTCATGATCCAAAAAACAACAGATTAGGTGGGACAGGTTTGTGGGTCATGTCGAATTTAAAGCAAGATGGTTGCGTACATGCAAATATATTGGATGTAAAGTAAATCATTGTGTGGCCTCCGAAGAGGTACTAAACAGGTGAAGAAACTTTGAAAGAAACTACTAATGAAACCTGATTATAGTAGTAGTAGTATATCAAGTTATCGATTGCTATTTAGCCAAACAAGGCTTAACCAAGAAAAAATAGCTCAGTCCACAAACAAAGATAGGCAGGAAAAAAGTTAAACCCAAAGAAAAGCAAGAAAAAAGGTAACGAGTACTTTTTTTTGATACAGTGATGGCCAAAATCTGGACTCAAATTTTGTTGACTTTGGATTTAGAATGATGGTCAAGAGTGTCGATTTTCGATTCAATCAAGCATTAGTATATCTTCTCTTCCAAAATGCAATCGAAATTGATCAAGTGATAAACACCAGCATTACAACATTGGTACATTTTACAAACCTTCAATAGAGCAGCAACTTCACAGAGACCAAAACGTAAAAAAAACCACCAGCAAATGAGCACAACACTAGGTCTCTTGAGAAACCGTCTTGCATTATTAGATTAAAAACTTACTGATATAAGTAATTATTATCTGAGATCGTCTCATTTGAGAATTTGTGCACAATCATAATGTAACATCAGTATTTGGGTTGGTCAGATCAGTGTTACCAGATTCGCAGTTCGCGGGCACGATTTCCGAACTAGGTCGCCCGATTTACGAATTAGTTCGTTCGCGAACTAATTCACCATCACCAACGGACTGAATTTTGAAATAGAAATTGATCAATCAATCAAGCATGAAAACAACAAAAAACAATCCGGAACAAATACTATTACCTGATGAGCCCGTGAAATGAACCAGAAGTAGGAGAAAAATCTTCAGAGTTTCGACTTTCAATTTTTTCGACGAAGATGAGAGATGAGGAAGATGATAAGCGCGGAGGAAATAAAGATGATATATTAGGAGGAGGAATAGGTCGATTTCAATTTTTCCAATTTTTTTTGGGTTGATTAGGAGGAGGAAGATGAAAGATGTAGCACTGCAGGCTGTCCCCAGCTCGGCCCATAGAGTCATAGAGTTAAGGGTCATAATTAATATTGGACTCCAACACAAAATATACAGATCGCATACAAAACGCATGTCGTATTTTTCGGAATTTTTTTTAAAACAAATCAAGGCACAACCCGAGAATCGACATGAAAACCGAAGTAGGGGCACGAACGAAAACGGGTAAGATCAAGCACGGGACCCGGCCCGGGCCAGGCACAAAATTCGGCCCGGCACGCCCGAAATGTCACCTCTAAGTACGTGGACATGACGTAGGTCCACCCTGACGCGTCCGCGCGCGGGTTAGGGGAGGCGAATGAATCTCCATATGAGAATGGATCGAATTGAAATTTAAATCGAAGTGGAGTCGCCACCGAACTTTGTGGGAGTTCGGGCCCGTTCGAACCCACTCTATGTCGTAGTGGGTCGTATACAAAATACGGCCCATTTCCGATGTCAGAGTTTATTGGGCTCGTCCCTTTGCATTTGATACCGATACCGACATTATCGGATATCGTGTATGGAATGACTCTCGTGCGCCAACGGTTTCGGGCATCCGGAAACCGAGGTTCTGAGTAAGGGGTGAGGGTACGTGTTGGGAAGCCCACAGAGGTCACCCAACCCCGCCCGCACATTGGCGGCCTCTACTAAGATATCGAATGATTTTCTAATAATACGCGCGTTAGTCGAACGGGAAAATGTTATGCAAACAGTGTTTTCCCTAAGCATGTGAGAAATTGAAAGGGTTTCTATGTCGATTTAATGCAACTAAAATCTTAACGTCAAAGTTGTATTTTAGCATGTGGGTTCATTTTAGTACAATAAAATAAACACAATAAATCAACAAAAGAACAAACGGTTAGTAACGGTTTGCAAAGATGTAATATGATATGTGTAGACACCCGCATTTTGACTGCCAGGTGTCTATGGTAGTTTCCCAAAAAACACTCGATGATGATCGGACGCTAACGTGTTTCTACGCGCTCGGATATGGGCTCAAATCCATTAGTTGTTGGCTAAAGCACTTACGGAGTACAAACCTCACAAAATCAACCTCAAATCCAGGCCCAGCGAACCGTTTCGAGTCAAACAAGACTAATTTGGGCCAAAACCGACACCGGAAATAAAACCGACTTTTTTACGATTGGGTCAACCCTGGTCAAAGTCGTTTCCGAGACATACAAAACAGCCCTTCACAACATCAAAAGTCCAAGTCAAACACAAACCCATCAAAAACCCAGGTCACGGTCCAAAACTATGGATCCGCGCGACCCAGCTTGGTCACTCGATCGAGTGCCCCACCCACTCGATCGAGTGGGCCTATTTCAAGCCCGACTGCTGGCACAACGGGCCACTCGACCGAGTCAGCTGGTTACTCGGTCGAGTAACCCTAACCGAGATCTTAGGCTTAGCCTATATAAACACCCTCATGCACATCTTTTTTCACAACTTTACAAACCCTAAACAACTTTTTTTTGGCCCTAATCAAACCCTAAACTTTACACACTTTACAACCCTAATCCAAACTCTACACCAAGCAAACCCTAGCCCTAGTCTAGGAACCGTAACCCTAAACCTAGCTTTAGGAATCAAACACCCTAACCACCACAACTCAACCTCCATAAGCCTTAAAACTCCCGTGTTAAAACCGCGATTACGAGTCCATACCGAGCACAAGAACATGTAGGTTGAGGGTGCAAAACCCTTTCTTCCCTTCTTCTCTTCCTCTCGTCATCTTCTTCCTCTTTCTCTTCGTTTTTGTTTTTTTTTATTTATTTTATTTATCGCATTCTAATATCGATAGTATTATTAGTATAAAACATTAAAATACCCGTCGATTTGTGTCGAGTGCGAAGGATGTCAGGATAAGGAAACCCGAATATACAAGTGTACTGCACACAGCGTTGTCGGTCGCTTATCCTGACACTCTAGCGTTTGATTATTGAAACGGGTCAATTTCAACAATAATTCGTTTATTTTCATTTGCATCGCATATTGCATCGATTTTCTAAAATCCTTCTTCAAAACACATATTTTCTAAGGGTCGAAACCCGTTGACGCGGATCCGGCATCACAATCCCTAGGGATTTATTTCGATGTCGGAAAAGCCGAGGGAATCAAGTCTTTCAATTCTAGCATAGTGTCAATCTCGTGGATTCGATACTAATTCCATAATTAGACGTCGAATCTAACGATCTAGTCATACAAATTAGCTAACGCGATTTCTATTGATGCTAAGATAATTGTCATTCGATTCATTAGAATTATGACATTATCAAACGCGGAGGAAATCTACTCATATCGCGATAGTTAATTCAAACGACTTAAAACGATTTACTCTTGTTTTCGCTCTACTATCTCATATCGATTCACTAATCGAATATGAGATACAACGAGCATGCAATTTTAGAATTGAGTATGAATTCCACAATACTTATGCCCAATTCGTCAAATCATCAAAAATCAAAAGCAATTTCAAAATCGATAATTAAAATTGCAAACGAACCTGGTTCGTACAGGTGCCACTCGACTGAGTGCCTACGCCACTCGATCAAGTGACATCACCAAAACCGAGACAGAATGTCTCTTATGACCTCCACTCGGTCGAGTCTCACAGTGACTCGGTCGAGTGGCGATGTACTTGGTCGAGTTGGCAATAACTCGATCGAGTGGGGTCCCAAAACCTGGATAGAACCTTTTTCAGAGGTCCACTCGGTCGAGTCACACATTCACTCGGTCGAGTGGCCCTTTATCACGTTAAACCGTGAGTCCTACAAATCGCATTCAAGTCTCGTTAATCGTTTTTCGTGACTTAAGTCAACACGTGCGTAATTAATCACGTGAAACATCCTTTTCAAAACCTTGCATTAACTCGTTTGCATCATTCTATATCATTCAATATTTGCATAAACCGTTATATCGTTACTAACGCGTTTATTGTTTCTCTTGTCGATTTTTTGGTTGTTTATTTTATTGTACTAAAATGAACCCACATGCTAAAATTCAACTTCGACGTAGAATTAATTGCATTAAATTGACATAGAAACCCTTTCAATTCCATTCACATGCTTAGGGAAAACAATCCTTGCATAAGCATTCTCACCGAATTACTGATGCGCGTATTTGAAAGTCAATCGATATCCTAGTAGAGGCCGCTAGTGTGGGCGGGGTTGGGTGTCCTTCGTGGGCTTCCCAACACGTACCCTCACCCCTTACTCAGAACCTCGGTTTTCGGATGCCCGAAACCGTTGGCGCACGAGAGTCATTCAATACACGATAACCGGTAGTGACGGTATCGGTATCAAATGCTAAGGGACGAGCCCAATAAACTCTGACATCGGAAATGAGCCGTATTTCGTACACGGTCCACTACGACATAGAGTGGGTTCGAACGGCCCCGAACTCCAACAAAGTTCGGTGGCGACTCCACTTCGATTTAAATTTCCATTCGATCCGTTTTCATATGGAGATTCATTCGCCTCCCCAAACCCGCGCGTGGCCGCGTCGGGGTGGACCTATGTCATGTCCACAATTTGGCGACTCCGCTGGGGATTAACTGATGTGTGACTTACCATCGGCATCCTCAGGGTGAGACTCGAATAGAAATCGTTTGACTAGTACAATACGCGTTTTAGTTTTACGGTTCATGCATAACCCATATTTTCCCGGGCCGGTACTGGTGACCGACGTCCCACTATACCATTGATGTACTCCAATATGGATATGTCAAAAGGTGTCCATAGTCGATTCGAGTGGGTTTCGCGGCATGTTCTAAGCTCAACTCGACTTAGAGAGTCCGTCCCGATCAACGTCTAGACTATGTACACTTGTATAGACCCTCTTAGACCGACCGAGACTTAGTGTAAAGCATACATGACGTCGTTATAATGCTTGTGTGACTACGTGCTATTTGGTTTCCGTGTCGTTTTAAAAAACCGTCAACTTTTCAAAAATTACATCTTTTTCAAGATATTCAATTTTCAAAACCTGGGACATACCGAATTTAGGACTTATGATTTTACTCAAAATAGCCTATTTTCTAGACGGTATGCTACCCAATCCAAAACTCGAAAATGTGTTCGAACTTTCAAAACCGAGGCCCGATACACTTTCCGATTTTCACGAAAAATCTGGCCTTTCCTCGTGTTCTCTCGGACTTTCCAAAAACCATCAATTTTCAAAAACTTTCCTCTTCTTAGGACTTCCCATATTTAGCAGTGTCGGGTCATGTCGTAAGTTGTCGAGGTCTTTGGCGTCGAAACTCTGTCGATCTTACATCGCGGGTTTCTTCCCTATCCCAGTCCGCCTTATTAGACTAAGGCAAGGCCCACCTACGTAGGACAAACCCCTACAAAGGAGGGCCCGTTTACACAATCGAGTCAAAAGTCTGGGGATGTCTCACGTGAACCTTCCTTCGAACAGGACTAGGCCCACCCGCCGAATCCTAAGGAAGGCCCACACTTCACAAGTCGCCCGTCTAGGTGTCTTTTCGAGTCATTTCCTCTTTCAGTCTTGTTCGGGATGTACTTGCTATTCTGGGATTTGGGCTAGCTTCTGATTACGCGGTGTTCTTACAGACAGGCCACCCGTGACCAGACATCAACGCAAAATGGAAGAGTTGAAGGATGCCCTAGCCAAGATCGAGACTCAACTGACTTCCATCCAGGCTAACCAAGCAACTTTAGCCACCCGCCTGACTGTCGTAGAGAAGATGGCCCCTGTTGACGAAACCACTGGGCCCATAGCTGAACTTATCAGCGTTGTTCGCAGGCTCGAGGAACAAGTTCATCTGTCAACGAGCAACTCGATCCACTCCGAAATTGCTCCTTCCTATTCGCCCTTGAATGACGAGCTACCTGCTAACCTCAACCTTACGAGAATTCCTATGTTTGAGGGTACCGAAGACCCGGTCCACCACATCCGGGCTTTCAAAGACTTTATGGCGGTCAAGGGGGTAAAGTCCACAATGTTTACCCACCTTTTCCCTTCCTCTCTGGAGAAGCATCCTAAGGCCTGGTATTACAGGCTCGATTCCAAGAAATAAAAAACTTGGGATGATGTGGCAACCGAATTTGCTCGGAATTACGCTAATAATACCGAGATCCAGACTACAATGCGTACTCTGGAGGTGATGACCCAAGAGCCCAAAGAAGGGTTCACTAAATATCTACATAGATGGCGGGCCGAAAGCATAAAACTGGTCGACAAGCCCAGTGAGAAGGTCCTAGTAGAAGCTTTTGTCAAGAACCTTCTCCTATCCTACCGGGTCCATCTCCGGTATGCTGTTATCCCTAATTTTGCTACCCTAACTGAAATGGGTACCAGGATCGAGGACGACCTAAGGTTAGAGAGCCTGACTAAGGCCTCTAGCAAAGGCTATCAAGGGGCAAGCTCATCTACGAGCAAGCCCACACCCACAGCTGCAACTCGCAGCATCTTCGATGAGGTAAACCTGCTTGACACCTCATCCAAAAAGAATACACCAAATCGGGTATTCACAGATATAGGGACTACCTATACTTACGCCTTACAAAGGCTATCTTCGAAGGGCCTGATCCAACCAATAGGCCCGATGCCCGAGCTTCCAGTAGAAAAGAGGCCCAAAAGCTATAACGCCCAGGCGTATTGCCAATATCATCGTGGTAATGGGCATGATACCGAAAAGTGTTGGAAATTGAAGCATCTAATCCAGGACCTGATCGAGAGCGGGAAGATCCCGTTGCCCGGGGACAAGCCGAGTAACAAAGAAAATCCGTTCAGCGCCCACGCAATATTCACCGGTGAGGTAATTGACTGTTCTCACCTCATCTCCCCCTATATCCCACAAATTAACGGGATATGGTTTGATGACGAGGATGATGTGTACTTAACCAAAGGGGAAGCGGTCCCCATCACCCTTGAAGAGGTCCGAAAGGCTAAGTCCAAAGCCTTAGCCACCAACCACCTCGCCACAGCTGGGCGTTCTATTCCTACATCTGTCACTGAACCTGCCAGGACGGAACCTACCCTTGAAGAACCAAGCACTGACACGGTTCTGGTCCAACAATGAAGAGGGTTCGAGCTGATCTAACCATATGGCAATTACTGGTTAGCTCACAAGCTCATTGGGAAGCACTGACTAAGGCTCTCGATGAAATCAAGGTCGACTCACAGGTTACCTCTTCTGAAATGGTAGCCACTATCATGCCTTATCTCAAAGGCAAGTCCAAGGAAGAAGGCCCACTCATCACCTTCTCCGAGTCAGATCTGCCAGCGTTCGGGCCCAATCATAATCTGGCCCTATACATTACGGTCATTTGCCGAGGGAAGTACCTCCCAATGACCCTTATTGACGATGGATCCGCTGTGAATGTCCTACCTCTAAGGACCGCTAAAGCTCTCAGCGTCACCGATGCCGATTACCTCCCTACAGCACAGACTATCCAGGCTTTCGACGGTAGCCCAAAACCGGTGGCAGGGGGCATTAAATTAACAATAATAACGGGCCCAATTGAGAAAGAGTTGGAGTTCCAGGTGATTGATGTCACCTCGTCCTTTAACCTACTATTAGGAAGGCCTTTATCCACGCAGTCAAGGCCGTATCCTCCACTCTTCACCGAAAAGTCAAGATGCCACTTCGGGACGGCATCATCACACTAGAGGCTACTCCAATTGCCGTAGCAAGCTGCAATGCTACGGGCCGGGCCGACCCACGAGGATTTGATTTCATGGGCATGATCGAAGAAGAGTATCTCTTTAGGCCCTACTTCACAACTAGCATCGACACGATGCTACAGAACCTAGGCTATCTACCGGGGGCTACCTCAAGGCCGTATCTTCCAGCTGGGAAGATTATCGAGGTCCTAAATGATGGCGAATCACATTTCGGATTGGGGTATGCTATAACCCCGGAAAACGTGGTTCGGGCCGGTATTCACAAGGCCATCGACATTCTCAAGGGTACTTACATAGGCCCTTATAGCCCGAAGTTAACAAATTACTTCGCCACTCCAGTCTTCGGAGCCATTCAAGTGGGCCTCTACCAACCCACCATCACATACCCCGAGACCAAAATGGCTCGGGAGTGCAATTTCATCCCCGATGACATATCTGCCCTCGTTTAAAACGAGTCCAAGGAAGGGGAAAGCAACGCCGAGCCCGTGCTGGGGCTCCTATTTGGAGAAGACAAAGTCGTCCCTGCTTCAAAGGATGACTTGGTCAATCTGATCCTCCGCAGCGATCGGTTCGACCCAACTAAGCTAATCACCGAAGTTGGTGCAGACACAGGAAAAAGAGCCTGGAGGAAGACCATCAAGTGGACCGACAGTTAAGGACGGGTCTACAAGCTGACCACCGGCGAGGGAGACATGCCGGATAGCGAGTCAGAGTCGGAGTCTGAGTCCGAGTCTAGAGGGTCTGGTGCTAGAGTCGAGTCTGTAACCCCTCTTCCCTTATCCACTGAGGTCTCGGGGCCTGTCCCAAGACCTCTCCCTATCCCGCCACTGACCAACGATCAGATGACCGCTCTTTTTGAGCTTTTCTCAAAATTTACTATTAATAATAATAACGAAAACCGTTCTGCTTATGACTTGTCTTATTTCCAAAATTTTCTCAATTTCAAAAAATTTATATGCAATGACATTGAGAAACCCGACGAACAGGTACCTCTACCTCCACATCTGATCGAGCAGCTCGAACAAAGGGAGTCCCGAGATCCGGTAATCGAAGAAACCGAATCCATCAATGTGGGAACCACTTTAGTGCCCCAGATGCTTAAGTTGGGCCCATCCTTAGATCCAGAGGAGAGAAGACAATTCACAGACCTCCTCCAGGAATTCAAAGACGTTTTCGCATGGTCCTACAAGGACATGCCGGGTATAGACCGGGAAATAGCGGAGCACCGAATACCCATCAAACATGGGTGCAAACCGGTAAAGCAAAAACTCTGAAGGATGAAGCCCGAATGGTCTCTCAATGTCAAAGAGGAAGTAGACAAACAATTCAAAGCGGGCTTTATACAAGTGTCTGAATATCCAGACTGGGTCGCAAACATCGTGCCGGTACCCAAGAAGGACGGCAAGGTGCGGGTATGTGTAGACTTCCGGGACCTTAACAAGGCTAGCCCAAAAGATGATTTTCCGTTACCACACATCGACATACTGGTGGATAACACGGCCGATCATGCCCTTCTATCGTTCATGAACGGGTATGCCGGATACAATCAGATTAAAATGGCAGAAGAGGACATGAGTAAGACCACCTTCATTACACCTTGGGGTACTTACTGTTACACTGTTATGCCATTTGGGCTCATCAATGCCGGGGCCACTTATCAGCGGACCGCCACTACTTTATTACATGACATGATGCATAAGGAAGTGGAGGTTTATGTGGACGACATGATTGTTAAGTCCAAAGACCGGAGTGGGCACATTGCGGCCCTAAGAAAATTCTTTACCTGATTGCGCAAATACAACATGAGGCTAAACCCTCAAAAGTGCAGTTTCGGGGTAACATCGGGCAAATTACTGGGCCATATCGTTAGCCAACGCGGCATCGAGGTCGACCCAGCTAAAATCAAAGCCATCACCGAGATGCAACCACCCAAGACCGAAAAAGAAATAAGGGGGTTTCTCGGGAAAGTCCAATACATCAGCCGGTTCATTTCAAAGTTAACCATGGTATGCGAGCCCATTTTCAAAAAACTGAAGATAGGAGAACGGGTACTGTGGGACGATAAATGTCAAACGGCTTTTGACAAATCAAGGAGATATTGTCTGCTCCGCCGGTATTAATGCCACCTCAACCCGGTTTGCCTTTGTCGTTCTACCTAACAACGACCGAGACAGCCATGGGGGCTATGCTGGCCCAGACAGTTGATTCAGAAGAACGGGCTATTTACTACATCAGTAAAAAGTTCCTCGAATACGAATGCAAGTACACAATGCTCGAAAAGACGTGCCTAGCTCTGGTTTGGGCCACTAAAAAGCTCTGACATTACATGCTGAGTCACGAGGTACATGTATTATCCAAAATGGATCCTATCAAGTACTTGTTCGAGAAGCCCATCCTCAACGGCAGGATGTCCAGATGGACTTTAATGTTATCCGAATTTGACCTCAAGTTTGTACCATTAAAAGCCATCAAAGGCCGGGTAGTAGCCGAGTTCCTCGCCGATAGCCCGATATCTGAAGAGGACCACACCGACACTTGAGCCATCCCCGATGAAGATATATTCCATACCGATACCGAGACATGGGATTTGTATTTCGATGGAGCATCCAACTTTCGAGGATTCGGGGTCGGGATTCTGCTAATCTCACCACGAGGGGAACACACTCCCTTATCCATCAAATTGGACTTTGACGTGACCAATAACGCAACCGAATACGAAGCATGCATTCACGGGTTGCAAGCCGCCGCTGATTTAGGGGTAACAAACCTCCGGGTCCACGGTGATTCATCATTGGTCATCAATCAGGCTCTCCAAAAATGGAAAACTCGGAACGCCAATCTCGTGGCTTACCAAGCACGGGTAAGGGTTCTAGAGAAACAATTCCAAAGGGTAGAATACATTTATCTACCCCGGGAAGAAAATCAATTCGCAGATGCACTTTCCAAATTAGCATCTCTACTAAACATCTCGGATCACCTGACCAGCATGCCGATCTGTGTCGAAAGACTGTCCGAGCCGGCCTACATCCATGCCATCTAGGATATCTAGATAACTGACCCAAAACCTTGGTACCAGTCAGTCCTAACCTACTTGGCAACGGGGAGTACCCCCCGGGAACTGAAAATCGGGCCAAGAAAGCCCTACGGAGATTGGCAACCCAATTTCTTCGCACGGATGACGGGCAGTTATACAAAAAGACGGCACAGGGGGCTCTCCTCCTATGCATCGACAAAATACAGGTCGAAAAGGTAATGGCCGAAGTACACGACGGTGAAAACGGTCCACATATGAACGCCCATATGCTAGCCCGAAAAATCATTGGAACACCTTGGAAACAGACTGTCAGTTGTATGTCAAACACTGCCATAACTGTCAGATCTTCGCCAATTTACAACATATGCCATCTTCCCTCTTATATACCATGACATCACCATGGCCATTCTCGACATGCGGTATAGACATAATTGGAAAGGTACACCTTTCCGGGACGGGAGGTCATTGCTTTATTTTGGTGGCCATCAACTACTTCACCAAATGGGTCGAAGCCGGGTCATACCGTTTCTTGAACGCCAAGCACGTGGCCAAGTTTATCCAGAATAAGATCATATGCCGGTATGGGATCCCTCACGAGTTCATCAGTGATCACGGGACCCACTTCCAAGCTGAAACTGCCGCATTGCTGGCAAAATATAAAATTCAAAGGCATACATCTTCGCCTTACCGACCTCAAACAAACGGAGCGGTAGAAGCGACCAATAAGACAATTGTCACCATACTTAAAAAGATGGCTGAGAATTACCGGGACTGGCCCGACAAAATACCCTTTGCCCTATGGGGATATCAAACCTCGATCCGCACCGCAACCGGAGCAACTCCATATTACTTGACATACGGAATGGAAGCGGTCCAACCGGTCGAGGTAGAAGTACCATCCCTCAGGATTTTACTTGAAAGCCAAGTACCTGAAGCAGATTGGGTCCAAGCCCGATACGACTCGCTAGTCCTTTTAGACGAACGACGATCACGGGCCCATAACAATATTCAAGTATATCAAAAGAGGATCCAACGGGCTTTTAACAAAAGGATTAGACCCAGAAACATCAAAGAAGGGGATCTGGTCCTAAAATCGGTTCGTGCCTTACTACCGGTTGACCCAAGGGGTAAATTCAAACCCAATTGGGTTGGACCATACTTAGTCAAGAAGGTCCTATCAGGAGGAGCGGTGATGCTGACAGACTTGGACGGGAACGAATTTGTCAACCCAACCAACTTGGACCAGCTGAAGCGCTACTACCCATAAACCCCATCTCAATGTCATTTGCAAAAATTTATAAAAATTTGTCTTTTTTTTATAGATTTTCAAAAATTATAGACAAGTCAATAAGTTAGAATTAATTATTCGACTGTCGCACATCTCGGATTAATAATCTTGATGTATTTCGAAAATTGCAAAAAATCAATCAAATCAAATTTTGAACTACGTTTGGTTTGATTCCGCTAATTGTGGATACGTAGGCAACCTCTCAAAAGGGTACAACCGCTGCAATAAACGAAAAGACGGGAACGGTATTCATTAATACGTCTTTATTAAACAGATAAACTCGGGAATTAAAAAAAAAAAAACGACAGACGCACAAAAAAAAAATCACACCCAAAAATAATAATAATATCCAAATAATCAATAATGGAGACTAATATCTGGGCATTTCCCCCTTCCCCTTGTCCTTCGGGTCGCGTGGAGCCTGAGGTCTTCGAGGTGGTGGCGAGCGTTCCCGAATCACAAGTGGAACCTCCTTAGCACGAGCTCGTTTCTTCGGCGACGGGTCTTCTACCACAGTCTTCGGTCCAATGCGAGCTCGCACGTGCTCGGGTAATCTATCCCGTGGGCCAAGTCGGTCCTGCATGGGTAGTTTTGGACCTAGTCTCCTCTCCAAGTCAGTCTGGGGGCTCACCTTCCCCCAAGCACCTTTAGCACTAGACCCTCCGGCGTGAGTCTTAGTCTTCTTCTTTTGTCCTGACATAAGGCGGACTAAGGTAGCAGGAGTGTCTCCTTCGTCAAAGAAGCCCCTGTTGTCTTTAGCTTGTTCCCTTCGCAGCAGGTCGAAAGCTTCATCAACCTTCAGAGCAGCTCGGGCTTTTGCATCGCCAGCTTTGGTCCACTTCGTGTAAGAGTCTGAAACCCAGATCGAATGGCAAGATTTGACAATGGGCCAAGTATGCCGTGTGTACCATCTTTGCATCCTGGTATCACACATTACGTCATTCAGTTGGGTAGGGTCACTCACAATTGCTTCAACTTCAGGGATTCGCTGGGTCCACCCATACTGCCTTATTATGCGATTTGGGTAGAGATGAACCGTCTGCCTGAAAGATAGGATCACCTGATAGCGGGCTCTGTCCCTCGGGTCCAAGCCACTCCAAAGGTAGATGGGCCATCACGGAACTACCCATCAAATTAACGGGCCACCATAGAAAGACAAAACCTCGTCCCAATACTTTTGCGTAATCTGACGAGAAAAATCAATGGCCCGCCGCCTCGTCATCACCTGGTTATGATGATAGTTGCTCGCATCAAGGGGAGGATCTATCACTGATAGCCTCTCATATAGCCAAATCTGAAAAAAAAAGAAACAAAAACATGAGTTCCCAAGGCAAAATAGACGCCCGCCTAAGGCCACTCGATCGAGTACCTAGGACACTCGATCGAGTGGTACCCCTGAACACAAACAGGGGGCTTTTACGAGGGCACTCGATCGAGTGTCAAGATGACTCGATCGAGTGGTACCTCTGAGAGCAGACCAGGAGGTTTCTACGAGGGCACTCGGTCGAGTGCCAGGGTGACTCGATCGAGTGCCCACTGCAGCAGGCAATCCGCGAAAAAAAAAATCAAAAAATCGAAAAGTCGAGAAATTAGAAAAATAATAAAAATCCGACATACTTGCAGCAACCGGGTGCTCCTGGTAAGACGAATTGATGAGTCCCTCTTGCGGTTGTCCAATCCTTGGATAATCTCGCCTGTGATCAGCCAAGCTGGGCTGTGTTCAGTCTCCATCAAATCCACTACGGTCAAAAGATGGGTGTTTCCCATGCAGGATAGCAAATCCATGTGACCCTCGAAAGCATATACGTGGAGCATACAGAAAGAAAAAGCCCTACGGCTGTAATCCGGTCTGACCCGAACATCAAGAGGATTCATAAATTTCTCAGCCAAGTCGATCAGAGAAATATTATCACCTTCCATCATGCGGGATACCTCGTTGTGAGAAAGCCCTAGGAATATGTCGTCCTATAGCGGGATACAACGGGACGGAGTATCGGGTTCCATCCTTCTATAGCTGCAATCTCCTCAGGTAAAGGGCAAACTTCGCCCCGAAGAAAGGCAATGACATGATATATGTCGTCCCAGTAAGCCAAACATGCATCCAAGAAATAACGATCAACCACCATCTGACGGAACGGGTACAGTTGAGTTATGCCCGTCTGGTTAAGGGCTACCCTATCTGCGTCCCTGAAGCGTCGGGACCATTCTTGCAGCATCACGGTTAATCTATCAAGTCCCATGGCTAGTTTCTTGAGAAGATGAAGAGGTTTTCTTTTTAAGAAGGGATTGAATTGTAATGGAATTGTGAGAAAATCAAGGGCATTGAAGGGGTATTTATAGTAGACCTCTTTCCATATCTCTTCATGCACAAGGGTTTCCTAATCCTAATCGGAATCAAGCCACAAGCCTAGTCCTGATACTAGCACAAGGATATTCATCCCGAACCTTCCTAATTTCTTTAGAAGTCAAAATTTCAAACAAATTTCAAATTTTCAAAATTTTCAAAACATTTCAAAATTTCAAAAATCATTTTCCCCAGCGCTAGTCATTTTACTACCTACGTGTTGCATGCATTTTATGTGACTTATACAGGTACGACTCAAACAGGAACATGCAACCCATGGTATCTCCCCAGCGGAAGCCAACGGTGGCATTTCACGGGATGGGCCTACATACAGGCGCACCCAGGACTTATGCGACAAGTCCAATTCCCCACGGAGTTATCGTCATCAGCTCAGGTATGACTTCTAGCTTGTGGCTGGCGAGCCCTTCACGCGAGTCTAATGGACTATAAACGACCCGACCGGAAGTCCGCCAGGTTTCAATCCTCGATTGGCCTGGTGGCTACTCTAATTTTCGCCTTGTCCAAGCCTTAGTCAGAGTGGGGGCTCTGTAGACACCCGCATTTTGACTGCCAAGTGTCTATGGTAGTTTCCCAAAAAACACCCGATGGTGATCGGACGCTAACGTGTTTCTACGCACTCGGATATAGGCTCAAATCCATTAGTTGTTGGCTAAAGCACTTACAGAGTACAAACCTCACAAAATCAACCTCAAATCCAGGCCCAGCTGACCGTTCTGAGTCAAACAAGACTAATTTGGGCCAAAACCGACACCGGAAATAAAACCGACTTTTTTACGATTGGGTCAACCCTGGTCAAAGTTGTTTCCGAGACATACAAAACAGTCCTTCACAACATCAAAAGTTCAAGTCAAACACAAACCCATCAAAAACCCAAGTCACGATCCAAAACTATGGACCCGCGCAACCCAGCTGGGCCACTCGATCGAGTGCCCCACCCACTCGATCGAGTGGGCCTATTTCAAGCCTGACTGCTGGCACAACGGGCCACTCGACCGAGTTAGCTGGTTACTCGGTCGAGTAACCCTAACCGAGGTCTTAAGCTTAGCCTATATAAACACCCTCATGCACATCTTTTTTCACAACTTTACAACCCCTAAACAACTTTTTTCTGGCCCTAATCAAACCCTAAACTTTACACACTTTACAACCCTAATCCAAACTCTACACCAAGCAAACCCTAGCCCTAGTCTAGGAACCGTAACCCTAAACCTAGCTTTAGGAATCAAACATCCTAACCACCACAACTCAACCTCCATAAGCCTCAAAACTCCCGTGTTAAAGCCGCGATTACGAGTCCATACCGAGCACAAGAACATGTAGGTTGAGGGTGCAAAACCCTTTCTTCCCTTCTTCTCTTCCTCTCATCATCTTCTTCCTCTTTCTCTTCGTTTTTGTTTATTTATTTATTTTATTTATCGCATTCTAATATCGATAGTATTATTAGTATAAAACATTAAAATACCCGTCGATTTGTGTCGAGTGCGAAGGATGTCAGGATAAAGAAACCCGAATATATAAGTGTACTGCACACAGCGTTACCGGTCGCTTATCCTGACACCCTAGCGTTTGATTATTGAAACAGGTCAATTTCAACAATAATTCGTTTATTTTCGTTTGCATCGCATATTGCATCAATTTTCTTAAAACCTTCTTCAAAACACATATTTTCTAAGGGTCGAAACCCGTTGACGCGGATCCGGCATCACAATCCCTAGGGATTTATTTCGATGTCGGAAAAGCCGAGGGAATCAAGTCTTTCAATTCTAGCATAGTGTCAATCTCGTAGATTCGATACTAATTCCATAATTAGACGTCGAATCTAACAATCTAGTCATACAAATTAGCTAACGCGATTTCTATTGATGCTAAGATAATTGTCATTCGATTCATTAGAATTACGACATTATCAAACGCGGAGGAAATCTACTCATATCGCGATAGTTAATTCAAACGACTTAAAACGATTTACTCTTGTTTTCGCTCTACTATCTCATATCGATTCACTAATCGAATATGAGATACAACGAGCATGCAATTTCAGAATTGAGTATGAATTCCGCAATACTTATGCCCAATTCGTGAAATCATCAAAAATCAAAAGCAATTTCAAAATCGATAATTAAAATTGCAAACGAACCTGGTTCGTACAGGTGCCACTCGACCGAGTGCCTACGCCACTCGATCGAGTGACATCATCAAAACCGAGACAGAATGTCTCTTATGATCTCCACTCGGTCGAGTCTCACAGTGACTCGGTCGAGTGGCGATGTACTCGGTCGAGTTGGTCAATAACTCGATCGAGTAGGGTCCCAAAACCTGGACATAACCTTTTTCAGAGGTCCACTCGGTCGAGTCACACATTGACTCGGTCGAGTGGCCCTTTATCACGTTAAACCGTGAGTCCTACAAATCGCATTCAAGTCTCGTTAATCATTTTTCGTGACTTAAGTCAACACGTGCCTAATTAATCACGTGAAACATCCTTTTCAAAACCTTGCATTAACTCGTTTGCATCATTCTATATCATTCAATATTTGCATAAACCGTTATATCGTTACTAACGCGTTTATTGTTTCTCTTGTCGGTTTTTTGGTTGTTTATTTTATTGTACTAAAATGAACCCATATGCTAAAATTCAACTTCGACGTAGAATTAATTGCATTAAATTGACATAGAAACCCTTTCAATTCCATTCACATGCTTAGGGAAAACAATCCTTGCATAAGCATTCTCACCGAATTACTGACGCGCGTATTTGAAAGTCAATCGATATCCTAGTAGAGGCCTCTAGTGCGGGCGGGGTTGGGTGTCCTTCGTGGGCTTCCCAACACGTACCCTCACCCTTTACTCAGAACCTCGGTTTTCGGATGCCCGAAACCGTTAGCGCACGAGAGTCATTCAATACACGATAACCGGTAGTGACGGTATCGGTATCAAATGCTAAGGGACGAGCCCAATAAACTCTGACATCGAAAATGCGCCGTATTTCGTACACGGCCCACTACGACATAGAGTGGGTTCGAACGGGCCCGAACTCCCACAAAGTTTGGTGGCGACTCCACTTCGATTTAAATTTCCATTCGATCCGTTTTCATATGGAGATTCATTCGCCTCCCCAAACCCGCGCGTGGCCGCGTCGGGGTGGACCTATGTCATGTCCACAATATGGAAAGATGCAAATAGGATGATGCAAAGTTTTGAAAAGTGGTGTTTCACGTGATGGATTAGGCACGTGTTGACCTAAGTCATAAGAAAAGAGCATTGTCGAGACTAAAACAGGATGCAAGGCTCACGGTACTGCCGTGATAAGGGGCCACTCGACCGAGTCATTGCGAGACTCGACCGAGTGGTCTCTTAGAAAGGGGTTCTGCCTCTGATTTAGGACCTTACTCGGTCGAGTTATTGACGAACTCGACCGAGTACGTTGCCACTCGATCGAGTCATTGCGAGACTCGACCGAGTGAAGGTCATTCAGACCCTCCTGTCTTGGTTTTGGGGCGCCACTCGACCGAGTGGGCTAAGCACTCGGTCGAGTGCCCCCTGTACGAACTGGGGTTCGCTTGCAATTTTGTTAATGATTGCGAAATTGCTTTTGATTTTGCTAAATTGATGAGTTTGCCGAATCGGATATTAATATTATGGAATTTATACTCGATTCTAAATTTGAATACTCGTTGTATTCCGTATTCGATTATTGAATCGATACGGAATAGAGCGAGATAAAGAGAAATTGCTATAAGTCGTTTAAAGTCGACCAAGACGATATGAGTTTTCCTCCGCGTTCATAGTGTCATAATTCTAACGAATTTAACGACATCTACGTTAGCTTCAATGAAAAATCGAATTGGTTAACTTGTTTGACTAGATCGTTGGATTCGACATCCAATTAAGGAATTGGTATCGAATTTAATAGATCGACACTTTGTTTGGATTAAGAGACGTGATTCCCTCCGCATCCCGACGTGATAGTTAATTCTTGCGAATTGTTTGACGTCGGATCCACATCAACGGGTTTCGACCCTTATTGAAAGATGCTCGAGTTGAAAGATAGTTTATAATTGATGAGAATTGCGATTTGATGATAAAGAAAACAAAAATAACGAATTATTATTTAAGTTGACTTGTTTCAATAATCAAGTAATTGGGGTGTCGGAATAAGCGACCGACAACGCTGTGTGCGGTACACTTGTATATTCGGGTTTCCTTATTCCGACATCCCTCATACTCGACACAAATCGACAAGTATTTTAGTATCTTCGAGTACTAACGATATTAACGATATTATGATGCGAAAAAAAATGAGACAACGACGACGATATGGACGACGCGACGTGAGAAAAGGAAAAGGAGGAAAGGGAAGAACGGGAATTGGCACCCTCAACCTACATGTTTCTTATGCTCGGTATAGACTCGTAATGACGGCTTGCACGGGAGTTTCGAGTACGTAGGCTAAGTTGTGGTGGTAAGGTGTCGATTCCTAAAGCCAGGTTTAGGGTTTGAGTGTTGTAGAATTAGGGTTGAATGAATGTGAAACTAGGGTTTCAAAAAAAGTGTTTTGGGTTCCCAAAAGGTGTCTTGAATGTGTTGCATGGGGGTGTTTATATAGGCAAGCTATGCATACCCGGCTAGGGTTACTCGACCGAGTAAGTGGCTAACTCGGTCGAGTGGCCCAGTGCATCAGCCGTCAGGCTTGGATAAGGGCCCACTCGATCGAGTGGGCTGGGCACTCGATCGAGTGGCCCAGCTGGATCGCATAGGTCCGGTTTTTTGGACCGTGGATTGGATGTTTTATGGGTTTTGTGTTTGAATTGAGACTTTTGATGTTTGAGTGGCTTTTTTATGTGTTTCAGAAACAACTTTGACCGGGGTTGACCCAATCGCTAAAAAGTCGGTTCTATTTTCGGTGTCGGTATTGGCCCAAATTAATTTTGTTTGACTCGGAATGGTCCACTGGGCCTGGATTTGAGGTTAGTTTCGTGAGATTTGTACTCCATAAGTGCTTTAGCCAACAACTAATGGATTTGAGCCCATATCCGAGCGCGTAGAAACACGTTAGTGTCCGATCATCATCGGGTGTTTTTTGGGAACTACCATAGACACCTGCCAGTCAAAATGCGGGTGTCTACAAAGCCCCCACTCTGACTGAGGCTTGGACAAGGCGAAAGTCAGAGTAGCCACCAGGCCAATCGTGGATTGGAACCTGGCGGACTTCCGGTCGGGTCGTTTATAGTCCATTAGACTCGCGTGAAGGGCTCGCCAGCCATAAGCTAGAAGTCATACCTGAGCTGATGACGATTGTCCGTGGGGAATCGGACTTGTCGCGTAAGTCTTGGGTGCGCCTGTATGCAGGCTCATCCCGTGTTATTCCGGGGAAAATGCCACCTAGGGCCTTCCGCTGGGGAGATGCGGTGGGTTGTCTGTCCCTGTTTGAGTCGTACCTGTATAAGTCACATAAAATTTGCATGCAACACGTAGGTAGTAAAATGACTCGCGCTGGGGAAAAAAAATGATTTTTGAATTTTTGAAAGTTTGAATTTTTGAAAATTTTGGAATTGACAATTTTTGAAATTTTTGATTCCTAAAGAAATTAGGAAAGTTTGGGATGAATATTTTGTGCTAGTATCGGGATTCCTTTCTTAATTAGGAAACCTCTATTCAAGGCAAGATATTGAAAGAGTGTTATAGAATCAATACTATAAATATCCCTCCCTTGTCATTGATTTTCCTCACAATCTCATTACAATTCATCCTTCTCAAAAGAAAAACCTTTTTATTCCGTTTGAGAAAATTAGCCATGGGAATCGACAGATTGACCGTTATGCTACAGGAATGGTCCCGACGCTTCAGTGATACAGATAGGGTTGCTCTCAACCAGACGGGTATCACACAGCTGTACCCGTTTCGTCAAATGCAAGTTGATTGCTACTTTCTGGATGCGTGTTTGGTCTATTGGGATGGACATATATCATGTCTTTGCCTTTCCTCGGGGCGAAGTCTGCCCTTTACCTGAGGAGATTGCAGCTATAGGAGGATGGAACCCGATACTCCGTCCCGCTGTCCCGTACTCAATTTATGACCCGAGGAGGAAACTTTGGGAATTTCTAGGGCTTTCTCACAACGAGGTATCTCGTATGATGGAGGGTGATAATATTTCTCTGATCAATTTGGCTGAGAAATTTATGAATCCTCTCGATGTCCGGGTCAGACCGGTTTACAGCCGTAGGGCTTTTTCTTTTTGTATGCTCCATGTCTACGCTTTTGAAGGTCACATGGATTTATTGTCCTGCATGGGTAATGCCCGCCTTTTGACCGTGGTGGATCTCATGGAGACGGAGCATAGCCCGACTTGGCTGATCACGGGCGAAATTATCCAAGGTTTAGATAATCGCAAGAGGGATTCGTCGGTCCGTCTCACTGGAAGTACCCGTTTGCTGCAAGTATGTTACTTTGCATTTTATTTTTCCCAATTTCTTGATTTTTTGCGACTTTTGCTACAGCAGTGGGCACTCGATCGAGTGCCTTCGCAAAAACCTCCTGATCTGCTTTCAGAGGTGCCACTCGACCGAGTCACCCTAGCACTCAATCGAGTGCCCTTAGGCGGATGCCTATTTCGTCTTGGGAACTTATGTTTTTATTTTCTTTTTCAGATATGGCTATATGAGAGCCTATCAGTGATAGATCCTCCTCTTGATGCGAGCAGTTACCGTCATAACCAGGTGATGACGAGGAGGCGGGCCATTGACTTTTCTCGTCAGATTACTCAGAAGTACTGGGACGAGGTGTTGTCTTTTCACAGCGGCCCGTTAATTCGATGGGTAGTACCATGGTGGCCCATCTACCTTTGGACTGGCTTGGACCCGAGGGACAGAGCCCGTTATCAGGTAATACTATCTTTCAGGCAGACGGTTCATCTCTAGCCGGATCGCATACTAAGGCAGTATGTATGGACTCAGCGAATCCCAGAAGTTGAAGCAGTTGTGAGTGACCCAACTAACCGATGTAATGTGCGACAATTGGATGCAAAGATGGTATACCCGGCACACTTGGCCCGTCACCAAATCTCGTCACTCGACTTGGGTTTCAAGCTCTTACATGAAGTGGACTAAAGCGGGTGATGCTAAAGCTCGAGCTGCTCTGAAGGTTGATGAGGCTTTTGACCTGCTGCGAAGGGAGCAAGCTAAGGATAACAGGGGATTCTTTGACGAAGGTGACACCCCGGCTACTATGGTCTGATTAATGTCAGGCCAAAAGAAGAAGACCAAGAATCAAGCTGGAGAGTCCAGTGCTAAAGGTGCTTGGGGGAAAGTGAGCCCCCAGACTGACTTGGAGAGGAGACTGGGCCCAAAACTAGCCGTGCAGGACCGACTTGGCCCACGGGATAGGCTACCCGAGCTCGTGCGGGCTCGACTTGGACCGGAGACTATTGCAGAAGACCCATTGTCAAAGAAACGGGTTCGAGCTAAGGAGGTTCCCCTCGTGATTCGGGAACGCTCGTCCCCGCCCTGGCGATCTCGGGCCCCACGCGACCCAAAGGACAAAGGAAAGGGGAAGATGCCGGAATATTAGTCTCCTTTATTATTATTATTTGAGTATTATTATTATTTTTTGGGTGTGATTTTTTTGTAGGTGTGCCGTTTTGGCGTTTTTTTTAATTCCCGAGTTTGTCGGGTTTTTAATGAAAGATATATTAATGAATACCGTTCCCGTCTTTTCGTTTATTGCAGTGGTTGTACCCTTTTGAGGGGTTGCCTACATATCCACAATTAGCGGAATCAAACCAGACGTAGTTCAAAATTGATTTGATTTTTTGCAATTTTCGAAATACATCAAGACTATTAGTGCGAGATGTGCGACAGTAGAATAATTAATTCTAACTTATTGACTTGTCTATAATTTTTGAAAATTTATAAAAAGACAAATTTTTATAAATTTTTGCAAATGACATTGAGATGGGGTTTATGGGTAGTAGCGCTTCAGCTGGTCCAAGTTGGTTGGGTTGACGAATTCGTTCTCGTTCAGGTCTGTCAGCATCACCGCTCCTCCAGATAGGACCTTCTTGACTAAGTATGGCCCAGCCCAATTGGGTTTGAATTTTTCCCTTGGGTCAACCGGTAGTAAGGCACGAACCGATTTTAGGACCAAATCCCCCTCCTTGATGTTTCTGGGCCTAACCCTTTTGTTGAAAGCCCGTTGGATCCTCTTTTGATATATCTGAATATTGTTGAGGGCCCGTGTTCGTCGTTCGTCTAAAAGGACTAGCGAATCGTATCGGGCTTGGACCCAATCTGCTTCAGGTACTTGGCTTTCAAGTAAAATCCTGAGGGATGACACTTCTAGCTCAACCGGCTGGACTGCTTCCATTCCATATGTCAAATAATATGGAGTTGCTCCGGTTGCGGTGCGGATTGAGGTTCGATATCCCCATAGGGCAAAGGGTATTTTGTCTGGCCAGTCCTGGTAATTCTCAGCCATCTTTTTAAGTATGGTGACAATTGTTTTATTTGCCGCTTCTACCGCTCCATTTGTTTGGGGACGGTAGGGAGAAGATGTATGCCTTTGAATTTTGTACTTTGCTAGCAACGTAGCGGTTTCAGCTTGAAAATGGGTCCCGTGATCACTAATGAACTCATGTGGGATCCCGTATCGACATATGATCTTGTTCTGGATAAATTTGGCCACGTGCTTGGCGTTCAACACACGGTATGACTCGACTTCGACCCATTTGGTGAAGTAGTCGATGGCCACCAAAATGAAGCAATGACCTCCCGTCCCGGAAGGGTGCACCTTTCCAATTATATCAATACCCCATGTCGAAAATGGCCATGGTGATGTCATGGTATATAACAGAGAAGATGGCATATGCTGCACATTAGCAAAGATCTGACAATTATGGCAGTGCTTGACGTATAATTGGCAGTCCGTTTCCATGGTATTCCAGTAATACCCGAGCCTCATGATTTTTTGGGCTAGCATATGGGCGTTCATATGCGGGTCGTTTTCGCCGTCGTGTACTTCGGCCATAACCTTTTCGGCCTGTGTTTTGTCGATACACAAGAGAAGAGCCCCCTGTGCCGTCTTTTTGTATAATTGTCCGTCGTCCGTGCGAACAAATTGGGTTGCCAATCTTCGCAAGGCTTTCTTGGCCCGGTTTTCAGTTCCCGGGGGATATTCTCCCGTTGCCAAGTAGGTTAATGGAACTATTCCTCGAACATACGCACCGTGCTGATCAGTTTGGCAAATGGCCCAGTATTCATTGACCCAGAATTGAAGTCTTGTCGTTCAATGATAGTCAAGCGAGCATTCATGGCCTCTTGGTTGGCTTTTACGAACCCTAGTTGGGTTTCAACCATGGCCTGCCTATCAACCATTGTCTCCAGCAAAGCCTTCATTTCATTAATGGTGTTTTCCATTCCCCTATTCCCGGTTGTGGATGCCATACTCTGCGAGAATACCCACGTAATCGGAAATGTTGCTTCAGAACTCGAACACGCCAAGGCATGGAAATAGCGCGGAAGGAAATACGACTCTGGTTTGACTCTTCTAAGACAAGCCCGTAGGGTACAATTCTCGGAGCGATTGTAATTAATCCCTCCGTCGGAGAAAAGCCCCCAAGTGAGACTAAGGGCCCTGATAGGACTCAGATGGTGTCTAAGTGACTCGAAAGTGGCACACGTGAGACAACACGTGTAGGACATGACCCTTAGAGCAACCGTGATTGATTGCTCTGCTGAAGAATGGCCCCTGAGTGAGATCAAAGAATTTATTAATACTCGAGTGTTGGACGAGTGACCGTTGGACGTAAGGATCAAAAACCTTTAGCTATAGGGCTATGCCTTGTAGAAGGTTGACTCGGCCTCGAGGAAAGGCAGACGAGGTAAGGGAAGAAACTTACGATGTGAGATTGGTAGAGTTTCGACGCCAGAGACCCTCGACTTGACTCGAAAAAGGATGACCCTAGGATTAGGACAGGCCCTTAAGTTAAAGGGATCTTGAATTGGCCGGGATGACTCGACTAACGGATTGAAAGACGAGCGAAATTCCCTCAGGAAAGGTCGTGGGGACCGTCTTGTCAGAGGGAGAGATCGTGTGGGACTTTCTAGTTAGGGCTCGAGTGTTTAGACGAACCTTTCATTTACGAGTGTATGACTCGTGTTGGTTGGTTATGCCTTTAGAAAAAGGCGGATTAGGATGGGGATGAAACCCGTGATGTAGGATCGACGGAGTTTCGACGCTATAGACCTTCGACAAATTATGAAAAGACCCGACACAAGGATTACGGTAGGTCCTATAATAAGGAAGGTTTTTGGAAAAGAGGTTGAATTCCGAAAAATTCGGAGGACGATCCTGACTTTTGAAATTGACAGCATGCCGACAGGACCGAGCATTTGAAATGTTGGAAATTTGGAATTTCAAAAAATTTGAATATTGAAAATCGAAAATGGGATCCCAAAGATTTGAAAATCGAAAATGGCATCTCGAAGATTTGAAATCGAAATGGAATCTCGAAGATTTGAAAATCGAGATGGAATTTGAAAATTCGAAAATCGAATAGGGATCGGAAATTTGAATATTGAAATGAACAGCATGCTGGCTAGAAAATAGACTTGTTTTGAGTCAAATCTTAAGTCTAAATTTCGGCAGCATTCTGAGTTTTTGAAAGTTGGATATGAAAGATGCATTTTTGAAATGACAGTTTTTGAAAACGATACGGAAACCAAGTAGCACATAGTCACGTAAGCATTATGACGACAACATGTATGCTCTACATTAAGTCTCGGTCGGTCAAAATAGGGTCTATACCAGTGCGCATGGCCTTTCCGATAATGGGACGGACTCCCTTACTAATTTGTATAAGGACTTGCCGCGAAACCCATACGAATTAGCCATGAACACCCTGACATAACCAATTTGGAATATATCGCGGTATAGTGGGACGCCGGTAGCCAGTACCGGCCTAGTTAAGATTGGGGTTATACATGAACCGTAAAACTAACACGCGTATTGTACTAACCAATCGATTTCTCCTCGAGTCTCACCCTGAAGATCCCGATGACAAGTTATACATCAGGTGTCCCCAGCAGAGTCACCAAATTGTGGACATGACATAGGTCCACCCCGACGCGGCCAGGCGCGGGTTTGGGCGGCGATATGTTTCCCGTGTGAGATTGTTCTTGAGTTGAAATTTAAATCGAAGTTTGGAGTTGCCACCGAACTTTGTGGGAGTTCGGGCCCGTTCGAACCCACTCTATACTTGGGCGTATCGTGCACAAAGCACGACCCGCTTTAGTACTAGAGCTTATGGGATTCGTCCTTTGCATAACGATACCGATGCCGAGTTATCGGGTATCGTATATCGAATGACTCTCGTTTGCTAACGGTTTCGGGCATCCGGAATACAAAGGTTCTGAGTAAGGGGTGAGGGTACGTGTTGGAAAGCCCACGAAGGACACCCAACCCCGCCCGCACTTAGCGGCCTCTACTAAGATATCGATTGGTTTTTTAACACGCGCACAATATATGGCGAAATGTTTTGCAAACATTGTTTTACTATGCATAAATATAGTACGTGCTGCTATGTCATTTAATGCATATCGGTTTATATCAAAGTTGTTTAGCATGCGATGTTCATTTAAAAGCGATAAATGGCGAACATCGAAAATAAATAAACTCGAAAATAAATTACAAATTACACGGGCGGAATACAACCCGGAATTCACAATACAAGGAGCGAAAGATATAGAATTAGCGAGTTAGAAACGGTGACGGAAACAGTAAACGGACTCGTAAATGAATCGTAAATTGAAAAACATAAACTGGATAGCTGGACAGACCCTAATCAATTACGTATTAACTAGAGGACAGAGGCTGGAACATGCAGAAGACTACAGTCCAGAACTCAGGCGCCTGAAGTGAGGCGGCCTAGAGTTCCGGCGCTTGAGGGCAGGCGGCCCGATATTCAGGCGCCTGACCTCTGACGTTTGGACAGGCTGGGTTCGGGACCAAAGCGTGGTGCTAGCTTGATCTCGAAACCTCGATGTCTCGTCCCCACTACTCATGGCGAAGGCTGGCTGTCCCGATACGTCGTATACCGAATCCGACTAGGAAGTCGTCGGTATAAAACGCACATAATGAGACATTCACTCGAAGTCGTAAGAAAGAGCAAAATGAATGCGAAATGTAGATTTGAAAAGGAAATGCGTGATTGATTAACACGCGTTGACTTAATGTCGCAAGTATTATTCCCTAGACGAAATGTGTATCGTTGTGGACTTCGTCGGAAGTCTACGATATCTCATTTCGTTATAATTGGGTACTTGTCCTTAACCAATCCAATTTTATGGTAAATCGATTACATCGACTTGATACGAATATCTGAGCCCTTCGTAGCGCGATGTCGTTATCGGGTCGCGTGGACCGTACGACTCTCGGATTGACGTCGTAGGGTTTCGAACCACTTCGATTATCGAAGGCTCTTTTACGCGCGACAGTTGACTACGGAGTCAACATCGGGTGCTTAGAGCGATATTCAAAAATGATATCGGATACACTCGATAATCGAACAATTGCGATCGTGTCATTACCCGTAGGGTCGGGCGCACGCCATGATGCTCCCTGGCCCTTAGGCGCCTGGGGCGGCGCGCCTCAAAATATGGGCACCACCTCCGTTGCGTCCTATTCGGGTATTATACGGACTTTAGGCAGCGTTTAATTATTAGATGTACTCGATTTGATTTTGAAAATGATTTTGCATTATCGTACTATACACGGTATTTATATATGACGAAAATGTAAATAACGATAATATAAATGTTAGATGGTTAGTAAGCGAATAATAAAATGTTAGATGCGATGTTAATATGAACAAAGATGTAAAAGCGTTTTAAGGATTTGAACCACCTTAAACAACCAAATACGCGGGGTGACGGGATAAGCGACCGGCAAAGCGAGTGCTAATACTCTTGTATTCATGTTTCCTTATCCCGTCATCCTTTGTATTCGATACGTAAAAGGACGAGTATTTTAAAGTTGAGTTAGTGGTTAGCGATACAATAATGTAAATGTTAGTATAACGGTAAAGTAAAAGTTAATAATTAGTTAGTAAACAAAATTGAAAGAAGAAGAGATTACAGATTAGAGAAGACGGGGTTTGTTTACACCCTCAACCTACATGCTAAAATATCGGAACACGGGCTCGTCTAGCGGCGTAGGCACGGGAGCGTCGAGAATGTAGGTGAGTTAAGGTGTATTTAGGGATGGGAAAAGCTCTCGGTTTTCTGAAATGAGTTTCGAGAAATGATGTTGCGACCTCTCGAATGTTGGACGAGAGGGTGTATTTATAAGGTTTTTTGCGAAATGCTTCGGCTCAATATTCGGACGACCGAAGCGGGGCGATTAAAGACTCGGGCACTCCCTTTGAGGCGGCTCAGTTCTGGGGGGCCCTGTCACGAGATGACTCTTTCAACCCCTTTGAAAGACTCGTGTGCCACTTAACTCGTAGTCCCGTCACAAGTTAAGTCAGGCAAACCCGATAGCCACGCCATAAATCGGATTGACAAGATCGAGATTAGGTAAAGAACGAGAAAACTAAGTCGTAAGGGAAAGATTGCTTTATTGATAAAGCTTTACAAGAGAGTTTT